>CM023612.1:10993309-13393309 GCA_013358685.1 Antennarius maculatus | reverse complement strand
CCCTGGTTTTCCCTGATTTCAGGGTTAACTCACCCTGGTTTTCCAGTAAACCTGCTTTTTGAATGGGCCTCATGTCACGAAGCAGGGCTAATGAACCCCGAGTACAACCTGTGGCTCTGGGTTGATTTACCCTTAACTTGGAAACCCAGGGTCTTCGGTTTCACAAACGCTTCTTGGGGTTAGTTTTTGTAACCCAGGGTAAGTTGACCCGCAGTTTAACAGGCGCGACGCCACTTTAAAAAGCCGTCATCAATGGAGCCCAGATTTGACGATTCACGATGACGACGGAAGTGACGCGCTACGCATTACTTTACGCAGTTGAAGTACAGATTGTAATCTACGTGTATGAAGACTTTGAGGACATATTGCAAAAAGAGGAACAGCGTTGCAGCTGTAAAAAAGAGAAAGATGACTTGAGACTGCTGCTCAAGTCGATGCGTATGTCTAAACGTAGTCCGTTGTACTCACTCTAAAATTACGGAGGTAAACGGCTTGAATAGTTTATTAAAATGTTTTATTAGATGCAATCTAGCGGGGGAGAAGCGCACATGTCAACAGCTGAGAATGAAATTTAAAAACATTGCTCACACAGGTCAGACTTCTGCATCATCTCGTTAGGGATACTCCTCTTCCTCATTATAACATAATAACATCGTACAGTAAATAACAAGTGGATGTTTGGCTTTGCAGTTGTTTTATCACCAAGAGAATGCCCTTGTCACACACATAAATGTGCTCTCATCTACATCTACAAGTTCTGTTAAATAAAGAAACGTTTTTAAACTTTTTCATGTTAGGTAATTTGAACAGTAAATCAGCATATGCACGTTATAAAACAGTTGAACAGAAGAATATTCATACCGTCGCGTATCCCTATATTGTCTAAGAACTGACATCTAGTCCTTTTGGATGGTTTCCTTGACACAGTAATAGCTACAACTAATTCAGTTGTTACATCAATAGCGGTGGCATTATACAACTTGTAACTGGTTTTAAGCATTCCATGTTTAATTCTCTGTGTCTTTTAGTCAAATAATACATAATTGATAAAAAGAAAAATAAACAGGAAATTGAAGAAAAGAAGGGGTTCAAATATTTTCTGTTACTGATTGTTCCTATTGCTTAACATTCTGGTGCAATACAGAGTGACATTTAGCCTCCACTGAAGGATCAACACTTTCTTATCCTTTTTTAACAGAGCAAGCTGGACTGTCCATCACATCAGATGTACAAATAGACGCTCAGTGAACACCAGCGGTTCATTCTGTGGAATTCATATGCAATTGTATGTTTTGATGTCCTCAAATGGGTTCTGTTGGGTGTCTGTCTGTTAAAGCTCTTTGGAATGTCTGCTGATGTGATTAGGCACTATACAAATAAAGATTGAAAATGTAGTTTGCAGCATCACATATAATCTGGACAGATCTGGACAGTTTATCTATGATGCAGTCTTTAACATGTAGAAACACTAGTCAATGTACTTGTACCTGCATATATTTGCTGTGAATTGACATCCTCTTCACATCATCACCTTCAGGGAGGGAGCTTTGATGGGAATATGGGTACTGTTGTGTATGGATATAAAAAAAACTTCCCCTCCCATAATGCCTTGTGTTTAGGCAGGGCCAATATCATGTTAGAGCTCCCCCCATTCCACGCTCTTCTGTAATGACCAGAGATACAGATTGCCAACCTGGTGTACATGATTCTGTAGATAAAATAAAAACAGTTTTAATGTTCAGCACTTCACTCTCCGCCTCCTTGTATGTACGCGTGCTCCCCACTCGGACACAACATACTGGCGACGAGGATGGGATTGTTAACCACGACTTTGGAAGCGGAAAGAAGATGCTAGAACTATGGTGAAGTTAGCAGAAGAAGCTAGTAAAACGATGGCAGTTTACAGCAGCAAGACGGGCTTGTGCTTCAATGAAAGCAATGAAAGTTTCAAGACGTATGAGCAAAGATTCACAGTTTGTGGAAGTCAACGGAATTGAGCAAGGGAAACAACGAGCTGTTTTCTTATCCGTGGTAAGTGCAAAGACTTTCTCATTACTGACAGACTTGCTAGCACCGAAAAAGCTGTCTGACTGCACATTAGATGACTTGTTAAAAGCAGTGAGAGAATTCTATGTGCCGAAGAAAAATGTTTTAACCTTACACATTCCGTGTTCAAAAGCAGCAAAATGGAGACACTGTAGCTGAATATGGACTGTCATCAACTTGTGAGTTTGGTGACAGATTGGATGAGCAGCTGAGGGACCAGCTTGTTTATGGAATTAGCAGCAAAGAGCTACGAAGCAAGCTTTTAAGTGCCGCCTATGGAGAAAAGCTGAAGTGGGCAAAAGTCATGGACATTATTCATAATTTCGAGTCCACCACGAGCAGTCTGAAAACAATTCAGCACCGCAATTCAACACAGCTTAGAACCCACAGCGTGAGCAGCTACAACAAGGGAAAGGCTCACGTGCACCAAAAAAATTCTTAGAGGAAACAAAAGCAAAATGCCAGTGGTGGAGACAACCAGTGCTACCGTTGCCAGAGAGAAGGGCATTCGCCTGCCAACTCCAAATACAAAGATTTCAAGTGCAGAGCGTGCAACAAGAAAGGACATCTGGAGCGAGCATGCAGGATGAAGGAATCCGACAAGCACAGCGTGGGTCAGCGAGTGTCAACGAGGAGTGCCCCAGCCGAGTGAGACACCCTCTACGTCGTGAGAGAGCCACCGGACAAGGGGACAGTTGCTGCGCGGACTCAACGGTCAGCATCACTCCCGGAGGGAGCCACATAGCCAGGATAGCCTCCAGAAGCTGAGAACTGTACAGACACTGAAGTACCAGGGCTCACAAAAGACTATGAACTTTTTACAGTGAAAGGTCACAGTGACTGTGAAGCCATATATGGTTATGGTGAGATGCAATGGTGATAAGATTAAGATGGAAGTGGACACAGGTGCAGCAATGAGTGTAATGTCAGAAAAGCTGTACACAAAGCGGTTTAGAAAGTGTAAACTGCAGCCATGTGAGGTGTGTCTTAAAACATACTCCTCAGAGCCAATTGTACTTATGGGTCAAATCCAAGTTAAAGTGCAGTGTGGTGAGCGAACAAAACAGCTGACACCGTTAGTGGCAAAAGGAAGTAGTCCAACACTCATGGGCAGAAATTGGATTCAGCACCTGCGTTTAGACTGGTCTAGAGTGAATCACTTACCAGTTACTGATCCTTTATCAGAGATGTATGAGAAATACTCTCCTGTGTTCAATGCAGATCGTGGGGTCATTTCAGGTGTACAAGCAAAACTTGTGATGAAAAATGCCAATACAAAATTCTGCAAGGCTAGATAAGTGCCTTATGCACTGAGTGCCGCGGTGGATCAACAGTTAGCCAAACTGCAGGAAATGGGAGTTTGCACTCCAGTGGAGTATAGTGAATGGGCAACTCCAATTGTGTGCATTTCAAAAACAAATGGTGACGTCAGAATTTGTAGTGACTACAAGGTAACCATAAATCCGTGGTTAGAGGTAGACAAATACCCTCTTCCTCAAACACAGGATCTGTTTGCTAAATTAGCTGGGGGAAAATATTTCACAAAGCTAGATCTTACCCAAGCTTACCAGCAGGTGGAGCTAGATGACAAATCCAAACAATACTTGACCATCAATACACCAAAGGGGCTTTACCAAATGAATAGGTTACCCTATGGTATAGCTAGTTCACCGGCAATATTCCAACATATTATGAATCAGATTCTTCAGGGCTTACCAAAAGTTGTATACTGATATACTGATTACGGGAGTAACTGAAGCCGAACACTGGGAAAATGTCGAGCTGGTGTTACAGCGCTTACAAGACAGAGGCATACGGGTGAACAGAGACAAATGTCGCTTCAGCCAGCCAAGTGTAACCTACTTGGGGCACAAAATTGACAGTGAAGGGATACACCCTGTACCGGAGAAAGTCTAAGCAATAGTCTACGCTTCAGTTCCTAAAAATGTCACAGAGCTTAGGGCATTTTTTGCCTTATTGACTTACTATGGAAAGTTTCTTGAGAATCTCTCAACCATTATCAAACCAATGACCGTATTGCTACAGAAGGACAGTCAGTGGAGCTGGTCCACCCAATGTCAAGCAGCGTTTGAGAAGACAAAATCACAGTTGGCGTCGTCTAGTGTTCTCACACACTTCGATCCACAATTGCCAATCTTACTGGCTTGTGATGCTAGTGCCTCTGGATTAGGAGCTGTGATATCACACAAAATGACAAACAGTAGTGAGCGACCAATAGCATACGCTTCACGTACCTTGAGTAAAACTAAGATTAACTACTCACAAATTGAGAAGGAAGCATTAGGCATCATTTTTAGCGTACAAAAATTCAGGGATTATCTCTATGGCCGGAAATTTGTATTGGTCACGGACCATAAGCCACTTGTAAAAATTTTGGGACCAAAGACAGGAGTACCAGCATTAGCTGCTGCGCACCTACAGAGATCGCCTTTATTGCTGTCAGCTTAAGTATGACATAGTCTACAAAGCCTCTTTACAACATGCCAATGCTGATGAGTTATCCTCATTACCGCTACAGAGAGAAGCGCCACAAAGCAACCCAAAATTCAGAGTGTCGTGGCTAGAATCTATCCCTGTGTCAGCAAAAAACATACAGAAAGAGACAGACAAAGACAAAATACTTACCAAGGTGAGACATCTAACACAAACCGGATGGCCAAAACATGTGAGTGAAGGTGACTTAAAACCATACTGGAACAGATGTAATGAACTTACTGTGGAAGCAGATTGTGTTTTGTGGGGGTTAAGAGCAATAATACCTACAGCACTGAGACCTAAAATGTTGAAATAACTACATGAAGAGCCTTTGGGGATGGTTCGGACAAAGGCTTTAGCTAGAAGCCATTTTTGGTGGCGAAGCTTGGATAATGAAATTGAAGCCATGGTAGATAGCTGTCCTAACTGTCAGAACAACAGGCATGCACCTAACAAAGCACCAGTGCACCCATGGAAACGGCCAGAGCTGCCATGGGAGCGAATTCACATAGATTTCGCAGAAAAAGGGAAACACAAATTTTTGTTGGTTAATGATGCATATTCACGTTGGCCAGAGGTGAAATTAATGACAAGTACCACTGCTACAGCTACTGTTCCCCAAGTGGTTGTTTCAGATAATGGCCCACAGTTGGTTTCAAAATAGTTTGAAATGTTTTTGGAAGCTAATGGGGTGAAACATATCAAGTCTGCCCCATACAATCTAGCCTCCAATGGATTAGCTGAGAGGTTGGTCCAAACGTTTAAGCAGTCACTGGATAAACAGAAAGATTCTGGGCGATCATTGCAACGCTGTATAAATAGTTTTCTATTCAGTTACCGAAACACCCCATGTTCCTCTACAGGAAAAACACCTTTTCAGCTGTTCCTGAAGAGAAAGGTCAGAACCAGGTTGTCACAAGTGACACCAAAGTTTTTGTACAAATGCATGAAAAGCAAGCAAAAGTGAAAAGCAATCAAACTCTTGTGAGAGTCTTACAGCCAAATCAAGCAGTGCTGGTTAAGAATTTCCAGGGAGGAGAAGGAAAGAAATGGAAACATGGTGTAATTGAACGAGTGCTGGGTCCTCTTACTAATCCGGTTAACATGCATGGACAAATAAGCAAAAAGCACATTGATCAACTGATTGCTAGTAAGATTTCTGGTGAATGCACAAACACTGCGAATGATGAAGTGATGGCCGAACAATTGCATGATCCTCCTGAAACAGAGATTGTACCCGGTCTTGAACTGGAAGGAGAGGAATTAAATGAAATTGTGAATGAACCAGTCAGTACGCGACCACAGAGGATCAGGCGAGCTCCTGAACGTTTAATATATTGAAAGGTAATGTGTTAATGTTGAAATGTAATGAGTTAATGAGGTTATCCTGTAAAAGATACAGATGATTTTTTTGTTATGGGTTAAGATGGACTGACCATTATTTGTAAGTGTAAGTAAACACTATGGACGTCTCAGGAGGGGGAAGCAGTGCATCATCAACACTGTGTATAGTGGGGATGGGGCGCTGCTGACCTCAACTCGGGACGTTGTGACTCGGTGGGGAGAATACTTTGAAGACCTCCTCAATTCCGGCGACACGCCTTCCCATGAGGAAGCAGAGTCTGGGTTATCTGAGGCGGGCTCTCCTATCTCTGGGGTTGAGGTCACCGAGGTAGTTAAAAAGCTCCTCGGTGGCAGGGCCCCGGGGGTGGATGAGATCCGCCCGGAGTTCCTAAAGGCTCTGGATGTTGTGGGGCTGTCCTGGTTGACACGCCTCTGCAACATCGCGTGGACGTCGGGGACAGTGCCTCTGGATTGGCAGACTGGGGTGGTGGTCCCCCTTTTTAAGAAGGGGGACCGGAGGGTGTGTTCCAACTACAGGGGGATCACACTCCTCAGCCTCCCTGGTAAGGTCTATTCAGGGGTTCTGGAGAGGAGGGTCCGTCGGGAAGTCGAATCTCAGATTAAGGAGGAGCAATGTGGTTTTCGTCCTGGCCATGGAACAGTGGACCAGCTCTACACCCTCCGCAGGGTCCTTGAGGGGGCATGGGAGTTCGCCCAACCCGTCTACATGTGTTTTGTGGACTTGGAGAAGGCGTTCGACCGTGTTCCTCGGGGGGTTCTGTGGGGGGTGCTTCGGGAATATGGGGTACCGAACCCCTTGATAAGGGCTGTTCGGTCCCTGTACGACCGATGTCAGAGTTTGGTCCGCATTGCCGGCAGTAAATCGGATTCGTTTCCAGTGAGGGTTGGACTCCGCCAAGGCTGCCCTTTGTCACCGATTCTGTTCATAACTTTTATGGACAGAATTTCTAGGCGCAGCCAAGGCGTTGAGGGTGTCCGGTTTGGTGGCCTCAGTATTGCGTCTCTGCTTTTGGCTTCATCAAGCCGTGATCTCCAACTCTCACTGGAACGGTTCGCAGCCGAGTGTGAAGCGGTTGGGATGAGAATCAGCACCTCCAAATCTGAGACGATGGTCCTCAGTCGGAAAAGTGTGGAGTGCCCTCTCCAGGTTGGGGATGAGATCCTGCCCCAAGTGGAGGAGTTCAAGTATCTTGGGGTCTCGTTCACGAATGAGGGTACGATGGAACGGGAGATCGACAGGCGGATCGGTGCAGCGTCTGCAGTGATGTGGACTCTGTATCGGTCCGTCGTGGTGAAGAAGGAGCTGAGCCAAAAGGCAAAGCTCTCGATTTACCGGTCGATCTACGTTCCTGCCCTCACCTATGGTCACGAGCTGTGGGTCGTGACCGAAAGAACGAGATCCAGGATACAAGCGGCCGAAATGAGTTTCCTCCGCAGGGTGTCCGGGCTCTCCCTTAGAGATAGGGTGAGAAGTTCGGTCATCCGGGAGCGACTCAGAGTCGAGCCGCTGCTCCTCCGCATCGAGAGGAGCCAGATGAGGTGGCTCGGGCATCTGGTCAGGATGCCTCCTGGACGCCTCCCTGGTGAGGTGTTCCGGGCACGTCCTACTGGGAGGAGGCCCCGGGGACGACCCAGGACATGCTGGAGAGACTATGTCTCCCGGCTGGCCTGGGAACGTCTTGGGATTCTCCCGGAGGAGCTGGACGAAGTGGCTAGGGAGAGGGAAGTCTGGGCTTCCCTGCTCAAGCTGCTGCCCCCGCGACCCGACCCCGGATAAGCGGTAGAGAATGGATGGATGGATGGTAAATACTATGGTTTTGATTTAAAGAGAAATGGATGAGGTAAAAGGTTTCCAGGGAGGAATGTTGTCCCATTTTAACCCAAGTTAACAATTTTTTGATTTTTGTAATGATTTTCAGAACATTTGCATAAAATGGGAATACAAACATGTTGTACTTTCCAAGACTCCTTTATATCTAGTAAGAAAGGAAATACAGGCTGTCCTCAAATGAGGACACTGGGTTGATATGTATGTTCTCTTAATGATATTGTGCTGCAATGTCAGACTTGGGTTAGTAACATTAATTTCTTTTCAGATGTCCTAATGTAATTTGCTGCCATAGATGGTACCCATATTCCTATCAAGGCTCCCTCACATAGTGAAGGTGATGATGTGAAGACGATGTCAATTCAAAGCAAATATATGCAGGTACAAGTACACTGACTACTGTTTCAACATGTTAAAGACTGCATCATAGATAAATTAACATCTGTCCAGATCATATGTGATGCTGCAAACTACATTTTCAACCTTAATTTGTATAGCGCCTAATCGCATCAACAGACATTTCATAGAGCTTTAACAGACAGACACCCAACAGAGCACTTCAGAGGAAGCATAAGCAGCAGCAGCGGGGAGGAACTGTACTGCACTGTACTGATGTGGAGACGGAGCGGTCCTGATCGGTTCCTGACTCATGGGTGTATGATGAGTCTCACCTGAGCAGCAGACTAATGCAGTAACTAAAGATTAGCACAATAATTCACTTGTCTACATCGTTTAATCCACTCTAATGAATATACTTTCCATCACAGGAGAGTCTGATGGTTGTTTTCTGGGGGACAGGGGTTACCCATGCCAACCGAAGTTGCTGACACCTTACTAACCCAGGCCTCCAACAGAACTTCAAATGGGTTCACTGTAGGACGAGAGCCCGGGTGGAGATGACCATAGGCCTGCTGAAAGGCCATTTCCAGTGTCCATGACACCTCAGGATGATTCCTGAGAGGACCTGTGATGCTGTTCTGCTCTTCATAGCAGTATTGCCACTATCAGAGGAGAACAACCCCACAAACTGAACACCCTGATAATGACCCCGTCCACCTGCCAGCTATCCAAGGTGGCAGAGCAGTGACTCGATCTGCCAAAATCATTTCAGAGTCTGTCTAACTCACCATCGCAACAGCCTGTAAAAAAACATATAATATACATTTCATTTGGTCATCTTTATTACTTGCAAATACAAAATTATTTCTTGGATCGTTTCAGTGGTGAACATTCTAATATTCAACTTGATTCACTTGTGAACAACACCCACCTCAAACTTGTGCTCCACTATTTGTATGTTCAAATCTGCCCTCCTAATCTGGAGGTCCAAAGAAACCATTTTTTATCTGTTGTCTGTATTTCATGGAAAGTGAATTCGATAAACTTCTTTAACAAATAGCTGGAAATACATGAGGAGGACATCAAAACATTCAGTTGCATATGAATTCCACAGAATGAACCGCTGGTGTTCATTGAGCGTCTATCTCACTGTGCAGTGGATGTGACGGACAGTCCAGCTTGCTCTGTTAAAAAAGGATAAGAAAGTGGTAATACTTCAGTGGAGGCTAAATGTCAGTCTGTATTGCACCAGAATGTTAAGCAATAGGAACAATCGGTAACAGAAAATATTTGACCACCTTCTATTTTTCAATTTCCTGTTAATTTCTTTTTCTTTTTATCAATTATGTATTATTTGACTAAAAGACACAGAGAATTCAACATGGAATACCTAAAACCAGTTATAAGCAGTAAAATGCCACCAGTATTGATGTAACAACTGAATTAGTTGTAGCTATTTGTGTGTCAAGGAAACCATCCAAAAGGACTAGATGTCAATTCTTCATGACAGTTCTTAGACAATATAGGTATACGCTATATTGTATATAGACTGTATGAATATTCTTCTTTTCAACTGTTTTATAACGTGCATATGCCGATTTACTGTTTAAATTACTTAACATGAAAATGTCTAAAAACATTTCCTTATTTAACAGAACTTGATGTAGATGAGAGCACATTTATGTGTGTGACAAGAGCATTCTGTTGGCGATAAAACAACTAAAAAGCCGAACGTCCACTTATTATTTACTGTACAATGTCATTATGTTATAATAAGGAAGAAGGGGATCCCTCACGAGATGATGCAGAAGTCCGACCTGTGTGAACGATGTTTTTAAACTTTGTTCTCAGCTGCTGACATGTGCGCTTCTCCCCTGCTGAATTGCATCTAATAAAATATTTTAATAAAATATTATTCAAGTCCTTTACCTCCCTAATTTTACCATGAGTACAACGGACTACATTTAAACATATGCATCGACTTGAGCAGCAGTCTGAAGTCATCTCTGTCTTCTTTACAGCTGCAATGTTGTTCCTCTTTTCGCAGTATGTCCTCAAAGTCTTCATACACGTAGATTACAATCTGTACTTCAATTGCGTAAGATAACGCAGAACGCGTCTCGTCCGTCGTCACAGTGAATTGTCAAATCTGGGCTCCATTGATTTTAAACGGCGTCACACCTGTTTAACTTTGGGTCAACTTACCCTGGGTTACAAAAACTAACCCCGAGAAGCGTTTGTGAAACCGAAGACCCTGGGTTTCCTAGTTCAGGGTAAATCAACCCAGAGCCACAGGTTGTACTCGGGGTTCGTTAGCCCTGCTTCGTGACATGAGGCCCGTTCAAAAAGCAGGTTTAGTGGAAAACCAGGGTGAGTTAACCCTGAAATCAGGGAAAACCAGGGCTTTCATTTTCACAAAGATAGGTAACTTAACCCAGAGTTAGAGCGGTAACCCTGACCTGTTTCTGAAGCGAGTTAAACTGAACCTCTGGTTTTGTTACCGCAGTAACAGACTCTCTGAACATAACCTGGTCGGTAGCAAGTTTTATTCCACAAACCCAGGGTTTCTTTTGACTCCGCCCCCTTTCACCGCCGCTTGCGCGGCTTCATTTCCTGGTTCTGTCGGACGGAGAGTTTTACCGAAGTAAGGTTATATAAATAACTCCATATGTTGGAGGTACAGTATATTAGAGGCGAACATGGCATGTCCATTTGACATATTAGACCACCTTTGTTTTCTTCAATTTCTTGTTAATGTATTTTTCTTTCTATCAATTAATGATTCCTGAGTGTATCATGTGACTGACAGACAGAAAATAAAATTTAGAATACCTTAAAGCGGTTATAAGCAGTACAATGCCACAGCCACTAATGTAAGAACTAAAGCACTTTTGGCTATTACTGTATCAAGAAAACACTGCAAACGAGCTACATGTCAGCTCTTGATTTCAGTTCTTAAATAATATGGGTATATGCAATGGTGTGAATATCCTTCTCAACTGTTTTTGTAACGTGCACATGCCGATTTACTGTTTCATTTACACAACAATAAAACTTTTAAATATATTTCCTTACTGAACAGAACCTGATATAGATGAGAGCGCCTTTATGTGCGTGAAAAGAGCATTATGTTGGCGATAAAACAACTGAACAGTCAAACGTCCATTTAATATTTACTGTACAATATCAAACATAATGATGATGAGGAGGATCCCTAACGAGATGATGCAGAAGTCTGTCCTGTGTGAACAATGTTTTTATATTTCATTCTCAGCTGCTGACATGTGCTTCTCCCCCCACTGGATCGCACCTAAATAAAATAAATTAATAAACTATTATTGAAGCCGTTTACCTACGTATTTTTACCGTGAGTGCAACGGACTATGTTTAAACTTACGCATCGACTCGAGCAGCAATTCACTCCCACGACATCTCGCTCTTCTTTGCAACTGAAACGCTGTTCTCTTTCATCTGAAAATGTCCTCAAAGTCTTCATATTCATAAATTAAAATCTGTACTCCGACTGCCGTAAACCGTTACTGTGCGCGTCTCAACCGTCGTCACGGTCAATCATCGAATCGGGGCTCCATTGATGATGGCTTTTGATAGTGTTGTTGCACCCGCTAAACTGCGGGTCAATCTACCCTGGGTTACTTAAACTACCCCTGAACAGCCTTAGTGAAACCGGAATCCGGTTTTCCAAACTCAGGGTAAATCAACCCAGAACCACAGGTTTACCTCAGGGTATGTTAACCCTGCCTTCGTGAAACGGGCCCATATAGGACCATAGATCACTCTGGGGGAAGACATTTCAAATACAGTATATTTGGACATCTGGCAGCTGAATGACAAGAATTTAAAAAAAAGAATAATTTGGGACTTTTAAGTAGACCCATGTTGGTCATTTTTGCTGTTGACAATTGCCAATAAATAAGAGTTTCAAATGTTTTGGCAGTAGATCTTTCACCAAGGAAAACATAGATGTGTTTTTTGTTTGCAGCGTTAACTATGCATCCAAGGCATGGACACACTCCTTGATTAATCTGTGACATTCTGAAGTTATTTTTTTCACTCTACAGACTATACACTACATATAAATGTTGCATACAATGTTGTTTACAAGCCCCTCTAACAAACACATAAAACACAAAAACATCTTTCTAGAAATGCTAGGAAGATGTGGGCAGTATCTCCCCACCTATATATTTGAATAAGCTCACGCTTTAACTTCACCCACTACCTGTCAATCAAGCGCCCTACCAATCAAGCACTCAGCCAAACATGGCGCATCTGCCAGAAGGATCATGTGAACAATATGGCGTAAGGCATTGGGCAGCAAGGCTTTTTGTTGCAGTTACGGCTTTCGTCCACACAACAACGCAGCTATCCGGGATAAAACGCTCACCAAAGTGAAGTTTTTTGAAAATGCCGGGTATGTGTCGTAGCATGGATGCCGTAACCGAAACTTTTTCTATCTGGGGGACGTCTCCCTGCGACAAAAAACACTGTGACATTAGTTTGTTTGACCCATGTCTGCATGTACACACAGAATGGACGAAGTTAAAACCGGCTATTTTCTGACGTATAACCGCTCCACGTCAAAGACGCGTTGATAAACATGCTTGACAGTTGGATATTTGTTTGTCAGTTTCTTTCATTATGAGTCATAAAGTTTAAACAGTGGACAAAACTGTTGTTTTTAAATAAAAACCAATGACATGACCCAAGCATAATCACTGGCTATATCTCAATGTTACAAAAGCACCATCATTGTCCATGCCCCGACCCCAACCACCCTCCTCTCACTGTACATGTTTACTGTATTTGCATTTTCATCATGTCCAAATGATCATTTTCCATATTGCCATTGTGTGTTTGTATATACTGCATACGTGTGCAAGCATTTGGAGTTAAAAGTAATTTCCCTGCGGGAATTACTAACCAATTTATTTAATAGATTTTTTTATTTTTTATACACACACACACACACACACACAGTGTACTGCCATCACAAAAATATACAAGATTTGCAGCTAATATTTTACCATCCAGTAGATATCGTACTATCTTACAAAAACATTTTTTAGGTAACTACATACTGTTCTGTCCATGTAGTCAGCTAACAGAACTATCACTTCTCTAAAATTTCCTTTCCACTTGCTCTTTTGACAGGTGCCTTTTCCTTTAACGTTAGCTCCTTTTCCAATCTCATGATTAGTTAGCTTTCTTTCTCCAGTTAGCCTGCTAACATTCATCTATGGCTTCGCAATACCCGCCCAATGCAATCCATAATTTGTTAACACCAAGTTGTTACATCACTACATTGATTTTTGGCTACTTTGGGTGCGCTTGGTTTATAATACAGTGTGCCCTCACGAGATCGCACATCAATTCAGAGAATCAGAGAATCAGAGTCTTTATTTGTCATACTGACACACATTTCCACAGTTGACAGCACGAAATATGTCTCTGGAGGTCCCAGTAAGCCCGGTCGATAAATAAGATAAATAAGTGAAGAGAAACTAGATAAAAAAGTTTTAAAAAATGCAAGATAAATAAGTTAAGAAAACCTAGAGAAAAACAAAAAGTTAAAAATTTAAGATAAATAAGAAAAGAGAACAAAGAAAAGTTAAGATGTAAGATATATAGTTGAAGTTTAAAGTGTCTGGACAGCAGCATTTAGTTCACAACAACAACAACGCAGCAGCTCAAGTGTGTAGGCGCTCCATATATTGCACTTGAAGAAGCAACATATTGCACTGAATCCCCATGTATCTGTGGTGACACATGGGGCGTCATGAGGCTGACAACAGAGCACCACAGGAGTTCAGCTGTCTAACAGCCTCTGGAAAGAAGCTGTTCCTCAGCCTTGTGGTCCTACTCTGGATGCTCCGTAGTCTCCTGCCTGACAGGAGGGGTTGGAATAGACTGTGTGCTGGGTGGGTGGGGTCTGTCATGATGTGGGTGGCCCTCCTTCTAGACCTACTCGTGTAGATTTCTGTGGTGGTAGGTAGGCCACCCCCTACAGTCCGCTGTACAGCCTTCACAACCCTGCACCCTGCAATTATCCACCTCATTGCGGATTTTTGGTTGGTAGTTACGAGATACCGTACGCGCAATCTATTGACTGATGGCATCCGGAAATGTGTTTGTTCCGTTAGTCTCTGACGGAACAAACAGAGACTAATCTACCATAAAAAATCTGGGCCTGCAAGGCTGCAGGCCCAGACTCTCCCTCCACCTTGAAGCACTGCGCCAGCCAGCTGGCTCCGGTGTTCACTCACATCTTCAACACCTCACTGGAGACCTGTCACGTACCAGCGTGCTTCAAGACTTCAGCCATTGTCCCAGTCCCCAAGAAGACAAGGATCACAGGACTTAACGCTCAGAGACCCGTCGCTCTGACATCTGTGGTCATGAAGTCCTTTGAGCGCCTTGTCCTGACCCACCTCAAGGACATCACTGGCAACCTCCTGGACCCTCTACAGTTCGCCTGCAGAGCCAACAGATCTGTAGACGATGCTGTAAACATGGCGCTACACTTTGCCCTCCAGCACCTGGACTCCCCAGGATCCTACACCAGGATTCTGTTTGTCGACTTCAGCTCTGCTTTCAATACGATTGTCCCAGCTCTGCTCCATGACAAGCTCTCCCAGCTGAACGTGCCCGACTCCATGTGCAGGTGGATCACGGACTTCCTGACAGACAGACGGCAGTTCGTGAGGCTGGGGAAGCATGTCTCCGACACCCGGACTATCAGCACTGGATCCACTCAAGGCTGTGTTCTTTCCCCTGTGCTCTTCTCCCTGTACACTAACTGCTGCACATCTGGTCACCAGTCTGTCAAACTCCTGAAGTTTGCTGACGACACCACCCTCATCGGCCTCATCTCTGATGGGGATGAGTCGGCCTACAGAAGTGAGTTGGACCGGCTGGTATCATGGTGCAACAGGAACAACCTGAAGCTGAATGGTCTCAAAACAGTGGAGATGATAGTGGACTTCAGGAAAGACCCTCCTGCCATCCCCCCTGTCATCATCTGTGACATTCCAGTGACCCCTGTGGAGTCTTTCCGCTTCCTGGGCACCACCATCACCTGGGAGCTCAAATGGGAGCAGAACATCAGCTCCCTCACCAAGAAGGCTCAGCAGAGGATGTATTTCTTGCGGCTGCTGAAGAAGTTTCCTCCTGTATGTAGCTTGGATGGTCCCCCGTTTCCCCTTCCTGAGGTGTGGGACAGTACTCCAGAACACCTTTGGTGCTGTCCGACAATCTTTCTCCATGGCCTCTACAAACTCCTCCCACACCCTCTGTTTTGCCTCCATCACAGCCAAGGCTGCAGTCCTCTTGGCCTGTCGGTACCCTGCAACTGCTTCAGGAGTCCCCAGGGACAACATGCCTCTGAAGGCCCCCTTCATGGCTTCCCTAACCACCGGGGTCTACCACGGTGTTCGAGGGTAGATCCCGGTGGTTGGGTGCCTTGAGGCACCCAAGACCTTGAGACCACAGCTCTCAGCTGCAGCTCCAGCAATGGAAGCTTTGAACATCGACCATTCAGGTTTGATGCCCCCACCCTACACAGGGTTGCACAAGAAGCTCCTTCGGAGGTGTGAATTGAAGGCCTCGCAGACAGAGTCCGCCTCCAGATGTTCCCAGTTCACCCGCACTACTCGTTTGGGCTTACCAGGTCTATCCAAAGGTTTCCTCTGCCAATGGACCCAGCTCATCACCAGGTGGCAATCAGTTGACAGCTCTGCCCCTCTCTTCACCCGACTGTCCAAAAACACACGGCTGAAGGTCGGATGATACGATCAAAGGATCGATCATTGATCTCCGACCCAGGGTGCTTTGGTACCAGATACACTTATGAGCATCCTTGTGTTCGAATATGGTATTAGTTATGAACAATCCGTGACTAGCACAAAAGTCCAACAACATAACACCACTTGGGTTTTAGATCAGGAAGGCCAGTCCTCCCAATCTTGCCCCTCCAAGTGTCTCCATCATTACAGACGTGTGCATTGAAGTCCCCCAGGAGAACAATGGAGTGCCCTACAGGGATCCCATCAAGGACCCCATTTAAGGACCTCAAGAAGGCTGAATACTCTGAGCTGATGTTTGGTGCATACGCACAAATAACAGTAAGATATTTCCCTCCCACAGCCTTAAGGCGTAGGGAGGCGACCCTCTCATCCACCAGGGTAAACTCCAACACAGCAGCTGTGGGGATACGGGTGTGGGGATACTCACAAGCCCCCGGCTTGTGAGTATCCCCACACCCGCCCTGCGCCTCATGCCCGATGCAACTCCAGAGTAAAATAAGATCCATCCCCTATCCAGGAGTTTTGATCCAGAACCGAGGCTATGCATTGAGGTAAGCCCCACCAGATCCAACTAGTAATGCTGCATCTCCAACACAAGCTCCGGCTCCTTCCCCGCCAGTGAGGTGACATTTCACGTCCTCAAAGCCAACTTTTGCCGCCCAGGTCTGGTCCGTCTTGACCCCCTGTTGTCACTGCCACCCATATGGCAGCGCACCCGACCCCAATGATCTGCCCGGCGGGTGGTGGGTCCACAGGGGTGGAAAGAGTCCACGTTGCCTTTTCGGGCTGATCCCGGTCGGGCCCCGTGGCAGACCCGGCCACCAGGCGCTCGCTGACGGGCCCTCCAGTCAGGCTTGGCTCCAGACGTGAGCCCCCGGCTTTCTCCGGGCAGGGTCACTTGTTCCCTTCTTGTTCTTGCATGAGGTCTTCTGAACCACTCTTTTTCTGGACCTTCGCCTGAGACCTATTTGCCTTGGGTGACCCTACCAGGAGTACGAGACTCCCAGGATCCTTAGGGCACACAAACCTCTCCACCACGATGAGGTGATGGTTCCTTGGAGAGGAGAGAAAATTAACCCATGATCTAATAAAGTTTTCCCAACAGTGTGGCAAGAGAAGTCACTGTTAAATGGCTGGCTTCCTGCTTCCACATGTTCATTCTCATCTAAACATATGACAGTGTCATGATGCTTTGGTGATAAATTCACTGACCTACACATTTTTCTCCATTCTGTGATTCCTGCATCATGTCTGATCTCTGATAAACCTAACATACAGTACCTTTCAACCAGCACAAGGTAACAGAAAAAGTTAGCAGTTAGCAGTGAAAACTGAGTTAGGAAGAGACTGAATATTGGATCATTAGTTATTCATTGGGTGACCAAAAACAGAACTCCAATAAATGCCTTACCTCACAATTACCCGGTGCTCATATTACTGTCTGCTGATGTGTTAACCCTGCAATATGACATAGTTAAAATCCTAACAAATGTTAGTCAAAATCACTTTTTACACAACCAGCTAGTTGTTTGATATACCGTACTTCTAGTTCCATTCATCTGAAAAATCTTCATTTTCTGTTTACTCCCAGGTTGTATGAAACCTCATGTACATGTGAAATTATCAACAGAACTCCCCACGTAAACTGTCTAACCACTGGAATGGACTCCTACTTCAGCTGCATCATGGATATTTTTTACTTTTAAACACAAAGTGGTTTTGAGCTTTATACCTATGCATGTTGGACCCTGCTGACACATACTGTGCTCTGTTTAAACCAGAATAAGTTGTGTAAATTGTTTAAAGGTCTTTTAATTCACACTATCAATTAAATCTTTCGACTGCTGTTGTATATTTAATAAATATTCCATATAGTTATGAAGATGAGATACTTGATTCGGAGGGAGTGTCAGCATTAAGTACAGCTGAAAAAATTAACAAGCAGAAATATTTTGGTGTTGCTTAACTATCTGAGATTCATAAATTATGAAGCTAACAGCAGTACAGTTATTTATTTACATGAATACACTTTTATGAAGTATCTTATTTAAGGGAAAAAAATACACATTCATTTATAATCATGAATGTCTATGTTATAAAATGTTGTACTTAACAAAAATGTCTAAAATATGAATCAGACACTTGATAGCTTTTGGTCCTGGAATACATGACACAATACATGACACAATACATATTAAAAAATATAAATAAATCTAAAAAAAAATTCTTATTTTTAATAATTAGCAAAAAAGCAGGGAATGTTTTTTGCTATTAAGCACATTTCTTAGTTATGATTCACCATCTGTAAAATATTTGGTGCTTCAAAGTAAAGCTGATCAATAGCCAAAGCTCAAATACAGTGACTGCAAGTAGTAATCTACCATAAAAAATCAATGAGCTACAACTTTTGGGAGTGAAGTAAAAAAGAGAGGACTATCTGATGAGAGAAATATTCCGAAGACACCCTCTTTTATTCCCCGATCATAGTCAACATATTTATAAATTTTAAAAAAGAATGAGATTTGAAATAGATGGGAATGGAATTATTCTGTGGGACAATCAATGTATGACCACAATAAAAAGAAAGACACGGATGTGGGGGGGTTTAAAAGATTATTGATGGATAGCATTTGTCCATCATTAAAGGTAATTTTATTTTAGATGGGACAGCTTGTGTAGAATATCATCAGAGTCAGGATTATGCACTGAGAATAGAGCATGAATGTGTTAAAAGTCTACCTGCGATGAGAACGCATCTATTGAGAACATACTGTAAGTAATCCTCCCTAGGTCCTAGCTCTTCAGTAGACATATTTACTTCAAATAATCCCAGGATGTACCCCATGACTAAAGAACCTCAGAAGATATCAAGGCTGCGTAATTTCTCTAAAAATACACTTGGGTTATGCAATCGATTTCAAATTTAGTAAACTCTGTATGTTGAATTAAAGAAATGAAGAACTCGACAATTGGAAATCCAAGTGGTATGAGCCTTAAAGCAAAAATTGCATTAGCACCCAATTATAAGTATTCAAATGGGGTTATTGGATAGTCTATCCTGAGTCCATGGTGCTTTCTTAAATAACCACTAAATTATCAACAGAAGACACAATGCTCAGAGATGGGGAGACAGCACAGGAATAAATGTCAAGAAATGTCAGTAATTCATTCTTACCCATGATCCCAGAGTGGGTTACGTCAGCCCCATCAAACTGTTTTGGATGTTAGCATGTTCTTTCTCAGATCTACGAACAAATACTTGCATCTGAGGTGCTACTTGTGTCCACCTATGCTAAGGAATATGACTATTGTGTTCACACATAGAGATTAAACCCTGAAGCTTCCCAGGTTGTTGGTGCAGTGCTGATAAATTACATACTGCATCCTGAATTTTCAGTTATTTCTTTATAACAAAGCAGTTAATTTCCCAGTCGATATGTTAAATTGTCAAAATGTGTTGTTAAAGTTACATGGTGAATAGTTAAAAAGACACTGATCATGACTATCACCCTCGTGTACAGCTTTTTCCTCATCTGGCTTGTACAATAAACAACACATAATAGAGACCACATAATGTAAACAATCATATCGATTTGTTGGTCCTGAGAAATTTACATACTGCTGACCCTTACTCGATCATATGTGGCTTTACTAAACTGCTAAATATTTTAGGAACGGTGGATAACACCACAATTTCATCTATTTTATCATCATTTCTATTACAAAATTGTGTTCTATCAGAGATAGAATTTGCTCACATTTATTAAGTGATATTTTTTGTTTCATTGAGTAGTGTTTGAGTGTACGAAAAAGCAATTATCATTTTGTAAATTCTCAACATAAGTATCTTGAAATGTATCAATACAATAATAAGAGTGTGTTTATATATATGCTTGATGTATTTCACATTAATAAATTAAATGATTTTAACTACAGGATGAGTTTTTTCCTTATTTTGGTTTCTTATTTTGTTATCGGGATCATACCTGTATTTTAACAGCTTCAGAGAGATATACAGTCTTCTGTAAAGCTTTGGCCTTCAAGTACCAACAAGAGAATGAATCCCAAGGAAACGGAAAGGGCTGTCTGGGAAACATCAGGATGTCACAGGGTAGAGGCCAAAATGAATCGACATGGTGTCCTATTTTAATGAGAATTCTCAGACCTCCAGACTAAGAAGAGCTGTGATCTGACAACACCTAAGTCTTTGAGATAGAAATGAAGACTAGTCTTGAGGTATTCACTCTCTCATTCTTTCTTTCGCTCCATCTCCCACAGATTTAGGAAGATTATTATGTATTATATATTTGTAGAGAAATACCAATACAGTATTTTCTGCACTATAAGGCACACTCAATTATAAGGCACACCTTTAATAAATTGTTTATTTTATAATTCATTTCATATATAAGGCGCAACGGATTATAAGGCGCATATACCATATTGGCTCGAATATAAGACGACCCTGATTATAAGACAACCCCCTCTTTTTCAAGACTGAAGTTTGAAAAAAGACTTTTTGAACACCAAATTAAATTTTTATACAGAAAATAATTACAGTACATCTGAAACAAATGATTATAACAATATATTCGAGAGAAAAAGCATGTTATTTTGCCTCATTCAAATCATGCAAAAACTTTCTATCACATCTTAATATCTAATGGGCATCCCATCCTTTCGTTTCTCGTCCACGTACGCGCACACCCTCCTGTCGAGCTCTTGGAAGCGGCCGCTCTGAGGACCACGGAAAGCTTTTCTCTGACTTCTCAGATTTTCGCTACGTTTCTCCATTTTCTGTTATCTCTTCTTATTTCCTTCTCTTTTCTTTCTTAATGCTATTTTTTTATTTTTCTTCTTCGTGCTACCACTATTTTTATTTTTCTTCTTCGTGACAGGGGTTCGCTTTGGCCTGGCGAGTTGAGTTCAGCATTCGCTTTAAAGATATCTGGCGCCATCTAGCGTTGTGAGTGGGTATAATGTCTAGACCCCGAATGTAAGACGACCCCCACTTTTTCAGTCTTATTTCAATGCAAAAAACACTGTTTTATATTCTGGCCAATATGGTAATAAAAATTGAAATAGATTTAAAAAACTAGTGGCTGTATTTGCACTATCCGTCCACCAGCTAGAGTATTCATGAGTACCTTAAGTCAGCTGTGGACGACCCTATTGTTATTTCACGACATGGTGTCAGAAGACTATGAGTGAGCATTAGAGTTAAGCTTACGGATTCAGAAGACTTTCAAGTAAGTTAAAGACAGATGTGAACGGGCTAACGGGAGGCGACGAGACGAGCCCGCCAGCCCGCTGCAGTGGTTCAGCGTTCGAAATACGACATGCAGCTGTCCCGGGACGGGTGCGACGTTCAGCATTCAGCCGCCGGAGAAGTTTGACTTCAGCAAACCACAAGAATGGGAATGGTAGATTAGGAAATTCGAGCGCTTTCGGCAAGCCAGCAATCTTCACGCATTCTCCGAGCAGAATCAAGTAAACACTCTCATGTACTGTATGGGCGACGAGGCGGATGACGACTTGAAAGGACTGAACCTGTCATACACATGTCAGACGCAATACAACGCAGTAAGAGAAGCTTTCCTCGCGTTTTTCGTTGTTTCCAAGAATGTGATATATGAAAGAGCCTGCTTAACATGGGGAAGCAAGAAGAAAACGAAAGTGTGGATTCATTTGTGACTGCTTTGTATTGGCATCGGCAGAACATTGCAAGTATGGTGCCCTGCGCAACGAATTAATAAGAGACAGAATCGTCGTTGGACTAGCCAACATAAGATTGTCTGAACGCATGCAGATGGACAAAGATCTCACGTTGGACAAAGCAATTAACATGGCAAGGCAGAGCGAAAAAATTAAGCGCCAGAAGTCAAGCTTTCGCGGTGTTACAGAAGCCTGCTCTGTTGGTAGAGTTGCATACAAAGGCAAGCAGCAGTATCAGAAAAAGTCTAACCCAAGAGCCCAGAAAGAGAGGGGCAAACATGTTAATTCAGAGAAACCAAAGCCCTGCTGGGACCAGGTGGTGCTCCACTAAAGGTGTTGGGGGCCACAAATATTGTGCTGCAGAGGGGAGAGAAGAGCACAGTGGAGGAAGTGTTCGTAATCAAGAAATTACACACAGCCCTGCTGGGTATGTCAGCCAGTGTAAAGTTGGGCTTAGTGGCTCATTTGGACGCCATTAACATGAAAACTGAAAGACAGCTACCCAAAGTTGTGCACCGGCCTAGGAAAGATAGAGCAGCCTTACACCATCAAGTTAAAGCCTGATGCAACGACATTCTCACTCAAGACTCCACGACGGATTCCCCTGCCTTTAATGCCCAAAGTCAAAAAAGAGCTAGAGCGCATGCAGAAGATCGGAATCATCAGCAGAGTGGAGGAGCCCACTGATTGGTGCTCAGGCATGGTGGTGGTGCCTAAGAAGAATGCTGATCCACGTGTATGTGTTGACCTCACAAAGTTGAATGAGTCAGTGCAGAGAGAATTGTACATCCTTCCATCCGTTGAGCAGACCCTGGGCTCACTAGATGGAGCCATGGTCTTCAGCAAGCTCGACGCCAGCATTGGGTTCTGGCAAATTCCATTGGCTGAGGAGTCAGCGAAGCTGACTACCTTCACGCTGTTCGGAAGGTTCTACTTCAACCAACTGCCGTTCGGGATAGCCTCAGCACCCGAACATTTCCAGAACAGAACGGTCACACAGGTCACAGAAGGCCTAGAAGGAGTCGTGTGCCATAGGACGACCTCCTCATATGGGGGTCCACGCAAGAACAACACGATTCTCGCCTTCATTCTGTTCTGCAAAAGATGGAGAGTGCCGGTATAACACTCAATGTGGAGAAATGTGAGATCTCTAAACAGGAAGTGACATTCCTTGGCCACATTATCTCAAATAAAGATGTGAAATCAGACCCGGCAAAAATGTCTGCGGTCAGAGAGATGTCCGAACCGAACAATGTCAGTGAACGCAGCTTCCTAGGCATGAAAGTTTGTGCCACAGCTAGCAGAGAAAGATAAACACCTCAGAGACCTACTCTCTAAGAAAAACCACTGGTTCTGGGGAGCTGACCAAGTCAGAGCCTTCAATAGACTGAAAGAGGAGCTCTCATCCACACCTGTGTTGGCGCTGTATGACCCAAACAAAGAGACAAAAGTGTCAGTGGATGCGTCTTCCTTTGGGTTGGGTGCAGTGCTGCTGCAAAAATGGAGTGGCGTATGGAGACCTGTAGCCTACGCTTCTCGTTCTTTCTCAAATGTCGAACAGAGATATGCACAGGTTGTGAAGGAGGCCCTTGGTCTCATGTGGGCATGTGAACGCTTCAGAGACTTTCTCATTGGACAGCACTGTGAGTTAGAGACATTTCACAAGCCTCCGCTGAGTCTCCTGGGGGCCCAAGCCTTGGACACCCTGCCCCCTCGCATACAGCGTTTCTGGATGAGACTCATGGGATACTCATACACGATATCTCATGTTGCAGGAAAGAGCCTGTTGACTGCCGATACGTGCACCGCTGCGTGTAGAAGCAACACGTGCAGACAACGAGCTCATGGAGAGCACCAATATCTATGTAGACAGCATCATGGACAATCTTCCAGTTAGCGCCACCTACATGGACACTTTGAGGGAGAACCTAAAGGCTGACAGCGTGTGTTCTGCTGTCATGAAGATGTGTCTAGATGGTTGGCCAGAGAACAGCTCCTGTACTGGTCTCCTTAGGCTGTATTGGGCAGAATGTGCCTTCCCCCAGTCCATGATGGTCTCCTGCTAAAAGGGACGCGACTAGTCATTCAGTCATTCATGAGGAACGACGTCCTGGCTAAGCTGCAAGAGGGTCACCGGGCAGTGGTGAAGTGCCTGGAGCATGCTAGACAAAACGTGTGGTGGCCTAGCCTAAGTCAACAACTCAACGAACTGGTTCAGAACTGTAGAACGTGCATTAAGGAGCACACTAATCACACCGAACCACTCATGCCTACAGACCCTCCACAGCTACCCTGGCAGAAGCTAGGGGCAGACTTGTTTACCTTGAAGGGGAAAATGTACTTACTGGTTGTAGATTACTACTCCAGGTACGTGGAAGTGGCAAACCTCTCCCTCCCAAAGTCTCCCGACATTACTGCCCATCACAAGTCTATGTTTGCTCGTCATGGAATCCCAGAGGTCCTGGTGACGGAAAACGGGCCACAGTTTGCTGCACGTAGCCTCACAACCTTCGCTGCGACTTATGGTTTCCAACATGTCACCAGTAGCCCAAAGTTCCCACAAAGCAATGGAGAAGCTGAGTGTGCAGTGCAGACTGTTAAGAATCTCCTCAAAAAACCTAAGGATCCCTACCTCGCCTTACTGGCATATCGAACAACTCCACTCAGGAACGGTTTCAGCCCAGCGGAGCTGCTGATGAGTCGTCGACTGAGGACCACTGTCTCAATTTTCTCATCACTACTAAAACCGTCACTCCTGCCCAGTGCGATCGTCTGTGTGAAGGAGAAGGAGATGAGAGTGGATGAACAGAGATGCTTTAACAGAAGCCATCAGGCACATGTTCTCAGCAAGCTCGCACCTGGACAAGAGGTGTGGGTAACCGATTCTAAGGTCACAGGAAATGTGGTTGGCACGCATGCAACACCTCAATCTTATGTGGTTGATATGCATCGTTGGACTATTCACAGGAACCGTCACCACCTCATCCCTATGGGTGTGTAAGCCCGTTCAACAGTTGTGAACGGGCTGGCAAATGATGACTCGAATAGTGTTTTCCTTTCTTTATTTTGTGTCCTGTGGGAGACAACAGTAAATTAATCTCCCCACGTTTCCCTTCTGCACCTCTGCTTCCCCAGCAATGCAGTTATCATTCTCTAGAGGATCACAACAGTCCTCAATCACATACATTACACTGAAATAAAATAAAAAAAAAAAAGAATCATGTGGCCGAACAGAAAGACCAAAATGATTTTTAACATTCAAAAATAAAACGTACCTGTAGGAGACAACAGTAAATTAATCTCCCCACGTTTCCCTTCTGCACCTCTGCTTCTAAACAAACAAAATGCAAATATTACTCTCCCGCCTCTCCATGTGACCGTCGGTCACATGACCCGGAGCTGCGTCTCAATTAGCGCCAAAACTTCACCTCGTTGCAACAAAATAAACTCAAAAAGAATGCCAGAAACAAAACAAAACTACTCAAAACATCACAGGCATCAACTACATTTGCAAATCAATTGAAGCACACCAGACACCTTTGTCTAGCAGTGACTCAGTTCTTGAAATTTCAGAAAAGGCTGGAAATTCAGCTTTGAGGGTCTTTCATTCACCTTTTATGCCAGTTTCTCCGTGTGTTTCCGCAAATTAATAGAATGGACCGTCACTAGAATCCAGATGACAGCACAATGGGATTTTTTTTAGACCAATTAAGATTACGGCGCCAAAGTAGTTGGGAAATACTGAGATCAGTCAGTCAAACTTTATGAATAGAATTGTTGAAAATTCCCTGTTTTGCTACGTCATTGTAGCCAGGTACAGCTGCTCTGCCGTCAGATCAGTGAGAGCCAGCACTTCGGCGGCTCTCACTGACCTGACTTCCCTTGACTACCGTTGTTAAGGGGCATAGTGCCTTCTGAGTGTGCCTCCTGGTGCGGCATGACTGACAGCCAGACTGCCGACTTTTTTTCAGCAATCTTGTTTTTTATGGAGGACAAAAAGTGCCAAAATTAAATAAATACATTATTAAATAATTAATTAAACATGTCATTAATTCATTGAAATTGCAATTAAATACATAAATGCCTCACAAGCACTCAGTCAACACAGGCAACTTGCGTTGAGGGGGGAAATATCGCCACTGATAACTTCTTTATTTCTCGTGAACTTTCCAAGGCACTAAAGGCCCAGAAACCAGCCTGGTTGGTCCAGTAAATAAGAGTAGACAAGAGCTTCCTCCATCTGTAGAGGAACAAAGGGCCCTGCACAGTAAAGAGGTGCTGAAATGTGACTAACCAAGAAAAAATGTCTCCATTCTAATCACAATCCACACTGCTGTCAACATCACAAGTGGCCACAAGGCAAAACTGGAGACTGTTACATACAATGCCACAACGTAACCATGGTTGGAGTAGATGTGCTTGATCAAATGGGGAGGAAATATTCAGTGTAAGTTCCTACATGATGATGGTCATTGGTGGTGTTTCGTAATATTCTTAACCTGGCTGCCATAAATGCTTCGATCCTGTTCAAGAAGTGCACCAATAAGATGATGTCAGAGAGGAACCTCATAATGCGACTTGCAAAGGAACTTTGCTCAGGACACATGAAAGCAAATGCCTGACAAATGATGGTGCAAGAGCCCCATTTGTAGCAGCAGAAGATGGACAGGAGAAGGCAGTGCCAAGTGAAGAATGTGTAAGAAAAATAAAGCAAAAGATTGTGGTGGAAAGTTTTAAATACAATAAAATACTATAATAAAATAATATAATAAAATAATATCACCTCATTGAACCAAAGATTTGGATTGTTGTGTCAAATTATTCAGCGCTCGTGAAGGTGGCCCCAGGATGTCATGAAGACGCTGCATGAAAATAATTACTGTTAGACCATATTTGGAAATGCTTGCATGACTGTCGGTATCCTTGGAAGAAGTTAGATACTGACAGAAGCAGAAGGCCAGATCATTTCATACACTGTACTTGAAATTAGAATGTATGTTTCTGCACAGGGTCATCCAAAGAATGTCTGCAGCAGATCCTCACAGGGTTCACATGAGTGATTATATTATGTCATCAAATAGTTTTGTGAAACTGTCGACTTGATATTTTTGGTAACGTCTGGAGGTCATGATATACCAACTGAAAGCCCGTAAAGAACTGGTTGAAAGCAGATGGGCCGAGGTTAATACCTCCCCCTAGTCACACTTTTAGGGTATAAATGATGTGGGATCCTTTTCATATTTTGTACCTGTAACTCCGCTGCAGCTCTCGTCTGTACCCAAAATATTCTGTCACAACACTTCGAAGGACTGTTCATTGTCTCCAGAGCTCTCATCATAATTAGATAAGTATTTGTTGAACTTGTCTGTCTGTCAATATCATCGATGATATTATTGGACTCATATTCAACCTGTGAATGATATTATTGTACTGCTACTCAACCTATGCATGATTTGAATTGACAAATAAATATCTTGTATTTTATACACTGTCTCCTGTCCTTAAGAGAAACGAAACCCCCACCACAGGATAATTGTGTCAAATGTCATAAGGTAGTGAAAGCTGCACAAGGAAGGTTCCAGGTTACCCGTGCTGACTGTGAGTGATTGGGAGCCACAAGCAAACCATCTTGGCATTGTAACATCAGTGTCTCCAGCTGGCTGGCAGCCACCACAGAATTTTTCATTGTTCATAATAGTTAATAATTTTCATTGTTAAGGTCTAATGATGACACCAACGTATTTTGAATCAAGATACATTTGTTTTTATCTGAAAGTTCGAATTTGGATCTGTAATTGCAGAGAAGCTATGTTATGTCAATTAAATAAATAAAACACTCAATCATTATAGTTTTAATTCAGTGTCCTGATGTGTTTTTACCTATTCCACCAATTTATTCTTGGATATTTTACTGATAATCCAAATTATATACAAATAATATCTGAGCAGTCACTACTCTTGTGTTTTGAAATGTCAATGATTAAACAATGTCAGAATAAAACATACACACATTTAGGAAAAGTCTGGCTCCTCTTGGTAGATACGTTTTTTTTAAATCAAGTTATGACATTGCAAATTTTGAAAATAATCGAAAAGACTGCCTTGGGAGTCCTAGTGTTAATCAACATTGTTTAACTTAGTGTGGCAAGATGGCAAGTGTGGCAAGATGGCAAGAACATTAGGTGGTAAAAATAAATAAATAATTAAAAAATAACAGTTTGATAATTAAAAAAAGAAAAAGAAAAAAATAGAAAGTAGTGTTGAGTATGACAATTCTTGTTCATTCATACTTTGTAGTTCATAATTTCCTATTGCATGTGTTGCATTTAATAATGCACTTCATGTTCTGCATTCATAAAAAAACTTGTTCAGTAAATAGTTCTCTTACTTTAGTGATCAAAAACATTGATTTAAATCTCAATTTTGAGGCTGTTCTGTAAATAGTTTTAAAATAAACAATAAATAAACAACTTCTGTTCAATCCATATCAATTTCAGACTTAAAATAATGTAGCGATTTAAGCCCCACCCATTTCCCATCAAACCACACCCACCTCCGGTTTAAGCCCCGCCCATTCCAAGTACAGATACGGATACAGATACAGATACAGATAGTGGTGTACTCGCTCAACACTAGTTTTCATGTAAGTAGATTTTGAACAAACTAACTGGCTGTTAGTTTGGTTTTGAAGATATTTAAATATTACTTTAATTACTTTGCTGGCTGCATAAGTATTTAGTTTTAATCATACAATAAACTTTTCGATCACTCTGTCTCAGTAAATTTCCACATACTTGAACTCATCTAATTTGACACATACACACATACACACAAACACACACAAACACACACACACACACACACACACACACACACACACACACACACACACACACACACACACACACAATTACAATAATAATTTCATTTATGGACGTTTTCACACTAATGGGGTGATCAGGATGTAGGCAGGTTTGTTTACAGGATGAGACCGGAAATGGAAACTACATCGAGAGGATGCAGCCGAAAACCTGTCATGATCTAATTGGACCAGAAGACACCACATCCCCTCATGCATATTCCTAATCTGAATTGTTTAAATTTGACCAGGCCAAGATAGAAATTGCTCTTCTTCAGCTGCGTCTGATGTAAGACGTGTGTAGTACCGGCAGTCAGGGACACTGGGAGAATCTGGAAATCTGTGTTAGACTTGTCAGGAATAAACTTTTTAAACTTATGACGATCAGCTAAGTCTCCTACTTTACCTCAATAATAAGAACCCACGGAATAAAGAAGCTTTGAAAGGACTTTGCTTCAGTTTTGAATTAACTAGGTTTTAAACTAACTAATTTTTGTACTAACTAAGTAGGTTTTAAAATAACTAGGTTTTGAACTATCTAACTAACTAATCCACTAGGTTTTAAACACACTAGACTCTAAACTACATTTGGAACCAACTAGGTTTTGAACTTACTCACTGGGTTTCAAACTAACTACGTTTTTAATGAACTAATTTTTAATCTAAATAACTAGGTTTTTAAACTCACTAGGTTTTGAACAAACCCACCAGGTTTTGAACTAACTAGGTTTTGAACTAACCTACTAGGTTTTGAATGAATTAGATTGTTGAACTAACTAGGTTTTTGAATTAACGAGGTTTTGAAATAACTGAATAACTAACTAACTAACCCAATATATTTTGAACAAATTAGGTTCTAAACTAACTAGATTTTGTCTTAACTAGGTTTTGAACTGACTCACTTGGTTCTGAACTATCTAGGTTTTGAATAATTATTTAGCATAACCATTGTATTTATCTTATTATTTAATTATTATGTTTATTGTTCATGTTTACGCTGTTTACATTTATACTGTATGTTTTACACCTATCCTGCTTCATGTGCTTTCATTTGCCCCTTGGGGACGAATAAAGTTTTTTGAATTTAATTGAATTAAATTGAGACTTAGCCATTTGAACAGAGTTGGAGTGAGATCCGCATTCTCTCCTTGGGTGGCTTGTGGTGGTTTCAGACTGGAATCTTAACATACAGTATGTTTACCTGTTTTATGTTGTTAAGTTGGACGTCTGTAGGAGGTAAATGATAAAGAGCCAATGTCTTTGGGTTATGTTTCTTCCCGGAAAAATTAACCAAGAGGAAGCAGGAGACAGGGTTCGATGGAGGCAACTGATTCGCTGTGGCGACCCCTGAAGGAAAAAGCCGAAAGGAAAAAAAGAAAAACAGTAAACACTGGACTCTGAATGTTTTGCTATTTGATGTTAACTATTGGTTGAGTTTGGGGCAGCAGTAGCTTAGTCGGCTAGCGACAGGAAGTCGCTGATTCAAGACCAGAGTTGCCCAGAACATCTGGAGTGTGAGCCGGCAGTGGCGGTTCACCTCCTGAGCACTGCCACGGTGCCCCCAAGAGAGCACCCCCCCCCCCCCACACACACACACACAAGCTGCCGGTTAGGACGCAACAGGAAAAAGCTGCCCGTCGGTCTGCCTCCCTCTGTATTTAAATTGCATGCTTACAGGCCACTGGCGTGTGTGTGCTTGTCTCTGGGGCCTGTCCACAAATATATATGCATGGTTATAAAAATATAATAAGAATGAAAAGATAATTTCCCCATGGGGACAATAAAGTGTATTTCTTGTTCTACTTATTTTTGTAGTTACCTTCCATCCATCCATCTTCCACCACTTATCCGTATTTGGGCCATGGGGGCAGCAGCTTCAACAGGGCACCCCAAACTTCCCTTTCCCTGGCCACATCCACCAGCTCTGACTGGGGGATCCCAATGCGTTCCCAGGCCAGTGTTGAGATATAATCCCTCCACCTGGTCCTGGGTCTGCCCCGAGGTCTCCTCTCAGCTGGACGTGCCAGAAACACCTCTTTAGGGAGGCGCCCCGGAGGCATCTGCATCAGATGCCCAAACCACCACAACTGACTCCTTTCCACGCAAAGGAGCAGCGGCTCTACTCTGAGCCCCTCGCGAACAGCAGTGTTTCTCACCTTATCTCTAAGGGAGAAACCAGCTATCCGCCTGAGAAAGCCCATTTCAGCCGCTTGTATCCGCGATCTCGTTCTTTCGGTCATGACCCATCGCTCATGACCATAGGTGAGGGTAGGAACGAAGATTGAACGGCAGATGTAGAGCTTTGCCTCTTGGCTTAGCTCCCTCTTTGTGACAACAGGAGGAACAACCTGCTCCTGAACGTCAACAAGACAAAAGAGATCATCGTCGACTTCAGGAGATCCCGACCCAGCCACACACCTCTACTCATCAATGACACAGCAGTGGAGGTCGTCAGCAGCACCAAGTTTCTGGGGGTACACATCACAGACAACCTCAGTTGGTCATTTCACACCACCTCCCTGGCAAAGAGAGCACAGCAGCATCTGCACTTCCTGCGACGGATGAGAAGAGCCTCCCTCCCCCCTCCCATCCTCTCCACCTTCTACAGAGGGACCATTGAGAGCCTGCTGACCAGCTGTATCTGCGTCTGGTCCGGGAGCTGCAAGGCCTCAGACTGGAAGTTTCTGCAGAGAGTGGTGAGGACAGCGGAGAAGATTATTGGGACCCCACTCCCCCCCCATTTACGACATTGCACACAGACGCTGCCTAGCCAGAGCACAGCAGATTCAGTCTGACCCTACCCACCCTCACCATGGACTGTTCTCCCTGCTGGCGTCAGGCAAAAGGTACCACAGCATCCACTGCAATACAACTGGATTTAAAAACAGTTTCTTTCCCCTGGCCATCAGACTGCTAAAATGCCAGATAAATCACCACCGGTCCGTTCATGATCGCAAACTACACTTCAACGGTACTTTCTGCATCCCTTTATAATATTCCAATGAGTTAATTTTCTCCTCTGCAGTTAGCTGCTATGTACCGTTACTGTCATCCTCATGGTCAACATTTTCAACATTTCTAGTTTACATGCAAGGCCGGGCCTTGGGCTCTGTGCAATATTTTTTATCTGTATCTATTAAAGTTTACTATAAGACTCATAATGTATATAACAATTAACACTGTCATGTCAATCTTCACACTACTTATGCTTCCTAATATATAGAATCAGAGATGCGAACAATGCTGTGTACTCCGGTTGCCAAGCAACGACATTTCATTGCCAGATTCACTGTTCTGAGTCTCTGAGCAATGACAATAAAAGGAAGTCTGTCTGTCTGTCTGTCTGTCTATCTAGTATTTAGTTGCGCCACCTGTGGCTTTTATGACAGCTTGCAGTCGCTGAGGCATGGACTTGATGAGTGACAAACAGTATTCTTCATCAATGTGGTGCCAACTCTCTTTGATTACAGTTTCCAGATCATCCTTGCAGGTCAGAGTCTTGCTGTGGACCATTTTTTTCAATTCCCAACACAGGTTTTCAGTTGGGTTGAGATCTGGGCTATTTGAAGGCCGTGACATTGACTGGATGCATCTTTATCTAAGGAATGCTTTCACAGTTTTTGCTCTGTGGCATGATGCATTGTCATCTTGGAAAATTATTTCATCATCCCCAAACATTTTTTCAATTGAAGGGATAAGAAAGCTGTCCAAAATGTCAATGTAAACTTGTGCATTTATTGAATATTTAACAACACAGCCATGTGTGTGCGTGGTTGTCTGTGTGTGGCTCCGCGGTGCACTGGCATCGTGCCCGGAGTGTCCTTCGCCTCACGCCCTTTTCCAGCTGGGATAGGCTCCAGCTCCCAGTGACCCGCTGCGAAGAAAAAGAGGCAGAAAATGGATGGATGGATGGATGGCATCTTCCCAGGGCCTTTGCCTGACATGCAGCCCCATATCATCAAGGACTGAGAATTTTGATGTTTTCTTTAGAAAGTCCTCTTTGTAAATCTCACTGGAACAGCACCAAACAAAAGTTCCAGCATCATCAACTTGTCCAGTGCAGATTCATGACTCATCACTGAAGATAACCTTCACCCAGTCACCCACAGCCCATGATTGCCTGTCCTTAGCCCATTGCACTCTTGTTCTTTTCTGTTTAAGCGTCAATGATGGTTTCCTTTTAGCTTTCCTGTATGAAAATCCCATTTCCTTTCGGTGATTTTGCACAGTTCGGTTACATACATTAACTCCAGCTTCCTGCCATTTCTTCTTCATTTGTCTTGTTGTGCATTTTCTGTTTTCAAGAGATATGGCCTTTAGTTGTCTTGACACTTAGATGTCTTCCTTGGTCTACCAGTATGCTTGACTTTAACAACCTTCCCATGCCGTTTGTACTTGGTCCAGATCTTCGATACAGCTGACTGTGAACAGCCCACATCTTTGGCAACCTGCGTGTAGAGTTAACTTCAACAAGTTTGATAATCCTGTCTTTGGTCTCAAGAGACATCTTTCTTGTTGGAGCCATGATTCTTTCCAATCCAATTGGTCCAGCAGCCCTCCAAGTTGTGACAACTGCACTGTTTTTAACTGCTGACTAACGAGCAGATCTAATCTGAGGCAGGTACCCAAATAAGGAAAGGAAATTGACTGGGTGTGTCTGGGTGTGTACTCACAATGGAGTGATTCAAATTTTTTTCCACAGAATTGAGTGATTCCGTATTTATTTCCCTGCACTTGCTCTATAAAAGTAACACTTACTGACCATTGCAATGTTTTTTCTTCCTTTCTTTTAGTAGTTCTGAATGCCAAAATGTCGCACTTTGGAATGACCTTATGATTGTTTCATGTTCGTGATCTGAGTTTTTTCTACACTTTTTGCCAAGTGTTGTGGGCTTTTTAGAAGCTGGAGTGCGTACTTCATATGCAACACTGCATGTGACTGGAATACAAATGAAAAGGAGGCAATGTAAAAAAAAGAAACAATACATTTAATAGTTTGTCTTTTTTGGGCAAAGCAAGAGGCAATGTAAACATGTACAAGATACAAAAAAATTGTAAAGATTAAACCACATATTTGAAATTGAAATGTTTGCACAAAAGAAAGCTCATGGACTGAATGTGTCTGATCAGAAACAACATTGGACATCATATTTTTGCATTTGTTTTTCTTCACATTTTGTGTACTATGCAACAATGCATCGGTCACAATATATGATTTGGTGAGTAAATGATGAAAGACACCTTTATTATTTCATCTCTTTCCAAACAACAAGATAATAGAACACGTCTTTTCACAGGAGTTTGTTGACTTCTATTCTACAAGTGCAACAGCAAGGCTTAAACAACCACCTTGACCTTCCCATCAGTTGTCCTTGGCTGGGCATTAATTCTCTCTTACTGTCCCATTTCATCTGTCCCATAAAAATGCATCTGAGCCTTCCACACAGAATGGTAGTATTTTGTAGCATTCTTGATTTAAAAAGCTATATAAATATCAAGTAACTGGCTATGGTTATTTTATTCATCTGCTGTACATTTAGAAACGGAAATTCAAATAGCATTACAGATACTGCCACAGAAACAGAGCAGCATACCTTTGAAAGAGTCTTTTCTCCGAAGTTCAGAAAAGCTGCAGCTGACACCCATTTTCACAATGATGTAAATCATCAAGTCTTTTTAACGTGCCTGAGATTTCTTTTCGAACCAGCTTCTAAAGAAAAAGCTTCAACTGTTTTTTTTTTCTTTTGTTGTCTCTTTTCTCCACATTAAAACAAAGCGGGTAGTGAAGAAAGACATTAAACAAACAAACAATAAAAAAGGTCCTCCACATTTAATTATGTTTCATGTATGTATGCATGATCTAACACATATGTAACGGCATGTAGTGTGGACTGAGAAAGACAATTTCTCTGTAGGGGACAATCAAATGGACTCTTCTTCTTTTTCTTCTTTTTCTTCTCCTCCGAAGCTAAAATGACTGTGCCAATTTCAATAGTTACTCCCGTAATGGGGAGGAAGACTGGGAGACACTGCCCTATTGTGAACTCATTTGTCTCTCATTGACTTGAAGATTCTTCCAAAGAGCACTTTCAAAAAATGTTACAATTAAATTTTGTTTGGAATGATAAGATTTCACATGATTCATAAAGGGAAAGTTCGTTAGATTTGGATTTTTACAATTAAATTGATAAAATTAACCTTATAAATTGTATGCATTTATTAGAGATTGACAGTGGATATATTTCCCACTAGGCTTTCATCTCTTTTCTATTAAAGCAGAGACTTCAGATGGCTGTTTCCCTTGCCCATATTCCTTATGCTAACTGAATCTCCTGGGATTCCGTATTAGTGAGATGAATGGCAAAAGAGGCATCCATGAAGGTTTGCAGAGACAACAAGAAAACAAATAAAAAAGCAACAAGATTAGAAGTTCTTGTATTATTTCTTCAAAAGTTCATTATGTCATTATAAAAATCAGATGTCACAACTGCATTGGACCAACAAGTTTTCAATAACTTAAGGTCTTTGAAAAGCAGTATAAGGTCGAAGCTGGCCATCTGAATATCTGTCTACCACAGGTGCAATACATTTGTTGATGCATGCTATGCTCCTATTACACATTTCTGTGAGAGAATGTATAACACTTGATAAAATTGACTTCAAATGAAAATAAGAAAAAAATTAATGAAGATATATCCACAATTGCATGCTTGGTGCATAAAAGTTCCGTTGTTCTTATAGCAAAGCAAACGGGCGATATACAATGCATGTGCTGGAGCAGGGTAGTAATATTAATTTGAAACATTTACATAAAGCCTTCATCAAGATAGAATGGGCCTGTGTTGCTTTACAGAAAATATCAACTACATATTTCATAACTGTATTTTTTGGAACCACATTAGGGTTTTCATTTTGTTATTTTGAAAATCCAAGAGACTAAAGTCCAATGCACTTAACAATCATAATATGTAGATGACAGCAATGTTTTGAAAAGTGGAAAACGTTAGTGTCTAAATATTATGAGAAGTAATTCTATAATACCTATAATAAATACATGTAAAATCAGACATTTTGTTAAGCACAGTAAAGATGCTGATAATTTGCCTAAATTGCAGCACATAGCCAAAGTAGAATGTGTTTGTTTTGTTTTTGTTTCGTTTTTTTGTTTTTTCAGACAAATACATTACCACTAATACAAGACATATGGTTCAAAAATATCTCATAGTTGCAATAGAATTTAAAAAAAGAAAAAAAAATCTCACTTACAATGAGTGAGCTTCTCTGACCAGCAGTGCATTTCTTATTGCAATGAAATAGGACAGCAGAGGAGCCTTCTGGATGGGATAAAAATCATACTATAGTACACAGAAGCTTCGAGAAGAGGCCACTATTTTTTTCTAATTTTAATATTACTACTACTGCCACTACTACGACTACTACTACTTAAACTTTGACATGATCACAGGTTTCACTTTTAATTTCAGTTCAATTTAAAAAGAGAGAAATTAAATATTTGCAAAATTTTATTCAGCAAATATTATTTGAGTATCGTTTACTTTAATGCACCATAGGAACAGCTTTGAAGTGTACTAATTCGTAAAACACAATCACTTCATTCCTCATAATTTTTGTTACTGTATAATGACAGAGAAACTTATCAATAAAAATTCACTAAAGTATAAAACTGCAATCTATCAAATGATGTACTGTATTTAATATTATAATGTACATAATATACCTTGCAGCAGAATTAAATGTTGATGTTTAGCCTCAAAGACAGAGTGCACATATACTGGTAGTTGACCATGAATCAACCATGAATTTGGATAGTTGGCTTTTGATTGTAATCCTTTTAATATCAAGCATTATTCTACTCAGCAATAGTTATTTCCATTTGCAAGTTCAATTGCTGTTTCATAGAAGTTTATTAGTTTATTTAAAATATATACAGTGGTCCCTCATTGCTCGCGGTTAATGCGTTCCAGTACCACCCGCAAATAACGAAATTCTGAGATGTTGTGACAAACTAGTTATCTTATTATTTATGGTAATTTAAATGTTTATGAAGCCTCCCATACTGATATTAAACCACCCTTATCTGTATCACCTTTCTCCACACTCTTATATATTGTTTAAAATGCTTTTAAGTGTTTCTTTAATACACGGAAGTGTGCTGCATTCCATGAGTGCAATTCTATGTCAGCCAATAGAATGCACGTACAGTATCACGTGACTACCTACTAAAAATCCGCGATGAGGTGAAGCTGAGCATTGAAGTGTGAATGCACAAGGGATTACTGTATATATTTTTTTGCATTCATTACTTCTCTAGAATTCACCAATAATTTTCATCTTTTGTGAATATTGTAGTTATTTCTCAGAAAAGAGACCATTGGGGCGGCAGTGGCTCAGCGGTAGAGCGGGTCATCCAATGATCCAAGATCGGCGGTTCGATTCCCGCTCCCGCCCAGTCATTCCAGAGTGTGAGCTGACAGTGGGTGGTGTCAGCTCACACTCCGAAGCGAGCACTGCCGAGGCAGATCCTGTACAAACAGATCCTGTACAAAATACACTGCTCACAAAAATTAAAGGAGCACTTAAAAGAAACACATTAGATACTTTAGATCTCAATATGAATTTGGATTTCTATACAAATAACGACAGGGCAATGTCTTAGGAACAAAAGGATGCCAAGTCTTTTAATGGAAATAAAAGTTTTCAGCCTATAGAGGGTTCATTTGTGTAGACACCCTAAAATCATAGCGAAATGAAGATGTGGCAGGCTAATCCATTATTTCAACAACTTAATTTCTGCAACTCAAAATGCTTTTCAGTATCTTGTGTGGCCCCCATGAGCTTGTATGCATGCTTGAAAACGTCGTGGCATGCTCTTAATGAGACGACGGATGGTGTCTTGTGGCATTTCCTCCCAGATCTGTGTTAGGGCATCCCTGAGCTGTTGTACAGTCTGAGGAGCAACCTGGCGGCGCCTAATGGACCTAAACATAATGTCCCACAGATGTTCTATTGAGTTTAAGTCAGGTGAATGTGAAGGCCATTCAATTGTTTCAAGTCCTTCATTCTCCAGGTACTGCCTGCATACTCTTGTCACACAAGGCCGGGCATTGTCGTGCAGTAGGAGGAAACCAGGACCTACTGCACCAGCGTAGGGTCTGACAATGGGTTCAAGGATTTCATCTCAATATCTTATGGCAATCAGGGCACCATTTCCTAGGCAGTAGAGGTCTGTGCGTCCCTCCATGGATATGCCTCCCCAGACCATCACTGACCCACCACCAAACCTGTCATGTTGAACGATGTTGCAGGCAGCATAACGTTCCCTTTGTCTTCTCCAGACTCTTTCACGTCTATCACAGGTGCACACCTGCTCTCGTCTGTGAAAAGTACAAGGGCGCCAGTGGCGAACTTGCCAGTTCTGGTGTTCTTGAGCAAATGTCAGTCGAGCTCCATGGTGCTAGGCAGTGAGTACAGTGCCCATTACAGGACGTCGGGCCCTCAGGCCACCTTCATGACGTCTGTTCCTGATTGTTTGGGTAGATACATTCACACCAGTGGCCCTCTGGAGGTCGTTCTGTGGGGCACGAGCAGTGCTCAGCCTGGTCCGCCTTGCACAAAAGAGCAGGTATCAGTCCTGCTGATGGATTGATGACCTTCTACGGCCCTGTCCAGCTCTCAGAGAATAACCACCAGTCTCGAAATCTCTTCCATGTTCTGGAGCTTGTGCTGGGAGACATATTAAACGTTCTTGCTGCAGCACGTGTAGATGTGCCATCCTGGAGAAGATGGACAACCTCTGCAACTTCTGTAGGGTTAAGGAATCGCTTCATACTGTCAGTAGAGATGACCGTATGAGTGGAAAACCAGCCAAAAAAGATCAAGAGGGAGAAACTTGAAATGACCTCCACATGTAAAATCAGTCCTGTTTTGAGGCCTTTCTAATTTTTGCCACTGTAGTGAACCTGTTGTTATTTCCATGAACACCAATAAAGCTGAAAGTGATTAACGATGCCCTCAACTGCTTAACCATGCCCTCAGCTGCTTAACCAACCACAAAATTATCAGACAGGTTTAATTGATTTCATGCCAGGCTCAATTAAAAAAGTGTTCCTTTAATTTTTGTGAGCAGTGTATATATGCATGTGAGTGATTACTAACAGTGTGCTAGAGTGAGCTTCTAATTTCCCTTCGGGGATTATTACAGTATACTAAATAAAAAAAATAAAAATGATTTGGAAATGAATTAAAAAAATGTTTTTCCAGATTATTAAAATGCTGAACTTTAATTTAATATTTTCCAGGCTCTTCAAACATTTCTTTTAATACCAGACAGTTACATCTTGAATTTATAGACAACTTTATAACAACTTACATATTTTCTGAGGCTTATAGATACACAGTACTGTACAACCAAAAGACACCAATTTATCAAACCGGAGCATCTAATGTATATGTTGTCATCAGATGACACCACACATGAGGCATATGCTTTAGAAGAGAAGAGAATGGAGATACAGTGGCCCTCGTGCATTCACGCATCAATGATTGCGACCCCACCTCATCACAGGTTTTTGATAGGCAGCCACAAGATACCGTACGCATATTCTATTGGTTGACAGCGTCCGGAAGTGCGTTCTGTTCCGTCAGTCTCTGACTTTTGTGAGACACAAAAGTGCTTTAAACAATCAATTAGAGTGTGGGAAAAGACAATACAGATAGAAGGTGGTTTAATGTCAGTTTGGGGAGGCTTTATAAATGTTTAAATTACCGTAAATAATAAGATAAATAGATCACGATCTCGATCGCGGATTCCTCAGTTGCGTGTGGTTCCTAGAACGCATTAACCGCAAAGAACGAGGGCACACTGTATACCTTTTCAAATTATATGCTCTTGGAAAAAACATTTGTCAAGAAAGCAGAAATTTTCTCAAAGGAAGCCCTTCATGAAAACATAACATTAACAATGTATCTACTTTGAAATACTGATCGAGACACAGGTACAGTATGCTTAATGAATTTAAAAAAATAATTCAGTAGTTACTTCAGCTCAATTCTTTAATTTCAATTTCCAGTTATATCACTATATACGGTAATTCTTCACCATCTATTTACTCTACATAGGGTTCTTAAATAGTTATGGAAGTAGTTATGGAATTGCATTCATAAGGATATGGCACTCAAAACAGTTTGAGTTAATGTGATGCAACCATTTACAACCTCTGTTCAAATGAACAAATACAAAAGGCACTTACCAGCCATCGCCAGTGATGGGTTTAAATAAGCAGGACCATTAAACTCTGTTCAACATCTGTATTACATGATACAAATCACTTTAAGAGGTGATTACTCCTATTCATCTTATTTGTCATTGTCAGACTTCCTCGCCTGATTGTTAAGAGTTCAACATTGTTTGGATCTTTTATTCCCAGACAAAATAATATTTAAAATATTTTGACTTATTTTTGAATTTCATTCATTCATTAATTCCACACAGCTTTTTCATTAATGTACATTTTCAAAGACATATTGCTTGGGGAAGAATGTGGGTAACATTTGTAAACATTGATACCATCCATTTCCTTGAAGACCTTAAAAGGGTGACAAGGGATAAGGGTAAAAGGTGATGAAGAGAAGCTTTATTTCTTTCGCTCTAGGTAATTGGAGGGCACCCAGCCCTTGCGGGGAAGAAGGCTGTCCTGCACCTGACAGTACCACCATCCATTGGGATTTCTCTCCAAAACCTCTAAACAAGTACCCTCAGTGAAACTCATTGTTTCTTCATCTCCACAATAGTCAGCAATGGACACATATACATCCCTGCTGAGGTTATTGTTGATCAGCTGGCTCTTCTCTATAGACTTGGGTTGGTCTGTGGACAGAGGGATGTTACGTTGGTTCACTCGACTAAGATCTCCCTGGACATTGCTTGTGCTGAATGAGCTGCCTGTCGACCCCATGCAGGGCCAATTGGCAGGTCTTGTCTGACTTTCAACAACTACATGTGGTCGTACAGTGCTGAAGGAAGCATTACGGCGTACACCAAGAGTGGCAGAACCAGCATGATAGTGGTCACTTCTAGAATCATTTCGTCTCAGTGACCCAGTCATGTAGTGTTTATCTTTAACTGACTGTGTTGTTGTTACAAACACCGACTGAGGCCTCACTGCTACCTGGCGTACCCCATTCCTCATCCGTACACCTCCATTGACCGTTCCAGATAGTTTAGAGAACCCACCAGGAGGCTTAGAAGGAATTGGCGGATTATTCTTCCTCATGACTTGATGATGCTCTCCCTGAATATTGATGCTATTGAGGGCCAAAACATGCTGCTCATTTTTTTCCAGACAGTTGGATTTATTCCCACCACTACCATGTCCATTGGATTTCAACGCATCTGCATCATCCCCATGTCTGACGGCTTTCAGAAAGTATGAGGGAGCCCAGCCCTCTTCAGATCCCCAACGGATGTACCACCAACCACTCTCCTCCTTTTCCAGGACCTCAACCTTCACTGCAGCCGGAAAACTGATCTCAGAGTCTTGAACCTTTTTATAAGCATCAAGGGAGCAGTAGAGATTAGGGCCTTCAACATCTGAATCACCCCGGCTTCCTTTTGAACAAAGAGAAGAGAGATCTGATGTACTGCATGAACATATAGTGTCTTCTGATGAAATAATGGTAGCTGTTTCACAATCAACCTCACATGTAGATTTCATACCATGCCTTAACTGGCTTTTTGGCCGAAGTTGTCGCCTCAGAGAATTGATATCTATTCTCCCATGACTCTGACAGTCTGATTTGGTCAGGAAAGGTTTAGGCCTAACAGAAGGTTTGGGCCTAGTCGAGGGGCTCTGACCTATTCTTTGCTCCACATCCCCAGTGAAGGCAGTGTTTTTCTTGGATCCTGTCCTTTTTAGTTCATCTGATGAGGAGTGGGAGATGTTGCCCTGTGACTTGAGGCTTATATCTATGTGTCTACCAAGGGTTTGACTCCTTCGGCTCGTGTCTGGCATCATGGTCTTCATGGAGAGACCAGTTAAAGTGGAGGACCCAGATGGTTTGCGTGGGAATGTGGAGGAATGGTACGTCCTTTGAGAATTTGATTGATTAGAACCTTTGATGGAATTTCCTTCATTGCCACTATCTCGCCTAGGTCCATCATTCTCATAGATGCACTCATCTTTTGCAACTTCCTCTACAGACCTAAATGAAGCTTGTCGATGACTGACTATAGGGAATGCTGTGTAAAAAGAAGTTGAGGACATAAGTGAAGTAGGAGTAGAGCGAAACTTATCGCTTACTATACTGCTGATCTTTACATCCATGCTGCACCCATTTTTCAAAGAATGTGTGTCTGATTCATCTTCACATCCAATTGTTTGTACATCATATTCAGGTAACTCATGCACAGGTATGCTTGATGGCTCTGAGATTTTAGAAGCAGTGTTAGCAGAATCTTGATTTCTGACAGGTGGAGCTGGAGGTGGGACTTTGGGCCGAGTCAGGGTACTGGTCCGACGATTCAGGTTGGGCTTTTTGCGCTTGCCAATGTAGGAGCAGGGGGCCCAACCCTCCATCTCTCCAATCTGCACGTACCACCAACCTCCAGGGTTCTTCTCTATCACCTTCACAAAAAAGGAAGTTAAAAGCTAGCAAACCTCTTTCTTTCTCTAAGGATTTGTAATACTTCTTGAACCCTGTAACTAATACAGATTTGATAATAATATGACCATAAAAGTGATGTTATTACATATGTTATGAAAAAGGTAAACTGTCTAAAAGTGACACTTCACTTTAACCTGAGCATAAACAAAAATGTAGGAACTGACATATAAATAGAAATCCCAAGGTCCCATTTCCTCAGCTTTCCTGTTTCTGTGAGAACAAATCAGTTGGCCAACACATTTACTGAACCACGACTGACTCATCTCAGCATCAATGATGAAGACCTGGAGTCTTACATCAGCCTTTTGTCCTCCATGGAAACTGATGCCATCAGAAATAGAAGACTGGAAGTCTGCTATAGTGTAATATTCTGCTTCCACAGCAGATGACTCTGGTGGCTGAGGCAACTGGAATCCCTGCAGAACAAATGGGGAAAGATAGCAGAGTACCACTCACTATATAAATTTCATGTATAAATGGGAAAATTCTAATGAATAAAGAGAACAAATCTACAACAGACTATAGCTTATAAACTCTTATATTTCAGTGTGTCTGTTTGCTGATACGGATGATCGAAAAAATTCATAACAACTAGTGGTGCTAGTGTTACTAAGTAACTCGAATTCCACATTAATAAGTATTTGTTTTTTCTTTAACTAAACATGTGTTTGAAATTGTACTACAACAATTTTTTGTAGTTATGTTGTTTAAATATTCCTGCTGAACAGGAGCAGATTTGAAACAGAAAAAGTATTAGATGAATATTTTTCTCACCAAGTTGCTTTCTCTTCTTGGTGGAGGTTTTTGTCTCAGATTTGGAGATCCTGACAAAACAAACAAACAGACAATTGAAAACTAAGTGTTTCTGCGCTGTTCTAAAACTCAGTGTAGTTGTTGAGACTTATGGAGTTGTATCTTTGCCCCCATCTAAATTACATACAAAGACACAAGTAAATCAGCGCAGCCTTGAATAGCGCTCTGTTGTTACTATGGCTGATACATGGCTGTGGCCAAGTGGTTATCTACTGATTAAATGGTTAGTGGTTCATATACTAGCCCAGCAGCCATTGCTGTACCACTTGTGTGAAAGATTGTTTGAGTGGTTACAGTTCCTAGTGAGAAGGTGGTGCCTGGTATGAATGCTACCACTGTGAATGTTATTGTGAGAGGGAGAATGCTGGTTAGTATTGTAAAGTGCTTTGACTAATTGGTCAGATTGAAAAATGATCTATATAAGTATAGTCGTTTACATTTCGTGGTGAAACGTCACAATACTGAAAATTAGCTTAAAGCTTTTTTTTTATTGCAGCAGCAAAGTACACCATTTTCTAGAGGAGGGGACAACTGTAATTATCTTATCTTCTGCCGCTTTTCCGCCTTGAGGGTCACAGTTGTTGCTGGAACCTATCCCAGCTGTCAACGGGTGAGAGGTGAGGTACACCTTGGAAGTGTTGCCAATACATCATGAATCATGCATCATACCCAATTTTATTGACCTTTATTAAATTCTTGTTTGCTGGTAAGTCTGTAGTATTTCCATTTCTTTCCATTTTTCTGTCTTAATTGGTAAGTATTCAAGTACATAGTTCAGTCAGGTCCATTTAAATTAAAAATAGGACGATTATTCACACTATTTTTAGCAAGTGTCCGAATGCGATCTGGCTCTGTTCAGACTGGGCCACATATCGGCTGATCTGACAAGTTTCCGTAGCAACAACATTGACATGAAGTTGTTCAGTGCGCGTAATGTGTGAGGTCATATAATTGCGACGGCGGCTACAACGACAACGAATGTGAAGTTTTGTTACCTTAGCTTATTGGTGATATCACTGTCTGGTAGAGGTTTGAAGCCTCGTTTCAGAAGAGCAATTTTGTGTTTACAATTCTGCAATTTTATCAGCACTGCAGGTGGTCTCCTACCTCTAGATGGTAATGGATAACATGTCTCAATCTGGTCTGGATCTATAGTTATCTCCAGATCCCTCAGTTGAGAACTTGTTGCTCCACAGTCTTGATGACACCGCTGTGCTCGATTCCCTCTCCCCTGGCCACAGCATGTGCGTAATTCCTCGGCTTGAATTTGTTGCTCATGATGATCACATCATTTATATGAATGCTTTGTTCCAAATCATCCATTCTTTGTTGTCCCTGTTCTAAGACAACAATTCTTCGGTGTTTTTCATCTGTCTTTTTGCATTTTCTTCATTTCATCCGTCATTTCTTCCATAGCATCTGGTACCGGTTTTATATTATCTTCCAACTTTTTTATCAATGTCACTCTTTAACTTTTCAAAGTCGGTCTTTAACCCACTCTTTAAATCTTTCACAGAAGACATGATCTGGTCTAGAGTATCCTTCATATTTTGGTCTCATCCTCCTCTGATTTTCCTCTTCATCCTTTCATTTTGTAGAGAGTCAGTGAGAGTCAATATGTCCCAACAGTAAACAGTACAGCAGTACTGATGCATTTACGGGACAGAGGATGGAGAATAAGAGGGAGACAGAGAAGTTGCAGTAGCTTATGATGCACCGAAGTTTCAAAGGTTCAAAGTTTCAGAGCATCCTCTGAAAATGGCTGCAGCCAATGATTCATTGATCGTCTACCGCTTTGTCCCCTGACTCGGGTTGCGGGGAGCTGGAACCTATCCCAGCTGGCTTGGGTGCGAGGCAGGGAAAATTCCAGGCGCAATATCAGTGTGCCGTTGAGCCACAAAGAGAGACAGACAAAACGCATGCACACACTCATGCCTACAGACACTTTGAAGCCTGCCAATTAACCTGAAGCGCATGTTTTTGAGGATGGCAGGAAGCCGGGAAACCCGGAGAGAACCGATGCAGACACATGGAGAACATGCAAACTCCGCACAGAGCAGGATGCAAATCCGGAACTGCCTTGCTTTGCGGCACTGTGCCACCGTGCCAAGCTGCTGCCGATGAGTTAATGTCTAAATAAAACATTTGTCTGTTATGAATATAAAGAGCTTGTGAGACTGCTTTTTCCTTGACTGCTGACGATATGCCTCAATTTCTCTCCCCTCTCATCACACGTTGAGTGAATGACAGGAAGTGAAACATGAGGTCTGATAATTTTTTCAAGAATGAAAAAAAGGGCATTCGCCGGTTACTATTATTTTAAATAATCAATCATGTTCCAGAAAATTAAAAAATGTTTTTGGTTTAATTTTTGCTCCTGGCAAAATGCAAAAGTTTCTGGTTTTCCTTTTTGTTCCATCAACCAGATCAAAGCCCTTCCTTATTGTGTCCGCTTATGTCTGAGGTACGTTGGTATATCAATAGGGGTTTTGCCTAAGAACCTTCACTGGATAGTGTTTGCCCTCAATGAGATTCAAACCCATGGCCTCCTACATGAGTGAGTTGACTGGACAGTGTTTGCCATGACCAGCATTCAGATCATAGTGAGGAAGGGTACGGGTCCAAATGGCATTGGTTCTAGGCTCCTCAAATCCTGCGCAGACCAGCTCAGTGAGATTGTTGAACACGTGTTCAACCTGTGTATGAAGCTTTGGAAGGTTCCACAGTTGTGGAAAACATCCAGCGTGGTTCCTGTGCTCAAGACTCCGCACACCAAATTACTTAATAGCTACAGGCCAATGGTACTAACATCCTGGAGCGACTGGTCCTTGGTCATCTATGCCCCCTGGTGAGCCCATTGTTGGATCCACTCCAGTGTGCTTACCGGCCTGGCATCGGGCCCTATCAAACCTGGGAGCACTGTGAAAGTAATATTCTTTGATTTCTCCAGTGCTTTCCATACTACACAGCCGTCAGTCCTGAGGGACAATCTGGATAACACCGGGTTGGAACATCACCTCACAGACTGGATTTTGGATTGTCTGACATCCGCCTACAGTTTATGAGGACATGGGACTATGTGTCAAACATGGTTGTCTGCAGCATTGGCACCCCACAGTAAACGGTCCTGGCCCCATTCCTCTTCACCCGGACTTCTGCTACAACTCCTCATCTTGTCACCTGCAGAAGTTCTCTGACGAGTCTGGCCTCATCACGGATAGGGATGACAGGGAGTACAAGTGACCCAGGACTTTGTGGACTAGCGCCAGCGGAACAGCCTCCAGATCCAGGGTCCAGGAAATCTAAGGAGCTGGTGGTGGATTTCCACAGGTGAGCACTCTGCCCATTGAGATGGGTGAATATTCAGGAAATCGACATTAAAATGGTGACATCTTACAAGTACCTGGATTTTCACCTGAAGTAAACGTGACTGGACTCACAACATCAATGCACTCTACAAAAACGGGCTGAGACACCTATCTGTTCAGGAGGCTGAGGTCTTCTGGAGTACGGGGGGCATTCCTGAAGACCTTTTATGACACTGTGGTGGTTTCAGTGATTTTTTTATGGAGTAGCCTGCTGTGGGAACGGCATCAGCTGGTAGTAGACTGGAAAAGCTGATAAAAAAATCCAGCTCAGTCATAGAATGCCCCATGGACTCAGTGGAGTGGTGGGGGAGAGGAGGAGGATGGCCAAGTTGTCGTCCATTATACAGAACAGCTCTCAACCCCTGCAGGGCACTTTAACATCACTAGAAAGCTCCTTCAGCGATAGACTGCTTCACCCTAAGTGTGCAAAGGAGCGCTATTTTTCTTTCCTGCAGCTGTCAGACCAGCACTGCTCACAGCAGACCTCACACAGACAATCACTCTCACTGTCCATATGACTAGTGTAGCTTGTAAATTGTAAATTCTATATTCCTAACTATATCTGTCTGTATTTATGTATTTTTGAATCTCTCTTCCACTACTCTATCCTATTGCTGTCTATCCTATTCTTTCTGAATGCTGCTGCTGGGATTGCGTAAATTACCCAACAATGGGAATAATAAAAGATTGTTCTATCTGTTAGTTCATCTTACCTTGTGTGTGTGTGTGTGTGTGTGTGTGTGTGTGTGTCTGTGTGTGTGTGTTTGTCTGTGTGTGTGTGTGTGTGTGTGTGTGTGTGTGTGTGTGTGTGTTTGTGTGTGTGTAAATGTTGTTACTCATCACATGATCCAATGAGACACATGCTGTATATTGACCATACATTTGGTGTATGTGAATAAAATGGATGAACAAAATGTCATGCTTAATGGCCTCACGGTAGTGGAGATAAGTATGCATTATTAGTTGAAATGCCAACATAATTAGATAAAACTCCAGCCACATAGCTTTCCTATGGCATTATGTCCTAGACAAATACATTAGTAAACATAAATTGATCCATCTGCTTTCTTGTAGATGAGACAGTTGCTCTAGCATGGTCTACAGCTGCTTACCTACCTTGTTGGTCACAGATTTTGCTTGAGCTTATCTTAGCTGGCTATGGGTGAAGGTTGGGGTACATCCCTGACAAGACCCCAGCTCATTGTGTGGCAGTATGATAGACAAACATGCACGCATACCTACGGACAATGTAGCGTGACCAATTCACATTAGCTGCTTGTTTTTGGAGAAGTCACACAGAATGCTGATAAAATTTTCTATGAGCATGCTGCAAACAGCCAACTTACCAATCTCAACTCTATGTGGTGCCACTCTTGCAACAGCTGGTGATCCTGGCTCGCCTCTCCCTTTATTTTCATTTAAGGCAGCACTTGCTGCTATCCCCAAACAAGGGCTGTTGGTGTCCCTGCCTGCACTCAGTCTTCTTCCTGTCTCAGCATTGATTTCAGAACTATAGGGCATGGGCAGGTTGATCTCACTCTTTGAAATGTGGTGTTGTGCTGTGATGCTTCCTTCTCCATCTGTCTGGATGTTTTTCTCACTAACTGATTTCTTTTGCAGCAGGTTGCTGATCTCCATGATGTTACCAATGATTTCCACAGGCCCTGAAAGGGTCTTCTTTCGAGGGAAGAAGTCTTCTTTCACTTTCTTCAAGTAGGAGGCAGGGGCCCATCCTTCTATCCCCAAGTGCCTGTGAGTAGAATGTATAGAGAATATTCTTAAAATTGTACCTTGGATGGAAGAATGCACATGTTTTTTAAGCTTTAGTGAAATATGACAATTTCCTTTATGAAAATGCTGTTATTCAGTTAGTAGAACAGAACCATGCCAAGCTTAGACTTCCAAATGACATAGGTATGGAATTTTTTTTCTATGGCAGGGTGAATTTAAACAAATTCAAGCACAGTATTAAAATTAAATTGAAGATGTTATTATAAAGGTACCAGTTACCATTTCTCTCCTCTAGAATGCAATCTTCTGTTGTCACCAACTGCTCTATTTTTATTGAACTTCATTACTGAATTGCTTGAGATTTCCCTTCAGCTTCACGATAGTGATCCTGAGACTTGTTAAAAATAAGAGCCATAATAATTTGTTCAATAATTATTTATTTATTTAGTTTATTTTTTTCGGACATGTTAATATAGCAGACTTCACACCTTCATCACATTTACAACATCAACAACAACATCCGAAAAAAAAGGGCAGACGGATAGAAGCCAATAGGCTTGTACAATTCCCGTCCCCCAGAATCAACAAATATCTCTATCATTAGAATATGTGATCAACAAACTCAGACATTAAAAGTTTTTAACCAGCTCATACATTGAATTTTGACAGACGTTCATACCTTTATACACTTCCAGATATTAGCCTTTTATGCTAGAGCATAACCATGTTTACATTCTTCCTAGGAACACAAGGTTTGTTAACATCATGGATAGTTAAAACAAGAAGTTGGCCTTGCCAGTGTTCTCCACAAGAATATAATGATCATATTAACCTCTTTCAGCAGACAGTGTTTATACAAGAATTAGCCTGTTTGTTGCAGACACTTTAACAGTTTTACATGGTATTATACTGTCAAAAGATATCAATATGCTCTTTAAAGTCTCAAAGTTAATGGCATCCTATGTTATCACAAAGACATGTTTTTTTTTTGTTTGTTTTGTTCATTAGTCCATGTTTCTGACACCGATGATGTTGATTTTTTTCAACCATTCCATGTAATACTTGATGTGTCCAAAATTGTAAAGCTCCCAATATTGAAGTGACTCTGTTGTACTGATCTTTGGTGTAGTAACAATTTTTGTCCGTCTTTATTGCTCATATTTCACCAACTCCTCTGCACTCCTGATCACCATTGTTTTCATCTGGTCCAGAGAAAGCCCCTTTATTTTGATGGAGATCCTGCAGTTGTTTGTCCAGGTGTTGTCAATCAGCCCATTCTTCTTAAGTTGTCGAGCTTTTTTAGCGATATCAGCATTCTTTTTAGTGAGATTCTCATGAATGTAGACATTTTTTCCTTTGATTGTTTGAAGCCTTGTTGCAGAAGAGCAATTTTGTGTTTACGATTGTTGAATTTTATCAGCACTGTAGGTGCTCTCCTACCTCCAGATGGTAATGGGTAACATGTCTCAATCTGGTCCGGATCCATAGATATCTCCAGATCCCTCAGTTGAGAACTCACTTGTGTTTCCAGAGATTCGATGTCAGCGCTAGCCACAGCATTTCTGTAATTCCTCGGCTTGCTTTTGATTCCAGTGATAATCACATCATTTATACGAATACGTTGTTCCAAATCATCCCTTCTTTGTTGTCCCTGTTCCAAGACAACAATTCTTCGGTCTTTTTCCTCCATGTCTTTCTGCATTTTCTTCATTTTGACCTTCGTTTCTTCCAAGGCGTCTAGCACCGGTTTTAGCTTTTCTTCCAACTTTTTATCAAAGTCACTCCCAAACTTATCAAAGTTGCTCTTTAACTCACTCTTTAATTCTTTCATAGAGACCATCTGGTCTTTAGTATCCTCCGATTTTCCTTTTCCTTTCGGCATTTTGCAGAGAATAAGTGAGAGTTAGTCTGGGTATGAGTTAGAGATAGCGACAACAGGAGACAGAAGAAAGACGTCTGCTCCCGTTGAGAGCCGGAAGTATAATAATATCAGGAAGATGATTAGAATGTCACAATTCACTTGAATTCAGAAATGGATGGATGGATGGATGGATGGATGGATGGATGGATGGATGGATGGATGGATGGATGGATGGATGGTAAAGAGTCGATTAACACTGACGGCTGTTGTGCCAGTATCTTTAAACTATTTTGGTGGGGTGGGGGAATATTGGAGCTATTCATTTTCTTAGTCTTCTGGTATGTGCAGATAATTCTGAGCCTTCCTGAGGGATGGATGATGAACAACAATTATCCAGGGCATGAGGCTTTTGTGGAGACAGAAGGTGTCACGCAGGTGTGGGATAGAAAGCTGTGGCAGGTCATTCCTGCCTGCTGTGCTGCAGTTGTAGTATCAGACTGTTAAGCAACATGTGAGAATAGACCTGAATCTTCACTGTGAAGGCCAACTCAGTGCAACAAGTGTCAGAAATATATTGGTAATACACACTCCCAGGTTTCATTGGGCCCAATGTCAGGCTGATCTATGGAGAGCACTAGGGTTGAACCGATTACTTGTGTCAGACGAATATCCGGTATGGATAACGCATTTTTGACGAGTACGAGTATGCTACAAGTAAAATTTGTCATTACTCGTGGTCATTCATTCATTCATTCGTTTTCCTGACTGCTTCATCTATGTCAGCTGGAGCCTATCCCAGCTGATGGAAAATCCTCAGAACTGACTGTCTGACCGCCCCTCTCCACAGAAACATTCTGCTCCACTCTCACTCACACACTGACTGATCTCTCTATGCGTGGCTTTGCTGTAGCTCATTTTGTTCTCCTTAGGTTTTCTTTAAGATTACTTGGTGAACTTGTTTCTTGTTTTGTTTTGTTGCACGTACGCGGTGCATTTGACCAGAGCTGAAAACTGCTCGTGTCGCATCGCCTCCTCTCAATTGTTTTTTTTTTTACCTGCTTGCTGTTAGTTTGACACTTTCTCACTTTCTCACTTCAAATTAATAATTTGAACTGAAGTGAGATATATATATTGTCACCCTCTCGCACAGTCACTCAGTCACACACACATACATGCACAAACAGACACACACACACAAAAAGACAAGCACATGCACCTGAATAAACTTTGTTTAACTTTGTGTGAAAAAATGGCAAGAACATTAGGTGGTAAAAATAAATACATAATTGAAAAAAACAGTTTGATCATAAAAAAAATAAAAAGAAAGAAAAAAGTTATAAATTTGTGTTGAATATAACAATTCTTGTTCATGCATACTTTGTAGTTCATAATTTCCTATTGCATGTGTTGTATTCATTAATGCACTTCATTAATTTTACTATTGTGATCAAAAGCATTGAATCTCAATTCTGAGGCTGTTCTGAAAATATTCATTCATATACTTAAAAAAAACCCACTTAAGAATATTCATGTTCTGAGTTGTTAAAAAAGTTTGCTCTGTAAATAGTTCTCTTACTTTTGTGATCAAAAACATTGATTTGAATCTAAATTTTGAGCCTGTTCTGTTTTAAAATAAAGTTCAAAAATAAACAATAAATATAACAAGTTCTGATCAACACATATCAATTTCAGACTTAAAATAATGTACCAATTTAAGGCCCACCCATTTCTAGTCAAACCACACTCACTTCCGGTTTAGACCCCGCCCATCCCGAGTACAGATACGGATACAGATAATTTAGATAGTTGAACAGATACAGATAGTGGTGTACTCGCTCATCCCTAGAGAGCACCCGTCCAGTGGTTTTGTCGCATTATCATTGTACAAATGAGATGTGCCATGAAACCACACTAAGAGATGAAGACAGCAATTTCAATGTCATTTATCACTATGAAATTACTGGACATACAAACAAGGCAGAGAGAGTTAGAGAGATCACATTTCTTGCCTCTCAAACATTGGTTACTCACCTGATGAACCACCAGCCCTCCAGATTCTTTTGGATAACCTCCACAATGACCCCTTTCTCAAAGCTGACTTCATCCTTGTCTTGACTGACGTATGGTTGTATTGTCACATACTTCTCCTCTGGGAGTCAAAAGAAAAGATAAAGATGGGCAGACTGGGTGAAATGTAGTCATCAAGCAGTTCTACACTGAGAAGTTAAATTACAGTACAGTTAAAAGTTTCACAGAGTTCATGAGGAAGATCTGATAAGCATGACCTATGAACAGCAATACAAATAATCATACACTGTAACAACATCCAGCTTCCGCGAATGCATGATCATTTTTAATTTCTGAAAGTGTTTTATTCATACAAAGAATTATACCCTTGGTCCTTGATCCTCATCAAGACTTTCCTCCAGGCTTTGTATAAGACATTTATAGCATCGATTGCACTCCTGCTGGCTCAAAACTGGATTAGGCTTTCAGAGCTATGCAAACAATGTGTGTGTAGGGGGGAGGGCAGCTGAAGGTTATACAAGTTATATACACCAAGACAGGAGCTGAGAGCAGAAACAAAAGACTGGTAGATGGGCGCAGGACCAAACTTTCTAGTGTTTTGAAGAGGTGATCAGTAGACACCACACTAAACAGAGCTCTTTCTCTGTCTGTCTCTCTCTCTCCCTCTCTCTCTCTCTCTCTCTCTATTATACAGTATATATATATATATATATATATATATATCAGGGCCTGAAATTAACTTTTTTTCTTGGTAGCGCTGGTGCTTCCAAATTTAGAAGTTAGTAGCACCAGCAAAGACTTTAGGAGCACCTACACAAAAGCAAGGCAGTGACAGAGCGATAGAGACTGCTCCGTCCATCTCCGTTCCGCGTGCCTCTCTCCCTCGCCCAGTAGAGCAGCTGCATCTGCAGCTGCGCTCTCATTGTTTCCTGACAGAGGACCACAGTCCTGCTCAGACTGTTTCGCGCACAGGTCCACACTCACGTGTCCGCATCAAACAAACTGTCGCAGTAGTGCGTTTGAGGGTGCACACTCGGCGCCTACGCGTTTTCCCCACATCCACACAAAACTGTATGAGAGATGCTCACCTGAGGATGCTGCGTTGGTCCGCCTCCGGGTCAGGGGCCAAACCAAGGCACTAATTGAGTGTGGCTTAAATAGCGCATTGTGGCGCGCTGTCAGGCCACCCTGGAACCTGGACTGAACCATTTCGGTTATTATTGGATTGTTTTGTATTTTAAAACATCACCAAAAGATTTTTTATGTTGCCCCACACTCCACCATGCCTTTAGTGAACATTTTGCATTTTCTCGGTCATTTTGCCCTCAGCTCGGATTCAGGGGATAATTCTACGCAAAAGATCTGTGGTTTGTTTTATAATGGAGCTTCATGTTACTGCTTTTAATTCATGCTACGTGTTCAGACCATATGAGGTAAAATCGTTTTGAACTGCCTGACGGAGGAATAAACATAAATTTCGTCCACTCATTGTTAACCAGCGGTTTTCCTCGTTAACCTCCCTTCGTTTGGAGCTATGCTGTCTCCCTTCCTCTGTGCTCCGCTGTAGCGGTAAACTCACAGCGGTAGCGAGCTGTCTCACTTCCTGGCGTGCTGACAGAGGAGGTGAACAAACAATCTAATTGGCTGAACTGAGTGGCGCTATTACTGGATTAACTGGAGGAGCAGCGCCCGCTGTCTGTAGCCGCCACCAGGATCTACAGCGACGACATAGGGATGCCATTCGGATTAGACAGATGTGGCCGGATGGTATCGAGGGGCAGCATTGGCTCAGTGGTAGAGCAGCCGGTAGAGCGGGTCTTCCAATGCTCGGAGATAGGCGGTTCGATTCCCGCTCCTGCCCAAAACAAAAACACCCAGAGGTGACCTGACAGTGGGAGGTGTCAGCTCACCTCTGGAGTACTGCTGAGGCATCCTTGAGCAAGACGCTGTCCCCCTTACAAGTTACTCATTTGGGTGCACCACTGCCCTCCACTCTACCTCACTCTGCATGCATACAGGCCCCCTGTGTGTGTTTGTTGTTAAGGTTCTGTACACACTAACATGTGCATGTGACTGATTTGACTAATTAGAGTGTGCCACTAATTTCCCTTCGGAGATTAATCATTAAAAAAAAAAAAAAGGTAGGTACAAGGTCCGAGCCATCAACATGTATGCACTGCCAATCATCAGATACCCCACAGGGATCATAGCCTGGTCAAAGGAGGAGATAAAAGACACAGATATCAAGACTAGAAACCTCCTCACCATGCATGGAGGGTTTCACCCCAAATCCAGCACCCTGAGGCTGTATACTGAGCGGAAAGAGGGAGGCCAAGGACTAGTGAGCAACAGGGCTACTGCCCAGGATGAAACCTCGAAAATCCAAGAGTACATCAGGAAGATGGCCCCAAAAGATGAACTGCTTGGACGAGGAGGAGGCAGAAGAGACAGCATGGAGGGACAAGCACTACATGACATGTACCACCATCAGATAGAGGAAGTGACTGATATCAAGACGACTTACCAATGGCAGGATGAAGCTGGACTGACAGACAGCACAGAGGCACTCATCATGGCAGCACAAGAACAGGCCCTAAGTACAAGAGCAATAGATGCCAATATCTACCACAGTAGATCTGACCCAAGGTCTATGTAAAGAAGCCCAAGAGACAGTCCAGCATGTGATAGCAGGGTATAAGATGCTTGCCGGGTCAGCATACATGGAGAGGCACAACCAAGTAGCTGTGATAGTGTACAGGAACATCTGTATCCAGTATGGACTAGAAGTACCCAAATCTCAATGGGACATACCACCGAAGATGGTTGCAAACAACAAAAAGGCTAAAATCCTGTGGGACCTCAGCTTCCAGACTGACAAACAGCTCCTGTCTAAACAACCGGACGTAGCGGTGGTGGACAAAGAGCAGAAGAGAGCAACAAACAAGCAGCTCGCAATAAAGCAATGGGGAAGAAGTACAAGTGGACTGATGTGGACTGCGAGGAGCTTTGCAAGGTCCTTGGGCTCCTGATTTACACATCTCTGGTGTCACTGGCCAACATCAACGATTACTGGAAACAGGCCTGACTCACGTCTGTGCCGTTACCAGCAAGCATAATGCCAAGGGACTGCTTCAGGGCTGTGCTGTCCAACATCCACCCAAGTGATCCGGAGGAGGACAAAATCAATGAGGCAAGAAAAGGAACTCCGGCATATGATAAACTGTTCAAGGTGAAGCCCCTCATGAATGACATCATCAATGCCTGCAAGGCCCATTATCACCCAAGGAGGGAGTTGGCGGTGGATGAGAGAATGGTGGCCACTAAAGCCAAAACTGGGATGACCCAGTATATGAAGGACAAGCCAACGAAGTGGGGGGTCAAACTGTTTGTGTTGGCCGACTCCAGCAATGGCTACACAATAAATTTCAATATTTACATAGGCAAGAAATATACAGAAACAGTCCATGGGCTTGCCTATGATGCAGTGATGGACCTGATTCAGCCATCATATCTGGAAACCGGGTACCATGTTTACATGGATAATTTTATACATCCCCCCAGTTGTTCCTCAAGTTGGCCGACATGAAGTTTGGAGCCTGTGGGACATACAGGGACAACAGGAGGGGGTGCCCAACCCAGAGAGCCAACGCCCTGGCTAAAAAAATCAGAGAGGGGTGAGATACGGTGGATCAGGGAGGGCTCCCTGGTCTTTGTAAAGTGGATGGACACTCGGGAGGTGTCACTGTGCTCCACCATCCATCCAGCAATTTCTGGGGAGGTGGTCAGGAGGAGGGTCAAAGATAAAGATGGAAGCTGGTTCGCAAAAGAGATCCCCTGCCCCTCCCCAGTCACTGCAAATAACAAATACATGGGTGGTGTGGATCGGTCGGACCAGCTGCTGCAGTATTACTCAACCCACCGCAAGACTGCGCGCTGGTACCGCACAGTCTTTTTACACATGCTGGACATAGCCACTACCAATGCCTACCTCCTCCACTGTGACATCAGCCGGTCACACCAGGTGAAGCCCCTGGCCCACAAGAACTTCCAGGCTGAGCTAGCGGCCCAGCTGTGTCAGGTGGACCTGAGTGGCAGACCAGCAAGGAGGAGCACCAACCACGTTCCTGTCGGCATTGCTGTGGTGGCAGACCCCACTCAGATGGCGATGCTAGGGTTGAGCCGGATACTCGTTTCATACGAGTATCCGATACGGATAATGCATTTTGACAAGTACGAGTACGAATACGAATAAAGCCCGTTAATACTCGTGACCGGACTGAAGGAAAATCAGCCGGACTGTTGTCACGCTCTGTGATTGGCCAGTCACACGTACGTCCCGCCCCTCCCTACTCACTGCAGTTAGAGCGGAGTTTCCCTGTCTGACTCTGTCTCCGGTACACGCAGTTACTGATCTCTCTGTTCGTGGCTTCACTGTTGCTCACGTCCTTATTAGATTTTCTTCAGCTTGCCTCTATTTTGGTGTTTGGTTATGTGGTGAACTTTCTTGGGGTTTTTTTTGTTTTTTGTTGCACGTACGTGTGCATTTAATCACCGCCTCGGTGGTCAAAGTCTTTTTTTTTTACCTGTTCTAAACTCTGTTCAAATTAACAATGTCTGTACTTAATATTTTAACTGAGACATAGCGCATGCGGGCGCGCGCACACACACACACACACACACACACACACACACACACACACACACACCATAATCAATATTGTTTAACTTTATGTGAAAAAAATGGCAATAGCATTAGGTACTAAAAATAAATAATTGAAAAAAATAGTACTAGAAAAAAATTAAAATGAAAAAGAAGAAAAAAAAATTAAAAGTTTTGTTGAGTATGACAATTCTTGTTCATGCATGCTTTGTAGTTAATTACTTTTTTTATTGCATGTACGTCATTAATGCACTTTGTGTTTACTCGTTCTGTATATAGTTCCTTTACTATTGTGATCAAAAGCGTTGAATCTCAATTCTGAGGCTCTTCGGTAAATATTCATTCTTAGACTTAAGAATGTTCATGTTCTGACTCAGTTCCATAAAAAACTTCTGTAAATAGTTCTCTTACTTTTGTGATCAAAAACATTTATTTGAATTTCAATTTTGAGGCTGTTTTGTAAATAGTTTTAAAATAAGCAAAAATGCAGCAACTTGTGATCAATGCATATCAATTTTAGACTTAAAACAATGTAGTGATTTAAGCCCCACCCATTTCCAGTCAAACCACACCCACTTCCAGTTTAAGCCCCGCCCATTCTCAATACAGATACGGATACAGATAATCTAGTTGATTGAACAGATACAGATAGTGGTGTACTCGCTCATCCCTAGTACTTACTACTCATTAATTAAGCATTTTGTGTGAGCTCATCTAAAGTGGGGATTATCTATGCCTTATAAAGTATTTACAATGAGAATTAAGCGCTGGCAATCAATGTTCCCTCTAATTTTTCATATGTCTGGGCATACAGACAACCTCCCTGAGCACACTGAGGACCACTGTGAGCAACATCAGAAGTGCTCGCTATGGCCACACACCAGTATCACGCCTGGGAAAGTTTCATGGCTTATTAAAAGAATGAAATTACAACTGCAATTTCCATTAGTTTACTTTTAATATAACTCATTTGGCCCACTTAAAATAAAAAAGACAAAACTCATTGATTGAAGATTGTTCGTGACATTTGTAGTATGTTATGTAAGAGTCCTGCTTTGGCTTAGGTCGGTGAGGTCCAGTTTTGGCCTGGGTGAGGGTCTTGCTCTGTAAGACATGAGACATACAGACCTTTCAGACATAACACTTAGTGTGGAAAATGTGAATGTTTTAATGTGAACAGATGTGTGCTGTAGCTTGTGATACAGTGTCTTTTATTAGCATTTCTACGACCCATAAATGATATATTCATAATAAAAATTAATGATTAATATCCATAAATAAAACATCTTAATAAATGTCACTAGAATATGCAAAAATCTGACTTAAATTTTACTTTATTTTTCACGTCTGTCCTTCTCACTTCTCCAATGGTTGTACACTTTGTCCAGGTTGATGGCTCCGTCTGCTTCTTGCTTTGACTTTATGCGCATCAGCTGGTCGAAATGTTCAAGACGATTTCTGAATGCTGTTTTGATATGATTCATCAAACTAAATCCTCTTTCACAATCTGCACTGGAAGCTTGAAATGTAGCACAAATATCCACAAGCTGTGAGATCTCCTTTAGCTCCTCACATTTAAGTGCTGCAGCCACCATATCTGAGAATGTGCTGATTGTCCCCTGTTTGAGTTTTTGCTTCATTATGTACTTGAAGTCAGCATATTGACTGTTAATGGCCTCCATAGACTGTGGGTGGTGGAGAATGGCATCATACCTCTTTGCCAGTGTAGCAATGTCTGCTGATCCATAGTCAAAACTGATGCCTGAGCTCAATGCTTCAATGTCAAATGCAGACCACTCTTTTAATTCATCCTCTGGAAAACGAGCATCCATGTTGTCACAGAGCTTACTAATAAAAAAAAGTAATCTCATCAGTACTTCTGCCATCAGCTGATGAGGTCCCCATTGCCTCTTTGACACGGTCACTCCACTGCACATCCTTCTCCTTCAAGTATTGGGAACGTAACTTCTCAATCTTTGCTCTTGCAAAGCAGTGTCCTTCCATCAGTCAGGTTGCGTCTTTGTAAAGTGAGGCAGAGTTGTGCTAGCTCACCTAAAATATCTCCCAGAGCAGTGACAGTAACCTTGAACTTTGGATCACTCAGCTTTTTGTAGCAGTGCTTTGCCATTGGATCTCTGTTATCACGTCAGTCTTTTGCAGTATTCTTCAAGCACAGTGTAGTTATTCAGAACAGCATTCACAGCTTGGTGTCGCGACAGCCATCGCACTTCATTCAGAGGCCTGAATGACAGTGTCTCTTCATCAAGAATCTTTGCTAGGGCCTCCAATTTGCCCTTCCTCACGGTGGACCGAGAGAAAGTGGAATATACCGTTCTAAGAAGAGTTTCCACGTCTCGCATCAAAGGCACATCTTTCCACGAATCATCAATGCCCAAGTCCTCTCTATGGGCCACACAATGTTGTTCAGTTAGGTGTGGTATTTGGCGCTTCAACAAAGCTGCAACTCCATTGTGTTTTCCTAGCATTACTGAGGCACCATCAGAGGTCAGCATTACCATTCTCTGCATGTCCAGTCCATGTTTGGAGTAAAACTGAGTTATTGCCTGCACAATATCCTGAGCAGTGCATGCTGTCAGCTGGATGATGCCACCAAACACAGTTTTATAGCTGACATCATTTTCCTGCCTAAATTTGTTATATATGACTAGCATTTTGTGTACTGTTATGTCTGTGCTCTCATCTACTATCAGGGTATGCCAGGGTGCATTTCTGACCTTACACATAGTCTCATTCTGCACTATGCAATTGATGGACTTCACAAATTCAAAGGCATAGTTTTTGCTTCACCAGCTTTCTGGTATACTCACATACTTTTCCATGTGATCGTGGATTTGTTGAACTGACAGCATTGATGCATTCATTTTGATGGCAAGTAAAATATTGTCAATGAGAACTTTAACTTGCTCAGGGTCAGATTTTTTTTGTGTGACAGCTCATTCTTTTTCTCCCGCTCGTTTGCACTCTCCCGCAACAATGTACCAATCCCTTTTCCCATTTTGAGTCTTCGTATAATTCCAACAGCATGCAAATGACTTTTCTGCAGAATGTGTCGCTTGAGGTAGTCCAGCTTCCATTTAGTCCATATTTTTCCATCGGAAAACTTGCTTACAACTTTAGCTTCACTGCATGTTTTGCAGAGCAGACCTTTCTCACTCGAAAAAGAAAAGATCTCACCCAGTTTCACCGCTTTTTCTTCTATTTGCACATACTCCGACAGCCATTCCAACTTAAAAGAACCGCAGTTCTTTTAGTTTGGTTTGGGGAGTCGACGTATCACATTCACTGCCCGCTCGTTTCGCCATGATAAGGGAATAGCATTAGCATCACTTAACTCCGCCGCACTGTACATGCACAAGACCACATGCGCAAGTCCTGTCAGTGCCGTGATTGGCTGCGTAGCGTAATTGGATCATATCGTATGATTGGCTGGACAGCTGTCACTCACTGAATTACACAGCAAAATAATATGTCTAATAATTTTGCAGTGCGTTCACTGTGCTGGATAGGTTTTCTTGTGCGCTGTGAGTGTGCGACCTGTGCACAATTGCGCAGTTGCGCAGCTTAGAGGGAACATTGCTGGCAATGCCTCAAAACTCACAGAAGTTCCAGACCAAGGAGAGACACAACACAGGGACATAGGACTTATTGCATTGATATTTATTGCAACTTCCCAACATTGTAAATGTACAATTGAAAAATAGGATAAGCTTGGCTGAATAAAAACTTGCCAACACCAACAGTGGAAGTTTAAATACAACAAATAAAATGTTTCTCTGCAAAAAAAAATGAAATAATAAAATAAAATCTTTCTTTATCAAAAAAATAAAATCTTTTGTTATCAAAAAATCAAGTCAGAAAATATTTCAGTGTCACAATTCAACAATGAACTTTTTTGTCTTCCATCTTTCAAACATCGGTGTTAATCTAGCATTATTACAACCGTGTTCTGATCCACCCCAACACGCTCAAACGCAGCAGACATTGTCCTTCCTCGATTAAACAGCCGAAAAAATTTTTGTACCGGGACACGGCCTGATCTGGATTTTGGACTGCAATTTAGACGACAAAGAATTAGTATTATCAACAATAAAAAATAAATAAATAAAGAAAAAAGGTATTTGCACACTTTAAAACAAGCACACACACTCACACATGCACACACGCATGCACACATACAAATGCCGCGTTCAGACTGCCAATCCAGATTGGAATCGGATAGTTCTTTTGAAGTCTTAACAGTCACAAATCACATGAAATCTGATTTTTGCAAACCGGATCGAAACCACCTTCAGGAGGTAGTTTCAAATCACATTTGGACAGATGTGTTTCAGTCTGAACAGCTCCAAACACTCAGATCAGTTTTGACTGTCTGTGACGTCACTCGCGATGCCAGACTGCCGTCTGACACCCGCCTGTTTCGAGTTGTGGAGCTATATCAACAGAATGGAGCGAGAGACATCAGAAACATCAGTCCTTGGACAGAGGATGAAATGAAATGCCTCTGTGGTGACATAGCTCCGTTGTTGTTGTTGTTGTCGCAATTATATGACATCACACAATACACACGCTGGCCGACGCCGTTGCTACAACAACCTATTAGATCAGTCAGTAATGTGACCCAGTCTGAACAGATTTGAGATTTGAGAAGGAATCTGATTTGAATCAGATTCACCTGCAGTCTGAACATGGCCAAAGTGATTTATTACAGTAGATTTAGTTAGTGCCAACACAACAATCATACATGTCACATCATGTGAGAAGAAGAACCAGCCAGGAGAGGAAAAATTATACAGCGGAACTGAACAGGACCAAGCCAAAAACCCAGTAATAGAAAGGGATGAAAGTATTACATGGAGCATATTTTACCTCTTTTACGTGTCTTTGGTTTCATTTTCTTTGACTCTAGACTTTCCCTCTTTCCCCGTTTTCTTCCTCCTCTTCTTTTTCTTGTCTTCCTCTGATGAGGATGCAGTAGAGGAGGAGTCAGACATAGCATCAGAAGACTCCTCTGAGCTGTCACAAGAGGACGATGAAGACAAGCAGACTGCCTGAGTGGAACCTGAACCCTCTTTTTTAAGAGCTTTTAAAACAGATTCAAATACAAACATTAGAGTGCAGAGATACAGCCATAACATAAGAACCAACTACACAAGAATTTCTCCTTTGTGTGTAGGGAGACGTACCTGTTGCCAGCTGTTCTTTTAGGTAGTCTCTCTCTTTGATAAGCTCATCAATCTTGTCCATTTTGCAGCTCTACCTTCAGCTTGCACATCTCCAACTCATGAGATCTCCTTTTGTCCACCAGCTGTGCAGTAGGGGCCAGGGACACACCTAAAAGAAATAAAGTTTCATTTATTATTATAAACTAAATTAATACTATAAAGTTAATTAAATTAATACTATAAAGTATTAATTTCTATTCAATATGTCTGTATAGTTTGCCCTCCATTACATACGGGGAGTCTACCACATGCTTGAGCTTTACACTGCTGACTTGTAGGCCTACCATCATAACATACATGTCCTGTGATTTTCAGCCTTCTATGATTACTAGGGTTGAGCCGGATACTCGTTTCATACGAGTATCCGGTACGGATAATGCATTTTGACGAGTACGAATACGAATAAAGCCAGTTAATACTCGTGATCGGACTGAAGGAAAATCAGCCGGACTGTTGTCACGCTCTGTGATTGGCCAGTCACACATACTTCCCGCCCCTCCCTACAGACTGCACTCTCTGTCTCACTCTCTGTCTCCGGTACACGCAGTTACTGATCTCTCTGTTTGCGGCTTCACTGTTGCTCACGTCCTTATTAGATTTTCTTCAGCTTGCCTCTATTTTGGTGTTTGGTTATGTGATGAACTTTCTTGTTTTGTTTTTTTTTGTTGCACGTACGTGTGCATTTAACCACTGCCTCGGTGGTTAAAGTCTTTTTTTTTTTTTACCTGTTCTAAACTGTTCAAATTAACAAAGTCTATACTTAATATCTTAACTGAGACATAGCGCGTGTGCGCGGGCACACACACACACACACACACACACACACACACACACACACACACACACACACACACACCATAATCAATATTGTTTAACTTTATGTGAAAAAAATGGCAATAGCATTAGGTACTAAAAATAAATAATTGAAAAAAATAGTACTAGAAAAAAATTAAAATGAAAAAGAAGAAAAAAAATTAAAAAGTTTTGTTGAGTATGAGTATTCTTCTTCATGCATACTTTGTAGTTAATTACTTTTTTTATTGCATGTACGTCATTAATACACTTTGTGTTTATTCGTTCTGTATATAGTTCCTTTACTATTGTGATTAAAAGCGTTGAATCTCAATTCTGAGGCTCTTCGGTAAATATTCACTCTAAGACTTAAGAATGTTCATGTTCTGACTCAGTTCCATAAAAAACTTTTGTAAATAGTTCTCTTACTTTTGTGATCAAAAACATTTATTTGAATTTCAATTTTGAGGCTGTTTTGTAAATAGTTTTAAAATAAGCAAAAATACAGCAACTTGTGATCAATCCATATCAATTTTAGACTTAAAACAATGTAGTGATTTAAGCCCCACCCATTTCTGGTCAAACCACACCCACCTCCGGTTTAAGTCCCGCCCATTCCGAATATAGATACGAATACAGATAATCTAGTTGGTTGAACAGATACAGATACAGATACAGAGAGTGGTGTACTCGCTCATCCCTAATGATTACCATATATTATCCTTTACAGCAGCAGGCACATCCTGATATTGTTCCCCCTCTTTTAAATATGAAAGCAGGCTGCTCTGATGAAAGACGTCAGTGGTCCTGAAATGTGTGTTTCTGTAATACACATTCTACATCTCATTGTGGGTGGAACCAAAGCCTGTCAGAAATGCCCAGACTGATTTAAATGTAACACAAATGAACTGGAAATATTATGGATTTACCGACAATACAATCTTTTCACGGCAAAACAGCAGAGGTAAGAGGAATTTTACAACTATGTTTTGGCGAAGCAGCGTGTGTGTGTGTGTCTGCTCTTCAATACGAGCGTTGAGGTGTTTTGTATAAAGTGCAGTCGTGTATTAGAGCCAGAAATGTGCTGACTGGGTCAACACATCAGTCCTTCATGGAGTTTAATGTTTAGTTGTTTATTTGACTTGTGTTTGGGTCATGTAAACACAATTTAAACACATTGTCACCCAGATTCTGCTGTTTAATTTCATGTGCATGACTATATTCTTTCATAATTAGTGCAGTAGTGGCTGTGTTTGCTCTGTAGGTTTCAGAGCCCCCAGTTGGGGGACTTACTTTCTTTGGACTATGATGAAATTATTATTCTACTAATTTTTTGTCTCTGTTGTTTTAAAATGTCGAGATATTTTATCACTTTATTAAAAATAAATATGTCTGTGAGTTAAAAATAAGTGGACTACGCATTTCTGATTTGATTTCTGATTTTGTGTATTTGGTCAAAGACATGACAGTGAGAGCCAGAGAGAGAGCGAGAGAGCTTGTATTATTGAATTATTTGTAAATTTGTAATGGCTTTGGCAATATTGTTAATCTACAGTCATGCCAATAAAGCTTATTGATTTGAATTGAATTGAGAGAGAGGGAGAGATCCGCCAGGTGAGATTGATTAACTAAGTTAAGTTGGACGTGCACGAAAAAGCAAAACAAAACAAAAACAAGCGAGCTGCTACAGTCATGATGTACAAGTCAGGGGTCCTGAAATACTGTTTCTCTCCTATCATACATATTATACATCTCGCGGTAGTAACTTCAGGCGGGAAGCGAGAGCTAACGCTGTTAGCTGCTATCCTCCATGTGAGCCAGCAAACAAATACATATGGTACTCACCACCACTAGTTCCACTGATGGCCGTTCTTCCGTCTCCACACCGACGTTCTTTTGAGCCTGCGTCCGCCGGACTCGTCGGTACACTTCACAGCCCTTAGTCTCCATCTCTCCAGTCTGACCGCCACACTCGTACGTAAAGCATTCATGTCATCACGTTGATGACGTGCTGAGAGCGGGATTGCAAACTCAACCTACGTCCATCTCCAGCAGGATGTGTTTAACGCTTTTTTTTTCACATACAGAAAACAATGAGCAGATTTACCCGACTGAAGAAGCTTATTAATGACGAGATCTCGAAAAGAAACGCCCTGAAGCTGATAAAGTGACTTCAGAAGAGAAAACTGCTAAAAAGAAAAGTCAAATGCAGAACATGTCATCACAACATGACACTGAAAAAGAGGACGAACTGTGGAGATCTACATGCTTGGTGAGAAAAATGTAATTAGATAGATAAATGAAAACTAATTTGCAGTTATGTGTTGATTTGCCTTATATGCATGCAGGTTTGGTTCGACAATTTTGGGATGTAGCCTACAGTATAGGCAATGCAAATCAAATGCAATTTATGTAGTTAGTAATAGCCTATGATTTACAATAAACTGTAATCTAATCTAAATAATTTTGGATCAAATATTGAGCAGACCATTGGTGAAATCAAGTTTAATTCACAAAAACAGTACTGGCCCAAAATACACTGTACTGTGTGTATCCTTGTGAAAGTTTTTGCTGCTGCAGCTATTTAGCCTATTTAATCAAGGGCCACATAGAGAACATTGCTGCTGCAAGCAAGAGGAGCACTTCCTCAAAATGTTCACCTTCATGTTTTTTTTTAAATAAAGAAAGGATACATACTGTTTCATCCAAAACTCATTAAACAAAAATATACAAAAAACCTAACTAGCAACCTGAGAGGAGTAGACTACAGTAGAACATATCCAGCATTCATAATCAAAATACATAATATATAATGTATAATATATAATGACATAATCAGTCATATCAAATTACCCTTTCAAAAATATACGGAATGTCTACATCTGCACTGTACAGTTTTATTATTTTAAAATTTCCATACTGTAGTTTAAATACAATCAAACAAGTAATCCATGTGACTGTCAATCTAAATACACACTTTTTGTCATTTTGATTTACAGTTGAACATTACGACCCAAACCTGGGTTTGTGTGTGTGTGTGTGTGTGTGTGTGTGTGTGTGTGTGTACTGTATGAGTATAGCAATAATCCCTTTCCTAATTTAACAGTATTACTTAGGGTTGAGCCGGATACTCGTTTCATACGAGTATCCGGTACGGATAATGCATTTTGACGAGTACGAATACGAATAAAGCCCGTTAATACTCGTGATCAGACTGAAGGAAAATCCGCCGGACTGTTGTCACGCTCTGTGATTGGCCAGTCACACATACGTCCCTCCCCTCCCTACAGACTGCAGTTAGAGCGGAGTTTCCGCTCGTGGCTGTTCGTGGCTTCACTGTTGCTCACGTCCTTATTAGATTTTCTTCAGCTTGCCTCTATTTTGGTGTTTGGTTATGTGGTGAACTTTCTTGTTTTTTTTTTGTTGTTTTTTGTTGCACGTACGTGTGCATTTAACCACCGCCTCGGTGGTCAAAGTCTTTTTTTTTTACCTGTTCTAAACTCTGTTCAAATTAACAAAGTTAACTGAGACATGCTGATCTATACAGGCTGGCTGATCTATACAGGCTGGCAAGACAGAGAGATAGAGATGGGAAGGACGTGCAGCAGGTTAGGGTGATTAAGGATAGGGATGGAAGTCTATTGACAGGTGCCAGCAGTGTGATGGGAAGATGGAAAGAGTACTTTGAAGAGTTGATGAACGTGGAAAATGAAAGAGAACAAAGACAAGAAGAGGTGACTGTTGTGGACCAGGATGTAGCAAAGATTAGCCAGGATGAAGTAAGGAGGGCACTGAAGAGGATGAAGAGTGGAAAGGCAGTCGGTCCTGATGATATACCTGTAGAGGTTTGGAAGTGTCAAGGAGAGGTGGCAGTAGAGTTTCTGACTGGGTTGTTCAACAGGATCTTAGATAGTGAGAAGATGCCTGAAGAGTGGAGGAGAAGTGTGCTGGTGCCTATTTTTAAGAACAAGGGAGATGTGCAGAGTTGTGGCAACTACAGAGGAATAAAGCTGATGAGCCATACAATTAAGTTATGGGAAAGAGTAGTGGAAGCTAGACTAAGGGCAGAAGTTAGCATTTGTGAGCAGCAGTATGGTTTCATGCCAAAAAAGAGTACTACAGATGCAGTATTTGCTTTGAGGATGTTGATAGAGAAGTACAGAGAAGGCCAGACGGAGCTGCATTGTGTTTTTGTAGATCTGGAGAAAGCTTATGACAGGGTGCCCAGAGAGGAACTGTGGTATTGTATGAGGAAGTCTGGAGTGGCAGAAAAGTATGTTAGAGCGGTGCAGGACATGTATGAGGACTGTAAAACAGTGGTGAGGTGTGCTGTAGGTGTGACAGAGGAGTTCAAGGTGGAGGTGGGACTGCATCAGGGATCGGCTCTGAGCCCCTTCTTGTTCGCTATGGTGATGGACAGGCTGACAGATGAGGTTAGACAGGAATCTCCATGGACTATGATGTTTGCAGATGACATTGTGATCTGCAGTGAGAGTAGGGAAGAGGTGGAGGAGAAGCTAGAGAGGTGGAGGTTTGTCCTGGAAAGGAGAGGAATGAAGGTTTGCCGCAGTAAGACAGAGTACAAGTGTGTGAATGAGAGGGACCCAAGTGGAAGAGTGAGGTTACAGGGAGAAGAGATCAAGAAGGTGGAGGATTTTAAGTACTTAGGGTCAGCAGTCCAGAGCAATGGAGAGTGGGGAAAAGAGGTGAAGAAACGTGTACAGGCAGGATGGAATGGGTGGACAAAAGTGTCAGGTGTGATGTGTGATAGAAGAGTTTCAGCTAAAATGAAAGGAAAGGTGTACAAAACTGTGGTGAGACCAGCGATTTTGTTTGGTCTAGAGACCTAGAGTGTCACTGAGGAAAAGACAGGAGGCAGAGCTGGAGGTAGCAGAGATGAAGATGCTGAGGTTCTCTCTGGGAGTGACCAGGAAGGATAGGATCAGGGATGAGTACATCAGAGGGACAGCACATGTTAGAGGTTTTGGAGATAAAGTGAGAGAGGCCAGACTGAGATGGTTTGGACATGTCCAGAGGAGAGATAGTGAATATATTGGTAGAAGGATGCTGAGTTTTGAACTGCCAGGCAGGAGGCCTAGAGGAAGACCAAAGAGGAGGTTTATGGATGTAGTGAAAGAGGACATGAAGGTAGTTGGTGTGAGAGAGGAGGATGCAAAGGACAGGGTTAGATGGAGGCAATTGATGGAGGCGACCCCTGAAGGGAAAAGCCGAAAGAAAAAGAAGAAAGAAGAAGAACTGAGACATTACACGCACACACACACACACACACACACACACACACACACACACACACACACACACACACACACTCACACACACCATAATCAATATTGTTTAACTTTATGTGAAAAAAAATGGCAATAGCATTAGGCACTAAAAATAAATAATAAATAAATAATCTAGTACTTTACTGTTGTAAAGTACTAGAAAAAAATTAAAATGAAAAAGAAGAAAAAAAATTAAAAAGTTTTGTTGAGTATGACAATTCTTGTTCATGCATACTTTGTAGTTAATTACTTTTTTATTGCATGCACTTCATTAATGCACTTTGTGTTTACTCGTTCTATACTGTATATAGTTCTTTTACTATTGTGATCAAAAGCATTGAATCTCAATTCTGAGGCTCTTCAGTAAATATTCATTCTTAGACTTAAGAATGCTCATGTTCTGAGTCAGTTCCATAAAAAACTTCTGTAAATAGTTCTCTTACTTTTGTGATCAAAAACATTTATTTGAATTTCAATTTTGATGCTGTTTTGTAAATAGTTTTAAATAAGTATAAATACAGCAACTTGTGATCAATCCATATCAATTTTAGACTTAAAACAATGTAGTGATTTAAGCCCCACCCATTTCCGGTCAAACCACACCCACTTCCGGTTCAAGCCCCGCCCATTCCGAATACAGATACGGATACAGATAATCTAGTTGGTTGAACAGATACAGATAGTGGTGTACTCGCTCATCCCTAGTATTACTGTACTTTTTAAATAGGACCTGTCTCCAAGCAGCACATATGGGAAAAAAAAACAAAAACGTCTGTCAGGCACAAGTCAATCTTCAGTCATTCAAAGGTCTCCCACAGTAACTGGATGCAGTTTATGTACAGGTCTGTTAGCATAAAACACTTAAAAATAATGTATACCATGTTTTGTCAATAAACTTCTAAAAACATTTTTTTCATTTGCCTTTGAAGATTTTGTCAGGGTCTACGATTGCAACAGATTTATATGATGGATGACACAATTGCAGCCAGTTCAACCACTCTCACTAAAATGGAAAAAAAATTAAGGGAGGTCTGTGTCACAGCAGTTGAAAAAATGAGAAGGCGTACAGGCCAGCCGATTGGTGGAAGAAGGGAGTTTGTTGTGATCGACGAGAGCCTTTTTCGGCACAAAAGAAATATGTAATAGTGACTTTCATTAATTGTCAATGAGTTATTGTTAATAGAATGTATTTGTTTATGTCTGTGTTGTTTTGTTTCTGCATCAGTATGGGAGAGGAAGAATGGCTGGTGGTTGGAAAAGAAAAAAGTGGGTCTTTGGAATGTTAGCTGTGAGGCATCATCAAGGAGGAAGAAAGCCTATTCTACGTCTTGTGGAAAGAAGGTCTCGAAGACATCTCGTCCCCTTGTTTGCTCATCATGTGAGGCTTGGATCTACAGTTATAAGTGATGAGTGGCGTGCTTATTGCATACTCTCTGCACTAGGGTACAACCATCACACTGTCAACCACAGCCGGTGGTATGTGGATCCCCAAACTAGAGCCCATACCCAGCATATTGAGAGGGCCTGAAGATCCTACAAAGAGCAGATCTGGAGGCTTAGGGGAAATCGCACTGACAGTTTGCTTTCTGACCATCTTTCAGTGATTGAGTGGAGTGAATGGCTTGCAAAAAAACATCGTGTGGGTGCATTTGGCAGACTGATTCATGACATTTCCAAAAAATACAAATAGTCATATGCCGCCACTGTAACCATTGTTGGGGAAAAAAAAGTGTCATGTTTTATCATGTCACACTGAAATATTTATATATATTTATATAGATGAGCTTATTAATGAAGAGTAAAACATTTATAACTGTCATTAATAAACCACATGCTAATGAGTACCGTATTGGCCCGAATATAAGACGACCCTGATTATAAGACGATCCCCTTTTTTTCAAGACTCAAGTTTGAAAAAAGACTTTTTGAACACCAAATTAAATTTTTATACAGAAAATAATTGCAGTACATCTGAAACAAATGATTATAATAATATATTCGAGAGAAAAAGCATGTTATTTTGCCTCATTCAAATCATGCAAAAACTATCACATCTTAATATCTGATGGGCATCCCATCCTTTCGTTTCTTGTCGACGTACGCACACACCCTCCTGTCGAGCTCTTGGAAGTGGCCGCTCTGAGGACCACAGAAAGCTTTTCACTGACTTCTCAGATTTTCGCTATGTTTCTCCAGTTTCTGTTATCTCTTCTCTTATTTTCTTCTCTTTTCTTTCTTACCAGTATTTTTTAATTTTTCTTCCTTGTGCTACCGCTATTTTTATTTTTCTTCTTCGTGACAGGGGTTCGCTTTGGCCTGGGGAGTTCAGTTCAGCATTCGCTTTAAAGATATCTGGCGCCATCTAGCGTTGTGTCTAGACCCCAAATGGAAGACGACCCCCACTTTTTCAGTCTTATTTCAATGCAAAAAACATCGTCTTATATTCGGGCCAATACGGTATTTACGTCAGAATGGTGTTTTATAAATGATGAATTCAGTGTTTACTAATCCTTAACTACGGTGCTTCTAAATGATGAGTAAAACATTTATAGCTGCGTTTATAAACTACATACTAATGAGTATTCATGCATTATAAATGATGAATTCAATATTTATTAATGCTTAACTAATGCTTAATAGTGTGTACTCATTATAAAGTGTTACCAACAAAGGTATTGGTATTATAAACCTTGCACACCCATCACAGAGTTCTCCCACCAGCAGGCAGCGCATCCCGGTCTGACGCAGAACTGGAGTTGGTGTCTTTGGCGAGGAACTTGAATGAATGAATGAATAAATAAACAAGTTAACTTTTTGACTCACAAAGAAAGAAACAGACGAACAAATATCCAACTGTCAAGCATGTTTATCAATGCGTCTTCGACGTGGAGCTGTTATACGTCAGAAAATAGCCGGTTTTAACTACGTCCATTCTGTGTGTACATGTAGACACTGGTCACACACTAAAATCACAGCGGTTTTCGTCGCAGGGAAACGCGGTTACTGCGTCAGCATGACAACGCATAACCGTCATTTCCAAAAATCCTCGCTGCCCGATGCCTTACACCATATTGTTCACGTGATTCCTTCTGGCAGATGTGCCATAATTGGTTGGGTGCCGTGACTGGTTGGGCGCTTGATTGACAGGTAGTGGGTGGAGTTAAAATGTGACACCGTGAGGTTTTCAAGTGAGCTTATTCAAATGCATAGGTGGGGAGATATAGCAACTTTTGATCAATCCGGGCAGCACGGTGGCGCAGTGGTTAGCGCTGTCGCCTCACAACACGGCGGACCCGGGTTCGAGTCCCGCTTTGTGCGGAGTTCGCATGCTCTCCCCGTGTCTGCGTGGGTTCTCTCCGGCTTCCTCCCAACTCCAAAAGCATGCGCTTCAGGTTGATTGGCCGTTCCAAATTGCCCGTAGGAATGAATGTGTGTGCGCATGGTTGTATGTTTTTGTGTGTGGCTCCGCGGTGCACTGGCGTCGTGCCCGGAGTGTCCCCCGCCTCACGCCCTATGCCGCCGAGATAGGCTCCGGCTCCCCGTGACCTGCTGCGGTGGAATTAGCGGTGGTAATCAGAAGGTGACTGACTGATCAATCCATATCAATTTCAGACTTATAATAATGTACTAATTTAAGCCCCACCCATTTTCGGTCAAACTACACCCAATTCCAGGTTAAGCCCCGCGTATTCCGAGTACAGATATGGATACAAATAACTTTGATGGCTGAACAGATACAGATAGTGGTGTACTCACTCATCCGTACTTCCATGCCACTCTCTTAAATGAAATGATAACAGGAAAGGGTTATTAATATTTGGTTCTGGAAGACAATAAATGTTTACATTTAGGCACCCCTACGATCGTCAGTTTTTCTATTACAAACTGACCCGGCCCCCCATCACAGAAGGGAAAAATTATGTGGCCCTAATTATGTGGTATTAACAGTGAATGAAAAACTATTTTGCTCATTTGAATATGTTGGAAAGCTAACTGACAACCTCTGCTTCCAGCTTGCTGTTGCTAATGTCAGTAAAGCATGACAAACTGTGTTTAAATCATCACTGTGTGAAACTATTTTCATCCAAGAATGCATATATACAGTATACAGTACAGTATATCCCTGCAATTCTACACTGCAAGTATATGTCCATATACATAAGCTGGTCTCTGTCCAGCTGTGGAAACAGAAAGCAATGGGAGCTTCTGAATTGTTTGTGTTAAGGTTTGCATGTATGCACAGACCCAAATAATCTACAGTATATTAACAGTTAATTATGTGTATGTGTTCACCTCTGCTTTGCTGACGGTTAACTAGACCCCCAAGGGTCCAGCGGCGGTCCAGCCTCTTCAGATGGGCCTTTCGTCTCTTAGTGACTAATAATGAACATCCAAGAGGAAAAAAAAATGGCAAACTTAGAGTCAGTATACAAAGTGCACTGTAAATTAATGGACAATGGCACAAAAGAGACATCATTACATTATTGAGCAAGAAAATAATGTCAAGCAGACAATGAACTCTGCATGTCAAATACCAAATCAGGAGACTAAGTTTCAAGTTGCACAAATTTACTCAGATGAGCTTATTACATGTCATTGCAGTGACCTCTGCAGTACTCTACTACATACGTGTGTGTGTGTGTGTGTACATATAATATATATTTGTATGTATATATATATATATATATATATATATAAAAAAAAAATGTCCCTCTCACCCTTGTGGGGTGGTATCTGTGTCATCCTCAAGATCGGGTCCTCTACCAGAGGCCTGAGAGTCTGAGGGTTCTGCGCAGTATCTTAGCTGTTCCTAGGACTGCGCTCTTCTGGACTGAGGCTTCAGACCGGCAGTGCATACATGTTGATGGCTTGGACCTTGTTCTTGCCATTCAGCTGACTTCTCAGGACTTGCCTTACTCTCATGATTGCCATTATCCTGTGGGATTCCAAGGTATTTGTAGCTGTCCTTGATGTCTTCTATCCTGCCCCCTGGTAGGTCAACCCCTTCAGTTCTGATCATCTTGCCTCTTCTTGATACCATCCGGCCACATTTGTCTAATCCGAATGACATCCCTATGTCATCGCTGTAGATCCCGGTGGTGTGGATCAGTGAGTCAATTTCTCGCTCATTCCTGGCATACAGCTTGATGTCATCCATGTTGAGGAGATGGCTGATTGTTGTCCCGCTTCGGAATCAGTATCCATAGCCACTCTTTGTGATGATGTGACTGAGGGTGTTCAGGTCTATGCAGAACAGCAGTGGTGATAGTGCATCCCCTTGGTATATGCCGCACTTGATGTTAACTTGGGCAATTGGCTTGGAGTTAGTCTCCAGGGTTGTCTTCCACATTCCCATTGAGTTCTTGATGAAGGCTCTTAGTGTCCTGTTGATCTTATACAGTTCCAGACATTCCAGTATCCACGTGTGTGGCATTGAATCATAGGCTTTCTGGTAATCTATCCAGGCGGTGCACAAGTTGGTCTGCCTATTCTTACAGTCTCTGTGTACTGCTCTGTCCACCAGTAGCTGGTGCTTGGCTCCCCTGGTGTTGCTACCAATTCCTTTCTGTGCCCCGCTCATATATTAATCCATGTGCCTACTCATCTTAGCCGCCATGATGCCTGACAGGAGCTTCCATGTTGTACAGAGACAGGTTATTGGCCGGTAGTTGGAAGGGGTAGATCCCTTTTGTGGGTCTTTCATGATCAGGACTGTCCTGCCTTCCGTCAACCATTCTGGGTGTGTCCCATCCCTGAGCAGCTGGTTCATCTGTGCTGCTAGACGCTCATGGACTGCTGTCAGCTTCTTTAGCCAGTATGTATGGATCATATCGGGGCCCGGTGCTGACCAACTCTTCATTTTTGACACTTTTTCTTGGATGTCTGCCATTGAGATGGTTACTGGTTCTTGTTCTGGGAGGCAGCTGTGGTCAGTCCTCAGGTCCACTAGCCACTGGGCATCGGTGTTGTGTGATGCTTCTCTTTCCCATATGCCCTTCCAGTATTTTTCGACCTCAGCTCTTGGTGGGTCTGACTGGATGCTATTTCCCTGCCACTGAGAGTACACCTTTGCTGGTTGAGTGGAGAAGGTCTTGTTTATTCTCCTGGCCTCTATCTCCTTGGTGTATCTCTTCAGTCGGGTACCCAGAGCCGTTAGTCTCTGTTTGGCAGCTTCGAGTGCTTCAGGTATGGAGAGCTTGCTGTATTTCCTGGGTACCGCTTTATTCACTATGTTCCCCTTCTGTAGCTCGGCTAGCTGGCTGACTTCTCTCCTTGTCGCCTTTATCTTGGCCTCTAACCGTCTCTTCCATGGAGGGTATTGTTTGTTATGACCTGTGTTGATCTTATATCCCAGCATCTTGAGGATTACTGTTGCTGTACTGTGAATCAGCTTGTTGGTCTCAGTTATGTTCCCTGTGGGGATGGTTCTTATTGCAGCATTCACATCTTCTAGCAGATCTTCTGAAGGTACTTGACAACTCAGCTTCGGTATTTGTCAGAGGCTCTAGGTTTCCATTTGGGTCACGATCTTCGTTCTCAGGTCAGCAGCTCTTGTATTGAGGCTGTCTATGTCTCTTGGGGCTTGGTACCCATTCTCACATTGTGGGGGGGATGGTGAAATCCCCCCGCTGACCTGGCGTCCTGGCTCCCCCTTGCCGTAGCATTGTTGTAGTATTTCATCAATCTCTAGTTGTGACAGCAGTTTTCAGTTACGGATGTTGGAACACTGTGCTAACAGCTGTTTCTTTGTTAGCCTTGATTGTGGGTTTCGAAGCATCCATTGGTCCCACATCCGCCCCATATATCCCCTCTCTCTTGGATTACTCGTGTAGTAGCATTCCAACAACTCCGTATTCTCCGCCCTTGTCCATGTGTGTCTTGTTCCAGTAACCCATTTCTCATCAGATTGCCCTGGTTCCCTAGCAACTGATGCGGACTTTGTTGACCCAGGCGACGTCCGAGCCAGTATGACTCTATCTTTATTGTGTTCGCTCATGATTGAGGTAGGCTCGTATAGCATTAAGGGTCTTGCCTAAGGACCCTCACTGGATAGTGCCCGCCATGTCTGGGGTTCGAAACCACGCCCTCCTGCATCGTGGTTTCGAACCCCAGACATGGCAGGCACTATCCAGTGCCCGCCACATATATATATATATATATATAAAATCAGGGCTTTGAACCAGAATTTTTTTGTCAATCGGTTCGTTCCGAACAGAAACGGAATTATGATGCTTCCGGTTTTGCGTTCCACCCATAAACTGACGTTCCTGAACCGGTTAGAACAAAGAAATATACAGTAGTTCCTGAACCGGTTAATAATGTTCCTTGTAAATATAAATATGTAGGTGCCGTATTTTGCACATCATAAGACGCGCTTAAAAGCCTTAAAATTTCTCAATAATCAACGCTGCGCCTTTTAACATTAAGCGTCTTATGTGTACACTGAGTTCCAAAATTTGTAAAAATGTTTTTGTGTGATTTTAGTCAGCGATCCGCCAGATCGGCCATTGTCCGCCGACATAGGATGTAATACATCACTACATATGCCAGCAGCGATAGACCAATGAGAGAACATGACGCGAGGTACCGGTATACAGTACAGTGTATGCCGGTGCTGTACGGCAGATATGCTGCATAACCGCATTTGTTTGGCTGAAGACCCCCGACAATGGCGTCAGTGAAGAAACGCTTACAACGCAATATGTAAACTCCAGGCTATCAGTTCCGCGGTTGTTCCGGTTCACCTAAAGAGACCAGGTGGCTTTTTTCAAGCTTTGCCATCTCTCTTGATCTGTGACTCCATGCACGCCCACACCACCGCTGCTGTCAAAAACCACGTCAAGCGGCTGAATTTGGAGCTTGCCATCATCCTGGAGGATTAACGAAAGAACTCCAACCGCTGGACATCGGTGTAAACAGAGCCTTTAAAGTTAAGCTGCGTGTGTCGTGGAGTGATGGATGAGACGGTCAACACACGTTTACCAGGACTAGAGGCAGTGCCGAGCGGAGATTGCGGATGCCTGGACTAACGTATCTGCTTTGACTTTTGTCCGATGTTTCCCAAAAGCTGGCATCATTACCGGACAGCCACCCGGAAACGTGACGGTCAGCGATAGTGAAATTGCCGAGCTATTCAATGCAGACCGAAGATGAGGACTTTGAAGGATTTAGCACAGATTTATCAAAAAATAAGGAAGTAAAAACCTATTTAAAAAATAATGTGATGTATTTTTTGAAATTTAAATACGTAATACAACACAGTTCAACCACAGTTAGTTTTTTGCTTCCGTTAGCTAGCATGCACCGAACAATAAGGTGCCCCGTGTGTAAAAGTAGAGAATAGAGTATAACTTTATTTATCCCTTAAGGAGGTTCCGTCAGGGAAATTAATTTCTCCATCATACACAGCATACTAACTACACAAAACACAGAAAGCACCAGCATGTAGAAACTAGCACATCGAAGTACAGAAATAAACTCCGTAATTTAGATTGCGCCTCTTTATACAATGCGCTGAATGGTGCGCAAAATATGGTAACTTAAGGACTTTTAAATTGGCAACAAAAGCAATTCGTTTATACGTATACTATAGACTAAAATTATAGATATGCCCCTACCCTACAGTAAACAGTACCAAATTACTACACCTCTGCTTTATGCAAGTTATATCACTGTAGTTAAGGCTTATGCCTCCTACTTGGACACTATATGAAATAAGACAAGAATAACTTCCACCATGTCATTTATTGCTGAACAACAGATCTTCATTGTGCTTCTCCCATAGCTCAATATTGCTACAAAGCGCTGGCAATACGGGAACACTCCGCACTGAAAATGACTGCAGCCAATGAGTTAATGTCTAAATCATACATTTTAAAGATTGACTTACTGCAGTGTTTACCTGTTACGATTAAAGTGTGACTGGGAGACTGCCCTTTTCCTAACTGTTGCTACTTCTCTCTGCTCTCACCCCGCGTCGAGTGAATGACAGGAAGTGAAACATGAGGTCAAATATATTTTTCAAGAACAAAAAAAAAACCGGTAGCAACCGGTTTACAATTATTTTCTATTCCGATTCTGTTCCGGAACATTAAAAAATATAAAGTTTTTGGTTTCGTTTTCGTTCCTGCCAAAATACCAAAAGTTTTCTGTTTTCGTTTTCATTTCATGAACCGGTTCAAAGCCCTGATTATATATATATATATATATGTATATATATATATATATATATATATATATATATATATATATATATATATATATATATGTATGTATATATGTATATATATATATATATATATATATACACACACACACACATACACACAGTATATATGTGTATATGTATATATATATATATATATATGCATTGAAGGGTATACTGTTTGTGCTCATGTAGTAAAATATACAGTAATTCAGGATTGACAAACTCTATGCATGGTTGCAACACTAAAAAAGAAGGATGCATTCTCTGTGGTGAGTCCTCAATTCTGGGGGAAAGTATCAACCTTTCACTTTTTTTCAACTGTCCACCTTTTGTCTTTACAAGATTATGTGAAGCTACTAAGCCAATCATGTAGTTAGTTAGCGTAGGAAACACTAAATATGGTCTTAGATGGGGATTTTCTGAGGGAAAAAGCACTATTTGATTTGGCAACAACAATATAAGCAGCCTGATATATTGTAGGGAATTCCCGCTTTGTGATTGCGACTGAGTGACCGAAGCAGGAACCCAAGATCTGTATTCAACTCTGACCACTCTACAATAAACCATTTGTTTCAACTCTGAGGTAAGTTCTATTAATTTTTAGCATGTAGAAATTTTGAGACGAGAAGTAGATTCTAACTGTACAGTGTATGTGCGTGTGTATAATATGTACTGTACACACACACACACACACACACTCACATATACTGTATATATTTATATAAATTTTTTTTCGTATATACATGAATATATATGAATCACCAAGCTGATGATTGTTTCGTAACAACTTACATACACACATGCTCATTCAGAAAAATTTACGCTTTAAAAAAAAGCTAATTATTTCAGAATTGCAAATCAGTCAGAGCTTTGCAGTGTTGCACATGGTAGTGAACTACACATAGTAACACATTTTGATTTATGGCTCTTTTAAAATGACTCAGCAATTTCTGCGTTTGCTGCCCTCTACCTTATTTTTGGGGTGAAATACTTCTGAGTCAACTGATTAACAGTTACTTTTCTCTAAATAATTAATTTAGAGAATAGTAACAGCTTAGCTATGTAGAAATCCACGGCATTCTAACATGGTCACTTGATATTCAGTTAACATATTTTGGAGGAAGTGTGATCACAAATGACAACATTAAAAGTTCAAATCTGTCCACTGACCACATTGGCAATTTGTTCTGCTAAACATTATTTTCAATAACATATACATTTACAATTGGAAGAAAAAAAAAAGTCAGATGTGATGCCTTACTGTTTCATGAACTACAAATAACAGCATGTTTAATTTTGAACATACGACCATTCTGTGAAGGGTCCTATGATGGCAGGCTTTGCTGGGTTACTTGAGAAACGAACAACCAAGCAAAATGCAAAAAAATTGCAAAGAAACAATTCCAAAAAGTATTCATCAAACAGGGCGACATGGTGGATAGCGCTGTCGCCGCACAGCAAGCCGGTTCTGGGTTAGCGTCCCACTCTGTGCAGTTTGCAAGACGCTTAACTGCTTGGGTTCTGTTGTTGTGGAGTGTACACTGAGGCTCTCTGAAGGGTAGGGGTGCATCCCAAATGTTGGAGTCATCCATTAAGACCTTCCTGTCCATTATTTCCAGAAAGGCTTTGTACAACTCCTATCCAGGAGTTTGATTCCAGAACTGAGGCTGTGCATGGAGGCAAGCCTCACTAGATCCAACTGGTAACGCTCCACCTCCAACACAAGCTTCCCTGACAGTGGGGTGACATTCCACATCCCCAAAGCCAGCTTCTGCCGCATGGGTCTGGTGCGTCGTGACCCCCTGTCGTCACTGCCACCCATATGGTAGCACAGCTGACCCCATCAATCTGCCCTGCGGGTGGTCGGTCCAAAGGGTTGGGAAAAATCCACGTTACCATGTCGGGCTGAGCCCGGCCAGGCCCCGTGGCAAATCCGGTCGCCAGGCACTCGCTGACAGGCCCTCCGTCCAGGCCTGGCTCCAGACGTGGGCCCCAGGCTTCCTCCGAGCAGGATCACATTTTTTCCTTTTCGGTTTCTCATGGGGTCTTCTGAACCATCCTTTGTCTGGCCCTTCACCTGAGACCTGTTTTCTTTGGGTGACCCTACCAGGAGTACAAGAATCCTGGCAACATAGCTCCCATGATCCTTAGGGCACACAAACCTATCCACCACGATAAGGTGATGGTTCCTTGGAAAGAGCACCATTGGCCTGTGACCTGTAGCACTCACTGGTCCGGTTTGCAGCCGAGTGTGAAGCGGCTGGGATGAAGATCAGCACCTCCAAATTTGAGGCCATGGTCCTCAGCAGGAAGCCAGTGGATTGCCTTCTCCGAGTGGGGAATGAGGTCCTTCCACAAGTGAAGGAGTGTAAGTATTTTGGGGTCTTGTAAATGAGATTGGACGGAGAATTGGGGCAGCAGGAGTGGTGTTGCAGTTGCTTTACCGCACTATTGCCACAAAGAGGGAGCTAAGCCAAGAGGCAAAGCTCTCCATCTACCGTTCAATCGTTCTTACCCTCACCTATGGTCATGAGCGATGGGTCATGACTGAAAGAACAAGATCGCGGATACAAGCGGCGTAAATGGGTTTTGTGAGGCAGATTGCTGGTGTCTCCCTTAGAGATAAGGTGAGAAACACTGATATTTGCGAGGGGCTTAGAGTAGAGTCACTGCTCCTTCGCTTCGAAAGGAGTCAGCTGAGGTGGTTTGGGCATCTGGTAAAGATGCCTCCAGTGCGCCTCCCTAAGGAGGTGTTCCTGGCATGTCCAGCTGGGAGGAGCCCTCAGGGGCAGACCCAGAACCAGGTGGAGGGATTATATCTCAACACTGGCCTGGGAACGCCTTGGGATCCCTTAGTCAGAGCTGGTGAATGTAGCTGGGAAAAGGGAATTTTGGGGCTCCGTGTTGAAGCTAGTGCCCCCGTGACCCGATTCCGGATAAGAGGTGGAACATGGATGGATGGATGGATGGATGGCTTTGTCCTCCACAGACATAGCGGTTTTATCATTGTTGTGTGTTGCTGGAAGACTCCTTTACCAAGGCTGTCTTACTCATCAAGCATGTCTTTCAACACGTTAGCCTTTGGAGAGTGAGACAATGCACTGGTGTTTCTCGCTTCTCTTTGATGTGAATATTGTTGGTATAAGGGTCAAACAGGCATATGCTGTACGTCCATTACTCAGCACATTAGTCCGGTAGCCATTAGCATGATCTGATTTGTGGACTCTTCCAACACAAACCTCTCCCACGATAACCCAGCCCAAGTTGAGATGCTGGGCGTAGGAGGCATTATGGGGGCCATTACATTGTTCTCGAACTTTGTGTGCCTGTGGCAGGTATCGGCCAAGTAGGATGAGGATGGATGCAGAGGGTTTGAGAGCTGGGATCTTTTTCCACAACCCACTTGTGATGTTCATAGTGTCTGGGAATCTCAGGTGTAGAGATTTCTGACTTGTCATCTGGGAGCATTTCACATTTGATCAGAGTGGGGAGTGTAATGCGAGATTTACATTTAGAGACGATAAAGTTGCTAGCTTGCCGCCCTGTGGTTTCAATGATTTCTGAGCAGGTCTTCAGGATGTACTGTTCTGTGCCCTCTGTGACACCAAAGAGTTAAAAAAAAACTCTGATTTTGCCAGGGCCTTATTGCTCTGTTCATCAAGAACAACATAAGCTTTGACTTGACTCTCTCCCCACCTGCTGGATACACCCTGACGAGAACATGATCTTGACTTGATTGTAGGCCCACAGATGTCTTTGCTATTTGATGTGACAGTTTGAGGGATTCCTTCGTTTTGCTCCCTGCCTTGATCTCTCGTGGTTGCAGAGATCTGTCATCCAGGGCACTGGATAACTGAGATCTCATGACTAGGTGTAATGCTGTAGGATGGCTGTAGCTCCTGCATTCTCTGCACTGAACATTTTTCCCACAGTCTTTAGCTAGGTGGCTGGTTGATGCACAGCACCTAAAACAACTGTTATGTTCTTCAAGATATGCTTTCCTCTCATCCAAAGATTTACTCCTAAAGTAACATGTATTTTCATGCTGTGTTTAAAGCACTGCTGCACCTTTCCCATGACTGAACCACCTGTGAGTGTAGTAAAGCTTGGATCGTTGAATATTTTGGCTTGATCACAAACAAACTTGGCAAAGAAGGAGAAAAGTAGATATGATGTACGATATGTTTCTTTGTAAAAGGATGCTTTAGAGACCCATTTGTCACGCATGAAGTATGAAAGCTTCTGGACAATTGGAGTAATGCCACAAGAAGTGTCCAAGTAATTAAGACCAGGTGAGAATCCATCCGCCCTCGCCGCTTCGTGCTACAAGAGATTTCCCAGCTCTTTCAGTCTTTGATTTTCTCGATTTGATTATCTTGGAAACTCCACTTCTTGAGCAGTGCCTTTTTTTATAGCTGCAAGTGACCCATAGCAATCTTCCAACCTTTGCATAACATAACCACACCTGCTACTGCATCATAGATGTGAACTGCCCTTATTCTCTTTGCGTGTTCAGATGGCCCAAGTCATTTTCACAGTAAATCCAGCTGTCAGTTTTTAATTCCACAGTAGCATCCACTGTGAAAGGATTCTTTCCAGGCCCAGTAATTTTCAGGACGGTCGTCGAACCTCAACAGACTGGAACCTATCATCTCTTGACATATTAAATACTTAGCCAGATCAGTGGTAGATGATGAGCTATGTCCGCAGGTTCCGGGAGTGACACCAGTATATTTGAGTTTGGTAGCTACTGCTGGTTTGTCTTGTGTTTTGCAATTGCATCTGATGGCTGTAACTGTGTGGATTTGAACTCTGTGAGCACTCACCTTTGCTGGCTACACTTTGTGTGTGAACGTACTATAGTTTAGAGTTACATTGTAGCTGGATTCGTATCTGCTGACCTTGCTTGATTCGTCTTTATCTTCCACCATGATTTCAGCTGTTTCAGCTGGCGCGTTGGTGTTTCTGTGGGTTCTGGTGGCTTTGAGTCTTGATGAGGCTTAAGTGTCAGATCATCAATTTGCTTACATCCAGTATACTCACTTTTAAGCTGGCGCCCTCTAGCTCTCCAAACTCAGTCTCAGCAGCTGCCTCCAAAATGTTAGATTCAGTCTTCAGGCATGTTTGATATTTTACTGAGAAGATCTTCTCAGAAGTCGAGCTGTATTCTTGCGAGGGCAGAATAGTGAAAAGACTTATGAGCCTCCTAGGTACAGCAGGAAGAAAAAGAACGGTGAGTGGAGAAAACTGTCATGACTAGCTGGTGAAGGTGACAGGATTGAACTGATTGTAAATAAGGGCAGGATCTGAAATGACATGATATGTTGGTAAAATGAAAACAAACAAACTTTTTGGCACAAGGTGTGACATAACCCCCCCCTACGGACGGCCCTTGACGTCCCTCCAGACTGGTCGGGGTGATCCCGATGGAAGTCCCTGATCAGAGCTGGGTCCAGGATGCTCTGAGGTGGGACCCGACTGTTCCTCCGGACCGTACCCCTCCCAATCAACCAGGTACTGGATGCCCCGGCCAAAGGCCGAGACCTGAGAAGGCGATGGACCGTATAAGCTGGGGCACCATCGATGAGCCGGGGGGGGGGTAAGGCAAGAGACCGGTGGCAGAGCTAGGCAGGGTGTTGTGGGCGTACTCCACCCAGAGGACTTGTCTTGACCAAGATGAGGAGTTGCAAGATGCCAGACAGTGCAAAGCTGTCTCCTGGTTTATGCGTTCCACTTGGCCGCTGGACTGAGGATGAAATCCGGAGGTCAGACTGACTTTGGCCCCCAGCAAGCTGCAGAACTCCTGCCAGAAGCGAGATGTAAATTGTAGACCCTGGTCAGAGACCACGTCACTAGGGAGACCGTGCAACTGGAAACATGGAGGAGCAGCAGCTCAGCAGTTTCCTTGGCAGAAGGCAACTTTGGTAATGGTACCAGATGCACAGACTTAGAAAATCAATCAATAACAGTAAGAATAACTGTGTTACCCTCAGAGGCCATTAGTCCAGTGACAAAGTCCAGACAAATATGCGACCAGGGACAGTGTGGCAGAGGCAGCGTCTGGAGGTATCCAGAGGGAGGAAGAAGAGAATTCTTGTGTTGAGCGCAGGTCAGACAAGCGACAACAAACTCTTTGACATCTTCCTCCATGGACGGCCACCAGAACAGCTGCCACAACAAGGCCAACGTGCGCCTAACCCCTGGGTGGCACGCCAGTCGTGAACCATGTCCCCACTGCAGAACTTGAGGACGGAGACCAACAGGGACAAATAAACGATTATCAGGACAGGCACTGGGAGCGGGGTGTTCCCTCAAGGAATGCTTTACAAAGTCCTCCACCTCCCAGGTAACGACACCAACGACACGGGTTTCAGGCAGAATGTTTTTGAGCGAAGCTGGAGGATCGTCCAACTGGAACTGGTGGGAGAGGGCGTCAGGTTTAATGTTCTTTGATCGAATATATTCAAAGTTTTTGTGATCAGTCCACACTATGAAAGACTGCTCTGCCCCGTCCAACCAGTGCCTCCACTCCTCAAGAGCCAGCTTCCCGGTTCCCAATGTCGTAATTCTACTCTGCCGGCGTCAACTTGTGGAAGTAAACGGCACAGGGATAGATTTTTTGATCGTTGGCCGACAGCTGAGACAGGACTGCCCCTACGCCGGAGTCTGACACATCAACCTCAACAAGTAACTGTTGAGCAGGATCAAGAACAGTTAGTATGGTAGCAGAGGAAAACCTGGACTTTTTTGGTCCTCGAACCGCTCCTCTGCTGCCTGGGACCACCTGAAAAGAACCTTCTGAGACGAGAGGGCTGTAAGAGGAGCAGCATAGAACTATAATTCCTGATGAACCTTCTGTAAAAGTTTGCAAAGCACAGGAACCGTTGTAGCCGAGGAAGGACACCTCAGAAACGTGAAATTCACATTTCTCCACTTTAACAAAAAGCTGATGGTGTCCAAAAGTCTCTGCAAACCTGGCGGACATGCATAACATGTTCCTGTGGGGACTTGGAAAAGATCAAAATATTGTCTAGGTACACAAACACAAAAACATTAAGGAGATCACGAAGTACATCATTCACTAGCCCCTGGAAAACAGCTGGGACATTAGTTAAACTGAATGGTATGACCAAGTACTCATAATGTCCGCTAGGAGTGTTGAATGCCATCTGCCTCTCGTCACCCCCACTCAAAAAATAATACTGCTTCTTCAATCAGTGAAATATTTTTACACTTACAAATATTGAGTAGATATGAAAGCTCTCAAATCTGTTAAAACAAAACCTGAGTCATGAGTAAAATCTAAGTAATATTTTCTAGTACATCTGAACGAATTGATTTGGTTCAATTACCTACACAAATTGAGTAAATGTAAGTGAATTTGGGGGGGGGTCGCACCCCAAAATGAGGGGGGATGACACCTTGCTCAAGGGCGCCTCAGCAGTGGCTGGGAGGTGAGCTGGCACCTCCCACCGTCAGCTCACACTCCGAGGGATGTCCTGGCGGGAGCGGGATTCGAACCACTGATGGCTGGGCGATCTGTCTTCAAGACATCTGCTCTACCCTGAGCCACTGCCAGAGTGTGTGACCAGCGCCCCAAAATCCTAAAAAGGCGGAATCGGTTCCCTTTTGTTTACTTGATGTTTTTAAGTTGTTAGTTACATCTCCAATACAATTGAGTTGACTTGTTTAATAATAATTAGTGGTTGGGGACCACTGATCTAGGGGTAACGGGAGACAATGACACCTGAAGTGTGTTCCGGACGTCCGGTCTACTCTGCAGTTTGGTTTTCTTTACGCTCACTGCAGAAAATCCCGCTCGCCAAAGACAGGAGGTTGGAAATGGAAGCAGGGTTTTCAATACTTTTTGGGCGATCTCAAGATAATATGCCTTGACTTTAATCCAGAACACTGGAGCGGTTGTGGGCGCTTAATTTATGGGTAACCTGTCACGTGACTGAGACCTGTCAAGTGGGACAGACACATTCGTCTCTGTGTCATTCTGCACAGACATCACTTTTCAAAATAAAACATCTTTCAGACTCTGAAATAAATAAAACGGAAGTAATGTAAATCATTTTTTTATTCTGTGCGGCCCGGTACCAAAAGACCTATGGACCAGTACCGGTGCGCGGCCCAGGGGTTGGGGACCACTGGACTAGATGATATGCATTCCTTAAGTCAAGTTTACTGAAAATGGCAGCGTCATGTAAAACTTCAAAAGCAGAGATGAGTGGAAACGAGTAACCGTTCTTAACAGTTATTTCATTTAATTCTCTGTGATTAATACATGGTCGTAAAGTCTTATCCTTCTTCTCAACAAAAAAGAATCCTACACCAGCAGGGGAGGAAGAGGGACTCACTGCTGCCAATGAGTACTGAATATAAGTGTCCATGGCCTTCATCTCTGGCACCGATAGAGAATACAGTCTACCCCTAGGTGGGGTTGTACCAGGAAGGTCAATAGCGCAATCGGACAGTCGATGAAGTGGAAGCAACATGTCTTGCACCTTACCTAAAACCTCCTTAAGGTCAATGTAAATCTCTTGCACCCTGGTTAAGTCAGACAACCTGACAGGACAGCATGGACCGAGATTAGGCAGGGCGGATTTAAGGCATACGGCATTCCTTAAGTCCACCCAGTCTATTTGTAGGCCCAGTCTATGTGTGGGTTGTGTCTCCTTAACCATGGGTACCCCAAAATCACTAGTTGCTGTGGAGCGTGAATGAGGCGGAAAGAAAAGGTCTCTCTATGATTCCCCGACAAGCATATGAGCAAAGGCACTGTTTGGTACGTGACCCGGCAGAGAAGATGACCATCCTGGGTGATGGCGTAGATGGGATTGGTCAAAGGTTCTTGACTGATCCCTAATTGCGTGACTAGAGACATGTCAAACAGGTTAGCCCCAGAGTCAATTAGCACAGTGGTCCCCAACTTTTTTTGCACCACGGACAGGTATCATCTAAGAAATATTTTCACGGACCAGTCTTCATTTGCTCGATAATCGTTAATGACGCCAGGACAGGTGTAGTCTAACAATAAATCATCCGCAGTGGTTTTATGTAAAATGTGGAGAACAGACAATAAACAACCTTTTTTTCCATAAATTGATAATCAATATCTCTGTAAACAAAATAATTGTAAGAAATAATTATATAAAACACTCGATTGAATTGAATATTTTGAAATATAGTGACTTACAAACAGTGGATTCAACGTAGGAGAAACACTGATAATTTCCAATAAAAGGGTGAACAATAATAATAATTACAATATTGAGAATTAGTGGTTGGGGACCGCTGATCTAGGGGTAACGGGAGACAATGACACCTGAAGTGTGTTCCAGATGTCCGGTCTACTTCGCAGTTTGGTTTCTTTACGGTCACTGCAGATAATCCCGCTCGCCAAAAACAGGAGGTTGGAAATGGAAGCAGGGTTTTCGATACTTCAATCCAGAACACTGGCGCAGTTGTGGGCGCTTAATTTAGGGGTAGTGGCTGGTAACCTGTCACATGACCAAGACCTGTCAAACGGGACAGACGCATTCATCTGTGCATCATTCCACACAGACATCACTTTTCAAAATAAAACATCTTTCAGACTCTGAAACAAATAAAATGGAAGAAATGTAAATTATTTTTTCTTTCTGTGTGGCTCGGTACCAAATGACCCACAGACCGGCACTGGTCTGCGGCCCAGGGGTTGGGGACCACTTAATTAGCACACCTACCTTGATCTCTTAACCGGCGCAGCGAAGTAGGGTGTGCACCACTGGTCGAGAGGGTACACTGAAGTTTGTTGTCCGGCTCACCAGCGCCGTCTGTTTAACTGGTGAGCTCTGCCTTTTACCGGACAGGAAGAAGCAAAAAGGCCAGACTGACCACAGTAGAAGCAGAGATTTCCTCGCAGGCGATGCTCTCTCTGGAGACAGACGTGCCTGACCTAGTTGCATAGGCTCCAACTGACACCTAGGGACATCCTCCCCTGACGGCGAGGAAGATGGCGAAGATGCGGCGAAGAACATCCAGATTGCTTCTGGATGGCGAGCTGTCTCCCTCCTGTGCTCCCGTAGATGAACATCAATGCGAGTGGCCAGAGCAACGAGGGAGTCCAGATCCGCAGGAGGGTCCCGCGTCGCTACTTCATCTTTTATACGGTCTTATAAAAGGTGTTGAACAGGGAAGCGGGATTCCGGTCGCTTTCCCCGTGGTGTGGAAATCGATGGAGTAGTCCACCACAGATCTTCCCTTTTGGGATAAATTCAACAGGCTCCTGGCTGCCTCTCTTCCAGGAGTCACATGACCGAAGACCTTCTGCAACTCGGCGGAGAAAGACTGGACGGATGCACAGACAGGCGACTGCCGCTCCCACTTGGCGGCCTCCCAGTCTTGGGCTCTAACAGTGAGCAGTGAGACGATGTACGCTCCTTGGGCTCGCTCAGTTGGAAAAGCCGAGGGATGCTGCTCAAAGATAAGGGAGCATTGGACCAAGAAAGCATGGCAGGTACCAGTGTTCCAGTGGCAAAATCTGAGCCTCAACCAGATGCTGTGGGACCAGGACTATGTGATGCTGAGGCCCTGGGCTCTCAACTGGGTCTGCACTCCTTCTGGGTGGCAAAGAATGTCCTGGAGCTCTGGAAGGGGAGGTTGTGCCATTAGGAGAAGAGCCTACTTATGGACGATAAACAGATGAAAATCTAACCAGACCCATTAGACCTCTTTCCAGAGATCAGGCTGAGCCCAGCACTGGGGTATCTGACCGGCGCCCTGCTCACCATCACCAAGTCAGAAAAATTGACCTTACACAGTGCTGACAAAAAGACGATAGACTAGATAGACTAGATAGACTAGATAGATAGATAGATAGATAGATAGATAGATAGATAGATAGATAGATAGATAGATAGATAGATAGACGTTATTTATCTCAAACTGGGAAATTTAGACGTCACAGTAGCAGAGCAGAATTATTACAGAAAATATACAGAAAATGTGCATTAAGGAAAAATAAGACAGGGACGTTCCCAGTTCCCCCACGTTACTCATTTGGGCTTACCAGGTCTATCCAAAGGTTTCCTCTGCCAACGAACCCAACTCACCACCAGGTGGTGATCAGTTGACAGCTCTGCCCCTCTCTTCACCCGAGTGTCCATAACACACGGTCGAAGGTCAGATGATACGATCACAAGATCAATCACTGACCTCCGACCCAGGGTGCTCTGGTACCAGGTACACTTATGAGAATTCTTGTGTTTGAACATGGTGTTAGTTCTGAACAATCCGTGACTAGCACAGAAGTCCAACAATATAACACCGCTCGGGTTTAGATCAGGGAAGCCATTCCTCCCAATCACGCCCCTCCAAGTGTCTCCATCATTGCCAATGTGTGCATTGAAGTCCCCCAGAAGAACAATGGAGTCCCCTGCAGGGATCCCATCAAGGACCCCATTTAGGGACCCCAAGAAGGCCAAATACTCTGAATTGATATTTGGTGTGTACACACAAATAACAGTCAGATATTTCCCTCCCGCAGCCTTAAGGCGTAGGGAGGCGACCCTCATCCATTGGGGTAAACTCCAAAACAGCGGCGCTCAGCCGGGGGCTTGTGAGTATCCCCACACCCGCCCTGCACCTTACACCTGACGCAACTCCGGAGTAAAACAAGGTCCAACCCTTATCCAGGGGTGTGGTTCCAGAACCAAGGCTGTGCGTGGAGGTAAGCCCCACCAGATCCAACTGGTAACGCTCCATGTCCAACACAAGCTCCGGCTCCTTCCCCGCCAGTGCGGTGACATTCCACGTCCCCAAAGCCAGCTTCTTTGGGTCCATGATGACCCCCTGTCGTCACTGCCACCCATATGGAAGTGCACCCGACCCCATCGGGGGTCGGGTGCAAATGAGAAACGTGGATGGTTTTAATTTGTCTTTGGTGCTACAAAAACCTTAACTGTTCTGTCGTTGGAAATCAGCTAGAATTTAAACATGTTTTTAGTGGTTGATTTTTGAAAGTATTTTGTGAAAGATAAAAATCTCTGCATCTCTCTCTCTCTGGTTGTTCAAAGAAATGATGTGCTGGAGATTCAAACGGAGTTCTCTTTTTTCTTTTTAATGAAAATTAATAAACCTTATCATTATCAGATGTAAACAGGTGATGTTCCTCCTTCACCGGGATGGAGGAGGAAAATCCTGCCAGATACACAGTTCTGGAAAGGATGATGTGGAGTAAAATGAACGTCTTCATCCTTTCATCTCCTTCCTCCTTTCTCATTCTCTTAAATTCATATAAAATCGCAGTCATGTGACATCAGGGTGCTGCCCATCACCACCCATCACCACCCTGTCCTTTCAGGCCTCCAGCCTTGCTCTCTCTCTCTCTCTCTCTCTCTCTCTCTCTCTCTCTCTCTCTCTCTCTCTCTCTCTCTCTCTCTCTCTCTCTCTCTCTCTCTCTCTCTCTCTCTCTCTCTCTCTCTCTGTGTGTATAGCAAGATAATAAGTTGGTCAGAAAAACACATGTCATTCTATGTCTCATGAAGGTATTAATGATGTATTTGTGTTTGTGCATTCACTAACCTTCTGTCCTGGAAGTCCCCAGATCTAAATCATCTCTGGTTACATTCTGTGAGTCCAGATATGTGGCTGGCACCCAACCCTGCTCCTCTGCGTTGCTGACAAACCACCAGCCTAATAAAGACAGGAGGAACAGGTGAAAGAAGATAAAGTGAAAAAACAAACATAAATCAGTCAGTCAGTCATTATCTTAACCCGCTTAATCCGCTGACGCAGGTCGCGGGGGAGCCGGTGCCTATCTCGGCAGTCTCAGGGCGCGAGGCGGGGGACACTCCGGGCACGACGCCAGTGTACCGCAGAGCCACACAGAGACAAACAACCACTCACACACACATTCACTCCTAGGGTCAATTTGGGACCGGCCAATCAACCTAAAGCACATGCTTTTGGAGGTGGGAGGAAGCTGGAGAACCCAGAGGGAACCCACACAGACTCGGGGAGAGCATGCGAACTCCGCACAGAGCGGGACTCGAAATGCCGTGTTGTGAGGCGACAGCGCTACCCACTGCGCAACCGTGCCGCCACAAACATAAATGATAATCGTAATTATCATCACACCATAATATGTGATGCATAAGTAAAACAAAACAAAATGATACAAATGGTATAAAAACTAGTGTTTTATGCACAATAATAAGCATGAATTCACTGTGTACTTATCAATCAATCAACTTTTATTTATAGAGCGCCTAATCACATCTGAAGACATTTCAAAGCGCTTAATAGATAGAAAGCCAACAATGCCCTCAAGAGCAAGCGTCGGTAGCGGGGAAAAACTCTCTCATTGAGGAAGAAACTCCGGGCAGGCTCTGGAGGGCGGTCACCCGTCTTGACCTGTTGGTTGGGAAAGAGAAATGCATCGGGGAGGGTTTTTAGTCTACTCTTAAATAAGCTAATGGTGTCTGCCCCCTGGACCGAGGCTGGGAGATCATTCCAGAGTAAAGGAGCCAGATAGCTGAAGCTTCTGCCTCCTGTTCTACTCTTAAAAACCCGACGGGTCACCAGAAATCCTGCATCCTCGGATCGAAGGGCCCTGGGTGGGTGATATACTTTAATAATATTTTCAATGTAAGATGTAGCCTTACAGCGGAGAGCTTTATATGTAATCATACGGAGTTTGGATTGTATTCTATAACTTGTATAACGTCTGTAACTATAACTATTCTATACTTGTAAGCAACGTTTCATAAGTGCCATCATAACATCGCTCCAACAACATATCATGAGTAACATTCTGTTAGCTCTCACTCTCTTTTCTCACATTTTAAACAAGTATAAATAAAATAATAATAAAACAAGAGCAATCATCATCATCTAGGGAAGTGAGAGACATGAACACCCAAAGTATTTATTTATTTATTTATTTATTCAGTTTATTTTTCTTCTTTCCAGACATGTCATGACAACATATTTCACTTTCATCAGTGCTGAAACATCATCAACAACATCCGAAAAGAAAAAAAAAGGGTTACGGGTAGAAGCCATTGGTTTGTAAGATTCCCGTCCTCCTAAATCATCAACAAAACATCTCTCTCATTAGAATATGTAATCAACAAACTCAGACATTAAAAGTCTTCAACCAGCTCACTGAATTTTGACAGACGTTCATTCCCTTATCCACTTCCAGATATTAGCCTCTTACCCTAGAGCATAAACATGTTTACATTCTTCCTAGGAACACAAGGTTTGTTAACATCATGGATAATCAAAACTAGACATTGACCTTGCCAGTGTTCTCCACAAGAATATAATGATCATATTAACCTCTTTCAGCAGACAGTGTTTAAGCTTTCAGTTTATGCATTCTTGTTGAGGTTTAACAGATCAATGTTTATATCACCACATAAAAACGCATGTTTGTGATTGTTTTTCGAGAGTAAAATTTCCCACATATTCAATAAATTCTTCTATTTTAGAATCAGGTGCTCTTTAGACACAACTTACAACAATATTTGAACCTTTTTCACAAACACTTCCACAATTATACATTCCATTATGTTATCAACAGATATCGACATATTTTTTAGAGTCTCAAACTTAATGTTTTTTTCAATAAACAGGGCGACCCCCCCCCCCACCTTATTCCTCCTGTTCGCACAAGTCATGTTGTATCCATCCAAATAGAAATCCATGCCTTTGTTTTCATTAATCCAAGTTTCTGTCACAGCGATGATTTTAAATGGATTATCAAATTGATTTAGATAATCCGTAATGCGTCCAAATTGGTGTATAGACTCCTACTGTTGAAATGAATTAGTGAAAGCTTACCATCCAGTGTAAACTTTTTGTTGTATTGCTCCTGGGTGTGATATCCATTCTTTCTCATCGTGTCTTTGTAGAAGTTGTTATCCGAGTCAATAATTCCATTTGGGTCAGACAGGGTATAATCCACAAAGTGATCGGTTTTCAATTCTAGATTGTCTTGTTCAGCAGTTCTCTGTATCAGATCTTTAATTTCTTCAGACAATGCGTAGATGGTTTTTCTCGGCTGTGTTGAAGTTACAGAGGTTTTCTCTTTGGTCATACCTTCCTGGTTGAATTTCTCCAATTCCTCCACATTTTTGATCACCATTGTTTTCATCTGCTCCGGATAAAGTCCCTTTGTTTTGATGAAAATCTTGCAATTGTTGGTCCAGGTGTTTTCAGTCAGCCCATTCTTCTTCAGCTGTCGAGCATATTTAGCGATATCAGCATTCTTTTTGGTGAGGTTCTCATTGATGTAGACATCTTTTTCTCTCAGTTTAGGGCCTTGTTTCAGAAGAGCAATTTTGAATTTGCGGTTGTAGAACTTTATCAGAAAATGCAGGTGGTCTCCTACCTCCAGATGGTAGTGGGTGACATGTCTCAATCTGGTCCGGCTCGATGTTAATCTCCAAGTTCCTCAGTTGAGTAATCACCTGTTGTTCCACCGACTCATATTCAGTGCTGTGTTCTGTTTCCCCTCCTCTGGTCACGGCATGGGCATAATTTCTCGGCTTGAGTTTGATGCCGGTGATGATCACATCTTTTATTTGGAAGCTCTGCTCGAATTCCTCCATTCTTTGTTGTCCTTGTTCTGCGTCTTTTTGCATTTTTTCCATGTCATCCTCCACTTTTTGGATACGGTTAATTAACGGTATCAGCTTGTCTTCCAACCTTTTATCAAATTCACTGTTGAACTTATCAAAGTCACTCCTGTGCCGGTCCACAGTGCGGGTTAGCGCCTCCAACCCAGAGGCCAGCCGTTCAAGGGTTTTGTTCTCATGTTTATTCTCAAACTCCTCAGATTTCCCTCTTCCTCTCGGCATTTTGAAGGGATCAGTGAGAGTTAATGAGTGTTTATCCAATACGAGTTCGAGAGAGATAGCAGAGTTAGCAACAACGAGAGACAGAAGAAAAGATGTCTGCTCTCATTGAAAGCCGGAAGTGTTGTTGTATGTTGCTGATGTCCAGTTTTCCTGATTATAGTTTTATGACCCATTCCTCATCACAGCTTAGTAATAGCAATAAGGTTAGCCACCAAGTACAGTATGGGGCTCTTCAGTGTGCTTACACTTGCTGATGTGGTGACCCTCAGTAATTGCTTCTGTCCCTCTTGTTCACACTTTTTTTTCTCTTGAAATACTCCAAAGGCTTGTATTTTAACATAGAATGCTTGGCCTCCAAATGGCATATCAGTTTTGAAGTATTCCTTGCGTTATTACAGAACAGCTTGCCACATAATATGCACAGTGGGTTTGGTGCATGGGAATCACCTGTTGCAATAAATCCATATTTTAAGTAAGGCTCCTGGTATTGTCTGTAAAATGCTGTTTTCTATTTCTTTGAAGTCATAGGTTCTTCTCTTTTCTTACTGGGCTTTTCCAGTGTTATAAATGTTTGTTTTTTTAGTCATTTGGTATCTTGTGGGATTGTGGTGGTAATGTATCATGTGACCAAGACAAACTTCTTGACGTGTATACAGTAAATACAGTAAAATATTGTTTAACTCAGACAATAAATGAAACATTAATAATGTAAATGATTTATTACATCTTGTCAATCCTGAACCAAATGGTCCACAGTCTGTAGCCCAGGGTTGAGGATCGCTACTGTATGGGATTCAGGTCAGGTGAGTTTGTCGTACAATCAATCACAGTACAACCATGGTCAGCAAACCAGTTCCAAGTAATACTGTGAACTGATGCAATGTCGAGCTGGAAAAGGAAATTAATATCTCAAGGAAGCTTGTCAGCAGACAAAAAACAAAACTGTGTTGATGGGTTTGTTGGCTGTGTTGATTTTGAATTTGATGAAACCCAATGAGGAGGGCGCAGTGGCTCAGTAGGTAGCGCTGTCGCCTCACAGCTAAAAGGTTCCGGGGTCAAATCTCTTCTGTGTGGAGTTTGTATATTCTCCCCATGTTTGTGTGGCTTCCTCCCACCTCCAAAAAATATGCAACTTAGACAAATTAAGTATGCAAAATTACCCGAGGGTGTGAATTTGAGGTTGTTTGTCTTTTGTGTGGCGCTCTAGGGCACTGGCAACCTGCTCGGAGTCTTCCCTGCCTCTCGCCCATAAGTCAGCAGGAATAGGCTCCAGCAATCCCGGTGATCCGCAAAAGCGGAGGAACCGGTCTAGAAGATGACTTTCCCTGCAGATTCTGGGACCTATCTTTACAAATAAAATGTGAACTTTACATTCATCTGACAAAGATGACTTTGTACCACTGAGCAATGGCAGAGTTCTCCACATTTCCTCTGGTTCAAGAGTGGCTTGACACAAGGAATGCAACACTTGCGGAGCTGACTCCTCAATCCACTCCTGTAACACTCCCCAAATTTCAAGAACTAGCTTTGCGTGACAGTAGTTTCTTTTTCTACCATGCCTTAAAATGAGAGATGTGACTTCATTGCTGTCCTTTGATCCAAACCAAATCATGGCATTCAATCAATTAAATAGAAACTAGCATGACATTTTACTGTCAATTGCATGAATGAGATTACTTTTTACAGCATTTTACACAAGTTGATGAAAGACTCATTTACAACAACAATTTGGAGGAACATATTACACTGTGGCGGCACAGTGGCTAGCGCTGGAGTTTGCATGTTCTCTCCGTGTTTGCATGAGTTCTCTCCGGGTTCTCCGGCCTCCTCCCACCTCCATAAACATCTGCTTCAGGTTAATTGGTCGGTCCCAAAATTGACCGTACGTATGAGTGTGTGCATTCGTGTTTGTCTGCATCTCTGTGTGGTTCCGCGGTGCACTGGAGTGCCCGGAGTATACCCCGCCTCACGCTCTCAGTCAGCTGCGATAGGTTCCAGCTCCTCATGACCCGCCACACCGGATGAAGTGGTTGGAAATGAATGAATGAATGAATATTACACTGAACAAAGTATAAATGCAACATCCCACCTCACAGGTGTGGCATATTAAGACGCTGATTAGACACCATGATTATTGCACAGATGTGCCTTAGACTGACCACAATAAAAGGTCACTCTTAAATCTTCAGTTTGAGAGGATTATCTTGGCAAAAGAAGAATGCTCACAGTGGACAACAGAAGAATTACTGCCTGGTTAAGGAAAAGTCTTTCCAACAGAGAAGATATTTACAATCTCCAGGAAGTAGGTCCATTTGTGTCATACACTCTCTGGGAAGTAAGTGTATGTGTGTCAAGACTTCAAAGTGAATGCAGAGGGTTTACCACAAAATGTAAACCATTGGTGAACCTAAAAAGATCTAAAAAAAAAAGGCTTTACAAGTTCTGGAACAACATCCTATGCACAGATGAAACAAAGATCAACTTGTAAGAGTGATGAAAAGAGAAGAGTACTGAAAAGGAAAGGAACCTTTCATGATCAAAAACATACAGTGAAATAAGTTGGTGGTCATGCATGGCTGACAATGGAACTGTTTCCTATATTTTTATTGATGATGCGACAGCTGACAAAAGCAGCAGGATGAAATCTGAAGTGTTTGGGGTAATGAAGTTGATTAAATTTATTTCAATATTATCTGCCCATATTCAGCCAAATGCTTCAGAATTCATTGGAAGGCGCTTCACAGTACCTATCAATGATTCAAAGGATGCCGCAAAACCCAACAAAAAAATTACCAGTTACCAAATAATTTGAATGTGATGCAATGGTCAATTAAATCACTTGCTCTGAATCTAATTGAGTATGCACTTCACTTTCTGACGATAAAACTGAAGGGAAAATGCTTAGCTAACAAACAGTAACTAAAGACAGTCACAGTAGCAGTATGTCAGAGGACTAGGGATTAAATTCAGACTCTGGTGTTTTCAATGCATTCCGGACACGCCATAGGTGTGGTCAGGACCCAAATGCAGTACACACAGGGAGAAGTCCACATTATAGTTTTAATTCAAGCAAAATCCTACACCAGGTTGGCAGAAGATCAGGCAAAGAACAGACAAGGAGGAAAAATCCAGGAAACAAGCAAAATCGCTTGAAAGTCCAAGAATGTTGAAGAGTAGGATAAGTCCATTACAATCTGACTGTGAACTGAGTAGCGTGGAGCCTGATTGGAGATGGGAAGCAGGTGGCTGCAGCAACAAAGGTGACAGGAACGAAAGGATTGAGTGGGAATGAATTCAGGACACAGAGGACATTGGGAACAACTGGAACTGTGGCCATGACAGTACCCCCTCAAGTGAGAGACCCTGACGTCCCAAAAGTACAGTCCTGGAGTAGGGTCAGGATTAGATTTCAGGAACAGATCAATTTTGGGACCGATTCAAGTTCAGGATTGGGTTCTGGTTCTGATTTGGGTTCAGGTAAAGACTCAAACATTCACGTTCAAGTTCAGAACTGGGATCAGGTTCAGGCTCTGGAACAGATTTGGGTTCAGATAAAAACTCTGGAACAGAACAAACAAAAAAATTACATAAAGTAGGATCAGTCTATGACAATCTGAAAGTAAATTATGGACTGATCTGAGCAAAAGTAAGGTGGAGCCTGATTAGAGATGGGAAGCAGGTGGCTACAACAACACAGATGACAGGAATGAGAGGGTTGAGTGAGAATGAATTCAGGCCCTGTCCCCACGGTGCCAGAACTCTTTGAAAAGGCAACTTTTTTCACCCCGCATAGAAAAAGATTTGCGAAGAAGGTCAATGAATGAATGAATAAAAAAATATATCAACTTTATGACTCATAAAGAAAGAAACAGACAAACAAATATTCAAGTATCAAGCATGTTTATCAACGCATCTTCGACATGAAGCTGTATACTGAGAAAATTGCTGGTTTTAGCTCCTTTTGTACATGTAGACACAAGTCACATGCATGACGTCACAGCGGTTTTCGTCGCAGGGAGACGCCCCCGGATAGAAAAAGTTGCGAATACAGTGTCCATACGACAATGCACACCCGGCGTTTTCAAAAAATTTCACCTTGGCCAGCGTTTTCAAAAAGTTCAAAAAGCATTTTCATTCCGGATATCTGCGTTGTCGTGTGGACGGAAGGCGTAATCGCAACAAAAAAGTTGCATTTTCAAAAAGATCCGGCACCGTGTGGATGGGGCCTGAGAGTACAGAGGGCAGGAGGGAAAACTGGAACTGGGGTTGTGACTAGTGATGTTCGCTTTGTTCCGGCACTGCAATACATGCCCCGGATTTGGTGGGCATTCCCATGTGAACCACTGCTCCTGCTTCAAACATAGAAAACCACGTGACTGATGATGTTTGGCACACCAAGTGTGCCAAAACACTAAGCGCCCCATTCACCAGGTGACACACTGGCACTTCATTCACCAGATGACACAGTTTAGTGGTGATCTGAAACACCAGCCGGTCCGAGATGCGTTAGAATGGATGAAACAGCTTGGTGCACTGCCAATCGTGTCAATATCCCTTGGATTGATCACATTAGTGTTTCAATTGCTGACAGACAGTTTGGATCGTAATTACTTTACAATGGATCCAACCAGAAAGAGATCCCAAGTCTGGGAGTGTTTAGAACTGGTGCTGCCGAGCAAAGTAGATTTTAATTTCAAAGAAAATTATTTTCGTGCTCTGTTGCTCACACAGTAAAACATTTAAAAAAGCACACACGTCATCTTTAATTTGCAGGTGAAGCGTTTGCTTTGTTCCCAGAACCTGAAGTACAGTAACAACACGTCATCAATGAACTTGTTTTTTTCCAGTGACACTAATCATCCTATGTAACCCACGAACAAAAACACTGCTGTGTGCTCAGCCCCCTCCTGTCACATAGTAAAGTGTGTGGATGACATAGTGGTGGGATGCATCCAGAACAACGATGAGTCCAAATACAGAGAGGAGGTGGAGCATCTGGTACACTGGTGCAGACACAACAAACTCTGCATCAACGTGGAGAAGACCAAGGAGATGGTGGTGGACTTCAGGAGGAAAATACATTCCCCACACATCGGAGGAGCAGATGATGAAGTGGTCTCCAGCTACAGGTACTTGGGGGTTCATCTCACCAAGGACCTCACCTGGAGCTGTTTCACCTCCTACCTGCTCAGGAAGGCCCACCAGCAGCTTTACTTTCTCAGGAAGCTGAGGCGTGCTGGACTGGGGAGCCCCGTCCTTAAGGCCTCCTACAGAGGCGAGGTGGAGAGCATCCTCACCACCAACATCACCGTGTGGCATGGCAGCTGCTCTGCAGCAGACAGTGCTGCAGAGGGTTGTGAAGGCTGCACAGAGGACTGTAGAGGGTGGGCTACCTACCACCACAGATATCTACATGAGTAGGTGTAGACGGAGGGCCACCCACATCATGGCAGACCCCATCCACCCAACACACAGTCTGTTCCAACCCCTCCCCTCAGGCAGGGGACTACGGAGTCTCCAGAGTAGGATCACCAGGCTGAAAAACAGCTTATTTCCAGAGGCTGTTAGACAGCTGAACTCCAGTGGTGCTCTGTAGTTTACCTCAAGACGCCACGACGCCCTGTATGTCACCACAAACATGCTGGGATTTAGTGCAATATGATGCTTTTTTTAAAGTGCAATAGACTGAATACTCACACACTTTAATGTGTCCCATTGTACACTTTTGTTAATAATTGTTGATTTCTCTGCGCTGAGCGTGGAGCTGCTTTCTCAGTCAGCCAAACGTGACTCCGTGGCCGTGGCTCCATTGTGTCAACAGGAAATGGCTTATCATGGTAAGACCACCGGTAAACATCGCAAAGAATTTAAAACAGTGTTTGCAATGTGAAAAAAATCAGTGTCGACGACAGCATGTTCACAGACAGGAGGTAATTAACGCTGTTTCTCGACAATTGTCACAAACAATGAGAGATCACTGGGAGCACAGTGTAAATGAAAACGGGAAAGGCAAGCCAAAGTGTGTAAGTGCTGTATATCAAACTGGCTGTTGGGCGGGCGTCGTCCCTATTTTCCTTATTCTGCATCCACTAACCTACAGTGAAGAAAATGCAGGTGTATTACATCCTGTAATGCATACAGTGTCAGTCACTTCTATCTCAGTCAGATTACCGGTCTGGGCTTGACTTCTTAGGACACAGCTGGAACAGGGAAAGGTTGTGTTTGTGTGTGTGTGTGTGTGTGTGTGTGTCTGTGTGTGTGTGTGTGTGTGTGTGTGTTTGTGTGTGTGTGTGTGTGTGTGTGTGTTTGTGAACCTATCCAGCCTTTGTCTCTCACATGGCTGGGAATGAGTGATAATTTCATCTCCTGATTTCTCCCTGGAGTATTTCACATGCAGGGTTTACGTCAGTTGAACGTAACCTGACTGGTAAGAGTGAATATTAGTTAGGCTGTAAATAAAGGCTGAGGCTGTGTGGATACATGCAGCTGTGTTCGCTATGACGATGAGAATACACCTTTAGCAGAAACACATACACATGACTGAAGTTGAGTCATGTGTATGGAGTTCCCTAGTTAGCCAAATGCTAGCTGACTTCAACAGCTTGTGAGGAACTTTCAGTATGTACCTCTGAGCCAGGTCATTCCCACACACTGCTACCGTACCCTGAATGCGAACCCCTCCAGACACACACACACCTGACTGGAGCGTGACCAACTAATTAACCAAATGTTAGATGACTTCAATAATTTGTGAGGAACTTTCAGTGTGTAGCTCTGAGCCAGGTCGTGACCAATGTTCTAATTTTAATGTGTCTGGGCATCAGATGTGTCTGGACATCAGATGTGCACGCTGTGACCTCACACCACTATCACACTTCAAAACCTTGGATCATAGCCAGTTGCATGGCTTATTACAAGAATCAAACTACAGTAGCAATTTTCATTTGTTTTTTGTTTTTTAATATAAGTGTAACCCAGGTTATTTGTAGTAATTAATTTACCTTGCAGACACTCCCTAAATGCATGCATTTTGGGGGACGCTCCCTGAGTGGAGGTGAGACGTTCCGAGAACCAGGAAGTAAAAAAAAGCCGGGACGGCTCTGTGGACATGTGAAGCTGGAGGTGTGCATAGAACGGCATGCAGAGAAAGAGCTCCGTGATTTAGATATACTTTTTACAACAGACACAGTCAAAAAAGCGAAGTGAATAACTTCTAAATATATTGTAGCTTCCCATAACGTGGTGTCCCCCGTGTTACGAGAGAGACACACAGCAGAGCCATTTGGCGGTTTTTTCTTTTAAGTGTTTTTTATTGATTATCCTGGTGAGTTGGCTGTTCAATACCAACATTCGTTACAGTTGTTTAATGCTACCATGAAAGATAATATGAAGTAAAAACAAAAACAGGATAAATCGTTTTTGTGTACTGTTCAGTTTTATTTTGTGATTATTATGCTGGTTGTAAATGCAATTTAAGTAAGCACATGTGTTGTGTGTATATGGATAAGCTAATGTTCTGAAAACAAGAGTAAAGCGCTAATATGATTGATTTGAGAGGTGAAGGAAAAGACAATGGACTATTAATATAAAAAAAAAGACATCTCTATTGATTGTGATGATTTTTGCTGGTGTTGAGACCATATTATAATTTTTTGCACACTCTGGCTGTGCAGGCGGGTTTTTTTCTGGAGAACTCTCCCTGATGACCAAGTGGATGATCCTTAACACCAACCCTGGGAAGACTTCACCCTGTCCAATAATTGAGCCATTTAGGAGGGCGGTAGGAATAAGTTGATAAGGGCCTTCAAGGAGGAGTACGTCTTTCCCCCCACCTCTGTGGAGGATTTGGAATTATTTTGACTGAGATCTCAGTATATATTTTTGTTGGGCCCAACAACAAATAAGGGACTGCAAATTGAAAGTTTTAAGAAATAACAAGGTTGGTAGTTGATTGAATTTTTTTTGCTTTGCATTTTTTCTGTGTACGCTCATTTATTTTATTTTTGCAGCATTTTATTTGAGTGTATTATTATATATTTGAATTGCCTAGTTGAGGCATAAGAAAAAAGTGATGTACGTTGATAAAACAAAAGAAAGGAAGTGAAAAAAGGGAGAAAACTGAACAAAACTGACAAATATAAATATATTGTTTCTATTATACTTTCACCACGGTGTCTGTGTGTGTATTTTTTGTGTGCTGGAGGTCTTACTGCTCTATATAGAGTTGTTACTACCAATCTCCTTATTGAACCTAAAGATCTTGATTCACAGAGTTCCAGATATTGATGGTATTGATAACCTACGGGTAAGCCAGGGTTACATAAGTTATTTGGCCTACTTTAAAAGAAAAAGAAAAATCGTGTTCTTTATGAGATGTGTAGTATGTTATATGTGAGGGTCCTGCTTTGACCATGGAATTAGTGCTGCTTTGGGTAAGGCAAGGTCAAGTTGTGGCCTGGCTTAGGGTCCTGTTCTACAAGAAATGATATAAATACACCTTTCAGACATCACATTCTGTTCACATTAAAACATTCACATTTTGCCCAATGATATGTGCTGTTGCTTGTGATAAAGTGTAAATGCCTGTAACTCTTTTTCTGTAAAATATCTAATATTACTTTTTTTATTAGCATTTCTATTACCCACAATTATCCAGTAGTAACAGCATTTAATGATTATTATCCATAAATGAAAAAAAAAAATCTTAATAAATGTCATTAGAATATGGACATATCTGACTTAAACCTTATTTACATTATTTTTTACGTTGTTTTACATTTTGTCCAGGTTAATGGCTTCGTCTGCTTCTTGCTTTGAACTTTATCAACAAGAAAAAAAATCTCACCCAGTTTCACAACTTGGTCTTCTGTTTGCAGCTACACATGTTCCCCGACAGCCATTCCATCTTAAAAGAACCACATTTCTTTTTTTACTTTGGCTTGGTGCTGCCTGTTTATTTCCAGAGTAAATCTGAACTGCACGTACAGCAGGGCACACATGCAGGACCATCAACGCTCTGATTTTCTGCGTAGCGTCAGTGAACATTATTGTATCAATGGCTGGACACCTGTTACTCACTGAGTAACGATGCAAAATGGTACAGAAAACAATAGTATTGGTCTAATTATTTATATTACATTAAATCTAATATGAGATATTTCTGTATTTAATACTGTGACACCACCGGTGTTGTGTTATGTGGGCAAGGAAGACAAGGAAGACAACCACGGACTTCTTTTGGCGAGCTTCATTTCGGCGTCCAGCCTTAACAAGCAACAGTCCTGAACTCCTCTCAACTTCCACTCAGCACTCACTTTTTACACTGGCATATATGTCTTCTTCTTCTTTTCCTTTTGGCTTTTCCCTTCAGGGGTCTCCACAGAGAATCAGTTGCCTCCATCTAACCCTGTCTTCTGCATCCTCTTCTCTCACACCAACTACCTTCATGTCCTCTTTCACTACATCCATAAACCATCCATAAACACTCGGTTATATGTAGAGACCTGAAAAAATGTTTTTCATAATAGGACCCCTTCAACGTCGGGAGGACATGCTGAGCCTCTAGCTTCCCAGTTGAGCAATCCAGTTGAGCAGGGATCGTCACTTCCTGTTGCGGTAAGTGTTTACATCATTTCCTGTTGTGTTTGTTTGACTGCGGCGTCTTAGTTCACTATTGTCGCATAATCACTGTTAAAATCTTGTGTCAATTTAGAATTGTAGAGGAAGCTAGTTGTTTCTTTCCAGCTTAAAACTTGATAGCAAAGCTATCACATATTTCGGATAACCTTTTACGAGTTGTTTATTATTAATCTGCCGTAGTTCAGAGCTAGCTTAGCTTATTTTAGCTGACCATGCTAACATGGCTACGCTTCCTTCTCTCCACTCTCCTCTCTCTCCCTCTCTCTGCTAATCAGTCTGTCGGATGCTTAGTTTTTCTACCGCTTCCGTCAGCGAAAAGGGCATCTGCACAAACTGTAGTGCTTTTTCTCTGATGGAAGCAAGGCATAGTCAACTGGAGGCACTGGTCTGCTCCTTGACCGAAAATATAGCTGTGCCACCCAGCCAGGTAGCTTTAGCCGGAGCGGACCCACCAGCTGACGTTAGCCATTCCCCAGCTGAGGTTAGCCAAGCAGGAGCAGTGGGTGACTGTTCGAAGGAAACAGTGGCAGGCGAAAGCCATGGGTTCACCAACAATCCCCGCAACCACTTTGTGTATCGAACAGCTTTTCCCCACTCAGCGACCCGCTGAGAAACAAACTCTGGTAATTGGCAGCTCTGTGGTGCGGCATGTGAAACTAACAACACCAGCGACCAAAGTCAAATGTATCCTGGGTTTCAGAGCGGTCGACATCGAGTCATTCCTAAAACTGCTGGCTAATCATAAATGTAAATAAAGTAAGATTGTAATTCATGTCGGCGGTAATGACACCCGGTTACGCCAATCGGAGGTCACTAAAATTAACATCCAGTCGTCGTGCAGCTTTGCTCAAACAATGTCGGACTCCATAGTGTTCTCTGGTCCCATTCTTAATCTGACCAGTGATGACATATACTCACCGGCCACTTTATTAGGTACACCATGCTAGTAACGGGTTGGACCCCCTTTTGCCTTCAGAACTGCCAAATTCTTCGTGGCATAGATTCAATAAGGTGCTGGAAGCATTCCTCAGAGAGTTTGGTCCATATTGACATGATGGCATCACAGAGTTGGCGCAGATTTGTCGGCTGCACATCCATGATGCGAATCTCCCATTCCACCACATCCCAAAGATTCTCTATTGGATTGAGATCTGGTGACTGTGGAGGGCATTTGAGTACAGTGAACTCATTGTCATGTTCAAGAAATCAGTCTGAGATGATTCCAGCTTTATGACATGGCGCATTATCCTGCTGAAAGTAGCCATCAGAAGGTGGGTACATTGTGGTCATAAAGGGATGGACATGGTCAGCAACAATACTCAGGTAGGCTGTGGCGTTGCAATGATGCTCAATTGGTACCAAGGGGCCCAAAGAGTGCCAAGAAAATATTCCCCACACCGTTACACCACCACCAGCAGCCTGAACCGTTGATACAAGGCAGGATGGATCCATGCTTTCATGTTGTTGATGCCAAATTCTGACCCTACCATCCGAATGTCGCAGCAGAAATTGAGACTCATCAGACCAGGCAACGTTTTTCCAATCTTCTATTGTCCAATTTCGATGAGCTTGTGCAAATTGTAGCCTCAGTTTCCTGTTCTTAGCTGAAAGGAGTGGCACCCGGCGTGGTCTTCTGCTGCTGTAGCCCATCTGCCTCAAAGTTCGACGTACTGTGCGTTCAGAGATGCTCTTCTGCCTACCTTGGTTGTAACGGGTGGTTATTTGAGTCACTGTTGCCTTTCTATCAGCTCGAACCAGTCTGGCCATTCTCCTCTGACCTCTGGCATCAACAAGGCATTTCCGCCCACAGAACTGCCGCTCACTGGATATTTTTTCTTTTTCGGACCATTCTCTGTAAACCCTAGAGATGGTTGTGCGTGAAAATCCCAGCAGATCAGCAGTTTCTGAAATACTCAGACCAGCTCTTCTGGCACCAACAACCATGCCACGTTCAAAGTCACTCAAATCACCTTTCTTCCCCATACTGATGCTCGGTTTGAGCTGCAGGAGATTGTCTTGACCATGTCTACATGCCTAAATGCACTGAGTTGCCGCCATGTGATTGGCTGATTAGAAATTAAGTGTTAACGAGCAGTTGGACAGGTGTACCTAATAAAGTGGCCGGTGAGTGTATATGGCCGCATGTCTTCACTCAACCGCTGGCTGTCTAGGTGGTGTCCTGCTAATGACGTGGTTTGATGATAATTGGCGGACTTTTTGGGAAAAACCAGGTCTTATTAGGAGAGACTGCATTCATCCCACTTGGAATGGCACTGCTCTCCTGTCCAAAAATCTGACCCAAAATCCTGACCCAGAGTTGAGACCGGGATGCAAAGTCGCAGTCTTAAACAGGTCTCTGTGCTCCTAGAACGGTCACCAACTGTACCGTCACCCACTGTACCGTCACCCACTGTAATGTTACCCACTGCAATGTTACCCACTACACTTTCAACTACTGTACTGTCACCCACTATACTGTCACCCACCATACTGTCACCCACTGTACACACCATTGAGACTGTGTCTGTCCCTCGGCCGTTTAAAGTCAATTAATGTAAAATCAATTAATTTCAAGTCCAGAGGAAAGCAACTGGACATCCAAGTTTAATAGAAATCAAAACCAAGACTCCAACAACTCCATAGTACAAAACAATAAAATGTTGTCCCCTGAATATTAGATCTGTCTTCAAAACCTGTTTTAATCAATGACATTATATCAGATTATGATATACATTTATTCTGTTTAAAGGAAACCTGGCTAAGTGAGGATAAGTATTTTTCCCTATCTTTCCCTAAATGAAGCTACTCCTCCTAGTCACCTAAATTATCAGATCCCTCGAGTGTCAGGCAGAAGTTGAGGAGTTGCATCTATTTTTAATTCCTTGCTACAATTGATCCCTAAACCAAAAATGATTAATTTTTGGTTTAACTTTAATTAATTTGAAACCACTTCACCCTCTATTATTTGTCATAATTTATCATTCTCATTCTCCTGGTCCATACAGTGACTTTCTATCTGAATTTGCCAATTTTTTAACTAGTTTAATTTTTAGAACTGATAAGGTCATTATTATTGGTGATTTCAATACTCACGTGGACAACAGTAATGATATCCTCAGTAGCGCATTCATGTCGTTACTAGACTCCATAGGCTTTAGTCAGTGTGTACAGGAATCTACTCACATGTTTAAACATACTCTGGACTTAGTCCTGATTTAAGGGATTGAAATTGAGGAGTTAATTATTTTTCCACAAAATCCTATCCTTTCTGACAACTGCCTGCTAACTTTTGACATACGGCTATTGTGTAATTCCCTTCCTGCAAAAAAAGTTTATACTAGAAATTTATCAGATCATGCTATTTCTTAATTCAGGGAAGAAATCCCAAGTATGCTTAATTTAATCCCACATCTGAACTACACAGTGGGTAATTTTCCGAACTCAGTTAATTTTAGTCCATCTCAAATTGATGAGTTTGTTGACATTTCTACGGACTCTCTGCGAAAAACCTTAGATTGAATTGGTCCACTAAAAAATAAGACTATAAAACAGGGGATGTGAGCTCCCTGGTTTAATTCTCATACCCACCAATTCAAGCAACTTTCCCGAAAACTTGAGAGGAAATGGTGTTCTACTAAACTAGGAGAACACCACTCTGTGTGGTAAGATAGTTTACATAAATACAGGAAGGCAATTCGTTCTGCTAGAGCAGCCTATTGTTCATCATTAATCGAGGTCAATAAAAACAATCACAGATTCTTGTTCGGGTACTGAATCCAGACTGACAAAGAACCACAGTGCACATGACCCTATTATTTCATCAAGTCTCCACAGCAATGGCTTTATGAATTTCTTCAATAATAAGATCCTGCTCATCAGAGACAAAATTAATGGAGTCCTGTCCTCCACCAACTCTAGTCCTTCTTTAGGTCCCTTAGATCCCGAAAAGACACAGCTGACTCCTGAACCTTTTGGTTCTATGGATGTCTTTTCTCCTTTACAGATCAGTCAGCTGATTAAAATAGTGTCCTCATCTAAACCATCCTTCTGTCTGTTAGATCATTATCAACTGGATATGTACCACGGTCCTTTAAAGTAGCTGTAATCAAGCCACTTCTCAAAAGACCTAACCTGGACCCTGCTGTTCTAAATAATTATCGACCCTTATCAAATCTCCCATTTTTATCTAAGATCTTGGAGAAAATAGTAGCTAATCAGTTATGTGATTTCCTTAAATCCAACAGTTTATTTGAGAATTTCCAGTCAGGTTTTAGGGAACATCATAGTATGTAACAAAACTTGTCAAGGTTAGCAACGAACTTCCAACCGCTTCAGACAGAGAGGATTTGTTTCTATATTGGTTCTCTTGGACCGTAGTGCGGCTTTTGACACAATTGACTACAATATTCTTTTGGCACGACTGGAGAAAACAATTGGTATTAAGGGATCAGCACTGACGTGGTTTAAGTCCTATTTAACTGACCATTCCCAGTTTGTTAACGTTAATAATGACTACTCCTAGTCCACGACAGTTAGCTATGGAGTTCCTCAAGGCTCAGTTCTGGGTCCAATATTGTTTATCTTATACATGTTTCCTCTAGGTAATTTGATAAGGAAACACTCCAATCCAATCCAATCCATTGTTAACTCCATAAACTTCCATTTTTATGCCAATGATACGCAATTGTATCTCTCGATTAAACCTGATGAGGTCAATCGGCTGTGCAATTACAGGTGTGTATCATAGAGATTAAAGATTGGATGACCAATAACTTTTAGCATCTAAATTCTGGTAAAACTGATGTCATTGTGCTCGGCCCAAAAACCGTTAGGGATGTAGTTCCCAGTGACATAATAGCCTTGGATGGCATCACTTTTGAGGCCAAAACCACTGCAAGGAACCTAGGTGTCATCTTTGATCAGGATCTCTCATTTAACACACACATAAAGCAGGTTTCTAGAACAGGTTTTTCCATCTCCGAAACATTGCTAAAATCAGGCATATTATAAAACGGAATGATGCAGAGAAATGAATCCATGCTTTCATCACTTCCAGACTAGATTACTATAACTCACTTTTTTTTAGGCTGCCCCAAAAAGTCGCTGAAGACACTTCAACTAATTCAGAATGCCGTTGCCCGTGTTCTGACCGGGACCAGTACCCGAGACCATATTTCTCCTTTGTTGGCTTCTCTGCACTGGCTTAATTTGAAAGCTAGGATAGATTTTAAAATACTCCTCATCCCTTACAAAGCCCTTCATGGTCAGGCACCAACCTATCTGAAGGAACTTTTAGTTCCATATAATCCATCTAGAGCAGTGGTTCTTAACCTGGGTTCGATCGAACTCTAGGGGTTCGGTGAGTCAGTCTCAGTGGTTTGGTGGAGACAGAGGTCAAGACAAAACACCAGACACAAAGTTTTGGATGTTTTTGTCGCACATACACAAATCACTGTTTATGTTTGACACATCGTGTCAATTCGTGATGACATGGCCTCCTCAGCCATCACTGGCTGCAGGTGATCACGCTACATCGATTAGCCTACCTGTGCTACAGGGGATTTTGTGCACTCAGTAGTCGATTTATGCCTGTCATGATGGCATGTCATCTGATTGCTTTATTATTAATATTTTAATTGAACGTTGGAGAGGGAGAGGAGGAGGATGGATGTTCCTGTGTTTGTTTCGAGTTTCACTTCCAAATTTTGTTCGACTTAGAAGACAAAAAGTTTCTGAATTTTTTGATCAAATTCTGATTTATTCAATGTCTAAAGCGTTCAAAAACCAAGGTTTGCTTGTACTGTATAACGGAACGTGATGGGAGTCAGCGTTCTGCATGATTTGCAATGTCAAGTTGAGCAACTCTAGTCTCGAAACCTGCAAAAATAAAGGAACACTTCCTTAAGCTGCATGGAAAACAAAAGAAACAGACTTTGCTGTGAAAATGACATAAGAGTAGCATTTGCCAAGGTGAAGCCACTCATATCTGAACTGGTCTCTCAATAACAACAGCAGAAGCCACTCTGATTTGCAGGTAGGTAATTTCATGTGAGTTTATGCACTGTCTTGGTTTTGTTCTTTGAAAAGGTGACATTAATGCACAATTCATTAAATACACCAGTAAAACATATACGTATGTCTTAACTTTGAAAAAAAAAAAAGATTTTTTTACTAAAGAAGGGTTCGGTGAGTGAGCATATGAAACCGGCAGGGTTCGGTACCTCCAACAAGGTTAAGAGCCACTGGTCTAGACCATTATGCTCTCAACATACTGGCCTACTGGTAGTTCCTAGAATATACAAAAGTAGGACAGGGACTAGAGCCTTTAGCTATCAAGCCCCTCTATTGTTGAACCACCTCCCTTCCTCAGTTCGGGAGGCAGACACCCTCTCATTATTTAAGACTAGACTTTAAACATTTATTTTCAAAAATTTTACAATTAAGGCAACTGAGGCTGCTAAGTTTTTTTATTATAGACCTACACTGCTGGAGACTCAACATCCAGACTTACTGAGCTCCTCCTCCTCCTTCTCTCTGAACCATCTCTATTACTCCTCCTCCTCTCCGACCTCACTCTCCAAGTCTCCAATCACATCTACTAACTCAACTTCTTCCTTGGAGTCTCTGTGCTCTATGTCCTTGTAGGTTTTCTCAGGTTCACCCCTCATCCACCCATCCGCTGTGGACCTGCTCTTCCCATCCCATCAGTATCACCCCTCACCTAACCATCGGCTGAGGTCCAGCTGCCTTTCTTCCTCCGTGCCGCCATGCTGTTCCACCCCTCATCCACCTGTCCGCTGTGGACCATCTGCTGTGGACCTGCTCCTCCAATCCCACCAGTATCACCCCTCATTTATCCATCTGCTGTGGACTTTCTCCTCCAAGCCCACCAGTATCACGCATCATCTATCCATCGGCTGGGGTCCTGCTTCCTTTCTTCCTCCATGCCTCCATACAGCTGTCCATCCATCCATCATCAACCACTTATCCGGGGCCGGGTCGCGGGGCAACAGTCTCAGCAGGGATGCCCATACTTCCCTTTCCCCAGAAACCTCCTCCAGCTCCTCCAGGGGGAGCCCGAGGCGTTCCCAGGCCAGCCGAGAGACATAGCCCCTCCAGCGTGTCCTAGGTCTTCCTCGAGGTCTCCTCCCGGTAGAACATGCCCGGAACACCTTCTCAGGGAGGCGTCCAAGAGGCATCCGGAACAGATGACGGAGCTAGCTGGCTCCGCTCAAGGCGGAGGAGCAGCGGCTCTACTCCGAGCTCCTCCCTGGTGACTGAGCTCCTCACCCTATCTCTAAGGGTGCATCCAGCCATTCTACGGAGGAAACTCATTTCAGCCGCTTTTATTCGGGATCTTGTCCTTTCGGTTGTGACCCAAAGCTCATGACCATAGGTGAGAGTAGGAACGCAGATTGACCGGTAAATCGAGAGCTTCGTCTTGCGACTCAGCTACTTCTTCACCACAACAGACCTATACAACGACTACATCACTGCAGAAGCTGCACCAATCTGTCCGTCAATCTCATGTTCCATCCTTCCCTCACTCATGAACAAGACCCAAATATACTTAAACTCCTCCACTTGGGGCAAGGACTCTCCACCGACCTGAAGAGGGCACATCACCCTTTTCCGGTTGAGAACCATGGCCTCGGATTTAGAGGTGCTGATCCTCATCCCACTCCCGTCACACTCGGCTGCAAACCGTCCCAGTGCACGCTGAAGGTCCAGGTTTGATGAGGCCAACAGGACAATATCATCTGCAAAAAGCAGAGATGAAATCCTTCGGTCCCCAAACCGGACTCCCTCTGGATCCTGGCTGCACCTACAAATTCTGTCCATAAAGATTATGAACAGAACCGGTGATAGAGGGCAGCCCTACCGAAGTCCAACATACACCTGGAACAGGTCTGACTTACTGCCAGCAATGCGTACCAAGCTCTGGCTTTGGTCATACAGCCCTCAGCAAAGGGCCCTCCCAAGCACTCCCAACAAGATACCATGAGGGACACGATCAAATGCCTTCTCCAGATCCACAAAACACATGTGGACTGGTTGGGCAAACTCCCATGAACCCTCGAGCACACAATGGAGAGTATACAGCTGGTTCAGTGTTCCACGACAGGGACGAAAACCGCATTGTTCCTCCTGAATCTGCAGTTCGAATATAGGTCTAATCTATAGACTATAGGTAGATGATGAATGGATGGATGGAACATTAGCCCACAGGATAAAACCATCTTGACTAGATCAATCACTGATGCAGTAATAACTAAATGTAAAGAAAAAATCCCCTCAGCCATGGAGTCAGTATGCTCCACTGACCCCTATTCTAGTACTAGCCAAAATATTGAGTTTCTCACAGACATTGTGACTGAAATCCTAAAAACAACTCTTGATGACCTAGCCCCGTTAAAAAGAAAAATAAAAAAAAAACAAGCCTTAGGGCTGACCTTCTGTTTTAACCCGTCAGTCCGCAAGCCTAAAGAACGCTCCTGCAGAATGGAGAGAATTTGGCCATCGACAAAAATTGACATAGCCTATTCAACCTGGAAAGACAGCTTTACTTCATATAAGAAGGCTGTCTGTAGAAGTAGAAATACTTACTACTCTACATTAATAGAGGAAAATAAAAGCAACCCTTGGTTTCTTTTCAGCACTGTAGCCAGGCTGACTAAGAAGCACAACAGTATCAAGCCTACCGTTCCTTTGAATCTGGAATGTGATGACTGACTTACGTTTTTTCAAAGCCAAATTAGTTTTTACAGCAAATGGAAATCTCCGATTTAAATTCCCCAATTTCCTCTGCTAAACCACCTGTCTACTAGACAAAATTCCAAGTACACGCCTCAAAGAGGTATTACCATTAATAAACAAACCTATACTATCCATATTTAATCAATCCTTAAAAATAGGTTATGTCTTTCAAAGTGGCTGTGATCAAGCCCCTCCTAAAGCCTAGACACTGGCCTCCTGTCAAACTACAGGCCTCCTCATCACCTCCTTGTTGGTGATGTGGTCTCTCCATGAGATCCTCAGGATGGATATCAGGCAACGCCGATGGAAGACATCTAACTTGTTAGTAATGTTGGCTGTCTTCACCCATGTCTCACAGGCGTAAATTGCTGTTGGGATGACCACTGGCATATAGAGGCGTAGCTTGGTAGCTGTAGTGATGGCTTTCGATGACCAGATGTTGCGGAGGCGTTGGAACACTCCCGCAGCTTTACCAAGTCTACTGTTGACGTCTTTCTCCACATCACCTGTATTTGAGATGTTACTCCCAAGATATGTGAAGTTGTGAATGTACTCTATGTTGTGTTGGTGTAGAGTGAGTGGTTGAAGGTGTTGGTGCTGTTCAATGGCCATGGCCTTTGTCTTTTCCTGGCTTATTTGTAAACCGACCTTAACTTCGTGCTCATGCACATTGTTGGTCAACTCCTGGAGTGCGGGCTGGGTGAGACTTAAGAGAGCCAAATTGTCTGCAAAGTCCAGGTCAGCTAGTCTACCCCCTCCCCACTTGATACCAACTTTTGCCTCTGTGATGGACTTCCTTATCACAAAGTCAATAGCTATGATGAAGAGCAGAGGTGACAGAACGCAACCCTGTCTTACACCAGTTAGAATGTCAAAATCATCAGTTGTGCCACTGTTGGTTTGGACACGACAAGTAGAGTTGTGGTACAATGACCTGAAGATGTTGCTGTACTTGAGGGGTACACCATATAGCTGGACAGTGATGATACTCGTATGAAACGAGTATCCGGCTCAACCTTAGTTTCCGCTGCCCCGCCGCTAAGACATTCAGACGCAACTCAGGACGACTGAAAGTCAGACAAATCAACAATATCTCAACAACAAAGCCTGATCTAAGTTTAAAGATGGCAAAGAAGATGGCAGAGGATATGGAGGAAGTGAAAAAATCACTTAACTTTATGTCACAGGAGTTGAGTTCTTTGGTGAAGCAAAAACTTGGTGAAGTTAATTGAGGAAGTGCAACAACTGAGGGATACAATCAAGGAAAGGGACAAGAAGATTGAAGAACTACAAAAAAGAGTGGATGACTTGGAGCAGTATACATGGATGGATGACTTGCTGATAACTGGTGTGGTGACAAGACATCACAGCTATGCCAGGACTACAGCAGAAGAAAAAGATGGTGAAAATGCTCTAACAGGTGAACTACACACTCTTGAACAAGTCAAACACTTCTTCCAGAGTAAAAACATCCCTCTTGAAAGTAAGAACATCTCTGCATGCCACTCTTCCTCAGAAGCAAGGAAACAGCGCTAAGATAATAGTGAGATTTGTTCACCGAAAACAAAGTTGAAGTGCGAAAGTTTACTAAAAATCTCAAGGGCTCTGGAGTATATGTGAATGAACACCTAACAAGGAAAAATGCAGAGCTGGCATGGCAGGCAAGAATGCTGAATAAACAAAAGAAGATCAAGGACACATGGACAAGAAACTGTAAAGTAATAATCAAACTACTGTATTGGCCCGAATATAAGATTACCCTGATTATAAGACGACCCCCTCTTTTTTAAGACTCAAGTTAGAAAAAAAGACTTTTTGAACACCAAATTTAATTTTTAAACAGAAAATAATTACAGTACATCTGAAACAAATGATTCCAACAATATATTCAGTATATTTGATCACATTGCAATTGTTTGAAGACTCTGCCTCATTTATCACCATCATCTTGAAGTTTGCATCATAACTTATCCTCAGCTGCCGGTTAACCTGGCCGATATCCGACCCACTTTTCTCCAGATTGTTGCTACATTTCTCCATTTTCTGTTATCTCTTCTCTTATTTTCTTCTCTTTTCTTTCTTATCGCTATTTTTTATTTTTCTTCCTCGTGCTACCGCTATTTTTACTTAGGGGTTTGCTTTGGCCTTCAGAGTTAAGTTCAGCATTCGCTTTAAAGATATCTGGCGCCATCTAGCGTTGTGAATGGGTATAATGTCTAGACCCCGAATGTAAGACGACCCCCACTTTTTCAGTCTTATTTCAATGCAAAAAACACTGTCTTATATTCGGGCCAATACGGTAATTGGAACACCGGAGCAGGCCAAAATCCTGACTATAAAAGAAATGGAAGATTTGGAGAAATTTAAGTAAAACCAAGATAGACAGTAAAATGACCTGCTTGGCTAAGAAAAAAAACTGGCAGCCTTGCAAAAAAGAAGTACCTAGTCTAATAAAATGGAGGACCAAACAGACTTTAAACCATTTTCATTCCAAGACTACAAATCCTATGATCTGGAAACTGACAATGATCCTGACTCATATCTGTCAAATAATTTAAATATGAATTGCAAATATTTCTCTGAAGATGAAGTTAATGCACTGACTGAGCAATTTTCTTTGATTCTCTTCAACAGCCGGAGCCTCTATAAAAATATGGACAAAATGAAGGATTACCTAAATAATTTTGAGTTTAAGTTCAGTGTTGTAGCCGTATCGGAGACTTGGCTTTGTGAAAGTAAAGATTTGAATGATAGCTTAGAAGATTATGAATTATTTAAGCAAAATAGGAATAACAACATTGGGGGAGGAGTTGCTCTATGTGTGAAACAGGGTATACAGTGTAAAGTCATGGACACAATGACTTTTTTGGTTGATGACCCAATGGAATGCGTAACGGTTGAAATAAGAGATGAAAAGGTAAAGAAATTTATATTGATTAGTTGTATTTGTAGGACTCCTGGATCATGCATTGATGAATTCAACAAAAAAATCTTAGTTGTATTCTAAAACAAAAAAACAGAAATCTGTTGGTATGTGGGGATTTTAATATTGATTTGCTTAAATCCTCTGAACATGTAAAACAACAGATTTTGTTAATAATATATTCAGTATGGGGATGTACCCTTTAATATCTAAACCAAGTAGAATAACCAGCAGCAGTGCAAGTTTGATAACATCTTTGTTAATCTAACTGACCAAAAATGTGGATTATTGCTGACAGATATAAGTAATTATTTGCCAGTTTTTGTCATATTTGAATTTATAAGTTACAGAGAATAAGATATCCTAATGCAATGGAAGCTTTTAAAGTAGCACTCAGTGACCATGACTGGAGTGAGGTTTATGTGGAAGACACTAATGACTCATATAACCAATTTCTTGACACACTTATGTCAATTTATGATTATTATTGTCCAATTAAGAAAATTAAAGTGAAACACAAAAGTAGACAGAATAAATGGATGACAAGTAGACTGGAAAAATCATGCAGAAAGAAAAAATGCTATATAAAAAATGTATTCATTTTCCAAAAGCAGAAAATGAAAGAAAGTACAAACAATATAGAAACAAACTGACATCAATTATAAGAGAACAGAAACAGAATTACTACAGTCTGCAACTCCAAAGGTTTAAAACGAATATTAGGGCAACTTGGTCAGTCATTAAGGAAGTGATTGACCAACACAAACCTAAACATCCCTTAAAACAAATAACAAATAAAGGTAAAGTAATCAGTGACGCAAATGAAATTGCCAATGAATTTAATGATTTTATTGTTAATGTAGGCCCAAGTCTAGCAAGGCAAATACTATAATCACAGGTTGCAAATTGAAAAGAATCCAAATTCCATGTATCTTGGGACAGTGTGTGAGAGTGATGTGCTAGAGGTAGTAAGAAAATGTAAGAGCAAAAAATCTACAGACAGTAATAATATAGATATATCAAGGTGATCCACTCTGTAGTTAAGCCCCTTACCTACATTTCTAACAGTTCTTTTAAAAATGGAATATTTCTTGATAAAATGAAGCGGGCTAAAGTCCTTCCAATCTATAAAGATGGGGACAAACAACAAGTAAACAACTTTAGGCCGGTTTCTTTACTAGATCAGTTTTCAAAATTATTAGAAAAAAATGTTCATCAATCAACTAGACAGTTTTTTGGAAAAATATAACATTTTGTGTAATCAACAGTATGGATTCCGCAACAATAGATCAACATCCCTTGCATTTATTGAAAATGTATCTAAGAACAAAGATAAGAAAGACAACACAATTGGAATTTTTATTGATTTACGTAAAGCGTTCGATACTATTGACCATAAATTACTTTTACAGAAATGCGACTGCTATGGGATCAGAGGAGTTGTAAATTGTTGGTTGAAAAGTTATTTAAAAAACAGACATCAATATGTGGAAATCAATGGAAGAGCATCACAACAGAAAAAAAAATCACCTGTGGAATACCCCAAGGCTCTGTCTTGGGGCCTAAATTATTCATTCTATATCTCAATGACATATGCAAAGTTTCTGAAATTTTAAAACTGGTAATTTTTGCAGATGATACTAGTATGTATTGCTCAGGACCGGACATTTCTCAGTTAATTTCCCAGGTGGAGTCAGAGCTGATAAAATTTTAAAAATGGTTTGATTTACATGAGTTATCTTTAAATGAGAAAAAGACCAAATTCATGATTTTTGCATACAACAAGTTTAAGCACAGAGGTCAAATTGATTTGGAATGGGATTGAAATTGAAAGGGTTTGTGAAACAAGGTTTCTGGGAGTGATCATAGATCATCAGATCTGCTGGAAGCAACATATACAGTATATCAGGAATAAATTTTCAGAGACACTTGGTATGTTGTAAAAAACTAAATACAAATAGAATAAGAAATGTCTGCACATATTGTATCCATCACTTGTGCTTCCATATCTTTCCTACTGCTGTGAAATCTGGGGAAACACATTCATTCATTCATTGTCTGACACTGTATCCGCTGTGGCGGGTCACGGGGAGCTGGAGCCTATTTCAGCAGGCATGTGTAAAACATATATAGATACTCTCATTAAATTGCAAAAAAGGTCAATAAGACTAATTAATAAAGTAGGGTTTCATGATCATACTAATGAACTTTTCGTAAAATCAAATCTATTGAAATTTGTAGATATTGTAAAGTTAAATATGATAAAAATTGTATTTCGAATTGTAAGTAAGGACATTTCCATAACCATTCAATCTTTTTACAACCTAAGAAAAAGCACAAATAACCTCTAAAGTCAAGAAAAAAATTAAATATGACTTAATTGATGGTTATAAATGTTTGTAAATTTGCTGAGGTGAAGTCAATGGATAGTGGTGAATAATTCAATTAATGTGAATGTTGTTAAAAACCAAAAGAATGTTGATTTTGCTGTTGTGATTAAGTTGTGTTAACCAGGGTGGGCTTATATAAGCAATTTGCTTCAGCCCAGTCCTTTTTTGGTTACTATTAATACAATTGAAATATGTTTTGTTTTTTAAATGTGAAATATGAACAACCAAAATAAATTTCATTCATTCATTCATTGGATTATTCCTTATTATCGACTGTTCAAGCTGCTCTATTAGGACTCTAGAATTAGTTCAGAAGGCAGCTGCCTGCTTACTGACTCAAACTGGGAGGACAGAGCACGTCCCTCCTGTCCTAGCATCATTACATTGGCTCCCGATTAAATCTAGAATAAAATTCTAAGTCCTTATGATCACATATAAAGCTCTTCACTGTAAGGCTCTTTCTTACATTGAAGATCTCATTGAAGTGTATCACCCTCCCAGGGCCCTTTGATCCAAGGATGCAGGGTTTCTGGTGGCCCATCGGGTTTTTAAGGGTAGGAGGCAGAATCTTCAACTGTCTGGCCCCTTTACTCTGGAACGATCTCCCAGCCTTGGTCCGGGGGACAGACACCCTTAGCTTATTTAAGAGTACACTAAAAACCCTCCTTTTTGATATAGCCTATAATTAGAAATGACACACACTCCACTAGATATGCTGCTATACGCTTAGGCAGCTGAGGGTATTTTTCCCCATCTCTCCCAATAAAAGGAGATACTCTGGAGCTTCTCTTTATCACTTCTCTTTATCTTTCTATGCTTTTATAATTTACTAATACTGTTAAATCACACTCTTTGTTTGCAAGATACTGCCGCTGTCTTTGTGCTTCTGTTCGACAGGTAAGGAACACACATGGAAGACAGGACATCCAAAGGCCTGGAAATCCCACCCCCACTTCAGCAACAGCTCACTATGGACATTAAACTCAATCTGCCTATCTGCCACCCCACCCCCCAGTCTCTCTCTCTCTTTTCCTTGACCTATCTACTTATATCCCCAGTGTATTTCCTTTTCCCAACCAACAGGTCAAGGCGGATGACCGCCCTCCAGAGCCTGGGTGCTGCCTTGAGTTTCTTACTCAATGAAGGAGTTTTTCCCCACCACCATTGCTTATGCTTGCTCTGGAGGGCACTGTTGGCTGTCTAAAGTGCTTTGAAATATATCCAGATGTGATTAAGTGCTGTATAAATAAAAGTTGATTTGATTGATTGATTGATTGATTTATAACACCTCAGTTCTCTCCATCCTCATGGCCTCTCAACCAGACCCAGAATGCCAGAATTGATGGCTGATACTGGAGCACTGCACTCAATAGAGGGTATACATGGCAAGACAGAGTCTCCAACATCATGCTGCATGAACACACTCAACAGCCTCCTGAGTCCCAATTGGCAGCACAGTGTCAAATGCACTGGTATGGCGACATCAAAACGCTTCCCTTAGAACACCCCACTCATGTTTTCCTCCACTTCCAACCAAAAGCTGGAAACACCACTGTGGTGGCCCCGCACACGATGGAGTGATGCCGTCACTGGGGACCTGCAACATATGGGCCTATTGCTTGCTGAAGCCAAGCACCCTAGCACTGGACCAATCCAAATGGACAAGATTGGTGAAACTGGTTGGCTCGAAGCATGGCGACACAGTCGTCCCTGAGCAAGAGACCTAATGATGAGTACAGCAAGGGTCAACCTTGGGAACTGGTTAGAAACTATCAACATAGGCCACTTGAAACTGGTTATTCTAAAGCTAAATATTTGCTTCAAGAACACTTTAGATAGGCTGTAGCAATTTTCAGTGAACTACCAAAGTTCTCATATGGCCAGTAATAAAGTCTGACGATTTGAAAGCCCTGGAGGCCTATAGCTTCTTGTTGTGCGGGTGTTACAATGCTATCAAATCCAGTCATGAGTTAGATGTCCCATGCACAAAGTTTTTAAAAAAAACTCAAAGATCAGCTCAGAGATAAGTGGAGGGATGTTGCCTGTGATTTACAGGACGGGTTTAGGCATAAAGCCAGTTTTTGTAATTAACGGGCGGCAGTGGCTCAGTGGTAGAGCGGGCGGTAGAGCGGGTCCTCCAATGTTCCTAAGATCGGCAGTTCGATTCCTGTTCCAGCCAAAAAAAACCACCCGGATTGTGAGCTGACAGTGGGAGGTGTCAGGTCACCTCCAGAGCACTGCCTAGGCACCTTTGAGCAAGGCGTCGTCCCCCTTTATAAGTTGCTCATTTGGGGCACTCCACAAAGGGGCTGCCTGCCACTCTACCTCCCCCTGCATGCCTTCAGGCCCCCTTGTGTGTGTTTGCATGCACTACAGTGGCCTGTACAAACTACATGTATGTATGTGTTTGAAGTATCTATTAACTAGAGTCTTCTTCTTTTCCTTTCGGCTTTTCCCTTCACGGGTCGCACAGTGAATCAGTTGCCTCCATCTAGCCCTGTCCTTTGCATCCTCCTCTCTCACACCAACTCCCTTCATGTCCTCTTTCACTACATCCATAAACCTCCTCTTTGGTCTTCCTCTAGGCCTCCTGCCTGGCAGTTCAAAACTCAGCATCCTTCTTCCAATATATTCACTATCTCTCCTCTGGACGTGTCCAAACCATCTCAGTCTGGCCTCTCTGACTTTATCTCCAAAACCTCTAACATGTGCTGTCCTTCTGATGTACTCATTCCTGATCCTATCCTTCCTGGTCACTCCCAAAGAGAACCTCAGCATCTTCATCTCTGCTACCTCCAGCTCTGCCTCCTGTCTTTTCCTCAGTGACACTGTCTCTAGACCAAACAACATCGCTGGTCTCACCACAGTTTTGTACACCTTTCCTTTCATTTTAGCTGAAACTCTTCGATCACACATCACACCTGACACTTTTCTCCACCCATTCCATCCTGCCTGTACACCCTTCTTCACCTCTTTTCCACACTCTCCATTGCTCTGGACTGTTGACCCTAAGTACTTAAAATCCTCCACCTTCTTGATCTCTTCTCCCTGTAATTTCACTCTTCCACTTGGGTCCCTCTCATTCACACACATGTACTCTGTCTTACTGCGGCTAACCTTCATCCCTGTCCTTTCCAGGACAAACCTCCACCTCTCTAGCTTCTCCTCCACCTCTTCCCTGCTCTCACTACAGATCACAATGTCATCTGCAAACATCATAGTCCATGGAGATTCCTGTCTAACCTCGTCTGTCAGCCTGTCCATCACCATAGCGAACAAGAAGAAATGACCTGCTTGGCTAAGAAAAAAAACTGGCAGCCTTGCAAAAAAGAAGTACCTAGTCTAATAAAATGGAGGACCAAACAGACTTTAAACCATTTTCATTCCAAGACTACAAATCCTATGATCTGGAAACTGACAATGATCCTGACTCATATCTGTCAAATAATTTAAATATGAATTGCAAATATTTCTCTGAAGATGAAGTTAATGCACTGACTGAGCAATTTTCTTTGATTCTCTTCAACAGCTGGAGCCTCTATAAAAATATGGACAAAATGAAGGATTACCTAAATAATTTTGAGTTTAAGTTCAGTGTTGTAGCCGTATCGGAGACTTGGCTTTGTGAAAGTAAAGATTTGAATGATAGCTTAGAAGATTATGAATTATTTAAGCAAAATAGGAATAACAACATTGGGGGAGGAGTTGCTCTATGTGTGAAACAGGGTATACAGTGTAAAGTCATGGACACAATGACTTTTTTGGTTGATGACCCAATGGAATGCGTAACGGTTGAAATAAGAGATGAAAAGGTAAAGAAATTTATATTGATTAGTTGTATTTGTAGGACTCCTGGATCATGCATTGATGAATTCAACAAAAAAATCTTAGAGTTGTATTCTAAAACAAAAAAACAGAAATCTGTTGGTATGTGGGGATTTTAATATTGATTTGCTTAAATCCTCTGAACATGTAAAACAACAGATTTTGTTAATAATATATTCAGTATGGGGATGTACCCTTTAATATCTAAACCAAGTAGAATAACCAGCAGCAGTGCAAGTTTGATAACATCTTTGTTAATCTAACTGACCAAAAATGTGGATTATTGCTGACAGATATAAGTAATTATTTGCCAGTTTTTGTCATATTTGAATTTATAAGTTACAGAGAATAAGACATCCTAATGCAATGGAAGCTTTTAAAGTAGCACTCAGTGACCATGACTGGAGTGAGGTTTATGTGGAAGACACTAATGACTCATATAACCAATTTCTTGACACATTTATGTCAATTTATGATTATTATTGTCCAATTAAGAAAATTAAAGTGAAACACAAAAGTAGACAGAATAAATGGATGACAAGTAGACTGGAAAAATCATGCAGAAAGAAAAAATGCTATATAAAAAATGTATTCATTTTCCAAAAGCAGAAAATGAAAGAAAGTACAAACAATATAGAAACAAACTGACATCAATTATAAGAGAACAGAAACAGAATTACTACAGTCTGCAACTCCAAAGGTTTAAAACGAATATTAGGGCAACTTGGTCAGTCATTAAGGAAGTGATTGACCAACACAAACCTAAACATCCCTTAAAACAAATAACAAATAAAGGTAAAGTAATCAGTGACGCAAATGAAATTGCCAATGAATTTAATGATTTTATTGTTAATGTAGGCCCAAGTCTAGCAAGGCAAATACTATAATCACAGGTTGCAAATTGAAAAGAATCCAAATTCCATGTATCTTGGGACAGTGTGTGAGAGTGATGTGCTAGAGGTAGTAAGAAAATGTAAGAGCAAAAAATCTACAGACAGTAATAATATAGATATATCAAGGTGATCCACTCTGTAGTTAAGCCCCTTACCTACATTTCTAACAGTTCTTTTAAAAATGGAATATTTCTTGATAAAATGAAGCGGGCTAAAGTCCTTCCAATCTAAAGATGGGGACAAACAACAAGTAAACAACTTTAGGCCGGTTTCTTTACTAGATCAATTTTCAAAATTATTAGAAAAAAATGTTCATCAATCAACTAGACAGTTTTTTGGAAAAATATAACATTTTGTGTAATCAACAGTATGGATTCCGCAACAATAGATCAACATCCCTTGCATTTATTGAAAATGTATCTAAGAACAAAGATAAGAAAGACAACACAATTGGAATTTTTATTGATTTACGTAAAGCGTTCGATACTATTGACCATAAATTACTTTTACAGAAATGCGACTGCTATGGGATCAGAGGAGTTGTAAATTGTTGGTTGAAAAGTTATTTAAAAAACAGACATCAATATGTGGAAATCAATGGAAGAGCATCACAACAGAAAAAAAAATCACCTGTGGAATACCCCAAGGCTCTGTCTTGGGGCCTAAATTATTCATTCTATATCTCAATGACATATGCAAAGTTTCTGAAATTTTAAAACTGGTAATTTTTGCAGATGATACTAGTATGTATTGCTCAGGACCGGACATTTCTCAGTTAATTTCCCAGGTGGAGTCAGAGCTGATAAAATTTTAAAAATGGTTTGATTTACATGAGTTATCTTTAAATGAGAAAAAGACCAAATTCATGATTTTTGCATACAACAAGTTTAAGCACAGAGGTCAAATTGATTTGGAATGGGATTGAAATTGAAAGGGTTTGTGAAACAAGGTTTCTGGGAGTGATCATAGATCATCAGATCTGCTGGAAGCAACATATACAGTATATCAGGAATAAATTTTCAGAGACACTTGGTATGTTGTAAAAAACTAAATACAAATAGAATAAGAAATGTCTGCACATATTGTATCCATCACTTGTGCTTCCATATCTTTCCTACTGCTGTGAAATCTGGGGAAACACATTCATTCATTCATTGTCTGACGCTGTATCCGCTGTGGCGGGTCACGGGGAGCTGGAGCCTATTTCAGCAGGCATGTGTAAAACATATATAGATACTCTCATTAAATTGCAAAAAAGGTCAATAAGACTAATTAATAAAGTAGGGTTTCATGATCATACTAATGAACTTTTCGTAAAATCAAATCTATTGAAATTTGTAGATATTGTAAAGTTAAATATGATAAAAATTGTATTTCGAATTGTAAGTAAGGACATTTCCATAACCATTCAATCTTTTTACAACCTAAGAAAAAGCACAAATAACCTCTAAAGTCAAGAAAAAAATTAAATATGACTTAATTGATGGTTATAAATGTTTGTAAATTTGCTGAGGTGAAGTCAATGGATAGTGGTGAATAATTCAATTAATGTGAATGTTGTTAAAAACCAAAAGAATGTTGATTTTGCTGTTGTGATTAAGTTGTGTTAACCAGGGTGGGCTTATATAAGCAATTTGCTTCAGCCCAGTCCTTTTTTGGTTACTATTAATACAATTGAAATATGTTTTGTTTTTTAAATGTGAAATATGAACAACCAAAATAAATTTCATTCATTCATTCATTGGATTATTCCTTATTATCGGCTGTTCAAGCTGCTCTATTAGGACTCTAGAATTAGTTCAGAAGGCAGCTGCCTGCTTACTGACTCAAACTGGGAGGACAGAGCACGTCCCTCCTGTCCTAGCATCATTACATTGGCTCCCGATTAAATCTAGAATAAAATTCTAAGTCCTTATGATCACATATAAAGCTCTTCACTGTAAGGCTCTTTCTTACATTGAAGATCTCATTGAAGTGTATCACCCTCCCAGGGCCCTTTGATCCAAGGATGCAGGGTTTCTGGTGGCCCATCGGGTTTTTAAGGGTAGGAGGCAGAATCTTCAACTGTCTGGCCCCTTTACTCTGGAACGATCTCCCAGCCTTGGTCCGGGGGACAGACACCCTTAGCTTATTTAAGAGTACACTAAAAACCCTCCTTTTTGATATAGCCTATAATTAGAAATGACACACACTCCACTAGATATGCTGCTATACGCTTAGGCAGCTGAGGGTATTTTTCCCCATCTCTCCCAATAAAAGGAGATACTCTGGAGCTTCTCTTTATCACTTCTCTTTATCTTTCTATGCTTTTATAATTTACTAATACTGTTAAATCACACTCTTTGTTTGCAAGATACTGCCGCTGTCTTTGTGCTTCTGTTCGACAGGTAAGGAACACACATGGAAGACAGGACATCCAAAGGCCTGGAAATCCCACCCCCACTTCAGCAACAGCTCACTATGGACATTAAACTCAATCTGCCTATCTGCCACCCCACCCCCCAGTCTCTCTCTCTCTTTTCCTTGACCTATCTACTTATATCCCCAGTGTATTTCCTTTTCCCAACCAACAGGTCAAGGCGGATGACCGCCCTCCAGAGCCTGGGTGCTGCCTTGAGTTTCTTACTCAATGAAGGAGTTTTTCCCCACCACCATTGCTTATGCTTGCTCTGGAGGGCACTGTTGGCTGTCTAAAGTGCTTTGAAATATATCCAGATGTGATTAAGTGCTGTATAAATAAAAGTTGATTTGATTGATTGATTGATTGATTTATAACACCTCAGTTCTCTCCATCCTCATGGCCTCTCAACCAGACCCAGAATGCCAGAATTGATGGCTGATACTGGAGCACTGCACTCAATAGAGGGTATACATGGCAAGACAGAGTCTCCAACATCATGCTGCATGAACACACTCAACAGCCTCCTGAGTCCCAATTGGCAGCACAGTGTCAAATGCACTGGTATGGCGACATCAAAACGCTTCCCTTAGAACACCCCACTCATGTTTTCCTCCACTTCCAACCAAAAGCTGGAAACACCACTGTGGTGGCCCCGCACACGATGGAGTGATGCCGTCACTGGGGACCTGCAACATATGGGCCTATTGCTTGCTGAAGCCAAGCACCCTAGCACTGGACCAATCCAAATGGACAAGATTGGTGAAACTGGTTGGCTCGAAGCATGGCGACACAGTCGTCCCTGAGCAAGAGACCTAATGATGAGTACAGCAAGGGTCAACCTTGGGAACTGGTTAGAAACTATCAACATAGGCCACTTGAAACTGGTTATTCTAAAGCTAAATATTTGCTTCAAGAACACTTTAGATAGGCTGTAGCAATTTTCAGTGAACTACCAAAGTTCTCATATGGCCAGTAATAAAGTCTGACGATTTGAAAGCCCTGGAGGCCTATAGCTTCTTGTTGTGCGGGTGTTACAATGCTATCAAATCCAGTCATGAGTTAGATGTCCCATGCACAAAGTTTTTAAAAAAAACTCAAAGATCAGCTCAGAGATAAGTGGAGGGATGTTGCCTGTGATTTACAGGACGGGTTTAGGCATAAAGCCAGTTTTTGTAATTAACGGGCGGCAGTGGCTCAGTGGTAGAGCGGGCGGTAGAGCGGTCCTCCAATGTTCCTAAGATCGGCAGTTCGATTCCTGTTCCAGCCAAAAAAAACCACCCGGATTGTGAGCTGACAGTGGGAGGTGTCAGGTCACCTCCAGAGCACTGCCTAGGCACCTTTGAGCAAGGCGTCGTCCCCCTTTATAAGTTGCTCATTTGGGGCACTCCACAAAGGGGCTGCCTGCCACTCTACCTCCCCCTGCATGCCTTCAGGCCCCCTTGTGTGTGTTTGCATGCACTACAGTGGCCTGTACAAACTACATGTATGTATGTGTTTGAAGTATCTATTAACTAGAGTCTTCTTCTTTTCCTTTCGGCTTTTCCCTTCACGGGTCGCACAGTGAATCAGTTGCCTCCATCTAGCCCTGTCCTTTGCATCCTCCTCTCTCACACCAACTCCCTTCATGTCCTCTTTCACTACATCCATAAACCTCCTCTTTGGTCTTCCTCTAGGCCTCCTGCCTGGCAGTTCAAAACTCAGCATCCTTCTGCCAATATATTCACTATCTCTCCTCTGGACGTGTCCAAACCATCTCAGTCTGGCCTCTCTGACTTTATCTCCAAAACCTCTAACATGTGCTGTCCTTCTGATGTACTCATTCCTGATCCTATCCTTCCTGGTCACTCCCAAAGAGAACCTCAGCATCTTCATCTCTGCTACCTCCAGCTCTGCCTTCTGTCTTTTCCTCAGTGACACTCTAGGTCTCTAGACCAAACAACATTGCTGGTCTCACCACAGTTTTGTACACCTTTCCTTTCATTTTAGCTGAAACTCTTCTATCACACATCACACCAGACACTTTTCTCCACCCATTCCATCCTGCCTGCACATGTTTCTTCACCTCTTTTCCACACTCTCCATTGCTCTGGACTGTTGACCCTAAGTACTTAAAATCCTCCACCTTCTTGATCTCTTCTCCCTGTAACCTCACTCTTCCACTTGGGTCCCTCTCATTCACACACGTACTCTGTCTTACTGTGGCTAACCTTCATCCCTCTCCTTTCCAGGACAAACCTCCACCTCTCTAGCTTCTCCTCCACCTCTTCCCTACTCTCACTGCAGATCACAATGTCATCTGCAAACATCATAGTCCATGGAGATTCCTGTCTAACCTCGTCTGTCAGCCTGTCCATCACCACAGCGAACAAGAAGGGGCTCAGAGCTGATCGCTGATGCAGTCCCACCTCCACCTTGAACTCCTCTGTCACACCTACAGCACACCTCACCACTGTCTTACAGTCCTCATACATGTCTTGCACCACTCTAACATACTTCTCTGCCACTCCAGACTTCCTCATACAATACCACAGTTCCTCTCTGGGTACCCTGTCAAAAGCTTTCTCCAGATCTACAAAAACACAATGCAGCTCCCTCTGGCCTTCTCTGTACTTCTCTATCAACATCCTCAAAGCAAATACTGCATATGTAGTACTCTTTTTTGGCATGAAACCATACTGCTGCTCACAAATGTCCACTTCTGCCCTTAGTCTAGCTTCCACTACTCTTTCCCATAACTTCATTGTATGGCTCATCAGCTTTATTCCTCTGTAGTTGCCACAACTCTGCATGTCTCCCTTGTTCTTACAAATGGGCACCAGCACACTTTTCCTCCACTCCTCAGGCATCTTCTCACTATCTAAGATCCCGTTGAACAACCCAGTCAGAAACTCTACTGCCACCTCTCCTAGACACTTCCAAACCTCTAGAGGTATATCATCAGGACCGACTGCCTTTCCACTCTTCATCCTCTTCAGTGCCCTCATCACTTCATCCTGACTAATCTTTGCTACATCCTGGTCCACAACAGTCACCTCTTATAGTCTTTGTTCTCTCTCATTTTCCACGTTCATCAACTCTTCAAAGTACTCTTTCCATCTTCCCATCACACTACTGGCACCTGTCAATAGACTTCCATCCCTATCCTTAATCACCCTAACCTGCTGCACGTCCTTCCCATCTCTATCTCTCTGTCTTGCCAACCGGTATAGATCAGTCTCTCCCTCCTTACTGTCCAACCGAGCATACAAGTCATCATAAGCTTCTTGTTTGGCCTTTGCTACCTCTACCTTCACCTTACGCTGTATCTCCCTGTACTCCTGTCTACTCTCCTCAGTCCTCTCAGTGTCCCACTTCTTCTTAGCTAACTTCTTTCTTTGTATACACTCCTGTACCTCCTCATTCCACCACCAAGTCTCCTTATCTACTTTCCTTCCAGATGACACACCAAATACTCTCCTACCTGTCTCCCTGATCACATTAGCTGTAGTTGTCCAGTCATCTGGAAGCACCTCCTTACCACCCAGAGCCTGTCTTAACTCCTTCCTAAAGGTCATGCAATACCCTTCCTTTTTTAGCTTCCACCATTTCGTCCTCTGCTCTGCCTTTGCCCTCTTCATCTTCCTCACCACCAGAGTCATCCTACACACCACCATCCTATGCTGTTTGGCTACACTCTCGCCTACCACTACTTTGCAGTCACTGATCTCCTTCAGGTTACATTGTCTACACAAGATGTAGTCTACCTGTGTGCTCCTACCACCACTCCTATAGGTCACCCTATGTTCCTGCCTCTTCTGGAAGAAAGTATTCACTACAGCCATTTCCATCCTTTTTGCAAAGTCAACTACCATCTGTCCTTCTGCGTTCCTCTCCTGGATACCAAACCTGCCCATCACTTCCTCATCACCTCTGTTACCTGCACCAACATGTCCATTGAAGTCTGCACCAATGACAACTCTCTCACTTCTAGGTATGCTCTGCAACACTTCATCAAAGTCCAACCAGAATTTCTCCTTCTCCTCCAGCTCACATCCTACCTGTGGGGCATACCCACTAACAACATTGAACATCACACCTTCTATTTCTAGCTTCAGACTCATCACTCTATCCGACACTCTTTTTACCTCCAGGACATTCCTAACAAACTCCTCCTTCAAGATAACCCCTACTCCATTTCTCTTTCTATCTACACCATGATAGAACAACTTGAACCCTGCTCCTAAACTTCTAGCCTTGCTACCTTTCCACCTGGTCTCCTGGACACACAGTATGTCTACCTTCCTCCTCTGCATCATGTCGACCAACTCTCTACCTTTTCCTGTCATAGTTCCAACATTCAACGTCCCTACTCTTAGTCCTATACTCTTGGCGCTCCTCTTCTCTTTCTTCGTGCGAACGCACTTTCCTCCTCTCCTTCTTCGACCAACAGTAATCCAATTTCCACCGGCGCCCTGTAGGTCAACAGCGCCGATGGCGGTCGTTGTTAACCCGGGCCTCGACCGATCCGATATGGAAGTCATATGTTTGATTCGCATCTTTGATTTGCCAAAAGTTTTACGCCGGATGCCCTTCCTGACGCAACCCTCTGTATTTATCCGGGCTTGGGACCGGCACAATAAGACACTGGCTTGTGCCCTCTTGCGGCTACATTCCTATTAACTAGAGTGTGCTCTTAATTTACCTTCGAGGATCAGATTAGTATATAAAATTAAATTAAAAAAAAAAAGTTTGAGTGTGTTGAAAGGTAAGTGAAAAGCCTAAATGGCCCACTGTTTTGGGCTCTGCAGGATCCTTCTGCAGTTGTAAAAGGGGATATGAGGCACTCTAAATCTGAGTTTCTCTAAGACAAAGGGAAGTACCTTTGCAACTACATTTGCTATAGTAGACAAGAAAATTGGACCTGGAATAACAAGAGAAAAGACCTCAACAGTTAAAGTGTGCTTGTTTTGTGGAACTTGACATACTGTGGATATGTGCCTTCCATTGGAAAAGAAGACACATAGAGAAAAATTGTCTTTCTCTGTTTTGGCTGTCATTAGGCACTGGAACAAAGATTGTCCTAGACATCTTGCATGTAAACTATGCAATTTGAAGCATCCCACCATTCTGCATGTCCACTTGAAGGAAAAGAAGTTGGTTCCACGCAAGCTAAAAGCGACACAAATAGAGCAAGTGAAAAAGCCTCAATCTCTGTGCAATCCAATGGCATCCAATGTTGTACGGAGGGGCTCATGAACAGGCTTAATCTCACTGGAAGAAGAACAAAAATTCTAATGCGGACAGTGGGTCAGGAGAATGTGGTCAGTAGCTACATTGTGCCAGGTTTGGAGAAGAACATTTTGGATACAGCCTATTTTTGAGAGTTGCCAGGTATTGTTACTGGACCTTGCATTCCTTTACAAGAGGGTGACATTCCGAAGCATGAAGATATTCAAAGATGCCCACACCTTCCCTACATTAAGATCAGGTCAAACTTGCAGACTTTTAAAAATGAGTCTGAGTTGAAATGAGGAACAGCATATGATTGCAGAAGTGTTCGACATTTAGAGGGCTAAAATCATATAAAGTAAAATGTGAATTTCAGCCTTGTTTGGAGAAGCCTTCAGTTGTCAAGGCATCACTTCTAGGTGATGTAATTAACATCATTATTACAGCTGTTGCTCCACTTCTTTGGCAACAGCAGCATACACATCCTGCTCAAGGAGAAAAAATTCTGGAGGAATTCTGAAATTTGCTTGATATACATTTTATGTCAACATTCAGAAAGGAAGTTTTAAAGTTGACTGGTGAGCATTTTTGACCAATTATGAAAAATTGGATCACAAAAAAATGTTAATGTAAATAGTGAACAAATATGAATGTGGATATGGACCACTCATGAAGGCACATAACTGGTCAAATATATGGAAAGAAGATGTTTCAATGAAAATTCATTCATGTGTGTATGTGCATATTTGAAAGCCAGGAAAGAGACTGTGCTAAGATTTCTGCTAACCTGAGCTCTTCACAGACCGCTTTCATGGAAAACAAGATCTAAATCTGGGATTGCTAAACAGAATTTCCCAAGTTTGGGGTAAAGGTAAAAAGTTAAGTATTCCCTCTTGGAAACTGTTGACACTGTCAATTGGCTGGCATTATATGCAGAGTTTGTCCCTCCAGTTCATTGCATGTATACTGGGTCCCACTTCATCCACATGAATGCTGACATTACATATTTTATGCAGGGAGAATCAATCAGAAATTAGCAAATTGTTATTATGATGATTGTGATTATTGTGATTATTAATGATTATTATTATTTAAATTTTAATTTGACATTCCTGTTTTCAAACTGAGCCCAGACAATAATTGTGCCTTCCTCATCCCCCATCACACACACGAAAAAACTTGACATGTGCGCGTACACAGACACACACACACGCACACATGCACACACAGACTGTTGTCGATCAAGCAGCCCCTCCACCTCCAAGTGGTTCTATGCCTCAGCTATGAGAAGGGAGGTATGAAGAGATGATAAATGGTTAGAAACAGAAGGGGTTGGATTTTAGAGAGCAAGAAGAAAGCAAAGAGATATTGAATAATAATGTTTATATAATATCTATTAACACAGAAGGAAAAACAAACTAATAATAACAACAATGGATTAGATTTATATAGCGCTTTTGTAGACACTTTACAGTGGATCCATTTTTCATTCATTCTTCATTCATAAATGTTGATGGTAAACCAGTCAGGGCCAGCAAGGCCTTCTCTGCTGGTCTAACATAACCAGAGATCATGATAATATTTATGATGAAAGTTAATTATATTTTTATGCATATTCCTGAAATAAATATATTCAAACATATGTATAAATACATAATTATACATTTCTAGACACGATTAACACCAAAAGTATCATGGTTACCTGCGCGGTGAACGGTTGTGTCAACAGAACAGCAAAAAGACACAAGGACCTGTCCTTCTTTAGAATACCTTCTGGGAGGGTATCGCGTAGGGTTGAGCCGGATACTCGTCTCATACGAGTATCTGGAACGGATAATGCATTTTGACGAGTACGAGTACGAATACGAATAAAGCCCGTTAATACTCATGATCGGACTGAAGGAAAATCAGCCGGACTGTTTTCACGCTCTGTGATTGGCCAGTCACACATACTTCCCGCCCCTCCCTACAGACTGCAGTTAGAGCGGTGTTTCCCTGTCTCACTCTCTGTCTCCAGTACACGCAGTTACTGATCTCTCTGTTCGTGGCTCCACTGTTGCTCACGTCCTTATTAGATTTTCTTCAGCTTGCCTCTATTTTGATGTTTGGTTATGTGGTGAACTTTCTTGTTTTGTTTTTTTTATGTTAGACGTACGTGTGCATTTAACCACCACCTCGGTGGTTAAAGTCTTTTTTTTTTTACCTGTTCTAAACTCTGTTCAAATTAACAATGTCTATACTTAATATTTTAACTGAGACATAGCACGTGCGCGCATGCACACACACACAAACACACACACACACCATAATCAATATCGTTCATATCGTTCTATATATAGTTCCTTTACTATTGTGATCAAAAAGCGTTGAATCTCAATTCTGAGGCTCTTCGGTAAATATTCATTCATAGACTTAAGAATATTCATGTTCTGACTCGGTTCCATAAAAAACTTGTTCTGTAAATAGTTCTTTTACTTTTGTGATCAAAAACATTTATTTGAATTTCAATTTTGAGGCTGTTCTGTAAATAGTTTTAAAATAAACAATAAGTACAGCAACTTGTGATCAATCCATATCAATTTTAGACTTAAAACAATGTGGTGATTTAAGCCCCACCCATTTCCGGTCAAACCACACCCACTTCCGGTTTAAACCCCGCCCATTCCAAATACAGATACGGATACAGATAATCTAGTTGGTAGAACAGATACAGATACAGATACAGATAGTGGTGTACTTGCTCATCCCTAGTATCGTGCTAAAAATGCTAACGCGCTAGCCCGTCAATGGGATTGTCCTTATTATGTTAGCATTGAGCTAACCGCCATTTATTACTATTGAACTGTGTGGAATTAATAACAACCCTAGTTGTTATTAATTCCACAGTGAATTTATTTGAAAGTCGCGTCTTTTTGCTGTTCTGTTGACACAACCGTTCACCGCCCAGGTAACCATGATACTTTTGGTGTTAATCGCGTCTAGTACTGCATTGTTTTTTATGACTGCTAAGCTATGTTTGGCCCCAGTGAAGTATGACGCCCACGTGACCACTGAATGCGGAAGCTGCGGCAGCGCAGATTTTAAGCTTTTTTGACCAAACGGATGATGCTACACATATAAAATTGATTTTTTCTTCTATTTTTCATAATGATGAATAATATACAGTATATGTCACTTAAAATACTTCACTGTCTCTTTAAGTTGTTCTGAGGAGCTCAGTGTGTGGATGGTTGACAAAGATACTTCTTATAATTAAACAAAAGATGAATCCACTCACCACTTTCACTCTTCTCAATGACGTCAACCGTCTCCCCAAACTTCAGGTTGATCTCTGAATTCTCCTGCCTCTCATAGTTGGCCACTGCCACATATTGCTCCAGCACCATGGGTTCTGAGCTGTCAGCCTCTGAGGAGAAGAAACAGGCCGTCAGCAACCTGCCTGCCGTGGTACACCCCAAACAACTGCTGCAAACCACTGCACTGCTGCCACTGTGCATACAATACATAGACATTTGCCGACCGCTGCCCCCTGCCAGCATAACCAATGAGAACTCAAGATTGTGGGCCTGTTTCACAAAGCCAGTTTAGTGGATAACCTGGGTAAGTTAACCCTGAAGTCAGGGAAAACCAGGGTTTTCGGTTTCACAAAGGGAGGTAAGTTAATTCAGGGTCAGAGGAGTAAACCTAGCTTGTGTCACGAGGCGAGGTAAAGTAAACCTCTAGGTTTGTTCCCACAGTAACCGACTCTGAAGCTAGCCTCACGAAGCAGGTTCAGTGGAAACTTTGGGTAGGTTAACCCTGAAATCAGGGAAAACCAGGGTTTTCGGTTTCACAAAGGGAGGTAACCCAGGGTTAGAACTGTAACCCCGGCCTGTTTCATGAAGCGAGGTGAACTGAACGTCTGGGTTTGTTACCACAGTAACAGACTCTCTGTACATAAACTGGTCGGTAGCAGGTTTTATTCCACCTGCTCTGACTCCGCCCCCTTTCACCGCTGCTCGTGCAGCTTAATTTCCTGGTTCTGTCAGACGGAGAGTTTGATCGAAGTAAGGTTTTTATAAATAGCTCCGTATTTCAGAGGTGAACATGGCATGTCCGTTTGACGTGGAGCCCCTTGATGGAGTTTCCGCATTAATTCACAGAGATTTTAAATTTTTTTTGTATCGCGTTCAGATGTCCAGTCATAGCCCGGCCACTTCTCTTTATGATCGGTACCGATTCACATCCATCCATCACACACATCCACGACCTGATCCATCCTCACATCTGCAGCAGTGCTGTGTGTAGGTAGTGGTCCAGTCAGTTTTTTATTTTTTATTTGCAAACGGTATTTTATACAATGTGAGAGATGCTCAGTGCGCCTCGCCTTGAAATTTTTACCACAATTTTTCTATTTCCCTGGAGATAAACCCGTCAGAATCATCAAGGAGGAGTCCCACGGGATTGCAGGTGAATGATATAGAAATCTGATAAATAAATTTCAAATTATATTGTCTTAATGAGATTGTGCTCCAACCTCAAAATTGGATTATTAACTTTATTTTCTTTTAGGATTTCCTGTAAGTGGCTGCACAGATGGTACCACATTCCCATCAAGGTACTTGTAGACTGAACATTGTTTCAACATGTTCAAGACTGCATTACAGATAAACATCTGTCCAGATCATGTGATGCTGCAGACTACATTTCAGATGTGGAGGTCTGGGTCTGTTCCTGACTCTTGGATATATGGTCTTACCTGAGCAATGTGGTCAGTAACCTAAAGATTTGCACAATAATTCACTTGACTTCATTGTGTAATCCACTCTAATGAATACACTATACATTACAGGAGAGACCCTATGACACCTCAGGATGATTCCTGCTATCCAGGACGGCAGAGCAGTGATAGACACCATCTGCCAGAATCATTTCAGAGTCACCATCACCACCATCACAGCGGGTAATAAAAACATACAATACACATTTCCTGTGGTTATCTTTATTACTGACATATACAAAGTTAGTTTTTGTATCATTACAATACTTAACATTCTAATAGTTAACATCATTCACCTGTGACCATTACCCACCTCTAACTTGTGCTCCAGTATTTCTATGTCCAGATCTGTTCTCCTAATTTGGAGGTCCTAGTAAACCATTTCTATTTTGTGTACTTTTTTAGAAAGTAAATTCTATAAACTTCTTCAGCAGATTGATGGGAATACATGAGTAGGACATTAAAACATAGTTGCATATGAATTCCACAGAATGAACCGCTGGTGGTCACTGAGCGTCTATTTCACTGTGATAATCTGTGCAGTTGGGACTCTTCCGCTACTGTCCATCTATGCTCTGTTACAAAAGGATGAGAATTTGTTAAAACTTCAGTAGAGGATAAATGTCACACTCTGTATTCCACCAGAGTGTGAAGCAATGGAAAGAGAACAATCAGTAACATAAAATATTAGACCACCTTTGTTTTCTTCTATTTCTTGTTATTTATTTTTCTTTTCATCAATTGTTAACTCCTGTATGAATCATGTGACTAAAACAGACAGAAAATAAAACTTGGAATGCCTTAAAACGGTTATAAGCAGTACAATGTCACAGCCACTGATGTAAGAACTGAAGCAGTTTTGGCTATTACTGTATCAAACGAGCTACATGTCAGCTCTTGATTTCAGTTCTTATATAACATAGGTATACGCAACGGTGTGAATATCCTCCTCAACTGTTTTTGTAACGTGCATATGTCGATTTACTGTTTTATTTACACAACAATAAAACATTTAAATATATTTCCTTATTGAACAGAACCTGATATACGGTAGATGAGAGCGCATTTATGTGCGTGAAAAGAGCATTAAGTTGGCGATAAAACAACTGAACAGTCAAATGTCCACTTAATATTTACTGTACAATATCAAACATAATGATGAGGAGGATCCCTAACGAGATGATGCAGAAGTTGACCTGTGTGAACAATGTTTTTATATTTCATTCTCAGCTGCTGACGTGTGCTTCTCCCCCCACTGGATCGCACCTAAATAAAATCAATAAACTATTATTGGAGCCGTTTACTCACGTATTTTTACCGTGAGTGCAATGAACTACGTTTAAACTTACGCATCGACTTGAGCAGCAAATCACTCCTACGACATCTCGCTCTCCTTTGCAGCTACAACGCTGTTCTGTTTCTTCTGAAAATGTCCTTAAAGTCTTCATACTCATAAATTAAAATCTGTACTCCGACTGCTGTAAAGCGCTGTGGTGCGCGTCTCATCCATCGTCATGGTGAATCGTTGAATCGGGGCTCCATTGATGATGGCCTTTTTTCGAGTTGTCGCGTCTGTTAAACTGCGGGTCAATCTACCCTGGATTACTTTAACTACCCCTGAACTGCCTTTGTGAAACCGAAATCCCTGGATTTTGCAACCCAGAACCACAGGTTTACCTCAGGGTATGTTAAACCTGCCATTGTGAAATGGGCCCTGTGACTTGACTGTATTGTCCAAAATATCTGGTCATATAAGTGAGTCAAACCTGAGCCACACTGTACTGAGAAGCAAAAAATAGAATTTAAACAAAAGGAGGAAACATGATGAAATTGCACATGGGGACATCATCTTATATCTAATGTGGGTCCATGACTGAACAAAAAAACAAAACAAACAAAAAAAACCAAAAACAGTCCAGACAAAAGAAGGATGAGCTGCTAATGGTTAGAAATAGGACTGCGGTTAGAAAATCCACAGTTGTCTAACTGTGATAGTTTGTGCATTCTTGTGTAACATATGATTGTACGTGTATTTAGCAAAGGGAAATTATTTCCCTTTAAGATTATTAATGTATTTTTCATTCATTCATGTTTTAAAACAGCTTTTTAGAAAAGACTGAAATAAAATATAAAAAAAAAATAGAAGATGATTTGAAATTCACAAGAGATGTGGTCAAAAACTGCATATTCCTTGAGAGCAAACCACACCCCCATGTCCTGTCGTGACGTTCTGGTTGCCGAGGGATGGGTCTCCCCGCAACAGCCAGGACCCATGCAAAAGGACAATAATTTTACTAAAGATAGGAGAGAATGTTAAATTTCAAAACAAGGGTAACAATCCATTCAGGAACATGTCAACTCAAGCAGGGAGAGAAAGAGAAGAGAAAGAGTGGAGCATGAGATGTCGAGACTGTGACAAATGCCAAAAGAAATTTAGTAATTTAGAAAAAAACTTGCGAAAAATACAGTTGCAATTAGCTAAAGCTCAACTGCAAACTAAAAAGACTAAAACCAAGACACAAATGATTCCTTGTCCCAAATTGGGCAGGGAGATGTGTGTGCTTGTGTGTCAACTGTTCCCAATTAGCCTGTTCAACTGTGGAATGTTCCAAATAAGTGTTTGATGACCGTTCCTCAACTTTCTCAGTTTTTTTGCCACTTGTTCCAGCTTTTTCAAAACGTGTTGCAGGCATCAAATTAATGTAGCCGCAAGAAGATACAAGCCAGTGTCTTATTGTGTCGGTCCCAAGCCCAGAGAAATACAGAAGGTTGTGTCAGGAAGGGCATCCGACGTAAAACCTTTGCCAAATCAAACATACGAATCAAACCTATGACTTCCATTGGTCCCATAACAACTCCGTATTCCATAGAATACGGAGTTGTTGGAATGCTACTACACGAGTAATCCCAGAGAGAGGGGATATATGGAGCGGATGTGGGACCAATGGATGCTTCGAAACCCACAATCAAGGCTAACAAAGAAACAGCTGTTAGCCCAGTGTTCCAACATCCGTAACCGAAAACTGCTGTCACAACTAGAGATTGATGAAATACTACAACAATGCTACGGCAAGGGGGAGCCAGGATGCCAGGTCAGCAGGGGGATTTCACCACCCCCCCCACAATCCGAGATTGGGTACCAAGCCCCAAGAGACATAGACAGCCTCAATGACCCAAATGGAAACCTGGAGCCTCCGACAAATACCGAAGCTAAGTTGTCAAGTACCTTCAGAAGATCTGCTAGAAGATGTGAATGCTGCAATAAGAACCATCCCCACAGGGAACATAACTGAGACCAAGAAGCTGATTCACAGTACAGCAACAGTAATCCTCGAGATGCTGGGATATAAGATCAACACAGGGCATAACAAACAATACCCTCCATGGAAGAGACAGTTAGAGGCCAAGATAAAGGCGACACGGAGAGAAGTCAGCCAGCTAGCCGAGCTACAGAAGGGGAACATGGTGAATAAAGGGGTACCCAGGAAATACAGCAAGCTCTCCATACCTGAAGCACTCGAAACTGCCAAACAGAGACTAATGGCTCTGGCTACCCAACTGAAGAGATACACCAAGGAGATAGAGGCCAGGAGAATAAACAAGACCTTCTCCACTCAACCAGCAAAGGTGTACTCTCAGTGGCAGGGAAATAGAATCCGGTCAGACCCACCACGAGCTGAGGTGGAGAAATACTGGAAGGGCTTATGGGAAAGAGAAGCATCACACAACACCGATGCCCAGTGGCTAGTCGACCTGAGGACTGACCACAGCTGCCTCCCAGAACAACAACCAGTAACCCTCTCAATTGCAGACATCCAAGAAAGAGTGTCAAAGATGAAGAGTTGGTCAGCACCGGGCCCCGATATGATCCATACATACTGGCTAAAGAAGCTGACAGCACTCCATGAGCGTCTAGCAGCACAGATGAACCAGCTGCTAAGGGATGGGACGCACCCAGAATGGTTGACTGAAGGCAGGACAGTCCTGATCATGAAAGACCCACAAAAGGGATTTACCCCATCCAACTACCGGCCAATAACCTGTCTCTGTACAACATGGAAGCTCCTGTCAGGCATCATGGCGGCTAAGATGACTAGGCACGTGGATCAATATATGAGCGGGGCACAGAAAGGAGTTGGTAGTAACACTGTGGGAGCCAAGCACCAGCTACTGGTGGACAGAGCAGTACACAGAGACTGTAAGAATAGGCAGACCAACTTGTGCACCGCCTGGATAGATTACCAGAAAGCCTACGATTCACTGCCACACACGTGGATACTGGAATTTCTGGAACTGTATTTTGCTGTTAAAAATAGCCGCCAATGTGCACATACGCAAAAGGGTCCGCAAACCGGCTTATAAAATCAGGAAATAAATTTCCCCTGTTTTAGTGATGCTGACATCAAGCTAATTTGAGAAATGTTTTTAAGAAGAAGGCTAAAAGAAAAAAAGACGAGTATTGTAAATTTCAGAAGGAATGGAGAGAAGAATTTGCCTTTGTGGAGAGAGCAGGTTCTGCAGTGTGTCTAATATGCAATGATAAAATTGCATCTATTAAACGGTCAAATATAAAGCGGCACTTCCACTAAGCCTAACTTCCATCAAAGTCCAACCAGAATTTCTCCTTCTCCTCCAGCTCACATCCTATCTGTGGAGCATACCCACTAACAATGTTGAACATCACACCTTTGATTTCTAGCTTCAGACTCATCACTCTGTCTGACACTCTTTTTACCTCCAGGACATTCCTAAAAAACTCCTCCTTCAAGATAACTCCTATTCCATTTCTCTTCCTATCTACACCATGATAGAACAACTTGAACCCTGCTCCTAAACTTCTAGCCTTGCTACCTTTCCACCTGGTCTCCTGGACACACAATGTCTACCTTCCTTCTCTTCCATCATGTCAACCAACTCTCTACCTTTTCCTATAGTTCCAACATTCATCATCCCTACTCTCAGTCCTATACTCTTGGCGTTCTTCTTCTCTCTCTTCCTACGATCACACTTTCCTCCTCTTTTTCTTCGACGAACAGTAGTCCAGTTTCCACCGGCATCCTGTAGGTGAACAGCACCGATGGCGGTCGTTGTTAACCCGGGCCTCGACCGATCCGGTATGGAAGTCATAGGTTTGATTCGCATGTTTAATTCGCATTTGGAGTTGAAAATTACTTTTAACTCCAAATGCTTGCACAAAGGGCGGCACGGTGGCGCGGTGAGTAGGGTCTGGGTTCGAGTCCGGCTCTGTGCGGAGTTTGCATCCTCTCCCCGTGTCTGCGTGGGTTCTCTCCGGGTTCACCGGCTTCCTCCCACCTCCAAAAGCATGCACTTCAGGTTGATTCGCCGGTACCAAATTGCCCGTAGGAGAGAGTGAGTGTGTGTGTGTGCTTGTTTGTCAGTCTTTGTGCGTGGCTCCGCGGTACACTGGCGTCGTGCCCAGAGTGTCCCCCACCGCACGCCCTATGCCAGCTGAGATAGGTTCCAGCTCCCTGTGACCCGCAACAGCGGATGAAGCGGCAGAAGAAGAATGAATGAATGAATGCTTGGAAAATGATCATTTGGACATGACGAAAATGAAAATAAAGTAAACATATCCAGTGGAAGGTGGTTGGGGATGGGGTATGGACAATGATTGTGCTTTTCAGGTACATATCATTGGATCATATCATTGGTTTCTATTTAAAAACAACATTTTGGTCCACTTTATAAACAGACGAACAAATATCCTCATGTCAAGCATGTTTATCAACGCGTCTTTGACGTGAAGCTGTTATATGTCAGAAAACAGCCGGTTTTAACTCTGTCCATTCTGTGTGTACATCAGTGATGTGCGGTGAGGTTCATAGCTGGTGACGCACTGATTTCATCATAATTAAATTTACAAAAATATGAACTTACATTGTAGCTTATTCACCATTTAATTAGCAACAGTAAGTAGGTTGTTTTTAAAGTCCCATACCATAATTATAACACACAATTAGCACATTTGATTAAAAAAAAAGTTGTTATATGTTGTCTAAATGTTTGCTTATGTCACGTTTACTTATAAATGAAGTCCATGTGCCACTCCTTCTGAACAAAAGCATCGGAAAAATTTTGAGTTGAGATATGTAATCCTCCATTTTTATAGTAAGGCAAGGCGAACGGAAAACAAATGAATGGCTCTAGTTTGCTGTCACTTCTTCTACGACCGAGGAAGAAGAATCCTCGGTCGAATCCCTGGGATCATCAGCGCCCCTTACCAGGTCTCTTCTCAGTATTTCAGCGGTAAATATGAAAATTCAGCGATTTTGAGTAAAATTAACCTAAAATTGGTGACGTTAAACAAAAATAACATTATAATACACATCGCTGGATAAATATAACCATTTAATTTATTTCTTCCGTTTTTCATTTTTTTCTGTCATGATGGCAGTGGAGGCCATGCCTCACTTGCAAATTATCTTCATTGTTTCTGTTTCTGAAACATGTCACTGAGGTATACAAGTTTCATGGGGAACTTGTTACAGCTAATATTGTCTAAAATTGTGGGCTTTCAAAAATATGTGGCTTTCATCACGCAGCTCAAAAACCCTGGACAGCCCCTTCCCTGTGACAGTCATCGGAACTCGCCATGAAACAGAACAGCTGTGTAGTCGGAGCCCCTTTCCTTTAAAAGTAATTTTAAAAAATTCAGGCTTTCATAGGGTGTATTTTTTTATCAAACGGTAAGGAAATTTGTGTTTGGTAAAGTATTTCATTGTTGGAAATAAATGTTATGTTCTTGGAAAACTTGTTTATTCCCCTTTTAAATGTAATGAACATGCATTTGTGGGGTGAGCAAGAGATCTAAGTATCTGGAGTGTGTCCATGAAAAATGTGACAATGACAGCCAAGGCTGTTTTTCACATGTTGCAGATGATTATAATCTGCAACTGTGTATGCAGAGCAGGATGGGTTGAATTTGAGAAAATGGGTGGAATGAGAACAATATAACAATCAAAGCAAATGTCAAGGTGAGCTCAAGTGTGAAAAGTAAAAATATTAAAAATTTAAAAAACTAAAATGGAAGCAACAAGCATGTTTGCTCTCACACAAGCATATGCTGCATGGTTAAAATTACCGTAATTTGTTTATATGGACAAAAGATTACCTGAGGCCTCTTTCCTTGGACTATCTGTAAATCCGTACATCCATACTGCAGACAAAGAGTAGGAAAGGGAGAAGCAGAGGGAAAATATTACTATTTGACAGCATGTAGAAGCACATATATGATACAGGAAACTTTCATAAAACTCCTTGAGCCCAAAATGTAAAGAGGTTAAAATACCAGAAAATTCAGGAATGTTTGAAATGGAGTTCAGTAAGTTTTTGAATGTTTTCTGAAACCTCAGGCTGCCTGTCCTCACAAACCTAAGCAGATCCTGACTCAATGCCATGCACCATGGGAGACAGGGACTGAGGAGCTGGTGATCAAGATTTAGTATCTACTAATCTACTTCATTATCATAAGCGGTTTTAGACCCTGTTGAAGGAAGTTAGACAGACAGACAGATACTTTATTTATCTCGGAGGAAATTGCACATATCCACTGCTCAGGCATACGTAACAAATAAATACTGGATAAACACCAGGAGAAAAGGAAACACAGGACATACCACAAGACATACACTACACTGTTCTGTTGATCCACCTTTCCCCAGTATTCCTTTGAAGAACTACGGCCTTTTCTACCAGGGTGCCAATATGAACAAGCTGGTCCACATTAGTGACAGTACCTCTAAGGCACTGGGGATACAGTTACAGTGGTACCTCTACTTATGAATGTCTCTGCATACGAAATTTTCTACTAACGAAACGCCTCAAACAGGAAAATATTGCCTCTAGTTACAAAAGAAATTCCGAGTTACGAAAGGTAAAAATACAATATGGGCTGCTACTCACAGCTCCCAAAGGTTCCTGAATGCAACATTCTGATAGCTGCTCTGCCATTGGCTATTATCTAGCATCTTCCTGGCATCCCATTGGCTAAGAGGGACCTCTGTGTGTAGCTAGATAGGTGTCTATGCAGTGTCCTCATCATTCGGCCCTCGACCCATGAGGTGTTCTTATAGTTTCACGCAAATATATAAACTTTTTGAGTATTTGCTATGGACCCTAAGAAATTGACGAAGAGGAAAAGAAAATATGAAGAAAAGAGTTTTTTTGTCCATACAAACAAAGCAAGAGATAATAGAAAAGCAGGAAAAAGGGATGAGTTTGATTGATCTCACCAAAGACTATGGCCGTAATGCATCTACAATTGCCACGTTATTAAAACAAAAGGAAGTTTAAGGAGTTTACGGTATTGTGTGGGTTGTTGGAGAAGTTCAAAAGGAGGACTAGAATTCATTCTGTTGTTCGGCATGGTGAGGCAAGAGCGCATGAACCAAAGAGGGCAAAAAACAATGAGGACAACAGTTAAAAGGTAAATGACCATCATTTTTGTTCTTTACTCAATTTTTTTTTTTACATTATGCACAACTCTCATTTATTGTATAATAATGTAATTGTAATATGTATGTTACATGTTTTGATGCATTTTTATGCTTTATAAAACATTTGTTTGAATTTTGGGGGGCTTGGAACGGATTAGGGCATTTACATGGAAAACGCGTCTCTACTCTAATTTTCTACTAACTAAATTTCTTCCAGAACCAATTAATTTCGTCATCCTCTGATAAGAGAAAGGGGAAAGAAAGAACAGATAAAAAATTAAAATTCTCTTAATTCTTGCCATTCTCAGAGGTTTGCCGTTTCATACATTCAATGGGCAAGTGAATATGAATGTGCATTCATATGTCTCCTATGGGCAGATCAGTGTGAGTATGATTTGTTTGACTGGGTGGCAGTGATGACGGGGGTTCACGACAGACCAGACCTGGGCAGCAGAAGCTGACTTTGGGGACGTGGAATATCACCTCAGTGGCGAGGAAGGAGCCAGAGATTGTGTTGGGGGTGGAGCATTACCAGTTCGATCTGGTGGGGTTTAATCCACTCATAACCTTGGTTCTGGATCCAAACTCCTGGATAGGGGTTAGATCTTGTTTTACTCTGGAGTTGCAACAGGCATGAGGTGCAGGGCGGGTGTAGGGATACTCAGAAGCCCCTGGCTGAGCGCCACTGTGTTTGAGTTTACGCCGGTGGGTGAGAGGGTCACCTCCCTATGCCTTAAGGCTGTGGGAGGGAAAACTCTGACTGTTGGTTGTGCGTATGCACCAAATAGCAGCTTGGAGTATTCAGCCTTCTTGGAGTCCCTAAGTGGGGTCCTTCATGGGATCCTTGTCGGGAACTCCATTATTCTCCTGGGGGACTTCAATGCACACATCGGCAATGATGGAGAGGCCTGGAAGGGCGTGATGTGGAGGAGTGGCTCCCTGATCTAAACCCAAGCAGTGTTATGTTGTTGAACTTCTGTGCTAGTCATGGATTGTCCATAACTAACACCATGTACGAACAGAAGGATGCTCATAAGTGTACCTGGTACCAGAGTACTCCAGGTCAGTGGTCAATGATCGATCTTGTGGTTGTATCATGTCACCATCGACCGTGTGTTTTGGACACTCTGGTGAAGAGAGGAGCAGAGCTGTCAACTGATCACCACCTGGTGGTGAGTTGGGTCCGTTGGTGTGGGAAACCTTTGGATAGACCTGGGAAGCCCAAACAAGTAGTGCGCATGAACTGGGAACGTCTGGAGGAGGACTCTGCCCGCGAGGCCTTCAATTCACACTTCAGAAAAAGCTTCTCGTGCATCCCTGTGGGGGCTGGGGACTTTGAACCTGAAAGGTCAATGTTCAAAGCTTCCATTGCTGAAGCTGCAGCTGAGAGCTGTGGTCTCAACTTCTTGGGTGCCTAAAGGGGCGGTAACCCATCGAACACCGTGGTGGACCCTGGTGGTCAGGGAAACCGTCTGACTGAAGAAGTTGCAGGGTACCGACAGGCCAAAAGGACTGCAGCCTCGGATGTAGGCAAAACAGAGGGTGTGGGAGGAGTTTGGGAAGTCATGGAGAAGGCTTTTCTGATGGCACCAAAGTTGTTCTGGCCCGAAATTGCTGAAGGCTCTGGGTGTTGAGGGGCTGTCATGGATGACACTCCTCTTAAACATTGCGTGGACGTCTGGGACAGTGCCGAAGGAGTGGCAGACTGAGGTGGTAGTTCCTCTTTTTAAAAAGGGGGACCAGAGGGTGTGTGCATCACAGTCCTCAGCCTCCCTGGGAAAATTTACTCCAAGGGGCTGGAAAGGAGGGTACGGCCGATTGTCAAACCTCAAATTGAGGAGGAACAATGTGGGGTCCGTCCTGGTCGTGTAACAACGGATCAGCTCTTTTCCTCTCGCTGTTCCTGTTGCGTTTGCTTGCCTACGGCGTTTTAGTACGCTGTCGTCACATAATCAATGTTAAAATTTTGTGCCATTTTAGAACTGTAGAGTGAAGAGATTTTTAAAGATTATATACATGCTATTCGTTATTTAGCTGGCTGCATAAGTATTTAGTTTCAATCATACAATAAACTTTTCTATCACTCTGTCTCAGTAATTTTACACACACATACACTTTCCATTTATAGGACGTAGGCAAACTCATCTAACACACACACATAGTTACGATAACACACATACATACATAGGACATAGGTGGCGGTCTCAGTTCTCTCTAATGTGACACGAATACACACACACATAGTTACAATAACAATTCCTTTTGTAGGACACAGGTGGCGGTCTCAGTTCTTTATTCATGGGATGAACCGGAAACCACATTCCAACTGGAAGCAGAAACCACATTCCAACTCCCATGAAGGACTAGCTGCCAAACAATCGTCACGATCTAATTGGACCAAAAGACAACATATCATCTCATGCAAATTCCTTATCTGAATTGTATAAAAAAAAAACACCGGGCAGAAAGAGATAGTGATCTTCTCAGCTGCGCTGTTGCAAGACCCATTTACTGCAAGCATTCAGGGAACTGGGGGGAGCCCGAATATCTGTATTAGACTTGTTGTCAGGAATAAACTTTTTAAACATATGACCATCGGCTAAGTCTCCTATTTTACCTCAATAATAAGAACCCAGGGAGGCACGGTGGCACAGTGGTTAGCGCTGTCGCCTCACAACACAGCGGGTTCGAGTCCCGTTCTGTGCGGAGTTCCCATGCCCCGTGTCCGCATGGGTTCTTTCCGGGTTCTCCAGCTTCCTCCCACCTCCAAAAGCATGCACTTCAAGTTGATTGGCCGGTCCCAAATTGCCTGTAGGAGTGAGTGTGTGTGTGCGTGTTTGCATGTCTTTGAATGTGGCTCCGCAGTGCACTAGCGTCATGCCCGGAGTGTCCCCCGCCTCACGCCCTATGTCAGCTGGGATAGGCTCCAGCTCCCTGTGACCCACTACAGCGGATGCAGCGGCGGTACATGAAAATGAATGAATGAATGAATGAATAAGAACCCACAGAATAACAAAGTTTTAAGACTACTCCGTTTCAGTTTCTGGCGCCCAACATGGTGAGAGGGGGAGACGAAGCATCATCAACTCTGTAACGACATTGGCCGTTAACAGTGACGACGACCTAGGACGATCCAGTCCAAAACATTGGTCTTCATCTCCCAGTGGCCACAATTAACAAAGGTAAGCAGAAAACATGTTGTAATAACCAAATTTCTGCAATTGAACTGACTAAATTAAGGGAGATGAGTGATAATGTTCTAAGATTAGGTTATTAAGAACAGAAATTCTGGTTAGATTGGAGGCATTCTGAGGGAAATTCAGTAAATTCTACTTGGGTTTGAGACCCTCTGTAGGCGATTAAATTCTATGTAGGTTGAACGCCTTTTGGAAATATTCTGGTGAAGAACCTTTTTGGTTGGAGTCCTTCCAGTAACTATTGTAAGATGATTTGAAATTCACACGGGGTGTAATCCAAAATTGTGTTTCCTTCAAATTGTGTAGAAAAGAGCAGAACACATCCCCATGTCCTGTGTGTGGTGTTGTGTCTCGAGGGGGACGGGCCCTCCCGCGGCAGCCAGAACCTATGAACAAGGATAATAGTAGGGATGAGCGAGTACACCACTATCTGTATCTGTATCTGTTAAACCAACTAGATTATCTGTATCCGTATTTGTATTCGGAATGGGCGGGGCTTAAACCGGAAGTGGGTGTGGTTTGACCGGAAATGGGTGGGGCTTAAATCACAACATTGTTTTAAGTCTAAAATTGATATGGATTGATCACAAGTAGCTGTATTTTTGCTTATTTTAAAAATATTTACAAAACAGCCTCAAAATTGAAATTCAAATAAATGTTTTTGATCACAAAAGTAAGAGAACTATTTACAGAAGTTTTTTATGGAACTGAGTCAGAACATGAATATTCTTAAGTCTATGAATGAATATTTACCGAAGAGCTTCAGAATTGAGATTCAACGCTTTTGATCACAATAGTAAAGGAACTACAGTATATACAGAACGAGTAAACACAAAGTGCATCAATGAAGTACATGCAATAAAAAAAATAATTAACTACAAAGTGTGCATGAACAAGAATTGTCATACTCAGCAAAACAATTTTTTTTCTTCTTTTTCATTTAAATTTTTTTCTAGTTCTTTTTTTTCCAATTATTTATTTTTAGTACCTAATGCTATTGCCATTTTTTTCACATAAAGTTAAACAATATTGATTATGGTGTGTGTGTGTGTGCGCGCGCGCACGCGCTATGTCTCAGTTAAAATATTAAGTATAGACGTTGTTAATTTGAACAGAATTTAGAACAGGTTAAAAAAAAAGACTTTGACCACCGAGGCGGTGGTTAAATGCACACGTACGTGCAAAAAAAAAAAAAAAAAAAAAACCAAGAAAGTTCACCACATAACCAAACACCAAAATAGAGGCAAGCTGAAGAAAATCTAATAAGGACGTGAGCAACAGTGGAGCCACAAACAGAGAGATCAGTAACTGCGTATACCGGAGACAGAGAGTGAGACAGGGAAACTCCGCTCTAACTGCAGTCTGTAGGGAGGGGCGGGAAGTATGTGTGACTGGCCAATCACAGAGCGTGAAAACAGTCTGGCTGATTTTCCTTCAGTCCAATCACGAGTATTAACGGGCTTTATTCGTATTTGTACTCGTACTCGTCAAAATGCATTATCCGTACCGGATACTCGTATGAAACGAGTATCCGGCTCAACCCTAGATAATAGTTTTACTAAAGATAGGGAGGCATTTTATTTTGAAAACAAGGGTAACATTCCATTCGAGAACAGGCCAATTCAAAGTAGGGAAAGGGAGGAGAGAGAGAGATGTTGACAAATACCAAAAGAAATTTACTGATTTAGAAACTGACTTATGAAAATTACAGTTGCAATTCGCTCAAGCTCAACTGTCAATTAACAAGATCAAAACCAAGACACAAATGACTCCATGTCCAAAAATGGGCAGGAAGATGTGCACTTGTGTGTCTCATTTCTCCCATTAAGATTTACAATGTGTCTGAGGCTAAGATGACGATGGGGTCACACCTGAGCTCATACACCACAATGCTGGAGCACAGTCCAGTCTACACAGATGCTATTGGCATCCCACATGGACTTCCAGATGTGTATAAATTGACAAATCAAATTGCAGGTGAGAATGAATGGTACATTGACTCAACAGCGCACCCTCGTGATGAAGGGGAGGAAGAAGATACCCTGCCACACACGTGCAGTGATAAGACTTATTGTCAGATGCCCCTGAGAATCAATCACCAAGATGATTTGAGAGATTACAAACCATTCTCATTTACAGATGTTAAAGGCATGGCTAAAAAATTACCGCCCCATCTCAGGGAGTGGATCAATGGATTGGAAACGTTAGCCATAACCAGTATTTAGCAGTAGGAGATGTTACAATTGTTGGATACTGCACTAACCTCTATGAAAATTAGCTATCAAAACCACAGCAGGTCTGAATGGTGTGGGGGCGGAGAGACCGTTCGGACGATTCACCAGAGCCTTGTTTAACGTACTGAAAGATGAGTTTCCACCACTTCTTTGGAACACCCCTACCTTGTTCCCATGGTATGGTAAGGAGGAACCATTGGTGTATCATGACAACTGCATGGCTAAATGGTCATCAGCAATGTGAGCTCATCCCACCAACAATGAGGTAACTGAGACACTGTTTAGAACAGCTCTCCTGAATGGTTTGCCACTTCCACTGAAGAACAAATTAACAGGCGATCCAGATTTCTTGATTATGGCAGAAGTACGTTTTCGCCATCACCTTGTGCACCATCTATAACATTACCAGAAAACAGAAGCCGACCACAACACCGACATTCACACATGCAGACACAATTACTTAAATTACAATTACCTGAGGCTAGGGCTAAGGTAAATGACAAAAAGGTCGAGAAGAACTCTGACCCCAGCAGTGTTATGTGGTAGGGTCGTGGCAGCTGGTCTGGGGCCTAAGGAGGAAGAGGAAGAGGTGGAAGCTATGGCAGCAGCAGATCGTACTCAGGTAATCAGCCGGATGTTTCATCTGTGGCGATCTTAATCATTGGGCTCGCCACTTCACGCAGACTCGACAAAGACAGGGTCCACCACAAGGGTACGGTCCATCAGCACCTCAAGGCAGAGGATTTCTACCTGCTCTAGGACGTGGGGGCATCTATCCATGTACACCCAGTGGCCTAGGGGACCGCCTAAACCACAGCAGTGTGGTCAATACTGCACTGGTGAAACAGTGCCACAGGGGGATGAGGACACCTACTGGACAGCCTAGGGTTGCCTGGGCAGCACCGGAAGCAAAGGAACACCGGAACCAATGCTTCCTATGACAGTTTGCGGTAAGACTGTCAGCGGCCTGGTAGACACTGGAGCCACGTACTCCATTTTCAATACATCTATGCAAGTCAATGTTAACATCAGACAGCATGGGCTTCAGCATATCATTGAAGTTCTGCCTTTCACCAAACTGTTACCCACGGTGTTAGCAGGTAGAGATGAGCGAGAAAACCACTATCTGTATATGTTCAAACATCTAAATTATCTGTATCCATATCTCTACTCTGAATGGGCGGGGTTTAAGCCGGATGTGAGTGTAGTTTGACCAGAAATGGGTGGAGCTAAAATCGCTACATTATTTTAAGTCTGAAGGTTCAACCAGACACACCCTCCGCTGACCCTGTTGTGTGTTCCGTGTATGCCATGTGATGCCTTGGATTCAGTCCTGTGCACCCTACCTGCCACCCCTCAAGCCTCTACATTGCACACTGTTTTATGATAGGGACCATGATGAAACATACGACGATAGGTTCAGATCACACATAGACGCTAGTTGGCAGTTACATTCCGAGCACATTTACATCTCAACTGAAGGCGTTGCGGCACACTACTTTGACACCAGAACAGAACACGTTGTTTGAAATGGGAAGCACATCAATTCCCCACATTTCATTGGCTGTGTCTTCAGGGCATGAGTTGAGTGAACTGGAACCCATGGTCAAACACTTAATTAGCCACACCGATTGAAAGGATTCACAAATTCCACAAGTTCAATTCTCATCATCAACTAAATCACACACAATTTTAGGTTCCATGACTGATACAGCGACACTGCAACATCACCTCATTTCACTCGAACATGGCAGAGACTTAATAGATCACAAGGATAGCCAGGTAATGTTAGATAATATCCCCAAAGGGGTATGGTCTCCAGGTCCATTTGATGTAGGGCATTGTAAAGATAACCCTGCTCTTGTACTAAACATTTCTGATGCACAAATTGAAGCAGCAAACAAAGGGATGGAGAGTACACTATGTGGACAGTGGGATGCTGGTGTTCTGGAACAATCATACTCACCTTGGTCAACACCATTGAGGCCAGTTCAAAAAGCAGATGGAGTAAGTTATCGAATGACCCATGATTTGAGAGCCACAAATGATGTAACGCTAACTCCAGTTCTACCTGTACCTGATCCACATAGGGTATTGACCTCACTCACACCTCAATTTAAATGGTTTACAGTTGTGGACTTGGCAAATGCTTTCTTTTGCTTACCTCTACATCCAGATTCCAGAAAATACTTTGCGTTTTGGTATCATGGAGTCAATGGTTGGAAACACATTCACTATACACAATCACAGTTCGACAGGCTCGGGGGGGTGTTGATAGTCAGACAGTCGCCCTGACTGACTGGTTTGCAGAAATTTTAAAGTCCAGGCCAGGTGACGAGGCGGGGCTCAGGTCTGTCAGGAAGACGGCACACCGATCAGGAGATGGGCATGGCGAAGGGGTGTGGCCAGGAGTCCCAGAGACACCGCACCAGGTACTGACGAGGGAGGGCGGAGTATCCTGGACCAGTGCAGTGCCAGCAGCTCAGAGGCAAGGTCGCAGAAGGATACACAATATGAACAACAGACATGAGCTGTGGCCGTAACACACCCCCCCTCTTAAAAATGGAACCCCACTGGGTTACATAGCAAAATATCCATCCCAAAATCATACTACATGCACCCCAATTTTTTTTTTTCTATTTTGGTATTTAGGGAAATACCAACCACCATACTCACTGTCTGGACAAAGCATCAGCCAACACATTCTTGGACCCCTTTTTATGTTGGATTTTCAGGTTGTAGTCCTGAACGACCAGTGCTCACCGCATGAGACGCTGGTTGTGGTTGTACATGCGGGACAGAAAGGTGAGAGGGTTATGATCTGTGAACACTGTGATTGGCAAATAACTGGACCCAAGGTAAACTTCGAAGTGCTGGAGTGCCCACAACAAAGCAAGGGTTTCTTGTTCGATGGTGGAGTAGTTGACCTGGTACTTTTTCAACTTGTGTGTAAAGTACGAGACTGGGTGATCTACTCCATCCCCATCCTCCTGCAGCAGATCAGCAACAGCTCCCACTGCACTGGCATCAACCTCAAGTTTAAAAGATCGCGAGAGGTCAGGTGCAGCAAGCACAGGAGAGCGGCACAGGAGTGCTTTTACATTTCAAAAGCAGTTTGACACTCTGGGGACCACATAAAGTCAACCTTTGGGATAAGGAGGCTGGTTAGTGGTCGCACCACGGTGGAGAAGTTGCGACAGAAACTCTGGTAGTAACCAGTCGTGCCCAGAAACCAGCGCAGGGTTCTCATGGTGGATGGCACTGGAAACTCAGAGATGGCACAAATCTTGGACTCTATGGGTCGCACTTGTCCTTGGCCTACCTGTCTCCCCAAGTACGTGATGGTAGCTTTACCGAATTCGCATTTTGCTAAATTTATGGTGAGAGACGCATTGGTGAGACGCTCAAACACTCTAAGATCTGGATGTGTTCCTCCCACGTGGAGGCGTATACAATAAGATCATCCAAATATGCATTACAATGCGATAAACCAGCTGGCATGGAGTTAATGGGACACTGAAAGGTGGCCGGTGCGTTACACACACCGAAGGCCATGACTGTGTATTGTAGAAAATAGTCGGGGTTACAAATGCGGAAATCAAAGATGCGCGCTCTGTTAACGGCACCTGCCAGTAGCCTTTGAGCAGTATCTAATTTGCTCACAAATTTCACTGAACCTACGTTATCCACACAATCCTCCATTCTAGGTAACGAATAGGAGTCGGGGATAGGAACAGTGTTGACTTTTCGGTAGTCAGTTATGAAACGGACCGAACCATCAGGCTTAGTGTGCAGAAGACACGGATAACTCCATGGACTGGAGCTGTGGACGGCTAAACCGTTTTCCAGTAAACACTCAGCTTCCCTTTTCATTATTGCCCGTTTAGTGGTGTTTACACGGTAAGATTTGGGATGGTACGGGCTGGAGACTATATGCTGCACCTTTAAAGTGGTCAGCACCTGCTTGAACAGGTTGGATTTAAAGTTGGTGCCTTGATCTGTCTGAATAACATGAGGAAGGCCGAACGTGGAAAAGAACTGTGTTAAGGCTTTAACTACAGATCTGGCTGTGCTATTACGCAGCGGGATGGCCTCGGGGAAACGCGTGGCGGCGCACATAACGGTTTGTAAAAATTGGATTTCCATCGGGGTAACCTGACAGGAAAACTAAACCGTCCGAAATAAACAGGGTAAAGCAGGGATCGGTTGGCTCAGCAGCTGAGTCCGCGCTTACGCGTTACTTGGCTCTAATTAAACCGATGCCTTTTTGCTGTGACGAGCTCGAAGACTCATTCTTCAGGGTCAAGCAGTTGGCAATGAGATGTCCAGTCTTATGGCAGTAAAAACACTCCCTGTTCTCTTTCCTAGTGCTACCAGAGGGGAGAGAGTTCTGCCGACCAGGAGGTGAGCAAGGCTTTTCCTTGGCACTGGTAGCAAAAACTGATTTGTGCGTCAAAACAAACTCATCTGCTAACACACCGGAATAGGACAAACTAGACACTTTTTGCTCATTTATATTCACCACAATGCATTCTGGGAGACATTTTTTAAAATCCCCCATCAAAATTAACTCTTTCAAGGAGTCAAAATCATTAGCCTTACAGGCAGTACACCATTTATCAAAAAGAGTACTTTTCTCCCTGGCAAACTCTACATCTGGGACGAGGCCTTTTAAACTTATAACGATCGGCTAAGTCTCCTACTTTACCTCAATAACAAGAACCCACAGAATAACAAAGTTTTAAGACTACTCTGCTTCAATAACCGTCATGTTGGTGTGCACAAATTTTTGTTGAAGTGGACCCCAGGGATGCACTACTTTCTTTAGGTAAAATGAATTCTGTACATAATAAAAAAAATACTTGGTCGCTATATCACAGAATTCTGTTTTTTGCGAGTGGTCCTCGAACGCATTAAATGCAAGTAACGAGTGATTACTGTACACAGAAAACCAACACTATCACTAAAAAATACAATAAACTGAAATGTACAATTTTAACAGGTATGTGCAATGGTTTAATAAATATATGAAGACCTTGGAAATTGTAAAAAATACAAAGATATGTGGCAGACCCTTCATATTTTGGCAGGATTATGTGTTGGTATGAACAGTGTAAACATAACAGTGTAAACAAACAGGTATGCATACAGGTAACTGGGTAAACATAGAAAATGTAGAGAGATTCAGGAGGAGTTTAGAAGTTAGACAGTTTTGGGAACAAAGGTAGCTTTCCTCCTCAGTGTCCTGCAGCCTGGGCAATGGAGACAGCGTTGTGAGGGGAGCCACTCAAAGGAGGAATGTAGAGCATGTGAGGAGTCTTGCAGGATTTTATTGGCTACCCAGAAAGTTTGTTGCTCGTTTAAACCTTTCTGGGGATATCTACCTTATCGTGGTAGAAAGGTTTGCATGCCACAATGACCCTGAAGGCTATGCCGTGTGGAGAGTCAAACTCCTGGTAGGTGCAACCTTGGTGGACAAGCGCACGGAAAGTGGCCAGACAAAGAGATACCTAAGCCTGTCCCAGCTATGGGTCAAATAGTCGGAGAGATAAGCGCTGCAGACCTGTAAGCCATCTCATCTAAGAGAAGTTTCACTCTGAAATCAAAACATGGGCAGAATGGGCTCATTAGCTGTGGCAGGCAACCCTCTTTTGAAAGGAAATTATAGAAAAATCACCCTCGTCCACCAGATTGGAGGTTGAGCAAGAGGGTAATCTCTTCTTGTAAAACATATTTAATTACGGAAACAGGAACTAATAGTAATAATAATAATATTTGTACTCATCTTGGAACCCCAGAGGACCAGCAGAGCTCTGCAGGCATTTATGTTGTTATTGAAAGCCAATTGGAAGCTGACAACAGGAAGAGTTTTCTGGACACAAGATCTTTGATGAAAGTAGGTTGTTGAAATGTTGGTACAATGTATGATACCGGAAAACAAGCACAGGTGCTGAAGGAAATGAAGAACTACAAGCTCCACATCCTTGGTATCAGTGAATGTCAATGGACAGGGTTTGGAAAGAATCTTGCACAATGTGGCGAGGCAATCTTGTATTCTGGAAGAACAGATGATAAACATTAGGGAGGGCGTTGCTATTACTCTCAGTAAGAAAGCTGTTAAGTCATTAATAGAGTATCGGCCAGTCAGCGAGAGGATAAGAGCAAGTCTGAACACCAAGCCAATAAAGATATCCATCATTCAAAGCTATTCCCCAAACCAATAATGCGTAAAAAAGGATTTCTATGACAAGTTACAAGCAGAAATTGAAAAAAATCTCAAAGCTGGGCTTGCACTAGGAGCTAGTATGACTAAGCCACTGCAGCTCAGTGTAAAAGAACTGAGCAAGCCACCAAAAGCCACACCCTGTGGCCAAGACAGTGGCGCAGGGACGACCGACGCTCATCGCAAGGGGCATGTGGGGGGACACAACCCCCCACTGGAGGGGTCTGGGGGGCCTCCCCGGGAAATTTTTTAGAAAATGGGGTTGTTTTCCTGCTTTCTGGTGCATTCTTTTGTCTTGTTTTTTCCTCAATGTATATTTGTTCTGTAATAATTCTGTTCTACTACTGTAACGTCTAAATTTCCCAGTTTGGGATAAATAAAGTATATCTATCTATTCTGAGGGCAAAATCTTCTGTTCAGTTTACCTACAAAAATACACTAAAGTCAACAGTTCAAGCTTAACTATCTTTATTTCTGTTCTACTTTATGCAGGTATGAATGTGAGATAAGATACAGATACAGATACAGCAAGATACAGTCATACAAAATATTACTCAATGTTTACTTGTAAGTTTTACTTGGACGAGAAGACATTTTAACTTTGACTTAGACAACACCATTGGTATGCCATAGTTTAGTATTTTTTTCTTTTTAATTCAATAACATGATTTTTTATTTCAATTTAAAAAGGCATGAAAAATAGTAAGCGAGGTGAATACACATTTACATGCATCGCTGGTTATTCCTGCCGGTCATAGGGATTAAAAGTCTAAGACTACAAAAGTATTGATAATATCTTTCATTTACTTTCTGATCGGTCTGTCACCACTCCTCCCCCCTCTCAGCATTCACCATTTGTTTATTAATGAGGATTTTAACACAAACTCTACTATAAAACACTGGAATCTTTTGATCGATTGTCCTCACCTTGTCGTACACCAATTCGCGGGTTCAGCTTGTAAAAAAACAATATTTTTGTTTTTCATTGGACGAAAGGAGGTCATGACCCGATTGCATATTTAATGATCGGGAGCGTTCGGGTCACTTCTGCAATTTCCGTCGGCCTGCTTTGGCTAAATTCTGTCGGCATGTGGAAATAGCGAGCGCTCGCTATTTTTGTAAGTTGTAAATTTTAGCCTTTTTTCCATAAAAATAAAGGGCCACTGTGGCTACACAGTCTAAAAACCTTGTAGCCAATCTGGAATTTACTTCGCCCATGGCGAAGTGGCGAATGGCTAGCGCAAGACCAGCAAAGCAAGATCTCAAGATTGTCATGGGAAACTTTAATGCAAAAGTAGGAGGAGATCATTTTTGAAATGAGAGGATAATGGGGAAACATGGCAGTGGCACTATGATTGAAAAATGGAGAAGAACTTGTGGAATTCTGCGAACTAAATGACCTTGTCATATGTGGAACTTTATTCCCACACAAAGATATTTACAAACTGACATGGGTGTCACCTAGACAAAAACACAGAAATCAAATTGATCATATAATGATCAATGGCAAATGGAGGAGGTCTTTGCAAAATGTAAGACTGAGACGTGGAACTGATGTAGGAAGTGACCATCATCTTGTTACTGCTAACATCAGACTTAAATTGATGAGATCCATAACACCACACAGCGTTACAAGAAAATTTGACATCGGAAAATTACAAGATGCAAAGGAAAAACTGGTCTTCAAGTTAGAACTAAGAAATAGATTTCAAGTTTTAGATCATCTAAATACAGAAGAGGACAATATGGAAATTGTAAATGACCAATGGCAGCAAGTGCAAGACATGTACAGAAAGAAGAGCGAGAAGGTCTTGGGGTACAAACGACAGGTGCACAAAGAATGGATAACAGCTGGAATCTGGAAATAAATAGACAAAAGGAAGGACCTGAAAAGAAAAATATGCCAGACACATTCAGAGAGAGTGAAAGAAAGATTCCAAAAGCAATATTCTATTTTAAATTTCCCAGTTTAGGATGAATAAAGTATATCTATCTATATCTATCTATATATCTATATGTAACAGAGAAGTAAAAACAGCCTTAAGAAAGGATAGGCGGGAGTTTACAGATGGATTGGCTAAAGAGGCTGAGAAGGCAGTCACAGAGCAAAAGATGTGACAGGTCTATCAAATAACAAAGAAACTGTGTGGAAAGAGAAGCAATAAGAATATGCCAGTAAGGGACAAAGATGGTTTAATGCTAACATCAGAAAAGAAACAACAACTCAGGTGGACGGAATACTTCAGAGAGGTTCTCAACAGAGCAGAGCCAGAAACAACAACAGATATACCTGAAGCCGATGAAGATCTAGAAATCAACATCGATGTGCCCTCGAGAGTTGAAATAGAATCAGCCATCAAAAACTTAGAGAACAACAAAGCTCCAGGAAATGACAAACTAACATCTTATGACAAACTAACATCTTATATCCATTATTTGAGAAGATATAGCAACATGAGATCATTCCAAATACTTGGCAAGAAGGAACCATCATCAGGATACCCAAGAAAAGTGATCTTACCAAATGCAACAGCTGGAGGGGAATTATATTCCTTTCCATACCAGGCAAAATATTCTGCAAATACTGATGAACAGAATACAAACACCAGTGAACAACATACTAAAGAAGGAACAGGCAGGATTTAGGAAAAATAAAAGCTGTATTTAACATATTTTTGTATTAAGAAATATTATTGAGCAATGTACTAAGTGGCCGAGACAACTCATCATCAACTTCATTGATTTTAAGACGGCATTCAATAACCTCCATAGGGACAGTCTCTGGATAATTCTCAGACATTATGGAATTCCAGCAAAAAATGTCATTTGTATAAGTGTTCTACAGAGATTTCAGATGTACAGTAGGATACACAAATGACACTAGGTTCTGTGTCAAATCAGGAATGAGGCAAGAATGTGTGATGTCATTCCTACTGTTCATTAAAGCTGTGGATTGGGTAATGCGAAAAACCCTAAATATCTCAAATACCGGCATTAAATGTACTCTCTTTTCCAATTTAGAGGACTTAGATTATGCTGATGACCTCACTTGCTTATCACATCTACCAGGTCACATGCAAGACAAAACATTTAGACTACAGAAGAATGAAAACATGCTGGGAATCAAGATTAATATCATGAAAACTGAAGTCATGCCCCTCAACACAAAGTAGCTGTCTGTCATAAAGTTAAATGGACATCAGTTGACATGTGCATCATCTTTCACATACCTTGGAAGCCAGGTAACATCAGATGGCAGAGCTAACCAGGACATTTTGGTCAGATTGGGAAAAGCAACGACAGCATTTCTAAGACTGGGAAACATCTGGAAGACGACACACATAACTAGAAACACCAAGATAAAGCTAAAGAACAGCTGTCTGCTATCTGTCCTATTATATGGTGCAGGATGCTGGAGAATGACAAAAAAAAAGGACTAGCCAAGCTTTGCAGCTTTCACATCACCTGCCTCTGATATATCATGAGGATTTTCTGGCCTAGGAAGATTACAAAATGTGAATTACATAAAACAACAGGATGTTTGGACATGGAAACAACACTGGTGAGAAGAAGATAGAGATGGCTTGGACATGTATTAAGGAAACCATCTGATGACATGACAATAGTGGCACTGCATTGGACACCAGCAGAAAAATGCAAAAGAGGAAGGCCCAAAACAACCTGGAGATGAACAATTGAAGGATAAATTAAAGCAAGAGGATACAGCTGGAGCAGCATTGAGAACAAAGCCAACAACAACAACAGAGACGAGTGGAAAGCATTACTCCTTGCCCTGTGTGCCACTAGGACTAAGTAAGTAAAGTATATACACAGTTATGGTATGTTATTACGGTTTGCTCGAATACGTAAAGTTATGTTCAAAATATTAGCAGTCTGTTTAAAATGGTGATTCGCTGTGGCAACCCCTGAAGGGAAAAGCCGAAAGGAAAAGAAGTTTAAAATGGTGAGTAAACCTCAAAATTGTGTACATTAATGTTAAGGGTTGTTTGCGTTTGGACCACAAGGAGCAGAGACTGACTCAAGTGAAAAAATTTACAATTTATTTGCTCAAGCTGACAACATGAGTGAGCAAAGAAAACCAAATGCAGCGGAACAAAAAAGACAAAAATCCACAAACGAGGAAAAGGACAAGCAGCTGAGACATAACTAGAAACACTATCATCAGTGACACAGGACAAAATTATCTGGTACCCTCTTAGGAAAAAACCAGGCCTTTTGAGACGAGGTTGATGAGCAAAGTGAGGACTGGTGTGCCTCATCAGCTGCTCGGAGCCAGCCGCACCCTCTGCCACAGCCTGACCTGTCAGGAGAAAACGAGCTACACAAAAAATGGACCTGCCGAGCATACAGAAGGAACAGAACCATGACACATTAAAACACTATTTGAATGCACACAAATATATTGGGGACACTTTACATTCTACTTTAAAAGAAGAATGAATAATAATAATGATAATAATAATTCACACTTTATTGATCCTCAGAGGGGAAATCCTCTTCTCACTCTCAGTACATGCATATATATATGTGTTAGTCTTATCACATCACACACAGTATTGTGAACAAGGCCCCTGAAACACAGCACACTAGGGGCCTGTAATCATGCAGTTAGTCCAGGGGAGGAAGAGTGACAGGTCGCGCCCCAAATGAGCAGCTTGTGGAGGGGACGGCGCCTTGCTCAAGGGCGCCTCGGCAGTGGCTGGGAGGTGAGTCAGCACCAACTCACCTCCCCAACTACCTGTCAATAACAATCAGTACTTTATTAATCCCTGTTGGGAAAATTCTTCACACTCATGCATGTACATATACTGTACATATGTGTTAATTACACACAGGGTTACAGGCCCATGAACACAGCACACACTAGGGGCCTGTAGGCATACAATTAGTTGACAGAGAGGACATATAATGGTACAAGGGAGGCAAAGTGACGGGTCGCGCACAAGGGTCCCGCCCCAATGAGCATCTTGTAGGGGGGATGGCGCCTTGCTCAGGGGCGCCTCGGCAGTGGCTGGGAGGTGAGTGGACACCTCCCACCGTCAGCTCACAGTCTGATGGATGTTCTGGCGGGAGCAGGATTCGAACCCCCGATGGCTGGGCGATCCTGTCTTCAAGACGATTGCTCTACCACTGAGCCACTGCCGCCCCGATCAAGTGCCCAACCAGTCAGGGCGCCCAACAAATCACGGCGCATCTGCCAGAAGGAATCAAGTGAACAATATGGCGTAAGGCATCAGGCAGTGAGGTTTTTTGTTGCTGTTACGCATTTCAAGTTTCAAGTTTATTTATTCTTATATAGCCCAGATTCACAAACAGTGTCTCAAAGGGCTTTACAATCTGCACATGGACGATATCCCTCTGACCTTTGTGCACTGCAAGCAATACGACCCTCACATCGGATAAGGAACAACTCCCCCCAAAACTCTTTTAACAGGGGAAAAAATGGATGGGAGAAACCTCAGGAAGACTGCAGAGGAGGGACCCCTCTTCTAGGAGTGGACAGACGAAGCAATAGATATCGCATGTACAGATTAACAACACAATAATAATTACAATGACAAGAACAATAACAATAATAAATGTATGACAAAGGCACGCTGATCCATCCAGTAGAGCGAGTCACTACCAGCCGATGAAGCACACAGAGGTCACCGATTGCCGAGGATCCACCACTCTGAGGACAGACCAAACAGTGCCTGAGTCACTGATCTCAAAAAAGTTGTTTCATCCACACGACAACGCAGATATCATGAACGAAAACGCTGGCCAAAGGGGCCTTTTTCTGAAAATGCCGGGTCTGCGTTGTCGTGTGGACGCTGTAACCAAAGCTTTTTCTTTCCGGGGGACATCTCCCTGCGAGGAAAACCGCTGACATTAGTATGTGTGTCCTGCGTCTACATGTACACACAGAATGGAGTTAAAACCAGATATTTGCTGACGTATAACAGCTCCATGTCGAAGACGCATTGATAAACATGCTTGACAGTTGGATATTTTTTCGTCTTTTTCTTTCTTTATGAGTCATTGTGGCCCCTAAGGGTTTATTTGGGTCACAAAGACTAAAGTTACAGTTAAAATACTCTAATGTACTATATGCCAAAAACACTGCCCCCCCCCCCTTTTACAATATTGTCCCCATTTAAAAACATTTATACAGTTAACCTTATTTTTGATCATTGCTCATTTCTGCCAGCATCCAAAAACTGTTTTGTGCCTGTGACTGTAAAAGAACAGCAGAGGGCGCTTCAGGCTGAGTGGGTCAGAAAGTAGAGTTCAGTTCAGATCGTTCCAGTCAAGACATCAGTCACGGACTACTGAATGTAATACTGAAATACTGAATATGTGTTCCTACTGTGTTTCACAGGTAAGAGCTATGAGAACAAGAGTGTAGAAATGTGCTTACAAGGGGATCTGAGGGTGCAGGAGCAGATATGTGTTTGAGTGTGTTATGAATATGAGGAGTGAATTTATGGTGTTGAGCACTACCACTTAGCACTAGCAGGCTAACACTACAACACAGACAGCCACTGTTATTATGGGAGGTCTGTGTAGTGTATATTTAATCACCAACATAAGCTGTGCCGTTGCTAATACAGTGTTGATGTGTTTGGAGGATATATGAAGATTTGGAGTGTGAAAATATAAATGTTGGTTGTTTATAGTTTATTTGAATTATAAATCTAAGTTTGTCCCTGTTGTGTTTTTCAGCTAATGCAAATGAGAAACAGGGACAATTAGGCCGTTTGAGTTCTTGAATATGAAGTTTCAGCTGTTATATTGAAGTTGAATAATTATTGCACTAAAAAGGTGTTTATTGAAAATACTGTGTTAAATGTTATTTCTGTATTAAGTATCATGGTGCAGTGAAGAAGGGAAAGTATATTTCTTTGAGCAGTTATAATAACTGAGTGCTCATGTACTGTTATGGTATTAAACATGAAACAAGCAGGAAAGTAGAGTTCAGTTCTGATCGTTCCAGTCAAGACATCAGTTCCAAACTACTGAATGTAAACTGAAATACTGAATATGTGTTCCTACTGTGTTTCACAGACCACCCCCCCCCACCCTGAAAACAAAATAAATGTGTTGCACCGGAGTGAGGAGTCTTCTTCATTACATATGTGTAACATCATAAAGTTTATATATTTATTCATTCATTCATTCATTCACATTTCTCGCCAAAGATGCCAACGGCAGTTCTGAATCACACCGGGATGCGCTGCCTGCTAGTGAGAGAACTCTGTAATAGGAGCACTTGGTTTACAATACCTATACATTTTCATATGTTTGGTATGACATCTGATATTGTTTTATTGTGGAATTTCCATGCGCTCCCGCTAGTGTACTGTATAAACTAAGAAATGGTTGAAGATTGAACTTCCCTTAGAATCATAAATCCATATTTAGTTGCTAACCACGGTTTCTGATCACTGTTTCAAATCTGTGGTGCATGGAGTCAACCAACTTCTGGCACCGCTCAACAGGTATTGCACCCCAGGACAACTGTACTATGTTCCACAATTCCTCTGCATTCCTTGCTTTACCTCATGAACACCATTTTTTATTATGTCAGCCCACAGATTTTCTTTGGCATTATGGTCTGAGCATTGTGCTGGTCACTCAATTACTTGAATTTTGACTGCCTGGGATCATTATTTTGCTCGCTTGGTGTGTTTGGGATCATTGTCTTACTGAAACACATTTCAAGCGCATTTCCTGTTCAGCATATGGAAACATGACTTCTTTCAGTAATCTGATGGACTGAAACTAATCCATGATCCCTGGTATGCAAAAAATAGGACCAACACCATAGTGTGAGAAACATCCCTTTAAAAATCATGATGCTTACACCACCATGCTTCACCGTCTTCACTGTGTGCTGTGGATTGAATTCAGTGCTTGCAGGTTGTCTGACAAATTGTCTGTAGCCCTTAAATCCAAAAAGAAAAAACTAATTTTCAACAGTCCACAAAATATTACAACACCTAAACTTCAAGGATTCTTCATATAATCAAATACAGTTAAACTCGAACAGCTTGAACAGTTTATTAGCTATGCAAAAATTGCAGGGATTTTTAGTTGACTAAATATCTTCAGAGATCATCTGACTGACTGTCGTTGGATTTACTTACTTGTAATAAGCTGTCAGAAAAATTCTTGGTGAGGCAGGATGTCAGGAAAATGCAGAGCTGGAACAACTCAAATTAAAATCCCTCTCACTAGCACTCAATACAGTGGCTCAGAGCACAATGAGAGATACAGAAAATAGAAATAAACTGATAAGCATATGCATAATAGAACACTAAGAACATGTCAGGATTTGTAGTTGACTCTCTCCCTCTCCCTCCTCTTCTGAGTCACTCCTGGTTTCCACCAACCTAGGTGTGGCTGCTCCTGGTAGCGGAGCAGCACACCTGTCTCCAATCACCAATCTCCAGGCCTTCATGAGGACCAGCCTCCCACCATTCATCACCAGTTTGTTTGTACTGCTAGTCAATATCAGCACCGTGGCTCTCGTTACTCAACCATTGACTTGTGATAGCTCTGTTCTCTCCATGTTCCTAGTTCCGGTCTGCTGCCTGTTGCCTGATCACTTTCCAGCCCACCAATCTGCCTCAACCACTTACCTCCTGCCAACTCACCCACTCAGCCTGGTCATCTGGTCCACCATCTCTCCACATTTTGTTAAATAAATCTCTTTTTTCCCTTACCTCACATGCTTCGCATTTGGGTCCTACTGTAAATCCTGACAGAACATGCCCATTTGGTACAGGCCTTTTTTTGGCCAAAATTGCTGTGGCTTTTTTGTTCTGATGTTAGCAGAATTAATTCAAGAATCCAACAGTAAAAATGGCCTGCAGACAAAGAACTGTCTGCAGGTCATTGTGAAAAACACATTTTTTCAGGTCTCTACATATATATAGTGGTTCTCCATAACCCAACCAAATCCTAGAATCTGGAAAACAAATGCTTCCAGCATTAAAACATATATTTAAAAATGAAAAATCCACAGTGAATAAGCTCGGAATCATAACAGTTCAGTGTGTGGTGTAACAAACTGAATGATTGATAGAGTAAATTGACCTATCCTGAGTCATATTTCCTTCTCCAACTGGATATGGGTGTGGTCATCCCCGAGGGGGAGTTTGTTCAGGCTACAGTAGCAGTGTGTGGAAATGACCTGGCTCAGAGCTACACAGAGGCCACGTCCACACATAGTTCTTTTTGAAAACAAACCTTTTTTTCTTACAGCTAAGACTTTCTTCCACACAACATCGTGGGGCTAGGATAAGAGGGTCCCGGTCCCATAACATTTATTTATTTATCTATTTATTCGTTAATTCACGTTCCTCGCCTAAGACGCCGACGCCGGTTCTCGGTCAAAACAGGACGCGCTGCCCGCTGGTGGGAAAACTCTGTGATGGAGGTCGTCCTCCGGGAGGAAGGGCATGCATTTCCACACGTCCCTGTCCTCCCTCCTGTCGTTCTCTGCGTCGTTACAGAGTTGTTATGCTTATAAATGTGTTGATCAATGCACTTATACTTTTACGTGTAGACGGAGATTTTTTCAAAAACGTAGTCGTGTTTATGAGGACCTCTCAGAACCAGCGAAGCAAATTCTTTTTTATGCGGGGGAAAAAAAGTTGCGTTTTCAAAACGGTCCGGCTAACTTGCTAGCTCTGCTTTGGTCAGGTGTGTGTGTGTGTGTGTGTGTGTGTGTGTGTGTGTGTGTGTGTGTGTGTGTGTGTGTGTGTGTGTGTGTGTCCGTCTATGGCGTATCCTCAGCGTCAAAACGAACACATAACCAGTTTCATAGCAGATAATAGACGCTGCTAATTCAGAACTGTTGTCTAGTTTTTGATGGAAAAAAAAGCAGCTTTACTTTTTCTAAGTAATCTGAGCGCTGCATGTATCCAACGTGACATCACCGCTCAAAACACACAGCCTCAGCCTTTATTTACAGCCTAATAGATGTTCACTGTCACCAGTCAAGGGTTGCAGTCAAGTGACCTAAACCCCGAATGTGAACTAATTCAGGCAGAAAGCAGAAGTGAATTTATCACTCACTCCCAGCCTTCCGAGAGACAGAGTGGAGGTGGATATGCGCGCGCGCACACACACACACACACACACAGATAAAGTGAGATAGAGCGAACGAGCATGTTTTTATTTTATTTACAGTTGCTTATGAGTATGACTAAAGTGCTATGTAGATACATTTTTCCTCCTCGTCACTGCGACGTACAGTAGGTTAGTGGACGGAGATAAAGTAGGGAACAGCCAACAGCCAAATATACTGTACTTTCTCTTACCTTTCATTAGACTGCGTTATCTTCGTTCCCTGGTGTTGCTGGCAAGCAGTCTCTTATTGTACATGACAATTATCGGGAAATACAGCTTTAATTACATTCTGTTTGTAATCATCTCTTGTCTCCACTGATTTCTATCCCATGTGCTAACAATGTTTTTCTCCAAAAAAATCTCGCGACAGAAAACCGGTATCATCGTGTTTACACCATGAGCCACAAGTTACCTTCAGCAGAGTGACAAAGCACCCTTAATGCAGAAAAATCAACAGTTACATCATGGAAAACAAGAGTGAAAAAACACCAGAAAAATAAGAAAGAAATACAGTACGTCATAAAAAAGTTACTGGGAGTTGAAAAAGTTCCAGACAATGAATGATCAATAGTGGTAGCGCGCTCCTTCATGTGGCACATGTAAACAAAACACCTGTGAACACAAAGGGGGGTGGGGGGGGCCGGGGGGTAGCTGTTGATATAGAGAGCTCAGCCGCAAGAGGGCAATGTAGCCGCAAGAGGGCAAATGTAGCCGCAAGAGGGCACAAGCCAGTGTCTTATTGTGCCGGTCTCAAGTCCGGATAAATACAGAGGGTTGCGTCAGGAAGGGCATCCGGCGTAAAACTTTTGCCAAATCAAAGATGCGAATCAAACCTATGACTTCCATACCGGATCGGTCGAGGCCCGGGTTAACAACGACCGCCATCGGCGCTGTTGACCTACAGGGCGCCGGTGGAAATTGGATTACTGTTGGTCGAAGAAGGAGAGGAGGAAAGTGCGTTCGCACGAAGAAAAAGAAGAGGAGCGCCAAGAGTATAGGACTAAGAGTAGGGACGTTGAATGTTGGAACTATGACAGGAAAAGGTAGAGAGTTGGTCGACATGATGCAGAGGAGGAAGGTAGACATACTGTGTGTCCAGGAGACCAGGTGGAAAGGTAGCAAGGCTAGAAGTTTAGGAGCAGGGTTCAAGTTGTTCTATCATGGTGTAGATGGGAAGAGAAATGGAGTAGGAGTTATCTTGAAGGAGGAGTTTGTTAGGAATGTCCTGGAGGTAAAAAGAGTGTCGGATAGAGTGATGAGTCTGAAGCTAGAAATAGAAGGTGTGATGTTCAATGTTGTTAGTGGGTATGCCCCACAGGTAGGATGTGAGCTGGAGGAGAAGGAGAAATTCTGGTTGGACTTTGATGAAGTGTTGCAGAGCATACCTAGAAGTGAGAGAGTTGTCATTGGTGCAGACTTCAATGGACATGTTGGTGCAGGTAACAGAGGTGATGAGGAAGTGATGGGCAGGTTTGGTATCCAGGAGAGGAACGCAGAAGGACAGATGGTAGTTGACTTTGCAAAAAGGATGGAAATGGCTGTAGTGAATACTTTCTTCCAGAAGAGGCAGGAACATAGGGTGACCTATAGGAGTGGTGGTAGGAGCACACAGGTAGACTACATCTTGTGTAGACAATGTAACCTGAAGGAGATCAGTGACTGCAAAGTAGTGGTAGGCGAGAGTGTAGCCAAACAGCATAGGATGGTGGTGTGTAGGATGACTCTGGTGGTGAGGAAGATGAAGAGGGCAAAGGCAGAGCAGAGGACGAAATGGTGGAAGCTAAAAAAGGAAGGGTATTGCATGACCTTTAGGAAGGAGTTAAGACAGGCTCTGGGTGGTCAGGAGGTGCTTCCAGATGACTGGACAACTACAGCTAATGTGATCAGGGAGACAGGTAGGAGAGTATTTGGTGTGTCATCTGGAAGGAAAGTAGATAAGGAGACTTGGTGGTGGAATGAGGAGTTACAGGAGTGTATACAAAGAAAGAAGTTAGCTAAGAAGAAGTGGGACACTGAGAGGACTGAGGAGAGTAGACAGGAGTACAGGGAGATACAGCGTAAGGTGAAGGTAGAGGTAGCAAAGGCCAAACAAGAAGCTTATGATGACTTGTATGCTCGGTTGGACAGTAAGGAGGGAGAGACTGATCTATACCGGTTGGCAAGACAGAGAGATAGAGATGGGAAGGACGTGCAGCAGGTTAGGGTGATTAAGGATAGGGATGGAAGTCTATTGACAGGTGCCAGTAGTGTGATGGGAAGATGGAAAGAGTACTTTGAAGAGTTGATGAACGTGGAAAATGAGAGAGAACAAAGACTAGAAGAGGTGACTGTTGTGGACCAGGATGTAGCAAAGATTAGTCAGGATGAAGTGATGAGGGCACTGAAGAGGATGAAGAGTGGAAAGGCAGTCGGTCCTGATGATATACCTGTAGAGGTTTGGAAGTGTCTAGGAGAGGTGGCAGTAGAGTTTCTGACTGGGTTGTTCAACAGGATCTTAGATAGTGAGAAGATGCCTGAGGAGTGGAGGAAAAGTGTGCTGGTGCCCATTTGTAAGAACAAGGGAGACATGCAGAGTTGTGGCAACTACAGAGGAATAAAGCTGATGAGCCATACAATGAAGTTATGGGAAAGAGTAGTGGAAGCTAGACTAAGGGCAGAAGTGGACATTTGTGAGCAGCAGTATGGTTTCATGCCAAAAAAGAGTACTACATATGCAGTATTTGCTTTGAGGATGTTGATAGAGAAGTACAGAGAAGGCCAGAGGGAGCTGCATTGTGTTTTTGTAGATCTGGAGAAAGCTTTTGACAGGGTACCCAGAGAGGAACTGTGGTATTGTATGAGGAAGTCTGGAGTGGCAGAGAAGTATGTTAGAGTGGTGCAAGACATGTATGAGGACTGTAAGACAGTGGTGAGGTGTGCTGTAGGTGTGACAGAGGAGTTCAAGGTGGAGGTGGGACTGCATCAGCGATCAGCTCTGAGCCCCTTCTTGTTCGCTGTGGTGATGGACAGGCTGACAGACGAGGTTAGACAGGAATCTCCATGGACTATGATGTTTGCAGATGACATTGTGATCTGCAGTGAGAGTAGGGAAGAGGTGGAGGAGAAGCTAGAGAGGTGGAGGTTTGTCCTGGAAAGGAGAGGGATGAAGGTTAGCCACAGTAAGACAGAGTACGTGTGTGAATGAGAGGGACCCAAGTGGAAGAGTGAGGTTACAGGGAGAAGAGATCAAGAAGGTGGAGGATTTTAAGTACTTAGGGTCAACAGTCCAGAGCAATGGAGAGTGTGGAAAAGAGGTGAAGAAACATGTGCAGGCAGGATGGAATGGGTGGAGAAAAGTGTCTGGTGTGATGTGTGATAGAAGAGTTTCAGCTAAAATGAAAGGAAAGGTGTACAAAACTGTGGTGAGACCAGCAATGTTGTTTGGTCTAGAGACCTAGAGTGTCACTGAGGAAAAGACAGAAGGCAGAGCTGGAGGTAGCAGAGATGAAGATGCTGAGGTTCTCTTTGGGAGTGACCAGGAAGGATAGGATCAGGAATGAGTACATCAGAGGGACAGCACATGTTAGAGGTTTTGGAGATAAAGTCAGAGAGGCCAGACTGAGATGGTTTGGACATGTCCAGAGGAGAGATAGTGAATATATTGGCAGAAGGATGCTGAGTTTTGAACTGCCAGGCAGGAGGCCTAGAGGAAGACCAAAGAGGAGGTTTATGGATGTAGTGAAAGAGGACATAAAGGGAGTTGGTGTGAGAGAAGAGGATGCAAAGGACAGGGTTAGATGGAGGCAATTGATTCGCTGTGCGACCCGTGAAGGGAAAAGCCGAAAGGAAAAAAAGAAGAGACACGCCCAATGACACACAGCGTTTCAGAATAGTAGTGATTTTAACCATATTCAATCAAAGATCCTGGATCAGTTTGGGGCAAGACATTTCAAATACAGTGTAGTTGGACATTTGGCAGCTGCCTGACATGAGTTAGAAAAAGGCATAATATAGGACCTTTAAGACTGGTTGTAAATGGAGGTGATGACATGGTGCACTCTGCAGATCACTGACTAACCCCTTTCATCCTACTGAATCCCAAACTGAAGAATCAGTCTATTTCTTTAAGTAATGACTCAGTAGCTTTTATAGTTTGATGTCATGATCGTGTAACCTTATTTATAAGCTATCATTAAATTAAACAGTAAGTGACAGGTGACAATGTACCATGATGTAATGTTTATGTTATGTTCAAAATACATTTTAAGCGCAAGAGCAGCAGAGAGAAAATTAATGGTGTTAAAGTAAATGTAAATGGGATGACTATTTCTGTGCAGCCTTTCTGGTATCTTGATGAGATGCTCAGGGTTTTTTCTCTTCTACAGTTCATACAGATAGATTGTACTGCTGCAATAGGATGTGATTGATGACATCACTTAAGTTTATGTCACAGCCCTTAGCTCATCGAGTGCTAGCAGGAAACTACTAGCACTCAATGAGCAGTAGCATAAACACTGGCTATGGAGGAGAAAACATGGTGGACTGATTCCTGAAACTGCGCCTATCTGCTGCACAGAAAATAGCCTGAACTGCAGACAATCTGAGAACAATTGTTATATTTTTATTCTTCCCTATTCATAAACAGCATCCTACATTGCAATAGCTCATTCATTTCAGAAATCACCGGATTTCTCTCACCTCCAAAAACATGTGCTTCAGGTTAACTGGAAAATCCCAAAATTGACCATAGGTATGAGTGTGTGCGTGCGTGGTTGTCTGCATCTCTGTGTGGCACAGTGGCGCACGCCCGGTGTTTCTCAAACCTCACGCCCTAAGCCAGCTGGGATAGGCTGCAGCTCCCCACGACCCATGGCAGCGGACAGAGCGGTCAGGAAAATGGGTGGATGGATGAATGTATGGATAGTAATAGTATTAGTAACACTTCACATTCTAAGTCTACATAGTAACAAGTAATGAAATATAAATAATAAGGATATAAAAACTACACAAGGAGAGAAATTAAATATTGATGTAAATGTATGATTATTCAAGTCAGTACAGATTTAACCATGAGCTGTGATGGTCTTTTTTAAACAGCAGAAGGAGTAATGCAATTTTGGTTTCACGTACTGTTGTGGTGGTTTATGCTTTGGTATTCTCATGTTGGATTTTCTTCTCAACCTGAATTAACAAATAAATATTTTATACTTATGTGCTTTGTCCTGTCTTAAAATAACCCAAAATTCTACTTCACTGCACTGCAGAAAGTAGATCACCAAGTGATTAACATTATACATCATTATCAGCTATTGTTGTAGCTGATAAAACAATAGGGGACAAATGTTTTTGTTGCTATTTTTATTCCTTTTATTCGCAACCCAGTACCGGGCTGCTGGCCATTAGATACCGGACGGCAGAGAATGTTTGAATTTTTCTATTTTTTATTATCAGTCAAAAGATGAAAAGTGACTTCAGTGACAGGTTTCAGTCACATGACAGGTTACCAGCCATCACCCCAAAATTTAAAAATATTCAGTCTATAATCACCATTTTAGGTAATTCAAATGCCCTTACGACTCTATATACAAAAGCACTAACCAGAAAAAATAAGAGGACATAAAAATAACACATAAATTAAATACTGTAGCACCATAATTAATTGTTTACATCTCTACCTCTGCTGAAATATTATGTTCGGGAGGTGTAATTTAATTTTTTTTTTTAATTTTTTTAATATAATATACTGATTTAATCCCTGACGGAAAAGTAGTGGCACAGTTTAGTTAGTTGAATCATGCATATATATATATATATATATATAAAATGTGTGTGTGTACAAGTCCCTACGCATGCAGGGGGAGGTAGAGTGGTGGGCAGCTCCTTTGTCGTGTGCCCAAATGAGTCACTTGTAAGAGTGCCTTGCTCAATGGCACCTTGGTGGTGCTCCGGAGTTGAGCTGACACCTCCCACACTCCTAATGTTTTTTTTTTTTCGGGGGGAAGCGGGAATCAAATCACCGGTCTTGGGTCATTGGACGACCCGCTCTACCGCCCGCTCTACCACTGAGCCACAGCCACCCCTTTTTCTTTTTTTTTCCCATCATCTTAGAGGCCAAGCCAAGCTTTAAGCCCGAGGTATTGCACTGCACTGACGTGAATAATGTGCTAATGCCCTTTCTTGTAATTAAAAGTCCGAGATGCCATTTTATGTTTGATTACTCTGTTAAATGTGAAGTAATTTTCTCGGGTTACTCAACCATTAATTAACAGTTCAGCATTCAGTGTTAGCATCAGTTAATGATCACAGGCAGAAACCTATTCCAAAAACATTGTTCCTTCATAATTAAGTTTTTACATGGGGACAACCTGACAACATAAAAACAACACATAATTAAATAAAATACAGGTAACAGGTCATTTCCAGCAGTCATTCTGGATTATACATCGTTTTTTTAGAAAATACAAGGAAAAATACTAATCAACTTTACATCATTTCACCTAACCTAAGTTTTCTATGTGTCTGTACGACATAGAAAACCTTTAAAAGCAAATAATGCCATGTTACTGTCCAATAAGTGAGAATAAAAACACAATCATATAAAGCATCCAACAACAGCTAGCTGCTGGCCCTGCTCTGGTACATTTCTTCATCATATCTCTGTCTCTCGATGGCAGCAGGGGTTATGAGACACACCTGCTTGTCACTGTAATCAGCTGGGTACTTAAGCAACCCTCAATGCTTCCCCAGTACCAGAAGAGTCATTTGCTTCTTTCAAGTTGCTGGTTGTTCAGCTGATCTCTTACTTCTTATGCCTCAAGTTATAGTTGTAAAACTTATATTCTTTTGATAATTTTACCAGTTCTGAGTTTGCTCCTGGTCGCCTGTGGTAACTTTCAAGGTGAATTTATGGTGAATTTTGTGTTTGTGACCTTTCCTCTTGTGGTGATTTTCGGTTCTTACTTTGTCTATTTTGTAAGTTTTCTCAAAAGGTGACTTTCAGTTGGTTTTTTTAAATTATTCCTTTTTACTCTACAGCTGGGTTCTGGTTTCCCTTGTGTAGTAACATGGAAGTATTCATTGCCCTATGCATTGATGCATGTGTAGGGTATTGATGTCCATTCATTAAGCTGATAAAAGCCATAAAAACCACAGCCCTTCCTTCAGTGCTCTGTGTGGTTCCCCTGATGCATCAATTCTTGGCTGCCTCAATAGGTATGACGGCTTCTCTATGCTGGCTGTTTTGTAATATTGTTTCATGCTGACAGTTCGCCATTGCAATTTTATAGTGACTGCTCATGCCCTGTTCCATGTTGCCCATATCTGCGCCTGTGTCTGCCTGTGATAAGCATCTGCTTTTGTGTCTCCCATGTTAGCTTGATAATATTTATCATGTAACTAAAGCTAGTGTGGTCACAGGTGAGCTGCCTGGTGGTGTTGTGGAGCCCTCTCGCGTCCTCCTTCATCTGTGCATGTGTCCGCCTTTGTTAAAAGGTACTGTATGTATATGTGTGTATGACCTGACAATTTACCGTATTATGTTTTTTAGTTAGCTTGGCATGCTAATATTTTTGCACAAACACAAACACACACACAGGGGGCCTGTACGCATGCAGGGGGAGGTAGAGTGGTGGGCAGATCTGTCCACTGCCCTCAGACTGCTCTGGACAGCTGGCTGAGAGCAGTGGACATATCTGGCCTCCAGGGCAAGTTTAGGGCATGGATTTACCAGCATGGTATCGTACCAAGGATACTCTGGCCACTGCTTGTCTATGAGGTCCCCATCACCACTGTGGAGACCTTTGAGAGGAAGGTCATTACCTGTCTCAGAAAATGGTTGGGGATGCCCAGGAGCCTTAGTGACATAGCCCTCTATGGGAACACCACAAAGCTCTGGTTGCCATTGAAGTCTCTGGAGGAGGAGTTCAAGGTGGCTCATACTAGAGAGGTGCTGCTGTACCGAGACTCGAAGGACAGGTGGCAAAGGTGGCCCAGGCAGGAGTTGTGATGAAGACCAGGAGGAAGTGGAGTGCCCAGTCTGCTGCACACTCAGCTGTCCATAGAGATCTGGTGAGGGTAGTGGCCCAGGGCAGAGCAGGTCTGGGGATGCTCCCAACACCACCCCGACACAGGGAGTGCAGGGTAAAGGAAAACCGAAAGCAAATACAGGAAGAAGTCAGGACTGCAGTGGATGAAGGGAGAACAAGCAGAGCAGCTGGTCTCAGGTAGCAGGGAGCCCGGAGTAGATGGGAGCACACCATGGACTGGAAAATCACCTGGACAGACCTGTAGCAGGCTGACCCAAATCGTATCTTCTTCCTAATCCGAGCAGTCTACAACATCCTACCTAGTCCAGCAAACGTCTTCACCAAACTGCGCTCAGGGAGAGGAACGCTGGACGTCCTTAGCTCCTGGCCAACAGCACTCGGCCAGGGCCGGTACACCTGGTGCCACAACTAGGTGCTGAAGCTGATTGCTGAATCCATCAGCCGGGGAATCAGCAGCTGCAGTTGGGTGTGCAACGCCACCAACCCCATCACTTTTGTCAAGGTAGGAGCTCAGCCAAAGGCAGGTGGCAAGAAGGCACCAATAGGGATCCTGGCAACTGTCCAAGATTGGCAGCTCTCGGTAGACCAGGAGAGGCAGCTACGGTTCCCAGTACGGTTTCCAGACATCCTTCTGGTCTCAGAGAGCACTAAGAACATTGTGATCATGGAGTTGAAAGTGCCATGGGAGGACTGCTTGGGGGAGGACCAGGAAAGGAAAAGGACCAAGTATGAACATCTGGTCATAGAGTGTCATCAACAGGGCTGGAAGGCACGATGTACGCCCATCCAAATTGGCAGCAGGGGATTTGTGGGGCGCTCGCTTCACAAGACCCTGAGTGCGTTGGGTATTACGGGAACAGCAAGGAGCAGAGCCATCAAGAACACCTCCGAGGCAGAAAGCCTCGAGATGTCTCTGGATCTGAAGAGGAGAACCATGGGGTCAACTGAATGCCACCTGAATACAAGCCGCGGCTTGATCAACTGCGGCTGGGTTGCCACGGCTTGGTTGCCTGGATGAGGATGTATAATGTTGCAAGACTCGAAACACCCTATGAACACAGGATACATTACTGATGATGTGTTCAGGTTACATTGGAAGATGTATTTAAGAACGCATTTGATTAGGTAAATCTGCATTTTGGCTGCTGAACACTGTTGACTGAGGCCACTGCTGTTTTGTCTCCATGTTGTTTTGTTCCCATGACTGGCTGTCAGTCCAGCTCTGGACTACGTGCTTGTCCTATCTATTGGGCCAGTCCCTGCGGCCACAGCTGCACACGTTTTATCAGGTTTGCCATGTTGGGGGATACAAAGATTTGCACTTTTGCGTGATTTATATTTTATGTTTGCTTTTATGTGCTTTTGTTGGAACCACTTTCTTTCTCTTACTTTTGTCCACCTGTAGATCTCCAGCGCTAAGCTCTCTTCCCCCGATTGCAAAAATGTGTTTTGTTGTATTGTGATTTTTAAAGAGTTGTTAATAAATTATATTGTTACACCTGGAACCACATCTCTGCCTCAGTAACATAAACCTGTGTGTCCTTTATAGAAATGTGGAGTTATTCAATAATTCCCAGGGTGAAATTCTCAGGGTAGCATTGGCATTGGCATTGCAACATACTGTAGTACTTCAGCCTACACTCGCCACACTTGTACAAACTGTGAACCAGCTCATTATGACTTATACTTTCTTGAAAACCCTTAATTTCCTAGCTTGGCTAGTGACAAATTCTGATGGACAGGAGTAGTGTTACAATCAGACAAGCAAGTTGTCTTGTCTGGAGAGCACCAGATAATGTGCCAATGCACATTGGCTGGTGCATTAAAATTTACTCATCTATCCTTGGACTAGACACCTGTATCATGTCTTAAAACCACAAGACAGGTAATAGCTACTTCCATGCATATACCCTCAAAGATTTTCTAATAAACATACCATATTGGCCCGAATATAAGACGGTGTTTTTTGCATTGAAATAAGACTGGAAAAGTGGGGGTTGTCTTACATTTGGGATCTAGACATTATACCCGTTCACAACGCTAGATGGCACCAGATATCTTTAAAGCGAGTGCTGAACTGAACTCCCCAGGCCAAAGTGAACCCCTGTCACGAAGAAGAAAAATGAAAATAGCGGTAGCACGAAGAAAAATAAAAAAATAGCGGTAAGAAAGGAAAGAGAAGAAAATAAGAGAAAACAGAAAATGGACACGTAGCGAAAATCTGAGAAGTCAGAGCGGCCACTTCCAAGAGCTTGAAAGGAGGGTGTGCGAGTATGTGGACGAGAAACGAAAGGACGGGATGCCCATCAGATATTAAGATGTGATAGACCGTTTTTGCATGATTTGAATGAGGCAAAATAACATGCTTCATCTCTCGAATATATTGTTATAATCATTTGTTTCAGATGTACTGTAATTATTTTCTGTATAAAAATTTAATTTGGTGTTCAAAAAGTCTTTTTTCAAACTTGAAGCTTGAAAAAGAGGGGGTCGTCTTATAATCAGGGTCGTCTTATATTCGGGCCAATACGGTAATTATTTCGTCTTTTTCAAAATATTAATAGATTTTAGCAAATTTCAAAAGACACACTACATAGAACTTCAAAAAAGTCTTGACGTTCCACATTCAAGACTAACGTCTTGAATGTGGAACAGCAAGACCCAGTTGACGACACAGTCAAATATATCTTATGATATATTGAACTAATTCATTCATCTTCTAGACTTGCTTCATCCACTGTCGCGGGAGCCCATCCTGGCCTACTGAGGGTGTGAGGCGGGGTACACCGCCTCACACCCTGCAAATGTGTGACCTAATTCTCTTTTGAAACCTAAGGAGCTATCAGGCAATTAAGCAGTCCTGTCCTTGACTGCAATAGAAGTCTATGTCCAGAGGGAGACAGCATTGCAGATTCTTGAAACCACCCAAAAAAGTAGTGGACTGTAAGTCTGCATTTGGCAATTGGATAAGTAAAAGAACGACACTTTAAATGGACAACAGAGAGAAATGAAAAGATATATGGAATGCAGCAATTAATCCTCACTTGAATCTGAATATGTTTTTATTGGGATCAATAGCTCACAAAAACGGACAACATATGCAACTTTGACTTACCCGACTTGCGCTTGTAGCCATAGTCCCTGAGGGAGAAGCAACACAAGAGCGACATAGTTAGTGACAGCATACATCCCGTGGTCATCAGCAAAATACAGAATCACGTCACATAGGTTCAGATACTCTTTAATGAAAAATACTGGCAATTAACTGCACTCACAACAAAAGACATGTATGTCCTTGGCATTAGCAAAACACGTGTACAAACAAACGCACTCGTTTGAGGGAGGAAAAAAAAAGAATAAAGGCTGGAAAGAGAGGAATGGCTAATTTTGCCAAGCTGGCAATTTTCCCAGGAGATACATAAGTTGCGTGACTCCAGAACAGCAGCATCATCCTCTTCTCATTTTGTATCTCCACCCCACTCCCTTCAGGGTGAAAGTTTTTGAAAAAGAGAAGATCATGAGGGATATGAGGAAAATTGACAATACCACAGAGAACAACAAACAAACTAGCCAGAGAGTTTGCTAATTTAACTGATAGTTGACACCTAGTATATGACAAGTTTGGAAACAACCCTACAAGAGGAAGTGTTTGACAATTCTGAAATTAAAAAAAAAAGATTAGATGATACAGAAAAATATATAGATGACATACAGGAGTTTATTCAGAACATCAAGGAAGCAAAGTTGGAGCTTCTTGAACTACAAAGAACGTTTGGTTGGCTGACCAGGATCAATGCACAAGTAGACACAGTGGGCCTGTTTCACAAAGCAGGTTTAGTGGAAAATCTGGGTAAGTTAACCCTGAAATCAGGGAAAACCAGGGTTTCCAGTTTCACAAAAGATGGTAATTTAACCCGAAGTCAGAGGAATAATCCTGACCGGTTTCACGAAGTAAAGTCAACTGAATCTCTCGGTTTATTATGGCAGTAACAGACTCTCAAAAGCTAATCTATTTGGGAGCAGGTTTTATTCCACAAACCCAGGGTTTCCTCTGACTCCTCCCACTTTCACAGCCGCTTGTGCCATTTCATTTCCTGGTTCCGTCCGACGGGGAGTTGTACTGAAGGTTGGTTTTATAAAAAACTCTGTATTTTAGAGGCAAACATGGCATGTCCGTTTGACGAGAATCCCTTTTGTGAAGGTTCAGCATTAATTCACATGAAGGGAGAACAAGCAGAACAGCTGGTCTCAGGCAGCAGGGGGCCTGGACCAGATGACAGCACATCATGGACCGGAAAGTCACCTGGACGGACCCGGTGACAAAAATGTAAATAGTTTTGTATCGCGCTCAGATGTCCCGAGATATCATAAAGTTAACTGTCTGGAGACAACTGTCTGGAGATAACTGTCTCCAGACAGTTATCTTTATGATCGGTACTGGTGCACGTCCCGATCCATATCCACACACATCCATGACCTGATCCATCCCCACATTTGCAGCAGTCCTGCGTGAAGCACTCAGTTCAGGTTTTACGTTTTATTTGCAAACGGTAGTTTTTCTATACAATGTGAGAGATTCTCAGTGTGCCTCACCTTTAAACTTTTATCCCAGTTTTTCTCTTTCCCTAGAGATAAACCTGTCAGAATCATCAAGGAGGAGTTCAACAGGATTGCAGGTGAATGATGTAGAAATGTGATAAATGAATGTGAAATTATATTCTCTTAATGACATTGTGCTGAAACCCCAGAATTTGATTAGTAACTTTAAATTCTTTTAGGGTTGCTTATCTATCTATCTGTCCGTCCGTCCGTCTGTCTGTTCGTCCTAGATAAACTAAAATCTGTCCAGATCATATATGATGCTGCAGACTACATTTCTGATGTGGAGGCAAAGTGTTCCGGGTCGGTTCCTGACTCACGGATGTATGATATGTCTTATCTGAGAAACAGACTGTAACGTAGTCAGTAAACTAAAGATTTCATAATAATTCACTTGTCTCCATTGTTTAATCCACTCTAATTAATCCACTAAACATTATAGGAGAGTTTGATGGTTGCCAACCGAGGCTGCTGACCCCTTATACTGACCAAGGCCCTCAACAGAACTTCTACTGGGTTCACTGCAAGAGGAGTGTCTGGGTGAAGATCACCATAGGCCTGCTGAAAGCTCATTTCCAGTGCCGACGTCATTTCAGAATGATTCCTGCTAGCCAGCACCATCACCACAACGGGCAATAAAAACATATCATACACATTTCCTTTGATCATCTTTATTTCTTACAAATACAAAGTTAGTTTAGTATCGTTCCAATACTTAATGTTGTAATAGTTAACGTGATTCACCTGTGACCATCACCCACCTCTAACTTGTGTTCCAGTATTTATATGTCCAGCTCTACCCTGGTTGTACAAGTAAACCATTTCTGTTGTCTGTATTTTTTTTTAGAAAGTGAATTCTACAAACTTCATAGATAGCTGGGAATACATGAGGAGGGCATCTAAACAGTTGCATTTGAATTCAACAGCATGAACCGCTGGTGTTTACTGAGCAACTATTTCACTGTGATAATCTGTGTAGTCGGGACCCTTCTGCCACTGTCCATCCAAGCTCTGTTAAAGAAGTGTTAATACTCCAGTGGAGGCTAAATGTCACTCTGTATTTCACCAGAATGTTAAGAAATGGGAAGAGAACAATCAGTAAGATAAAATATTAAACCACCTTTTTTTCTTCAATTTCTTATTAATTTATTTTTCTTTTTCCAAAGCTGTTTAAGTCAATCCCCTGGACGTTAAGAAAGTTCTTGAAGACCTGATTGTAAATTTACAATCAGGTCCCTTCGAAACTCCCAAAAAGATTGTTTCAGCAGATTAACCCAGGTGACGTGTCTGATGCTAATGAACCTCATTAGCATACAAAGGTGAAACTCACACTCCAACGACCCCCCTTTGACAGCCCCATCAACAATCGTTGAGGGGCCAGACGGGTTCGACCATGGTCGTTGGAATGTGAATAGTACTGACCACACCCCACAGGGTTAATAAACTGGGAAATGACCGGCCATCTTAGGAACTGAAGAAGTCTCTTGGATGAGAGATGAAGCTTCTTCTAGAACTTTCTTAACATCCAGTGGATTGACTTAAACAGCTTTGGATAACCATGACCTGGATAACTGAGAACCTACACAGACATTATTTTCTTTTAATCAACTGGTAACTCCTGTGTGTATCATGTGACCAAAGCAGAGAGAAAAAAAAGCGATAAAACAACAGTCAAAAGTCTACTTAATATTTGCTGTACAATGTCAAACATAGTGAGGGAGATCCCTAATGATATGATGCAGAAGTGTGTGAACAATGTTTTTATCCTTCATTCTCAGCTGCTGCCATGTGCGCTTCTTCCCGCTGCGTTGCACCTAAATAAAATTAATTAATAGGCTATTTTCAAGCTATTCACTAACTTTAACATGGACTAACTTTAGACTTATGCACTGACTTGAGCAGCAATTTACTCCCACGCCATCTCCCTCTCCTTTACAGCTGCAACGCTGTTGCTTTTTCTTTGGAAAATGTCCTCAAAGTCTTTATATGCATGAATTAAAATCTGTGCTTCGACTACCGTAAAGGGCTGCGGAGCAGGTATTGTCCGTCGTCATGGTGAATCGTTGAATCGGGGCTCCATTGATGGCTTTTTTTTTAGAGTTGCCGCACCTTTTTACATATATATATATATATATATATATATATATATATATATATATATATATATATATATATAGTAGAAATGAGCGAGTACACTACTACAGTCAACCCTCGGTTTTCGAACCCTTCTGTTCTCGACCAATTCGGTTTTCGACCAGAAAATCAGAGAATTTTACGTCTCTGAACTCGACCAAAATTCGACTCTCGACCAAACCGAAAGAAGCCGAGTGTACCTGAACGCAACTCACTTGGGAGCGGAGCATAGTATAGTAAAAAAAACTTAGAAAAAGTTGTTTTTTTACATTAATTATAATGGGAAAAATAGTTTCGGATTTCGAACAACTCGCTTTTCGAACAGCCTTCTGGAATGGATTATGTTCGAAAACCGAGCGTTGACTGTATCTGTTCGACGATCTATATTATCTGTATTTGTATTTATATTGGAATGGGCGGGTCTTTAACCGGAAGTGGGTGTGGTTTGACTGGCAATGGGTGGGGCTTAAATCAGTACATTATTTTTAAGTCTGAAATCGATATGGATTGATCAGAAGTTGCTATATTGTTTATTTTCAAACTATTAATAGAACAGCCTCAAAATTCAGATTTAAATCAGTGTTTTTGATCACAGAAGTAAGGGAACTACTTACAGAACAACTTTTTTTTTTTTACTCAGAGCATGAATATTCTTAAGTGTATGACTGAATATTTACAGAACGGCCTCAGAATTCAGGATCAATGCTTTTGATCACAATAGCAAAGGAACTATTTACAGAACAAGTTTTTTTATGAACTCAGAACATGATGTGCATTTATGAATACAATGCATGCAATAGGAAATTATTAACTACAAAGTATGCATGAATTATCAATTGTCATACCCAACAAAACTTTCAAATTTTTTTCTTTTTCTCTTTCTCTTTTTCATTTTTTTTTTTATTTTTAAGTTGAGAGAGAAGGAAAGAGAGAGCAAGTGTGTCTGCATGTGTGTGTGTGAGCTTAATGTGACAGTTAAAATATCTATACACTAAATAAATTATTATTTTGAACTGAAGTGAGAAAATGTCAAACCGCAAGCAGCAAAAAAAAAAAGGCTGGAGTGGAGGCAGTGACCGATGCGACACAAGCAGTTTTCAGTTCTGTCTGGTCAAATGAACCACGTATGTGCAACAAAACAAAACAAGAAACAAGTTCATCAAGTAACCTTAAATAGACTGAAATAGAGGCGAGCTGAAGAAAACCAGTGATTTGTTTCTGTAGGGAGGGACAGGTGCTGTGTGCGACTGGCCAATCACAGAGCGTAAAGACAGTCAATTATGAGCAGGGGTCCCCAACCCCTGGGCCGCGGACCGGTACCGGTCTGTGGGTCATTTGGTACTGGGCCGCAGAGAAAGAAAAAAAAATTACATTACAGTGTGCCCTTTTTCTTTTTCAATGCCTTCCGGGAACCACACGCAATTAACGAATTCCGCAATGAAGCAACGAACTATTTATTTTATCATTGTCACGGGTTCGTGAATACAATGGTGAAAAAAATGATGGCACAGCCGCAAAAGATCCGTTTTGGTGGGGTTTTTTATTTTCACCAAAAACAACCAGTGAAAAATTATTAACAGTGAAGATAAAAATGCCCAAAACCAAAAACCCAGCGCAACAAAAAGAAGTATCTACATACAGAGAAAACTTACTAATAGCCACTGTCACGACCGGGCTCGGGGTCTGCCCCCAGCCTCGCGCTGGATTTCCGCGGCGCAGATCCCACACCTGCATCCAATCATTCCAGACACACCTGCCACCGTTTGACCCCTAATCACTGACTATAAAGACCCGGCTCGAACACGGACCAGGCGTCAGATCCTCTGTGTTGATGCCGTGTTTGTCACCAGTTCATCCTGACTCCTGCCTTGACCCCAGATTGTATTTGGACCCCGACCTGCCTGCCTGGACCCGTATCAGAACTCTGCTTTGTCCCCGACCACGAACTCTGCCTCTGGGACTTGTACCTCTGCCTGCCTGCCTGTTTCCCCGTAAGTCCACAGCCCACAGCCTCTCCGCCCTGGTGGACTCCGGGGCCGAGGCGAACATTATGGACTCTGAGCTGGCCCACCAGTGGAACCTGAAATGCCAGTACCCACTCCTGTTCCTGCCCAGGCGCTGGACGGCCACCACCTGGTCACCGTCACCCATGTCAACGCACCGGTCCAGATCACCAGGAGGCCGTACAGTTTCCTCTGCTCCAGTCGCCTGGCCAGGCTATTATTCTCGGGTACCCCTGGGTCCGCCGGCACAATCCCTGTATAGACTGGGAACGGGCGCCATTCTGGAGTGGAGTAAAGACTGCCACCGTACATGTTTAAAGGCAGCAATACCAGACTCCTGCAGACCTCCAGCTGGACCACCCCCCGATATCTCCAAGGTCCCTGAGGTTTGTCATGACTTAAGAGAGGTGTTCAATAAAGCCAAAGCTACCTCGCTGCCCCCACACCGGCCCTACGACTGTGTCATCGACCTGCTTCCTGGTTCCACTCCACCCAGGGGCCGCCTGTACTCCCTCTCTGCCCCTGAAAGGAGGTCTATGGAGGACTATATCAATGACTCCTTGGCTGCAGGCATCATCCGGCCATCGTCCTCTCCCGCTGGTGCGGGGTTCTTCTTCATGGGGAAGAAAGATGGTTCGCTCCGTCCCTGCATCGATTACCGGGGACTGAACGAGATCACGTTCAAGAAACGGTACCCTCTTCCTCTGCTCTCCTCGGCTTTTGAACTCCGCAAGGGGGCACGGTCTTCACTAAATTAGACTTAAGCAACGCCTACCACTTGATCCGGATCCGGGAGGGGGACGAGTGGAAAACGGCGTTCAACACCCCCACTGGACATTACGAATACATTGTGATGCCATTTGGACTTACAAATGCACCGTCAGTCTTCCAGGCTCTGATCAATGACATTCTGAGGGACATGTTGAATAAATTTTTGTTTGTTTACCTGGATGACATTCTGATTTTTTCCCGGACTCAGTCAAAGCACGAGAGACATGTCCACCTGGTGCTCAGTCGTCTGCTCGAGAACTCACTGTTTGTTAAGGCAGAGAAATGTGAGTTCCATGTCAAATCTGCTTCTTTCCTGGGCTATGTCATGGCAGAAGGGAATATACAAATGGACTCAGCCGAAGTCTCTGCAGTGACCTCTTGGCCAGTTCCGGATACCCGTAAGAAACTCCAGCAGTTCCTGGGGTTGCGAAATTCTATAGACGATTCATCCGGGATTATAGCTCCATCGCAGCCCCTCTCACCACCCTCACCAGTACAAGGCAGCCTTTTTCTGGGACCCCTGCGGCTGATAGGGCGTTTAACGCTCTCCGGACCCTGTTCTCCTCTGCGCCCATCCTCCGCAAGCCAGACTCTGAACGCCAGTTCATAGTGGAGGTGGACGCTTCTGATGTGAGGGTGGGAGCGGTGTTGTCCCAGAGGTCGGCAGAGGACGAGAAGCTCCACCCCTGTGCGTTTTTCTCCCGTTGATTGTCGCCAGCTGAGCGCAACTACAACATCGGGAACCGAGAACTGCTGGCGGTAAAACTGGCTCTGGAGGAATGGCATCACTGGCTGGAGGGCACTTCCATCCCGTTCCTGATATGGACAGATCATAAGAATCTGGAATACATTCGTTCAGCGAAGAGACTCAATCCCAGACAGGCCCGGTGGGCCTTATTTTTTACCAGGTTCAATTTCTCCTTGTCATACCGCCCTGGCTCCCGCAACATTAAGCCTGACGCACTTTCCCGCCAGTTTGCAGTGGATGACACCTTGCCCCAAGACGACCCATTCTTCCCGGCCCCTGCGTGGTTGCTGCTCTGACCTGGGATGTCGAAGAGAGGGTGAGAGAGGCCATTCGTGACCAGCCCGGACCCAGCACCTACCCCGCGGACCGCCTGTTCGTGCCAGAGGTCCTGAGGACTCCAGTCATCCAGTGGGGTCATGAATCCCATCTGGCCTGCCACCCCGGTTCCACTTGTACAGCCTCTCTGGTCAGCCAAAGGTTCTGGTGGCCCAGCCTGAAGAGGGATGTCCTGGACTACGTACGAGCCTGCCCTATTTGCACCCGGAATAAATCCATGTGCCGCCCCCCAGCTGGACTTTTACAACTCCTGCCGGTGCCCAGTCACCCATGGTCCCATATTGCCCTGGACTTTGTTACGGGACTTCCACCCTCTGATGGCATGACTACCATCCTCACGGTGGTTGATTAGTTCAGCAAGAAGGCACATTTTATTCCCCTGCCCAAATTGCCATCGGCAAAAGAGACTGCCCAACTGGTCCTCCTGCACGTCTTCCGACTACATGGACTTCCTAAGGATGTAGTGTCAGACCATGGGCCGCAATTTGTCTCCTCCTTCTGGAAACAGTTTTGTCAGCAGCTGGGGGCCACAGTTAGCCTCACTTCCGGTTTCCATCCCCAGTCCAATGGCCAATCTGAGAGGGCTAACCAGGAGCTGGAGAAGACGCTCCGGTGCATGGCGTCGCTGAACGCCGGCATGACCAACTCCTGTGGGTGGAGTACGCCCACAACTCTCTCACCAGCTCTGCCACTGGACTCTCCCCATTCCAGTGTGTGTATGGGTACCAACCACCGCTGTTCTCCAGCCAGGAGGGATAGGTCACCTGCCCGTCAGCATTCGCCTACGCCCGACGAACGCTGGTCTGCCCCCAGCCTTGCGCTGGGTTTCCCGCGGCGCAGATCCCACACCTGCATCCAATCATTCCAGACACACCTGCCACCGTTTGACCCCTAATCACTGACTATAAAGACCCGGCTTGAACACGGACCTGGCGTCAGATCCTCAGTGTTGATGCCGTGTTTGTCACCAGTTCATCCTGACTCCTGCCTTGACCCCGGATTGTATTTGGACCCCGACCTGCCTGCCTGGACCCGTATCAGAACTCTGCTTTGTCCCCGACCACGAACTCTGCCTCTGGGACTTGTACCTCTGCCTGCCTGCCTGTTTCCCCGTAAGTCCTGTCTGTATCCTCCCGTGTCTGCACGCCGCCTGCCCCACTCTGTTTCCCTGGACTCGTGCACCGGTTTTTCCCGTGCTTCCCTCGTGTGCCTTTGCTGTAAATAAAGACTTTAGTTCAGATGCACCTGGTCTCCGTTCCTGTCTCGGTCCTGACAGCCACCATGCACAATAATCAATAACGCTCCACTCTAGCTCCAACTCTCCAACTCCAACTCTAACTTTCCAACTCTCCCCATAAAGCAGAAATGCTTTCCATATATAACCCCATATCCCTCCCCTGGCAAACCAACAATAATTAAATAGGGTTATTTTTACACTATCTGGTATAATAAACCAGAAACAGAAAAACCTGCTTCACAAAATAAATCAGAACAGAATAAAACATAAATGCCTATCATATGGCTGTTTAAACATTGTTCAAAACTCCGCAAAATACAAAACGACTCAGTAACACATAAAATGGTTTAGTCCAGGTACCGGGCTGGCCTGACAGTGCCCCACTTTGCGCTATTTAAGCCACACCCAGGGAGTGGCTCGGTTTGGCCCCTGAACCGGATACGGATCCATGCAACATCCCCAGGTGAGCTTCTCTCATGAAGTTCTGTGTGGATGTGGGGAAAACGTGTAGGCGCCGCGTGTGCACCCTCAAACGCACTAACGCGACAGTGTGTAGATGCGGACATGAGAATGTGAACCTGCCGGAGAATGTGCATGAAACAGTCTGAGCGGGACCACGCTCCTGCAGTCCTGCCAGGAAACATTGAGAGCGCTGCTGCCGCCGCTCTCCTGGGCGAGGGAGAGAGGCGGATGGAACGGAGATGGACGGAGCGGTAGAGACCGCTCCGTCACAATCATCTACAGTAATTTAAACGTTTATGACCCTCCCCATACTGATGTTGAACCATGTTCTGTCTGTATTACCTTTTCCCATGGAACTGAGCGCACTTCTGGGTTCCGTCAGCCAATAAAATGCGGGTACGGTATCACGTGACTGGATACCAAAAATCTGCGATGAGGTGAAGTTGCGAGCATTAATGCGCAAGGGCGCACTACTTCTGTTTTATTTATTTCGGAGTCTGAACAATGTTTTAATTTGAAAAATTACCCGATTCTCTCTTACATCCATCTATGTCAGTGGTCCTCAACCACCGGGTGGCACAGAAAGTTTGACTTTCTTTTTTTTTTATTGATCACTGGTCTAAAGATGTTTTATTTTGAAGTGACGTCTGGGCGGAATGACGCACAGACGAATACATGCGTCTGTCCCGCTTGACAGGTCTCGTGACAGGTTACCAGTAGGGCTGTCACTTTAACGCGTTAATTAGATTAAATAATTACGCTACAAATTCATGCGCTATAAAAATTAACGCAATTAATCGTGAGTGGCAAGTCAATGCGCAGGCATTTTAAATTTGGCCCATTGAGGGACCCGCAGGCTGCAGTGGCACATCACTTTGTACCTGCGCCACTAGTCAAAAGCAGGGTGACTGACAACAGAAATGGATGCGACACAGGAGAGCGAGGCAAGCCCACTCGGACCTTTGGGCGGAAAGTTTATTTATAAAAAGAACAAAGACGGGACTATCAACAAAAACGCAGTGATTCTGCGCTGCCAATCTGTGCTGTAGATGGCTCCGTCAGTCTGCCCCAGGGCAGCTGTGGCTACACACGTAGCTTACCATCAACAAGTATGAATGAGGAGTGATTGAATAATGGATCCGATGTAAAGTGTCTTTGAGTGTCCAGAAAAGCGCTATATAAATCTAATCCATAATTATTATATTATTATTATTATTGTTATTATTATTATTTGTACCTTTTGTAAAGAGAATTTTCATATCACCGAAGCAGCTCCAGCCAACGTATTATTTAAATGCAAAACATGTCAAGGACACAGAGTTGAACGTTAGCTTACCCTTCTAAAGGAAAAGCCTGTTGGCATCTTGCTATTGATGTTGCCTTATTTAGAGGCATGTTATACTATTCATTTTGAATTGGTGTATTGAGTCAGCTTTAGTATTCATTTTGATTGAGAGTCTGCTTATGTGCCTATTTGAGACTCAGCCTTATTTTATTTCTGAATTGTATTTATTTTATTTAACTGTATTTGTATTGCATTTTTCAGAAATGCACCTGGCCTAATTGGTTTGCTGATGTGCTTGGCCTTTTTTCTTTTCAATTTCATTTATAAAGCAAACTTAACCAATAAAAATGTGGATTTCAAATGTTCTCTTCTTGGTGTATTCTATTGATTAGTCATGCACAACAATTTTGTAATGTCCTAGAATTCAAATTCTTTATTCGGGGGGCTTTAGGACGTATGAGATTAAAATGCGATTAATTTTTTAAATCCCCTGACAGCACTGGTTACCAGCCATTGCCCCTAAATTAAGCACCCACAACTGCGCCAGTGTTCTGGATTGAGTTAAGGCAGATTGTGTTGAAAACCCTGCCTCCATTTCCAACCTCCTGTCTGTGTGAAGCGGGATTTTCTCCGGTGACCGTAAAGAAAACCAAACTGCGGAGTAGACCGTACTTCCGGAACACACTTCAGATTCAGGTCAGCTCACCTCCGGAGCACTGCCGAGGCGCCCCTGAGCAAGGCGCCGTCCCCCTTACAAGTTGCTCATTTGGGGCGCACCAATAAAGGAGCTGCCTGCCACTCTAACTCCTCTCATGTGTACAGGCCCCGTGTGTGTTTGTATTCAGGGCCTGTACACACATATATATGCATGATTTGATTTGAACTAACTAGAGTGTGCCACTAATTTCCCTGCGGGGATTATAATCAGTATATAAAATTAAAAAAATTAAAAAAAGATGTCATTGTCTCCCGTTACCCCTAGACCAGCGGTCCCCAACCACTAATTTTCATTATTGTAATTATTATTATTTGATTGACTTGTTCACCCTTTTATTGGAAATGATCAGTATTTCTCCTATAACGAATGCACTGATTGTAAGTCTCTATATTTCAAATTAAACCTCATCACTGCAGTCACTTCAATCAAGTTTTTATTATAATTATTTCTTACAATTATTTTGTTTATAGAGATATTGATTATCAATTTATGAAAAAAAAGTTGTTTATTGTCTGTTTATGTCTGCATTTTACATAAAACCACTGTGGATGATTTATTATTAGTCTACAGCTCTCCTGGCATCATTAACAATTATTGAGCAAATGCAGGCCGGTCCTTAAAAATATTGTCATAGATGAAACTGTTTCATGGTGCAAAAAAACATGGGGACTGCCGGTTATGTAGAATGACGAGTGGAAACTATACTTTACAGAACAGGCCTTTATCAACGGCTGGAAACAGAACATGTCCAAGAGCGGGCTGGCACACAACAACACACGCAGGCATTATGCTGTACACTTAAGAGTCTTGCCGTAAAGCAGTGTCACAAGCTGTCGTAACTAACGAGCGACACTGTAGTCTTCTGTATCACTACATGACCGGTTATGAGGATTTTCCTTCAGTTCGAGCATGAGTTTTGACAAATTTTACTCGTATCGTGCTCATACTTGTTAAAAATGCTTTATCCGTACCGGATACTCGTCTGAAACAAGTACCCGACTCAACTCCAATATATATACTGTATACAGTGCGCCCTGTATGATGCGCGAATGTGTTGATGCATTCGCGCATCAACGGTCGCGACTTCACCTCATCGCGGATTTTTGGGAGGCAGTCACACGATACTGTACGCACATTCTCCTGAATGACGGCACCCGGAAGTGTGCAACGTTCCGTGATATATACAGTATATGTATATATATGGATAGTAGCTGCCTCAGGACTTGTGAAGGGTGGTAGTTATTGCCCAGCTCTATCTACTGTATAAGACTATGGCAAGTACCATGAATCTAAAGAATTTTATTTTAAGTTGTTATCTGATTTTGGGATTTCAGTCCCTTCTCATAGCATTAAGGGCTCTCCAGGCCAGAACTTGCGGACCTTAGAGTCCTGGAAAGGGAGTTAATCCATGAGCCTAATTACTTAAAATTAAGATAACATTTGTATGGTCTTGCCACTCTTTACATGTAACAGTGATCCAAAAATTGTGATACACATCATCACTTTGTTCTTTTACTCATTAATTACAAGCCCAACCTTTTTAGAACTGAAGAAGCCTCTTGTATGAGAGGTGAAACATCTTCATGAAACTTTCTTAAAGTCCAGTGGATTGATTAAACAACTTTGGATAACCATGACTTGGATCATTGAGAACTTATGCAGACATTTTTATGGGATGATTACCAAAAGTCGTCTTTCACATGAACATTTACAATCACCTCATTGAACCACAAAAGTCATGATGGTCAATGCATAAAAATATATGTGTTAACTGAGTACAGTGTAACACTCACTCGACTGGGGGGTTGACGTCTTCAGCTTTTGTTTCAAAGAAGCGCAACACTTCCTCACTTTGAGAGATCTGAGGAGGGAGTCTGATCAGTGCCTGGGGAGGAAGACACAGAGATGGTGTTCATGGAATGACAAACATCAACTAGAATAAACTTTAAAAAAAAAAAAATTCTTAAACTTGCAATTTTTTTAAAAAATTTAATAGCAGGGTACTCTTCAACTAATAATTAACCCCCTATTCCAATATAATAATAGAGGCCATTGCAAAGCATCATCATGGCTCGGAAAACATGAGAGAAAACAAATTATTCTCCCCACCAGCTGTGATTAAAGTCTGTCAAGTAGTATATGCGTAACTGATAGGAATGATGAATGATGAAAATGAGATATTTCAATGTTTAAGGAAGTGTGTGTGTGTGTGTGTGTGTGTGTGTGTGTGTGTGTGTGTGTGTGTGTGTGTGTGTGTGTGTGTGTGAGGGGGGGGGTCATGAATCCATTACTATATTTGAACTCAGTCTTTTCTTTACCACATCCCCCACCCATCTAGAAACATTCAGAAAAATCTGTCAAGTGGTTTATACGTGATTTGCTGTTTTTGTCAATGTTATATTAAAGAAAGTGATTAGAAATCCATTCCAAATATTATGACATTGTTTTTTCTTTAAAGGTATAGGAAACTCATTGAAAAGTATTATTTATTTTATCGTTAAAAAACAAACAAACAATATTTCCATTGTTCCTGCCCTCCATTCCAGCCCTCCATTGTTCTCCTTGGGGACTTCAACACTCACGTGGGCAATGACAGTGAGACCTGGAAAGGGGTGATTGGGATGAACGGCCTCCCTGTCACGACCTTGTGCAGTCTGTTTGCCTGTCTCTCACTGGTCTGTCTTTCTTGCAGCTACTAGGAGTTGGCTGGTAGGCGGAGCTATGAGGGAGTGCCTGTTAGTGCCCGCCATTCTGGGTTGGGCCTGCAGGGCTTTTTAAGGACTGCCCTTTTTAGTCCATGGGCCAGAGCCCAAAATTTCACTTGTCGGTATCAGTCAAGGTAGCAAAACTTGCTTATATTTTTTGAAAAGATACATGTCTGTAGATGATATTTTGGTATGATAACCATTCCTAAGTGGCAGCTTTGTCTCAGTAATCAGCTCCTGAAGTTAACCACCCCCTACAAAAAGTTGCATGTAGACGCTGGTGCATGTCCTGGTTTAGGCTCATAGTCAGGACCTTTGTCAGTGTTTTATAATATTGTATTTGGTATCATTTTAAAGAGGATCCTCTAAGCTTTCATTCAAGGCCAGTTGTGCATGTGTCTGACTTATATAGAGGTGGCTAAAGCTCATTCAAATTGTCCATGACACATTTTTTTGGCATTTTCGCCTAAACTATACACTTTGTTTTAACCCTGTGGCATCTAAGAACATCACAGACACAAAACTCAAAAACTGAAATACTCACAGGGAACTAAGGATTCAGGAAATGTATTATATGCCCATACTATTCCATTGTGAGAGATGACTGTGGGCCTTTAATTAGAACTTTGGCAGAAATCTCTTCATATAGTCTAGTTGAAAATCCCCAAAAGGCCAAATTCGTTTACTTTGTGATATAAGCATAAACATTTCCATATTTGCACTGAACACAGTACTAGAGTAAGGTAAGGAACTACTTTAATATTATAAACAACATTTACATATACTTATTCAATGATATATGTAATCCCATACATATCAACAGTGATGGGTCTATGTAAAGAAGGTTATATTATTGTGTACTATTATGAACAAGTGTAACCGATTCCAGAATCACCACATACATAACACAATAATACCACACTGTGTCACTGATCAAACTGCTCATCTCTCTCATCATCTGACTCCCCAAGTTCAAAGTGAGGTTCTTGATCTTCCTGTCGTTTTTGGTTACTGCAGGTCTGTAACCTGCACATATCTGTGCATGTCAGTCCATTTGACAGGCACGTGCAGCTTGGCATTTTGCATGAACGCACACACTTGCATGTTAGCAGTTCCAAGACTGCATCTGGTGCAGGTGGGCAGCACATCCAGTAAATGGCCAGCTTGCCATCATCGTCTGTCCAAACATTTTCAGTAGGGCTTGGCACCACAGGGTTAGTCTGCAGACAGCACTTCCATATTGATGCCTGATAGTTGGCTCGTTGAACATGCATGAAGAGACAGTCTCTACATAGTGGCAGCTGGCTGGACTCAATCTCTCCCCTTTTGGTGCAGAAGAGCCGGTAGCGCAGTTCATTCACCTCAAGAGTGCTGCTATTAGCAAAATACATGTGCCAGGTGAACTGTTCAGTTTTCCGGAACAGCTCATCGCTCACATTCCATGACTGCCCTAGTTGACTAAAAGTCTCTTGGAAGGAAGTGTCCTTTCTCACCATCTTCAGGGCATTCAGTTCAGCCGGTTCAGTCGTTCAGCACCTTTGATCGAAATCTGGCGATAAACATCAAAAACAACATCAATCCTATCACTCTGTGCCGCCTCATGAAGGACCTGGGTCAAGGCTGACTCTGCTACCTGTGCAAAGGTTTTGTTGTTGCCATTAATTTTTTGGACCAAGCTCATCCCAACAATGATGGAAGCAGATGGGGTTGGGATGTGTTCTGCAGGAGATACATTCTTCTCAAGCTCTCTGGCGAGTGCAGCCTTATTTGTTTTTCATAGGGACCCATCAGCATTTGCCAGTGCCCATGGCAGAGGGCCCAGTGGGTGGGAAAGGACATCCTTCTCATTCACCTTCCTGCTTTCAGCCACCAGGATCATGTGGCTGAACAGGTTTCTGTCTGCCTTCAGAACCACATCTTGTGCCTTCTTTCCATGAGCCATTTTTGTGCTGATACTGGAGAACGTCTTCAGGTTTTGCTTGGTCAGCTTGTCGTAGAATTTCACAGATGGTGGGTCCTCATCTAACCTTGTTTGTTTGAATACCTGGTAGGCCTCTTCTCCTATCTCAAGTGCTCTCAAGAGATCCCTGGTCACATCAGGTGGGGCCATGGTGCCAGTGGAGAGGCTAACCAGATTGGTATCATTAGGGCACATAGGATTGGGCCAGTTATTCTCCATAAGATTGATGAGAGACTGGACATCAGCTTCATCTCTCTTGATCCTTGGACCCTGTAGATCTGGATGGGACAGTTTGGACCTGCCTTGACCTATCAGGTCTCTCAGCTGTCGGAGGTGCATGCTTCTGTACTCAGCTGTTAAATAATATTTGGTCACAACTCCTGGCTTCAAGCTGAATCCCTTTGTACCTCCGGCTGTCTGGGTGTCTTTATTCACCATTTCTTCTGTAGCTTGGTCCATAGGGATTCGGCCAAAGGGATTGGTGGAGCCCAGCTGCACTGAGAAGCCTCCCTCCATGAATTCTTTGTACACATCTGGGTGTGTAATTGGGAGCTGAGACATCTGTGCATAGTAATAGGGGAGGTAGCGTGCATAATTCATCCTGTCATACACCCAACTCTGGAATGAGATACCATATTATATTAGAACAATAACCTCTGTTATACATTTTAAACAGACATATAAACACTACCTGATGGAAGGATACACTTGTAACTACTAACCTAACCCATAACGTGTGCATACTTCATTCAAGTCCCTGCCTCTTTAAATGTTTTGTGTTGCTGTCTGTTTTGTTGACTGTTTTGTGATGTGTTTCTGTCTTTCATGTGCTATGGAACAGGAACCTGCTGTAAACCAGTTTTAACTGAGTCAGGCCTGATTAATTGTAACTGATTATTTCATATAGAAGGATGGTCTTCCTGCTATGCCTTAGGCCTGTCGCACCTCCAGCGGTGCCTGTGGTGGACTGTGCATGGCAGGAACGTCCTCTCCACCGGCGGCACGGTGGAGTAGTGTATAGCACTGCTGCCTCACAGCAAGAAGGTCAGGGGTTCAAACCCCATCATTTCCAATGTGGCCTTTCTGTGAAGAGTTTGCATGTTCTCTCCGTGTCTGAATGGGTTTTCTCCAGGTTCTCCGGTTTTCCCCCATTATCAGGAAAAAAACATGCATTTAAGGAATATTAGGTCATGTTGGCCCGTAGTGTCAGCGCACCCAGGGTGCAGCGGCTCTAGACCAACTTTACATCTGGCCTTTCAATCTCATTGTACCATCCCTGTACAATGACAAATAAAGCTCTTTGTCTTGTCTTTGTTTTCCCTGAGCCAGGCCTAAACCTGACTGCATACCAAAAGGAACGGGAACGAAGTTTTGCTGCAGGGTCTTCAGCTGGGGACCACCGTTCACGGATGTTTCACCCCTTACGCAGAACATCTCCTGGTGGCGGGGCAGTGTACAAGGACGTCTCCCTGACACCCCTGCAGCAAAACATATTCTGGTGTTCCCCCCCAAGATTTGTCTCGTCGTCTCAACCAGAGCCAGTGGCTTGCCTTCTCTGCTTCATCTGAGAGTTCTTTTGTGGCTTTACTCAATCTGGCTCCCCGTAGCCCCACATCCTTGAGTAGGCAAGACACGGAGCTGCCAACGAACCCTCTCATTTCCACCTCCACTGGGTACCTTCTCGCACTCCAGCTGCTTTCCCTGCACTCCGCAACCAAGTCTGCGTATTTTGCCATCTTTCTTTCGTAGGCAGCTTCCAGTCCCTCCTCCCATGTCATTGTCAGCTCAATCAGCAAGACTGACTTCGCTGCTGCAGACCACAGCACTATGTCTGGTCTTAGGGTGGTGGTGCAGATCTCCTGTGGGAACTGGAGCCGTTTCCCCAAATCCACTTCCATCTTCCACTCCGCCCCTGGTGTTAGCAGCTTGGAGGGTGGTGGTCTCTTGCTGGAGTGTTCCACAGGTTCCCCCTGCCTGAGGAAGTGGATCCTGTGTTGGTTCTTTGATGGACTTGATGGATGAGCTTGTTGGCCTCCTGGCGGCTTTTCTCCAGCACCTCTGCCAGTTTCCTGAGCACTTGGTCGTGCCGCCAAGTAAACCAGCCCTGTGTCAGAGCTGTTTTGCATCCTGACAGGATGTGCTGGAGTGAGGCATTGATGGTCCCACAGAGGTCACAGGATTCCTCTATTCCAAGCCACTGATGGAGATTTTCGGGGCTAGGTAGTGTGTCATAGGTCGCTCTGATGAGGAAACTGAGTCGAGCTTGTGGCACTTTCCAGAAGTCTGCCCAGTTGACTGCTCGGCTCGTGACACCCTCCCAGTTCGTCCAGCGCTCCTACTGCCCCTGTGCCACAGACTTCACTCTGAACTTCTCCTGTTCCACTCTGGTGACCTTGGCAACAACAAGGTCCTTTCTTTCCTTCCTGTTTGCCCTAGACCACAGAATGGGTGGATCTGTCCATCCAAGGCCTGCGTGCCCTGTCTGGATCCTGCCCACGACTTCCTGGTGTTGCAGCTGGCCCATCGCCTTCTGGACCTCCTCCACAGCATTCCATTTCCTTCCCATTGCAACTCCAGAATTTCCTTCTGCCACTGTCCTGTTGGAGGAGTCCCTTAATTCCATCACCAGCCATGCCTTTTCCTGCCTGTAGCCCAGCGTGATGGATTTCAGTGGTAGTTGGAGTGAGTTCCAACCGTATAGGCCAGCTGCTGAGAAACAGCGCGGGAGTCCTAGCCAGTTGCGGATGAAGGAGTTGGCTTTTGCCTCCATTCCGCTCACAGCTGATGAGGTGACTTCGCACAGTTTCAGAGGCCACATCACCCTCGGGTACAGGGTGAAGTGATAGCACCACACCTTGTGCTTTCCGGGTAGCTGGCTTGAGTGGATTTTGCCAGGCCTTCTGAAAGCTGCTGAAGGATGGTTTTCCCCATGTTCTTGTCTGAGAGACCAGATGTATAATGTCTACCCAGGCTTCGGATGGGCTGGTCCGCGATGAGGAGGATTACTTCTCCGCCGATGGTAAAGGTGACTCTGTCATTCCTCTCCCCCTTCCTCAGTGAGAGGCTCCTTGACTTCTGTGGCGTAAACCTCATCTTTGCCCAGGAGATCAATTCGTCCAGCCTCTTCAGCAGCCTGGATGTGTATGGCGCAGTTCGTAGCAGGTACATGATGTCGTCCATATAGCTCCTTAGGGGAGGGAGCCTTTGACCTGCAGGCAGTCGGACCCCGCCCACCACTTGCCTTGCCCCGATCAGGTTGACCTCGAATGCTGCCACGAAAAGGATGGGGGAGATGGAGCATCCCATTGTGATCCCTACTTCCAGTTGTTGCCACCCAGTAGTGAACTTCTTAAGTGCAAAGAAAATGTTCAAGTCCTGGAAGTACTTCATGATCTTGCTCTTGATGATGTCTGGGACGTAGAAGAAGTCAAGGGCGTATGCTATCAGCTGGTGTGGGACTGACCCGTAGGCATTGGCTAGGTCCAGCCATATGACATGCAGATCTTTCTTCTCCCTCTTGGTGGTCTGGATCTGTTCCCAAATCATTGAAGTATGCTCAACGCAGCCAGAGAACCCTGGTTTTAGATTAATGTATATATGTTATCCCATATTTACTCGTTTTCATTTTTGAACCAATAAAGGATTTAATTTAATAAAGGTCAAAATCACCTTAACGGCACTTTAGAGCCAGAGTAAAATCTATAAAAAAAAATCTATATATATATATGGTATTTTGATATGTAAAAGTATTATAACATCTATGTTTAGTTTAAACACAGTTTAAAGATAAATCATGTATTTTAACGATATAATTAATTGATTAAAATATGCCTTACACTTCATGCTTGCGTCACAGTCCACCATGCTGCTAATAAAAGAGTGTGGCTCTACTGCAGTCCACTTTAGGTAATGTGGAACACTTGATTGGCTTAAAGACATCCAATCAAATAAGCCTGTGCATTTGGGTGGAGTCACATGACAGTAATCAAAGATCTAGACATGTTAGAAAATGTATGTCTGTTGGAGTGGATGGAGAATTTAAACAGGTTTAATTAATCTTAACTAAATTAACTAATCATCTTCACAAGTACATTAACAATATATTGATGGTACAGTTAGCAGTTTAGATATCTTTACTAACCAGAAATAATTCAGAACCACCTGTACTTTCCTCACCTGCCAGTAAATTATCATGAGCAAACACGCAGCTGGAATCAAAAGGAAAACAGATAGCGCCAATCTATTCCAGACTTAACTTAGTCACTAAAATTGAAGAACAAGCATGAATAAATGCAAGAATATGTATAAAATATATGTCTAGGGGACAAACATCCATTCTGTAAACTATTCATTGTCGTAATTAACAGCAGAGGTTTTGGAAAGTCACATTTGTAACGTCCAGGCAAATTTGCCTGGACGTTAATGACACGAAAATGACACGAAAATGACACTGCTGCTCATTTGGAAAGGTTATCATGTTTTATTTTACTTCTGTTGGTGTAACAAATAAAATGGCACCACTGAAGTTTTGCCACCTTGAGTGGTACCGATATCTGGTCTGGCCCATGGACTATTTGGTCACAATCTCTCTCAGCTAGGCCTGCTGCAGCCTCATCAGCCTGATCACTTTGTTTGGTTTGTTGCACCTTACAACACGACTTTACACCATGATTCACTCATCCACGCATGGCTAACATGACTGATACCCTTCATACATACACATGCCATCAGTAACTTGCTTTTGCTCATTTGTTTTAGTTAAATAAAACTATCTTTGACTGTTACATCTGTGTGTGGCCTCCCTTTTGTTGCCGACCTTGAACCAGGTGGTAACAAATGGGGGCTCGTCCGGGATTTACTTTAATGTTGGGACTCTGGTAAGATTATAGCTCGCTAGGGGAATGTTTCACACAGATTTTGGTTGACTTTGGTATTTCAGCGGCATGTTGTTCGATATATTTTGGCCTGAAAAATGTTTGAACATGTTTTCCTGAACTGCCAGTAGGATTTGAGGGCTGGTAAATTATTTGGAACTCTTATTCCTGATAAGCATAAGCAACATGGGGCACTGGCTGTCTCTGTTGACCCTTTTATTGTTTTAGTTTGTTATTTTTGTGCAGTAAGTGGTTAAAGCATTGCTCGGGGGCACTTCCAGGACTGTCCAGGTGATTTTCAGCGTGCTGAAAATTAACCGGGTCGCTGGGCGTCGTGCTTAATTCATCCTGCCACAACCCTGTATGAAGACTAGGGTTGAGTGAGTTAGCTAGTTATTGGTTAGGCAGTTAGCCAGAGGGATGAGGTTCCAAATTCAAAGCAGCCATTAATCCTGTTGGGCAGTAGTGGAGAATTTTGTCTTTGCTTCTAAATTTGGCTTACTTGTGATGTGGTGAAGTTGTTTGGTGCTGAAAGAAAGAATTACATTAACCCTAGGTGGTCAGACTGGGAAATGGCTTCAACTGAAGATTTTGTTCAGGCTCCATATGAGGATTTGCTCAACTCTTATAGAAGAGATCAGCTCTTTCAAGTAGCTGAGTATTATGATGTTGAGGTTTCTAAAAGCATGAATAAAGAGGAGTTTCTGGCCACATTAAAGACCCAATTGGTAGAGCTCAATATTTTGTCGTCTTTGGGGGAAGGTACAAGTGCTCAGGTGGATAGGACTAGGCTGTCTGATGTAGCTTCGGTTAAGGTCAGTGGGCCTGGTAAAGTGTTGGCTCCTGTTTTGGCTGGGTTTGGGACTGGCTTGACGTTTGAGCAACAGAAGGAGCTCCTTCTGCTACAACAAAAGAATGTTATGGAGGTAGAAGAGCTGAGACAGGAGGCCCGTTTGCGGGAATCTGCACTAGCAACACAAAAGCTACAATTTGGAACGTTACAAGTTGGCTCTCATAAGTGAAGGCAAGCTTCAGGCTGAGCCAAACACTGGAGCCAAACACCACTCCGTCATTTGATGTTGCCGTCAATTTACGGTTAGTTCCGAAATTTAATGATCAGGGCCCTGATATTTTCTTCATGTTATTTGAGCGTTTAGCTGATGCACGTAATTGGTCTGATACTGAGCGTACTCTACTGCTTCAATGTGTGCTCACTGGCAAGGCTCAGGAGGCTTTCTCAGCCTTGAGTGCTACAAACAGTGGTAGCTATTACTTGGTTAAAGCTGCTGTACTTAAGGCACTTGAGCTAGTACCTGAAGCTTATCATCAGTGTTTCAGATTATTCAGGAAAGAGAAGCAGTCTTACACTGAATTTGCTCGCGATTTAGCCACTCTCTTCAACCGCTGGAGTGTCTCTTCTGACATAGAAACCTTGGAGGATTTGCAGGAACTGATTTTGCTTGAGCAGTTTAAAAATACTCTGCCAGATCATGTTGTTACTTACCTGAATGAGCAGAAGGTAAGCAAGGTTTCTCTTAGAACAATGTATATAAGTGATCTCATATTTACTCTTTTATATTCCTTTATTCTTTGTACTACACGTTATAACCATATAAATGTTTATACCTGTGTGTTAGTGTCTTGCTATATATTGAGTTATTTTTCAGGGAGACAACAGCAGCAATGGGATCACTGGAGTGATAGTAGAGGTCCCTTGAGCAGGGCGTGACCTCTAAACTGCTAGTCAGGAATGTGCCTGGTTGTTGTCTTTTAAGGAGAGGATGTCGTAAAAAGATGACTAATTAACTCTTTAATGGCATCATTTCACAGGTGTTGTTTTACTGTTGTTTCTCTGCCCCCCATCCCTTAGAAAAATAATGTAAACAGGGAACGCCCCAAGTGAATAAAGGAGAGGGTTCGGCAGAGATATTTTGAGAACGGGTTGGAGATCTGTAACTGAGCACATCTCTGTCCGTTATCCTCGCGAGTAAAAAAAATATAACTGTTGTCTTCTCCTTTTTGTGAGTGTGTTTTAAATGTTCTAGGTTGCTTGAACCTGACAGTTTCAGATGCGGCTAAACTGGCTGACGAGTTTGTCCTGACCCATAAAGTTTTTTTGGTGAGAGCCGTGGTCTCTGGTTGCAAGGAAAGCATTGTGGGGGCTTTCCCCAGCAAGTCTTGTCAGAAGAGATGGATGGGTTTTCAACTAAAATGGATTGCAGTTTGGGGCCAAAACTGTTTAATCTGTACATAAATGATATACTTAACACAACCAAAGTACTGAAACTAATACTATTTGCAGATGACACAAATATTTTACAGTAGTGATGATTATTTTGAGCCTGTAAACACAGTAAACAAGGAACTAAACACAATAAAGGAATGGATGGACACAAATAAATTATCTTTGAATATAAATAAAACCAAAGAAATGATGCTTGGAAATCGCGACACAATGTCTGAACAGAAAATAAGTATTGATGGCACTCAAATTGAAATTGTAAGTGAAAATAAATTTTTAGGAGTTCTACCGTATTGGCCCGAATGTAAGACGGTGTTTTTTGCATTGAAATAAGACTGAAAAAGTAGGGGTCGTCTTACATTCGGGGTGTAGACGTTATACCCATTCACAACGCTAGATGACGCCAGATATCTTTAAAGCGACTGCTGAACTGAACTCCCCTGGCCAAAGCGAACCCCTGTCACGAAGAAGAAAAATAAAAGTAGCGGTAGCACAAAAAATAAAAATAAAAAATAGCGGTAAGAAAGAAAAGAGAAGAAAATAAGAGAAGAGATAACAGAAAACGGAGAAACGTAGCGACAATGTTCAGATATTAACATGTGATAGACAGTTTTTGCATGATTTGAATGAGGCAAAATAACATGCTTTTTCTCTCGAATATATTGTTATAATCATTTGTTTCAGATGTACTGTAATTATTTTCTGTATAAAAATTTAATTTGGTGTTCAAAAAGTCTTTTTTCAAACTTGACTCTTGAAAAAGAGAGGGTCGTCTTATAATCAGGGTCGTCTTATATTCGGGCAAATACGGTAATTGATAGTAAATTGTCATGGAAACCCCATGTGAGACACATAAAAACAAAAGTCTCCAAAATTGTCTTGAAGTTTGGGGAAATACTTACCAGAACACAATTAATCCTCTGATCATATTACAGAAAAGAGCAGTGTGGATCATTCACAAGGTTGGTTTTCTTGAACATACTCATAAACTGTTTACGGAGTCAAAGTTGCTAAAATTTCATGATCTTGTACAATATAATACATCAATAGTTTTATATAAAGCATTCAACAAATTATTACCACCATACCTCCAACGATTTTTTATAACTCCAGTCAGGGCTCATAACTTGAGAGGTTTTGGATGTTTTTTATTGCAGAGAGCTCAAACTACACACAAACGTTTTTGTGTGTCTGTATGCGGAGTGAAACTCTGGAACAATCTGGATTCACAACACAAGCAATGCCAAAGTACTCAACAATTCAAACTGTTATATAAACATCGTGTCTGGTCAAAATATAGAGATGAGGGTCTTTAAGTCAAACTGCTGTTCTGCTTTGTTAATATGTGCTCAGTGTTTCTTTACCATCGTTGGTATTTTGTTAATTACTGTTGTTGGTATTTGTCCATTACCATTGTTGATATATCGTGCCTTCCTTACATTGTTGTGTGGAATTGCTATTGCAATGTGATAATTATTGTTGCCCATGGTGATGCCATCATGATGCAGTTATTGTGTGGTTGTCCTTGAATGAAGTAGCAGTGAAGCTCAGTGTGTTGATCTCTGAATCAGGGACTGGGGTGGTATTACATAAGTTTTCTTCTTCCCACTCCCTTTCAGGCAGAATTGTATTGTTGAGTTATGATTTTTGCTTATTTATTTGCTCATTTAATTATTTTGTTTTTTTCCTTGCCTTGCCTGAAATAAATGAATAAATGAATGAATGAAGATGACAACCTAACTTTTTTCAAAGTACCCTCTGGAAAGATTTGAGAGCAATGGAAAGACAGAATAAACAGGGTCAAAATGACCAAAGATCCAAGAATCTGCTGTGAGCAATTCACCCCGGATGATTTGGAAAGAGATTTGAAGGTAAGATCATTTTCGGACAACCCATAGTATTCTGAATTCCCAAGGTTTAGTGGATAATTGATTTATGTCTGGAGTTACTGGAGGTATTGCATAAATGTTTTTATAACCAGATTACCATGCGATTATGGCACTTGCGAATAGTAAACAATATCAAAAGTGATATACAGGTCAATTGATTGGGATTGTTTCCCTGGGGGTTTGTTACCAATTTACACCAACTACCTCATGTTTTCAGGGGTAATCTCCTTGATTGGTATCATATAGAGGCTTGTGTAGATTGCAGTTATAATACACATACTGTATAACATTGTCGTAATTACAGGGGATAATTACACCCCCATGTGTTCACAGGGAACTCCTCTTCCGTATCTGATGATGATGATGACATGATTTGAGATTATTTCATGATAAATAAATGTGATAATGTTGGCTTGTTATGTTGTCGCTTGCTGTATATTTATATAATGGCGCTGATATGGATTCACCCCGATGTCTACGATTGAATCACTTCTGCTGTGAGGAGCACATCATAATTTATGATATATTTTGATTGGCCAAGGTCCCCCCGATCATAAAAAATAATAATGCAACCAAAACTTTTGTTTAATTATGTACTTCAAATAATATACCTGGTTCATTTTCACGTTCCTGTTCCTTTAATAATTATGTCTTGGTATATAGATAGGTGGATAGACAAACAGACAGACAGATATATCCCAGCACATATATATATATATATATATATATATATATATATATATATATATATATATATATATATATATATATATATATATATATATATAGATGGTTAGAGTCCAAGATAAGGGTGACACAGAGAGAAGTCAGCCAGCTAGCTGAGCTGCAGAAAGGGAACATGCAAAAAGAGGTACCCAGGCAATACAACAAGCTCTCCATACCTGAAGCACTCGAAACTGCCAAACAGAGACAGCTCTGGCTACCCGACTGAAGAGATTCACCAAGGAGATAGAGGCCAGGAGAATAAACAAGACCTTCTTCACTCTCTCTCTTCCAGGGAGAAATACTGGAAGGGCATATGGGAAACAGAAGCATCATACAACCGATGCCCAGTGGCTAGTGGACATGAGAACTGACCACAGCAGCCTCCGAGAACAAGAACCAGTAACCATCTCAATGGCAGACATCCAAGAAAGATTGTCAAAGATGAAGAGTTGGTCAGCAATATGATCCATACATACTGGCTAAAGAAGCTGACAGCACTCCATGAGCATCTAGCAGCACAGATGAACCAGCTGCTAAGGGATGGAATGCACCCAGAATGGTTGACTGAAGGCAGGACAGTCCTGATCATGAAAGACCCACAGAAGGGATCCACCCCATCCAACTACCGGTCAATAACCTGTCTCTGTACAATATAGAAGCTCCTGTCGGGCATCATGGCGGCTAAAATGAGTAGGCACATGGATCAATATATGAGCGGGGCACAGAAAGGAGTTGGTAGTAACACCAGGGACAGTCAAGCACCAGTTACTGGTGGACAGAGCAGTCCACAGAGGCTGTAAGAACCAGCATTTACCACTTGGATTGACTACCAGAAAGCCTACGATTCAATGCCACACATGTTGATACTGGAATGTCTGGAACTGTATCAGATCAGCAGAGCACTAAGAGCCTTCATCAAGAACTCAATGGGAATGTGGAAGACAACCCTAGAGGCCAACTCCAAGCCAATTGCCTGAGTTAACATCAAGTGCGGCATATACCAAGGGGATGCACTATCACCACTGCTGTTCTGCATAGGCCTGAACTCCCTCAGTCACATCATCACAAAAAGTGGTTATGGATACCGATTCCGAAGCGGAACAACAATCAGCCATCTCCTCTACATGGATGACATCAAGCTGTATGCAAGGAATGAGCGAGAAATCGACTCACTGATCCACACCACCAGGATCTACAGCAACGACATCAGGATGTCATTCGGATTAGACAAATGATGGTATCGAGAAGAGGCAAGATGATCAGAACTGAAGAGGTTAAACTTCCAGGGTGCAGGATAGGAGGCATCCGGGACAGCTGCAAATACCTTGGAATCCCAAAGGCTAATGGCAAACATGAGGAGGCTGCAAGGAAGTCAACCACAGCCAAATACCTCCAGAGAGTAAGGCAAGTCTTGAGAAGTCAGCTGAATGGTAAGAGCAAGGTCTGAGCCATCAACATGTATGCACTGCCAGTCATCAGATACCCCGCTGGATCATAGACTGGCCAAAGGAGGAGATAGAAGCCGCAGATATCAGGACTAGAAAGCTCCTCAACATGTACAGAGGATTTCACCCCAAGTCCAGCACCCTGAGGCTGTACACTAAGCGGAAAGAGGGAGGCCAAGGACTAGTAAGCATCAGGGCCACTATCCAGGATGAAACCTCGAAAATCCAACAGTACATCAAGAAGATGGCCCCAAAACTGCTCAGTGAATGCCTCAGACAGCAGAAACCTGACAAGAGAAAGGAGGAGGAGGAGGCGGAGGAGACAACATGGAGGGACAAGCTTCTATACGGCATGTACCACTATCAGATAGAGGAAGTGGCTGATATCATAAAGACCTACAAATGGCTGGACAAAGCTGGACTGACAGACAGCATAGAGGCTCTTATCATTGCAGCACAAGAACAGCCCCTAAGTACAAGAGCAATAGAGACCAATATCTACCAAGATCTGACCCAAGGTGTAGGCTATGTAAAGAAGCCCCAGAGACAGTCCAGCATGTGGTAGCAGGGTGTAAGATTCTAGCCGGATCAGCATCCATGGAGAGAACACAACCAAGTGGCTGTGATAGTGTGCAGGAACATATGTACCCAGTATGGACTAGAAGTACCCAAAAATGGGACATACCTTGAGAACAACAAGGCTAAGATCCTGTGAGACTTCAACTTCCAGACCAACAAACAGCTCCTGGCTAACCAACCGGACATAGTGGTAACCACTGCTCAGACATAAATACACAAATATATCTTTTTAAATAACTACTAGATAAAGAAAACACACATTACAAAAAACACTGACAATTTAGGACATACACAGTATTGCAGAAAAGACAGTATAAAGAAATATTCAACTAAGAATAATGATTTAACTGAATCAACTAAACAAGGCAATACTACTACAAAAAGTATAAAAGACAGATAGCAGGGTTGCCAAATGGTAGGAAAGGCACATTCCTCCCATTATAAGACAAGTCATTGTCGCAACTGTATCATAAACACTCTGGTTCCATCACAGTGTAGCACAACCCATCTCCTCCCTCCATTCATCTGCTTGCTGCAGACCTGGCCGCCTCCACCCCTCTTCTCCTGAAAGATTCATTGTAACTCCTGATGGCATGGGGCACAAATGAGGACCTCAGTTTCAGTGCTGGGTGACAGCAGTCTACCACTGAAGGAGCCTCTCTGCTGGAAGAAGAGAGGCTCCTTCTCCATTCATAGGGATTACCAATCATGGTATTCCCTATGATTGCCTTAGCTTTGCACATGATGCTACTTTCAAAAGCTATTCACAGAGTCCATGCTCCTACTGACCACTGAACCTGTTCTGCAGATTAAATAATTAATCCATCTCCTTTTTTCTTCCTGGCGGTGTTTGTGTCTTGTGCCTTGGGCACAGGGCCCGTTGCCATGTCCCACAACCAAACAAGCTGATCTACCTGTAGTGCAGCTCGGTCCTGCACAGTGTCGTCAATTTGACCAACTTGTTTGGCAGCGAGTTGATGTTGCCCATAATAAGAGAGGGGATTGGAGACCCGAGAGCATATTTCTCTTGTGTTGGCTTCTCTGCACTGGCTTTGTGTGAAAGCTAGGATAAATTATAAAATACTCCTTACTTACAAAGCCCTTCATGGCCAGGCATCAACCTATCTGAAGGAACGTTTTGTTCCATTTAATCCATCTAGAGCATTACACTCTCAACATACGGGCCTACTGGTGGTTCCTAGAATCTACAAAAGTTGGACGGGGGCTAGAGCATTTAGGTATCAAGCCCACCTATTGTGGAACCACCTCCCTTCCTCAGTTCTGGAGGAAGACTAGACTTAAAACATTTCTTTTTTAAAAAAATTTCAAAGTTTTTTTCTTATAGACCTACACTGCTGGAGACTCAACATCCAGACTCACTGAGCTCCTCTCTCCTTCTTCTCTCTGACCATCTCTGTTACTCTTCCTCCTCTCAGACCTCTCTCTCCTAGTCGCCAGTCACACCCTACCAACTCAACTTCTTCCCTGGAGTCTCTGTGCTCTATGTCATCACAAGTTTTCTCAGGTTCACCCGCCCATCCAGTGTGGACCTGCTCTTCCCATCCCACCAGTATCACCCCTCACCTAACCATCAGCTGGGGTGCTGATGCCTTTTTTCCTCCGTGCCATCGTACTGTTCCACCCCTCATCCGCCCATCCGCTGTGGACCTGCTCCTCCAAGCCCACCAGTGTCACCCCTCATCTACCCATCTGCTCTGGACCTGCTCCTCCAAGCCCACCAGTATCACCCCTCATCTATCCATCAGCTAGGGTCCGGCTGCCTTTCTTCCTCTGTGCCACCATACAGTCATCCATGCAGCTGTAATTGTGCCTTGAATTTACCAATTACAAGAAGGGGAATGTGTATTGAAGGCAACAACCCAGGAGTCGGTGAACACAGCCTGACTTTCCCTGCATCAAATTGTCTAACTATAACCATAAAGACAATGACTCTATCTGGCCTATGTGCCACTCTCTCTCCATCTCTCTTTCTCTTACCCTGTCCTTATCTTCATTTTATTTCCTTTCCACGCAACCGGTCAAGGCGGATGGCCACCCAAAAGAGTTTGGATCCTGCCCGGAGTTTCTTCCTCAACAAGGTAGTTTGTCCCCGCCACTGTCGCTTATACTTGCTCTGGAGGGTTTATTTGGGTTTTTCTGTCTGTTAAAACGCTTTGAAATGTCTGTTGCCATGAATAAGCGCTATATAAATAAAACTTGATTGACTGATTGATAGACGGTCTGGATTGCCTACTGCTAGTTGCTCTAGCCGTTAGCCCAGCCTTTTCAATTATTCCCACTTGACAGCCACAATATCTCTTTTGGAGCTTGACTTGGATAAGGTCACGTATTACTGACTCTCAAGGACAGTAACCCCTCCCTGGATCACATTTATGCTGTAATTTTTAAAAGTAGAAGAAATGAAAGACACAAAAATCACACAACACACAAAAACACTTGCACAGAGCAGAAGAAAGCTGCAGCCTACTCACACATGTGCACTAGAATGACATTAGAACTAGAATGACATACATTATCACGGATCGAACAATACTAGTGGTGAACCCAAAAGCACGACAGAAACGGGCAAGGTCAGGAGTCTCAAAAAGGGTTTAATCAAACAGGCCGGGGTCAGGTATCGTGTAATCAGTCCAAGCAGCAGACGAATCAGACAAGTAAACAGGCAGAGTCCAATAATCCAGGCAGGTTTATACACAAGAGGCAGTCCAAAAAAACAGGCAGACAAATCAGAGGTGGAGTAAACGAAAGGCAGGGTCCGGGAAACAGGCTGAGTCAATCACATAAACTAGAACAACAGGCAGGATACAAAGGCTGGAAGGTCAGGGAGAACACTAAACAATCTGGCAGAGAGTTGAAGGCTGAGCTGGCATATGAAGGGTGGAGGCAGCTTGGGGAGTGGCTGCAGGTGTGAGGAGAGAAGGCAGGTGATGGGAATGAACTGATTGCAAATGAGGGCAGGATCTGAAATGACATATGTTAGTGAAAAGAAAAACAAACAATCGGACACGAGATGTGACATTAATCTACCATCTTATGTAGTTGCTTGCCCAAAATTCCTTCACAAAGCCAACTCACTGTCAAAAAGATTATATACAGTATCTGATTGACCATCTATATTTAAAGAACTTTCCCCAGCCAGCTCTCACCATAGGAGAAGTTCATGTGCAATAGCGAGGTGCTGCACCACAAAGTAGTGTGATGACATATGTAGTTTTTTGTTTTTTTACAGTTTTTATAGTTTTTCTGTTAAGTCAGTAAAGCTTGAGCTAACCTATTTCAATCACTGTGGCTTTTATTACTGAAAGAGCCTTGTGTCTGTAATCAAACAGGTACACGCCAGAGGCTATATAGCGTGTGCAACGCACAATCTAGAGAGAGCATGCTTTCTTAAAAAACACTGGGTATTTCTCTTTTCTATTTTTTGCCTCATACATGGGATATAGAAAATAAATAGCACAACACAGTCCACCGCTGGGCATGAAAAAAATTCACCATGGCAACTTTAATATTAGAGTGCTTCATAAAGGCTTATCTGGGTAGTGAGGAAGCTTTATCGGATATTTCATTTTGTTTTGTTTGTTTGTTTTTTTCTCATTGTTATGAGCTGATCCACTAGCTAAGTTTTCTGAAGGCCATAGCAATGATCAGTACTTGTATACAGAGGAACAAACATTAGAGCCCAACTTTTGATTAATGCATACACTCCATACTTCGAATGTGGCCAGTGTGCTCCAAGGAAGGAAGAAAGTGGGCAGGGCATGAGACAGGACAGAAACTGGATTTTGAGGCCAAACAAATAAGAGAGACAACAGGATACAACGTGTCTCCCTGGAGAAAGTCGTCTTAAGTTGCGTTGAGATGGTGATTTGGAAGAGACATTTTTTAACATCATGAATCAAATAAAAGGAAGAAGATTATTCATGTTATCAAGATTATCAATTATCAACCCTTCAGGTCCTTCAGATTAGCTTGTATACATAGTTATGTACTGTGAGGACTGCGTATCATATTAAATGTTGTTAATGGACAGTATATACTGTGACTATGACCTAGACAAGATCAGAGTCATTTAGGGAACTGGAAGATGTTGACATTGTTGCCACTTTACCCTGCAGTAGTCATCAATGAAACGCAACCTCTTCATTGCCACGTCTCGTACATGACTCCTGCGGAACAGGATTTTACCTGCGAAGAGGAAGACCAAAGCATACATCAAAATGTGGCAGAAAGATCATGGTAGCAGGAGAGGTAATTGACAGAGTGACAACAAAGCTTACTGATATTTTTAAAGTCCACACTTTCAGCTAAATACAAGAATTACAACCATTTAATCAAACAACAAATAACAAGTATGCTGAGTTAGAACTGGATTTCACTCTCTTAAATAACTGACTTTACCATATTAATATGTGTGACACTCAGCTCCAGTCTTCCTGGAGGATACTTCATAGAGGGAACCAGCTACTAAGTAGCTCCATTCCTTCGTTCCAATGATTGAGAAGTCAGGGCTGCTATGGGCCTCCACCAAAGTTTACAGTGGTTTCTAGATACCCAGCCATAGTGCACCGTTTTTAGGGTGCTATTACCATATTGGCCCGAATATAAAACGACCCGAATATAAAGACAACCCCCTGGTGGCCTCACAGCTGTGGCACCGCTTGGCCTGTATGGACCCTCCATCAGGGTTTCTAGCCCAAATCCAGACCAAACTTGTTAACTTTTTCTGGGATGGGCTGCATTGGGTGCCTCAAGGAGTGTTGTTTTTATCAAGAGAGGAGGGGGGACAAGGCTTCATCCACCTGGCTAGTAGAACAGCCACGTTCAGATTACAGTTCATCCAGCGGTTTCTTACCGGACCAGCGGATCTGACGTGGAGAGAGGTAGCCAGCTGCATATTCAAAAGTGTGAGTAACTTGGGACTGGATGCTGCACTGTTTTTAATGGATTCTAAGTTTCTAAAGTTAAATGGTTTGCCTCCTTTCTATCATGGTGTGTTTAAGTCATGGGCCCTTCTTAAAAGTAGCCCAGGAAAACGCTCTGACTCTCTGTTCTGGCTACTGAAGGAACCATTAGTACATGGAGCCAGGTTGAATGTCTGCAATGGAGCCACACCTGGGCTGTCTGCAGCGCTTTGCAGAACCAGGACCCTGACCCTCCAGCAGCTGGTGGACAACGCCGGGCCAGCGTTGGCGGATGCCCAGGCTGTGAGCTCCCTGTCGAACATCCAGTCCACCAGGGTGGCTCAGAGGGTGCTACAACTGTGGAGGCAAAAACTCTCCGGGAAGGAGAGAAGCCTCCTCCTGGACTATAGTACAGGGACTGTGCCGGACAGCAAAGATCCTTTCCCTGAGGTCCACATCAGTCCCCTGTTTGGGGAGCTGGAGGGTCCCCTCCTCAGAGATGAGGAGGGGACCTGCACACGGCCAACAAAAAAGTACTGTACAAATACTGTGTCAAAGTAATCAACAAGAGAAACCTGTGTAACAGAGCGCCCACTGCCTGGGCCAGCAGGATGACGGGAAATGGACCTGACCCACAGTGGAGACTTCTGTACAAACCTCCCCTCAAGAAAAAAACAGCCGACCTCCAGTGGAGAGTTTTACACGGTGCCATCAGTTCCAATGCTTTTATCTCTGTTTTTAACCCTGCTGTGTCCAGCCAGTGTCCCTTCTGTCCCCTTCGTGAGACAGTCTTTCATGCTTTTAGTGAGTGTGGGAGACTTGCAGTGCGCTTCACTCTTCTAATGAATGTTTTTAATCTGTTCAGTGAAAATTTTAGTATCAGGAAATTTGTCTACGGTGCTGGGTACAATAAATCGAATCAAAGAAAGTGGCAGCTTTTAAACTTTATCTCTGGAGAAGCAAAACTCGCAATTTACGTGACCAGGAAGAGGAGAATTGAAAACAATACTGTTCAAGAAGCAGCTACTGTTTTTTGCTGTAACATCAGATGTCGCTTAAAACTAGAATTTGGTTTCTATAAAATGACAAAAGACCTAAATAACTTTAGGAACATCTGGTGTCACAAAAATGTCCTATGCACTTTAATTGATGATCAACTCAATTTTGCAAACTTCTTGATATAATGCACTGATTTTAGATTATATTTCCTCTTATTTATTGGTTTTTAGTGTTTTTCAAGCTCTTCAGTGTTTTTCATCTAATGTAAAATTGTAAAATGTTTTGAATGTGATTAAAGTGTTTTTGCAAAAAAAAAAAAAATCTCCTATTTTCTTTTCTTTTCTTTCTTTATTTTTCTTCTTCGTGCTTCCGCTATTTTTAATTTTCTCCTTCGTGACAGGGGTTCACTTTGTCCTGGCGAGTTCAGTTCAGCATTCGCGTTAAAGATATCTGGCGCCATCTAGCGATAATACGGTATATGCGCCAGCGCTTCTCTTCTCAAACGGAGGAGACCCGAGTGGGAAAAGCAATAGTAATACAGTAATCCCTCGCGCATCCACGCATCAAGACACACGGCTTCACCTCATCACAGATTTTTGTAGGTAGTCACATGATACCGTACGCGCATTCTATTGGCTGACGGCATCCGGAAGTGTGCTGCGTTTTGTGAGTCTCGGAAAGCAGTGGACTTCCGTGAGACAAAAAAGTGCTTTAAATAATCTTCAAGAGTGTGAGAAAAGGTAATACAGATAGAAGGTGGTTTAATATCAGTACGGGAGGGTTCAAAAACATTTAAATTACTGTAGATAATAAAATGAATAGTTTGTCGCTATATCACAAAATAACATTTTTGCGGGTGGTTCCTGGAACGCGTTAACAACAAGTAACAAGGGATCACTGTATTCTAAAAAAATCTAATATTTTGTCACAGGAATACAGATTCTCATTTCCATTTTTAAAAAAAAAATTTTTGTAATCCTTTTAAATCCACAATATCCCTTATTGATTTAGTCTGTGAACCTTTTTTTGAATCTTTTTGATCAATATAACAACTACACGATAATCACTACAATGCATATTATTTACTTGTACTAGGTGATACTTTTGCTGATATTAATGTATTGTTGAAGCTCATACATACAGTATCTTGTTCATATATTCTTCATACATATATTTGCACTTTACTGTTTCTACACCTGTAAGATGCATCAACAAAAACTATGACAAAGAGTACATTGAATTGACTCCAAAAATCCAAATATTTCCAGAATGAAGAGAAATTTATTAGCGACAGTGCCAGAACGTGTTTGCTACAGGACAGAATAAGAATATTTAGGGGAGAAATGGACCAGACAAAAATACACAAATTAACCTGCAGAAATATGCAATGCAAACAGACAGACATACAAGGATCAACCATTTTGCCAAAAGTGTTCGCTCACCTGCCTTGACTCGTATATGACCTAAAGTGTCAACTCATTCCTAATCCATAGGGTTCAATTTGTCGGTCCACGCTTTGCAGCCATAACAGCTTCAAATCATCTGTGATGGCTGTCCACAAGGTTTAGGAGTGTGTTTATGGGAATTTTTGATCATTCTTCCATAAGTGGACTTGTGAAGTCACACACTAATGTGAGATGAGAAGGCCTGGCTCTAAGTCTTTGACCTAATTCATTCCAAAGGTGTTCTATCGGGTTGAGGTTGGGACTCTATGCAGGCCAGTCAAGTTCATCCACACCAGACTCGGTCATTAATGTCTTCGTGGACCGTGCTTTTTGCATTGGTGCACAGTCATGTTGGAAGAGGAAGGAGCCAGCTCCAAACTGTTTCCATACTGTTTAATGTCCTAGTATGCTGAAGCATTCAGAATTCCTTTCACTGGAACTAAGCAGTTAAGCCCAGTTCCTGAAAGACAATCTCACACCATAACCCCCCTTACACCAAACTTTACATTTGGCGCAATGAAGTCTGACAAGTATCATTCTCCTAGCAAAAGCCAATCCCATACTAGTCCATCACAATTCCAGATGGAGAGGCATAATCTGTCACTTCAGGGAATGCTTTGCATTACACATGGTGATTTATTGCTTGGATGCAGCAGCACGGTTATGGGAACCCATCCCAGGAATATGTTTTTGAACTGTTCTTGACCCAATTTGGCTAATTTCTCTATGCGACTCAGCATCGGCTAACCCCGCTCTGTCAGGTCACGTGGCCTACCACTTTGTGGATGAGTTGCTGTCATTCCCGCACACTTAATTGTAATACAGCTGACAGTTGACTGTGGAATATTTTGGAGAGAGGAAATGTAACGACTGGATTTGTTGCACAGGTGGCATCCTATCACAATCCCCTGCTAGAATTCTCCTAGAATCCTTAGATGACCCATTCTTCACTTGTAAAAGCAGTGTGCATGCCTAGGTGCTTGACTTTATGCGCCAGTGGCCAAGGAAGTGATTGGAACACTTGATTCTGATTAAGTGGGTGGTAGTCCATTTTCTTCCGCTTAATGCGCCACAGCGGGTCACAGGGAGCTGGAGCCTATCCCAGCTGGCATAGGGTGTGAGGCGGGGGACACTTCGGGCACAACGCCAGTGCACCGCTGAGCCACACACAAAGACAGACAACCACACACACATACACTTAATCCTATGGGCAATTTGGGACCAGCCAATTAACCTGAAGCACGTGTTTTTGGAGGTGGGTATGGGTGATAGTTCAGTCCACTAAGTCTTGGGCTGGGAACCGGAAGGTCGCCGGTTCAAGGCCCATGTGGACCAAAAACTTCAGTAGTGTGAGCTGGCAGTGGTAGGTGCCAGCTCACCTCCTGAGCACTCCTGTGGTTCTCCTTAGCAAGGCACCACCACCACTACAAGCTGCTCATTGGGGTGCACCAAGATGGAGCTGCCCGCTGCTCTGCCTCCCACTGTAGATATTGCATGCCTACAGGCCCCTTGCGTATGTGTTCTTGTTTCAGGGGGCAGCACACACACATATATGCAAGTCAAAAATATATAAAATAAACATGAGTAGAAAAAAATAACTTCCCCAAGAAGGATTGACAAAGTACATTTCTTCCTTCTTCCTCTTCTATTTGGATGGGCGAGCAAATACATTTGGCAATATAGTATATATACAGTAGTACCTTGAGACACGAGTTTAATTCCATCCATGACTGAGCTTGTCACTCATAACTACTCATAAGTCATACGAATTGTCCCCATTTAAAATATCTAATTTTAGTCCATTCCAGCCTTGTAAAAAAGCTCCAAACCACCTAAATTATGGGGAAAAAATAATTTTTTATCAACCAACAGATATGTATACATTATGTATACATGTATACTTATACGTTCATGTATACATACTCTTTTGTCTATAATTAATTCATATATAATTTACTTAATCTATGAAAAGAAATGCAAAATTCACACACGAGCTACATCTTTACTCCATGGACAACATGTGGGAAAGAACAAGATGAGGTCTCAGCCAATGTATCCACATGAATCACATGTCAAGTTACGACATGACTTTTGTTGTTGGACACAATTAACAACTGGTGGAGAGTTCCTAGAAGTTTTTGTTCTTCTCCTCCTCAAAAATTAAATTGTGAGGGGCAAAAATTTACCGTAAACTAATCTGAATTTAAATCTCTTCATTTACCAGTAACGCTTACCAGTACATACTGGAACTACACATACTTATTTTAATATGATTAATTTTCATCCTTATCTATTGTTGAGTAACATGGTATTGTGTGCTTGAAATGTTTTGCTAGTGATGCTAAGAGTCCAGTGTTTGTGGTTGTCACATGTTAAGTTAGATGAAATGATGTAAACTTTTTGACTATTTCTCCATATGTTTCTTTAAATTGATGTATAATTGACAAAATATTACAGAGGTGCAAACACAGGGATGATTTAGACATTACAGACAGTACCTTGTCTGCAGAAACATGGTACCACAAGCATCTACAAAATACTCTGACACAAATATGTAGCAAAGATTGGCATCAGGTCAGATTGATGCTGCATTATTTCTAGCCATACATTATAATATGGGTGGCTGCTTAAAAAAACAAAAAAACAAAAAAAACAAAAAACACCTGGAGCTCTGACTGCTATTACCTGGGAGAAAAGGGATAATCCTCTTCTTTGGGTCTTTCTGTCCTCCCTCAATTGGAAACTTGTCAAGAAGCTGCATCTATATTAGTAAGTAGGAGAAAAACAATTTAATAGATCAACGTTTACAGAAATGTTTTGGTTTTTATGATCAATCAATCTAAGTCTTGTTTGACATTAGTTACAGGTGGAAACAGGTGGCAATTTATTAGCTCTTGTGTTGTATGAAAGGAGAGAAGGCTAGCACTCCCCTTGACATGGATGGAATAGGCCCCTGTGGCCTTCAACACACAAATGGTAAAGGCATTGCCATCTACTTCGTGGCATCTCTAACCAAATTTTGGGGCGGCAGTGGCTCAGCGGTAGGGCAGATGTCTTCTAGACAGATCACCCCAACCATCGGCGGATCGAATCCCACTCCCGCCAGGACATCCCCGAAGGTAATGTGAGCTGACAGTGGGAGGTGTCAGCTCATCCCCCAGCCACTGCCGAGGCGCCCTTGAGCAAGGCGTCGTCCCCCCTACAAGCTGCTCAATTGGGGCGCATTCCAGAAGCCGCTGCCCGTCACTCTGCCTCCCGATGTGTGTTGTTTGATGTGTGTACTAACTGCTAACTGCATGCTTACAGGCCCCCCTGTGTGCTGTGTTTCACGGGGCCTGTGTATACACTGATTGTCAAAAACTAACACAAAGAACAAGTAAAATATACCCGAGTGACTATGTAATTTCCCTGCGGGGATTAATAAAGTGTACTTCTTCTTCAGCTTAATTTGGTTTCACAGCGGTACATGGACCTTTTCACAAACTACCAGTGATCCTTTTCTCAAGGATATTTGAGCAATGCCAGTGATTGTCTGAGCCCCTGTGCCGAATTGAAGCTTTGTGTATTTATTACCGCCAACCTGGTCATTTGGTCACTTTGTGTCTTCAGACACCTAAAACCAGGCTTGTTCACAGCTGAGACCCTGTTAATGAGCCAGATCACACCTTCTATTAGGTCTCCCACGTGTAGTTGTGCCCTCCTATCTCCTCTAGAAGATCTGCTCATTGATTCTGGAGCTGATGACAACTTTATTGAGGACAATTTAGTCAGGCAGCTCAGTCTACTCCTTGAACCTCTATCTTCAAGTGCCTCCCGAGTACCATGACCAGTCTATAATTTTTAGTAAGGCCCTGGCAACCTCTCTTCCACTCCACTAGACATAAACCTTTTACCTGATGCTACATTCCCTTGCAGTAGGCTGCAGAACCTGTGTTGCCCTGAGAAGGAAGCCATGGAGACCTATATGAGACTCTCTAGGAACTGTCTTAATCTGTCACTCTTCATCATCCCTTGCTGCAGGGTGTAACGATTTCCAAAAGGAACCAGGTGTGAGAGTCAAGGTGTCAAAAGCCTTTAATCAGTTCGTAGTCCAAAATTCAAGCAGGGTCAAAACTAGAAAATCAGGGATAAAGACGGTACAAAGGAGGCAGGCAAAATAGTAATCCAACAGACAGGCAAAAGGTCATACACGGGGCATCAAAAGAAAAAAATTGTGGTCAACAGGCAAAGGTCAAAATCTGGAAAAAACGCAGACAAGGCAAGGCAAAACTCGTGGTCGTACGGAAGCAGTCTAGGAACAACAATAACGATCAGGCATACAAGAATTTCTGCTCGAAAGGAAACTGTGTTACACTGAAACAGACCTGAACTGAAGTATCTTAAATAGACAGACCACGGTGCTATGTAGTTGCAGGTGGAACTAATGATTATCTAATTGACACGGGGGAGAACTAAACATGGACTGGTTAACGACCAAACAAAACAATCAGGGGAAACAAACCAGGTGCAGTGAATCATGAATGCAGTGGTAACAGAAAACCAGAAAAGTACATAAACTGAAAACCAATAAACAAAAGACAAAGTCAGGAACAAATGAATATGGCAAAACAGAACAAGGAAGATGCAGATCATCACACAGGGTTATTCTTTGTCAAAAAGAATGAATGCTTCCTTGCTGCCCTGTATAGACTTCCGTGGTTTTATGACATCACAGTGTAACCTTGTAACTCTTCTCTCTCTTCGTGCGAACACATTTTCCTCCTCTCCTTCTTCGACCAACAGTAGTCCAATTTCCACCGGCGCCCTGTAGGTCAACAGTGCCGATGGCGGTTGTTGTTAACCCGGGCCTCGACCGATCCGGTATGGAAGTAGTAGGTTTGATTCGCATCTTTGATTTAGCAAAAGTTTTACACCAGATGCCCTTCCTGACGCAACCCTTTGTATTTATCCGGGCTTGGGACCGGCACAATAAGACACTGGCTTGTGTCCTCTTGTGGCTACATTATGTACCAATAGGACCCTGACTTTTCTTAATGTGCGTATATTTTATTCTGACATTATTTGATGATTAAAATTTCAATACACAAAGGAGATCTTAGTGTTTCTACCTAGAAATTCCATAAACAATAATTTTGACTTCTTCTTTTCCTTTTGGCTTTTCCCTTCAGGGGTCGCCACAGCGAATCAACCGCCTCCATCTAACCCTGTCCTTTGCATCCTCTTCTCTCACACCAACTACCTTCATGTCCTCTTTCACTACATCCATAAACCTCCTCTTTGGTCTTCCTCTAGGCCTCCTGCCTGGCAGTTCAAAACTCAGCATCCTTCTACCAATATATTCACTATCTCTCCTCTGGACATGTCCAAACCATCTCAGTCTGGCCTCTCTGACTTTATCTCCAAAACCTCTAACATGTGCTGTCCCTCTGATGTACTCATTCCTGATCCTATCCTTCCTGGTCACTCCCAGAGAGAACCTCAGCATCTTCATCTCTGCTACCTCCAACTCTGCCTCCTGTCTTTTCCTCAGTGACACTGTCTCTAGACCAAACAACATCGCTGGTCTCACCACAGTTTTGTACACCTTTCCTTTCATTTTAGCTGAAACTCTTCTATCACACATCACACCTGACACTTTCCTCCACCCATTCCATCCTGCCTGGACACGCTTCTTCACCTCTTTTCCCCACTCTCCATTGCTCTGGACTGTTGACCCCAAGTACTTAAAATCCTCCACCTTCTTGATCTCTTCTCCCTGTAACCTCACTCTTCCACTTGGGTCCCTCTCATTCACACACATGTACTCTGTCTTACTGCGGCTAACCTTCATTCCTCTCCTTTCCAGGGCAAACCTCCACCTCTCTAGCTTCTCCTCCAACTCGTCCCTACTCTCACTGCAGATCACAATGTCATCTGCAAACATCATAGTCCATGGAGATTCCTGTCTAACCTCGTCTGTCAGCCTGTCCATCACCATAGCGAACAAGAAGGGGCTCAGAGCTGATCCCTGATGCAGTCCCACCTCCACCTTGAACTCCTCTGTCACACCTACAGCACACCTCACCACTGTCTTACAGTCCTCATACATGTCCTGCACCGCTCTAACATACTTCTCTGACACTCCAGACTTCCTCATACAATACCACAGTTCCTCTCTGGGCACCCTGTCATAAGCTTTCTCCAGATCTACAAAAACACAATGCAGCTCCCTCTGGCCTTCTCTGTACTTCTCTATCAACATCCTCAAAGCAAATACTGCATCTGTAGTACTCTTTTTTGGCATGAAACCATACTGCTGCTCACAAATGCTCACTTCTGCCCTTAGTCTAGCTTCCACTACTCTTTCCCATAACTTCATTGTATGGCTCATCAGCTTTATTCCTCTGTAGTTGCCACAACTCTGCACATCTCCCTTGTTCTTAAAAATGGGCACCAGCACACTTCTCCTCCACTCCTCAGGCATCTTCTCACTATCTAAGATCCTGTTGAACAACCCAGTCAGAAACTCTACTGCCACCTCTCCTAGACACTTCCAAACCTCTACAGGTATATCATCAGGACCGACTGCCTTTCCACTCTTCATCCTCTTCAGTGCTCTCCTCACTTCATCCTGGCTAATCTTTGCTACATCCTGGTCCACAACAGTCACCTCTTCTAGTCTTTGTTCTCTCTCATTTTCCACGTTCATCAACTCCTCAAAGTACTCTTTCCATCTTCCCATCACACTGCTGGCACCTGTCAATAGACTTCCATCCCTATCCTTAATCACCCTAACCTGCTGCACGTCCTTCCCATCTCTATCTCTCTGTCTTGCCAGCCTGTATAGATCAGTCTCTCCCTCCTTACTGTCCAACCTAGCATACAAGTCATCATAAGCTTCTTGTTTGGCCTTTGCTACCTCTACCTTCACCTTACGCTGTATCTCCCTGTACTCCTGTCTACTCTCCTCAGTCCTCTCAGTGTCCCACTTCTTCTTAGCTAACCTCTTTCTTTGTATACACTCCTGTACCTCCTCATTCCACCACCAAGTCTCCTTATCTACTTTCCTTCCAGATGACACACCAAATACTCTCCTACCTGTCTCCCTGATCACATTAGCTGTAGTTGTCCAGTCATCTGGAAGCACCTCCTGACCACCCAGAGCCTGTCTTAACTCCTTCCTAAAGGTCATGCAACACTCTTCCTTTTTTAGCTTCCACCATTTCGTCTTCTGCTCTGTCTTTGTCCTCTTCATCTTCCTCACCACCAGAGTCATCCTACACACCACCATTCTATGCTGTTTGGCTACACTCTCGCCTACCACTACTTTGCAGTCACTGATCTCCTTCAGGTTACATCGTCTACACAAGATGTAGTCTACCTGTGTGCTCCTACCACCACTCTTATAGGTCACCCTATGTTCCTGCCTCTTCTGGAAAAAAGTATTCACTACAGCCATTTCCATCCTTTTTGCAAAGTCAACTACCATCTGTCCTTCTGCGTTCCTCTCCTGGATACCAAACCTGCCCATCACTTCCTCATCACCTCTGTTACCTGCACCAACATGTCCATTGAAGTCTGCACCGATGACAACTCTCTCACTTCTAGGTATGCTCTGCATCACTTCATCAAAGTCCAACCAGAATTTCTCCTTCTCCTCCAGCTCACATCCTACCTGTGGGGCATACACACTAACAACATTGAACATCACACCTTCTATTTCTAGCTTCAGACTCATCACTCTATCCGACACTCTTTTTACCTCCAGGACATTCCTAACAAACTCCTCCTTCAAGATAACTCCTACTCCATTTCTCTTCCTATCTACACCATGATAGAACAACTTGAACCCTGCTCCTAAACTTCTAGCCTTGCTACCTTTCCACCTGGTCTCCTGGACACACAGTATGTCTACCTTCCTCCTCTGCATCATGTCGACCAACTCTCTACCTTTTCCTGTCATAGTTCCAACATTCAACGTCCCTACTCTTAGTCCTATACTCTTGGCGCTCCTCTTCTCTTTCTTCGTGCGAACGCACTTTCCTCCTCTCCTTCTTCGACCAACAGTAATCCAATTTCCACCGGCGCCCTGTAGGTCAACAGCGCCGATGGCGGTCGTTGTTAACCCGGGCCTCGACCGATCCGGTATGGAAGTCATATGTTTGATTCGCATCTTTGATTTGGCAAAAGTTTTACGCCGGATGCCCTTCCTGACGCAACCCTCTGTATTTATCCAGGCTTGGGACTGGCACAATAAGACACTGGCTTGTGCCCTCTTGCGGCTACATTAAACAATAATTTTGACTGCTTGGACATTATTTGAATGTAATTTGGATTATCATTAAAATATCCAAGAATGTAGCCACAAGAGGACACAAGCCAGTGTCTTATTGTACCGGTCCCAAGCCCGGATAAATACAGAGGATTGTGTCAGGAAGGGCATCCGACGTAAAACTTTTGCCAAATCAAACATGCGAATCAAACCTACGACTTCCATACCAGATCGGTCGAGGCCCGGGTTAACAATGATCACCATCGGTGCTTTTGACTTACAGGGTGCTGATTGAAATTGGACTACTGTTGGTCGAAGAAGGAGAGGAGGAAAGAGTGCCCGTAGGAAGAGAGAGAAGAGGAATGGCAAGAGTATAGGACTGAGAGTAGGGATGTTGAATGTTGGAACTATGACAGGAAAAGGTAGAGTTGGTTGACATAATGCAGGGGAGGAAGGTAGATATACTATGTGTCCAGGAGACCAAGTGGAAAGGTGACAAGGCTAGAAGTTTAGGAGCAGGGTTCAAGTCATTCTATCATGGTGTAGATAGGAAGAGAAATGGAGTAGGAGTTATCTTGAAGGAGGAGTTTGTTAGGAATGTCCTGGAGGTAAGAAGGGTGTCAGATAGAGTGATGAGTCTGAAGCTAGAAATTGAAGGTGTGATGTTCAGTGCTGTTAGTGGGTATGCTCCACAGGTAGGATGTGTGCTGGAGGAGAAGGAGAAATTCTTGTTGGACTTTGATAAAATGATGCAAAGCATACCATGAAGTGAGAGAGTTGTCATTGGTGCAGACTTCAATGGACATGTTCGCGCAGGAAACAGAGGTGATGAGGAGGTGATGGGCAGGTTTGGTATCAAGGAGAGGAATGCAGAAGGACAGATGGTTGTTGACTTTGCAAAAAAGCATGGAAATGGCTATAGTAAATACTTTTTTCCAGAAGAGGCAGGAACATAGGGTGACCTACAAGAGTGGAGGTAGGAGCACACAGGTAGACTACATCGTGTGTAGATGGTGTAACCTGAAGGAGATCAGTGACTGCAAAGTAATAGTAGGTGAGAGTGTAACCAAACAGCATAGGATGGTGGTGTGCAGGATGACTCTGGTGGTGAGGAAGATGAAGAGGGCAAAGGCAGAGCAGAAGACGAAATGGTGGAAGCTGAAAAAGGAAGAGTGTTGCATGACTTTTAGGAAGGGGTTAAGACAGGCTCTGGGTGGTCAGGAGGTGCTTCCAGATAACTGGGCAACTACAGCTAATGTGATCAGGGAGACAGGTAGGAGAGTACTTGGTGTGTCATCTGGAAGGAGGTTAGCTAAGAAAAAGTGGGACACTGAGGGGACTGAGGAGAGTTGACAAGAGTACAGGGAGATGCAGCGTAAGATGAAGGTAGAGGTAGCAAAGGCCAAACAAGGGGCTTATGATGCCTTGATTGCTAGGTCGGACAGTAAGGAGGGAGAGATTGATCTATACAGGTTGGCAAGACAGAGAGACAGAGATGGGAAGGACATGCAGCAGGTTAGGGTGATTAAGGATAGGGATGGAAGTCTATTGACAAGTGCAAGTAGTGTGATGGGAAGATGGAAAGTACTTTGTTCTCTCTCATTTTCCAAGTTCATCAACTCTTCAAAGACTAGAAGAGGTGACTGTTGTGGACCAGGAAGTAGCAAAGATTAATCAGGATGAAGTGAGGGCATTGAAGAGGATGAAGACTGGAAAGGCAGTTGATCCTGATGATATACCTGTAGAGGTTTGGAAGTGTCAAGGAGAGGTGGCAGTAGGGTTTCCGACAGGGTTGTTCAACAGGATCTTAGATAGTGAGAAGATGCCTGAGGAATGGAGGAAAAGTGTGCTGGTGCCCATTTTTAAGAACAAGGGAGATATGCAGAGTTGTGGCAACTACAGAGGAATAAAGCTGATGAGCCATATAATGAAGTTATGGGAAAGAGTAGTGGAAGCTAGACTTAAGGGTAGAAGTGAGCATTTGTGAGCAGCAGTATGGTTTCATGCCAAAAAAGAGTACTACAGATGCAGCATATGCTTTGAGGATGTTGATAGAGAAGTACAGAGAAGGCTAGAGGGAGCTGCATTGTGTTTTTGTAAATCTGGACAAAGATTATGACAGGGTGCCCACACTAAAAAAAAATGAACTAGGGCATGTGTTTGTTCAATAATATAGAACTGTGTTCACCTTAAAAGAATTAAGCATGTTTATGTTCATTAAATGGTTCATTCATGTCTGTTGAACATGGTTACAAAAACTGGACCAATTAGTTTCATTCATGTCAGTCCAATGAGATTGAGGTTCCTCAACGCAACAATGATTCTATTGCGCATGTGCAGTGATGCTCCTCCCACTGTGCACATTTTTGTAGGGAGAATCTATATCAGTGCAGCAATTGACACTGTTCCTTCAATTTAACGGTAAGTAATCAAATATTTATTTGTTTATTTATTCATTTTGATAGGGTCAGTGTTAAATTATAGTTGTTGACATGTACGTGACAATTCTCAGACCGATAGTTTAGCTATGGTAGGACCGATAGTTTCTTCCGAAACAAGTGTTTTCTCACTCTTGTCTCAAAGTTAACAGATGCCGAATTCAGATACAGTACTGCCATATTTTATTGCTGTGGGGTGTTTTTTCTCTGAAAAGCGCGATTTTCGTCCTCAGTATGGAAACTGCTGCCTGACCCGTCCATTGCATGAAAGTAGTTTGATCCGGCAGGAGGCATGACGGAGTCAAGTGTGTGTGAGTGGGAGAAAGTAGGGGAACGGGAGACGTAGGTCCCGTCCACACAGTGCCGGAACTTTTTGAAAACGCAACTTTTTTCACCCCGCGTAGAAAAAGTTCTCCCACCAGCAGGCAGTGCATTCCGGTCTGACCCAGAACTGGCGTCGGTATCTTTGGCATGAAACTTGAATGAATAAATAAATACATAAATTTTATGACTCATAAAGAATCAGACGAACAAATATTCAAGTGTCAAGAATGTTTATCAACGCATCTTTGACGTGGAGCTGTTATACGTCAGAAAATAGCCAGCTTTAGCTCCGTTTGTACATGTAGACGCGGGTCACATGCGTGACGTCACAGCGGTTTTCGTCACAGGTAGACGCCCACCCCGGATAGAAAAAGTAGCGGATACAGTGTCTACACAACAATGCAGACCCGGCGTTGTAAAAGAATTTCACTTTGGCCAGCGTTTTCAAAAAGTTGCCCAATGCTGTTTAAGTCAATCCACTGGATGTTACGAAAGTTCTTGAAGACGTTTCGTCTTTCATCCAAGAGACTTCCTCAGTTCTGCCGAAATTAGAAGGTGACCTGATTACTGGAATCAAATAACAGTATACAAAAAAAAATGCACAGAATCAGAACCACTACATTTATATATTGAGCAAAGTTTGTGTGTATGCTTCTGATTTAAAGGTTTGATGTTCACATGTAATGAATTTGAAACTTTCCTTGGTTTAACTCCTGAGCTGGAGCTGAGCAAGGCAGCTAACCAAAAACAACTTTTTCGATTTTTTGTTATTCAGCGTTTCAGTTTTGAAAGCTGACGAAGACCTGCTTGCTAATTCGTATGACTCATATCTACTGGTCAATTCACCAGCCTCAAAATACTTACTGTAACAGTGACTTGTTGTATTAGTTCTTTTAAAAACAATGTTTGCACACATAAAAAAATGTCTGTTTTTTCCCTGCAGAAATAAATCTCAAAAATAAGCAGTGGCCCCATGCTCTGAGGATTTGTATGTACCTCCCCGTCATTACATGGTAAGATCATATATTTGTAACATTATTGTTAAATAGATATCAAAGTTAAGTAAAAAAAAACAAGACTCGAAAGAACTCAGACAATGCTGTATATTTAAAAAAAGCCCTAAAATTAAATGACAATTTACAAAAATACCATCATTAGTTGCACCTCACTGACCCATCTATTGTGCCTTTGTATTCATTACATCATTTGCTAATGTTTTTCTTTTTTCATCTTTCAGTGATCTTAGTTGTAAAAACATTGTACAACTAAGGAGAGTAGTAGGTACAAACTACTTAAACATTATAGACTACTCCACCATTATGGACGAGATCAACAATATGTGTGCATATATATAAATTGTCCATGCACATTCAAGACATGGAGTGGACTTGCCACCCATGTCCATAAAGCTAATTCTGCTCATCTTACACAGACAGCCTCTAACTCAGTGACATTTAAGTGTGAATTATGTGAATGTGCTGAATTTGCCAGTGAGAGGGATTATTTTGTTCATATTGGAACACACCTATGAAGTAACGAGACAGTTAGTTGTGTGTTTTTTGGTTGTCCTTTCAAAACAAATGTTGACAGTACTTTTTACACTCACAAAAAGAGGAAGCATCATTCACATACACTCAAAGACTTTAAAGCCAGTTTAGTTAGATTTGTGGACCCCTGATGATGTGAAGGCTGGTTGTTCTGCAGATGTGTCATGTAATGAGGTTGAAAATAGCTCACTGACAGAAGATGATAGTGCTATTGAAAACCTGTCCGAAATAATTGAGCAGAAAATATCATTAATATTGTCAAAATTAGAGCATATTTTTTATATTCCAGCAAGAAGTGTTGATGAGTTACTGGAAGAGTTGCATTTTTTGTTGAGTTCAGCTTGTGCACCTGTCGCAAAGCATCCAGTTACTGGAATTTTCAAAAGCCATAACCTCCATATTGGTCAGGCTGTTATTGAAGAACTTGCCAATTCTACATGTTTTTCTAAACCTGTCGCTAAAATATTGGGAAAATGTGGCCCTCTTGCCACTGCTTACAAAAGAAAACAGTACTACAAGCAAAATTTTAGGGTTGTTGAGCCGGTTGAGTATTTTTTATCTGCGAACCAAAGACAGTCATTTCAGTACATTCCTATATTACAGTTCTTGCAGGAAATATTAAGTCACCAAATATTACTGGTTAAAGTGATTGAAGAAACAACAGCCCAAGAAAATAAAGAGGAATTGCATGGTGATCAGCGTGTTTACAGGTCTTTTCGAGATAGTGAACATTATAAAAAAAATAGTTTTCTAGCTGTTGGGGAATTGAGACTTTCCATAAGACTGTATATTGATGAGTTTGAGATTTGTAATCCTCTTGGGACGTCACGCAAATCACATAAGCTTTGTGGTGTATAGTGGGTCTTGGGGAATTTGCCTCCTGGCTCTCAATCTGCTCTGTCATCCATTTATTTGGCCGTGCTTTGTATAAGTGAAGATGTGAAGACATTTGGGTTTGAACAAGTGTTGGGTCCACTTTTGAAAGATTTTGTCATTTTGGAGCAACGTGGTGTGTTCATTAGTCAGTTGAATGAGTCTATTAAAGGGACTGTTAGTTGCGTAGTGGCAGACAACCTAGGTGCTCACGGGCTGGCAGGTTTTGTGGAAAGTTTTTCTACTGAATACATCTGTAGATTCTGCACAGCTAAAAAATCTGAAATTCAGTCAATGACTGCTGGTGTTTTTGAGCGTCGAAAGCAGCAACTTCATGAAGCTCATTTGAAGTGTGCACTGGAAACACAGACTGTGTGCTGTGGAGTTAAAAGGGATGGTGTTTTGACTAAGAATCTTACCCATTTTCATGTCACTGCAGGATACCCTCCGGATTTAGCGCATGATTTGTTTGAGGGCATAATACCAAAGGAATGTGTTCGTTGTTTTTCTAATTTGATCTGTAAAAAATATTTCACCTTAGAAAAACTGAACAATTTGATCCATAATTTTGAATACAAATGGGGAGATAAAAGCAACAGGCCCCATGCAATACCCCAGACTTTCTCAGCAAAAAACCACATTGGTGGAAATGCACATGAGAATTGGTCTCTTCTTGGATTGTTGCCACTGATTATTGGTCCACTTGTTCCTGAGGATGAATCTGCATGGCATGTTCTTTTGGATCTCAAGGACATAGTTGAGCTTGTCTTGGCCCCTGTCCACTCTGATGAGTCAATTTCATATCTTGAGTTCAAAATCAGTGATCATCACCAGAGATACCAAGCACTTTTCCCAGAAAGCCGTCTTCTCCCTAAACATCATTATTTAGAACACTACCCTGGTCTGATATGCCTCTTTGGGCCTCTTGTTCATACATGGACATTGAGATTTGAGGCAAAACATAGTTTTTTTAAAGAGAGTGCTCGCCACACCAATTGTTTTAAAAACATTCCTCTCACACTGGCCAAAACGCATCAGCTCATGATTGCTTCTAACTTGCACTCTTCTGACTATAGGACACCTTTGGTAGTAACTCGTGCATCAAAAATACCAACTGATGTTTTACAAAGTGATGTTGCGAATGCTATTAAGCAAAGACTACCGGATGAGACTGATGTCCATATCACAAACAGTGTGTCACACAATGGTTTCAAATACAACAAAGGAATGATTGTTGCCCATTGTCAATTATTTGGTCTGCCAGAATTTGCTGACATTATGCAGATTTGTATTTTGCAAAGCAAGGTACATTTTATTGTGAAAAGGTTGTCTGCTTGGTATAGAGAACATTTCAGAGCTTTTGAACTGGTTATGTCACATGTGAGAGAGGTGGTTCTGATAGAGCATGGGGAACTGCTTGATGACTACCCGTTAGCTGCCTATTCAGTGGGAGGCCTGCGGTTGGTTACTCTGAAGAGACACCTTAACTTACAAGGACAACGAGAGTAATGTTAGTAAGTATTTTCAGGACAATACATGGTGCAATAAGTCATAAGGTCATTCTTCACAGTTAAACTGCAATTTATTACTTTAATGATTTATGACTTATTCACATCCAGCAATCCCTCGTTTATTTGTGCTTCAAGATACCCGGCTTCACTACATTGCGAATTTTTAGTAGGTAGTCACATGATACCTTACCCACATGCTAACTGGCTGACAGCATCAGGAAGTGTGCTGCATTAAAGAAACACTTTTCTTTAACACAAAAGTGCTGTAAACAGTCTATCAGAGTGTGGGATAAGATAATATAGATAGAAAGTGATTTAATATCAGTATGGGGAGGGTTCATAAACATTTAAATTATTGTAAATAATAAGATAAATAGATCGTTGCTATATCGCAGAATTTTATGTTTTTCGGGCGGTTCTGGAATGCATTAACGGCAAACTCAACAAGGGATTACTTAAAATATGTAAGACAGTTCTGATATAGTATTCCGTCTGTCCTTGTTCAGTCAAAATTTCCCGCAGCCATAAGGGAAATATTCAGGTTTTTGTCAAAACAACAATTCAAAAGATACTCGTTGAAATGTTAAGACAGGAAATGATCATATTTGCTGATATACTTGCAGCATTTGAGGCTACTAAATGTCAGTTTTAATTCATCTTCAATTGTTAACTCAGCATTAACTTAATGCCATGCATACACACATCCAGATGTACTTTCCAAAGTACAAATTAGTGTCCAATCGTGAAATATTCAACCAATGTTTTTGTGTTTTATTGATTTAGGTCTACACAATGACCCAGCCTATAAGACTGAGAATCATCCTTGGTGAAGATGACGCTAGGAAGCTGATTCTGCCAGCTGGGATGCCAGGCTCCACGGAGGAATTGTGCAAGACAATAAAGACTACTTTTGGATTACAGCAAGATTTTTGGCTTCAATATCAAGATGCTGATTTTGGAAATTACTTTGTAAACCTGTCAATGATCTCAGAAATAATTGATAAAGCGACTCATAAGGTCGTCTACCAGCAAAGTCAGACAGAAGGTGATGCAAATACATGTCTAAGTCCAGCAGTCCAAGGCCCAACAGATTTGTCATTGAGTTCCTCATGTGACACAGATGACACAGAGCCCGCCTCATCTTCTGGTTCATCACCATCTACGAGACACTGGGTTTGGCCCAGAGTTTTCACAGTACCTCATTTTGGCTATGATGCTGAACTGCAACTTGAAAAGGCTGATGCAGAGTACACTGCAAATGGAACTCATTTGAGTCTCAACTTCTGGAATGACTTTCAGAAGAAATTATTAAATTCAAAGCCTACCCAACTGACAGTGACCTTAATGATGTTGCTGAAGCTCTTGTCAAAAAGCATCTCTGTTTGAGAGAGCAAGGATCCTTCAATGGTTGTTATGGTTGGAAGATTAGTCTTAAATATAAAATGGCAAACTTCCAGAGCAAACTGAGAGGTATGGCATGTGCCGAGGTTGCAATAAATTCTCTGAAGAACAAAGCCTATAACAGATCTCAAGCAGCACTGAATGTGAAAAAGCCCAAAAGAGCAGAAGTCAATTACTGTCCGGAGCACCCCAAAGGAGAAACTGTTGACAGCCTTGAAAAGGACAGAGTTGCTCTGCTTTCAGAGATTAAAAAGAGAAACAATGACCACGTAGTTACAACAAAAATAGACAAGACTTTCTCATACAGAAGACAAGAAATACTTCAAGAACAGACCCTTGTTGCAGCCTTCAAATGCAGATGGCCAGTTCTGTTCACAAAGAAAGAGGTACTTGTGACGGTCAAGATTTCATTGTTCATCCATCCTATGTTGTATTATTTTTTTGTTTGTTGTTGTCTTTTTGGTTATGTAGAGTTGCTTGTGAATTGTTCATGTTTTTCAGATTGATAAGGAGTTCCTGCGCATATCAACTGTTCCTCTGATATCTACATTCTTTGCTGAACTTGACCGCTACTCTTCATGCATGATGGTGCTCTTTCAACGCAAGGGTGGGGTGGCTGGAAGAAAAATATGACAGCACATGGCGGCCTTTTCCCAGGTTTGTGTCAGTACACCTATGCATACAAAATGCCTTATTTCCCCTGTCATGTCAATTGCATGATTGTAAGAATTCTCTGTACAGTCATTAGATAAAGATTTTGACTTAATCAAAATACAGTACTTAATCCTGATTTTTATTGATCACGTCAGCTTCAGCCAGAGATATAGAAGTAAATGGTTAAATCACATCGTGAACGATTTGGTCAGTATGAAAACGAGAGAATATTTAAGAATGACTACTGTTATTCGTACCCCATTCTTGATCGTTAATCTGCCAATCATGACAAGTATGGAGTAATTAAATGTCGTGAGATGCAGGTTCATAGTCTGATGTGCGTCAATGTTGGGCTCCTTGACAACAAAAACAGAGGTGGGATGCTCAAAATCTCTGTAAAACTTAGTTTGTTATCACAACTGCAGAATTCCTTCTTCCTCCTCAAGTGTTACATTTTGTCTAAATGGATTCCTATTTTTCCCCATCAGGATGACTCGATACACAAAAGAAGAGCATGCATCCTCCAATCCTTGTGCATCTACTTGAACAAAGACCATGAAAAGCTCATAAAAGAATACATGGTGAGTTACATACACAAAGTGAAACTAAGGTTGCATTCAAACTGCAGGCAAATCGGATTCCAATCAGATGTTCTTTCATGTCTGATTTTTTGGGCTTAACGTTCACACTGTGTTTGACCTAATAGGATCTTGCTCTGTTCAGACTGGGCTACATTGTCGGCCATCTGACAGATTGCCATACCAACGACATAGGGACGGAAGGCCCATAACGCGCATTGGCTCTTGCGTAGTGTAAAGCGACGTCACGGTCAGTTGAATCCGATCAGTGTTTTTGGAGCTGTTCCGACTGAGACGCAACTGTCCAAATGGGATTTGAAATTACCTCTCGAAAGTGGTTTCAATCTGTCTTTGTAAAAAATCTGATTTTATGTGGTATGTGACTGTTCAGACTACCAGAGTCATCCGCTTCCAATCTGGATTAAGGCTAAGGCCACGTTCAGCAGCCAAAATCATATTTTTAGCCCTTTCAGATTGAAAGTGGTGCTCTTTTGTAGTCTGAACAGTCACTTCTTCTTCTTTTCCTTTCGGCTTTTCCCTTCACGGGTCGCCACAGCGAATCAATTGCCTCCATCTAGCCCTGTCCTTTGCATCCTCTTCTCTCACCCCAACTACCTTCATGTCCTCTTTCACTACATCCATAAACCTCCTCTTTGGTCTTCCTCTAGGCCTCCTGCCTGGCAGTTCAATACTCAGCATCCTTCTGCCAATGTATTCACTATCTCTCCTCTGGACATGTCCAAACCATCTCAGTCTGGTCTCTCTGACTCTATCTCCAAAACCTCTAACATGTGCTGTCCCTCTGATGTACTCATTCCTGATGCTATCCTTCCTGGTCACTCCCAAAGAGAACCTCAGCACCTTCATCTCTGCTACCTCCAGCTCTGCCTCCTGTCTTTTCCTCAGTGACACTGTCTCTAGACCAAACAACATCGCTGGTCTCACTACAGTTTTGTACACCTTTCCTTTCATTTTAGCTGAAACTCTTCTATCACACATCACACCTGACACTTTTCTCCACCCATTCCATCCTGCCTGTACACTCTTCTTCACCTCTTTTCCACACTCTCCATTGCTCTGGACTGTTGACCCTAAGTACTTAAAATCCTCCACCTTCTTGATCTCTTCTCCCTGTAACCTCACTCTTCCACTTGGGTCCCTCTCATTCACACACATGTACTCTGTCTTACTGCGGCTAACCTTCATTCCTCTCCTTTCCAGGACAAACCTCCACCTCTCTAGCTTCTCCTCCACCTCTTCCCTGCTCTCACTGCAGATCACAATGTCATCTGCAAACATCATAGTCCATGGAGATTCCTGTCTAACCTCGTCTGTCAGCCTGTCCATTGATTGTCCATTTGATTTCATTTCTATAGGATAATCTTATAGGAATGTGGGTGGAAACGTGTATTCAAACAACAAATTATTTTCTCCTAATAGATGATTCTAACAGGTAAAGAAAAAGTGGTTCGTTACAGTGCACAAGATAATGTGGATCCTGCAACAAGGGCAAATTACCTAGATAAAACTGCCCTTTATATGTTACTCAAGCTAAAGTGGCTGATTGAAATACCTATATTTGATTTGACCGTGACAACTTTAAAATCAGTCTTGACGAGTCCCGTCAGAAAACTTTTTGTTGATTATGAGCTTTTTTGAGCTCCTGAAAGCACTATTTGTGACAGGACCAACCAGAAGTCTATGTAAAGCTAGTGTAAAAAGTGTTGCTACAATGAGATGAAGTTTGAGGACCGACTAGATAATGGCACCATCACAGGAGAGCAGTGGGAAAGGATTGTTGCTGCAGTGGAGGAGACCACTACACTCCTTCTTGTTTTAAAAATTATTAATTAATTATTTTTTTATATATACTGACACTGATCCCCGCAAGGAAATTAGTGGCACATTCTAGTTAATTGGATATCATGCATATATATGTGTGTACAAGCCCTGAACACACAAACACACACAGGGGGCCTGTACACATAATGGGGAGGTAGAGCGGCAGGCAGCTCCTTTGTGGTGCTGCGCCCATGAGCCACTTGCTCAAGGGCGCCTCGGCAGTGCTCTGGAGGTGAGCTGATCCCTCCCACTGTCAGTTCACCTACGGGTGTTTTTTGGTGCAGGAGCGGCAATCGAACAATGTCAGAACATTTGACGACCCGCTCTACCGCTGAGCCACTACCACATCTTCTGCAGAAGATTAGAAGATTGAAAAGAATGGCAGATTGGCAGATTATGTCATTCTCCTGAAAAAAGATGCTGGACACCTTCACACACCACCACCTTGTTTAACTCGCTGCACCAGACCCAATCCCTCACAGAATCCAAACATTGGGCCCGTTTCACAAAGGCAGGTTAACAAACCCTGAAAACCTGTGGTTCTGGGTTAACATACTCTGAACTAACCAGGGATTTCGGTCTCACAAACGCTTCTCAGGGTTAGTTTTGTTAACCCAGAGTAAGTTGACCTGCAGTTTAACAGGTGTGACATCATTAACGCAGCCCCGATTCGACAATTCACCAATCGTCGAATTCACACATTCTCATCCTGTTTTAACAGAGCATGGACAGTAGCAGAAGAGTACGTCTATCTCACTGTACAGTGAGATGGAAGCTCAGTAAACACCAGTTGGTTTATCTATGATTCATTCTGTGGAATTCATATGCAACTGTATGTTTTAATGTCCTCCTCATGTATTCCCAGCTATCTGTTAAGTTTCATAGAATTCACTATCGAAAAAATTCAGAAAACAAACACATTAATGGTTTACTTGGACCTCCAGTTTAGGAGGGCAGATCTGGAAATATAAATACTGGAGCACAAGTTAGAGGTGGGTGATGGTCACAAGTTAATCATGTTAACTATTGGGAGAATGCAAAAATTAACTTTGTATTTATAAGAAATAAAGAAAACCAAAAGTCTTGCCCGCTAAGACTTTGAAATGATTCTGGAAAATGGTGTCTGTCACTGCTCTATTGTCCTGGATAGCAGGAATCGTCCTGAGGTGACGTAGGCACTGGAAACGGGGCTTTCAGCAGGCCTATGGTCATCTCCACCTGGACTCTCGTCCTGCAGTGAACCCAGTTGAAGTTCTGTTGGGGGCCTGGGTCAGTGTCAGGGGTCAGCAGCCTCAGTTGTCATGGGTAACCCCTGTCCCCCAGCAGAAACCATCAAAGTCTCCGGTGAATATAGTGGCTTCATTATAGTGGATTTAACGATGGAGACAAGTAAATTATTATGGAAATCTTTAGGTTACTGACCACATTACAGTCTGCTGCTCAGATAATATCTATATATCATACTGTATATCTGTGAGTCAGGAATCGACCCAGACCACTTTTCATCCACATCAGAAATATAGTCTGCCGCATCACACATGATCTGGACAGAAGTTGGTTTATCTATGATGCAGTCTTTAACATATTGAAACAGTAGTCAATCTTCATGTACCTTGATGGGTACAATGGGAATGTGGGTACCATCTATGCAGCCAATTACATTGGGAAATCCTAAAATAAATATGTTACTGATACAATTCTGAGGTTGCAGCATAATGTCATTAAGAGAATATAATTTCAAATTAATTTATCAGATTTCTACATCATTCACCTACAGTCATGTGGAGCTCCTCCTTAATGATTCTAATGGGTTTATGTCCAGGGAAATGGGGTAAAAGTTCTGAGCCGAGGTGCACTGAGCATCTCCCACATTTTATAGAAAATTACCGTTTGCAAATAAAAAATGAAAGCTGAAGGCAGTGCTAGACGCAGCGCTTCTGCAGATGTGAAGATGTATCAGGTCGTGGATGGGTGTGTGTGTGTGTGTGTGTTTGAGTGAGAGAGAGAGAGAGAGAGAGAGAGAGAGAGATGGATCGAGAAGTGAACCGGTACCGATCAGGAAGATAACCGTGGATATGACGGGACATCTGAACGTAATACAAAAATATTTAGAGGTTCGGTTTACCTCACTTCATGAAACAGGCCAGGGTGTCTCCTCTGATTCTGGACTAAGTTACCTTCCTTTGTGAAACCCTTTGTGAACTGAAAACCCTGGTTTTCTCTGATTTCGGGGTTAGCTTACTCAGGTTTTCCACCTGCTTTGTGAAACAGGGTCATTCTGTGTGCTCTATTGGTTTTTCAGAAAATGGTGGTGCAAACAAATCACAAAATACAGCCATTTCATTTTGTTGGCAGCTGGAAAAAGGCCATTGGCTATGTGTTTGTGGTATACATAGGTGATTGCCACTCATACTTTTACCATCAGCTGTCACAGTAGAGGTGCACCTGATGGAGTTTGGGCCACTGTGTCTTGCAATACAGCGAGAAAAATATCTGCATGTTTATGACTCTTCATTAAACAGAAGTGTACTGCTAGATTTTTGTATGTGCCAGCTGTAAAGATCACTCTGAAGCTGCATGAAGTCACCTCCAAAAAGCTAGTCAAAATTCTGTAAAGACATTTCCTGCTTCTGTTCGAGATCAGCAACCATTTACAAATGTTACAATCCATCTACAGTAGACTTCAGAAATGTGTCAGAAGTCACAGAACCATCCAGCCTGAATCTGAAAAGTAATTTTTTGTTGTTGTGAATTATTAGAGTAAGCCTTTTTCTGGAGCAGATTATTCAGGTTGTGGATGATGAGAGCATGAAACAGCTGGGTGCAAAAAATATTTTCCTGGTGTGTGTGTGTGTGTGTGTGTGTGTGTGTGTGTGTGTGTGTGTGTGTGTACGTGTGTGTGTATTTGCGCAAAAAAATTAGAGGAACACTTCGAGAACACATCAGAACTAAACAGGGAGAAAATGATCTTTAATATCTTTCCTGATAATAAGTGTGTGATGTATTAGTAACAAAATGATGCCACATAATTTGATAGAAATGAAAATGACCACCCTATACCACCGCATAGAGGGGGGAAATCAAAGACACTGCAAAAATGAAAGTGAAAAAAGTGAACAGTTACAACACTACAACACGAGAGGGAGGCGCCAGAAGGAAGAGCGTCGCGCATTACGGAGCGGTAAAACACGGAAGAAGAAATTGACGATGTCTGGTGTGTGTGTGTTTTCTCCACCTCTACCAGACGGTGATACCAGCAAAACTTCACGTTCATCGTTGTTGTTATTGTTGCCGTCATCGCAATTTTATGACCTCAGACATTACCTGTACTGAACGACAATTCCGCCCTGACCATTGCTACGGCAACCTTTCAGATCGGCCTATAACGTGGCCCAGTCTGAACAGAGCCCCATGGCATTTGGTCACTTCTTAAAAACAGTGTAAACAGTCATCCCTAAATATCAGAAATGGAAGGAAATCTGATATGCCTCCAGTCTGAACGGGGCCATAGTAAGGCAAGGCCAGCAGAAAACATGAATGGCTGCACTTGACTCGCTGACTACAGATTGTAGTTTGCGGTCACTTCTTCTATGGCCGAGGAAGAAGAATCCTAGGTCGAATCCCTGGGATCACCAGCGCCCCCTACCATGAGGCACGAGAACTGCGTGGCTCACTTCTTATCTTTTCCCAGCGGTGTCAGGACCGCTCAACTCAAGAAAGATGTTACACATATGTAGTTGTTGACAAAAAAGCAGTGTACATTATATACATTAGCTAAATAATGGAAAGTTGGTTCATAGAGAAAACATGTTTGAACATTTTAATAGCAACATATAGAGAGAAAGCATTACGGTCTCACTGTATAGCATGCCAGCACAGCTAGTTGAGCCATTGTGCAATCCATGGTGAGGCATGGCTGACTGGTGCCTCACCGCTGGTGTCTTCTCAATATTTCAGCGGTAAATGTGAAAATTCAACAATTTTGAATAAAAAAAAAAATTGGTGACTTTAAATGGAAAATAACCAAATAATACACATCACTGGATAAATATAACCATTGAATTTATTTCTTCCATTTTCTTTTTTTTTTTTTTATGATGGCAGGTAAGGCCGTCCTGCACCTGCCTCCCCTGAACGCACATCACTAGGAGAAATAGGTAAAATAGACTAATTAGAGGGAGTTATACATGAGACTTCAGGGAGACACCTTGCTAATCTCAAGTCAGTGTTTTTCATGGCTTCTTTGTTTCTCCTTTGAAAAAAAAAGTGCAATACTGGATCTACTATGGAGCAATATCTGAGACACTCACCCTCTCATGTCCGCATACGCATCCACCCCTATGGCACTTCTAATAATGTCAGGACATCTTTAGTGATGAACAAAATCTGAATTTGAAACTTTATTCAAAGTCATCACAGTAGTACCCATTTTTCAAGTACAATTACTGAATATTTTGAGAATTTCAAGTACCTGCAATAACATTATTAACAATAACGTTAACACTAAAGTCAAAGACAGTTTAAACAAAGCAAAACCTATTCTAAAATAAAATCTGAACTGTGAATGTGCATTTTTTCAACAAAACTGTTTTAAAAACAGTAACAGTGACTAACAGTTACACAACATAAAACAAGAGTTTTTAAACAGAATATTTGAACAGGATGACCAAAAAAACAAAAGTCTCTCAGTATTTACAGTATTGTGGCCCTGATGTGGCATTTGTTCATGAAGGCTTCTTTTACCTTACTCTTCTCAACCGGTGTCCAACCATCCAGTGTACTGCAGCGCATGATGGAAGCTGCAAGAATAAAAGACAAACTACAAATTGTATAATGCAACAGCAGTTGCCACAACAGATAAGAACTTTATCCTGATATGACTAAATTCACACTGTAATATCTCTACGGATTACAAATAAGGAAATTAAATAAAACTGAAGGAACTGAAACAATCCCAACATTTGATGTAGATATGAGATACATGGGGTTTCAAAACTTTAGAAAGTTGTGGTGGTGATGAACTAGGATGAGGCAGAAGAATAAGTGGAAATCAAACCAGAAACAAGAACTAGAATTAGAAAAAGTAATTTTTGAAAATAATGTATGCTTATCTTTGTTGAAAAAGCTGATGGTTAGATGCATGTTGATCTGTAAAGATGGAGATTGTTGAAAAAAAAAACCTTATGTTGAGGTTTAAACTAATTTTCTGGATCTGCAACTAGGCTTGGTTGATATGGAAAAATATACAGTGCGCCCTCGATCCTTGTTGTTGATGCATTCCGGGAACTACACACAATTAACAAATTCCGCGATCGAGCGATAAACTATTTTTACTTATCTACAGTAATTTAAACGTTTATGACCCTCCCCATACTGATATTAAACCACCTTCTACCTATATTACCTTTTCCCAAACTCTTAACTGCTTAAAACACTTTTATGCCTCACGTATGTTATAGTTGTTGGTGACCGCATAACTTGCCTTAGATGACAGATACTTTTGGTCCATTACATAGTTTCTATATCTCCCAGGTGGTCTTAACACTCGTCCATGCCTGGTTCAAACTGGATGTGACGTTGATGAGAGCTCTGTGTCTCCACTCTCACCTGCATCTGATGCGCTGACCTCTTCTTCTTCTTCTTTTCCTTTCGGCTTTTCCCTTCAGGGGTCGCCACAGCGAATCAACCGCCTCCATCTAACCCTGTCCTTTGCATCCTCTTCTCTCACACCAACTACCTTCATGTCCTCTTTCACTACATCCATAAACCTCCTCTTTGGTCTTCCTCTAGGCCTCCTGCCTGGCAGTTCAAAACTCAGCATCCTTCTACCAATATATTCACTATCTCTCCTCTGGACATGTCCAAACCATCTCAGTCTGGCCTCTCTGACTTTATCTCCAAAACCTCTAACATGTGCTGTCCCTCTGACGTACTCATTCCTGATCCTATCCTTCCTGGTCACTCCCAAAGAGAACCTCAGCATCTTCATTTCTGCTACCTCCAGCTCTGCCTCCTGTCTTTTCCTCAATGACACTGTCTCTAGACCAAACAACATCGCTGGTCTCACCACAGTTTTGTACACCTTTCCTTTCATTTTAGCTGAAACTCTTCTATCACACATCACACCTGACACTTTTCTCCACCCGTTCCATCCTGCCTGTACACGCTTCTTCACCTCTTTTCCCCACTCTCCATTGCTCTGGACTGTTGACCCCAAGTACTTAAAATCCTCCACCTTCTTGATCTCTTCTCCCTGTAACCTCACTCTTCCACTTTGGTCCCTCTCATTCACACACATGTACTCTGTCTTACTGCGGCTAACCTTCATTCCTCTACTTTCCAGGACAAACCTCCACCTCTCTAGCTTCTCCTCCACCTCTTCCCTGCTCTCACTGCAAATCACAATGTCATCTGCAAACATCATAGTCCATGGAGATTCCTGTCTAACCTCGTCTGTCAGCCTGTCCATCACCATAGCGAACAAGAAGGGGCTCAGAGCTGATCCCTGATGCAGTCCCACCTCCACCTTGAACTCCTCTGTCACACCTACAGCACACCTCACCGCTGTCTTACAGTCCTCATACATGTCCTGCACCGCTCTAACATACTTCTCTGCCACTCCAGACTTCCTCATACAATACCACAGTTCCTCTCTGGGCACCCTGTCATAAGCTTTCTCCAGATCTACAAAAACACAATGCAGCTCCGTCTGGCCTTCTCTGTACTTCTCTATCAACATCCTCAAAGTGAATACTGCATCTGTAGTACTCTTTTTTGGCATGAAACCATACTGCTGCTCACAAACGCTCACTTCTGCCCTTAGTCTAGCTTCCACTACTCTTTCCCATAACTTCATTGTATGGCTCATCAGCTTTATTCCTCTGTAGTTGCCACAACTCTGCACATCTCCCTTGTTCTTAAAAATGGGCACCAGCACACTTCTCCTCCACTCCTCAGGCATCTTCTCACTATCTAAGATCCTGTTGAACAACCCAGTCAGAAACTCTACTGCCACCTCTCCTGGACACTTCCAAACCTCTACAGGTATATCATCAGGACCGACTGCCTTTCCACTCTTCATCCTCTTCAGTGCTCTCCTCACTTCATCCTGGCTAATCTTTGCTACATCCTGGTCCACAACAGTCACCTCTTCTAGTCTTTGTTCTCTCTCATTTTCCTCGTTCATCAACTCTTCAAAGTACTCTTTCCATCTTCCCATCACACTGCTGGCACCTGTCAATAGACTTCCATCCCTATCCTTAATCACCCTAACCTGCTGCACGTCCTTCCCATCTCTGTCTCTCTGTCTTGCCAGAATGTATAGATCAGTCTCTCCCTCCTTACTGTCCAACCGAGCATACAAGTCATCATAAGCTTCTTGTTTGGCCTTTGCTACCTCTACCTTCACCTAACGCTGCATCTCCCTGTACTCCTGTCTACTCTCCTCAGTCCTCTCAGTGTCCCACTTCTTCTTAGCTAACCTCTTTCTTTGTATACACTCCTGTACCTCCTCATTCCACCACCAAGTCTCCTTATCTACTTTCCTTCCAGATGACACACCAAATACTCTCCTACCTGTCTCCCTGATCACATTAGCTGTAGTTGTCCAGTCATCTGGAAGCACCTCCTGACCACCCAGAGCCTGTCTTAACTCCTTCCTAAAGGTCATGCAATACCCTTCCTTTTTTATCTTCCACCATTTCGTCCTCTGCTCTGCCTTTGCCCTCTTCATCTTCCTCACCACCAGAGTCATCCTACACACCACCATCCTATGCTGTTTGGCTACACTCTCGCCTACCACTACTTTACAGTCACTGATCTCGTTCAGGTTACATCGTCTACACAAGATGTAGTCTACCTGTGTGCTCCTACCACCACTCTTATAGGTCACCCTATGTTCCTGCCTCTTCTGGAAGAAAGTATTCACTACAGCCATTTCCATCCTTTTTGCAAAGTCAACTACCATCTGTCCTTCTGCGTTCCTCTCCTGGATACCAAACCTGCCCATCACTTCCTCATCACCTCTGTTACCTGCACCAACATGTCCATTGAAGTCTGCGCCAATGACAACTCTCTCACTTCTAGGTATGCTCTGCATCACTTCGTCAAAGTCCAACCAGAATTTCTCCTTCTCCTCCAGCTCACATCCTACCTGTGGAGCATACCCACTAACAACATTGAACATCACACCTTCTATTTCTAGCTTCAGACTCATCACTTTATCTGACACTCTTTTTACCTCCAGGACATTCCTAACAAACTCCTACTTCAAGATAACTCCTACTCCATTTCTCTTCCCATCTACACCATGATAGAACAACTTGAACCCTGCTCCTAAACTTCTAGCTTTGCTACCTTTCCACCTGGTCTCCTGGACACACAGTATGTCTACCTTCCTCCTCTGCATCATGTCAACCAACTCTCTACCTTTTCCTGTCATAGTTCCCATATTCAACATCCCTACTCTCAGTACTATGCTCTTGGCGTTCCTCTTCTCTCTCTTCCTACAAACACACTTTCCTCCTCTCCTTCTTCGACCGACAGTAGTCCAATTACCACCGATGCCCTGTAGGTGAACAGCACTGATGGCCCTCGTTGTTAACCCGGGCCTCGACCGATCCGGTATGGAAGTCATAGATTTGATCCACATGTTTGATTTGGCAAAAGTTTTATGTCAGATACCCTTCCTGACACAACCCTCCGTATTGGGACCAGCACAATAAGACACTGGTTTGTGCCCTCTTGCGGCTACATTTAGTAATTGTAAATGTGACTTTTTTAATTGTAAAGTTATATTTTAAAATGGAAAATGTGTAATTCATGATAATTCAAACAGGATTAAAAAGTTTAGATGTCTCATGCAGTTCACAGCCATACACATTTTTTCATAACCAAAGTCCCAAAGGATCCACTGTCAGCATTTCTCGGCTCTCTATCATAGATTCCCACAAATTTTTATGAACAAATTTTGACAACTTTTCTGTAACAGTTCCATTCATCCATCCATCCATCCATCCATCCATCTTCCGAACCGCCTTATCCACCGTAGCGGTCACGGTGAGCTGGAGCCTATCTCAGCTGTTTTAGGGCGTGAGGCAGGGCAAACTCCGGCGCGACGCCAGTGCTCTGCGGTGAAACAGTTCCATAAATCATTAACTATTAAATAGCCATTATACTTACTTAAAATCTGTCCGACTTTGAGCTGATCCAGGACCATCTTCCCATCTGGCACTTTTCCATGTTTCTCAAAAGCCACAGCATTCCGACACTCCTTTGCAGTGAAGAATTCATCGAAAAGATGGAATAAGCGAAGGCAATCCGTCTTTGCTTCTGCATGGATTGCAGCGAGGTGAGTAGAGGAAAAGTGGAGGATACAGCTCTTCCCTCCCAGATCTGTTTGTAGGAACCAAAACACCAGCCTGAGGTTGAATCTGTTCCATTTTGTCCACAAAGCATTTTAATCCCCCAAGGTGCTCACCATCTGGGACACAAAAGATACATTACCTCACAGGGATACAGCAGCAATCATAAAGTCAAGAAAAGTTAGAGACACGTTTGGTCAAAATCGTAGCCCAAGTATTGAAATCTTTGGATTTTTTTCTTTAATTGTTCAAAACTTTAAAGTCTCATCTTCAGCACCCAATAACTTCCAATGTCCAAAGCAACAATTTTTTGTCGACCTTTACAAAAATCTATAATTATAATTTTATGTTGCTCAATTGATCATTGCCCAGATTAATTGCATTATAATTCATTTTACAATGCTTGAGTATACAGTACTGAATAGCAATTGGATACCCTAAGAAAACTGTGATAGAAAAAATAAATAGTGATGAAGGAATTAATATCAACAGAGACAAAATAAACTTACTTATACCATACAGCACATTCTGGAGTTTGGCTTTCTCCTCCTCTAATTTTTCCACCTCTGCCCTGCATGCTCCACATGGCTTTCATGATCTGTTTTCTGTTGATTCAGGCAAACTGAAACATGGTTCTCCACATTCTTGAGTTGGACCACGCTCCAGGATTAAAGTACCTAAAGATGAGCTTCAAGAAATCTCATGTGTAGACATACTAGTTTGAATCTGGTCCTCAAGAACAGCAGGTTTTTGTTGTGTAACAGGACTGTGCAACATTCTGAGAAAGGTTTCTTTGGCTGTTACAGTAGGAGATGGTGGGCATCTCTGCTGGTCTAAATCTATCAAAACAGACTGCTGTTTTGATAGGTCTAAGGGTCTGGGCAGTACCATGTGAGGCTGATGATCCTGAGAAGGGTAATATTGATGCATATGTGCAGATGACTGAGAAACTGGAAGTTGGCACTGTGGCAAGGCAATTATGAGCTGATGCGGTGGCTGGACAGGTAGAGATGATTCGGTAAATGGAGGTGGGTACACTGGGCAGGCAGTTGGAAACTGGATGACGCCGTGTTCCACAGCATGTGCGGAATCCTGTGCAGAGGTGGACTGACCTGATTGAGGTAAGGATGAAAGGTTGTAGAATGTTTGAGGTGCTGCATCACTTTTTTAATGTCCTTAGTGGCCTTTTGTTTATCCACTGTCTTGTCAGCTGTTCCAATGAAGTCCACGGTGGCACTGTACAACTTGTTGTCAGATTATCTTGCAAGTACTTCTGCTCCTGGCTTGAAATCTCTGAGGCAAGCGATGGGTTTATCATCTTTGCTTAGTATATCACAGACATTAACATTTTTTGCCGTGTATCCGTCCTCAAATGTCAGAAATGCCAAATGTCCTAAAAATGAACACAAAAGTAAATGAAGAAGAAGTACACTTTATTAATCCCACAAGGGGACATTACATTGTCACTCAGGTATATAGTGTATACATTCTCTGTTAGTTTTTAACAGTATACAGGCCCCCCGAACACAGCACACAAGGGGGCCTGTAAGCATGCAGTTAATACACACATTGGGAGGCAGAGTGACGGGCAGCGGCTTCCGGAACGCGCCCCAAAAAATTGAGCAGGAGAATTTAAGTAAACCAGTACAGGCTAAAAATCAGTCTTACTTAGACATGCCACAATATCTTATTTGTCTCTTTTTTAATCCTTTCAGACCTTAGCAAAGCTAAAAATCTCTCTCTTCACATTTGTGTTTAACTTTATTCTTTTTTGCATTTGTGTCACACTTCTTTTCTCATACAACTTTTTGAATTACGCACTCTTCTTTTAACTTTGCTTTTTTCTTATTCATTATTTAATGATTGTGCATTTTTTCTATATTTTTACACATTTTCTATGAAGCACTCGGTGATGGAATTCTTTGTTGTAAAGCACTTTGAGGTGCAATTGTCACATAAAAGGCATGTTACAAAATAAGTTCATTATAATTATTAATTTATGAATCAATAATCTGCTCCAAATTGGGTAGGGTACAATAGGGCAAAAAACTGTACAGTTGTGTTGTGGAGTATTTTATCACTTTTTTGTATTTTACTATGTTATTAGAGTGGTTGTCAAAAGTATCTATACTCAAAAAGTATTATTACTCAATTACTGTATCCGGATACAACATTTAATTGCAAAAGTATTGATACTGACAGCACACTCCATCACAACACCTCTTGAGTACTTTAGCTGTGCTGGCAGCATCCAGCAGGCAAAGTGCACATATTGTTTCTCTTTAAGTCACAATTGAAGTTGAGAAAACTTTAGCTTACTTATGTAACCCTGGGTTCTCTGATTACATAGTGAGGTAAACTGAAATGGGCATCCTGTTATTATTTGATATTTGGGTGGGAGTCATTGATGTTACAGTTCTGATCTTTATTTTCTGCACAATCGAAAATGGAATCAAGCATTGAATATTTTTCTGGGTATCAGTATTGAGTTGGAAATTCTAGAATCGTGACAACCCTAGTTCTTAGATGAAAAAAAACTTTATTAATATTTAAGCATTTTAATATTTGCTTCTTCTGTTCTTGATGTTTTTGTGAAAAAGTTTTTGAAAAAAGTTTTTTTGATGAGAATCTCTCCCCACCTATACATTTGAATAAACTCACTTCAAAAACCAACTCCACCCACTATCTGTCAATCAAGCGCTCAAACAATCACAGCGCCCGACCAATCTTGGCTCATCTGCCAGAAGGAATCCCGTGAACAATATGGCGTAAGGCATAGTCAATAACTATGCATGGACTTCCCAGCTAACATAATTTTAGAGTGTCATATCTGTTCCAACAATTTTCATGTTTTTGAGCAGAAAGTCCAAACAGCAGGAACAACACGAAAAAAAAGCAACGAATTTTGAGTGAAACTAGCTGGCTAGCACGAACAGTCTGTCCAGGACCCAGTCCAGCTATGTCCAAGTCCAGCTATGTTTTCTGTTGGAAACCAGCTATGGTTTTCCATTGGAAACCATAGCTGGACTGGGACAATAGTTAGAATGGAACAATCAATGTAGTATCCAAAATGCTCCTCGGGCGTCTGACAAAAACCGTCTTTAAGTAACTACATACAGTTCTGTTCATGTAGTCAGCTAACAGAACTATCACTTCTCTAAAATTTCTTTTCCGTTTGGTCTTTTGACAGGTGCCCTTTACTTTAACATTAGCGCCTTTCCCAAACTCACGATTAATTAGCTTTCTTTCTCCAGTTAGCCTACTAACATTCATATATGGCTTTGCAATGCCCGCCCAGTGCAATCCATGATTTGCCAACACAAAGTTGTTACGTCACCATGGTGATTTTTGACAACATTGGGTGCGCTTGTTTTATAATACCAATACATTTGTTTTCATATGTTTGGTAGGAAGTCTGATATTATTGTTTTATCATCAAATTTCGAACTATTATTAAATCAATTATTAAACCAATTTCCCATCTTCAGATGCAGTAATACTTTGACCAATAAAGTTTCAAATTTCTGTCACTAAAAAGTTTAACTAAAAAGTACAGTTTCAAGTGAGGGTTATGTGATCCCTTGTCTTGACAATTCTTGAAAAAAAAAAACAAAAGCAAAATTGTAAGTCAGTATTTGTGCCTTGTTTACCTACATAGTGATGATAAAAATTCCAATGAGATGAGAGACTGTCAAAGATTTTAGTAATAACAGTTTCTAAAAAAGTAAATTGAGAATAACAATAAATTATAGCTCATACCATCTCTGTCAACTCTGGGTGAGCCGGGGTCTGGTTCATAGAAACTCATCTTCTTAGGTCAGTTTCGCCATGTTTTGGGTATCTTTTTTATTTCCTGCTGGGCCTTTCATCCTGTTAAATACATAAAAGTACAACACATTTTAATTATTTATAAAGGTGGTTCAATGTTCAATTAATATGATTAATCAGGAAATTTCTTCCTCATAGTTTGGTGCAGCAAGTATGATATACAGATTTTGTTAATTTAACTATATCAGGCCACTCAACAACTGAGAAAGATGATCTCAAATCCACCAGACCAACAACAGTACAACACAGAGACATTAAAGGAATGTTACAGTAAAACTCCAGGCTGTGATTTCTGTAAGAATTGCGCTTTTCTAGGGTAAGTTGCAGCGCTCTTGTTCTGGACACTGCTCACTGATAAAAATCTTGGAAATATGTAACTTATTAATTCCTTACGTCTCAAATTTGTAATATTCATGACTACATGTTGATTTCCATAAAAAGAGGACACTCGGGTCTGAGTTTAGATACTAACAAAGTATTCAAAGTTTACTCAGATGCATCCAACATCAGTGTATTTCAAGTATGCCTTCTCCATATGGATAGGAAACAGTTATACAACAAAAATATTTTTTTGCTATAAACAAAGACAGAATTTCAGATAGGCTTCTTCTGGTTATCAACATGCTATTTTAGTCAAAAAAAAAATCTCCCTTTAAAAAGTCTCTAGGACAAGGTAAAACTGAAATCTTCTAAATTAAATAATGACAGAAACAATGCATCTCCTGCATTAGAAAATCATTTTAACAAAATATTTCTATCTTTTCAATATAATAATGTATATAATAAGCAGTAAACACACAGAGGTAATTAACAAACGGAAAATATTACTGCTGTCTATAGGTTTTTTTCTGAGTTCATGTGAAATAGTCAATTTAAGTACATGCTTAATGGTCCGGTGAAAGACAATGTAAACAGGCATTCCCACTAATGTATAAATCCCCCCTGGCGCCCCGGACAATATGCGACAAGTAGACATGTTCGTAAAATTAAGGTCCTTACCTTAAGTTAGCTGCATGAAGCTAGAGAAATGTGTCGCACACAACAAGACCACAAAGTTTTCCAGTCATACACAATTGATGTAAATCCAAGACTGTTTATGGTCCACTGTTTTTAGAAATAGTAATACTTTTAAAAGTATCATTTTTAGAGTTCACATACACATTAGTTAACCGTAAGTTCATGGCCATGTGTGGTCTTTGCATATAGCTACGATATCTATAGTGTCATTTTTTGCCACATGTCGACCATCAAAAAGTATCAGAACCAACACAATCACCTGCCGTCTAAATTTGACAAACTTTGGGTAAAAGTTTTATCAAAGTGCATTTGATAAAGATAATACTTACCTTCTTTTATGAGTCACAATGTCCTCCATTCCTTGATCTGCCCGCGACTGAATTCAAACGTTAACTTGTAGTCAAATCACCCCCCGTCATAAATTAACCAATAATAACGCAGCATTTTTGACTGATGGCGCTCGAGCACCATCAGTCAACAAGGTGGTTTATAAGGTGGTTTGTAAGGTGGTTTAGTTTAGTTTAGTTTAGTTTAGTTTATTCCGTTTATTTTCTTCTTTCCAGACATGTTATTACAACGGGTTTTACTCTCATCAGTGTTGAGACATCAGCAACATCATCCGAAAAGCGAAACAAAGGTTGACGGGTAGAAGCCATTGGCTTGTGAGGTTCCCGTCCCCTAAATCAACAACATCTCTCTCATTACAGCACATTGTCAACCAATACATACTTTGCATGTCACAAATCAATTTCAATTATTTTATTCTGATACACTGTTGTTTTGATCCGTCCATTTAGTCCAAATACACATGCGTCCTTGCACACCTCTTTATCAGATCTTGAGAAGAGTCCGAATTTTGTTAGTGTTCATTTTGTTATTCCTGTCAAGTGTTGTTTCTGGTCAAATTTATTATTAATCGCCGTTGGAGAGACTTGCTTTGTGTGGCTGAGTTGTTGTTGCTTTCTGTGCCTTCCACACTCCTAATCACTGGCGTCAGCATTACGGTTTCTGGCCTTCACATCCAAATGTTTTCCCCATTTCTCCAGCTTCTCCAGCTTTTGGGTGATATCCTCCTTGAGCCGAGCATTGGACTCCTCATGCCAGTCACTCATCCTGGCTATGGCTTCATTCAGCATGATGGCCATAGCTTCCTTATAAACCCTTGCCGTTGCCTCTGCTGCTCAGTCGGAATCCTCTTGTACTTTGGCCTGTTGTAATCCCATTTTTCTCAGCTTGCGGTGCAGCATGAAAACACCAAAACCCAGTGTTTAATATTACTATGGGGATGGTAGATAAACGTTTAATTTACCGTAAGAGAAAAATGCAGCCTAAATTCTGCAACATCATTGGACGGGATCCAAAATCATCCGGACAGGATCCTGTCCAATGTTGTTGGGGTGCGTCACTTACAGGGTTCAAAGGTCAGTTGAGTTATATTTAGTTAGAATTCCTGTCAACTTCGGGTTATACTGTATCTTACAAAAGTTGTAATTTGCCCGTATATACACTGTATATACAGTAAGCTTACACAGTATTTGTAGCGCGTTCACAGATGCAATCTTTAAATCTGGACACATTTCTTTGATAAGATCTGTGAAGTGGTCAGCAACAACAGCAGGCACATTGTGTTCAGCAATGCATTGCTTGAACAGAATCTCTGCTTTGGTCACGGCATCAGATGAATGTGTAGTTTAACACAGCTCGCGCTATTTTCACTCGCTCAGAACAATAATAACTCTTTGTACTTTGGCCGTACAAATTCGTGATGTACGGTGTACATGTGTGAACAGGTCCATCTGTACAAATTATGCCGAAAGCGTACAACTTGACAGGTAAGACAGTTCACTTTGTACAATACATTTTATTATTTACTGAGTTTTGTAAAGCTTAATTTTTCATATCAGTTAACTAAAATTCTTTTTTACACCTTCATTATTTGTATATCATATTATTTATTTTCCATTTACTATAACCTTATATTACCCCAATAATTAAATGTTTAGAAAGATAAGTTATTATATGCCAGAAAGGGTCTTCCTTTGTGTGTTTTAAACACTGTGAAGTCAGCGATCGTTTTCATTATGATGACAATGATGATGATCATCATCATGATTATTATTACTATTATGATTATAAATAATAAACAAGTACTTCTACTGTTGAAATATTTCATTTGGGTGTACACGTTTTTAAAAATGGCTCAGAGGTACAACTCATGCTGGAGAAGGAGAGTGAAGAGCAAACAAAATATTTGCAAAAGATACAGAAGAAAGTCTCTATTTATAATAAAACAAATAGCAACAAACTATCTTATTATTTACGGTAATTTAAACGTTTACGAACCATCACCATTCTGATATTAAATCACCTTCTGTCTATCTCTCTCTCTCTCTCTCTAGACACACACACACACAAAATAATTACATTTTTGTTTGAAATGGCAGTCTGATAAAGACCACATCTATATGTAGGGTTAACAAATATTAAGAACATGTCTGTGCATAATATCATACACTTTAACAGCACCACAAATTACAGTGTCCGAAATGACTATTCAAGTACGTTATCACCTATCTCAAACAGATTAAATAAATTATTAATATTTTAATCCTCATTAAGGGTAGATTTATAGCAGGATTTCTCATATATTGCATTAGTTTTACCCAGGGCTTTGAACCAGAATTTTTTGCCAATCGGTTCATTCTGAACAGAAATGGAATTATAACGTTTCCGGTTATGCGTTCCACCCATAAACTGACGTTCCTGAACCGGTTAGAACAAAAAATAAAGTTCCTGAACCGGGTAATAACGTCCCTTCAAAATATAAATATGTAGGTGCCGTATTTTGCGCACCATAAAACACGCTTAAAAGCCTTAAAATTTCTCAAAAATCAACGCTGCGCCTTTTAACATGAATCGTCTTATGTGTACACTGAGTTCCAAAATCTATAAAAATGTTTTTGTGTGACTTTAGTCAGAGCTCCGCCAGTGGCCGCCGTCCTCTGTCGGCGGCCACTGTCTGCCGACATAGGACATATTACATCACTACATACGCCAGCAGCGATAGACCAGTTAGAGAACATGATGTGAGGCTACGTCCGGCACACCTCCGGTAGGTACCCGGTATGCAGTACAGTGTATGCCGGTACTGTACCACAGGTATGCTGCATAACCACATTTGTTTAGCTGAAGACCCCCGAGATTGGCATCAGCAAAGAGACACGCTCACGGTTGTTCCGGTTCACATAAAGAGACCGGGTGGCTTTTTTCACGCTTCGCCATCTCTCTTGATCTGTGACTCCATGCACGCCCATACCACCGCTTCTGTAAAAAACCACGTCAAGCGGCTGAATTCGGAGCTTGCCATCATCCTCGAGGATTAACGAAAGAACTCCAACGGCTGGACATTGGTGTAAACAGAACCTTTAAAGTTAAGCTGCGTGCGTCGTGGAGTGATGGATGAGGGATGGTGAACACACGTTTACCAGGACTGGAGGCAGTGCCAAGCAAGTTACGCCACCATATGTGCGTGGATTGTGGATGCCTGGACTGACGTGTCTGCTTTGACTTTTGTCCAATGTTTCCCAAAAGCTGGCATCACTACCGGGCAGCCACCCGGAAACCAGACGGTCAGCGATAGTGAAATTACTGAGTTATTCAATGCAGACCAAAGACGAAGGCTTTGAAGGATTAAGCACAGATTTATCAAAAAATAAAGAAATAAAATCATATTTAAAAAATAATGTTGTATTTTTTGAAAATTAAATACATAGTACAACACAGATCAACCACAGTCACCTTTTTGCTTCCGTGAGCAAGCATGCACCGAACAGTAATGTGCGCCGTGTATCCAGTTAAAGTACAGAAATAAACTCCGTAATTTAGACTGCGCCTCTGTATAGAATGAGCCGAATGGTGCGAAAATACGGTAACTTAAGGACTTTAAATTGGCAACTGAAGCAATTAGTTTATACACTATAGACTATAATTACAGACATATCCCTACCCTACAGTAAACAGGACCACAGCACTACACCACTGCTTTATGCAAGTTATATCACTGCAGTTAAGGCTTATGCCTCCTACTTAGACACTACATGAAATAAGACAAGAATAACTTCCGCCATGTCATTTATTGCTGAACAACAGATCTTCATTGTGCTTCTCCCATACCTCAATATTACTACATAGCACTGGCAGTACGGGAGCACACTGCACTGAAAATGACTGCAACCAATGAGTTAATGTCTAAATCATACATTTTTAAGATTGACATAATGCAGTGTTTACCTGTTATGATTAAATTGTGACTGGGAGACTGCCCTTTTCTTAACTGCTGCCGATAGCTGCTACTTCTTTCTGCTCTCATCCCACGTCCAGTGAATGACAGGAAGTGAAACATGAGGTCAAGTATTTTTTTTGAGAACGAAAAAAAAAACAGGTATTAAAGGGTTTACAATTATTTTCTGTTCTGATTCTGTTCCAGAACATTAAAAAATATAAAGTTTTCGGTTTTGTTCTTGTTCCTGCCAAAATACCAAAAGTTTTCGGTTTTCGTTTTCATTCCATGAACTGGTTCAAAGCCCTGGTTTTACCCGTGTTTTCATAATAAATTTGCATGCAAGTGTTAAATATGTTAAATGTACTATTATTCTCAGTTTTCAGTTTTCAGGATCTTAGATAGTGAGAAGATGCCTGAGGAGTGGAGAAGTGTGCTGGTGCCCAAAGAAGAAGATTCTCTGTTTTCAGTAGGACACACAAGGACTGGAGAACAGAGGTAAGAAATATGCATTCATGTTAAACAACTACTTACATTTCCTCTAGTTTCCAAAATAGCATGTAGTTTATTAATTCAGTGCACTGTAAGAAATTGTACGCTGTAAGGCTTTAAATTTTGATCAACTGCAGCTTTACTTGTGTCCAATATAGACACTTAATAATACTTAAGTGACACTTTCACTGGAATGTGAGTAGAATAAGTTCATAAAGAGAGGTCCGTGTTGAGCCGTATTTTGTAATAACGGTGCATTTTGTAATTAAAGTCCAAAATTTAATAACTTTTTCATTTAATTTTGAAATAAAGCTGCATTTTGTAATAAACTGCCACATTTTGTAATAAACTGCCCCAACGCATTTTATAATAAAGTTTGCCGTATTATGTAATAACTTATTTCATTTTGAGAAGATTATTGCAAAATGCACTTGCAACTTTTTTATTTTCTAGGAAATGTAATAACATGGTGCATTATGTAAAATACCTATTATTGTTGTTTGTTAAACAATGAATTTATACAAGAGTGACTATTGTTTTTTATTCAACTTCCCTTAGAGCTACAGTATGTAGCCCAATAAATCTATGTATGACATAATATAGCTTTAGTTGCCTATTTGAAGTTTGGAATTATATAGTCCAATAACTTGTGGCCAAATTCAAAGCTCTACGTGATCTGTCACTCAGCCAGGGCCCTCCCTGGCTGAGTGAGGGCGGGCTGTAATCTGATTGGCTACTCCATCAGTTCTACAAAGATCATGTGCTGCTTGCATGCTTAATTGAGACAGCCAGCAGAGTTCAACATGATGCCAGGTATGGAAAAACTGTGCCAAATATTATCTGTGTAATTGAATATATGGAAGTATAAAGACATTTTGCAGTTGATTTAAAGTTATGTAGATGTTTTTTGGGGGGCGGCAGTGTCTCAGTGGTAGAGCGCACGGTAGAGTATGTTTTGGTAGGGTATGTTAGGGTATGTTTTGCCCTTGATAAGAAATTATATGACTGAATTTAAACCTGCATTGTCCAAGTTATGTTCACTGCATTAAAAACAGTTTGTAAAGTAAAACTGAAATCTATGCCTCTAAGTACATATTGAAAGTTAATAACTTAAAGCAGGACACATTTGAAGGAAAACTGTGCATGTGCAAAAAAACTACACACACACACACACACACACACACACACACACACACACACACACACACACACACACACACACACACAATAGTACACTGCTCATAAAAATAAAGTGAACATTTAAACAACACATCCCAGATCACAATGAATGAGGCATTCTGGTTAATAATGTATATATTATTTACATAGTGGAATGAGTTGGAAACAAAATACTATGTGCATCAGAAGGAAGGGCCCACTGCACCAGCATATGGTCTTACATTGGGTGGAACCCTTCATTTTTTTATTATTATTTTGAGTGGACTAGTGTACATTATAGGGTTTTTTAACAGGGGTAATGAAGAGTTATGAACCATCTATATTTTAAATGCCAATAAAACTTTGGGGTTGAACTTTTTTTGTCATTGTAAGAACTTAAACTGTACTTTGCAGATCTTAATTAATTTGGATAACAAATAACTTGCTGTTTTGGTCTAAAATCGTTTAAGATGAATGCCAAACTTTACAGTTCCAAGCTGTTTCAAAGCTTGCCTCTGTTCACCCCTCTCATGTGTTATTCTGTGGGTAGGTCTTCATTGTGAACAACAGCTTTGATAGTTGTGCTTCACCCATTACTGTTAGTCTAATTACATAGTTTAACTTACTAATTCACTTCTTCCTAGTTTAGCCATATGGAGAATGCTGGATGAGAGAGCAATACCTTCTCTGTGTGTAGTCACTGAAAGCCATTGGCTGAATGAGTGAAGCTGAATACCTAACATTCCATGCAATGAATTAACACAGTCATAAATAGTAAGCATTGAAATAGCTATTTAAAGGCTAAAAATGTTATAACAGGTGTGAAAACAATAAATTTGTTAAAACCTTGTTTTTCAGTGTTCCTACAAAAGCAGTGTCCTCTTTAATGATAGCATCCTTTATTGAGACAAATCTAGGGCTATAACATAAGATCAACATTCATAAAGCAATTTGAATTACGGTACTGTGATGCTGCAGGTGGTGGTGGGTTATCAAACTTGTAATAATTAAAATACCTTCTTAACTATTAATTCAAGATAAAATATTTTACGTACGTGAAATGAAACTCCACAAATAAAATAAAAGTGCAAAAAAAAGGGACAAAATGCTGTTTAGTTTTGGGACTTAAACATTTTCCCTCTTTTGTCACCCTTGTAGGTCTGCTAATTATAACCCTGACCTGCACCCTGCTGGGGCTCATTGTAGGCCATGGACAAAAGCAAGCCATGACCAAGGAAATGTACAATGTCATAGTTCGCAAGTTGAGAGGAGAGTTTCATGTTCCAGTTTCTGAACACACAAGAATTCAACAAAATGCCTTGGTGTGTCTCTGGAGAAATCAAGGAGTCTATTCTCTCAGTGAGGATGGCCAGACACTGTTGTGTGCCGGCAATCCAGTCATGCTACAAACTATGTTGATTGTGTTGTTAAAAAGGGTCTAGATAATACTCAGGGTTCTGGAGCAAGAAAGTTGAGCAAACGACTGAAAATGCATCACAGTGACATAAGTGAAAGAAAGGTGCAGGAAATCTTAAACAAAACTGAGTTGTACCAACTTCAAAATGCAAAGTTTCTGAATAAGCCCCCTCTGATGACCATTCAAGCCAAAGAAGTGCAAGATCGACACCAAATTGACCTATTGGACATGGGAAAAATGAAAATTAGTTATGGTGAGGCTTTATACCGTTGCATTCTCACAGCGATGGATGTGTTCAGTTGTTACATGTGGCTGAAACCATTGAAAAGAAAAAGTAGTGTTGAAATTGCCAAACACCTTAACAAGATTTATCATGAATATGGACCACCCAAAGTGTTACAACATGACAAAGGGACTGAGTTTAAGGGGGCGGTGAAAATTCTAATGAGATCTCTGCAAGTGAAAATAATTGAAAGCTCAGCATATCATCCACAAAACCAATGAAAGGTTGAGTGGACACATAGGTGACTAAGAAAGAAGATCATGTATGATCTGGTGAAATTTCAAAGGGAACGGAGTTAACTGGGTCAAGCACCTACCTGTATATTCAAGAGTGCTAAATGAGGATGTTAAAGAAGTTTTAGGGTGGAGGTCTCCATTTGAAGTATACTATGGAAGAAAAAGCAACAGCATAAGGCATCCTTTATGCAGTTCTCCATCTTCTGTTCGGAAGGAGTCTGTGAGGAATCTACATTCAACTTTACCATCCTTGAGACATCGAGAAAAATTTGATACTAAACGAAAAAGGGTGAGAATAATGGTAGGGAATGCCTCTGAGCACTGTGCTAAACTAATGATCAAGCGTGCATTCAAACAACACCTATCACAACACTACAATGTTAAGGACACTGTTTTGGTCAGAATGAGGGATGGTGCCCATCAAGTCTCCAAATAAGGCATGGTAAAATTGTGAAAAAAAATCAAAAAAACTCAAAATACAAAGTGAGTTTTAGGGACCCAAAGACCCTCCGACAAACACAAAATGGTTCTTCGTGTCAGATATAACTAGTGCTACCCGGCTGCAAAAAAAATAAACACTCCATCAAAGAGAGGCCTAAACCCACTTTGGTTTCAGTACACACACAGACTAGAGGAATCTATGTCCATGGATGTAAGCATTCGTTATGATCCTGACCCAGATGGAAATTGTCAGTTTGCAGCCATGGCTGACCAGCTATCCACCCTTGGAATATTTAGATCCCCAGAAAACTTAAGAGATGAAATTGTCCAACACCTCAGGAATTATCCACACAAAGGAAATGGAACACTCTTGTTCAGCTTTGTCAAGGGCAATGACTGGGATGGATACTTGGAAAGAATGGCCCAAACTGGAACCTATGGTGACCACATTACATTTGAAATCTTCCAGGTCCAGTTTCTTGTAGTTTCCTATCTGGGAATCAATGCCTCAACTATTGTATCAGAATCAAACATATATTGTCACAACAATCCAGTGCTAGTACATTGTCATGTGGCAGAGGGGCATGGAGAACATTATCTGAGTTTGGAGTGACCAGTCACACCATTTATAGAGCATGTTTTGGATGCTCAAGCAGGACAGTTATATGACAACAACACCTTTGAATAGTGTACTGATAGTAATTGCAAAGTACTGCTACTAGGCTAATACAGTGATACTAATAATAGGCCTGGCTTTTACTAATACTTTAAAGTAAAATAAAATACAATTAACAAACAAATAAACTATGCTTTAGAATTGTTATTACGTAATGCACCATGTTATTACATTTTATAGAGAATAAAAAAGTTGCAAGTGCATTTTGTGATAATCTTCTCAAAATGTAATAAGTTATTACATAGTGCAGTAAAATTTATTACAAAATGCGGCTTTATTGCAAAATGAAATGAAAAAGTTATTACATTTTGGACGTTTATTACAAAATGCACCGTTATTACAAAATGTGGCTCAACACTCCCTGATTTCTCTGCCTGAGAAAACTGAGAAATTCTGAGAATTAAATTAGACTTTATTGAGATCTCTTCTGAAACTTTTTTTTTTTCAGAACAAACAAACAAAAAAAACCCAAAACAAACATTATCATAACAGAACAAGACGAAACAAAACAAAACCAAAACAAAACAAGCGGTGTTATATAAAGAATAGTAACAACAGAATATTAATAGGAAAAAATATATATATATACATATACATATATATACATATATATATAAATGCATACATACATACATACATACACACATATATACATTTTAACATACATCAAACAAAAGAGGAGCAATTCTTGGAAATGTATCTTTTCAGGTCTCTCCATAATTCTACAAACTTAGTTTTTTGCAGCTTCAATGTATAATTAATCCTTTCCATTATTTCATGTATTATATCAAACCAATTCTCGATACACGGTGCGCGAGGCTTAAGCCAGTTTCTAAGAATTGACTTCCGTGCTGCAATACTCAATATACCAAACAGATTTATTTATTTATTCCACCTACATCTATTTATTCATAGATGTAGGTGGCAAAAAAACAAATAATAAATAGCTCGTCCCACTTGAAGGCTGTGGTAAGTCTGAATATATTTACCAATTCTATATGTATCTGTTGCCAGAAGGAATTTATTTTTGGGCAAGCCCAAAATATATGATAGTGGTTGGCTTCCAGAGAACCACAATTCCTCCAATAGCTGGCGGAGCCTGAGTGGTGGCGCTTCTGGACAGGTGTAATAAAATATCTAACAATCGTCTTCCATCCAAATGCCCTCCACTGGGGCGAGCTTGTAATTGACCATTGAAATTCACATTGTCTAACCCAATCTTCCTGTGCAATACTGGCATTTGCCTCCTGTTCCCATTTTTGCTTTATATAGTTGGTGTTTGTTTCTTCCATCCCTTGAAGACCTTTGTATATTCTTGATATTATTTTATGCCCAGAGTCTGCCCCATAAATACTGATAAAAACTTTCAGGAAATTATTTTCAAATATTTTATGGCCTTTTTTAAAAACATTGTCTATATAATGACGCAACTGAAGATATATGTAGAGGTCATCATTATTTAGCCCATATAATCTTTTCAATGTCTGGAAATCATTTATCGTCCTTTGTTTAAAGAAAGTGCAATATGAGGAGAGACCCTGCTCAGCCCAACCCTTATAAACTGCATCCAATTTATTGGGAGTAAAATCTATATCATAGGGGCACCAACGCAAAATTTTTATTTCATCCATCAGATTATGCTTATTGATGGTCATCATCCAAGTTTTCACTGATAAGTTGATCCACCTATTTCCCTTTTCCATTATGTTTTTAATAAGTCTTTTATCCCCTAACGTGGCCTCAATCGGGATCATCCCAGATATGTTCTTTTCCATGTCTTTCCACCTTGCTTGATACCGGGAATAGAATCCTCAGCTGGGATGAGATGTAATAATTCTTTAGGCATGGGAGTGCAAACCCTCCTTTGTTTTTGGCCAATTGGAGAATTTGAAATCTGATCCTAGGTTTCTTCCCTTGCCAAATGAAGCATGAAATCAGTTTATCCTATTCCTTGAAGTGTTTATCTGTAATTTCAATTGGAAGAGTTTGAAACAAATATAACATTCTGGGCAGAATATTCATTGACACTGTCTCAATCCTTGACTCAAACCTTAGTATGGGTAATAAGTTACATCTTTTAGTATCTTCTTTTATTTTCTGAATTAACACTTTAAAATTTAATGCATATAATTTTGTTAGATCTTTTGGAATATTGACCCGTAGATATTTTATATAATTCAAATTCCAATTGAAGTTAAAGCCAGTTTTTAAAATTTGGCTAGGTTTATAGAAACTTGAGTCTTTGAAATATGTCATTTGTATCCTGAGACAGAGCCAAAAGCATCAAGGAATGACATAAGTTTTAAAATGGAACTTTCTGGGTTTGATAGAGTAATTAGGACGTCATCCGCAAATAAAGAGATTTTATGTTGTTGAGCTGACATTGGTATACCTATAATATTTTTATCTTGATTAATACCTTAGCTTAGTCCTTCAATAAATAGGGCAAACAGAGGTGGGCTCATAGGACAACCCTGTCTGGTGCCCCTCTCCAAATCAAATGTGTTTGATATAGATCCATTTACTTTTATCCTAGCTATCGGGCTTTTATACAAAGCCTTTATGATATTTATAAAAGTCTGGTGACATCCAAAATGCCCCAGAATTCTATACAGAAATGTCCAATTGACCGAATGCCTTTTCCGCATCAAGACTCAATAGAACAACCTCTATGTTATTTTCATTAATGTATTTAATTAAACGTAGTGTTCGGCGGATATTATCTTGAGTCTGTCTTTGCTTAATGAATCCCGTCTGGTCCAAACTAATTATCTGGATCAGAATATTTTCTAATCTTTTGGCCAAAATGTGGGTGAAAATCTTGTAATATTGGTTTAGAACACTTATCGGCCTATAACTTCCACATTCTAGTTTATCTTTACCCTCTTTAGGTATCAAGGAAATCACAGTTTCACTCCAAGAAGGGGGGATTCAGCCAGTCTTAAGCACATAGTTAAATGTTTCCTTCATACTTGGTATGAATAGATCTCTCATTTCCTTGTACCACTCTGAAGGGAATCCATCTGGTCCCTGTGACTTATTTGGTTTTATCTTTGAGATTGCCTTTTGTATTTCTTCCTCCCTTATTTCATTAATTAGTAGGGATGAGCGAGTACACCACTATCTGTATCTGTATCTGTTCAACCAACTAGATTATCTGTATCCGTATCTGTATTCGGAATGGGCGGGGCTTAAATCGGAAGTGGGTGTGGTTTGACCGGAAATGGGTGGGGCTTAAATCACTACATTGTTTTAAGTCTAAAATTGATATGGATTGATCACAAGTTGCTGTATTTTTGCTTATTTTAAAACTATTTACTAAACAGCCTCAAAATTGAAATTTAAATAAATGTTTTTGATCACAAAAGTAAGAGAACTATTTACAGAAGTTTTTTATGGAACTGAGTCAGAACATGAACATTCTTAAGTCTAAGAATGAATATTTACCGAAGAGCCTCAGAATTGAGATTCAACGCTTTTGATCACAATAGTAAAGGAACTATATACAGAACGAGTAAACACAAAGTGCATGAATGACGTACATGCAATAAAAAAAGTAATTAACTACAAAGTATGCATGAACAAGAATTGTCATACTCAACAAAACTTTTTATTTTTTTTTCTTCTTTTTCATTTTTATTTTTTTCTAGTACTTTTTTTTCAATTATTTATTTTTAGTACCTAATGCTTTTGCCATTTTTTTTCACATAAAGTTAAACAATATTAATTATGGTGTGTGTGTGTGCGTGTGTGTGTGTGTGCGTGTGCGCGCGCGCACGCGCTATGTCTCAGTTAAGATATTAAGTATATACTTTGTTAATGTGAACAGTTTAGAACAGGTAAAAAAAAAAAGACTTTAACCACAGAGGCGGTGGTTAAACGCACACGTATGTGCAACAAAAAAAAAAAAAAAAGAAAGTTCACCACATAACCAAACACCAAAATAGAGGCAAGCTGAAGAAAATCTAATAAGGACACGAGCAACAGTGAAGCCACGAACAGAGAGATCAGTACCTGCGTGTACCGGAGACAGAGTGAGACAGGGAAACTCCGCTATGTGTGACTGGCCAATCACAAAGCGTCACAACAGTCCGGCTGATTTTCCTTCAGTCCGATTAACGGGCTTTATTCGTATTAGTACTCGTACTCGTCAAAATGCATTATCCGTACCGGATACTCGTATGAAACGAGTATCCGGCTCAACCCTAGTGGGTATCGCTGTCGCCTCACAACACGGTGGACCCGGGTTCGAGTCCCGCTCTGTGCGGAGTTTGCATGCCTATTAATTAGGCATTTATAAATGCCTATTAATTAGGCATTTATAAATGCCTATTAATTAGGCATTTATTTTGTTCAACTGAAACTATGGGTATTCTTATCTAATCGAAAAAGTTGTCAATCTTTGTCTCATCCACCCTGGGTTGCCTATATAACTCCTTATAATAAGATTGAAGTCTTCTTCTTCTTTTCCTTTTGGCTTTTCCCTTCAGGGGTCGCCACAGCGAATCAACCGCCTCCATCTAACCCTGTCTTCTGCATCCTCTTCTCTCACACCAACTACCTTCATGTCCTCTTTCACTACATCCATAAACCTCCTCTTTGGTCTTCCTCTAGGCCTCCTGCCTGGCAGTTCAAAACTCAGCATCCTTCTACCAATATATTCACTATCTCTCCTCTGGACATGTCCAAACCATCTCAGTCTGGCCTCTCTGACTTTATCTCCAAAACCTCTAACATGTGCTGTCCCTCTGATGTACTCATTCCTGATCCTATCCTTCCTGGTCACTCCCAGAGAGAACCTCAGCATCTTCATCTCTGCTACCTCCAGCTCTGCCTCCTGTCTTTTCCTCAGTGACACTGTCTCTAGGCCAAACAACATTGCTGGTCTCACCACAGTTTTGTACACCTTTCCTTTCATTTTAGCTGAAACTCTTCTATCACACATCACACCTGACACTTTCCTCCACCCATTCCATCCTGCCTGGACACGCTTCTTCACCTCTTTTCCCCACTCTCCATTGCTCTGGACTGTTGACCCCAAGTACTTAAAATCCTCCACCTTCTTGATCTCTTCTCCCTGTAACCTCACTCTTCCACTTGGGTCCCTCTCATTCACACACATGTACTCTGTCTTACTGCGGCTAACCTTCATCCCTCTCCTTTCCAGGACAAACCTCCACCTCTCTAGCTTCTCCTCCACCTCTTCCCTACTCTCACTGCAGATCAAGATTGAAGTAACCGTTGGATATTCTCTAGTTTACGACATATAGAATCTGTTGCGGGGTCTTTTATTTTGTAAATCGTATTTTCTGCTTGTTGCTTTTTTAATCTGTATGCGAGTAGCTTTGTCGATTTTCCTCCTGCTTCATAATATCTTTGTTTTAAAAAAGTCATCTTTTTCTTAATGTCATTCGAGAGTATTTCATTAATTTCATTCTTTATTTTATCAATTTCCCTTTTGGTTTTTCTGTCCATTGTTCTTTTATGTTGAGTTTGTAATTCCTGCAAGTATTTTTGAAGTTGATCATATTTTTCTTTTCCCTGTTTCTTCAATTTTGATGAGTAACCTATGAGGATGAGGATACCTTGAGCTTCAAAGCTCATCAAATCGAAGATATATTTGTAAAATTTCCAATCAGATCCTGGGGGCACATAAACATTTAAAAGAGTAACCAAAATACCTTGTAGAATCCCTCTGACCAGTACAAATCACCCGTCTAAATCTTTTTTTTTCAAATATGCATTCAAAATTTAATTTAGCGGAAATTAGTATCGCTACTCCTCTTTTTGAACACTTTTTATATGAAGATGAATACTGGTTAAATTTCCATCTCTTAAGTTTTTCATGTTCTGTTTTTGTTCCTTCCGCCCTGGTGTGGACTCTTTTTCTTCACCTCCCCCAGAGAGGAGTTGAGCTGTAACGCGGGTGAGGTTGGACCCAAGTACAGCACAGACAGAGACCAGATCAGGAATAGTCCAAAAGTTTACTCAGAAGCTTCGCACGGGATGGCAGTAATATCACAGCGAAATAGTCTCCGCAAACAGGTATCCAGCAGACAGGTAGCAGACAAGGGACAAGCAGGCAGAGGAATCAAGGACAGAAGGCTGGTCAGATTACCGGGGCAGAGACGAGGAAGATGGATTGAAGACAGGCAGGGTCGGAACCAGGGAAGCAGTCCGGAGATAAACGCGAGAGACCTTTGCATGATACGAAGACAATCTGGGAGAGACTGAGAGGAATGGGAGGGTATATGTACTGAACAGACAGGTGATAATCAGGTGAGGAAACACAGGTGAAGGTGGTTGCACTGATGAGGTGGGAGTGGCAGGCGGGTAGAGCTGGGCAGATGAGAGGAAAACCAGGAGCGGACTGTGACATGAGCAATTTAATCGCTCGGTGGATGAAGGAGTTCTTCAGTCTGTCGGTCCTGCATGTTGGAAGGCACAGCCTCTGGCTGCTCAGGCTTCTCAGGCTCCTTTGGTTATTGGTAACGGTGTGCAGAGGGTGGCTGACATTGTCAATGATGTCCAGCAGTTTGTCCAATGCTCTCTTCTCTGCCACCGTTGCCAGAGGGTCCAGCTTCATCCCGACCACAGAGCCGGCCCGCTTGATCAGCTTTTCCACCCCGGAGAGATCTGCCTTGGTCACACTTCCTCCCCAATACACCACAGCGTAAGACAGGACGCTGGCGACCACAGACTGATAGAACATCCACAGGAGCTTCCTGCAGATGTTGAATGCCCTCATTCTCCTAAGAAAGTACATCCTGCTCTGTGCTTTCTTATACAGCTGCCTTGTGTTGCTGGTCCAGTCTAGCTTGTTGTCTAACCACAGCCCAAGATATTTATAGGTCTGCACAATCTCTACCTCCTCCGTTCCTATCAGAGCTGGTCTAGGTTGGGGTCTGTTCCTCCTGAAGTCAATGACCAGCTTTTTAGTTTTGGAGGTGTTGAGCTGCAGACTGTTGCTGTGACACCAGTCAACAAAGTCCTTCACCCTGCATCTATACTCCTCCTCCTCATTGTCCCTGATACATCCCACAATGGCTGTGTCATCTGCGAACTTCTGGATGTGACACAGTTCTGTGTTGTAGCAGAAGTCCACCGTGTACAGGGTGAAGAGGATTGGAGACAAGACAGTCCCCTGTGGAGCACCAATGCAGCAGACCACAGTATCAGACGTGGCGTCCTTTAGCCTGACGAACTGTGGTCTATTGGTGAGGTAGTCTTGGATCCAGGCAACCAGGGCGGGGTCCACTCACATTTGTGAGAGTTTGTCCTGCAGTATACAGGGCTGGATGGTATTAAAGGCACTTGAAAAATCCAGAAAAAGATCCTCACAGTGCTGCTTTCCCTGTCCAGATGCGAGTGGGCTCAGTGTAGCATGTGGAGGATGGCATCCTCCTTTTCCCGGTAGGCAAATTGTAGGGAGTCTCCGGCATGTTTCACCTGAATCCTGAGGAGATTGAGGAAGAGCCGCTCCAGAGTCTTCATTAAATGCGATGTAAGCACCACCGGTTCGAAGTCGTTCGTTGGGCACCTTCCTGAGATGCAGGCTCAGGTTGAAGACCCGTTGCAGTGGCTCCCCGAGTTCAGCGGTGCAGATTTTGAGTAGATGGGGGTTCACCCCGTCTGGTCCTGCTGCTTTCCGGGGCTGAAGCTTCCTCAGTTCTCCTCTCACCTGGTCTGCCATGATCTACACAAAAGTTTAAATAGTCCGTGAGACAGTGGGTAATCCCGTCGATGTCCTCTCCATGTCCACCCAGCAGTACGTCCCAGACCGTGGTGTTATAGCAGTCTCTGATTGCCTCCTCTACTTCAGGAGTCCATCTCCTGATGGTACGTGCAGAGACTGCTTGTCTTTAGACCAGGGGGGTGTACTGTGTCTGGACGTACACCAGATTGTGCTCTGACTTGCCCAGTGGAGGCAGGGCGGTGACTCTGTACGCCTCTTTGACATTAGTGTACAGTAGGTCAATCGTCCTGTTCTTCCATGTGTGGTAGTCAACAACCTGGTGGAAGGTAGCCAGGCCATAACGAGTTACATACTTCTAATATAAAATAATATTCATATACAGTCAAACCTCGGTTATCGAATGCTTCTGTTCTCGACCAAATCGGTTTTTGACCAGAAAGTTTGAGAATTTTACGTCTCAGAACTCGACCAAAAATTCAACTCTCGACCAAACTGAAAGAAGCCGCGCGTACCCGAACGCGACTCACTCGAATGTCCAGGATGCTTCCTCCGTAGCGCATTTGTGTTCAAAGTTCGTTGGAAGCAGACCTGTTTGTTGTTATTTACGCAATAATAACGTTTTTTAGTTTTGCACCGTGTATTAGCCCCTAATCATGGGTCCAAAGAAAGCAAGTGCAAGTGGTAAAGCTGATGAAGAAAAGAGGAAAGTAGTGCGCAAAACTATTGAATTTCAAAAAGAATTAATAGCAAAATATGAAACAGGCGTGCGTGTGTCTCTGTTGGCCAAGGAGTTCGGGATGGCAAAATCGACGATAAGCACCATCCTAAAAAATAAAGACCAGCTTAAAGCAAGTGATGTGGTTAAAGGATCTTGTGTTTTTAGCAAAGGAAGGAAGGAACACCCTGTGGCAACGTCTTCCCAACCAAAGAGAATGGCTAGAGAGACTTCACCTCCAATCGACCTACCCGACGTTTTTATGGAAGAGGATTCTCCTTCGAAAAATTGATGAAAATGTGCTTTCGGTTTTTTTTTTATGTTCACATGATCATGATCTTTTTTATTTACTGTGTGTTCAAATGATTTTTTATTATTAATTTCTGCAGTTTTTTCCAAAATTTTTGTGTATCATAACCTTTCTTTTTTTTTTATGTTCACATTATCTTTTATGTTCACATGATCTTTTATGATGTTACTCTATGTTACATAACAATTTTATGCACTTTTTTCTAAAAATTTTTGTATCATAAACTTTAATGTTCTACGAAATGTTTGCATTTTGTTTTTCTTTTCTTCATTTTAGATAGGATATCTTTTATTAAAATAAAACGCAGTGTCTATTTCTACCCTTTTTTATTTATGGTTAACAGTATATAGTGCAGTTTATGGTGTAAAATAGTAAAAAAAAACTTTGAAAAAGTTGTTTTTTAGACTTGGAACAGATTAAAATTATTTACATTAATTATAATGGGAAAAATAGTTTCGGATATTGAACAAATCGCTTTTCGAACAGTCTTCTGGAAGGGATTATGTTCGAAAACCGAGGTTTGACTGTATTGCTCTAAACACGCTTTGCACTGCGAAGCGGGAAAAAGCTCAAACGTAACACGTTTGAAACTTGTAAAGTGACGAACATAGATGCGAGCTGTACGCGCTGCCGAGCATTCATTGACTGGAGTTTCTGGTGGGCAGAGTTGTTTTATGTACAGTGCTAAAGAAGAGATTGCAAGGTAAGATCGAAGTGTACTACAGTTAGGAATTACAGTATGAATATCTAAGTCACTCCATGAATTAGTGAAGATATGTGTTTGCATGTTTTATTACCATAGTTGGTATATCCATTTTTTTGTCATTTAGTTTACTTTGATGGAAATATATTATAAATTATAAATATTAAGATAAAAAACATTATAAATAAAATAAGGCCACTTATTACTATCTTTCAAGAATCCTTCCGATAATTTGGAGTGTTGAAGGAGAATTTGTCAGTTGACGAAATGATTGTGCATTATTATGGACATAACACTCTCAAGCAATTCATACTGAGCAAACCAATTTGATTTGGGTATAAATTTTGGGGTGTCAGGATACTGCTACAATTTTAATCTGTATTGTGGCAAAGGGTCTGCTAATGAAGAAAACAGTGATTTGTTGCTCGGTTCTAAGGTGGTGCTGAATATACTCTCAGTTGTAGATAACCCATTCTCTTATAATGTATACTTCGATAATTTGTTCATTGACTATGCGTTGCTGGTGCATTTGAGGAATTTGGGATTCAATGCCACGGGAACAATGAGGGAAAACAGGATCAGCAAGTGCCCATTGATGGAATCAAATGCAATGAAAAAAGAACCGAGAGAAACATATGATTACAGGTTTGATTGCAATGAAGAAATTTCCATTGAGAAATGGGTGGACAACAAATGTGTTACAATTGTCCCAAATCATGACACAGTACAACCAATAAAGAATGTACAGTGTTGGCGACGAGAATCTAAGTCAAAAGGAAATGTCCCTCAACCAAAGAACATATTATAAAAAATGTACTGTAACCTCATGTGTTGAATGTTTTGTTCCATATCATTCTAAGGAAAGAGCTGTTTCTGAACATGTTAAATGAAGTGTTTTTTGTTCATTTGTCAATTTTTATTAAGTAGAAACCGTTTATATTATTTCTTTTTTGAAAATGGAAATATTCTTTTATTTGGCCAAAAAGTATACATATCAACCTAGTGTTCTCATTTGAGGACAGCCTGTACTTCTTTTCAAATTTGATATAAAGGAGTGTTGGAAGGTCCAACGTGTTTGTATTCCCATTTTATGCAAATGTTCTGAAAATCATTACGAAAATCTAAAAATTGTTAACTTAGGTTTAAATGGGTTAATCTGCAGGTGAAGTGTTTGCCTTGTTCCCAGGATCTGGCATTTAGTGACAAGTGTTGGAATTATGTGCTGTAATAAAGTTCATTGAGGGCATGGGGTGACTTTTCTGCGCGGTGGGGGCTGAGCGGTGCGTTCAAGGATAACAAAAAACTGTTTATATTATGACTGTGCATCTGGGTCTGCTCAAGGATGAGAAAAGAACATCATATGGGAGTCAAGATAGACTGAAACTTTTCAGCAGACAGCAGCTGTCTGGGTCAGGTAGTTGTGTACACCCATAAAATATAAAAGCTTATGTGTTGCTTTGCATTGTTGTACTTTGCGGGGAGCATTCTTCTGTAAGCCTAAGTACCCATGAATATTCTGTTTCAATAAAACTTAGAAGATTTGAGGAATATCAAGTGTCCTGTTTATTTAACCAACGATCCTGCCATTGTCCAAGTCAAGAGAAAGCGAACACGAGGAGGGACTTCGAGGTCGAGTGTCCAGCCGGACAAGGTCCATCTCCTTCACAAGTCATCAATGATGAGGCATTACCGAATCAGACAGGAGAATGAAGCCGGTGGTGCTGCCGTGATAACGTCTCGGAATTCCAACTTTTAAGTCACAATATAGACCTTGTTTTTTTTTCCAGTAGCCCTGCCAGGATCAATAACCATAAATCATTTTCCATAATATATGGCTACAATATAGCAAGCAAGGATTAGCACATTAACCTAAATTATATTCAGTTTTATTAAAAAAAAAAAAATAGATGCAATAAAGGAAGTGTCAAAATGCTGTTTTCTGGGCTCATCGATCATTGTGTTGCTGCAGTACAGAGAGTTTTCATTTCTCTTTTTGTTTTTGAGTTCAGTGGTGGCATTTCAATTCATAGCGAGACGTCTATTTTGATACTATGAATTTCTGTTTCACAGCATGCACTAGCCCTCTCTTTTGGTTTGTTCTTTGTCTTTATTAACCATCTCATGTAACTGATTCCAAAATTATTAATGTTTAATAAAACACTACACCCGTTAATCAACCTTGGTAATTCATAGGTCGTAACACACCACCACATATTTTCCCACTTAGTATGGTTAAAATCACACACAGGTGTATAATTTCAGGTGCACATTATCAGAACATTGGTACCCAGCATTTTGAAGGAGCCTTGTCCTATTTAAAACTCAGACATTTAGTTTGGTGTGATTGTCAAAGTGAGAGGAGCACTATTATGATACACTTAGAAAGAAAATTGTGGCTGCTTATAATTTCCTGTAAAGGATTGAAAAATATCTCCAAAGAATGTGACATCAGCCATTCTACCAATTGAATACAAGTGGAGGAAATTCAAAACAACTGCCATTATGTGTAAGTCTGGCTGTCCAAGCAAGTTCATCCCCAGAGCAGACTGTAAATTGCTAAAAGAAGTAATCAAAAATCCCAAAATATTATTGTAGCGGCAAACAGCTGTTTTGTCAGCTGATCAAATCCAATCCAATCCAATCAAATCAAATCAAATAAAATCTAACTTTATTTATATAGCACTTTTCATACATAAAAAATGCAACTCAAAGTGCTTTACAAGATAAAACGTGATAAAATAATGAAACAACAATAAAAAGTGAAACATATAGCCTCCCCGCCCCCATTCACACACACACACACACACACACACACACACACGCGCACACACACACACACACACACACAAACATCTGCACACACGCCCACAGTCACACATACAGTAAGCAGATTGCTAACATGATGCGCGTGCGCGTAACACGGCGGCATTGCGGCGTGCACAACCAACGAAACCCCAGTCGTAAATATTGTATTTTCATTATTGAGTACTCGGCAGAGCACATCCGCACCCGTCTTCGCCTTGATAGTCCCGGATAAAGTTTGTGTGTAATTCGGTAGAGTTCGGCCATTCATTTTGCACATTTAAAGTAGTTTACGTATATTTGTGTATAATTGCAGCGACGAGTGCTCCCGGCTCATCAGCAGGGGCGGGAGCATGTTGATTACTCACCTGTGTCAAATCGAGCAGAAAAAAGAGACACCACTGCAGAGCAGAAAAATTTAGTTTCCCCATAGGGCGTGCAAAAAGTGCTAAGAAAGAGCTGAACGGACCGCCGGTAAGAACACTCTTATTTTTATATGTGGATGCGAGGTACCTGAGGTGTAGGTGAAGTAATTTGTAGCGCCTGGTGCTGTGTGTAAATGTTGGTTGGTGAGGAAGAGTCAGTGTAACTTGTTTGGTCCGAATACAATTTTGTAGCAGTCTGCTTCATCCATATAAAAAGTATTTGATGTGCAGACATAACTGTGCTAGATCATTGGCTGCTAGTGAGGGCATGGGATAAACGAGTCATTTTTTTTCTCTGTCTGCAGATACCATGTTTAAGGCTGCTAAAAAAGTGACTTACTGAAAAAATAATTTTTATAGTGGATGTGGGATGTAAATGTGTGTCTAAACCTGGGTCGAAATTGTGGGTTGGTCAATTTATTTGTATTTAATTCATTGGTTCCATGGTTTAAAAGAAAAATATGTATGTCATATATTTTGATGCATTTACATTGAAATAATTTACTTAACGTCTGTTTTAACTTAAAGGGAAAAAAATGTAATCTATTTTCATGCACTTGGTTAATGATTAATATGACTGATAATTATTTGATTTATTAGAACCTGTTTTACAAAATGATAATCATGTGGTGTTTGTCTAAGGTTTTTCATCTGCTGTTGAAGACTATTGAAGAAAAGGTTGTAAAGAAAAATAAAAGAAGATAAAAAAGGAACAACGACCTGAGGCCTGTACCATAAAGCTGGATTACGGCTTAGCGAGATAACTTCAGGCTTAACCCTGGCTTTTCGGTACCTTAAAGGTGGCTGACTTTCTATCGGGCTACGTTGTCACGGTAACCTATGCTGAACACCTAACCTGCTCCGGAGCAGGATAAGTTCAGGATAAGAGCTCAGCAGGTATAACAGCCCCACCTACTGACCAATCAGAGCTAGCAGGTATAACAGCCCCACCTACTGACCAATCAGTTCTCTTGGAAAATGGGCTGTCCATTTTCTGAGAACCCGGTGGATCTTGGTGCACAGCTTGTGCAAAGAACGCTCAGGGGCAAGAGAATATTTAGAGATCGCTGTAATCCGTTCCAATTGCCTGAACAATCACTGTACGAAAGGTACAGGTTTTGGGGAGAGGGGTTACATTGCATCTGTCAGCTGCTGGAGCCTTACATCAGTAATGTAACGCACCGCAACCACGCTCTGACAGTCCCGCAGACAGTGTGCATTGCACTGAGGTGTTTTGCCAGTTAATATATTTCTTAGTGATGTTCATAATTATTATGACGTCCTTAAATCCCTCGTTGGATGGGTTACAAGCAAGCCACAGATAAAATGCCATTAATCAATTATTTGTTTAAGTAAATCATGGATTGATTCATTTATTCAAAGGTACTTTTATGTATTCTGTTGGCGATGCCGAAAACCTCGGGAAGAACACAGTATGTAGAGGTATTCATAAAGTCGCGGGCGCTACAATCGCATGCCATAACAAAAAATGTCGTACACACATTTATGGAACGCACAAATGTTACTGTAGTCAGATATACATGTGCAGTCATAGTGGGGAAGTAATGTTATAATGGCACTAACTTCCGCATTGACACAGTCGGCGATTTTTTGCCAGCAATCCTTGCGCCGTTTGGCAGCTGCAACTGTGTTGCTTTTTGTCTGGATTATTGATTTGTGTTGCTCGTATTTATTAATTATTATTGTTTACTCCTCCATGGTGAAATATGCGGCTCGGGCCGGTTTGTTGCATGTTTGCGATTGGTCGCATGCAGCAACCTCTGCCCTTTGTATGTGAGCGCGCACAGATCTAGAGTGGACATGCCTGAATTGAATTAGTGAGTTGATAGCCGGCTTTATGGTACCGAAAATCCGGAGGGTGGATGTCTCGGTAAGTGAAGCCAGATAAGAGGAAGCCCGGCTAGGTTAATCAAGCTTTATGGTCCAGCCCTCTGGTCTTTGAGTGGATTCCAGCCTTTGATGTTCGGCGTTGGTACACCCCTTCAACTGTGGGGTTAGCAAAGCAAGCAAAACACTTGACAATTATTACAATACTTGCAGCATTCAATATCTACCAGTGTATATTAGATTCACAGATTGCATTGAGAATCTTACAGATGCATGTTAGTCACATTTATTTCTCTCAACTAACATAAATTTGTTACTGTACAATGATCATACTGACTGATTATTTGTAATGATGACACTGGGATTGCCTATTATTTGTGATGGATGGGTGGGTGGATGGATAGTTTATTAATCCCAAAGGAAATTCAATATATTGTCTGCTCACAAAAAATGCATAAATACATATAACAGTAGCTGACGCAGACTAAAAGACATTACATAATTACATTAATACACATAACATAAAAACAGGCATAAGAACATAGAACAAGAATAAAAAAAGCATAAGAATAAGTGGATGAACAGAGCGTTCCAGGAACCACACGCGATTAAGGAATCTGTGATCAAGATTGCATTCTATATCTTATTATTTACGGTAATTTAAACGTTTACGACCCCATACTGATATTAAACCATCTTCTATCTGTATTATCTTTTCCCACATTCTTATTTACTGTTTAAAGCACTTTTTTGTCTCACAAAAGTCCGAGACTGACGGAATGCAGCCAACAGCGTGTGCATATGGTATCACGGGCCTGCCTACCAAAAATCCGCGATGAGGTGGAGTCGCGAGCGTGGATGTGCGAAGGCACGAGGCACTGTATGACAGTATACAGTATACAGTATATGTAATAAAATGCCATATATTACAATACAGTATGCAGTACAATAATACAGTACTGTATATGTTGTATCTGAAGAATATCTGGCCAATATCCTGTATCTTATGTGTGGGCATCCAGACTCCCTATCATAATCTTTAAATAGCTTAATCGGGGTGCTCCTTTCACACCTTAAATTACTAAAACATCTGCAAGCACCATCTATTGTATTTCATATTATGATGCATGAACTAAATAACTGTGTCTCACAAAATCACCATCATCCTGATAAAACTCATTGCTCAGCTACTTCACGCAGGAAGAACTGTCCAGGCCCGTGTGAAGTTTGCTAGAGGGCACTTGGATGATCCAGAAGAGGACTGAGAGAATGTCCTATGGTCAGATGAAACCAAAATTGAACGTTTTGGTAGAAACACAACTTCTCATGTTTGGAGGAGAAAGAATACTGAATTTCATCCAAAGAACACCATACCTACTATGAAGCATGGGGGTGAAAACATCATGCTTTGGGGCTGTTTTTCTGCGAAGGGACCAGGAAGACTGATCCGTGTGAAGGAAAGAATGAATGGGGCCATGTATCATGAGATCTTGAGTGAAAACCTCCTTCCATCAGCAAGGGCATTGAAGATGAAACGTGGCTGGATCTTTTAGCATAACAAATAGCCCAAACACACTGCCTGGGCAACAAAGGATTCGCTTCGTAAGAAGCATTTCAAGGTCCTGGGGTGGTCTAGCCAGTCTCCAGATCTCAACCCCACAGAAAATCTTTGGAGGGAGTTGAAAGTCCATGTTGCCCAATGACAGTCCCAAAACATCACTGCTCTATGAGAGATCTGCATGGAGGAATGGGCCAAAAATACCAGCAACAGTGTGTGAAAACCTTGTGAAGACTTACAGTAAACGTTTGACCACTTTCATTGCCAACAAAAGGTATATAACAAAGTATTGATGAACTTTTGTTATTGACCAAAAACTTATTTTCCACCATAATTTACAAATAAATTCTTCAAAATTCAGACAGTGTGATTTTCTGGATTTTTTTTTCTCATTCTCTCATAGTTGAGGTATAGCTATGATGACAATTACAGGCCTCTCTCATCTTTTTAAGTGAGAGAACTTGCATAATTGGTGGCTAACTAAATACTTTTTTTCCCCACTGTACAAGTCATCATAAGCCCTTTTTTTGGCCTTTGCTACCTATACTTTCACCTTACAGTGCATCTCCCTGTACTACTGTCTACTCTCCTCAGTTATCTCAGTGTCCTACTTCTTAGCTAACCTCTTTCTCTGTATACACTCCTGTACCTCCTCATTGCACCACCAAGTCTCCTTATCTACTTTCCTTTCAGATGACACAAGTATTCTCCTGTCTCTCTGATCAAATTAGCTGTAGTTGTCCAGTCATCTTTTGGGGCGGCAGTGGCTCAGTGGTAAAGCCGGCGGTAGAGCGGGTCGTCCTATGATTCAAGATCGGCGGTTCGATTCCCGCTCCCGCCCAAAAAAATACCCGGAGGTGAGCTGACAGTGGGAGGTGACAGCTCACCTCCAGAGCACTGTCGAGGCACCCTTGAGCAAGGTGCCGTCCCCCTTACAAATTGCTCATTTGAGGCGCATCAAGAAGGAGCTGCCTGCCACTCTACCTCCCTTGCATGCCTACAGGCCCCCCTGTGTGTGGTTGTGTGTATTACAGGGGCCTGTACACACTAATATGCATGCATGTGATTTGATTTGATTAACAAAAACTACAGTGTGCGTTCTTAATTTCCCTTCGGGGATTATAACAGTGTTTTAATTAAATTAAAAATCTGGAAGCACCTCCTGACCACCCAGAGCCTGTCTTAACGCCTTCCTAAAAGTCCTGCAACACTCATCCTTTTTCAACTTCCACCATTGTGTCCTCTGCTCTGCCTTTAACTTTCAGTAACTTTATTACCACGTATTTCACTCTTATTTTTCTCGTCTTTGTCTCTCTTTTTAGTAACTGTTGATTTCTCTGCACTGACCATTTTCTCACTGAGCCTAACGTAGCTCTGTTGTTCATTATGTAAACACTACCTGGGCTGTTCCTATTGAGACGACCTGTAAACATCGTAAAGAATTTAAAACACACTATTGGCAAATGGGGCAAAAATCAGTAGCGACGACAACAGATGCTTACAGATAGGACCTACACTGGTTCCCGACAATTGTCATGGACAATGAGAGATTGCAGGGAGGGAAACTATCGCAGTCTAAATGAAATATGGGAAAGGTAAGCCAAAGCGCTTGAGTACTGTATATTGAACTGGCTGTTGAACAGGCACCGTCCTTATTTTCCTTATTCTGCATCCATTAACCTACAGAGAGGAAAATGCAGGGGTATTACATCCTGTAGTAGATACAGAGTCAGTCACTTCTATCTCAGTCAGATTACCAGTTTGGCCTCGACTTCTTACGACACAGGGAGCAGGGGAAGGTGTGTGTGTGTGTGTGTGTGTGTGTGTGTGTGTGTGTGTGTGTGTGTGTGTGTGTGTGTGTGTGTGTGTGTGTGTGTGTGTGTGTGTGTATCTGTGAACGTATCCAGCCTTTGTGTCTCGCAAGGCTGAGAATGAGTGATAATTCCACCTCATGATTTCTGCCTGGATTATTTCACATGCAGTTTAACTTTTTTCAGTTGAACGTAACCCTTGACTGGTGACACTGAATTTCTGTTATGCTTTAAATAAAGGCTGAGGCTCTTTGGTAATGACCAGTGTGAACACACGCAGCTGTGTTTGCTATGACGATGAAGATTTTAGCGGACCCACACACACGCGACTGAAGCAGAGTTAACTAATTAGTCAAATGCTAGATGACTTCAATAGTTTGTGAAGAACTTTTAGTGTGTAGCTCTGAACCAGGTCCTTACCACACACCACTACCGTAGCCTGAACGCGACCCCCCCCTCCCGCCCGCCCCCCCCAACACACACACACACACACACACACACACACACACCTGGCTAGAGCGGGGCTAGCTACTGTAGTTAGCCAAATGCTAGCTGACTTCAACAGTTTGTGAGGAACTTTCAATGTGTAGCTCTGAGCTAGGACATTACTGCACAATGCTACTGTAGCCTGAATGAACTCCCCCTCGAGGTTGGCCACGACCTTGCACATGTGACATCACAAACACCACCATAGCAAAATCCGATCATTTTGATTCAGCCCGGGCCATGAATTCCTAAAACTCCAATTATTTATTGATGCAGGAAGCATTTGATTACCAGATTCTAGGAGTTGGTGGAGTTAGGGAGGACTCTATGTATGTGTAGAGACCTGAAAAAACGTGGTTTTCATCATATGATAATTTGAATGAATTATCATGATTGAATATGTTGATGATCATTAACAATTAAAAGTAATGTACAGTATACCTAATCTATATTTTAACATTTTCCTGCCCAAACAGATAGAGACAGATAAACATAGATAGATATTTTATCCCAAAAGAAAATACATACAATGCTTCATATTTTTTTTGAAATTGTAAATTCAACAAATGCATGGATAATGACTTTTTCATTTTGATCAGCATTGTGATTTTGGGTTTGAACTACTGAATTGTGTTTCGCAGTTCAGATTGGTTACTCTAGCCAAATTAACAGATCCCTACAATTTATTTTAGTCAATAAATTTTATCCTAGCACGTTACCAAGAGCCCAGATCACAGAGGAGATCACCCGACAACAGATATGGCTATTATACTGTATTTTCATTGAAGTGGCAGGGTAAACATTCGAATGAGGTCGCAGTAAGAAGTTAGGTGAGCCTTCGACACCAGCTTCAAATTGTCCTTAGTTGCAACTCATGGGAAATACTCATGGGCGCTCAGGATTAACCCCTTTAAAGTAGAGATAGCCCATATCCCATATTATGCGGACAAAGGGGAAATAACAGATCTACCACCTGATTTACCCATCTATGCAGAGGAAGGGATAACAACAGAAATTTGATAAATTATTTCCCTATCTTATGCAGAAAAACCATACAGAACAGAAATGTAACACATAATTTTCCCCATTTTACACAGGAAAAAGGGGACAGAAAAGAAATTTGTCACGATTCCCCTAGTTTAATAACCACAGATCTGAAAACTGACATGATCACAGTACATCGAATTAGGAATTTTCCAAGTAATGAGATTTTTGATTATGATATAGATTACCTGTAGGTCAAAGAATTTGCTGTATCTTCTGTAGATTATGTGGGAAGTGTTGTCAGAGTAAGTGACGTTGATGAGATACACCTGCAAAGAGAAGAAATGCAAGTTAAAACTCAGGGCACCAATTTATTTTTCAAATTCCTTTAAAGGGGTCCTGTAATGAAAAACACATTTTTTCAGGTCTCTACATATACATAGTGGTCCTGTCTAACCCTACCAAATCCTAGAATCAGGAAAACAAACACTTCCGCCATCAGTAAATATTTGTATTACTATGGAATTCATGGCTGGACAGAATCAAAACGATCGGATTCATAACAGCGCCGTGTGTGACTTCACACCTGGCATGATTGACAGAGTAATTGACCTATCCTGTGTCAGATTTGATTGTCCACCCGGTTAAGGGCTTGGTCATCCCTGAGGTGCAGTTTGTGTTCAGGCTAAGGTAGCAGTGTGAGGAAATGTCCTAGCTCTGAGCAAAACACTGCAAGTTTGGCTAACTAGTTAGCTCCGCTTCAGTCAAGTGTGTATGTGTGTCCAAGTAAGGCATATCCTCAGCGTCATAGCTAATATTTACAACCTAATAGATATTAACCCTTCACCAGTCGAGGGTTACGTTCAGTTGACCTAAACCTTGCATGTGAAATAATCCAGGCAGAAATCAAAAGGGGAATTCATCACTCATTCCCACTCATTCACTCATTCTTGTGAGAGACAAAGGCTGGATAAGTTCACACACACACACACACACACACACACACACACACACGAGAATAAGGATGATTTAAGAATGAAGAACTAAAAGAAATCATAGATAATAGATAAGAGAATAAAAATAAAAATGTAAACACAGGTATGTACAGTTTTTAGTGTCCTAGCTTCCATTCGTCCGCCTAATAACTGCTATATAGGCTTGTGGACGGAGATAAAGTGTTGGCCCAACAGCCCACAGTTCAATATACAGTGCGCACTCGCACGATCGCGCATCAACGATTGCGACTCCACCTCATCGCGGATTTTTGGTCGGCAGTCACATGAGATAGTGTGTGTATTCTACTGGCTGACAGCATCCGAAAGTGCACTCGCCGTCGGTCTCGGACTGACGTGAGACACAAAAGTGCTTTTAACTGTCGATAACAGTGTGGGAAAAGGTAATACAGATAGAAAGTGGTTTAATATAAGTATGGGGAGGGTTCACATACGTTTAAATTACTGTAAATAATAAATAGATTGCGATCTCGATCGCGGATTCCTCAATCGCATGTGGTTCCTGGAACGCATTGACCGCAAAGACAGAGGGAGCACTGTACTTCACAAATTCAATACGTTTTGTCGTACCTCTCCGGTAACATCCCATGTTTCATTAGACTGCGTTAGCTTAGCTCCCAAGTGTCTCATTGTCCGTGAAAATTGTCGAGAAACACAGATTTAATTACCTCCTGTCCGTAATCAGCTGTTGTCTCCTCCACAGATTTCTATCCCATTTGCAAACACTGTGTTTTACTCCACAAATTCTCCGCAATGTTTAATGGTGGTCTCAGTGGGGGGCCCGAGGACGGACCGGCAAGAGGAAGCGATGTGCCCGGAGGCAGAAAAGAGGAAAGAGGGCTGGCTGGCTAACCCAGCTAAAATCCAGCAGACCACCAATCCCCTCACTCTTTCTGGCCAATGTCCGTTCCTTGGACAATAAAATGGACATGCTACGCCTCCGGCTGCGGGTCTGGGAGGAGATGAGGAGCTGCTGTGTGGTTGGCCTGACGGAGACCTGGCTAAACAACAGCATGCCGGACTCTGCTTTCCAGATCGACGGATTACAGCTGTTCCGAGCGGACCGGGACCATCGATCCGGGAAAACACGCGGGGGGGGAGACTGTGTGTATATGTGAACAGGGGTTGGTGCACAAACAGTGAACTGGTGAAGAGCTACTGCTCCGAGGCGATAGAACACGTGACTGTTAAATGCCGGCCGCACTATCTGCCTCGTGAGTTCGCGGCGGTGTTCGTCTCCATTGTTTACATCCCGCCGGGTGCTAATGCTAACGCTAACGGTAACGAAGCGTTACGTGAGCTGCACGACACCATCAGCTCACTGCAGACCAGGCACCCGGAGGCGTTTTACGTGGTAGCAGGAGACTTCAACCACGTTAAACTAACGGACACACTGCCCAGTTTTTACCAGCACGTCACCATCCGCACACGTGGGGACAACACGCTGGACTGTGTATACACCAACCTACGCGGCGCATACAGGTCCCTCCCCCGACCACACCTCGGCTTATCAGACCACATCTCCATCCTGATGGCCCCAGCATATCGTCCCAGGGTGAAATCCCTTAGACCCACGAGGAGAACAGTCACTGTGTGGCCCCAGGATGCGGCCCCGGTGCTCCAGGACTGCTTCCAGCACACAGACTGGCAGATGTTCAGGGAGGCGGCCACACAGGGGGGAGAGGTGAACCTGGAGGAATACACTTCCTCTGTCCTCGGGTTCATCTCCAAGTGTGCGGACGATGTGACCAACACCAAGACGATCACCGTCTACCCGAACCAGAAGCCCTGGCTGAATGCAGAGGTGAGAGCTCTGCTGAAGGCCAGGGATGCTGCGTTCAGGTCGGGGGAGGCAGAGGCACTAAGGGCAGCGAGGAGGGCTCTGGATAGGGGCATAAAGGAGGCCAAATCCACCTATGCTAAGAAGATCCAGGGTCACCTGACCTCGGGACCCACGGAGCATGTGGAAAGGCATCAAGTGCATAACCAACCTCAACACCAGGAATGCACAGGGCCCGACAGACCCCTCCCTAGCAGATGCCCTCAATAAGTTTTATGCCCGTTTTGAGGATCCCAACACCCCCCCCCCCAGCACCAAACTAACACCCCCCCCCCGATGACACGCCCCTCAGTGTGACCACAGAGGATGTGAGGAGGACCCTACAAAAGATCAACCCTTGCAAGGCTGCAGGCCCCGACGGCGTCCCAGGGAGAGTGCTGAAGGACTGTTCCCACCAGCTAGCAGAGGTGTTAACAGACATCTTTAACACCTCACTGCAGCTAGCAACAGTCCCCAGCTGCCTGAAGTCTGCCACCATCGTCCCGGTCCCCAAAGGCCACTCGGTGAAGGAGCTTAATGACTATCGGCCGGTGGCCCTCACCCCGATCGTCATGAAGTGCTTCGAGAAGCTGGTCATGGCGCACATTAAAGACTCTGTAGACATAGCGGTGGACCCCCACCAATATGCCTACAGGAGGAACCGCTCCACCGATGACGCCATCTCCTCTGTGGTCCACACATCCCTCACACATCTGGAGAGCAAGGACTCTTACATCCGACTGCTCTTCCTGGATTTCACCTCCGTGCAGAAACACGGATTTAACACCATCATCCCCCAGACCCTGGTGCAGAAACTGACAGAGCTCGGACTGTCTGCCACCACAGGAAACTGGGTCCTGGACTTCCTGGCAGACAGATCAGACTGTCAGGATTAACAACACGGTCTCCTCCCCCATCACCCTCAGCACAGGCTCCCCACAGGGCTGTGTGCTCAGCCCCCTCCTGTTCACCCTACTGACGTATGATTGCTCAGCGAAACACCCGAGCTGTCAAATCGTAAAGTTTGCAGACGACACAGTAGTGGTGGGACGCATCCGGAACAACGATGAGTCCGTATACAGAGAGGAGGTGGAGCACCTGGTGCACTGGTGCAGACGCAACAACCTCTGCATCAACGTGGGGAAGACCAAGGAGATGGTGGTGGACTTCAGGAGGAAAAGACACTCCCCTCCCCCCCTGCACATCGGAGGAGCAGCTGTGGAGGTGGTCTCCAGCTACAGGTACTTGGGGGTTCACCTCACTGAGGACCTCACCTGGAGCTGTAACATCTCCTACCTGCTCAGGAAGGCAAACCAGCGACTCTACTTCCTCAGGAAGCTGAGGCGTGTTGGACTGGGGGGTCCCATCCTGAAGGCCTTCTACAGGGGTGCGGTGGAGAGCATCCTCACCACCAGCATCACTGTGTGGCACGGCAGCTGCTCTGCAGCAGACAGGAAAGCGCTGCAGAGGGTTGTGAAGGCTGCACAGAGGACTGTAGGGGGTGGCCTACCTACCACCACAGAAATCTACACGAGTAGGTGTAGGAGGGCCACCCACATCATGACAGACCCCACCCACCCAGCACACAGTCTATTCCAACCCCTCCCCTCAGGCAGGAGACTACGGAGCATCCGGAGTAGGACCACCAGGCTGAGGAACAGCTTCTTTCCAGAAGCTGTTAGACAGCTGAACTTTTGTGGTGCTCTGTAGTCACCCTCACGACGCCCCGTGTGTCACCACAGATACATGGGGATTCAGTGCAATATGGTGCTTCTTTAAGTGCAATATATGGAGCGCCTACATACTTGAGCTGCTGCGTTGTTGTTGTTGTGTGAACTACATTCTGCTGTCCAGACACCTTGAACTTCTACTGTATATCTTACATCTTAACTTCTCTTTGTTCTCTTTCCCTATTTATCTTATATTTTTAACTTTTTGTTTTTCTCTAGGTTTTCTTAACTTATTTATCTTATTTATTGACCGGGCTTACTGGGACCTCCAGAGTCATATTTTGTGCTGTCAACTGTGGAAACGTGTGTCAGTATGACAAATAAAGACTCTGATTCTCTGATTCTGATTCTCAGATTCAGTTGGATCAGCCCATGTATTGTTTACACAGTGGAGCCACGGTGTCATGTTCAGCTGACTGAGAGAGCAGCTCCACGTTTAGCGCAGATAAATCAACAGTTATATCATAGAAAAACAAGAGATAAAAATGTGAGAAAAATAAGAGCGAAATATGTAGTAATAAAGTTCCTGGAAGTTAAAAAAGAGGGGAAGGGGTGTGTTGTTAGAAAGAGCTCGGAGGCACACCCATTAACACTGTTTTGGGGCTCAAAGTGATTTTATCTATATTTAATAAAAGATATTGAGGACCACAGCAAGGAATGCAGCACACTTTCATGTATTAAAGAAAAACTTCAAAGTGCTTTTAAACAATCTAAGTGTGTGGCGAAAGGTAATACAGATCTAAGGTGGTTTTATTGTCAGTATAGGAGGATTCATAAACGTTTAAATTACCGTAAATAATAAAATAATTTGTCGCAATATCATGGAATTTTGTTATTTGCAGGTGGTCCTGGTCCTTTAAGTAAATAAGTAAAACATTAATAATAATGAGACAGACAGACATTGATTGATTGGGATAATTAATCAAACTGGGAAATTCATTTGTTGCAGCAGCATTACGACATACAAACAGGATGAGAAGAAGGATTGTAATGGAAATTTGCATTTTTGCATTGTGTGTGTGTGTGTGTGTGTGTGTGTGTGTGTGATTTAGCACATCATATCAGTACTGAGGGCATGCTTCAGAACCTCCCTTGGTCACCTGCTGGGCTGCGTCTGGACACAGAGAGTTCACAGCAGGGTTACCCCTCTCTAAGAAGAACAAATGGGGAGGTGATGGAAACCTCTTTTGTTTTTGGTGCATTCCAATGTATAACAAAGATTTCTTAGTTTTGGTGTGATGGGTTTGGTGCCTTCCAAGGTGTAAGGTCTCTTGATAAATATGTTTTACAGGTGCGTGAAAGGTTCCTACACTGCATTCCCAGGGGTAGTAATGTTTTTCCTAGGCTAGGGGGGATACCACCAAAAGAGGGCTTGCCTGTGAGCTGGAACTGGCCATTCTTGCTCACATGCAGGCCTTTTTCCTTCAAAAGGTATAAAAGGTGGAAGGTTTCCTGCCCCCAGTTAGTCAGCTGCGGGTTACACATTGACGCCCAGCTTGGTTGATGCTACTCTACCTGGGTTGTTAGGCTCTCCCTCCCATTGTGTCAAGGTAAGAGACTGAGCATATTTGGAATGCCACCATATGTTGCCATAGCTCAACCAAATATTTGTGTTTGTTTATTTCTGTGCTCTGTGGGGAATGCAACTACAAGTTTATTCTAGCATCATAGAATTGTTTCTGTGCTCTGTGGGGAATTAAACTACAAGTTCATTCTAGCATCATAGAATTGTTTCTGTGCTCTGTGGGGAATGCAACTACCAGTTTATTCTAGCATCATAGAATTGTTTGTTTGTATTGCTCTGTTTTGCGGGGAATACACCATACATTTATTTTTGCATTAATAGGAGTCTTGTTGATTTATTGATTGAGTTTTCTGTGTACCCACCTCCGCGGACCTTTATTACAGTTTTTCACAAAACAAGGATAAAGACTAAAAGGGAGAATTTACATCAGAGACAATTTAGATACGAAAGGAAAGGTTGATATTGAGGAAAATATACTCTAGTATAGAAGAAGAAGAAAAAACTCCCCAAGGAGGAAATTATGTTCTCACTCATGTGATACATATACATGGGGTACATATACATACATATACTGTATGTGTTAGACTTTTTTGCATCTTCTTCTTCTTTTCCTTTCGGCTTTTCCCTTCAGGGGTCGCCACAGCGAATCAATTGCCTCCATCTAACCCTGTCCTTTGCATCCTCTTCTCTCACACCAACTACCTTCATATCCTCCCTTACATCCATAAACCACCTCTTTGGTCTTCCTCTAGGCCTCCTGCCTGGCAGTTCAAAACTCAGCATCCCTCTACCAATATATTCACTATCTCTCCTCTGGACATGTCCAAACCATCTCAGTCTGGCCTCTCTGACTTTATCTCCAAAACCTCTAACATGTGCTGTCCCTCTGATGTACTCATTCCTGATCCTATCCTTCCTGGTCACTCCCAAAGAGAACCTCAGCATCTTCATCTCTGCTACCTCCAGCTCTGCCTCACTTTTTTGCATACCATACACTATTGTGTACAGGCCCCTGAAACACATAACACACTAGGGGCCTGTAAGCATGCAATTAGTGGTACAGTATATAGGGAGAGGCAGAGTGACGGGCAGCAACCTCACAGTGCACCCAATTGAGCAGCTTGTAAGACGCCTCGGCGGTGACCGGGAGATGAGCTGACACCTTCCACTGTCAGCTCACACTCCAAGGATGGTTGGGCAGGAGCGGGCATCGAATTGCCGATCTCTGATCATAGGACGCCCACTCTACCACTGAGCCACTGCCGTCCCAAACATTAACAATATATATAAACATATATATAATGTTTAGATTTTGTTTATAAAATGTTTATTTTTTATAAACATTACAAATATACAAGCAGTATGTACAGTGAAATGTAGAGATAGAAGTTACTAATTAATATGGAACGTGGAATACACAGGATTTATTGCCAAACCATATCCTATACATCAGACTGCGGAGGGACTCTGTCCAATATGTTAGAGCTGTTCCTGCCAAAAGCGTGATGGCTTGTGGCAGGAATGACTTCCTGTACCTGTCTCTTCGACAGCAGAGCTGTAGCTGTCTTGAATAGATTTAAATACATGCTGTTCATTATTTCATTATTCATTATTTAGTTTTAATCATACAATACACTTTTCTATCACTCTGTCTCAGTAAATTTCCACACACTTAAACTCATGTAATTTGACACACACACACACACACACATAGGACATAGGCGGTGGTCACAGTTCTTTATTCACAGGATGAACCGGAACCGGAAACCACATTCCAATGCCCACAGAGAAGGAGGTGCGGCTGAACACTAGTCACGATCTAATTCGACCAGAAGACATCATATCATCTCATGCAACTTCCTTATCTGAATTGCATGAAAAAACACCGGGCGGAAAGAGATAGTGCTCTGCTCAGCTGCGCTGTTGCAAGACCCGTTTACTGCAGCCATTCAACTTTTTAAACTTATGACGATCGGCTATGTCCCCTACTTTACCTCAATAACAAGAACCCACGGAATAATGAAGCTTTAAGACTACTCTGCTTCAGTCTGTTAGAGAAGGAGCTCCACTGTCTGTCCAGAGTGTGGTGGGGAGGGTGATTGGGGTCTGTCTCGTTTCTGGGTGGCTGCCCAGTAATGATTCCGGCTTTTGCAAAAGATCGGACAACCGTAGAAGCGGATGCGCGAGTCCAAGCATCCACAATCCACTCAAAATTGGAGGCAGCGCCGGACGAGTTACGCCACAAGTCTTGGTAAATGTGTGTTTACTGTCTCTCATCCATCACTCCCACGACACACACAGCTTAACTCTAAATGCTCCGTTTACACAAATGTCAAGCAGTTTGAGTTCTTTGAGATCTTGTCATATTATCTGAGTATTTGCTAAATTGTCCTTTTTTATTATCGATGATACTGTTGGACTTCTCCTAAACCTACGTATGATTTGATTTACAAATAAATATTTGTACATTTGTATGTTGTCCTGTCTTAAGAAATCTCTCACCACCACACTACATTCACACGATTTGCTCTAAGCCTTAATCAGTGTGGTGTCTGTCTTACATCCCAGAGACCCCACGTTCCCCACGGTGATAACTGGTACCATTGGATGGAACCACCTTTTCTTAGCCCTTCTTAGCTTGGCCCCAGCTTTGTGCCCCCTCCACAGCTCCTCCAGGATGTCGGGCCTCACTCCAGGCAGCAGCACAAGTCTAAACTCTATGTGGAGTTTGCATGTTCTCTGCGTTTCTGCGTGGGTTATCTCCGGCTTCTCCGGCTTTCTCCCACCTCCGAAAAACATGCGCTTCAGGTTACTGTAATTGGTCGGTCCCAAATTGACCGTAGGTGTGAGTGTGTGCATGCGTGTTTGTCTGTGTGGTTCCGCAGCACACTGGCATCGCGCCTGAAACATCCCCCGGCTCACGCCCCAGCCAGCTCTTATAGGCTCCAGCTCTCTGCGACTTGTGACAGTGGATGAAGCAGTTAAGAAAATGGATGTATGGATGGATGGATGGATGGACAATCAACCATCTTCTTAGTCCCCTGTAGGGGAATTTGTTTCTGCACTCTAGTTAGTACAACACATGCATATACATACTGGGTACAGACCCAAAACATACACACACACAAACACACATGTACGCACAAGTACACACATACACACACAAAGGGCATGTAGGCATGCAGAAAGGTAGAGCGGTGGGCAGCTCCCTTGTGGTGTGCCTAACTTTTAAGGGGAGAGTGCTTGCTCAAAGGAACTTTGGCAGTACTCAGGAGGTGAACTGTGACCTCCTACTGCTAGTTCACACTCGAAACTATGTGGTTCACTTGGATCTTGAACCGCCCAACTGTGCTGTTTTAGTGATGGATTTTTTACGTTCATGTTGATAATTTTCAAGATGGAAATATGAAAAAAATTATTAGCAACCCGGGTAAGTTTTGGCTCTCTCATCATTTAACACAGTGGTCCCAAACCCCTGGGCCGTGGACCAGTACTGGTCCGTGGGTCATTTGGTACCGAGCCACACAGAAAGAAAACATAGTTTACGTTACTTCTGTTTTATTTATTTCGGAGTCTGAAAGATGTTTTATTTTGAAAAATCACCCGATTCTCTGTTACATCTATCCACGTCAGTAGTCCCCAACCACCGGGTCGCGATCCGCTACCTGGTCGCAGGACATTAAGTACCGGGCGGCATAGAAAGTTTGGCTTTCTCTTTTTTGTTGATTACCAGTCTAAAGATGTTGCATTTTGACGTCTGTTCGGAATGACGCACAGACGAATGCATGCGTCTGCCCCACTTGAGAGGTGTCAGTCACAAGAAAGGTTATCAACCATTAACCCTAAATCAAGCGCCCACAATTGCAACAGTGTTCTGGATTAAAGTCAAGGCAAATTAAAATCAAGGCAGATTAACAAAATTGGACTCTTCTCAAATACTGACAAAGATGTGTGCAAAGATACACGCCTATTGGACTGAATGGATGTTTTAAAACAACAATGCACCAAAATAATATAATTGATACTGAACTGTGAAATGCAATGTATGAATTTGGTTGACAATGTGCTGCAATGAGAGAGATGTTGATGATTTAGGGGACGGGAACCTTACAAGCCAATGGCTTCTACCCGTCAACCCTTTTTTTTTCTTTTCGGATGTTGTTGCTGATGTTCCAACACTGTTGAAAGCGAAATATGCTGTAATAACATGTCTGGAAAGAAGAAAAATAAACTGAATAAATAAATAAATCACCCAAAAAGTATCGAAAACCCTGTTTCCATTTCCAACCTCATGTCTCTGTGAAGCGGGATTTTCTGCAGTGACCTTCAAGAAAACCAAACTGCAGACTAGACCGGACATCCGGAACACACTTCAGGTGTCATTGTCTCCCGTTACCCCTAGACCAGCGGTCCCCAACCACTAATTCTCATTATTGTAATTATTATTATATGATTGACTTGTTCACACTGTAATTGGAAATGATCAATATTTCTTCTACGTTGAATGCACTCATTGTAAGTTGCTATATTTCAAAATAAACCTCATCAGTGCAGTCACTTGAATCGAGTTTTTATTATAATTATTTCTTACACTTATTTTGTTTACAGAAAAGTTGATTATCAATTTATGAAAAAAACTTTGTTTATTGTATGTTTATGTCTGCATTTTACATAAAAACTCTGCGGATGATTTATTATTAGACTACAGCTGTCCTGGCATCAATAACGATTAATGAATCGAGCAAATGAAGGCCGGTCCATGAAAATCTTGTCTTAGATGAAACCATGTGCTGTATTAATGATGACACTTGTGCATTGTTCACCCAGGATTTTATACAATCACCAGAACTGCCCACAGCCTCTGTTGACGACCTTGTAAATAGTTCTCGGAGCAAAGCGATGACTATCAATGACTTTATTGCCCCAGTTAAAACCAAAGTTTAGTCCGGAAAGGACAAGTTTGAACTGAACTCCAGGTTCATTATGATATCTGAAAAAGAGTCTTCATGTGTACAACCAAGAACTGAAAAACACAAATTAATTTTTTCTTTTTGTTTTCCAGTGATAGAAATGCCAACAATGCCCTCTGTAGTTGGCAGGCTCACAAATGCTGCAGCATCAGTCACACCTGACTGGCTGTTCAAAAAGTCATGAGATTGTAGCTTTGGCAGTGATAACGCAAACAGTTTGTAGCTCCATTTCAGGCCAATCTACGTAATTATCTGCTATTTATGGTTCTCTTCTTAATTCTAAGAGTTTAAACATTTTAAACTCTTAGATTATACAGCTATGGTAAATGCAGGCCTACTTGACACTAACCAGTGTCAAATGAAGACCAGTCCATAACCTGGATGAATGCAGAGGACTGTGGCAGGAATGGCATCTGGGGTCAAATTTTGCTAAGTGTCAAAAGTCCTGATCAGATGTGGCCTGGGTTACGAACGTCCTCCACAGGCGCCATTAACCTGCAGGGCCTCGATAGGAAGTCAGCTACTGTGGGTCGAAGATAAAGAGGTGGATGACAGGTGGACAACGGATTCTCAGACAAAAAGACAGGAGGAAAGAAAACCCCCCAGATCTGAAAAGGCAATTTTGAATGTGGGGACAATGACTGGAAAAGCTAGGAAGTTGGTTGACATCATGATCAAGAGGAAGATAGATTTACTGTGTATGCGGGAGAAAAGGTCAAAGGCAGTAAGTCTAGAAGCTTTGGAGCGGGATTCAAATTAATTTACTATAGTGTCCATGAGAAATCAAGTAGACGTTGTTTTAAAACTAGTTAGTTAAGAGTGTCTTAGAGGTGAAAAGAGTCTGATTGAATGATGGTGAAAATGAAATTGAGGATGTTATGTACAATATTATTAGTGTTTACACACCATCATATGCAGGTTTAGGAGAAAGACAAAGTCTGGACGAAGGGAGGAGTTGTTAATCAAAACATTCCAGAAACAGAAAGACTTGTGAATGGTGCAGATTTTAATGTTGGGGAAGGAAATAGAAATAATGAAAAGTGATGAGTAAGTTTGACCTCCAGGAAAGAAACTTGGAGGGGCAGATGCTGACTTTGTGAAAAGGATGGAGATGGCTGTAGTGAACACCTTCTTCCAGAAGAGGCAGGAACATTTGGTGACCACAGGAGTAGAGTCAGAAGAACGCAGGTGGAATACATTTTGATGACGACATAATTTTAAGGAAGTCACTGACAGTAAGGTAGTGGTAGGGGAGAGTGTAGCTGGAAAGCATAAGATGGTCATCTGAAATATTAAACTGGTCGTGGGGAAGAAGATGAAGAAGACAAAGGCAGGGCAGAAAATGATGTGGATTTTGAGAAAGGAAAAGTATTGTATGACTTTAAGAGACTATTGATGGACAGGAGAGGGTCACAAAAGGTTGGACCATTACATTCAAGGTGATCAGAGAAATGAGCAGGAACTCTGGGTGTCTTTTGGTATGAAAGGGAAGAAGGAGACTTGACGGTGATACCTTAAAGTACAGGAAACCATACAAGGTAAGAGGCTAGCGAGGAAGAGGTGGGACAGTGAGAGAACAGAGGAGAGAAGGTCAAGAATACTACATTGAGATGCAACGTAGAGCTGAAGTGAAGGTGGCAATGGCCAAACAATAGGTATATAATGACATGTATGCCATGCTGGACACTTTGGAAGGAGAAAAAGATCTCTACAGGTTGGCCAGACAAAGAGATCAAGATGGGAAGGACATGCAGCAGGTTAGATTGATTAAGGATGGAGATGTGTTAACTGATGACAGCAGTACTGGGTAGAGGGAATGAATACTTTGTGGAGGTGATAAATGAAGAAAAGGAGAGAAAAGGTAGAGTAACAGATACAAGTGTGGTGGATCAGGAAGTAGATGCAATTAACAATGGTGAAGTTAGAATGGCACTAAAGAGGATGAAGCACGAGAAGGCACTTGATCTGGATTACAGGGTAACAATTAGGGATGAGCGAGTACACCACTATCTGTATCTGTATCTGTTCAACCAACTAGATTATCTGTATCCGTATCTGTATTCGGATTGGGCGGGGCATAAGTCGGAAGTGGGTGTGGTTTGACCGGAAGTGGGTGGGGCTTAAATCACCACGTTGTTTTAAGTCTAAAATTGATATGGATTGATCACAAGTTGCTGTATTTTTGCTTATTTTAAAACTATTTACAGAACAGCCTCAAATTTGAAATTCAAATAAATGTTTTTGATCACAAAAGTAAGAGAACTATTTACAGAACAAGTTTTTTATGGAACTGAGTGAGAACATGAATATTCTTAACTCTATGAATGAATATTTACCGAAGAGCCTCAGAATTGAGATTCAACGCTTTTTGATCAAAATAGTAAAGGAACTACATATAGAACGAGTAAACACAAAGTGCATTAGAAGTGCATGCAATAAAAAAAGTAATTAACCACAAAGTACGCATGAACAAGAATTGTCATACTCAACAAAACTTTTTAAATTTTTTTTCTTCTTTTTCATTTAAATTTTTTTCTAGTACCTTTTTTTCAGTTATTTATTTTTGGTGCCTAATGCTATTGGCATTTTTTTTCACATAAAGTTAAACAATATTGATTATGGTGTGTGTGTGTGTGTGTGCGTGTGTGTGTGTTTGTGTGTGTGTGCGTGCGCGCACGTGCTATGTCTCAGTTAAAATATTAAGTATAGACATTGTTAATTTGAACAGAGTTTAGAACAGGTTAAAAAAAAAGACTTTAACCACCGAGGCGGTGGTTAAATGCACACGAACGTGCCACAAAAAAACAAAAAAAAAAAAAAAACAAGAAAGTTCACCACATAACCAAACACCAAAATAGAGGCAAGCTGAAGAAAATCTAATCAGGACGTGAGCAACAGTGAAGCCACGAACAGAGAGATCAGTAACTGCGTGTACCGGAGACAGAGAGTGAGACAGGGAAACTCCGCTCTAGCTGCAGTCTGTAAGGAGGGGCGGGAAGTATGTGTGACTGGCCAGTCACAGAGCGTGAAAACAGTCCGGCTGATTTTCCTTCAGTCCGATCACGAGTATTAACGGGCTTTATTCATATTCGTACTCATACTCGTCAAAATGCATTATCCGTACCGGATACTCGTATGAAACGAGTATCCGGCTCAACCCTAGTAACAATCATGTGGAGGTACAGTGCCTTGCGAAAGTATTGGCCCCCCAAGAAGTTTTTGACATTTTGCCACATTTAAGGCTTCAAACTTAAAGATAACAAACTTTAATTTTAATTCTTTTAATTTTAATACACTGTTATAATCCCCGAAGGGAATTTAAGAATGCACACTCTAGTTTTTGTTAGTCAATCAAATCAAATCACATGCATACATATATTAGTGTATACAGGCCCCTGTAATACACACAACCACACACAAGGGGGCCTATAGGCATGCAAGGGAGGTAGAATGGCATGCAGCTCCTTCTTGGTGCGCCTCAAAATAGCAATTTATAAAGGGGACAGCACCTTGCTCAAGGGTGCCTTGGCAGCGCTCCGGAGGTGAGCTGACACCTCCCACTGTCAGTTCACCTCCGGGTATTTTTTTTGGGGGGCGGGAACGGGAATCGAACCGCCGATCTTGAATCATAGGACGACCCCCTCTACTGCCCGCTTTACCATTGAGCCACTGCCGCCCTAAACTGAAGATATTTTTTAAGAAACAACAAAATGTAAGACACAATCATGAAGTGGAACCAAATTTATTCAACATTTTATATTGTGTTTACAAATAACAACTGAAAAGTAGGACGTTCAAAAGTATTGGCCCCCTGTTCTCTCAGCTCAGCTAACTGACTCCAGAAGTTCCCTGATGACTTTTGAATGATCCAATGTTGACCTAAATTACTACCAATGACAAACATAGTGCATCTATGTGTTATTTGGTGTCAGTTTAAATGCACCTGCTCTGTGATGGTCTCAGACATCTGTGAAAGGAACACTGGAGAACAAACAGCATCGTGAAAACCAGAAACCGAGACCCAGACGACAGACTCTATGGCCTAATGTCCAGGCACATGCTGGAACATTTGAGGGCCACCACAAAGAAGGCACATCCCTCAAGAAAATGTCGGGTGTGTGTTAGAAGGGGTGGAAGGAGTGAGACCAGGATGTGGTGCAAGGCCTGTTGTATTCCCCTGCATGCAGGAGAATGCTTCACTGCATATCACACTCAAAAAAAATATTATTGAGTACACTCACACCCACACACTCACCCATTCATACACTCACCTGTAAATAGTTCTGACACTTGAGAGTGAAATGAATGTACTCTTTGTTATGTTTTGTCTAATTTTCAAAATTGTTATAAAATCATTTGTTCATCAAAAAATATTTTTTCTAATGTTGTTTTCATTGTTTAAATAAGTAAAAGTATTTTCAGAAGTTTGATGTTGAAGTTTTGCTTGAATTTTCTTCAAGCGAATTTTCTCCGTTTTCTGGTCAAAATCACCCGTTTTTGCTGAAACCACCCTGTGTTCTACGGGCAATAACTAAACACACAAAGATGCTAGAAACGACATTTTTTTTTCTGATGAAAGAAGACAGTCTAAAGTTACGGGTGATATGTGGTATGTTTATGTAGCCTAAAAAAATGAATATTTGGTGGGCCTTCAAAATTCAGTGAAAATGCTCAAAATCTCTGGCTCTGGGAAGCCCTCCGCTCTGAAAGTGTCTGGCAGTCAATGAGTTAAGCAGTCCCTTGGCAATGAGCTTGACACTTAAAGAATTTTCCAAGGCAGTAGCTCCGTTCAAAAACTTTACTTGAAAAAGTAAAAACAAAGTTACAGAATTCTTTTATAGGCACATGTCAAAAAACTGTCTTGCTCCGTAGGATGCTTAACCTGGTCTGAGGACTGTGATGTCACTAGCAGCATCATTAAAGGAGCATTTACATGTTTTTAAAGGAAAGCTACCAAAATATCATTAACAATATCAATATGGCTCTTACATTTCCAGCCCCTAATTGCTTATGCCTAATGCAAAACAATTACCACATATATTCCAACATGAGAGCCATACAACATGAATACGCAATGTCTATAGTACTGTTATATGTTCATCATAATACACAAAGATGAAAAACTATATACATTAATTATTCACCATATCAAGCTGTTCACACTGCACTTTTCAGCAGACACAGTTTGCTAATAGGTCTGTCCAGTACATTAGTCTTAGTCTTCACGCTGACTCGCCTTACTGTACCACTGGAGTCTGGCAATGTTTTTATTACTCGACCCATATTCCAGGAGTTGCGAGGGGCAGATTCATCTATTATCAGTACAATATTTCCTGGTGAGAAGTTCCTCTGTGGTGTGAGCCACTTTTGTCTCTCCTGAAGGAGTGGCACATATTCTCTCATCCATCTAGTCCAAAACAGGTTGGCCCTAAACTGTATCTGTCCATCGCCGCTGTGCATATTGGTCGTCTTTGTCAAAGACCCCTGATGGAATGTTGGGTTGTGTTTTCATAAGTAACAGGTGATTAGGGGTTAAGGCTTCCACATCATTAGGATCATCCGATGACCGTGTTATTGGTCTGTTATTGATGATAGCTTCCACTTCACATATGACAGTTTGAAGTCCTTCATCATTGAGTGTCTGTTGATGTAACACAGAGTTCAAGACCTTTCTTACAGTACGGATTTGTCTTTCCCACACGCCGCCTTGGTGTGAGGCCGCTGGGGTGTTGAAAATCCACTTGATGCCTTTTTTTGTCATGGTGTTTTGTATTTTGATCTGATCCAGGTTTTCCAATGCTTTGCGCAGTTCTTTTTCTGCTGCAACAAAGTTTGTTCCATTATCTGAGCGCAAGATTTTTACTTGTCCTCTTCTGCATATGAACCTTCATATGCCATTGATGCATTAATATGTATCCAAGCTGTGAGCAATCTCAATATGGACAGCTCTCACAGTGAGACAAGTGAAAATCACACCATATAGTTTAACAAGGCTTCTTCCACGTTTAACTTCAAATGGTCCGAAGGAGTCTATCCCCACATTGGTGAAGGGTGGCTGATCAGGCATTAGCCTGTCTTCAGGCAGGGCTGCCATCCTTTATTTTCCTGCTTTAGCATTGAGTCTTCGGCACACAATGCACTTGGAGATGATCCTCCTTACAGCCGTATTAGCTTGAGGGATCCAATATTTTTGTTGCAGCATTGCTAGCATATAGTTGCGACCACAGTGTCCAACTTCTTGGTGGATGTGTTGCAGTATGAGGTTGGCTACAGGTGAACTTTTAGAGAGGATGACTGGATGTTTAGCCTCTTGTGGCATTGCAGTTTTATTAAGCCGGCCTCCAACTCTTAATATACCATCCTGCAACATGGGGTCAAGTTTGTAGATCTGGCTCTTTTTCTTGATTAGAGCATTTTCTCTCAGAGCACAGATTTCTTCAGTGTAGTCCTGTGACTGGCTAATCTGTATGAGCTCTGTTTCTGCTTCAGTCAGCTCTTCCAATGTCAACTGATGCTGCTGAATCGTTGATTTGAATTTCTGCATGTGCTGTGCAATGAGCTTGTTCTGTTTTTCAGGGTTGCTCTCGGACTGACTGATTTTCTCTGACTGCTCTTTTCTCTTGTTTTTCAATAGCATTAGTGTCTCTTTTAGTCTGAGAAACCATGCAACTGCCTTTTTTAGTCGTTGCCATGTCGAGTAGTAAGTAAGAAGCTTGTTGATAGTGTTGTAGCTGTCTTGCATGCTAGTCATGACCACTCTGGCACATGTTTTGATTTCTGGGTCTTCTTCTGTTGTTAAATCCTTTTTATCCAGTTGTTCTGGCCATTCACTCTCGGGTTTCAGCAAGAAAGCCAGACCATATATCCGGACTTTGTTCTGCATGAACTTCTTCACTTTGACCCCTCTTGAGCCCTGGTCCGCTGGATTTAGCGCTGAATTGACATAGCGCCACTGGGTAGGATAAGAATGATCCCTGATTGTAGTGACTCTGTTCGCTACAAAGGTTTTGAACCGGGCACTTTCGTTTGTAAGATATCTGAGCACTGTAGTGCTATCAGTCAAGAAAACAGATTCCTGTAATGGGATCTTGAGTTCCTGTCTCAAAATTCTGTCCATTTTGACAGCCACGACTGCTGCTGTCAGTTCCAAACTTGGTGTTGTGACATGTTTTAGGGGTGTCACTCTTGATTTTCCCAGTAGAAGGGAACAGTGTTTTTTGTTTTCATGATTGGTAAGCAGTACGTAGGAAGCTGTAGCATACCCCTCTTCACTAGCATCAGCAAAATGATGCAACTGTGCTGATTGTGTGGATCCAAATTCTTCTGGTTTGATGCATCTGGGTATGCTGACCTCTGCCAAACTCTCCAAGTCTGCTAACCATTCATGCTATCTTTTTGCATTTTCACCTTCACTCTCTTCATCCCCACTGTGTTTCTTTTTGCAGAGGTAACACAAGATGAGCTTTGCTGGTAAGATGAGTGGTGCTAAAAAGCCAAAGGGGTCAAAGACAGAATTTACTGTGGATAAGATTCCACGTCTGGTGACAGGCCACAATGCGATTAGCTGTGTAGCTCTGCAGCTTACCACTGTGTTTTGGGGCTGTTGTCTCTTCTGAGAGGTCCACTGATCACCCATCCAAGGGCGGTCTTAACTGCATATGGCCCATTCGCATCACTATTTATGACTTGCCACGGCTCAATGGCTTTTGGGACGTTGGCACCAATAAGCATTCCTACTCCTGCTTTAATACATGGCAGGCGTACTTCTTTCAGATACTGCCATTGTGCAATATCTTCCTGTCGTGGTATATTTTCTTTTTTCACAGGGATGTGGCTGTGTGTAAACACCTTTGGGAGCTCAATGTAGGTGCTTTCTTCAAGACCACACACCTCAAGATCTGAAAGAACAACACTCTTCATTAAGTTGTGACTATCAGAGTTGTCTTGAGCCATTGTGTCAAGAAGAAACTGGGTGCTCTTTCCCTTGAGACTTAATTTTCTCTGAATATCTTCAGTGCAAAATGTTGCTGTGCAACCAGGGTCTATAAAAGCATGTTTCCACATATCTCTCATTCTTCCTCGACTTAAGTTTAACTGGTACAACAGCTAGCACACAGTCTTCTTCTCCAGCCCCACTGTTTCCACATGATTCCTGACCTAACGACACATAGGTCGAACGACACTATGTCGTTCTCAGTATTGGTTTCTTCCATCTTTTCTGAAGTATTGTTATCTTCTGTCTTGATATGGAGTATGTCTGGGTGTAACTGAGAACAAATCTGACACCTGAGTCTCTTTTTGCAATTTTTACTGAGGTGCCCAAAAGTAAGACATCCAAAACACAGGCCTCTGGACTTTAGGAAGTTTATCCATTCTATGTTTGTCAGCTCTTTAATTCTATTGCAAACAGAAAGTGCATGATTCTTCTGGCAGAACAGGCAAGGTTTGTGAAAGGCTTTTACTACACCCTTTACAGCGCTGCTTTTCTTTGCAGTTGCCTCCATGGTTGTGTCCTGCACACCTGTAGCAAATGTGCTTTCTCTTTGTCCAGTCTTCCTGCTGTTTCGCTTTTTTGTGGCTTTTTCTTTGTTTTGATGGTTTGTGAACTTTCTAGACATCTCCAAACAGAGGATCCAAGGCTACTTTTGCTTGCCAATCTATGAAGTCGACTAGGTGAGAAAATCTTGCTCATCCTCTTCCTGTCTCATGGATCTCAAATGCAGTTGTTATCCACTTCTCTCTTATCTTATAAGGCAGTTTTGAAACAACAACTCGCATGTTGGTTGGGTTATCCATTTCTTCCATGAACTCAATATCATCCATTGTATTCCTACATCCAATCAGGAAGAGAGCATAGGCACTTAATGCTTTACCATCTTCTGATTTGATCTGAGGCCATCTCAAAGCTTTATTCATGTATGCATTTGCTATCTTCAACTCTTCACCATATTGCCTCTCGAGTAACTTTCTGGCCTCATGGTAGCCTCTGTTAGCTGACATATGCTCACAGCTTCGCACAAGTTCTTGCGGCTCCCCGCTGGTATACTGCTCCAAGTAGTACAACTTGTCCTGATAACTGTCAGTTTTGCTATCCACTGCATGCTCAAAAGCTCTGATGAAGGATTTGTAAGTGAGAGGGTCACCTTTAAAAACTGGAATGTCTTTAGAAGGGAGATCAGACCTCGTCTGTTGCTTTACGAGCATTTCAGTAATAGTGTTTTTCCTTCCTTTTTTTATTTGCTACCTGTGGGTGGTTATTGCCACAAGGTTCATTCGGTTGTCTGTCTGGTGAAGGCTGTGCCACCAAACCTGGAGCATTTGCTGCGGGTCCTCCTGCAGCAGTATTTGAGGTTAGCATAGTGCCATTACTCTCTTCTTTAAGTCTCTGTTGTGTACGCTTCTGTGACTGATTACTGTGAGTGCTTCCTTCGTATTCCTCAAATACCTTGAGCTTTGCCTTAGACTCTGCAATAGCTGTATCAAGCGCAAGCTTTTCCATTTTAACTTTTAGCTGCAGCTTTTCCATCTCCAGCGCACGTTTCTTTTCTAAAGCTGCTGAGCGTGCCATCAAGGCTGCATGCCCTGCTTCTTCCTTGATACATGCTGAAGACCCAGTAGTTGTTGAGGAAGCAACTGAAGATCTCTTTTTACTATGGCGATAACTTTTTGCAGCTGTCTTCTGCTTGGATGTCATCCTGGCTAATCATGCCTCCTAGGTTATCATCTGCACCTTCAACTTCATTTGCATTGTTTTTATCTGTTAATTTTTTTCTCATTGCAGCACACCAGTTTTCAGTGTTTTCAACAAAGTCTTTCACAGGTGCTATTCATGGTTCATACCAGTTATGCTGATCTGATTGTCCTTCATCCTCATCCAATAAAGCAACAACTGCAACATTGTGTAAACACAATATAAAATGTTGAATAAATTTGATTGCACTTTACGATTGTGTCTCACATGTCGTTGATTCTTAAAAAATATTTTCAATTTGTTATCTTTAAGTTTGAAGCCAGAAATGTGACAAAATGTCAAAAGGTTCTTGGGGGGGCCAATACTTTCGCAAGGCACTGTATGTAAGCAACTAGAGAGTTGGTTGTAGAGTTTTTGAGCAGGATGTTCAACATAATTCTAGCAGGGAATAAGATGCTCAAGAATGCAGAAAGAGTGTGCTTGTGCCCATTTTTAGGGCACAAGCACACACTAGTGCCCTAAAAATGGGCACAAGAGAATGTTAGAAAAGTGCTCTGCGATGTGCACCCATCAAATGCTGCCGGTCCCAACAGACTCCGGGGAAGGGTACTGAGGGGTTGTGCTGAACAGCTAGCAGGGCTTTCACATCTATTTTTAACCTCTCACTGGCCACCTGCACAGTAGCCACTTGCCTGAAATCAGTCACCATCGTACCCATCTCCAAAAAGAAGTCAATCAACAGCCTGAACGACTATAGACCTAACTGAACGACTATAGACCTAACTTCCACAGTGATGAAGTGCCTTGAGAGTCTGATGTTAAGGCACAAAAAATCTCTGCTGCCAGCAGGTGTGTGTGAACAAGGACACGCAAACAATTTGTTGATCGTGTGCGTGAAAGTTATCCCACATAGCACCCGGCGCCGGGGCAGATCTGCCCTTAATACGGGCAGTTCCGCCTCGGCGGCTCACCCGCTTTGGGGAAGTGCACAGGAAATGGCCCGGTTGCGGGCAGCGCACCGTCATACAGTGGACTTGGTACGGATGCCAGGCGGATCCACAGAGCTGATGCCCCTACCCAGATAGCACCTGATACCAATGATGAGCCGATCGATGATGAGCTCCAACACCACACCTGATCCTCATTCAAACTATCAGGTGTGTTGGAGCAGGGAGACGTCCATCTGGGGGGCGTGCCCCTGTGACGACAACCGGCTATTTCCTGACGTACAACGGCTCCACCTCCATGTAGAAGAGTCGTTTATTCTTGACAGTTATAAAGTTTATAAATTTATTATTCACTCATTCATTCATTCATTCACGTTCCTCGCCTAAGACGCCGACGCCAATTCTGTGTCGGACCGGGACATGTAGGGGTTCCGTGATTGGTCAATACAACTTTACGAGCCTGGATGACCGCATTACGTATGCACCTTTCTCCGCCCACAGACGCCTGATGAGGACGCTGCTGAACAAGGTAAATTCTGTAACTAGACGACACTCAAATATATCCAATATGTATTTTCGTCTTACTGGCAAAATTATATTCATAGATGTTAAGCATAAGTATGTGACGCTCTTATTTTGGTACTTCCTTTTGTGAGCGGAAGTAGTTCTGTTGTATGTGTATGTAAATGTCATGCGCTTGACAGATGTAGTGCAGCATGATTACTGTAGGAGTGTTCAGGTGACGTAGCAGGCGCATGCCCAATAAAGAAAATATATACTCCGCTCCGCTTATTATTCCTCCTGCGCAAGTCAGATATCGTAACGATAGATAAAGGCCACTTGTTTCATTGTTTCTGAAATGTACAATTATGGTAAGTTAGGCTTGCTAACGGAACAGAGCTAGCATTAACGTTAGCTTTAAAGAGATTCTCAAACTTATTAAGGTAACTAGCTAAATTTAACTTTTGGACAATGTTTTTGTGTGGGAGGTGGGGAGAACTGAACATTAGCTACATGCCTTGCTCAGCGGGTTTAATCGAGTCCTGAGGGACCACATTAGAATAAATTCAGTTCAGGTGTGTGTGGAGCTGTCATGTCAGAACGAGTAAAAGAGTTGTAGAAGTCATCCATGAGTTTAGACCAATTTGCAGGTCCCTTGATTGTTGGTATTGGCTTGTGGTGGGAGGAGTGGCACTATGGGTGTGTCTTCAGACATCAATAAGTAATGCCACTCACCTGAACGCTTTGAACGCCTTGGGACATACATTAATGTGACTGCATTTGACATTTTGGTAATCTGTATTATTGTCTGTTTACGGGCACTCAAGATATGACTGAGTGTCGATCAGTGTGCAGCGATACGATGTGTAGCCCGCGCTGCGGCAGCTATTTCGTCATTTGATCATTCATCAGCCGCAACAAGAGACAATTAGAACATGTTTTCAGCATTTTCACTGAGTTAAGTATCTGACTATAGATTTAAATTCACTCTTCAAACATGAGATTTGCTGAGCTTTGTCAACAATGCAAATGGGGCTAATGTCAGGCAGCAAAATGTCACTTGATAAGCCAATGGTTATACACATCTTTCTAAAACATTACAACTGGTGTCTTAGTTCATGGAATTTTGTGACATTTGTGTGATTTCAGATGCTGTAAAAGAGACACGGCCCTGTTGGGGTTGAAGACATAATTAGATGTGCGATTTGCTGGTTCAACCTCGCAGCTGACAGGGGGAACTCCAGAGGCGTCCTGTTACTTCACATGAGGACCCACCAGTTCCAAGTTAAAGCAATGTTGTCATGTTTGGTTTCCATGTCTTCCTATCATGATTATCAATCATCCATCCATCCATCCATTCTCTACCGCTTATCCGGGGTCGGGTCGCGGGGGCAGCAGCTTGAGCAGGGAAGCCCAGACTTCCCTCTCCCTAGCCACTTCATCCAGCTCCTCCGGGAGAATCCCAAGACGTTCCCAGGCCAGCCGGGAGACATAGTCTCTCCAGCGTGTCCTGGGTCGTCCCCGGGGCCTCCTCCCGGTAGGACGTGCCCGCAACACCTCACCAGGGAGGGGTCCAGGAGGCATCCTGACCAGATGCCCGAGCCACCTCATCTGGCTCCTCTCGATGCGGAGGAGCAGCGGCTCGACTCTGAGTCCCTCCCGGATGACCGAACTTCTCACCCTATCTCTAAGGGAGAGCCCGGACACCCTGCGGAGGAAACTCATTTCGGCCGCTTGTATCCTGGATCTCGTTCTTTCGGTCACGACCCACAGCTCGTGACCATAGGTGAGGGCAGGAACGTAGATCGACCGGTAAATCGAGAGCTTTGCCTTTCAGCTCAGCTCCTTCTTCACCACGACGGACCGATACAGAGTCCGCATCACTGCAGACGCTGCACCGATCCGCCTGTCGATCTCCCGTTCCATCGTACCCTCACTCGTGAACGAGACCCCGAGATACTTGAACTCCTCCACTTGGGGCAGGATCTCATCCCCAACCTGGAGAGGGCACTCCACCCTTTTCCAACTGAGGACCATGGTCTCAGATTTGGAGGTGCTAATTCTCATCCCAACCGCTTCACACTCGGCTGCGAACCGTTCCAGTGAGAGTTGGAGATCACGGCTTGATGAAGCCAACAGCACCACGTCATCTGCAAAAAGCAGAGACGCAATACTGAGGTCACCAAACCGGACGCCCTCAACGCCTTGGCTGCGCCTAGAAATTCTGTCCATAAAAGTTATGGCCAGAATCGGTGACAAAGGGCAGCCTTGGCGGAGTCCAACCCTCACTGGAAACGAATCCGACTTACTGCCGGCAATGCGGACCAAACTCTGACATCGGTCGTACAGGGACCGAACAGCCCTTATCACAGGGTTCGGTACCCCATATTCCCGAAGCACCCCCCACAAAACCCCCCGAGGAACACGGTCGAACGCCTTCTCCAAGTCCACAAAACACATGTAGACTGGTTGGGCGAACTCCCATGACCCCTCAAGGACCCTGCGGAGGGTGTAGAGCTGGTCCACTGTTCCACGGCCAGGACGAAAACCACATTGCTCCTCCTGAATCTGAGATTCGACTTCCCGACGGACCCTCCTCTCCAGAACCCCTGAATAGACCTTACCAGGGAGGCTGAGGAGTGTGATCCCCCTGTAGTTGGAACACACCCTCCGGTCCCCCTTTTTAAGAAGGGGGACCACCACCCCAGTCTGCCAATCCAGAGGCACTGTCCCCGACGTCCACGCGATGTTGCAGAGGCGTGTCAACCAGGACAGCCCCACAACATCCAGAGCCTTTAGGAACTCCGGGCGGATCTCATCCACCCCCGGGGCCCTGCCACCGAGGAGCTTTTTAACTACCTCGGTGACCTCAACCCCAGAGATGGGAGAGCCCGCCTCAGAGAACCCAGACTCTGCTTCCTCATGGGAAGGCGTGTCGCCGGAATTGAGGAGGTCTTCGAAGTATTCTCCCCACCGAGTCACAACGTCCCGAGTTGAGGTCAGCAGCGCCCCATCCCCACTATACACAGTGTTGATGCTGCACTGCTTCCCCCTCCTGAGACGTCTGATGGTGGACCAGAATCTCCTCGAAGCCATCTGGAAGTCGTCCTCCAAGGCCTCACCGAACTCCTCCCACGCCCGAGTTTTTGCCTCAGCAACCACCAAAGCTGCATTCCGCTTGGCCAGCCGGTACCTATCAGCTGCCTCAGGAGTTCCACAGGCCAAAAAGGCCTGATAGGACTCCTTCTTCAGCTTGACGGCATCCCTTACCGCCGATGTCCACCAGCGGGTTCTGGGGTTGCCGCCACGACAGGCACCGACCACCTTACGGCCACAGCTGCGGTCGGCCGCTTCGACAATGGAGGCGCGGAACATGGTCCACTCAGACTCAATGTCCCCCGCCTCCCCCGGAACGTGGGTGAAGTTCTGCCGGAGGTGGGAGTTGAAACTCCTTCTGACAGGGGATTCCGCCAGGCGTTCCCAGCAGACCCTCACAATACGTTTGGGTCTGCCAGGTCGGACCGGCATCTTCCCCCACCATCGGAGCCAACACACCACCAGGTGGTGATCGGTTGACAGCTCCGCCCCTCTCTTCGCCCGAGTGTCCAAGACATGCGGCCGCAAGTCCGATGACACGACCACAAAGTCGATCATCGAACAGCGGCCTAGGGTGTCCTGGTGCCAAGTGCACATATGGACACCCTTATGTCTGAACATGGTGTTCATTATGGACAGTCCGTGACGAGCACAGAAGTCCAATAACTGAACACCATTCGGGTTCTGATCGGGGGGGGCCGTTCCTCCCAATCACGCCCTTCCAGGTCTCACTGTCATTGCCCACATGAGCATTGAAGTCCCCCAGCAGAACGATGGAGTCCCCAGTGGGAGCGCTCTCCAGCACCCCCTCCAAGGACTCCAAAAAGGGTGGGTACTCTGAACTGCTGTTTGGTGCATAAGCACAAACAACAGTCAGGACCCGTCCCCCCACCCGAAGGCGGAGGGAGGCTACCCTCTCGTCCACCGGGGTGAACCCCAATGTACAGGTGCCAAGCCGGGGGGCTATAAGTATACCCACACCTGCTCGGCATCTCTCACCATGAGCAACTCCAGAGTGGAAGAGAGTCCAACCCCTCTCGAGAGGACTGGTACCAGAGCCCAAGCTGTGTGTGGAGGTGAGCCCGACTATATCTAGTCGGAACTTCTCGACCTCACACACCAGCTCGGGCTACTTCCCTGCCAGAGAGGTGACATTCCACGTCCCAAGAGCCAGCTTCTGTAGTCGGGGATCGGATCGCCAAGGTCCCCGCCTTCGGCCACCGCCCAGCTCACAGTGCACCCGACCCCTATGGCCCCTCTCACAGGTGGTGAGCCCATGGGAAGGGATTATCAATCATATTCTTTTGTAATTGATTTCCCGGAGAGACGTGGCAGTAAAATGCTTTGGATACAATTCATGGTTATGTTTCATTTTTCCATTTACAGTATCAATAAGGGCAGACTGGTTAAGTATACAAGCTTTTTCAGAACAATGTTGATGTTGGATATTTCTGTTGCTAGTAATGGCCAAATGAAAATGAGCCATTTTGAATAAAGGAGCTGGGCCAGATGAGCCGCTTCATGAACGGTCCCGGAACGGGTCTGCGGCGGCACCGGGTCAGCCGCGTCATGAACTGTCCCAGAACGGGTCCGCGACAGATCAGCTACTTCATGAACGGTCCCGGACCGGGTCCGCGCCGGATCAGCCTCGTCATGAACGGTCCCGGAATGGGTCTGCGGCAGCACCGGGTCAGCCGTTTCATGAACGGCCCCGGACAGGGTCCGCGCCGGGTCAACCGCTTTATGAACGGATACGGATCGGCTCCGCGCCCGATCTAGTTTGGGTCCGCGGTCCTTGCCCCCTCCGGGTCCGTCGCGTTGTGCAAGTGGACTCCGTTCCGGGCCCGGTTCACGGATCCGTGGCGGAGCCGGTGGCGGATCCGTGGCGGTTCCGGGGTGGAGTCAAAAGGCTATCTGGCTAATTAAACAAAAGGCCTGGTGGCATTTTTATTTCTTTATGAGCAATGGGGACTTAGAAAAACAAAATTTATCATAAGTTTTGGAGCGCACCATGACAGCGGAAGTGACGCAATTGTAGACATCATGGTGAATCCATATCAGCACCGTTATATAAATATACAGCAAGTGACAACATAACAAGCCGTCAGGATCACATTTATTTATCAGGATATCATATAAAATCATGTCATCATCATCAGATACTGAGGACGAGATCCCTGTGAACCCAACCTAGGGGTGTAATTATCCTGTATAATTATCACCCGATGTACGCAAAGGATGAGAGTTTGCAGACATCTAGCAACTCATCATCTGGCTTCATCTGAATCAGATTCTCACAGAGATATCGAACTAGTTACAGTGTCTCGTTTTGGCTTACAGTATTTTCCGCATTCTAAGGCGCATCTAAAAGCCTATAATTTTCTCATAAACCCGCAGTGCGCCTTATAATCCAGTGTGCCTTATGTATGGATTAATATTAATATTAGTTAAAAACAAGATCGCTGAAAAAAAGCCGGCAGTCTGGCCAGCAGTCATGTCGCACTATACCACCAGGGGGCAACCTCAGAAGGCACTCTGGCCAGACTACGACCCCTAACAACAGTAGTCAAGGGGCGTCGCCGAAGTGCCGATTCTCACTGACCTGCTGTCTGACAGCAGAACAGTCTGCGGAGAGCACCGATGCTTGGCTACGATAACATAGCAAAACATAGGGTATTATCAACAATTCTATTAATAAAGTTTGACTGATTGACTTATCTCAGTATTTCACAACTACTGTGGCGCCGGAAATAACCCACTTTAAACTTAATTGGTTGAGTGTCAGTGCTGTAATCTGGAATCTCGTGACGGCCCATTCTATTAGTCTGCAGAAACACACGGAGAAGCTGTCATAAAGGTGAATGAAAGACCCTCAAAGCTGAACTTCCAGTCTTTTCTGAAATTTCAATAGCTGAGTCACTGCTAGACACTGCTAGACACTGCTGCAATTGATTTGCAAATGTAGTTGATACCTGAAACAACACGTTACTGAGGGGGGGCACATTTTAGGCTTGTGTATTTTGTCTTGCAGCGACATGCTGAGGGAGTCAATTTTCTTTGTTTTTTTATTATCTTAAAAGAGCACTTTCAAATGACAATGTCATGTTCCGTTACTTTCAGCCTCATTCACATATACAATATACACAGTACAATGACATTATCATAAAAATAATCACAGGTCTTCTGATTAAGTTTTTGTGTTGCTCTTTTAAGTTTTTTACCACTTTATGTGTGTATTAGTGTGAAGTATTTACAAAAATCAACTTAGGAAGCTGTCATCAGAATCAGAATCAGTTTCACTTTTATTTGCCATCGTCTGTTGAAGAACAGACAAGGAATTTGTTTCCGGCAGGTGGTGTCTCACTGTACATTCATACATTAATTTAACTATCCTAAATACTTTAACTACTATAAATAACTAAATACAAACACAAGACGCAGAACGCAGTAGGTGGGGGTGGGGGGGGGCGCACAGTGTACAAGTGCTGAGTGCTTGTGTAAACGGTTGCAAGGATTGGGGACAAATAATTAACAGTTGCAGTTCAAGTGACTTATGGCTTGGGGGAAGAAACTGTTCTTTAGTCTGGTGGTTTTTGAGAGGAGGGCTCTGTAGCGCCTCCCAGAGGGTAGACCTTTGAAAAGTCGGCGTCCAGGGTGTGTTGGGTCTGAGATGATCTTCCCTGCCCGATTCCTTACTCTTGAGGAGTACAGCTTTTGGAGGGAGGGCAGGGAGGTCCCAGTGATCTTCTCAGCAGACCTGATTGTCCTTTGCAGTCTTGTCCTGTCCCTTTGGGTGGCAGCACCGAACCAGACTGTGATGGAGGAACACAGGACCAATTCAATGACTGCCGTGTAAAACAGGACCAACAGCTCCTGAGGAAGCAGACTGTGCTTCCTCAGTTGCCTGAGAAAGTACATCCTCTGCTGGGCCTTTTTGAGGATGCAGCTGATGTGGAGAGTCCATTTCAGGTCCCGGGGAAACAGTAGTACCCAGTAACTTGAAGCTCTCCACAGAGTCCACAGGGCTGTCTGCGATGGTGAGGGGGAGCAGAGGGGAGGGTAACTTCCTAAAGTCATATATATATATGATTTCACCATCCCCCCCACAATCTGAGATTGGGTACCAAGCCCCAAGAGACATAGACAGCCTCAATACAAGAGCTGCTGACCTGCGAAGGAAGATCGTGTGAGAAGGAAGATCGTGACCCAAATGGAAACCTGGAGCCTCCGACAAATACTGAAGCTAAGTTGTCAAGTACCTTCAGAAGATCTGCTAGAAGATGTGAATGCTGCAACAAGAACCATCCCCACAGGGAGCAACAGTAATCCTCGAGATGCTGGGATATAAGATCAACACAGGGCATAACAAACAATACCCTCCATGGAAGAGGCGGTTAGAGGCCAAGATAAAGGCGACACGGAGAGAAGTCAGCCAGCTAGCCGAGCTACAGAAGGGGAACATGGTGAATAAAGGAGTACCCAGGAAATACAGCAAGCTCTCCATACACTCGAAACTGCCAAACAGAGACTAACGGCTCTGGCTACCCGACTGAAAAGATACACCAAGGAGATAGAGGCCAGGAGAATAAACAAGACCTTCTCCACTCAACCAGCAAAGGTGTACTCTCAGTGGCAGGGAAATAGCATCCAGTCAGACCCACCAAGAGCTGAGGTGGAAAAATACTGGAAGAGCATATGGGAAAGAGAAGTATCACACAACACCGATGCCCAGTGGCTAGTGGACCTGAGGACTGACCACAGCTGCCTCCCAGAACAAGAACCAGTAACCATCTCAATGGCAGACATCCAAGAAAGAGTGTCAAAGATGAAGAGTTGGTCAGCACCGGACCCCGATATGATCCATACATACTGGCTAAAGAAGCTGACAGCACTCCATGAGCGTCTAGCAGCACAGATGAACCAGCTGCTAAGGGATGGGACACACCCAGAATGGTTGACTGAAGGCAGGACAGTCCTGATCATGAAAGACCCACAAAAGGGATCTACCTCATCCAACTACCGGCCAATAACCTGTCTCTGTATAACATGGAAGCTCCTGTCAGGCATCATGGCGGCTAAGATGAGTAGGCACATGGATCAATATATGAGCGGGGCACAGAAAGGAATTGGTAGCAACACCAGGGGAGCCAAGCACCAGCTACTGGTGGACAGAGCAGTACACAGAGACTGTAAGAATAGGCAGACCAACTTGTGCACCGCCTGGATAGATTACCAGAAAGCCTATGACTCAATGCCACACACGTGGATACTGGAATGTCTGGAACTGTATAAGATCAACAGGACACTAAGAGCCTTCATCAAGAACTCAATGGGAATGTGGAAGACAACCCTGGAGACTAACTCCAAGCCAATTGCCCAAGTTAACATCAAGTGCGGCATATACCAAGGGGATGCACTATCACCACTGCTGTTCTGCATAGGCCTGAACCCCCTCAGTCACATCATCACAAAGAGTGGGGACGGATACCGATTCCGAAGCGGGACAACAGTCAGCCATCTCCTCTACAAGGATGGCAAGAACAAGAACAAGGCAAGAACAAGGTCCGAGTCATCAACATGTATACACTGCCGGTCATCAGATACCCCGCTGGGGTGACCAAAGGAGGAGATAGAAGCCACAGATATCAAGACTAGAAAGCTCCTCACCATGCATGGGGGGTTGCACCCCAAGTCCAGCACCTTGAGGCTGTACACTAAGCAAAAAAGAGGGAGGCCGAGGACTAGTGAGCATCAGGGCCACTGTCCAGGATGAGACATCAAAAATCCAAGAGTACATCAGGAAGATGGCCCCGACAGATGAACTGCTCAGTGAATGCCTTAGACAGCAGAAACCTGAGGAGGAAAAGGAGGAGGAGGAGACAACATGAAGGGACAAGCCCCTATATGGCATGTACCACCGTCAGATAGAGGAAGTGGCTGATATCAAGAAGACTTACTAATGGCTGAATAAAGCTGGACTGACAGACAGCACAGAGGCACTGATCATGGCAGCACAAGAACAGGCCCTAAGTACAAGAGCAATAAAGGCCAATATCTACCACATTAGATCTGACCCAAGGTGCAGGCTATGTAAAGAAGCCCCAGAGTCAGTCCAGCATGTGGTAGCGGGGTGTAAGATGCTCGCCAACTCAGCATACATGGAAAGGCACAACCAAGTAGCCGTGATAGTGTACAGGAACATCTGTATCCAGTATGGACTAGAAGTACCCAAATCCCAATGGGACATACCACCAAAGGTGGTTGAGAACGACAAGGCTAAGATCCTGTGGGACTTCAGCTTCCAGATTGACAAACAGCTGCTGGCTAACAAACCGGACATAGTGGTGGTGGACAAAGAGCAGAAGAGAGCAGTGGAGATAGATGTGGCGGTTCCAGCTGATGCCAACATCAGGAAGAAGGAACACGAAAAGATTGAGAAGTATCAAGGGTTGAAAGAACAGCTGGAACAGATGTGGAAGGTCAAGGTTAATGTGGTCCCCGTGGTAGTAGGAGCACTTGGGGCAGTGACCCCCAAACTGGAAGAGTGGCTCCAGCAGATTCCTGGAACAACATCTGAAGCCTCAGTCCAGAAGAGCGCAGTCCTAGGAACAGCTAAGATACTGCGCAGAACCCTCAGACTCCCAGGCCTCTGGTAGAGGACCCGAGCTTGAGGATAACACAGATACCACCCCACAAGGGTGAGAGGGACATTTTTTATATATATATATATATATATATATATATATATATATATATATATATATATATATATATATATATATATAAAGCAAAAAAAGAACAGGGATGGAAAAAATAAAGAAAATGATAAATAAAAATAATCTTAAAAAAACAAAACAAAAACAAAACAAACTCAACAACACCTAGGCCAATAAACAATTTTCCTGAACTTTTTTCAATAATTTAGGAGAAGTCCGGTCCGGTTTTGATATATTCAGTCCATTTTCTCCAAATTTTGTAAAATCTGTCATTTTGGACTTTGAGGGAGTATGACAGCCGCTCCATTACAAAAATAATATCAATCCATTCATGTATAGTGGGTACAAGGGGTTTCAGCAAGTTTCTTGTGATAACTTTTTTGCTTCCGGCTAGAAGAATTTGAAACAACTTTTTATCATTATTTTTCCAACCGTCAAGTTGAATTTCTCCCATATAAACTGCAACAAAGGTAAAAGGTATACTGAATCCAAATATATTATTAATATGTTTGTGGATTTCCTGCCAGTAAGGAACGATGACTGGACAGTTCCAGAAAACATGATAGTGATCAGCATCATCTCCCCCACTTGTCTCTTTTGTAAGGGTGTAATAAAAAACCTAGAAACCTTCTTCCAACAGAATTCACGCCATGTTGTCGACCATGTTGAAGTCCATTGCATGAGACATATTCTATTCCAAGCATCCTCTGTTATAATTAAATTGCCTTCTTTTCCCACTTTTCTTTTATATACCAGGTATTTTTTGATTTAGGCTCAAGTATTACTTTGTATAGTTTAGAGATAATGTTAATACATGGATATTCTGATACTGACAAAAGACATTTCAGGATTCCCGTTTCTGTTTTACCTAAATTTGGTCTCAGGTTTTGGTTAAAATAGTTTTTAACTTGAAGGGCATCAATACAAACCTTTTTGTTCAAGGTCGTATCTTTTCTTTTGATATTTGAAGCAATCGAATGTCCCCTCCTTAGTAAATGATAAGTTGTTAGACCTTTAGCAGTCCAATTTCTAAATCTGCCATCACATCTGTTTGGAATGAATTTGGTGTCATAAGCACACTGTTGCGTTTTGATTTCCATATTCATCTTCACCCATAATTATGAGGCGGTACACGGGTTAAACATCCGTAACTTTTATTTGGGTAGTCTTCTCAGCCGCAGCGGCACACACTCACAGCAGCGGTACAACACATCTAATTAGTGGCACATCACCTAGAGTAACACCCGACAAGAATCACGTACCCCATCTGACGTAAACAAACAAACGGCAACGTAAAGTCCATTACTGTCGTAAAGCTAAAACATAAATACAGCAGCTAATGAGATATAATATAAATGTAAATAAAGATTAATGAGATCACATATCTTTACAGCCCCTCTTGATCTCATCATCAAAGCCGTTTTAATTTAAACATAAAAATAATCAGCCCTTTTTAATTCCCAAAGAACCACTTTTTAAATTTATCTATCTTGAACTTTGTTGTGGGTTTTGTCAGGATATCTGCGGTCATCTGCTCTGACGGGCAGTAGACAAGTCTTATTTTACCCTCATTGATTGCTTCACAAATGAAATGATACTTCACGTCAATATGTTTAGATCTCTGTCTGTTCACAGGATTTTTACTGACCGCGATGGCCCCTTGATCGTCTCCATAGAGTACCGTACAACTGTACACCCTATCATCCATCCCATTCAGTAATTGTGACAGGTACATGTTTTCTTGGGCAGTGGTGGCTAGGCCAATATATTCAGCCTCACATTTTGACAAGGCCACTGTCTGCTGTTTCTTTGTCTTCCACGAAATTGCAGGACCTTGTTTGGTTAAACTGAAACAGTAGCCTGTAGTACTACGCCTGTCTTCAACAGATGATGCCCAGTCTGAGTCACTGAAAGCTGTCAGGCTTAAATCCTCCTCACTTTTCTTGAAAATCAATTCATAGTCGTGCGTGCCTTTCAAATACCTCAGCACATGCTTTGCAGCCACAAAGTTTTCCATTCTTGGGTTTGCCAGACTTTGGGATAGTTTGCTTACAATCCAACTAATGTCAGGTCTGGTGCAAGTCATGGCATAAATCAGGCTGCCTACAATCTCTCTATACTCTCTGGGGTTGGCAGATTCATTTTGGTCATGTTTATCAGTTATAGGGATGCTTCCTAATTTTTGTTCACATGGATTAGATCTGGCTTTACACTCTGACATCCCAAATCTTTCAAGCATCTTTAGAATATACTTTTTCTGACTCATTTTGATTTCATTCTCCCCTTGCTCAAAATATATGCCTAAAAAGTATGATATTTTTCCCAGATCTTTCATGTGAAATTTTGACGTCATGGTCTCTTTGAATAAGTCAAGTACAACATTGCCGCTCGCTGCAACGGTCAAGTCATCCACCCAAATGATTACGATCATTGTATCATCTTCAATTTGTTTTCTGTACACACAGTGGTCAGAAAGATTCCTCGCAAAGTTGTCCTGCTCTAAATGGTCATTTAGGAGTCTATACCAGTTTCTTCCTGATTGTTTTAGCCCATAAAGCGATTTCTTTAGTCTGCACACCAGTTTCTCGCCTGTCTCAGACATTTTTTCAAACCCTTCTGGCTATTCGATGTAGATGTCTTCATCTATTGGAACATGTAAATATGCTGTCTTAACATCCATCTGATGGATAATGAAATTGTTTTGTACAGCTCTCTGCATTAGTGCTCGCACTGATGTCATGCTGGCTGTTGGTGCGAATGTTTCATGATAGTCTTTGCCCTCTGTTTGACTGTAACCCTTAGCTACATATCTTGCTTTAAATATTTGTCCTCTTTCAGCATTTTCTTTAAGGGAATATACCCATTTTCCTCCTGCTGCTTTTCTCCCTTTGGGTAAAGTCGTCAGTTCAAAAGTGTCGTTCTGTTTGAGTGAGTCAATTTCTTCCTTCATGGCACATTTCCATCCAGGTGCCTCATGTGACTTCACTGCTTCACTATAAGTCTGAGGGACTCCACTCACAGCCCTGTAACAATAATCAACATTTGCGTGACTATCATCACTATCATTAAGGTCTGTCTGATAATCATCTAGGTATTTTGGAGCAACTTTTTCTCGTCTAGGATACCGAGGGACTTGGCTATACTTGGGTTTTGTGTCTGAATTTGTCTCCTTTTCATTTGTTACTTTTTCTTCTGCTTTATCATTTTGTGTGGCACCTATGCCAGTACTCGCTTCATTCTCATTTTGTGTTCGGTTGTCTGTTTCATTCTCACTTTGTGAGGTTTCCAATGTCTTCTCATCTGTAGGTTTTCTGCTTTCATATACCTGGACCTCAGGATCACAATCATCCGTTTGTGTCTGTTGTTCAGCCCAGCTCTCTTCGATGAATTTTACGAGTCTATGCTTTGATACTTTGTCTGTGTGTGGATTATAGACCAGGTATGCAGGGCTGTTCTTACTGTATCCCACAAATATTCCTTTCTCACACCTGGGATCCAATTTCTTACTATCATACCTGTATGCATAGCACTTGGTCCCAAACACCCACATTTTTGAGAGATTAGGCTTTCTCCCTGTTAACATGAAGTATGGTGTATTTCCGAGTATCACTGTAACATCTGTTTCGAATATGGGCAGCACTCTGGACAGCATAAGGCCATAAAAATATGGTAACCCTTTTTCTAATAGCAAACACCTTCCCATTTCAAAAAGAGTCCTCCCTTGCCTCTCTGCTGTCCCATTTTGATGGGGAGAGTATGGGGATGATGTTTCATGTCTTATGCCTTTTTCTCTTAAGAGAGATTGAAAGGCATCTCCAGTGTATTCAGTGCCATTGTCTGACCTGATACATTTTACCCTGCCATATAATGCATTGTCAGCAGGAAACTTCTCTGTGGCTAATGTAGCTTCACTCTTGTTTTTGAGAAAATAGACAGACACTGCCCCTGAATAATCATCTGTGAATGAAATGACATATTTATGCCCTTCTAGGCCAACTGGGTCAGTAGGACCTGACAAGTCCGTATGTACCATCTCTAAAGGTGACCTGGCTTTTGCATCAGCCTGCCTATTCCTGCTCCTGGTGAATTTACCTTCCGTGCATACATTACAGTTCACTTCTGTCTGGCCTGTGATCTTCATACCCTCTACCAAATCTGGTAATTTTAACACATCTTTAACATTGCAGTGCCCCAAAATCTCATGCCATGTTTTCACATCACAAGTTAAGTTTACTTTATCCCTGGATAATGTGTCATTATACTGTTTTTGGTTATTTACCGTCCTTATATAGTAGTCTCTCATGCTCTTTTATGCTGCACACTGTCCCTTCTTTGGTGATGAATCGGTTCTGTCCTTCTTTGAATATCACACTTGCTCCATCAGTTGTGGCTGCCTTCATGGAGATGAAATCCTGAGGATATGATGGGATGTATAAGGCTTTCTTTAAGGTCACCAAAACAGGTTTTCCATTGACGTCCTGAAGGAGCACTTCTGCGTCTCCTCTTTTTAATGCTACGTTGTTCCTTCTGGTTCCATCCGCAAGCTCCATGTAATGTCTCCTTGGGTCAAAAGACTCGTCAAATCTTGTGAATCTGTCTTGTTCTGTAATAATTTGTGGCGTGGCACCACAGTCCACCATCAGTCCATTTTCTTTGATGTTTTCTGGGAGGATCTTTTGACTGACCTGGAATACACAGGTGTGCTCATCTTTCTCGTCTCTGATTTCCCTAGTTTGGTTTGCTGAATCTTCCTTGAACTTTAATTTCCTTCTGCATGTCTCATCAGTGTGGCTTGAGCTCCTGTGGAAGCTGCACCATTTGGGTTCTGGCTTTTGGTGGCAGGCTTTTGCCATATGGCCACGGTTACCACATCTATAGCAGGTCACTGTCCACTTTCATCACGTTGTCTGATTTTGGTGTGCTGTCGAACTTCTCTGTCTCTTCATAACTTCTTAGTTTACTTTTAAATTGTATAAACGTCATGTCTTCACTGCTCTGCGTTACGTGAATGACGAAAGTCTTGTATGGCTCTGGAAGTCCCCTCATTACCATAGTGATCATCAGCTCATCACTGATCACTTGTTTTGTGTTTCTCAGAGCGGTTACTGCCTTTTCCGCTCTGATAATGTAGTCTGTTATACTTTCACCAGACTTTTTCTTGAGAGAACACAGTTCGTTGTACAGGGAAATAATTCTGGGCTTACCCTGGCTGGCGTAATGGTCCCGCAGTATTTTCAGAGCTTTTCGACCGTCATCTGCAGCCTCCCTCATTACCAATGACAGCCTTTTATCGTCGAGAAACTGAATTAACTCTGCGCAACATTCTGCATTCTTCTCTGGGTCTGTAGTGGATAATATTGTGTCTTTCAAACCTTCAAGTCTCATGTGTCCCAGAAACTTCACTTCCCACAGCTCGTAGTTGTTTTCGTCTCCGTCAAAAACTAATCGTTGCCATCTTCCTCCTGTTGTTCGTAGCCTGGGCCCATAACCTGTTGCGTTTTGATTTCCATATTCCTCTTCAACCACAATTATGAGGCGGTACACGGGTTAAACATCCGTAACTTTTATATGGGTAGTCTTCTCAGCCGCAGCGGCACACACTCACAGCAGCGGTACAACACATCTAATTAGTGGCACATCACCTAGTGTAACACCCAACAAAAATCACGTACCCCATCTGACATAAACAAACAAACGGCAACGTAAAGTCCATTACTGTCGTAAAGCTAAAACATACATACAGCAGCTAATGAGATATTATAATATAAATGTAAATGAAGATTAATGAGATCACATATCTTAACACACAACATCGCAATAGTTCAATGAAATCATTTAAATCACAAGTTTTCACAGTTTCCTGCCAGTTTCTTAAAAATATATTTACCCAGGGGTTGCTTATGTTTAGCTTTTTCTTTAAAAGTTCATTATGCGCAATAATTGCTTCAATAGGTATTCCTTCTAATAGATCTTTTCAATGTCATGTAGCCACAAGAGGACACAAGCTAGTATCTTATTGTGCCGGTCCCAAGCCCGGATAAATACAGGTCCTGTTGACTGGGTTGTTCAACAGGATCTTAGATAGTGAGAAGATGCCTGAGGAATGGAGGAGAAGTGTGCCAGTGCCCATTTTTAAGAGCAAGTGAGACGTCAGGAAGGGCATCCGACGTAAAACTTTTGCCAAATCAAACATGCGAATCAAACCTATGACTTTCATACCGGATCTGTCGAGGCCCGGGTTGACAATGACTGCTGTTGCCCTACAGGGTGCCGGTGGAAATTGGACTACTGTTGGTCGAAGAAAGAGAGGAGGAAAGTGTGTTCGCAGGAAGAGAGAGAAGAGGAACGCCAAGAGTATAGGACTGAGAGGAGGGACGTTAAATGTTGGAACTATGACAGGAAAAGGTAGAGAGTCGGTTGACATGATGCAGAGGAGGAAGGTAGATATACTATGTGTCCAGGAGACCAGGTGGAAAGGTAGCAAGGCTAGAAGTTTAGGAGCAGAGTTCAAGTTGTTCTATCTTGGTATAGATAGGAAAAGAAATGGAGTAGGAGTTATCTTGAAGGAGGAGTTTGTTAGGAATGTCCTGGAGGTAAAAAGAGTGTCAGATAGAGTGATGAGTCTGAAGCTAGAAATCAAAGGTGTGATGTTCAGTGTTGTTTGTGGGTATGCTCCACAGGTAGCATGTGTGCTGGAGGTGAAGGAGAAATTCTGGTTGGACTTTGATGAATTGATGCAGAGCATACCTAGAAGTGAGAGAGTTGTCATTGGTGCTGACTTCAATGGACATGTTGGTGCCAGAAATAGAGGTGATGAGGAGGTGATGGGCAGGTTTGGTATCCAGGAGAGGAACGCAGAAGGACAGATGGTAGTTCACATTGCAAAAAGGATGGAAATGGCTATAGTGAATACTTTCGTCCAGAAGAGGCAGGAACATAGGGTGACCTATGAGAGTGGTGGTAGGAGCACACAGGTAGACTACATCTTGGGTAGACGGTATAATCTGTAGGAGATCAGTGACTGCAAAGCAGTGGTAGGTGAGAGTGTAGCTAAACAGCATAGTATGGTGGTGTGTAGGATCACTCTGGTGGTGAGGAAGATGAAGAGGGCAAAGACAGAGCAGAAGACAAAATGGTAGGGGCTGAAAAAGAAAGAGTGTTGCATGACTTTTAGGAAGGAGTTAAGACAGGCTCTGGGTGGTCAGGAGGTGCTTCCTGATGACTGGACAACTACAGCTAATGTGATCAGGGAGACAGGTAGGAGAGTACCTGGTGTGTTATCTGGAAGGAAAGTAGATAATGAGACTTGGTGGTGGAATGAGGAGGTACAGAAGTGTATACAGAGAAAGAGGTTACCTAAGAAGAAGTAGGACACTGAAAGGACTGAGGAGAGTAGAGAGGAGTACAGGGAGATGCAGCGTAAGGCGAAGGTAGAGGTAGCAAAGGCCAAACAAGGGGCTTATGATGACTTGTATGCCAGGTTAGACAGTAAGGAGGGAGAGACTGATCTCTACAGGTTGGTAAGACAGAGAGACAGAGATGGGAAGGACGTGCAGCAGGTTCAGGTGATTAAGGATAGGGATGGAAGTCTACTGACAGGCGCCAGTAGTGTGATGGGAAGACGGAAAGAGTACTTTGAAGAGTTGATGAACGTGGAAAATGAGAGAGAACAAAGACTAGAAGAAGTGACTGCTGTGGACCAGGAAGTAGCAAAGATTAGTCAGGATGAAGTGAGGAGGGCATTGTTAGATTAATGTATATATGCAATCCCATATTTACTGGTTTTCATTCTTAAACCAATAAAGGTGTGTGTGAGTGTCTTGCTTTGCCCTGAGTTATGTTTAGGTAGAGGTCAAAAGGTCACAGCTGAGGAAGCAGCTGATGACTAGTTTAAGATGTAATCCATGACCTGCTGAAAATAAAGACAATACCATAAAAAGAAAATGGTTTCACTTTTGTGACAGTATACCATATATGGTGCATTGCTGACCCACCCTTTAGGACACAATGTAAATAGGGACTGCCCAAATAGATTGCTTGAACCTGACAGGCATTGAAGAGGATGAAGAGTGGAAAGGCAGTCGGTCCTGACGACATACCTGTAGAGGTTTGAAAGTGTCTAGGAGAGGTGGCAGTAGAGTTTCTGACTGGGTTGTTCAACAGGATCTTAGATAGTGAGAAGATGCCTGAGGAATGGAGGAGAATTGTGCCGGTGCCCATTTTTAAGAACAAGGGAGACGTGCAGAGTTGTGGCAACTGCAAAGGAATAAAGCTGATGAGCCATAGAATGAAGTTATGGGAAAGAGTAGTGGAAGCTAGACTAAGGGCAGAAGTGAGCAGTTGTGAGCAGCTGTATAGTTTCATGCCAAAAAAGAGTAGTACAGATGAAGTATTTGCTTTGAGGATGTTGACAGAGAAGTACAGAGAAGGCCAGACAGAGCTGCATTGTGTTTTTGTAGATTTGGAGAAAGATTATGACAGGGGGCCCAGAGAGGAACTGTGGTATTGTATGAGGAAGTCTGGAGTGGCAGAAAAGTATGTTACAACGGTGCAGGACATGTATGAAGACTGTAAGACAGTGGTGAGGTGCGCCTTAGGTACGCCTCAGAGGAGTTCAAGGTGGAGGTGGGACTGCATCAGGGATCAGCTCTGAGCCCCTTCTTGTTCGCTATGGTGATGGACAGGCTGACAGACGAGGTTACACAGGAATCTCCATGGACAATGATGTTTGCAGATGACTTTGTGATCTGCAGTGAGAACAGGGAAGAGGTGGAGGAGAAGCTAGGGAGGTGGAGGTTTGTCCTGGAAAGGAGAGGGATGAAGGTTAGCCGCAGTAAGACAGAATACATGTGTGTGAATGAGAGGGACCCAAGTGGAAGAGTGAGGTTACAGGGAGAAGACATCAAGAAGGTGGAGGATTTTAAGTACATAACCCCTTAAATTCCCAGTTGAAATCTGATATTTTGTGTTGGAATGTTATCCCTTTCTTGAGTTTAAGTTCCAGGGTGGAATCCATTAAATTGAATATACTGTGTATATATATATATATATATATATATATATATATAATATACTATATTTCTTCACCGAACTCCTCCCACGCTCGGATTCAGGAGGAGCAGTGTGGTTTCCGTCCTGGCCATGGAACAGTGGACCAGCTCTACACCCTCCGCAGGGTCCTTGAGGGGGCATGGGAGTTCGCCCAACCAGTCTACATGTGTTTTGTGGACTTGGAGAAGGCGTTCAGGCGTTCTGTGGGGGTGCTTCGGGAGTATGGGGTACCGAACCCCGTGATAAGGGCTGTTCGGTCCCTGTACGACCGATGTCAGAGTTTGGTCTGCATTGCCGGTAGTAAGTCGGATTTGTTTCCAGTGAGGGTTGGACTCCGCCAAGGCTGCCCTTTGTCACCGATTCTGGCCATAACTTTTATGGACAGAATTTCTAGGCGCAGCCAAGGCGTTGAAGGGTGTCCGGTTTGGTGGCCTCAGTATTGCGTCTCTGCTTTTTGCAGATGACATGGTGCTGTTGGCTTCATCAAGCTGTGATCTCCAACTCTCACTGGAGCGGTTTGCAGCCGAGTGTGAAGCGGTTGGGATGAGAAGCAGCACCTCCAAATCTGAGACCATGGTCCTCAGTCGGAAAAGGGTGGAGTGCCCTCTCCAGGTTGGGGATGAGATCCTGCCCCAAGTGGAGGAGTTCAAGTATCTTGAGGTCTCGTTCACGAGTGAGGGTACGATGGAACGGGAGATCGACAGGCGGATCGGTGCAGCGTCTGCAGTGATGCGGACTCTGTATCGGTCCGTCGTGGTGAAGAAGGAGCTGAGCTGAAAGGCAAAGATCTCAATTTACCGGTCGATCTACACTCCTGCCCTCACCTATGGTCACGAGCTGTGGGTCGTGACCGAAAGAACGAGATCCCGGATACAAGCGGCCGAAATGGGTTTCCTCCGCAGGGTGTCCTGGCTCTCCCTTAGAGATAGGGTGAGAAGTTCGGTCATCTGGGAGGGACTCAGAGTCGAGCCGCTGCTCCTCCGCATCGAGAGGAGCCAGATGAGGTGGCTCGGGCATCTGGTCAGGATGCCTCCTGGACGCCTCCCTGGTGAGGTGTTTCGGGCACGTCCTACTGGGAGGAGGCCCTGGGGACGACCCAGGACACGCTGGAGAGACTATGTCTCCCAGCTGGCCTGGGAACGCCGTGGGATTCTCCCGGAGGAGCTGGACGAAGTGGCTAGGGAGAAGGAAGTCTGGGCTTCCCTGCTTAAGCTGCTGCCCCCGCGACCCGACCCCGGATAAGCGGAAGAGAATGGATGAATGGATGACAATAATTCTTTATCTTTTCCAAAACCTTCCAGTATCAATACCAACTAAACAATTCAAGGAATGGGATGTGATGATATCCAGGTATTTATGGCATGGGAAAAAACCCAGGATCAAGTTAAAGACCTTAAAACCTTAGTCAGGATTTTGGCCTGCTCCAGTGTTCTATTTAGTTTGATCATTACTTTACAGTTTCTTGTCCATGTGTCCTGGATCTTCTTTTTTTTTTCTTCAACATTCTTGCCTGCCATGCCAGCTCTGCATTTTTCCTTGTTAGATGTTTGTTCACATATACTCCAGAGCCCTTGAGATTTTGTTAACTTTAGCACTTCAACTTTATGTTTTCGGTTAACAAATCTCACTATTATCCCCAGAAGCAGGGCTGTTTCCCTGCTTCTGGGGAAGAGTGTGGCATGCAGAGATGTTCTTACTTTCAAGAGGGATGTCTTTACTCTGGAAGAAGTGTATGACTTGTTGTTCAAGAGTGTGTAGTTCACCTGTTGGAGCATTTTCACCATCTTTTTCTTCTGCTGTAGTCCTGGCATAGGTGCGATGTCTTGTCACCGAACCAGTTACCAGTTACCAGTTACCAGAAAGTCATCCATCTGTGTATACTACTCCAAGTCATCCACTCGTTTTTGTAGTTCTTCAATCTTCTTGTCTTTTTCCTTGATTGGATCCCTTAGTTGTCGCACTTCCTCAATTAACTTCACCAAGTCTTTTTGCTTCAACAAAAGGACTCAACTCCTGTGACATAAAGTTAAGTGATTTTTTTCACTTCCTCCATATCTTCTGCCATCTTCTTTGCCGTCTTTAAACTTAGATAGGGTTTTGTTGTTGAGATATTGTTGAATTGTCTCACTTTCAGTCGTCCTGACTCGTGTCTGAATGTCTTAGCGGCGGGGCAACGGAAACCATTCGGTGTTCCTGTCCTGTTGGTACCATTCAGTCGAACGTCGGAGGTGAATAAGAACCTCTCAGTCTGCCTCTGAAGCTCCAGACACCGCTTGAAAAATTCCCTCACAAACAAAATAGCCCCAGCGGTGCCTTGGCACTGTCACTCTGGTAAATAAAGAGGAGAGGTGAGGAGGAACAGCCTTGTTTCGTTCCTCTTTCAAGGATAAATGGATTAGATAGGTGACCATTAATTTTAATTTTTGCAGAAGGTTTATCATACAGGGCTTCAAATACTTCAATAATACATTTATGAAAACCAAATTTTTCTGAAACTTTATACAAAAATGACCATCTGACCGAATCAAAACCCTTTTTGACGTCAAAATTAATAATGTCTGTTTCTATTCCTTGTTTGGTAATCTGATCTATTATATGCAAAGTTCTCGTAATGGTATCTTATGTTTGCCTTTGTCTTACAAAGCCAGTTTGGTCAAAATTAATTAGTTCTGGTAATATGTTTTCAATTCTTTTGGACAGTATAGTTGTGAATAAATTTATAGTCTATATTCAACACACTAATTGGTCGATAATTGCTGCACTCCAACTTATCTTTTCCATCCTTTGGCAATACAGAAATACAGTATTTTCTGCACTGTAAGGCACACTGGATTATAAGGCACACCTTTAATAAATTGTTTATTTTATCATTTATTTCAAATATAAGGCGCAATGAATTGTAAGGCGCATATAATAAAAAAATGAAAATAGATTTCAAAAACTAGTGGCTGTAGTTGCGTTATCCGTCCACTAGATTGAGCATTCATGACTGTGAGTACGTTTAATCAACTGTGAACAGCCCCTATTGTTATGTCAATGAGGCCATTCTGAGCCTCATCAAGGAAACCTGATCACTTGATCACTTTGCCATCTTAGAAAGAAGTCAATACGCATGGGTTTTTTTCCTTAGCCGCTGAGTTTTACTGATAAAAGTACTACAAAATACTGTAATACAAAATTATCTAAAAACATAGTCAAATTAGATTTTATTTCTATAGCTCTCAGTGACGTGTGGTGAGGTTCACGGAGGTGAGGTACCGACGTAAAAGTCAGTTCTATGAGCCAGACAAAGTGGTGTATTTGCCACTCTGTCTGGCAAAATACGCCATATTAAAAAATCTGACATTAAAAACTGGTTAAATTCATTACGAGTCGACCACTCGGTTTGATCGATCGGTAGTCCAGTCCAGGTGAGGTGCAGCTATTTGCTGCTGCACTGTGTGTCCTAAACAATTTTTTAACCATTTTTCAATGTCAGGCTGCTAATTTACTGGCAAATGTGACGCTGTTTTACTAATAGAACTGACTTTAACGTCAGTGTCTCACCGCCGTGAATCTCACAGCACGTCGCTGCCAGACGGAATACACAAGCCTAAAATGCGCCCCTCTGCTGCCCCCCCCAGATGTATCATTTGCAAACCAATTGCAGCACACCAGGCACCTTTGACTAGCAGTGATTCCGCTCTTGAAATTTCAGAAAAGGCTGGAAGTTCAGCTTTGGGGGTCTTTCATTCACCTTTATGACAGTTTCTCCATGTGACCGCAGACTAATAGAGTGGACCGTCACTAGATTCCAGATTACAGCACTGACAATCGACCAATTAAGTTTAAAGTGAGTTATTTCCGGCACCACTGTGATTGGGAAATACTGAGATTAGTCAGTCAGTCACAGGCACTTGGGCGACGACCCTTGACTACCATTGTTAGGGGGCGTAGTACCTTGTGAGGGTATTCTCTGGTGGCCTAGTGCGGTATGACTGCTGGCCAGACCGCTGGCTTATTTCAGCCATCTTGTTTTTAACCAATATTAATATTAATATTAATCCATATATAAGGCGCATCGGATTATAAGGCGCACTGTGAGTTTATGAGAAAATTATAGGCTTTTAGGTGCACTTTATAGTGCAGAAAATACTGTAATGGCATGTCTCCAGGAGGCCGGAATTTCTTTCTTCTTCAACAACCAATTGAAAATTTTCAATAATACTGGAGTCAGTGTTTCTTTTATAGTCTTGTACCACTCAGAGGTAAATCCATCTGCGCCCGATGACTTTTCTGTTTTCAATTTACTTATTGCTGCATTTAATTCTCCTATTTTTATTTCAGACAATAATTTGTCATTTTGTTCGTTGGTGACGGTAAGTAAATTAAGAGTGGTTAAAAATGAATCAATCTGAAGGTCATTATTCAGTTTTGGCTGGGAGTACAATGATTTATAATACATTTCAAAACTTTGCTGAATTCTCTCAGTATTTGTGTCAATGTTCCCCGAGTAAGGATTTCTTATTTTGTAGATTGAATTGTCTGCTTGTTGTTTACGTAATCTGTAACATAGGAGTTTGAGAGATTTTCCACTGGCTTCATAATAACGTTGTTTTGTAAATAACAGCATTTTCTGTATTTCCAAAGTATTGATTTCATCTATTTCCTTTCTTATTTTATTTATTTTTAATCTAGTTACCTTATTCAGAGTCTCTACATGGTCTCTTTGTAATTCCTTTAATTTCCCCTCTAAATTAACAAGCCTTTCTTTTCTGAGTTTCTTTTCATACGACGAGATAGCTATTATTTTCCCTCTGAGTACTGCTTTAAGCGCATCCCAGAGCACAGATGGTGTCACCTCCCTATTGTCATTCAGCTTCAGATGTGTTTTGATTTCCTTTCTAATTTTTTCTTTAATATGTGGGTTATTTAGAAGATTTGAATTCAGGCGCCAACGTAATGATCTTGGTTCATTATCTAAATTTATTGACATGTACATGGTACTATGATCAGATAAGGTAATGAAGGAGATGGACCTTGTCCAGCTGGACAATCGTCCTCGAAGTCCCTCCTCGTGTTCGTTTTCTCTTGACTTGGAAAATGGCAGGATCGTTGGTTAAATAAACAGGACACTTGATATTCCTCAAATCTTCGAATTTTTATTGAAACAGAATATTCATGGGTACTTTGGCTTACAGAAGAATGCTCCCCGCAAAGTACAACAATGCAAAACAACACATAAGCTTTTATATTTCATGGGCGTACACAACTACCTGACTCAGACAGCTGCTGTCTGCTGAGAAGTTTCAGTCTATCTTGACTCCCATACGATGATCTTTTCTCATCCTTGAGCAGACCCAGATGCACAGTGATAATATAAAAATCTCTCTGCCATCCCCGAACGCACCGCTCAGCCCCCACCGCGCAGAAAAGTCACCCCATGCCCACAACGAACTCCATTACAGCACATAATTCCAACAGTAATCAGACCGATATTACATTGTCCTATTCTGTGAAAGTCTTTGCCAAAGGTTGAAAAAGTAGTCTATTCTGGAGTAAACTGCATGAGGTTCGGAGAAGTGGGTAAAATCTCGACTAGAAGGGTACATTTCTCTCCAAACATCGAGAATCCCCACTTCTTCATCAAGGCATTTACTTTCTTACTGATAGCCTTTGAATCACTTTTCATTTGAGGAGTCTAATCTGGGATTCAGTCAGTCAGTCAATCAGTCATTTTCATATTACCACCGCTATATCCGCTGCAGCGGGTCACGTGGAGCTGGAGCCTATCTCAGCGGCATAGGGCGTAAGGCGGGGGACACTCCAGGCACGACACCAGTGCACCGCGGAGCCACACACAAAGACATACAACCATTCACACACACGCTCATTCCTACGGGCAATTTGATACTCGTTTCATACGAATATCCGGTACGGATAATGCATTTTGACGAGTACGAGTACGAATACGAATAAAGCCCGTTAATATCCGTGATCGGACTGAAGGAAAATCAGCCGGACTGTTGTCACGTTCTGTGATTGGCCAGTCACACATACTTCCCGCCCCTCCCTACAGACTGCAGTTAGAGCGGACTTTCCCTGTCTCACTCTCTGTCTCCGGTACACACAGTTACTGATCTCTCGGTTCGTGGCTTCACTGTTGCTCACGTTTTTATTAGATTTTCTTCAGCCTGCCTCTATTTTGGTGTTTGGTTATGTGGTGAACTTTCTTGTTTTTTTTTTTTGTTGCACATACGTGTGCATTTAACCACCGCCTTGATGGTTAAAGTCTTTTTTTTTACCTGTTCTAAACTCTGTTCAAATTAACAATGTCTATACTTAATATTTTAACTGAGACACACACACACACCATAATCAATATTGTTTAACTTTATGTGAAAAAAAATGGCAATATTATTAGGTACTAAAAATAAATAATTGAAAAAAAAGTATTAGAAAAAAAATTAAAATGAAAAAAGAAAAAAAATTAAAAAGTTTTGTTGAGTATGACAATTCTTGTTCATGCATACTTTGTAGTTAATTACTTTTTTATTGCATGTACTTCATTAATGCACTTTGTGTTTACTCGTTCTGTATATAGTTCCTTTACTATTGTGATCAAAAAGCGTTGAATCTCAATTCTGAGGCTCTTCGGTAAATATTCATTCATAGACTTAAGAATGTTCTGACTCAGTTCCATAAAAAACTTCTGTAAATAGTTCTTACTTTTGTGATCAAAAATATTTATTTGAATTTCAATTTTGAGGCTATTTTGTAAATAGTTTTAAAATAAGCAAAAATACAGCAACTTGTGATCAATCCATATAAATTTTAGACTTAAAACAATGTAGTAATTTAAGCTCCACCCATTTCCGGTCAAACCACACCCACTTCCGGTTTAAGCCCCGCCCATTCCGAATACTGATACGGATACAGATAATCTAGTTGGTTGAACAGATACAGATACAGATACAGATAGTGGTGTACTCGCTCATCCCTACTACCCACTGCGCCACCGTGCCGCCCCATCTGGGATTCAATTGAATGTTAAAGTGTTTCACAGATTAAAATGTCCTGGCTTTTTGCAGTCATAATTTCAAATATGTTCTTATAAAATAACCAGTCACTTCCCAGGGGGATATAGACATTCAGGAGGGTTATTAAAACTTTGTTAACTCTCCCAGTAACCAAAACAAATATTCCCCAATTTCTGACACATGTTCATATTTAACTTGACATCAATACGGCCACTCCCCTGTGGCGTCCTGATTTATGAGAAGATGAATAAATATATTTGAAACCCATTTTATTTAGCTTATTATGCTCTGTATCACTCTAATGTGTTTCCTGTAGGAAAGTGATATGAATTACGTCCTTTTTTAATTTGGACAAAATTTTCCCTCTGTGGTGTATGGGGTGTGTAAGGGAGAGGTAGTACCTTTGAGGGTGACACAGTCACAGCTTTATGGCTGATACATAGAGGTGGTTGATCCCTAACTGGTCCTCACCAGCACCCAGCTCTTGTCTATGGCTCCAAGTAGCAGAGTTCTGCGGCCACACCACGGTAATCTGCTTTGACCAGCAGGCTAAACTAGACGAGGGTAGCCAGGAGGTCTTTGGCCCCCTGGTGAATAGCTTGGAGAGGAGATAGGCACCACCAAGCTTATTTGCCTATTGAAATGTCATGATGGATAATCAGTCAGGTACTTACAAGCCGGATCGGTCAAGGCCCGGAAGAACATCATTAACGACCGCGCTACCCGCTGTCTTGCCCCAGGGTGGGGCGACAAGTTTGCTACTGGGACAAGATTAACACCATCGCACAGTCTCCCAAAGAAGGACACCGTTATTGGGACATGGAATGTTCGCACATTGTATGCCTGTGGGAAAGTGAGGGAACTGAACCATGAACTAGACAGATATAGGTGGGACATCCTGAGATTGGCCAGGTCAGGTGGACCAGCTGTGGCGAAACCACGACAGAAGAAGGCCACAAGATATGTCATAGTGGAGAGGATTCCAGACACCAGCATGGAGCCGGCTTTATTGTCAACAAAAACAAAATCAGTTCAGTCATCAGCTGCACGTCGATATCCAGTAGGCTTATCAGCATCCTGCAGAGCCCATGAACGTAACCATCATTCAAGTGTATGCCCCAACAATGGACTATGATGATAAGGCAGTCGAAACTTTTTATGAAGTTAGAGAACGCCATCAAAGAATCACCCAAAAAGGACCTTCTGGTCATCCAAGGGGACTGGAATGCCAAAATAGGCACAGATGCATATGAGTACTGGGGGGGAACAGCAGCAGGAATGAGACTTCTGCACTTCGCAAGAAGCCATAGGCTCACCATGGCCAACACGTTGTTTCCACACAAAACCTCCCGCAGAACAACATGGCATTCACCTAATGGAAAGACACATAATCAAATCGACGACATACTCACTCCACAAAGGTTTAAGTCAAGCATCAACAAATCCCAAACCAGAACTTTTCCTGGGGCAGACATTGGAAGTGACCACGATATGGTACTGATGATGCTCAGACTTAAACTGAAGACACAAAAGGAATGCAATAATCCTCAAATCAGATTTAATCTTGATTTAATCTTGAAAGACCCACAGGTCGCAGGAATATTTGAGGCAATCAAATATTTGAGGAAACTGAACTGCGCATGCGTGAGCTAGCCACAGGTTTTTGTCTGCTCTGTTGTATGTCTTCTGTTTTTATCATTTTTCTACGTCCTTAACTTTATTTATTTAACCACGATGGATAGTACTGTGCAGAGAGGAGATGCTGTCCATGAAGGTCAGAGGAGAAACTGGGATTCGCGATCTCATCCCCACCGAGATCCAGCGGTGGTACAGAGGGAGCCGGGGACGTAAACAAAAGCGAGCTAGGCTAGCGGCTAGAGCTAACAGCCGCCGGTGGGTCAGACCCTCGGTTCCCTCCATCATCATGGGGAATGTGAACTCGCTGCCCAACAAGGTGGATGAACTGATGGCGCTGTGCAGGACTGAGCAGCGCTACAGGGAAACCAGCTTGTTGGTGTTCTCAGAGATGTGGCTGATGGACTTCGTTCCCGATGCTAACATCGGACTGACCGGCTTTTCCTCATTGCGAGCGGACTGGGACACCAACACCGCCGGCAAGAAGAAGGGAGGTGGTCTGATCATTTACATCAACAACAGATGGTGTCATCCTGGACATGTGACTGTGAAAACTACTCTGTGCAACCGGAATCTGGAGCGAACAGCTGTTAGCATCAGGCCCTACTACCTGGCGCGTGAATTTTCACACGTCATTGTCCTCGCTGTCTACATGCCCCCACATGCAGACCCTGAGACGGCACGAGAGACGATCTGTGGGAGCACCTTTGATCTTCGGACCCGGCACCCGGATGCGCTTGTTATCATCACGGGGGACTTCAATCACGTCACCCTGGACTCATCCCTCCCCATTATGTCCCAGTGTGTAGACTGCCCACACAGAACCATTGATCTGTTTTATACAAATGCCAAGGAGGCATACACCGCCACCCCCTCCCCCCACTAGGCAGATAAGATCACAACCTAGTGTACTTTCAGCCCACCTACATCCCACCGGTGAAACGGCTGCCAGCAGCAACACAGCAGGTCAGGAGGTGGTCTCCGGAAGCAGAGGAGACGCTGAGGGACTGCTTCCAGACCACCAACTGGGATGTCATTGTGGGCTCACATGGGGAGGACGTCGACGGGGCAGCTCAGTGTTTAACGGATTATTTGAACTTCTGTGTGGACACAGTGGTCCCTGTCAGGACAGTCAAGTGTTACCCAAACAACAAACCCTGGGTAACAAAGGAAGTCAAGGCTGTCCTGAATATTAAGAAGTGGGCGTTCAGGATTGGGAATGAGGATGAGATGAGGGAGGCCCAGCAGGCAGTGAGACTCTGCCTGAGGGAGGCCAAGGCAACTACAAAAGGGAGCTGGAGAACCAGCTTGGGCGCAACCAGGTGCGGGAGGTCTGGAGTGGCATGAGGGCCATCCCCGGCTACGGAGAGGGCCATGTTACAGTGGAGGGGAATATGGAGCGAGCTGATGAACTTAACAGCTTTTTTAATCGGTTCAGCTCCCCCACCACTCCATGCCCTTGTCCCCAGAGTTCCCCCGGCCCAGCTGACTTGACTCCGCATGCCTCCTTCTCCCCCTCTCCGTCCAGCTCACCTGCCTCACCCTCTCCCTCTCCGTCCACCGCACCCATCTACCTCGGGCCAAACCCAGACCCTTCCCCCACCTCAACTGCCAGACCCCCCGGCCAAAGGGATGAACGTGCCACGCCCCCACACATGGCCATTACTGTAGACCAGGTGACGTCTGCGTTGAGGAGGCTTAGCCCAAAGAAGGTGGCCGGACCAGACCAGGTCCCCCAAGACTCCTCAAGGTCTGTGCTGCCGAACTGGGTGAGCCCCTACACCAGGTCTTCGACCTCAGTCTCCGGCTGGGGAGGATCCCGACACTATGGAAGACATCCTGCATCGTCCCTGTACCCAAGCGGAGACGCCCCACTGAGCTCAACAACTATCAACCAGTCGCTCTCACCTCGCACGTGATGAAGACTCTAGAGCGACTGGTCCTGGAGCTCATGCATCCCCAGGTGCAGGGCGCGATGGACCCTCTCCAGTTTGCCTACCGGCCACAGGTTGGTGCTTACGACGCCGTCCTGTACCTCCTCACCGGTCCCTCTCCTACTTGGATGTCGGGAGTTGTGCAGTGAGGGTGCTCTTTTTTGACTTCTCGAGCACTTTCAATACCATCTAGCCCCAGCTCCTGCAGGAGAAACTTTCATCCATGGCTGTGGACCCCTATCTCGTGATCTGGATCACGGACTATCTAACAGACAGACCCCAGTACGTCCATATGGGGGACTGTCTGTCATCAGTGGTTACCAGCAGCACAGGGGCCCCGCAGGGAACGGTACTCTCCCCCCTTCTCTTCAATCTATACACAACAGACTTCCAACACAACTCGGATACGTGCCACATGCAGAAGTTCTCAGATGACACTGCAATCGTGGCATGTATCAGGGAGGGTGATGAGAGGGAGTACAGGAGAGTGGTGACGGACTTTGTGGAGTGGTGTCAGCAAAATGAGCTTCAGCTAAACATCTCTAAGACGAAGGAGATGGTGCTGGATTTCCGGTGGGCACCCCCTTCCCCACAGCCAGTAGTCATCGGGGGTAAGGAGGTGGAGGTAGTGGGGACTTATAAGTACCTGGGGCTGCAGCTGGACAGCAGACTGGACTGGTCGCACAACCTGGACTGTGTATACAAGAAAGGTCAGAGCAGGATGTACTTCCTCAGGAGGCTGGCCTCCTTCAACATCAGCTCTGACCTGCTCAGACTGTTCTACCAGTCCATTGTGTCCAGTGTGCTGTTTTACGCCATTGTGTTTTGGGGTGGTGATGCCAGGAAACGGGACACCGAGCGCCTAGACAGGCTCATCCGCAGGGCTGATTCTGTGACCGGTCAGGAACTGGACACTGTACAGATTGTCTTAGAGAGAAGGACTATGTCCAAGTTTAGAGCAATCCTGGGTAACACAACTCATCCCTTGCACACTACCTTCGCCCAGCAAAGGAGCTCCTTTAGCGGCAGACTGCTGTCACCAAGCTCCTCCACTGAGAGACTCAGGACCTCCTTTGTGCCTTGAGGCCATCAGGGGGCACAACCACTCTCTCAGAAGGAGGGGGGCCGAAGCCGCAGGGTCATCAAGGCCGGCCGAGAGGGGGTAGACTAGGGGGGCCTGGGACGCACTGGGGGTGCACTGTGGGATATTTTGTGAGGGTCCTTAGTGTTGGTTTACAGCTGGGTTTACAGCTCAGTTTACAGCACGGTTCATCCATCCTTCTGAACCAACATCGTCTTCATCTACACTTCCTTTTTATGTTAGGTTCTTCTGTTTTTCTGTTGTATAATTATCTCATTATGTAATTTATGTGACGTCTTTGTCGGTGCCAATTTCGTCACTGTTATGTGTATTTATTTGTATCTCTGCGAGCAGATGACACTCCGAATTTCCCTTGGGATTATTAAAGTATCCATCTATCTATCTATCATAGGGGGAAAATTTGCAGCATTGAACCCACTACAAGACATAACTAGCCTAACAGATAATATGGAGGAAATGCTTCGAGAAACAGCAGCCGAAGTACTAGGGAAGGATAGGAAGAAAAACAAACCATGGGTCACTAATGACATCTTAGACTTATGGGACCTAAGAAGAACCTGAATACTTTTATGTATTCTGTTGGCGATGCCGAAAACCTCGGGAAGAACACAGTATGTAGAGCTATTCATAAAGTCGCGGGGGCTACAATCACATTCCATAACTAAAAATGTCGTACACACATATATTTATGGAACACACAAATGTTACTGTAGTCAGATATACAAGTGCAGTCATAGTGGGGACGTAATATTATAATGGCACTAACTTCCGCATTGACACAGTCGGCGATTTTTTGCCGGTGATCCTTGCGTCGTTTGGCAGCTGCAACTGTTGCTTTTTGCCTGGATTAATGATTTGTATTGCTCGTATTTATTAATTATTATTGTTTGCTCCTCCGTAGTGAAATATGCGGCTCGGGCCGGTTTGTTGCATGTTTGCGATTGGTCGCATGCAGCAACCTCTGCCCTTTTTATGTGAGCGCGCACAGATCTAGAGTGGACATGCCTGAATTGAATTAGTGAGTTGATAGCCGGCTTTATGGTACCGAAAATCCGGAGGGCGGATGTCTCGGTAAGTGAAGCCAGATAAGTAAGAGGATTAACCGGCTAGGTTGATCAAGCTTTATGGTACAGGCCTCTGGTGGTTGTTGAACCGTTGTATTTATATATGCACCTGAGCTAGAGAAAATCCAGACCACCCTCACAAGCGCTGACTCCTTACCCCCAGTGAGGTGACATTCCACACTGTACCTATCCACTGCTGTTCCCTGGGCAGTTGGTAAGTCCACTGGAGGCTGAGCAAACGTCGTCCTTTCGGGCTGAGCCCAGCTATCAGGTGCACGCAAACGTGCTCCAATGCCAGGGCTCGCTCCATATAGTGGGGCTGGTTGTACCATACTGGGCAACATCACATTTCTCAATTTTGTTTTTCTCATAGGGGTTTTTGAACTTTTTTTGAATTCCACTCGCCACAGTAAGGTGGCAGTTCAAGGGGGATATTTTTTACATAAATTAAATTAATTCTCTTTGATTAATTTCTTTTCTCAGGACAGTCAGTGATGCTTCATTCTAATTGAATTTGTCCCATCCAAATTGAATATACAACTGTATGAAGTCTTTAATGAGCAATGATGAGCAAATTATGTGGAAATGGTAATGAACTATGTTTGTTTCAGTTCTTTTATTTCACATGGATGATTAAAAGTCAGGAAACCACAGTGGGCAGTAGTGTTATAATAATAAATAACAATGGATTAGATTTATATAGCGCTTTTCTGGACACTCAAAGTCGCTTTTATATTGGACGCATTATTCATTCACTCCTCATTCATACTTGTTGATGGTAGACTACGTGTGTAGCCACAGCTGCCCTGGGGCAGACTGATGGAGGCGTGGCTGCCAATCTGTGCCTACGGCCCCTCCGACCACCACCGGAACAATCACACACATTCACACACCAGCGAGTGCCCCACTGGAGGCAAGGAGGGTAAAGTGTCTTACCCAAGGACACAACGACAAATGACTCGGCGGGAGCGGGAATTGAACCGCCGATCCTGAATCATTGGACGACCAGCTCTACCACTGAGCCACGGCCGCCCCGATGTTGCCTCACAGCACCAATCGCTCTGGATTCCCTGGCCTTTTTTTCTCTCATTCATTCATTAATCCATTTTCCTTGTTTTTTGTTTTTCCGCTGATTCGGGTCACTGGGGTTGCTGGAGCCTATCCCAGTGGACTTTCTGGCATGAGGCGGGGATGTGTTCCAATCACGTTGCCAGCGCATCGTAGAACCACATCAAAGATGAACAACCACTCATGCACCCACTCACATCCATGGATTATTTGAAACTGACCAATTCTCCTAAGCTGCATGATTTTGGAGGTGGGAGGAAACCAGAGGACCCAGAAAAACCCACTACATTCCACACAACAGGACCGCCTTGCTGAGAGGTGACAGCACTACTGACTGCCATAGTACCGCTCCCTCTCCGACTTTCTTACACATCTTCTGCAGCTTAGGTAAACTGCAGAAGAGTAAGTATGTGATTGGTCTTTCATGTGATCCCATCTGGAGTGTACCCCGCCTCTCACCCATAGCCAGTTGGGGTAGGCTCCAGCCGACCAGTGATGAGCAAAGCAGATAAGCAGCTATAGACAAGAGGATTCTGGTCATCTTGCCTACATGAAAATAGATTGTTGAATAGCTTGGATCTCACTCTGAATATGATGGAATTTTTTTTTTTTTTATGGAGAAAATAATAGCAAGCAAAGGATTATGTGATAGCTGTGATAAAAGTGTGTGGGGGTTTGCTTTGGTTGGGTTTGGCCTTAGGCGCTGATGTCCATCTCCTATGCTGCTGTGTCTCTGTGTGTTGCTGGATGGTTTTCCGGAGATAATTCAGTTCTTCTGGGATGCTGTGGGTGCATATATAAATACAACGGTTCAACAACCACCAGAGGCCTGTACCATAAAGCTTGATCAACCTAGCCGGTTAATCCTCTTACTTATCTGGCTTCACTTACCGAGACATCCGCCCTCCGGATTTTCGGTACCATAAAGCCGGCTATCAACTCACTAATTCAATTCAGGCATGTCCACTCTAGATCTGTGCGCGCTCACATAAAAAGGGCAGAGGTTGCTGCATGCGACCAATCGCAAACATGCAACAAACCGGCCCGAGCCGCATATTTCACTACGGAGGAGCAAACAATAATAATTAATAAATACGAGCAATACAAATCATTAATCCAGGCAAAAAGCAACACAGTTGCAGCTGCCAAACGGCGCAAGGATCGCCGGCAAAAAATCACCGACTGTGTCAATGCGGAAGTTAGTGCCATTATAATATTACGTCCCCACTATGACTGCACTTGTATATCTGACTACAGTAACATTTGTGTGTTCCATAAATATATGTGTGTACGACATTTTTAGTTATGGAATGTGATTGTAGCCCCCGCGACTTTATGAATAGCTCTACATACTGTGTTCTTCCCGAGGTTTTCGGCATCGCCAACAGAATACATAAAAGTACCTATGAATGAATGAATCAATCCATGATTTACTTAAACAAATAATTTATTAATGGCATTTTATCTGTGGCTTGCTTGTAACCCATCCAACGAGGGATTTAAGGACATCACAATAATTACGAACATCACTAAGAAATATATTAACTGTGGCAAAAAACCTCAGTGCAATGCACACTGTCTGCGGGACTGTCAGCACGTGGTTGCGGTGCGTTACATTACTGACGTAAGGCTCCAGCAGCTGGCAGATGTAATGTAACCCCTCTCCCCAAAACCTGTACCTTTCGTACAGTGATTGTTCAGGCAATTCGAATGGATTACAGTGATCTCTAAATATTCTCTCGTGCCTGAGCGCTCTTCGCACAAGCTGTGCACCAAGATCCACCGGGTTCTCATAAAACGGACAGCCCATTTTCCAAGAGAACTGATTGGTCAGTAGGTGGGGCTGTTATACCTGCTAGCTCTGATTGGTTAGTAGGTGGGGCTGTTATACCTGCTGAGCTCTTATCCTGAACTTATCCTGCTCTGGAGCAGGTTAGGTGTTCAGCATAGGTTACCGCGACAACGTAGCCTGATAGAAAGTCAGTCACCTTTATGGTACCGAAAAACGAGGGTTAAGCCTGAACTTATCTCGCTAAGTCGTAATTCAGCTTTATGGTACAGGCCTCTGGCCCAACACCACCTCGATCAACAGTGCTACCGACTCTTCACTTGAGATGTCTCGGTCAGCAGTACTAGGGATAGACGTCGATTCACTGAAAGTAGAGATTCTGCTCTCGCTGTAAACCAAGATTTCGGGGGTGTTAAAGTCTGAAATTACAAAAGTGCTGGCTGGCGCCTTTGACTTTCTTAAAAGTGAGATACTACCATTAAAATCTGATATAAAAAACATCACAATGGCAATCTGCTCAAATGTTGACCAGATGAAAACTACAATGCATGAAGTGGAGACCTGCTTGTCATCATTGGCTTTACAGTCTACAGTGAATGACTTGAAGACGGAGGTGAAGAATTCAGTGACGCAGATAAAGCAATATCCTACATTAAACAGCACATCATCCCAGCTGCAGACTAATACATGGAGGTTAAACTGGCTCTGCTTAGAGCAGTGTTTTCCAAACTTTTTTGAGCAATGACATACTTTTTTTATTGAAAAATTCACGAGGCACACCATGAACCAAAAATGTTCCAAATGACACTTTGTAGCCTGATATAGTTTATATATAGTAATGACAAAAGCATGCGCTTCAGGTTGATTGGCCGGTCCCAAATTGCCCGTAGGAGTGAGTGTGTGTGTGCATGGTTGTCCGTCTGTGTGTGTGGCTCCGCGGTGCACTGGCGTCGTGCCCGGAGTGTCCCCCGCCTCACGCCCTATGTCAGCTGAGTTAGGCTCCAGCTCCCCGTGACCCGCTACGGCGGATGAAACGGTAGAAAATGAATGAATGGATGTAGTCTCTTAATTTATTTATAATCACTCAGTGTGAAACTTGGGCCTGTGTAGAATGTATAATATAGCAGTCAGGCTTGAAAACCATGGAAAATGGGAGCAATGTTAAAATAGCTTCATCTCCTTGGCAGCAGTCAAACAAAAACTGTCCAAAGGTAGATTAGCAAAGTTTAGCTTTAAACCAATATTTTGGTTCAGTTCAGCGTATACATCCTGCTCCTGCTATATTGAGTCCTTTCCAACAACTGATGCTGGACTACATGGGTCCCTAACCCAGTCGCAGCACTCAGTGGAGGCTGAACAGAAATCAAATGTCATCTTAGCCTCAGGTTTCAAATGTTTACCTATTATCTCACACAATGCAGCAATGTTGACATCTTTCCGTTTGTTTTTGAGAACATGTCATGATTGGTACGTTCCACATGTTTTTACCAAAGGTGCAACAGAATCCATTTATTTTATTTCTGCTGGAAAGTTTTCATTAGTCTTGCATGAATGAGTTCATATCATTCAGACACTGAATGATGTCTGCCACGTATGCCAGCCTTGCACACCACCGATCACTTGCAAGCAGCTTTGCATAATCAAACCCCTCTCATGTCAGAAACATATTTAAGTTCCTGTCGTGACCCCACCCCACCGCGGAGATATTCTTCATTTCAGATATTCCGATGTGACCTGAAAAACTTCCTGTCCTGTTGTTTAGTTCTATAAATGCTTTGCACAATGGGAAGTTTTCTCTGATGGTGCCTCCATCCAAAAAACACACATTAGACAAGACAAGAGGTGAGCGTTTCCACAAATATTCGAGAAGTCAAGTTAAACTGCAAATCCAAAACAACACTTTTAATGTCTGTGGACATGTCATTAATACGTCTGGTAATGATCTGAGAGGGATTCTGGCTATTTCTTTGACAAGGTCTTTGCAGACAGGTTGCATTCATGACTGCCACAGTGTGGGACTTATAAATTTTTAATACAAGTTCAGCAAGTTCAGCATTGATCGATCTTCCGGCTTTCAGTGTGAGCAGACGTCTTTTCTTTTGTCTCTCGTTGTTGCTAACTTTGCTGTCTCTCTCGAACTCCTGTTGGATAAACACTCATTAACTCTCACTGACTCCTTCAAAATGCCGAAAGGAAAAGGGAAATCCGAGGAGTCTGAGAATAAACATGAGAATAAAAATATGAAAGAAACCCTTGAACGGCTGGCCTCTGGGATGGATGAGCTATGGAGAACTGTGATGCTAAGGAGTGACTTCGAAAAGTTCAACAGGGAACTTGATAAGAGGCTGGAAGCTGAAACCGTTAAATAACCGCTTGCAAAAAGTGGAGGATGACGTGGAAAAAAATGCAGAAAGGAGCGGAGCAAGGGCAACAAAGAATTCGAACAAAGCATTTGAAAAAATGATGTGATCATCACCGGCATCAAACTTAAGCCGAGAAATTATGCTCATGCCGTGACCAGAGGACTGGAAACTGAACACATCACTGATTTTGAGTCGGTGGAACAACAGGTGATTACTCAACTGAGGAACCTGGAGATTAACATCGAGCCGGACCAGATTGAGACTTGTCACTCACTACCATCTGTAGGTAGGAGACCACCTGCAGTGCTGATAAAATTCAACAATCGTAAACACAAGATTGCTCTTCTGAAACAAGGATTCAAACTGAAAGGAAAAAATGTCTACATTAATGAGAATCTCACTGAAAAGAATGCTGATATTGCTAAAAAAGCTCGACAACTGAAAAAGAATGGGCTGATCGACAACACCTGGACCAACAACTGCAGGATCTTCATCAGAACAAAGAGGCTTTCTCGGGACCAGATGACAGCAATGGTGATCAGGAGTGCAGAGGAGTTGGTGAAATATGAGCAATAAAGACGGACAAGAATTCTTACTACACCAAAGATCAGCACAACAGAGTCACTTCAATAGTTGGAGCTCTACGATTTTGGACAGGTCAAGTATTACATGGAACTGTCGAAAAAATCTTTGAGACTTTAAAGAACATGTTGATATCTTTTGACAATATAATATCATGTGAAACTGTTAAAGTGTCAGCAACAAACTGTTTAATTCTTATATAAACACTGTCTGCTGAAAGAGGTTAATATGATCATTATATTCTTGTGGAGAACACTGGCAAGGTCAACGTCTAGTTTTGACTATCCATGATGTTAACAAACCTTGTGTTCCTAGGAAGAATGTAAACATGTTTATGCTCAAGAGTAAAAGGCTAATATCTGGAAGTGGATAAGGGAATGAACATCTGCCAAAATTCAATGAGCTGGTTGAAGACTTTTAATGTCTGAGTTTGTTGATTACATATTCTAATGAGAGAGATGTTTTGTTGATGATTTAGGGGACGGGAATCTTACAAGCCAATGGCTTCTACCCGTAACCCTTTTTTTTTTTTTTCGGATGTTGTTGATGATGTTTCAGCATTGATGAAAGTGAAATATGTTGTAATGACTTGTCTGGAAAGAAGAAAAATAAACTGAATAAATAAATAAATTGAGGGCTCTTTCATTCACCTTCATGTTGTTTTTTCATCTGTTCGCGCAGACTAATGAAACATTCTACTTCGTTTTGAAAAAAGAAGAAAACATGATCTCCATTTTGTCTGGAGATGGTGTTTAAGCTAGTTTGGACAATTGGCTTTTTAAGCCAGTTTGGACTGTTAGCTTTTCACCACACACCAAACACTGGTGTGTGCATCATTTTGTCTCAAAATGACAGGGAAGAGTATTACATTATTGTCAATAGAATCCAGATTACAGCACTGGCACTCGACAAAGGTTTAAAAAATGCCAATCAAGTGAAAAGTCAGTTATTTTCCTTGGCACACCTGATGCTCACTCATGGCACACTACTAGTAGTATGCCGCAGCACAGTGGTTGGGAAACACTGGCATAGAGGAATAATTTCATTATTATCTGAATAGCTTTTACATTTTTAATGTCTTCAGTCACATTTTTTTTTCAGTACAGAGTAACTGCTTTTCTGATATTCATTGCTCTTCACCCTTATTAAATTTATCATAGCATTTTTTTTTTTTACTGTACTTTCATTCTTATTTAATTGGATTTGATTACAAAGTAGGTTTTGTAGTATTCTGATAAATCGCTGAGTTAATTTTCCTGGTGATATTTGAAGGGAGTTCCAATGGTTCTTTAAAGTTCCACAACATAAGCACAATGTATGGATTTGTTATTTACCTTTTTTCTACTAGGTACTGGGAAGGGTGTAAGGGTGGGTGTGAGCTACACAAGACTTGTCTGGACACTGGACATCTTTCTTTTTTGTGGATTTTCTTATTTGTTCTTTCAGTCAGACATAAATTTCAATCATATAACATTTCTTACCCAGCAGGATATATCCCAAAAGAACAGACGCTCAGTCAACTTTGTGAGTTGGAACGTGAAGTTGCTTTACCATCCTATAAAGCATAACAGAGTATTTATTCATTTAGAACAACTTAAGACCCAGGAGACACATATATGCACAGACCTTTTTCGAATGAGGAAAGGGTGGGCAGGGCAATTATATCATCCTTTTTCCGTACGAAGAGCAGAGGGGCAGCCATCCTAATTAACCTTTTACAATATCAAGTGTTAATTCTTATCCCGCAGGACGCTACATTATTGTGGTGGGATAACTTTTTTCATTCCCAGTCATCCTAGCTAATATATATGTATGTGCAAAACTGGGACAATTCTGAATTAATTAATTTTTTTACATTCTCCCACTTACCAAACGTGGCATCTTACCCCCTTATCCACGGACGAGACATGGACAACTATAGCACCTCCAAAATGATATCGCTGTCTAAGTCAGCATGTAATATCCAGCTTTTTCTCAAACTTATTGTATAGCAGACTAGATTTTAAACCAACTGGCATTGCGCCCCAAGTTTCCCCCACCTCACGCCCTATGCCAGCTGGGATAGGCTCCGCTCCCCGCGACCCGCGCAAGCAGATGAAGCGTAGGAAAATGAATGAACTAATTTTTTTTGTTTGTTTGTTTTTAACTAGTTTTCGAACAAACTACGTTTTAAACCAACTACGTTTTGAACTAAATAACTAACTTGAACAAGCTAGCTTCTAAAGTAACTAGGTTTGGAAGCAACTAGGCTTTGAACTAAGTGTTGCCCCGCTTCGGAATCAGTATCCCTAACCACCCATTGTGATGTCTGACTGAGGGGGTTCAGGCCTATGCAAAACAGCAGTGGTGATAGCGCATTCCACTGGTTTATGCCGCACTTCATGTTCACTTGGGCAATTGGCTTGGAGTTGACCTCTAGGGGTATTTTCCACATTCCCATTGAGTTCTTGATGAAGGCTCTTAGTGTCCTGTTGATCTTATACAGTGTGTGGCATTGAATCACAGGTTTTCTGGTCGTCAATCCAGGCGGATGCACAGGTTGGTCTGCCTGTTCTTACAGTCTCTGTGGACTGCTCTGTCCACCAGTAGCTGGTGCTTGGCTCCCCTGCTTTTACTATCAATCCCTTTCTGTGCCCCGCTCATATATTGATTGATGTGCCTACTCATCTTAGCCGCCATGATGCCTGATAGGATAGGAGCTTCCATGTTGTAAAGAGACAGGTTATCGGCCTGTCAGGCAGAAGGGTAACACTAAAGCATTTCAACAGCGGATTCCTTCTATAAAGCAATGAAAACAACACAGAGAACACTGGCTTCTGATGACCAAAAAGTTTAGTACATCCCGCATAGTGCTGATGTCTTGTAATTGTCAGTGTTTGCATATTTGTCCATCCGTCCACCAAATATCTTCACAACCGTTGCAGATAGAAAGATGAAAGAAAAAAGCGCATTACTCAGAGGATGAAAATTAGATGATGACTTTGACCTTGAGAAAACTAGGTCAAGGTCAAATTACTCTTTTGTATTCATCGCAGATTTTTGTAAGGCAGTCATGTGATACCATACGCACATTCTATTGGCTGACGGCATCCGGACGTTCGCTACGTTTTGTGAGTCTCTGACTTCTGTGAGACACAAAAGTGCTTTAAAACAGTCGATAAGAATGTGGGAAAAGGTAATACAGATAGAAGGTGGTTTAATATCAGCATGGGGAGGGTTCATAAACATTTAAATTACCAGATTAATAGTTTGTCGCTATTAATCTAATAGTCAAACAGTGTGTCGCTCTATCGCGGAATTCGTTAATCGCATGTCGTTCTTTGCATTAATTCGCATTAATGCAAAGAACAACAGCGCACTGTATACATTTTTAAGCACACATTTCTCACACCTGGTGAGATATAATCACAAAACAAAAACAACATTTTCAGGAAGCCAGAGGCAAAAAAACGTGTAGGTCAGGGTAAAATGTTGAATTCAGGAGTGTCGCAGGATGTTGCAGTCTCTGACTGCCATGTTTATTTGTGTAACTATGTTCAACATCTACACTGATAAAAATGTAGGAATTCTTTTGTTGTCACAACTATCGTCAGTCTCCGCTTCAGCTCCCTGGACTCCAGGGATTACAGTGAAGGGCATTTGAAGCAGCCTGAATTTGTCTAACTTCCCAATTGTCTCTTCTGTCCCCTCCCCCTTGCGAAAAACATAATATGTCTTTGGACATCAATGACACCCAGGCAATCAACTAATTTTATGTTTAAATGCGACCGTGACAGCATGGTGGCATAGCATGCCCAGGGTGCAGCGGCCCAACCAACTCTCAATCTGACCTCACAATTTTGTTGTATGATTGTTAATGGTATAATGGCAATAAAGCTTCTTCTTCTTTAATATATCAAATAATCCTACAGGTTGTTGAAATTTTGATGTTAACATTGAATGTTTTACTTAAACAATCTGCTTGTGAATATGTGTGTGTAGGTATTGAAGCAAGGCAACTGAAACAATTACAACATAATAAAACCAGGATGCATATCTAGAGAAAAGCAGACAAGGTGAATGACTTCAGGTTGTGACTTAAGTTAGTCACTGAGGTGCAATCATTACAACTAGGTTGGACGGGGACAGTCTGAGGGATTCACTCCAAGACAACAGCTGACTAATCTATTCATTTCTTCTCTTCTCCTCCCCTGAATCCAATAACAATATGTATTCATCTTAATGAAAGAACAGTGAAATATCACAACAGCCACCTAACCAGTCAATGAAATTGTATTTTTCAGCCCCATTCTCCCCTCTCACTTCTCTCTCTCTCCCTCTTACTTTTTAAATAAAAACACACACCACAACATAACAGTACAGTAAAATGCCCAATGATCTCGGAATTTAACACTTCATTACATATGTAGTTTTGACATTAAAACAAAATAGGTTCAAGTGCGGTTAAGGAAACACATGATACCCATATATTCCCTTTGTCTCCACAGAGCTACCCCATTTTTGGATTGTGTAATCAAACATCAAGCTGTTAAAAAGATGAGGAGTGAGAAAGCAGTTATTGTCTAGAACAGGGGTCACCAAATGGCAGACCGCGGGTGATGGTTCTGTCCGGACCCGTGACTGCTCCATGATAAATTCACGAGGATAGATTTTCTTGGAGAATTTTTTCTGACGGCTGCAGACGGCGGGCGCTGCTCCTCCAGTTAATATGGTTTAGCTCCACTCAGTTCAGCCAATCAGATCGTTTGTTTACCTGCTCTGTCAGCGCACCTGGAAGTGAGACAGCTCGCTGCCGCTACCTCTATGAGTTTACCGCTACAGCGGAGCACAGAGGAAGAAAGATGGGGAATACAGCATAACTTCTCCAAACGGAGGTTAATGAGGAAAACCGCTGGTTAACAATGAGTGGACGGATAAATTCATGTTTATTCCTCCGTCAGGCAGTTCAAAATCATCGTGCCTCATATGTGCCGAACATGTAGCATTAATTAAAAATGGTAACGTGAAGCGCCACTAAACAAAGCACAGACCTTTTGAGTAAAGTTATTCCCCGAAGTCTGAGCTGAGGGCAAATGAGAGCAAAATGCAAACGAATGTTCAATAAAGGCATTGTGGATTTTGGGGCAACATAAAAAATCTTTTTGTGAGTGGACAGTTGTGAAGGAGAGCTTAAAGTCCATTCCAACCAAGATTTAAATGACTGGCAGACCACTCTCATGTCCCTTTCTCTCATGAAGAAAGTTCTGTTTGCATTTTTTTCCTGGAAGAGCCACTTTTTATTTATGCTTTCTGACGATGTTAATATTTTTTTACTTGAAGTGTAGGCTGTAGGCTGAGCTTAGAGCTTAGCAGCCAATCCTGCTAAGCTCTGTTTGGCAACAGTGACGTATGACACCCACGGGATGCGGAAGCTACTGTGGTGCGGATTTTAAGCTTTTTTGACCAAACGGATGACGCTACACACATAAAAAAAATTTTCTTCTATTTTTCATAGTGATGAATAACATAGTATGTCACTTAAAATTAACTTTACTGTCCCTTTGATTGAATACCCCTGGTCTAGAGAGACAGAGACAGATTTGTGAGTCAGTGGTCCAGCTTTTTTTTTAGACTTTCCTCACCTTTTATGTTGAAACCTCAAGTATCATTACCCATCCTCTCACAAGGTAAAAGTTCTAGCTGATGTGCTTTAGACTGCCTTTCCCATTCTAATACCCTTTTTTTTTTGCTTCTTACAATAACTAGCTTTGTCTCATGAGACAGGAAACTAGATCTCACCCCACTGAACTCATTCATCTCTGGTTTATGAAGCTTAAACTCAATTACTTCTAAAAATACAAAGACCACATGATTATTATTTATATTTGCTGACAAAAGTCTTTACATGACAACAGGTGTATCTGATGTTCAACGGGAACAAGAAATATTAAAAATGGTTTTAACTAGTGCTGTCAGGTGATAAAGAATTAATCTAATTAATTACAGGATTTATAATTAATTAATGTAATTAATCATATTTTAATCTCATACCTGCTAAAGGCCCCCAAATAAGGAATATGAATTCTATGGCATTACAAAATTGTAGTGCATGACTAATCAATAGAATACACCACGAGAAGATTTGAAATCCACATTTTTATTGGTTTAGTGTTCTTTATAAATGAAATCCAAAAGAAAAAAGGTCAAGCACATCAGCAAACCAATTAGGCCAGGTGCATTTCTCAAAAATGCAGTACAAATACAGTTAAATAAATAAAATTCAGAAATAAAATAAGGGAGTCTCAAATAGGCACATAAGCAGACTCTCAATTAAAATGAATACTAAAGCTGACTCAACACAGCAATTCAAAATGAATAGTATAACATGCCTCTACAGGCATTTCCTTTAAAAGGGTACGCTAACATTACAGGAACTGACAACAGACAACTCTATGTGTCCTTGACATATTTTTCATTTAAATGATAGGTTAGGTTGGAGTTGCTTCGGTGATATGAAAATTCTCTTTTACAAAAGGTACAAATCACTGCGTTTTTGTTGATAGTCCCGTCTTTGTTCTTTTTAAAAATAAACTTTCTGCCAAAAGGCCCGAGTGGGCTTGCCTCGTTCTCCTGTGTCGCATCCATCTCTGTTGTCAGTCACCCTGCTTTTGACTAGTGGCGCAGGTACGAAATGACATGCCACTGCAGCCTATGGGTCACTCAATGGGCCAAATTTAAAATGCTTGCGCATTGACTTGCCACTCATGATTAATTGCGTTAATTTTTATAGTGCATTAATTTGCAGTGTAATTAATTAATCTAATTAACGCGTTAAACTGACAGCCCTAGTTTGAACCCTTACAGCCCTGACTACTTTTGATATTTGTCTCTATATACCACATTAAAAATGATTTAACATACCCATGCTTGGTATGTTTATCTTCAGCACAACTTCAGCTATATGAAGAGATAGTTTTTATTTCCCTATAACTTATTATATTGACATATTGGGGCAAAATAGACACACACAGTCAAATTCGGAAATGGAAATATTGTATTTTATTGCACATAAAAACCAAAAACGTGCTCCTCAAATTGATTTTGAACTCAAAAAAATTTGTCATAGGCTTCTAACACAAATATATACAGTATGTGTCACTTGTGCCAAAGGAGATTTTCAAAATAAGACTATGCGCACGATTCGCGCATAAAAATGCGTAAATCGTGCGCATAGTCATTTGCGTCACATAGACGTTTGCGTCACATGACAAAATGCACCAATCACGGTACATGTTTGCATCACGTAACAAAATGTATGAATCAGGAAACATGTTTACGTCATGTGAATACATGCATCCCCGCTTGTACAATGGCGACTACATGGACAGAAATACAGCGCCTGCCATCTGACGATAAGAAGCCGTTTGAACCGCTCGTCTTAGACCAAATGTAAACGATCATGTCTCCAGTTTTCCGCGGTCAATCGGCTCCAAATAAAAACCGAAAGACAGTTTCACATCCCTACTGTCACGTAAACATGCAAACAGCAATCCATGTGACCGACTTTATTTCTTAAGAATGGTTTTAAAATATCATGTGATCTGATTATGCCAGCGTGATCATAGGGCTGCAAGGGTTAAATTAAAAAATATTAGATAGAAATATTTTTTAAAATAATAATAAAAATGAAATTCCCATCAATTCTATTGAACTGGGTTCAAGTTAAAAATGTCACAGATAGACATCTGAAGGACATAGTAAATTAAAAATATCTACAGAAGAAAGAAAAACAATTTGACCCTTCATTCTTAGTTCATTATGATTTGCCGTCCCACAAGATACTAGGTTAGGTTGTTGGAGATTATCCTACTTTCTGCTTACTCTTCAACAAGATTAAATAAGCAACCAGGTAAAGAGATCATACGATATTATGAATGTATATATTGAAGGCTCTCTATGGATATATCTATATCTGTGTTTGTGTGTGTGTGTGTGTGTGTGTGTGCCAAATCACTCAGCGCTCCTGAGGATGGCACCAGGCTGTCCGAGGTCATGAAGGCTTTGTATGGATATATCTACTGGTTGAGCATGTTTGGAAATGCTTGTATGACTGTCAGTATCCTCAGATATTTTGTTTGCAACAGATATGTCCTCACAGGGTCCGCGTAACTGATTATGTTGTGTTCTCAGATAATTTTGTGAAACTGTCGACTTGACATTTTGTGTCAGTGCCTGGAAGTCATGATGTACCAACTGAAACCGGTAAAGAACTGGTTGAGAGCAGATATTTCGAGGTTAAACAACAGTTTCATACCGCCCACAGATATGCCTTTTAGAGTATAAATGATGTGTGATCCTTTAGTATATTTGCACTTGTGCACCGCTGAAGCTCTTGTCTGTAAGTCTCCTGTGCCCAGAATATTCTGCAATAAAGCTTTGAAGGACTGTTAAGATAAGATATACTTTATTATCCCAACAGGGAAATTTGTCTTGGCAAGGTGCACTTAATCAGCATCAACGTTTAAAACATACAAGACAATACAAAGATAGCAGCATACATAAACATAAAAGAGACAGAACTGCCCAAATAAGAGGATATCATTGTCCTCAATCAATGTTAAAAATACAAGAACCAAGTAAATTAGTAAAACAAAATAAAGTGCGTAAACACAGTGACATGAAGCGGGACCACAGGTCCAATAAAAATAAGTAAATATAAATAAAATGCTAAGCACTGTAACAATACGAGGGACCAAAGTTCAACTAACTAGAGCTTCAAACCACTTTCTTGTCATTTAAAAGCGCAATAGAGGTTGGAATAAAAGATAATTTAAAACGGTTGTTTTTGCAACGACTTGTTTTCTATAACGTCTACCTGAAGGTAAAAGCTCATATTCAGGAAAAAGAATGTGAGAAGGATCAGACAACACTCTATTCGCCAAACTGAGCACTGACTTCTCAAAGATAGACTGGAGAGAAGGAGAATCTTTCCTGCCAATTACCTTCATTGCTGTTTTCACCATTTTAGATATTTTAGATTTGAGCTGAACAAAGAGAGTCCCAAACCAGGCAGCCATGCCATATCTAATAATGCTCCCAAGGACTGAATCATAGAAGGTAGACATAACTCCAGAACTTACACCAAAAAGTCTCAGCCTACGGAGAAAGTGCAGTCTTTGAGCCAATTTGGAACACAGATGGTCCACCTGAACATGCCATTTTAGCTGGTTGTCCATGTAGACCCCTAAGTACTTATAAGAAGCAACCTGCTCAATCTGCGTATTACCGATAACAACTGGATCATGAAGTCGGACATTTCTAGGGTCAAAGATCATTTCTTTTGTCTTAGTGGTGTTCAAGATCAGGTGACTATTACCACATACAGTATTAAAGTTGTTAATCTCGTTCATATAGCCCACCTGACTTTCGTCATCCCTCAGAAGGCTTAGTATAACAGTGTCATCAGAAAATTTAAAAATGTAGTTATTAGGGAGACTACTTCTGCAATCATTAGTGTAGACAGTAAACAGGAAAGGTGAGCCCACTCCCCCTTGTGGTACACCAGTGCTACACAGTCTGGGACTTGAGAGTACGGAGTTAACCTTAACCTGTAAGGATCTGTTTGTAATCAGAGAGTAGAACCATCTGATTATGTAAGGGTTGACATTCATGTTAGATAGCTTCTTTACCAGTAATCGAGGACAAACAGTATCAAAGGCGGAGCTGAAGTCAGCGAAGAGAACCCGAGAGTAAGCCTTTGGGTCTTCCAAATGCTTACTAATTAAATGAGTGATAGTGACTACAACATCCTCGGTGCTTCTCCCAGCTCTATATGCGAATTGTAGTGGGTCCAAAAGAGGAGCTACATCAGACATGATTCACAATTATCCTCTCGAAGCATTTCATTACACTGCATGTAAAGGCAATCAGCCTGTAATCCCTGTTCTCAGAAGGACAAGACACTTTAGGAACAGGAATTACGATAGATTTTTTCCAGATATCAGGAACAATGTGCATATCAATCGACTGCTGAAATATAGGGCACCAGGCTGCCGTGAGCTCTTCAGAGCATATTTTCTGCAGCATGGCGGGCAAACCATCTGGCCCCATGGATTTTTTGTTACCAGCCCTGCTGAAAATACAGTTAACCTGTTGCGGCTCAATAATGATGCGATGTGAAGCATTACACATTACAAAGGGCTCAACCAGTACCTGAGAAACCGAACCTGAGTTGTATCTCAAAAAGAAATCGTTTAACTCATTAGCACAAGCGAGTTCCTGAAGAGTGACAAATTGATTTCGCTTTGGGTTCATTTTTTTCATGAAATCCCACAAGCCTTTGGAGTTCATTTCATTTGGAGCTGACAATCCTCTAAAGCAGAACGATGGTTAGTTCTGGCTTGCCTCAGCAGCCGATTTAGATCCTTTGGGGCCGCAGCCACGCCAACCCTGTCCCCATTTTTAAAAGCCACTTTTTTGCTGTTTAAACAGTCTTTAACCTCCTTGGTGATATATGGCTTGTTGTTCGGAAAGTGAAGGAAACCACAGTGTCCACACAAAACTTGATATAGTCCGTCACAGTCTCAGTTGCCTCATTCAGTTCTTGGTCGTGGAAGATACTCCAATCTGTGCTTAGGAAGCAATCTTTTAGAGTCCCAACACTGTCTTCCGTCTACTGCAAGATGTTTTCTGAACAGGCTAACTGGATTTAAGAGCAGTCTTATACGTGGGCATGAGCTGAACAGTAGCATGATCTGAGTTTGCAAGAGGGGAAGAGCTTTTGCTCTGTAGGCATCTTTGATGTTGCCATAACATTTGTCTAGGACCTTTGTTTTCCTGGTGGCACATTTAACATATTGGAAGAAGTCTGGTAACACTGGTTCAAGTCTACAGTGATTACAGTCTCTTAGCAGAAAGACGGGCGCTCCAGGTGTGCGTAGCATTTGTGCTTGAACACAGTCTGCCAACCTAGTTGCTGCTCTGGCAGCATTAGCACTAGGAGGAATATAAACCGCACAGACAATAATATTTCCAAATTCTCTTGGAAGATAAAAAGGTCTCATTGAGAAACAAAGCAGTTCCACATCAGGGTCACAGTACTTTTCTCTCACGGTGTACCAACTGCACCAGTTTTTACTCACGTATATACTTAGTCCTCCTCCTTTGGATTTCCCAAACGAGGCATCCTGATCGACCCTTGTAGACGTGAAGCCCTCCATCTCTAGCATGGAGTTGGGTATATCATCTCTAAGCCACGTTTCGGTAAAAACTAGTAGATTGGCCTCCCGGTACTCATGACTGTATCCCACAAGTAAGCGGAGCTCGTCCATTTTGCTCCATAAAGAACGCACATTTGATGGAAGGCAGCGGGGGCTAGTTTCCCCTTCTGCGGATCTGTTGTCTCACACCTCCTTTCCTGCCCCTCTTCCTCCGTCTGCCCGCCACCGGGCCACTGGTGGAGACATCCTCCGGGAGGTTCGCTGGCGGCGTGTTACCTTTATACCAAAGGGCAAGCAGTGCCGCTCTTGAATAGGTACGTAAGCACTGCCATGTTAGAGAGCGTGTTTCCAGGCCGTGTGTACACAGCAGCTCCCGACTATAGGAACAGCACAAGCAGCGTCTATAGTGTTGCCATGACAACACAAGTAGTAGTAACCCCGGAGCTGCCTGGCATTAGGCTAGAGCAAGAGTAGAGCTAGGTTAACACGCCGGCTAGTAGACCAGCACGACAACAACACAGTTCTTTACAGCGAGACTCAGGCATACATTCCGTCTCAGATAAGCAGCACCGTGCATCTAAAATGTTCGTACAAACGGTGCTGAGGACAAACAATTCACAAAAACAACATAAAACGATAAAAACGCTTAGATGCTGAGCAGCAGCACTCAAGCCCGGGTCGCCACAGTGCAGTGCCACCAATGGATGCATTGTTGCTGGAGACGACTGTTCATCGTCTCTAGCCTTTATTCGGACCTCCAACATTCTCACGACCCGAAATCAAACGAACACATGGAGGAAGAAATCGCGCTTTCCTCCAACAATATGTACCAATTCTTATTGGTCAAAGCAATTACAATCGTATAATTCAACAATTCCAGCATTAAAATCACAATGTGCCCCTGTATTATAGTCACGCTACAGGGCATACAACTCAAAAACTACAAATGACAGTAAAACACATGAAACACATTTTGCAACTGAGGACACATTCTTACGTGATCTTTTTTTTTTTTTTTTTAATGATCACTATACACACCGACAGTGGGGCATTTTCACAAGTTTCTGTTCTAGTGTCTTTCTTTAAAACCTGTGGTTCCAGACACATAAAATCCTATTACTGTGTAAACAGGAGCCCAAATTGCAAAATAAGGTTTGTGCACTTGCTTCAAAGTTTGTTTGTTTTTTTATATTCTTACTGAGAACAGTCAGCCACAGAGTACTTACTCTTTCCTCCTGTACATATGCTAAGTCAAGAGGAGAAGAAATATAAAGTGCACCAAATGGTGAAACTGTGGTGAAACGTGAGAGCGGATCTAGCTCCTTTAGTGGCTGAACACTTAGATTTGGTGCTGGTCAGCAGAGATCCTGACAATTTTTACAATTATTTTAAAAGCTGAAATTTAGATTTTCACAACACTGAACTTAATACAAACTTAACCATTTGTAAAAATTTTCCACATTAACTGCCAATAACCAACTAACGCTTGAAATAAGATGCAAGACTAACAGTTTTATCTATCTGACCGTCATGGCTAAAGGTGACCTCAAGAAATTCAGACTTCTTACAGGGATGAACAAAACACCAAAAATGTTTTTCATACCCAAATATACGTTATCATTTGGATTAATAATTTTATCCCACACATTTCCAAAGAATACAAGATATCTAACATTACTTACCACAACATTAAGTTTGTACTGTGAAATGGTTAGAAATTGACTACGTACATTTGAAAAGTTCATTTAGAAGCAGGCTCTTGTTCCTCATATACCTGTGTTTGGATCAGCATCAAACGAGTGAAGCTTTTCAAGGAAGAGTTACTGAACATTTTTTTAAAAATGGGGTTGTTTTTCTGCATTCTGGTGCATTCTGAGGACAAAATCTTCTGTTCAGTATACCGACAAAAATACATTAAAGGCATATTAATGATCCAGAGCGTTCGGGTCACTTCGGCTATTTCCGTCAGCATGCGGAAATAGCAGCATGCTATTGTTTTCTTATGTTATCGCTCGGGGATTTTCGCGAGTCCAAAAAAGTTGTTTTAGACTTTTTTTCCTAAAAATAATAACGCCACTGTGGCCGGTGTACGTCACGCTTCGCCATCTCTCTTGATCTGTGACTCCATGCACGCCCATACCACCGCTTCTGTCAAAAACCATGTCAAGCGGCTGAATTCGGAGCTTGCCATCATCCTGGGAGGATTAACGAAAGAGCTCCAACCACTGGACATTGGTGTAAACAGCCTTTAAAGTTGAGCTGCATGCGTCGTGGAGTGATGGATGAGAGACGGTTGACACATGTTTACCAGGACTGGGAGGCAGTACCGGGCGAGTTACACCGCGAGTTACACCCCCACGATATGTGCGTGGATTGTGGATCCTGGACTAACGGATCAGCTTCGACTTTTGTCCGATGTTTCGCAAAAACCGGCATCATTACCGGACAGCCACCCGGAAACGAGCCGGTCAGCGATAGTGAAATTGCCGAGCTATTCAACGCAGACCGAAGATGAGGACTTCGAAGAATTTAGCACACATTTATCAAAAAATAAAGAAATAAAAACATACCGTAAGACTCATGTTTGAAAAAGACTTTTTGAACACCAAATTTAGTTTTTATACAGAAAACAATTACAGTACGCAAACAAGTACGGAGACTTGTTTGCGTCATAACTTCTCAGCTGCCGGTTAACCTGGCCGATCTTCGACCCACTTTTCTCCAGATTGTCGCTACATTTCTCCTTTCTCTGCTTAACTCTTCTTTTATTTTCTTCTGTTTTCTTTCTTACCGATATTTTTTATTTTTCTTCTTCGTGACAGGGTTTCGCTCTTGCCTGGGGAGTTCAGCATTCACTTTAAAGATATCTGGCGCCATCTAGCGTTGTGAATGGGTATAATGTCTTGACCCCGAATATAAGCCGATCCCCACTTTTTCAGTCTTATTTCAGTGCAAAACACTCCGTCTTATATTCGGGCCAATACGGTATTTAAAGGCGCGCAAAATACGGTAAGGACTTTTAAATTGGCAACTAAAGCAAATAGGTAATATACTATAGCAGGGGTCACCAACACAGTGCCCGCGGGCACCAGGTCACCCGCAAGGACCACATAAGTCGCCCGCAGGCTGTTCTAAAAATAGAACAACTTACGTCACTACTCACTAAAACTTTAATTTTATTTTGTTCTATTGCTATTCTTCTTAAATCACACGTAACTAAACCAGTGCTAGTGGATATTAAGCTTGAGGGTGCAGTGCAGATGGATGCTGAATGTAGTTTCTGACCCCAAAACATAGCAGAAAAAAGAAAGAATTCTTATCACTTTTACAATGAATGGGAGAAGGAATTTTTTTAAACTGTGAAAGAAACCTGCGTGTGTCTCATTTGTGGCGACGTCAAAGCGGCACAATGTGGAGAGACACTTCACTACGTGTCATGAAAGCTACCATGCTAACTAACTACTAGGGTTGAGCCGGATACTCGTTTCATACGAGTATCCAGTACGGATAATGCATTTTGACGAGTACGAGTACGAGTACAAATACGAATAAAGCCCGTTAATACTCGTGATCGGACAGAAGGAAAATCAGCCGGACTGTTTTCACGCTCTGTGATTGGCCAGTCACACATACGTCCCGCCCCTCCCTGCTCACTGCAGTTAGAGCAGAGTTTGCCTGTCTCACTCTGTCTCCGGTACACGCAGTTACTGAACTCTCTGTTCGTGGCTTCACTGTTGCTCACGTCCTTATTAGATTTTCTTCAGCTTGCCTCTATTTTGGTGTTTGGTTATGTGGTGAACTTTCTTGGTTTTTTTGTTGTACGTACGTGTGCATTTAACTTTTTTTTTTACCTGTTCTAAACTCTGTTCAAATTAACAACGTCTATACTTAATATTTTAACTGAGACATAGTGCGCGTACACACAAACACACACACACACACACACACACACACACACACACACACACACACACACACACACACACACACACACACCATAATCAATATTGTTTAACTTTATGTGAAAAAAAATGGCAATAGCATTAGGTACTAAAAATAAATAATTGAAAAAAAAAAACTAGAAAAAAATTAAATGAAAAAGAATTAAAAAGATTAAAAAGTTTTGTTGAGTATGACAATTCTTGTTCATGCATACTGTACTTTGTAGTTAATTACTTTTTTTATTGCATGCACTTCATTAATGCACTTTGTGTTTACTCGTTCTATACTGTATATAGTTCCTTTATTATTGTGATCAAAAGCGTTGAATCTCAATTCTGAGGCTCTTTGGTAAATATTCATTCATAGACTTAAGAATATTCATGTTCTGACTCAGTTCCATAAAAAACTTGTTCTGTAAATAGTTCTCTTACTTTTGTGATCAAAAACATTTATTTGAATTTTAATTTTGTGGCTGTTCTGTTTTAAAATAAGCAAAAATACAGCAACTTGTGATCAATCCATATCAATTTTAGACTTAAAACAATGTGGCGATTTAAGCCGCACCCATTTCTGGTCAAACCACACCCACTTCCGGTTTAAGCCCCGCCCATTCCGAATACAGATACGGATACAGATAATCTAGTTGGTTGAACAGATACAGATACAGATAGTGGTGTACTCGCTCGTCCCTACTTACTACCCACCGGGAAGGGCAATACGGGCAGAAAAAGCTTGTGAGTTAAAGGCAGCTTTGGGTAAGTAACAGTCTGTTTTCACGAAGCCGGTGAAAAAATCCCCGAACGCAACTGAAACTTCGTTTAGAGCTGCACGTTTTTTGATAAAGAACAATAAACCTTTTTCGGATGGTGACGTTTTCAAAGAAGCTGTAATGCTTGTAGCTAACACGTTAGTCAAAGATGAGAAACACGGTCCTGATGTCATCTCCGCATCTCCGATGTCCAGCTTGGAAGTACGAAGGCTAGGCGAGTGACCCCTTTGTGAATTTAACAGTGCAGCTGGACCAGCGGGATCTCACTGCCTGCAGGTGGGTTAGTGTCCAGTGTCACGAGTGGGTAGACAGCAACAGCACAGCTGATATTTATCCGAATGGTGTTTGATGCCTTTTCTACCAAAACAACTGCTGACACTTCTGCCACTGAAGACAACAAGGCGGGGAGTTGACAAATACACCGCAGTCAAAACTTCTTTGTGGAGGAAAAGGTGCCAGTACAGAAGTTAACATCGGTAACAACAGAAGGGGCACTGTTGACGGGCCAGCATGAGGGCTTTATTGCACAATGCAAAAATGATCCAGACTTCACAAAATTTCTGCACCACCATTGCAAACGATTTGTGCGAAAGTCACGTGATCATAAACAGCATCCTCTCCAGAGCTAAGCAACACAGAATGTTTAAGATGCTACTGGAGGAGTTGTCCACTGAATATGGTGACCTGGTGACATTTACAGAATTCACTGAGAATTGCAGTGTCAAATTATTCACAAGATTATGAGCAGCATGCAGTGCCAGGCCTCCAGCCTTCATAGTAAATGAGCTGACCAGTCACAGAGACAATTTTTTTCATTGTTTAAACTGCAGCAATATTCATCAAAAATACTGCACAAAATGTTAAATGTTTTGAAAGAATGTATTCTTGTTCAGACAAAAGTTTGTTTTTTCTTTCTTAAAAATGATAAAAGTGATCATTTGCATTAAAAATACAGCAGGCGTTCCCCTGACTTTCAAATGTTTGAGCAAATAAACAAAGTGTTTCATGTTTAAACAAGTTTTTCTGATTGTTATTGCTATGTAAATTACTATTATTTGTGGAAAATAATTATTGATATGTGGACAATAACTTTACATAGTGTTAGAACAACTACTGCTATTTTAATATCAGTATTATAATGTTAGTTGTCCATGCAGTTTTGTTATTTAGGAGGTTTGTAGCAAACTGGTCCTGTGTAGCCCTTCATACTACTTGATGGCCATGAAGTAGCCCTCAGCCTCAAAAAGGTTGGTGACCGCTGCTATAGACAATAAATATAGATATATCCCTACCCTACAGTAAACAGTACCACAGCACTACACCTCTGCTTTATGCAAGTTGTATCACTGTAGTTAAGGCTTATGCCTCCTACTTAGACACTACATGAAATAAGACAAGAATAACTTCTTCCATGTCATTTACTGCTGAACAACAGATCTTCATTGTGCTTCTCCCATAGCTCAATATTACTACATAGCGCTGGCAGTACGGGGACACACTGCACTGAAAATGACTGCAGCCAATGAGTTAATGTCTAAATCATATATTTTTAAGATTGACATACTGCAGTGTTTCCCTGTTATGATTAAATTGTGACTGGGAGACTGCCCTTTTCTTAACTGCTGCTGATAGCCACTACTTCTCTCTGCTTTCATCCAGAGTTGAGTGAATGACAGGAAGTGAAACATGAGGTCAAATATTTTTTTCCAGAACGAAAAAAAAATGGTATTAACCGGTTTACAATTATTTTCTGTTCCGATTCTGTTCCGGAACATTAAAAAATATAAAGTTTTCGGTTTCGCTTTCAATCCTGCCAAAATACCAAAAGTTTCCGGTTTTCGTTTTCATTCCGTGAACCGGTTCAAAGCCCTGGTTTAAAACCTAGTTAGTTCAAAAACAAGTTACTTTAAAACATAGTTAGCTTAAAACCTAGTTAGTTCAAAACCTAGTCAATAATACTAATTTAACATAAACGGTGTAAATGTAAACAGGTATGCAGTTGCAGGTAAACACAAACTATAGATTAATAATAATAATAATAATAATAATAATAAAACCTTTATTGTCCCACAGAGGGGAAATTTGTGTGATTGTGGCAGCGGGGGGGGGGGGGGTCATACATAAATACTTAAATAGTATACATACATATTAACATTTGCAATATATGCAGGAGTTTAGGAGGTTGACAACTTTGGGCACAAAGGTAACTTTCCTCCTCTTGATCAGCTGCCTTAACTCCAGAAGTGGTTGCTGGAGACAGATAGCCGCTGGTTGGATTGAGCAGCTGTAGTTGGAATCCAACTGAGGAATCTTGCCTCAGATTTCATCCAACAGCTCATCAAACTGGGCTGTATTCAGCCATATGTACTGTTTAAAGTGATTGGCATCCAGACATAGCTCCAGCTGGTTGTATTGAATAAAGTCTGAGAGTGTTTGGAAAGTGTGATGCTAAGCTATACACAATTTTTCAGACTTCCACTCAGCTGCAGTGACAATATCCCATCAGCTGAAACAACACTGACAAAAACAAAGAACTTTTCCAGGCATTGAAATTCCATGAATCGCATGACTGATAAATCTATTTAATTGAGCCACAGTGACAAGTGACGGGCAATACAACAGGACAGCAAATCGCTGAGGCACCAAGGAACAACAACAAAAAATATAGTGCACCCTCTTTCTTTGCGGTCAATTCCGTTCCAGGAACCACACGAGATTAATGAATTCCACGATCGAGCGATGAACTTTTTATCTTATTTACGGTAATTTAAACATTCATGACCCTCCCCATACTGATATGAAACCACCTTCTATCTGTATTTACCTTTTCCCACATTCTTATTGACTGTTAAAAGCACTTTTGTGTCTCACGTAAGTCCGAGACTCACGGAACCGAGTGCACTTCTGGATGCCGTCAGCCAATAGAATGCGTGTACGGTATCACCTGACTGCCTACCAAAAATCCGCAATGAAGTAAAGTCGCGAGTGTTGATGCACGAATGCGCACTGTATTTCCCTCTAGTGATCAGTTTACATACAAAGTCAATGCATAAGTGTGACTGTGTGAAAGATTGCTACAGCTTTAAACTGCTTGGGCACTAAACAATGAAAATGCCCAATTTGAGTAAGATTTCTGCTGGTTCCAGTCCCTTACTGCTCAATGTTGATTTACACTTGCACATAGAAAAAACAAGATTATTTTAAAAGTGCAAAATATCCTCTGAATTGTTTTAATGATGTCAAAGTGAAAAAGCATGTCTGTTGAATTGGATCACAGCATGCAACAGAGTGACAGCCAATTGTCCAGTGTGAACATACCTCAAGTCAGACTGATACCAAATTTGGTAAGATTAATAGCAATAATCTTCAAGCATTATACAAATTAATGAATGCTTTGACTCCAGACTGATTTCAGGACCGACAAAAAGTAATGCATATCTTACGTTTATCATAACATGGATGTTCAGTGCTGATGATTCCAAGGCTGTTTGACAACTGTATCTGATGAAAAACTGTGAGATGTTGGTTTGCTCGTTATAGAATAGATGGTTGCAAAAGACAGCCAGCGTTTGTTGATTTATTTGTGATCCTGATGGAGCAGCTACGCTACATTTAGTGAACTGACCGCTGTTACAGTGAATAGGCCAGGGAGTGTCATATCTGACTGGGACTAAGAAAAAAAACGACATGGATGAAGGCGAGAGGCCGACAACTCACGTAGTGTTTAGACGGATTGCGTCTCTTCTCCACGTCCACGACTTTGACGTCCAACACAGTCCGAAACTGCATCTTGACCCTGCAAACACTATGCATAAAAGCCACAGGCAGGCAGTCGATCTGGTTCCAAATAAGCGATTTTTTTTTTTATCAAGGGAGATAAATCGCACCGTTCGTCGAGTTGACATTTAACAAGTCAGCGCCGCATTAGATCAACTCGCTCGCGTCCAATTTAATAGCAACTTCATTTTCAATCCCATCAAAAACGTGTCAATAATATAGTATAGTGTGGATCTGTATATAATTGTATAGTCTGCAAAATTCAGTATCCAGACACGGAACGATTTTATCTGTCCCTCCAGCTGCACAGGCTATCCAGAGGCGGGCGAAACGCTGATGGATTTGGTCACCTTAAAAACAGAAAAACGGAAATGATTTTCTTTGAGTCCGTAAAAAGGCTAACAAAAACGACCACCGTCATACCTGGAGAAAACAGAAGCTGTCAAAAGAAACGGCGAATCCAGCGTCCAACACCTTCTGCCTAGCAGGAGGCGCACAGGATTTATAAGGGGAGTGGGATGGGCCTCACGCACGTCCTCACAGTGCTTCCTTAATAAAACACGCAAGACAAGCTCTTTGGTGAAGGCCTCCTATACACAGCATAATGCCCTGCGACACATTATAAAGGTGCATTTTCAACCACATTGTAGACCATACAGTGTTCTCTTGGTTTTATTGTTTGTCATTCATTTATCATCCGTCTATTACTCGCAAATTTTCCTCGATGATCAAGACAATATGATACAAGGGATAAAGGTTTCTGTATGATGTGATGGCCTTAGCTCGAAATAGTCTCTGTCTATGATAATTGCTGGAATTCCCTCCGTATCGATATGTATAGGTGGCAGCAACGCCATAGTAAAGCCGCACTCAATTTGTTCGTAGTCTCTTGTAACTAGAGAAAGTTATTCAAACTAGAGTCTAGTTTGAATACATTTCTGGCCGGAGACAGGTGCGACACGACTGACGGATAGACGGATAGAAATATTTTGATGGCGATCAGCCAGGATCAGTACGATCTACATGAAACAGCACATTAATGCCCCCCTGTACACATAAACGCAGGCAAGATGGTAAACAAAAAGTCTGTTTCTTTATTTGTGTCATTGTTCGTTAATACATCAACAAATCTGAAATATTAAGAGGCACTCCATCAATTTTACATATGAATTGCATTTTAATCATCATAAGTGCTGTTTATTCTATATTTAAAAAAAAGAGCTGTATCATGTGTGTGCTTTTGTTCAGCAGGGAGCTTCAAAAAAGTAAGACCACTTGGACTCATCTGACTTGGGCAGATGTACCAATTTCAAATGGTACACACACTAAAAACTCAGTCTTAACAAGTTCCTTAATTCAACTACAGAAAACAGCTAGAAAAAAAATATATATACATATATATATATATATATATATATATATATATATTTTTTTTTTATTAATTTTTATTTTTTTCCAAATCAAGAATGTCAAAGCAACCCAGCTTAACCTAAAAAAAAAAGCAACTATAGGAAGCACCTTGAAACCTGGGCAAAAACAATACAGCATACTTAAACATGACTGTAGAGTGTAAGTCATAGTCAGGGCACTACTGAACACATTCAAAAATACATGCATCAGCATTAAACACACATCGGAATTCTGGTACAGTCTGAGCACAAAGAAATTAATCACGTTATATGTAACACAAATGTTATTTTTCGTGTGATAAAGTCCATTTAGTATAGTTAGCATACTTTCTAAGCCATGACAAAATTTGCATTTTTTGAACTTGTGGCTGATTTTTTATTTAAACTTCCTCCTGCAAGTGACTATGTAGATCCTTATCAATTCATCCAAAACCTTCATAATGTTGTCCATTTCAGACTGTGCCATACAAGTCTTCAGTGCTGCTTATAAGCCTTATATGAAACAGCTTCTCAGCAGGCTATAGGCAGGTCTGCACTCACTGGCTCTGATCTGTCTTATGGTCATTACGTCTTGATTTAATTCAAAATGCATACTGTATTTGTGATGTGCTAGTATGTATTTTTGTGTTACATGTGTTGTTTATACAAGTCTAAAATGTTTTCTTATATACTGTTTGGTATTGCGTTGTTTCTTTACTGTAAAAGTGCAGATGTCCATTAGCTTGAAGCTACAATCTTACACAGTATATTAAATTCAGACATTTAGATTTTGATTAATAAAAAATGTACTAAATTCATAAACTGATAACTTTAAGAAAAGCTGTATACATTGGACATGAAGCCATATGTTTTAATTTTGATCTACAGAATTAATAACTGGCTTATTCATTCATTCATCTTCTTGACTGCTTCTTCCACTTTCGTGGGTCCTGAGGGTTGCTGGAGCCTATCCCAGCTGACTTGTGGGCGACAGGCAGGGTACCCTCTGAGCATGATGCGAGTGCACTGTGAAGCCACACGAAAGACAAGATTCCAGGCATGCTCACATTCACACCTATGGCAATTTGGGGGGGTGGACGGGTGGTTAGGGAACCTGAAGCCCTCTGGCTATTAGGGGACGGCGCTACCAACTGCTCCACCATGCTGAACCTGGCTTATCCAGCAAGGCAAAAATAAGTTGCCTTGTGTGTGATTAATTTTGTATTTATTTTTTTAAAAAATCAATTATAACCATAATAGCTATACAGTGGCCTGACGGAACGCAGAAGGACAGATGATAGTTGACTTTGCAAAAAGGATGGAAATGGCTATAGTGAATACTTTCTTCCAGAAGAGGCAGGAACATAGGGTGACCTATAAGAGGTGGTAGGAGGACACAGGTAGACTACATCTTGTGTAGACGGTGTAACCTGAAGGAGATAAGTGACTGCAAAGTAGTGGTAGGCGAAAATGTAGCCAAACAGCATAGGATGGTGGTGTGCAGAATGACTCTGGTGGTGAAGAAGATGAAGACGGCAAAGACAGAGCAGAAGACGAATTGGTGGAAGCTAAAAAAGGAAGAGTGTTGCATGACTTTTAGGAAGGAGTTAAGACAGGCTCTGGGAGGCCAGGAGGTGCTTCCTGATGACTGGAAAACTACAGCTAATGTGATCAGGGAGACAGGTAGGAGAGTACTTGGTATGTCATCTGGAAGGAAAGTAGATAAGGAGACTTGGTGGTGGAATGAGGAGGGACAGGAGTGTATACAGAGAAAGAGGTTAGCTAAGAAGATGTGGGACACTGAGAGGACTGAGGAGAGTAAACAGGAGTACAGGGAGATGCAGCGTAAGGCGAAGGTAGAGGTAGCAAAGGCCAAACAAGAAGCTTATGATGACTTGTATGCTAGGTTGGACAGTAAGGAAGGAGAGACTGATCTATACCGGTTGGCAAGACGGATAGAGATGGGACGAATGTGCAGCAGGTTAGGATGATTAAGGATAGGGACGGAAGCCTATTGACAGGTGCCAGTAGTGTGATGGGAAGATGGAAAGAGTACTTTGAAGAGTTGATGAACAAGGAAAAACAGAGAGAACACAGACTAGAAGAGGTTGCTGTTGTGAAACAGGAAGTAGCAAAGATTAGTCAGGATGAAGTGAGGAGGGCATTGGAGAGGAAAGGCAGACAGTCCTGATGATATACCTGTGGAGGTATGGGAGTGTCTAGGAGAGGTGGCAGTAGAGTTTCTGACTGGGTTGTTCAACAGGATCTTAGATAGTGAGAAGATGCCTGAGGAATGGAGGAGAAGTGTGCTGGTGCCCATTTTTAAGAACAAGGGAGATGTGCAGAGTTGTGGCAACTACAGAGTGAATAAAGCTGATGAGCCATACAATGAAGTTATGGGAAAGAGTAGCAGAAGCTAGATTAAGGGCGGAAGTGAACATTTGTGAGCAGCAGTATGGTTTCATGCCAAAAAAGAGTACTACAGATGCAGTATTTGCTCTGAGGATGTAGATAGAGAAGTACAGAGAAGGCCAAACGGAGCTGCATTGTGTTTTTGTAGATCAGGAGAAAGCTTATGACAGAGTGCCCAGAGAGGAACTGTGGAATTGTATGAGGAAGTCTGGAGTGGCAGAGAAGTATGTTAGACCGGTGCAGGACATGTATGAGGATTATAAGACAGTTGTGAGGTGTACTGTAGGTGTGACAGGGATCAGCTCTGAGCCCCTTCTTGTTTGCTATGGTGATGGACAGGCTGACAGACGAGGTTAGACAGGAATCTCCATGGACTATGATGTTTGCAGATGACATTGTGATCTGCAGTGAGAGCAGGGAAGAGGTGGAGGAGAAGCCAGAGAGGTGTATGAGCTAATGTGATCCTGGAAAGGAGAGGAATGAAGGTTAGCCGCAGTAAGACAGAGTACATGTGTGTGAATGAGAGGGACCCAAGTGGAAAAGCGAGGTTACAGGAAGAAGGGATCAAGAAGGTGGAGGATTTTCAGTACTTTGGGTCAACAGTCCAGAGCAATAGAGAGTGTGGAAAAGAGGTGAAGAAGCGTGTACAGGCAGGATGGAATGGGTGGAGAAAAGTGTCAGGTGTGATATGTGATAGAAGAGTTTCAGCTAAAATGAAAGGAAAGGTGTACAAAACTGTGGTGAGACCAGCAAAGTTGTTTGGTCTAGAGACAGTGTCACTGAGGAAAAGACAGGAGACAGAGCGGGAGGTAGCAGAGATGAAGATGCTGAGGTTCTCTCTGGGAGTGACCAGGAAGGATAGGATCAGGAATGAGTACATCAGAGGGACAGCACATGTTAGAGGTTTTGGAGATAAAGTCAGAGAGGCCAGACTGAGATGGTTTGGACATGTCCAGAGGAGAGATAGTGAATATATTGGTAGAAGGATGCTGAGTTTTGAACTGCCAGGCAGGAGGCCTAGAGGAAGACCAAAGAGGAGGTTTATGGATGTAATGAGGGAGGACATCAAGGTAGTGGGTGTGAGAGAAGAGGATGCAAAGGACAGGGTTAGATGGAGGCAATTGATTTGCTGTGGCGACACCTGATGGGAAAAGCCGAAAGGAAAAGAAGAAGAAGTGTCAAGAAGGGCATCCGACATAAAACTTTAGCCAAATCAAACATGCAACTCAAATCTATGACTTCCATACAGGATCGGTCGAGGCCCTGGTTAATGACCACCATTGGTGCTGTTCACCTAAAGGGTGCCGGTGGAAACTGGACTACTGTTGGTTGAAGAAGGAGAGGAGGAAAGTGTGTTTGTAGGTATAGAGAGAAGAGGAACGCCAAGAGTACAGGACTTGAGAGTAGGATGTTGAATATTGGAACTATTACAGGAAAAGGTAGAGTTGGTTGACATGATGCAGAGGAGGAAGTAAGACATACTGTGTGTCCCGGGGACCAGGTGGAAAGGTAGCGAGGATAGAAGTTTAGGAGCAGGGTTCAAGTTGGTCTATCATGGTGTAGATAGGAAAAGAAATGGAGTAGGAGTTATCTTGAAGGAGGAGTTTGTTAGTAATGTCCTGGAGGTAAAAAGAGTGTCAGATAGAGTGATGAGTCTGAAGCTAGAAATCAAAGGTGTGATGTTCAGTGTTGTTAGTGGGTATGCTCCACAGGTAGGATGTGAGCTGGAGGAGGAGGAGAAATTCTGGATGGACTTTGATGAAGTGATGCAGAGCATAACTAGAAGGGAGAGAGTTGTCATTGGTGCAGACTTCAATGGACATGTTGGTGCAGGAAACAGAGGTGATGAGGAGGTGATGGGCAGGTTTGGTATCCAGGAGAGGAACGCAGAAGGACAGATGGTGGTTGACTGGAGGAAGAGGAGACGCTAGAGAGGTGGAGGTTTGTCCTGGAAAGGAGAGAAATGAAGGTTAGCCACAGTAAGGCAGAGTTCATGTGTGTGAATGAGTGGGACCCAAGTAAGAGTGAGGTTACAGGGAGAAGGGATCAAGAAGGTGGAGGATTTTAAGTACTTGGGGTCAACAGTCCAAAGCAATGCAGGGTGTGGACAAGAGGCGAAGAAGCGTGTACAGGCAGGATGGAATGGGTGGAGAAAAGTGTCAGGTGTGTTGTGTGATAGAAGAGTTTCAGCTAAAATGAAAGGATAGGTGTACAAAACTGTGGTGAGACCAGCGATGTTCTTTGGTCGAGAGACAGTGTCACTGAGGAAAAGACAGGAGACAGAGCTGGAGGTAGCAGAGATGAAGATGTTGAGGCTCTCTTTGGGAGTGACCAGGATGGATAGGATCAGGAATGAATACATCAGAGGGACAGCACATGTTAGAGTTTTTAGAGATAAAGTCAGAGAGGCCAGACTGAGATGGTTTGGACATGTCCAGAGGAGAGATAGTGAATATATTGTTAGAAGAATGCTGAGTATTGAACTACCAGGCAGGAGGCCTACAGGAAGACCAAAGAGGAAGTTTATAGATGTAGAGAAGTAGGACATGAAGGTAGTTGGTGTGAGAAAAGAGGATGCAGAAGACAGGGTTAGATGGAGGCAACTGATTCGCTATGGCGACCCCAGAAGGGAAAAGCCGAAAGGAAAAGAAGATTTAGTACCTTTTGCAAACCAGCATAATGTAGTAATTTAAGTTGCCAGATATGTAAGTTGATCAGTGTTAGAAAGTTTCATATTTCATCAGTAGTCATTAAGAAAAAGAAACACAAATGTAATGTATTAGACACTCACATTGTGAAGCAATAACTCAAACTATTAGTTTTATTGGGTTCTTCAGCTGTCTTTGCTCAAGTTAAAACATAGTATAATGATTATTACTTAGGCTAACAATGTCACTGTTGCATTCCAGTAACTTGAGGACTAGTTCCAGTGCCGTCCTGCTCACATTGAGGCTATAGCGCTGCCTGACTGCAGACAGGATGTGTAGGATATGGCATCCCTTCTCAGCATCTACACACATAGAGGAAAACAGCAACAATGTTGAGACTTGGTAAAGGAATTTGAATGAGGAATTTCTCCAGTTTAATTTTCTAAGACTCTCATGGGTCAGTTATGTAAACATCTTACAGAACATCAAGAAGTCCATTTTAAAAGCAGTATCACTAAAAAAGAAACTCATCCGATAATGCAAATGAACAAAAAAATTGCAAATAATATAAATTAGGCGTGACCATTGGGCCGATATAATGTTTGTCATCGACCCAATACAAGGAAGACGGTCAAACCAAAGTAAATTTGTTGTTTAAGAACAAAGATTAAGCATACTTACACTTCTCTCTCTTGGTTTCTTCCCTGATAATATCTTTCATGGCGATGAATAGCTCTTCATCATGCACAGTGACCTGATGATGTACAGCAACATCAACAGTTGTATATTGAGGAAATGCTCTTTCTGATAAAATTTTATTTTTAATTTAATTCAATTTTAATTTAATTCACTGAAGTAACAAGATTTCATATTGATTTTTCATACATGATAAACTTCATCCTCGGATTTGACCTTGCAATACACCATACCCTCATCCTGTAATACTTGGAGGGTTTCCTTCATTAGCTGGCGTAGCTCCTGGCATGAAGACAGAACCTTCAACGGCTCCTTAACAGCAACAAAAAATGACAATGACACTTAACACTAAGAAACTATTGCTTAAGATTTTCGTGTGAAGCGTAAAGATAAAACGCTTTGTTTTGTGATGATAATGAAGACATCACAAAGACTGCTTTATAAAGTACTTTTTTTATCAATAAAAATGTTGAAGAAAACAATTTTTTAAACAGACTGCTATTATTTTGAACACAACTGTACATGCTACATTATCAACAGTTGTAATAGCTTAATGACTTAAATTACTGCAATCAACTGTTTACAATAAAATTCTGCAATTTTTTTGTCGCTCCATTCTTTAAGATCCCACAAGTACACTTCAAAGTCCGATGTTTGATTATCATTTAATTCCACATATGGACATGATCAAAAAGGAGCAGCTCCAATTACTCTTGTTTACCTGGTTTTCCGTTGCTGTTTGAGGATGGCTTGAGATCAGAGGCTGAAGGAGGTCTTGAACATCATAGGGTCTAAATTTGGTCACCATTTCTTGCTTCAAGAAATCCTTCATTATACTGGTTGCCTTGCAGACAGAGCTGATGGCTGAGTCACTGTAAAATAGGCCAAGATATTAGCCTCAATAATCAATCTTAAAAATAACTTCAGGAATACCTGAAGATCACTCAGTCAGGCTCCACTTTAACAGACTTGTATTACTGATTCAATCCATCTCACCACCCTGCTGCTTCACTTCCCTCTTCTACATGGAAATTGTGCTTGTGTCAGTTGATTTTTGGTGGAAAGAATGAGCTTTTTGTTTTCACCAAACCGGGCCAAGTATCAATTGATGATGTAAATTTTAATCTACAAAAATTCAATCTACTACATTTTTTGGACTATAAGTCACTCCGCAGTATAAGTCACACCAGCCAAAAAATGCACAAAAAAGAAAAAAAATATATAAGTCATACTGGACTATAAGTCACATTTTTATTGTAAACACATTAACATGTCAGCAAACCCACTAGGAGTGAATTTCTTCAGCTGTAAATAATTATTGGGCTAATATAGCCGCAAGAGGGCACAAACCAGTCATTGGGCTACTGCCATGTCTCGGTTAACAGAGAGAGTCTAGCTTATAGTTGGTGAGGAGGTCCTGGATGAAATGTCCCTTGCCCATCAGTGAGTGGATGTTGAGCAGAAGTTGATTGCAGTGCCGTGGTAATGCTAGCCAAATGAGCTAGACGGACTAACATGCAGTGGTCAACAACCTGGCTGGTGGAGCGTGGATGGTGCCTGTAGCTGGACCAGATCAATTGTATTGCTGCTGAGCCGCCATGCTGGAAATTCCAGTGGGACCCTGAGTGGATGTATCGACACTGGGGTTGGAAGATGATGTCTGAGCAGAGGTGCAGTGCCACTGGTGCAGGTCCATGTAGGCGATAACGCAGCCAGACAGCTCAGCAGCCAAGTACTGGAGCAAGCCCGTCACTGACAGGTGAACAGGCAGGAAAAGGAGCCAGACATATACACACTATGCGTGTGTCCACCGGCCATTGGTGGAGTGTATCAGAAACAATCTATTCTGATAACTATGGCAGAAAATACATGTTTATCAAAAAGTTGATCTGACTCCAAATCACTTATATTCATCAAAGTTTCATCCTCAGTCAATCTCCACCAACTCCACAGGCAGATGAGTTTTGGGACGTTGTCTATGCTCTGAAAATACTTTCTTTCCGTTGCTCAATTACTATTTTCGGCTGTATATTTACTGTATATTTGCAGCTTGTAATCTGCAAAGTATCTTTTGGGGGGGTTCAGTCTTGTCTTCATAAGTTGATGTTTAAGTTTTACATTTTCAGTGTTACAGGAGTAATAGGAGTAGCAGATACTGGCACACAAGCCTAGAACATGAAATTATACTGTATATTTGAATATATTAGTCGAACCTAAGTAGAAGTCGCAGAACCACCCACACCATGAAAAAAGTGTGACTTATAGCCTGGAAAATACAGTACATGAAGCAGGTTTTAACTTCACGCTGAGCTATTTAAAGAGACAGGCAGATGTTCTATTTTCTCTGGCTTATTTCTTGGAAATTACTGTAATTTAAAATTTACACTTTATAGCATTGAATCCAGACTATAGTGTTTTTGTAACATGATACAAATGAGCTTCGTGTTTGTACCCCATTGAAACAGTTTGTAGCTGGAAGTGCTTGCGGTAGCACTGGTTGTAGAGTTCAAGGACCTCCATCATCCACACTATCCGAACCGCCATCACTGGATCATTCACCTTATCTGGAAACACACAGATGATGCACACAGAACACATGATGTGTACTGTCAAATGAAAATGTGAGGTATGTTGCTACACATATATTCTTTTGTATTTTAAATACAAATGGTCAATGCAGCAGCATGGAACAGCATGCACCAGCTTCCACTGATGCACACATGAACAACAGTTGCATCAGAATAGACAAGTATAAACATAAAACAAGACGATGGTCTTTCGACAAAAAACTTTGTGAGACACTTAAACTGTGGGTCAAGGAGCTAATGCATGCTGATACACTGAGCATTTGTATTTTCAAAAAAAACTTAGTTGAATGCTGGTATTTAAGACCGCCTGTTGTGTTATTGTATAAAAAAGTAGTTGATGAGTAAAGCACAAAGTGGACAGTGACACTACAGTCTGCAAAGGACTTTTGGTACAAACAGTAGGTAGAGGCCATGATTTCTCTCTGTTGCTTGGATGTCTTCACTGGTCCTCGGACTCGAAGAAGCTCTCCAAGCTCCACATGACAGCGGCTCTTTTGGTTTTGTCTGAGTTTCTCTAACTCTGCCACTGGTCTGAAGCTTCCTTGGGCCCCGTGACTGCATTTCTGCCCTGCTTGATATGAAAATTACAGGATATTACACAATGGTTTGTGGTAATGAACATATAAGAATAGATTGTGAAGCACATTCAAAAATATTTAGTATGTCATTACAGCAATCCCTCATTACTCGTGGTTAATGCATTCTATCACCACCCACGAAAAACAAAATTCCACGATATAGAGACCATTTATTTTATTATTTACAGTTATTTAAACGTTTATGAACTCTCCCCACATGGATATTAAACCACCTTATATCTGTGTTACCTTTTCCCACACTCTTATAGACTTGTAACACCCCCAATGTTTCTCATGGTGGGCAAGGATTACGCAGACGATATTCCTTCAATGGCTTTTATTTGGTGTCCAGCGTTAACAAGGAATAAACAAGAATTGACAACAATCTCGCGCTCGCACTCTTGCTCTCATGGCCCCCTCTCAGTCTTGTGAACACAGGCGGAACACACATATGTAGACCAGCTCAGGGCAACACAACAGAACAACACAGCTTATCACAGACTGTTTAAAACACTTTTGTATTAAAGAAAAGTTGCTGGAGGAACCGTGAATCTTGGAACACAGTGCACTGATGTTGGCAGCCGATAACCATGCCTGTATGGTATCACATGAATACCTGCCTGATCCTATCCATCCTGGTCACTCCCAAAGAAAACCTCAGCATCTTCATCTCTGCTTCCTCCAGCTCTTTGTCCTGTCTGTTCCTCGGTGACAGTCTCTAGACCAAACAACATCGCTGGTGTCACCACAGTTTTGTCCACTAATCCTTTCATTTTAGCTGAAAGTTTAAAGGTCCCATATTCTGCTTTTTTTAATTCATGTCATTCAGCTGCCAGATGTCCAACTACACTGTATTTGAAATGTCTTGCCCCAAAAGTGATCCATGGTCCTCAAGATCTTTGATTGAATATTGATAAGTCCATTTCCGCTCTCAAAAGGATTGTTTTAATGGGGCTTAGCTCTCAGCTCCCTATCTCCCCCCGTCCCCTCTCTGAACCTTCTCTATATCTCCCTCCCACTTCTCAGCTGACCAATCAACACTGCCTTCCCCCGTGCGTTCACGTGCGTTTATTTACTTGCGCCACTTGAACGTGCCTGCATTACAGATTGATCGATCGCCATAGTCTGGAACTTTTTTAACTTTCAGTAACTTCGCTGCTAGCTACTTATTTTGCTCTAATTCTTCTCGTGTTTTCCACTGTTGTTTTTCATGATGTAACGGTTGATTTTTCGGCACTAAGTGTGAACCTGCTTTCTCATATTCCTCAGTCTTCGTTGAACAAAAACTCGTGGCTCATTGTGTAAACATGATCAGACCGGCCTGTGAGATAATTAAACTTTGTTTTCTGAAAATCGTGATGGACAAAGAGAGCTCATGGATAACACGAGAGCTAAGCTAACGCAAACTAATGAAACATGGGATTTTCCAGGTAAAACCAAGTTTTTGTCTTGTATTCTCGCATGTGTGTGCTAGGCTTGCGCTAGCCGATTGCCACTACACCACAGATGAAGTAAATTCCAGAATGGCTACAAGGTTTTTAGCCTGTGTAGCCACAGTGATGTTCTTATTTTTAGGAAAAAAAGGCTAAAACTTACAACTTTTTTGGACTCGCGAAAATCCCCGAGTGATAACATAAGAAGACAAACATTTTCTCTCGCTAGGCGGCGCACATGCTGACGGAAATTGTCAAAGTGACCCCGAACGCTCCCGATCATTAAATATGCACTCGGGTCATGACCTGCTCTCGTCCAATGAAAAAAAAAGGATTCTATGTTTACAAGCTAAACCCGCGAATTGGTGTACAACAAGGCGAGGACGATCGATCGAAAGAAAATGAGAATAGAGTGTTTTATAGTAGATTTTGTGTTAAAATTCTAATTGAACAACAAATGGTGAATACTGAGAGGGGTAGGAGTGGTGACAGAACGATCAGAAGGTAAATGAAAGATATTATCAATACTTTCTTGTGCCCTTAGACTTTTGATCCCTATGACCGGCAAGAATAACCAGCGATGCATGTAAATGTGTATTCACCTCGCTTGCTATTTTTCATGCCTTTTTAAATTGAAATGAAAAATCCTATTATTGAATTAAAAAAAAAAAAAACCTAAACGATGGCATACCAATGATGTTGGTATGCCATAGTTTGTAAAATGTCTTCTAGTCCAAGCAAAACTTACAAGTAAACATTGATTTTAATAAATTTGATTCTTGGTATTACTCAAAGTGTGTAAGTCAAAGTTAAAATGTATTCTAGTCTAAGTAAAACTTACAAGTAAACATTGAGTAATATTTTGTATGACTGTATCTTCATATAGTGAATGCAAGTTTTCAGTTGTGGAATCTCACAGTTATACCTGCATAAAGTAGGATAGAAATAAAGATAGTTAAGCTTGAACTGTTGACTATAGTGTATTTTTGTAGGTAAACTGAACAGAAGATTTTGCCCTCAGGATGCACCACAATGCAGGAAAACAACCCCATTTTCGGCGCGGCACACTGTGCCGCTGTCTTGGTCACGGAATGTGGCTTTTTGTGGCTTACTCAATTCTTTTACACTGAGCCACAGTGGCTTAGTCATACTACCTACTAGTGCAAGCCCAGAGTGTGTGTGTGTGGATACACGCAGGTCTCTGATCACTTAGAGAGGTAAAGCTGCTTTCATTCATCAAAAAACAATTGTTCTGAATTAGTAATTAATGTGCAACTGGTTATGTGTTCGCTGTGATGCTGGGAATAGCCTCGGGCGGACACACACACACCTGTGTCTACCGCTGAGCCACCGCCGTCCTGGTGGCTCAGCGGTAGAGCAGATGTCTTGAAGACGGATGTCTTGAAGACGGATTGCCCGGCTATCGGTGGAGCGATTCCTGCTCCCGCCATGACATCCCTTGGACTGTGAACTGACAGTGGGAGGTGTCAGCTCACCTCCCAGCCACCGCCGAGGCGCCCTTGAGCAAGGCGCCGTCCCCACCACAAGCTGCTCGTTTGAGGCACGACCCCCGTGCGCGACCCGTCACTCTGCCTCCCCCTACTGTTTCTTGTGTTATTGTGTTACTAATTGCATGCCTACAGGCCCCTAATGTGTTGTGTCCTGGGGCCTGTATTCAAAAAACTATGTGTATGACTAACCAAAAACATGTAACCACATACAAAGAAAGTGTGAAAGAGTGTAAAGATAATTTCCCCACGTGTGGATAATAAAGTGTATTTAATCTTAATCTTTTCCTCAATGTGTGTATATTTTATTCTGACATTGTTTGATCATTAAAATTTCAAAACACAAAAGAGATCTGAGTAGTAACTGCTCGAATATTATTTGCATATAATTTGGATTATCATTGAAATATCCAAGAAAAAATCGGTGGAATAGGTTAAAACACATCAGGACACTAAATTAAAACTATAATGATTAACTGTTTTATTCATTTAATTGACACAACATAGCTTCTCTGCAATTACACATCCAAATTCGAACTTTGAAATAAAAGCAATTGTAACTCTGTGAAATAAAAACTAGTGCTGTCAGGCGATTAAAAAAATTAATCTAATCTAATTAATTGCATTTTAATCTCATACCTGCTTAAGGCCCCCAAATAAAAAATTTGCTTTATAAATGAAATTCAAAAGAAAACAGGCCAAGCACATCAGCAAACCAAATTAGGCTAGGTGCATTTCTAAAAAATGCAATACAAACAAAGTTAAAATTCAGAAATAAAATAAGGCAGAGTCTCAAATAGGCACATAAGCAGACTCGCAATCAAAATGAATACTAAAGCTGACTCAATACAGTGAATGAATAGTATAACATGCCTCTAAATAAGGCTAAAGGGTAAGCTAACGTTACAGGAACTGACAACAGACAACTCTGTCCTTGACGTGTTTTGCATTTAAATGATACTTTAGGCTGGAGCTGCTTCGGTGATATGAAAAGTCAGTCAGTCAGTCATTTTCTTAACCCGCTTAATCCGCTTACGCAGGTCGCGGGGGAGCCGGTGCCTATCCCGGCAGTCTCAGGGCGTGAGACTGCCGGGATAGGCAGTCCGGGATATGAAAAGTCTCTTTTACAAAAGGTACAAATAATAATAATAATAATTATGGATTAGGTTTATATAGCTTTTTTCTTGACATTCAAAGACGCTTTATATCGGATCCATTATTCATTCACTCCTCATTTATAATTGGTGATGGTAAGCTACGTGCGTAACCACAGCTGCCCTGGGGCAGACTGACGGAGGCATCTACAGTGCAGATTGGCAGCGCAGAATCACTGCATTTTTGTTGATAGTAACGGGTTTTTTCATTTATGAATAACACTTTCCGCCCAAAGGTCCGAGTGGGCTTGCCTCGCTCTCCTGTGTCGCGACCATCTCTGTTGTCAGTCACCCTGCTTTTGACTAGTGGCGCAGTGCACTGCAGCCTGTGGGTCACTCAATGGGCCAAACTTAAAATGCTTGCACATTGACTTGCCACTCACGATTAATTGCGTTAATTTTTATAGCGCGTTAATTTGCAGTGTAATTAATTAATCTAAATAACGCGTTATATCCTGCTTCAAAATATGTTGTCATCATTGAACCTTTACAAATTATTAACTATTATAAAAATCCAAAATGCTATGATGGCTGCCAGCCAGCATTTTGGATTTTTATAATAGTTAATAATAGATGACAGCTGTGTGAATTGTGATTAGAATGGAGACATTGTTCTTTGGTTAGCATTGATAGATTGTTAGGGTTCACATTTCAGCCCCTCTTTATGGTGCAGGGCCCTTTGCTCCTCTACAAATGGAGGAAGCTCTTGGACTAATTAGGCTGATTCTCTGGGGCTTTAGTGCCTTGGAAAGTTCAAGAGAAGTAAAGAAGTTATCAGTGGTGATATTTCCCTCCCTCAACACAAGTTACCTGTGTTGACTGAGTGTTTGTGAGGCACAAGCAACAACTTGGCGTTGTAACAGCAGTGTCTCCAGCTGGCTGGCAGCCATCACAGCATTATTGAATGTTCATAATAGTTAAGAATTTTTATTGTTACGGTCTCATGATGACACCAATCTATTTTGAAGCAGGCCACAATTGTTTTAATTTCACAGAGATACATTTGTCTTTATTTCACAGTTTGAGTTTGGATGTATAATTGCAGTGAAGAAGAAGAAGAAGAAGAAGAAGAAGAAGAAGAAGAAGAAAAAGAAGAAGAAGAAGAAGAAGAAGAAGAAGACTTTTGACTTTTTCAAAAACACTTTAATCACATTCAAAACATTTTACAATTTTACATTAGATGAAAACACTAAAGAGCTTCAGGAACACTAAAAACCAATAAAGTAAGAGGAAATACAATCAAAAATCAGTGCATTATATCAGGAAGTTTGCAAAATTGAGTTGATCATCAATTAAGGTGCATAGGACATTTTTGTGACACCAGATGTTCCTAAAGTTATTTAGGTCTTTTGTCATTTTATAGAAACCAAATTCTAGTTTTAAGCGACATCTGATGTTACAGCAAAAAACAGTGGCTGCGTCTTGAACAGTATTTGTTTTCAATTCTTCTCTTCCTGGTCACGTAAATTGCGAGTTTTGCTTCTCCAGAGATAGAGTTTAAAAGCTGCCACTTTCTCTGATTCGATGTATTGTACCCAGCACCGTAGACCAATTTCCTCACACTAAAATTTTCACTGAACAGATTAAAAACATTCGTTAGAAGAGTGAAGAGCACTGCAAGTCTCCCACACTCACTAAAAGCATGAAAGACTGTCTCACGAAGGGGACAGAAGGGACACTGGCTGGACACAGCAGGGTTAAAAACAGAGATAAAAGCATTGGAACCGATGGCACAGTGTAAAATTCTCCACTGGAGGTCGGCTGTTTTTTTCTTGAGGGGAGGTTTGTATAGAAGTCTCCACTGTGGGTCATTTCCATTTCCCGTCATCCTGCTTGCCCAGGCAGTGGGCGCTCTGTTACACAGGTTTCTCTTGTTGATTACTTTGACACAGTATTTGTACAGTACTTTTTTGTTGGCCGTGTGCAGGCTGATTTGTCGTTCATCTCTGAGGAGGGGACCCTCCAGCTCCCCAAACAGGGGACTGATGTGGACCTCAGGGAAAGGATCTTTGCTGTCCGGCACAGTCCCTGTACTATAGTCCAGGAGGAGGCTTCTCTCCTTCCCGGAGAGTCTTTGCCTCCACAGTTGTAGCACCCTCTGAGCCACCCTGGTGGACTGGATGTTCAGCAGGGAGCTCACAGCCTGGGCATCCGCCAACGCTGGCCCGGTGTTGTCCACCAGCTGCTGGAGGGTCAGGGTCCTGGTTCTGCAAAGCGCTGCAGACAGCCCAGGTGTGGCTCCACTGCAGACATCCAGCCTGGCTCCATGTACTAGTGGTTCCTTCAGTAACCAGAACAGAGAGTCAGAGCGTTTCCCTGGGCTTCTTTTAAAAAGGGCCCATGACTTAAAAACACCATGATAGAAAGGAGGCAAACCATTTAACTTTAGAAGCTTAGAATCCATTAAGAACAGTGCAGCATCCAGTCCCAAGTTACTCACACGTTTGAATATGCAGCTAGCTACCTCTCTCCACGTCAGATCCGCTGGTCCGGTAAGAAACCGCTGGATGAACTGTAATCTGAACGTGGCTGTTCTACTAGCCAGGTGGATGAGGCCTTGTCCTCCCTCCTCTCTTGATAAAAACAACACTCCTTGAGGCACCCAATGCAGCCCATCCCAGAAAAAGTTAACAAGTTTGGTCTGGATTTGGGCTAGAAACCCTGATGGAGGGTCCATACAGGCCAAGCGGTGCCACAGCTGTGAGGCTACCAGGTTGTTTATCACTAAAACTCGACCTCTGTACGACATTCTGGGGAGCAACCATTTCCATTTTTTAAGTTTTCTTTCTATTTTTTCAATGACGCCTTCCCAATTCTTCCTGGTTGTTGTCTCATTTCCCAGGTACACACCGAGATATGAAGAAGAAGAAGAAGAAGAAGACTTTTTTGACTTTTTCAAAAACACTTTAATCACATTCAAAACATTTTACAATTTTACATTAGATGAAAACACTAAAGAGCTTCAGAAACACTAAAAACCAATAAAGTAAGAGGAAATACAATCTAAAATCAGTGCATTATATCAGGAAGTTTGCAAAATTGAGTTGATCATCAATTAAGGTGCATAGGACATTTTTGTGACACCAGATGTTCCAAAAGTTATTTAGGTCTTTTGTCATTTTATAGAAACCAAATTCTAGTTTTAAGCGACATCTGATGTTACAGCAAAAAACAGTGGCTGCGTCTTGAACAGTATTGTTTTCAATTCTTCTCTTCCTGGTCACGTAAATTGCGAGTTTTGCTTCTCCAGAGATAAAGTTTAAAAGCTGCCACATTCTCTGATTCGATTTAAGAAGAAGAAGAAGAAGACTTTTTTTTTGACTTTTTCAAAAACACTTTAATCACATTCAAAACATTTTACAATTTTACATTAGATGAAAACACTAAAGAGCTTCGAAAACACTAAAAACCGATAAGTAAGAGGAAATACAATCTAAAATCAGTGCATTATATCAGGAAGTTTGCAAAATTGAGTTGAAGAAGAACATACACTTTATTGATCCCCTGGGGAAAATTACATTTGTCACTCGGGTGTACATTATGTGTTAGTTTTTTCAGTCAGTATGTACAGGCCCCTGTACATACTGACTGAAGTATGTACAGGCCCCACAGCACACAAGGGGGCCTGTAAGCATGCAGTTAGTGCATACAAGACAACACACAACATCAAGCTTGTACATCTGGAGGCAGAGTGATGGGCAGCAGCTTCCTGGAGTGCGCCCCAATGGAGCAGCTTGTAGGGCGCCTCGGTGATGGCTTGGGGGTGGGCTGGTGCCTCCCACCGTCAGCTCACACTCCGGAGATGTTCTGGCGGGAGCGGGAATCAATCCACTGATGGCTGGGCGATTTCTCTTCAAGGCATCTGCTCTACCGCTGAGCCACTGCCGCCCCAAGTTATGTTGTATCAATTAAATAAAACATTCAATCATTATAGTTTTAATTTAGTGTCTTGACTTGTTTTTATCTATTCCACCAATTTATTTTTAGATATTTTCAATGATATTCCAAATTATTAACAAATATTGTTCGAGCAGTCAAAATCACTGTTTATGGGAGTTATAGGAGTTGCAGAATTCTGGGAGGCCGAGTTACAAGTTGTGTGTGCGTGTGTTTGTGTCTGTGTCTGTGCATGTGTGTGTGACTGTGTGACTGAGAGGGAGAGACAGAAAGAGACAGAGATAGATAGCGCACGTGTGTTTGTGTGAGTGTGTGTGTGTGTGCGTGCGTGCGTGAGCTATGTAACAGTTAAAATATCTATACAGTATATGAATTATTAATTTGAACCTTAAATAGACCAAAGTAGAGACAAGCTGAAGGAAACCGAAAGAAATCAACATGAGCTACAGCGATGCCATGAACAGAGAGATCAGTTAATCAGTCTCTGGAAGGAAGGGTGGGCGCTGTGTGTGACTGACCAATCGCTGAAGGTGACAACAGTCAATTCTGAGGATTTTACGAGCATGACTTTTGACGAGTTTTTCTCATATCATACTATTACTCCTCAAAAATACATAAATCCATACCGGATATTTGTCTGAAACGAGTACTTGGCTCAACCCTAGAGCCAGGTACAAACCACACACACACATGCACATGCACACATACACTCACACACATGACTGAAGTGGACCTAACTAGTTAGCCAAATGCTAACTGAGTTCAACAGCTTGTGAGCAACTTTCAGTGTGTACCTCTTAGCTAGGACATTACCGCACAATGCTACCGTAGCCTGAACAAACTCCCCCCTCGGCGATGGCCATGCCCTTGGCAATGTCAACCAATAATATCGTCAATCACTCTGTCCAATCACAGAACAGATTTATGGCGTAACAAATACACTCCAGCAAAATCCGATTGTTTTGATTCAGTGCGGGCCATGGATTCCTAAACCTCCAATGATGCAGGAAGTGTTTGTTTACCAGATTCTAGGAGTTAGTCAGATTAGGGAGGACCATTATGTATATGTACGTAGAGACCTGAAAAAGTGTGATTTTCATAATAAGACCCCTACTTACTTAGTTCAAAAATTTGTTTAAAAATGAATTAGTTCAAAACCTAGTTAGTTTAGAGCCTAGTTTGATTAAAACCTAATGGGTTAGTTTGTTCAAAAACTAGTTCGTTTAAAAACCTAATTAGCTAGTTTTAGTCAAGTTAATTTGAAACCTAGTTAGTTCAAAACCTAGTTGGTTAGTTCGTTCAAAGCCTAGTTAGTTGGTTGGTTAGTTAGTTCAAAACATGGTGAGTTTAAAAACTAGTTAGTTAGTTTTGAAATCTAGTTAGTTTAAAACCTAGTTAGTTAGTTTAAAACCAAGTTATAGTTCAAATCTATTTAGTTCAAAACTAAGTTAGTTCAAAACCTAGTTAGTTCAAAAACTAGTTAATAATAACAATAATAATATAACATAAACAGTGTGAACATAAACAATAACATGAAAAAATATATAAATTATAATTATAATTTATAATTTAAATTATTATAATTATAATTAATATTATAATTTTAATAATTAATATTTATTAATTAATGTATTCATTATTATAATTACAAATTATGTGAAATATTAAAAATTAGGTCAGAAGACCTCCTCTGAGAACTGCCAACTTATCGTGGTGAGGGAGTTTGAGTGCCCGAAGGCCGGAGGTCGATGATCGACTTTCTTGTTGTGTCATCAGATCTCCGTCAGTGTGTGTTGGACACTTGGATGAAGAGACGGGCAGAGCTGTCAACCAATCACCACCTGGTGGTGAGCTGGATACGCTGGCAGAGCAGGGGGCCGGACAGACTCGGCAGGCCCAAACGTGTTTTGAAAGTCTGTTGGGAACGTCTGGCAGAACCCTGTCAGTGAGGTCTTCAACTTCCACCTCCGGGAGAACTTATTTCAGATCCCACAGGAGGCTGGGGACACGGTAGGCCTTACATACTGCAGCCTGAGTAGTCGCGGAGGCAAAAACTCTGGTAGGAGTTTGAGGAGGTCATGGAGAAGGACTGTCAGTCAGCCTCGAAGAAATTCTGGCAAAACATTCTGCGCCTCAGGGGGGTAAAGCGGTGCACAGCCAACACCGTTTACAGTGGAAACCGAAAGGACAAGATCCCGGATGGAAGCGGCTGAAATGAGTTTCATCTGTAGAGTGGCTAGGAGCACCCTCAGAGATAGGGTGAGGAGCTCAGTCACCAGGGAGGAGCTCGGAGTAGAGCAGCCTCCACCTCAAGCGGATCCAGCTGAGGTGGCTCGGGCATCTGTTCCAGATGCCTCCGGGATGCCTCCCTTGGGAGGTGTTCTGGGCATGTCCTACCGGGATGAAATCTCGAGGAAGACCTAGGAAACGCTGGAGGGACGATGTCTCTCGGCTGGTCTGGGAACGCCTCAGGATCCCAATGGAGGAGCTGGAAGCGGTGTCTGGGGAGAGGGAAGTATGGGCATCCCTCCAGAGACTGTTGTCCATGTAACCCCGCCCCGGATAAGCGGTTGAAGGTGGTAAGAAGACAATAAGATTCCTGATTCACCTAAAAGTATATACCGTATTTTGTGCTCCATTTGGCGCGTGTAAAAGCCTTTAATTTCTCAAAAATCAATGCTGCGCCTCTTAACATAAACCATCTAATGAGTTCCAAAATCTGTAATAACGTTTTTGTGAGATTTTAGTCAGCGCTCTGCCAGATCGGCCATTTTCCACCAACGTAGGAGGTAATAAGTCACTACGTACGCTGGCAGCGATAGAGAACATGAGGCAAGGCTACCTCTGGCACACCTCCCATAGGTACCATATTTGTTTAGCTATAGACCCCCAACAATGGTATCAGCAAAGAGACATGCTTACGAAGCGCAATTTAAACTTAGGTTATCAGTTGCGCAGTTGTGAATGGTTTAAGTACAGAAATAAACTAAGCAATTTAGATTGCTCCTCTTTATACAATGGGTCGAATGGTGTGCAAAATACAGTATAGTGGTACCTCTACTTACGTAATTAATTGATTCTGGAAGAATTTTTGTAAGTAGAAATTTTCGTAAGTAGAGACGCGTTTTCCATGCAAATGCCCTAATCTGTTCCAAGCCCCCCAAAATTCAGACATAAATTGTTTTTCAAAGCATAAAAATGCATCAAAACATGTAACAAATACATGTTACAATTAGTTGATTACACAATAAATGAGAGTTGTGCATAATGTAAAAAACAAAGAAAAGAGTAAAGAATAAAAACTATGGTTATTTGCCTTTTAACTGCTGTCCCTCATTGTTTTTTGCCCTCTTTGGTTCATGTGCTCTTGCCTCACCATGACAAACAACAGAGTGAATTCCAGTCCTCCTTTTGAACTTCTCCAACCACCCATGCAATGCCTTAAACTCCTTAAAGTTCCTTCTGTTTTAATAACGTGGCGATTGTAGATGCATTACGTCCATATTCTTTGGCGAGATCAACCAAACGCATTCCTTTTTTCATGCTTTTTCTATTATCTCTTGCTTTGTTTGTACGGGCAAAAAAATTATTTTCTTCATCTTTTCTTTTCCTCTTTTCTCCGTTACTTTCTTGGGGTCCATAGTAAATACTCTAAAAGTTAATATATTTAGGTAAAACTATCAGAACACGTCATGGGTTGAGGGCCGAATAACAAGGACGCTGCATAGACACCTATCTAGCTACACACAGAGGTCCCTCTTAGCCAATGGGATGCCAGGATGCTAGGTAATAGCCAATGGCAGAGCAGCTAAAGAATGTTGCGTTCAGGAACCTTTGGGAGCTGCGAGTAGCAGCCCATACTGTATTTTTACCTTTTGTAACTTGAAATTTCTTTCTCCAAACTTTCTCCACACAGATGACACACAGGTTTGCCATTAAGCTCCATGAACATGTCCTCTGCCTCCCGCCTGGCTTGAAACCCCCTATTCTCAGCCCCCACCTTCTGTTTAGCCATTTATGAAGAGTAGGGTAGCTCAAAGTTAGCGTCTGCTCTGACGGCTGATGAAAAATGAAGCTGAGGCCCGCTTGCTGCAGTGTGGGCTACCATTGCATTATGGGGAAGGTAGGGTTGGTGCGGGAAAAACACCAGCGGGCGGCTGTGGCCTGCGGGGTGGTTCTAATTGTAATTGAATATTATCCAGGGGGCCACAGATATTTCACTTGCCCGCCTATTTGGCCCCCGGGCCTTGACTTTGACTTTGAGATCAATCACGATCTAAAATCACACTGGCAATGCATAGTAATTTGTTAAACACATACTATGGTCTTACAAATACAGAGATTAGACAAAAACCATACTAATGATGAAATGTAAACACCAACTTACATGTATTAGGACCCTCATCTTCTTTTAATAGGTTATTTTTCCAGCAGAGGCATCTTATAACACCAGTACCATCATCCACTGTGGAAACAAATAAAGGTACTGGCATGACACAAAAATCTTTTTGCTTATTAAAAAAATTAGATTATGAGTGTATGTCTATAGGTTAGGACTGTAACAGCAAATGCATTAAAACAATGGTATGTAATGCTTACTGTGGAGTTGAGTTCATTCCCACAATCACCCAATACCAACGCATGTTAGCATGTCATAACGTTGAGATATATAATACATTGAACAAAAATTAAATGCAATGCTATTGTTCTTGGTACATTTTTTAAGAGATAAACCCAAAGATCTATAACACATTCTGCACACACAAAATAGCCATCCATCCATCCATCTTCCACCGTTTATCCGGAGTCGGGTCGCAGGGGCAGCAGCTTCAACAGGGAGCCCCAAAATTCCCTTTCCCCGGCCACATCCACTAGCTCTGGCTGGAGGATCCCAAGGTGTTCTCAGGCCGGTGTCAAGATATAATCCCTCCATCTGGTCCTGGGTCTGCCCCGAGGCCTCCACCCATCTGGACATGCCAGGAACACCTCCCAAGAGAGGCACCCCAGAAGCATCCGCAACAGATGCCCATACTACCTCAGCGGACTCCTTTCCATGTGAAGGAGCAGCGGCTCTACTCTGAGCCCCTCGCAAATAGCAGTGTTTCTCACCCTATCTGTAGGGGAGACACCAGCTACACCGCCTGAGAAAGCCCATTTCCGCCACTTGTATCCGCAGTCTCGTTCTTTCGGTCACGACCCTCGGTGAAAGGTAGGAATGAAGATTGAACGGTAGATGGTGAGCTTTGCCTCTCAGCTTAGCTCCCTCTTTGTGACAACAGTGCTGCTGCTCCTGCTGCTCAATTCTCCATCCAATCTCATGCTCCATTGTTGCCTCACTCATGAACAGGACCCCAAGATGCTTAAACTCCTTCACTTGGACCTCATTCCCCACTTGGAGAAGGCAGTCCACTGACTTCCTGCTCAGGACCATGGCCTCAGATTTGGAGGTCCTGATCCTCATCCCGGCCGCTTCACATTCGGCTGCAAACAGGACCACATCATCGGCAAAAAGCAGCCATGCATTCCTCAGCCCACCAAACTGTAAACCTTTCTCATCACAACTACGCCTCGATTTCTTGTCCATGAAAATCAAGAAGAGATTTGGTGATAAAGCCCAGCCCTGGCGAAGGCCAACAGCCACCTCCCACAGTATATCCCTGGGGACCTGATCATACGCCTTCTCCAAGTCCACAAAACACATGTAGACTGGATGGACATACTCCCAAGCCTCCTCTAGGATCCCTGCGAAAGTAAAAAGCTGGTCCATTGTTTCAAGACCAGGACAAAAACAACATTGTTCCTGCTCAGTCTGAGGTTCAACAATCGGCTGGACCCTCCTTTCCAGCACCTTTGAGAAAACTTTCCCAGGTAGGCTGAGGAGTGTGATGCCCCTGAACCACCACCCCAGTCTGCCACTCTTTCGGCAATGTCCCAGACTTCTACGCAATGTTAAAGAGGCGTGTCATCAATGACAGCCCCTCAATACCCAGAGCCTTCAGCATTTCCGATGCTAATCTCATCAACACCCAGGGCTTAGCCACCGTGAAGTTGTTTAACTACCTCGGTGACTTTGCCCAGAGCGATTGACTCGAATCCCCCATCATCCTCTGCAACAGAGGATGGGTCATTTGGGGTAGTTGGATTCAGGACTTCCTCAAAGTGTTCCTTTCACTGACCGACAACTTCCTCAGTTGAGGTCAACAGTGTCCTATCCTTGCAGTATACAGCTTGGATGGTCCCCCATTTCCCAATCCTGAGGTGTCGGACAGTCCTCCAGAACAACGTGGGTGCCGTCCGAAAGTCCTTCTCCACATGGCCTCTCCAAACTCCTCCCACACCTTCTGTTTTGCCTCCATCACAGCTGAGGCTGCAGGCCTGTCGGTACCCTGCAAATGCCTCAGGAGTCCCCAGGGACAACATGCCCCTGAAAGCCTCCTTCTTCAGTCGGACGGCTTCCCTTATCTCCGGGGTCCACCACGGTGTCCGAGGGTTACTGCCCCTTGAGGCAACCAAGACCTTGACTGGGCTTGTACTAGGAGGTAGTATGACTAAGCCACTGTGGCTCAGTGTAAAAGAATTGAGTAAGCCACAAAACGCCATATTCTGTGTCCAAAACAGCGGCTTACTGTGAAAGCAAGTAAAACTTACAAGTTAACATTGAGTAACACCAAGAATCAAATTTATTAAAATCAAAGTTAAAATGTCTTGTAGTCCAAGTAAAACTTACAAGTAAACATTGAGTAATATTTTGTATGACTAGTTTTCAATTGTTTTCAATTGTTGGGGGGTCTAAAACCATGCTCGTCATAGGGGGGTGTCAGGGGGATACCCCCGGGAAATTTTTTAGAAAATGGGGTTGTTTTCCTGCATTCTGAGGTCAAAATCTTCTGTTCAGTTTACCTTCAAAAATACACTAAAGTCAACAGTTCAAGCTTAACTATCTGTATTTCTATCCTATTTTAAGCAGGTATAAATGTGAGATTCAACAATTGAAAACTTGCATTCACTATGTGAAGATACAGTCATACAAAATATTACTCAATTTTTACTTGTAAGTTTTACTTGGACTAGAATACATTTTAACTTTGACTTAGACAACACCAATGGTATGCCATAGTTTAGTTTTTTTTTTAATTTAATTCAATAATATGATTTTTCATTTAAATTTAAAAAGGCATATAAAATAGCAAGTGAGGTGAATACACATTTACATGCATCGCTGCTTATTCCTGCCGGTCATAGAGATCAAAAGTCTAAGACTCCAAGTATTGATAATATCTTTCATTTACCTTCTGATCGGTCTGTCACCACTCCTACCCCATCTCAGCATTCACCATTTGTTGTTCAATTAGAATTTTAACAAAAAAATCTACTCTCATTTTCTTTCAATAGATCGTCCTCACCTTGTCGTACAAGTTTAGCTTGTAAAAAAATAATCTTTTTGTTTTTCATTGGATGAGAGGAGGTCATGACCCGAGTGCATATTTAATGATCGGGAGCGTTCGGGACACTTCGGCTGTTTCCGTCAGCTATTGCCGTTGGCGTGCTTCAGCTAAATTCCGTCGGCATGTGGAAATAGCGGCGCTAGCAAGCGGCGCTGGCAAGCGGCACTAGCAAGCGGCGCCAGCAAGCGGTGCTAGCAAGCGGCGTTAGCAAGCGGCGTTAGCAAATGGCGTTAGCAAGCGGCGTTAGCAAGCGGCGTTAGCAAGCGGCGCTAGCGAGCTGCGCTAGCAGAAATAGCGGTACTAGCAAGCGGCGCTAGCAGAAATAGCGGCGCAAGCAGAAATAGCAGCGCTAGCGAGCAAAGTTTTAGCCTTTGTTCTGTAAAAATAAGAACGCCACTGTGGCTACACAGTCTAAAAACCTTGTAGCCAATCTGGAATTTACTTCGCCTATGGCGAAGTGGCTAAAGGCTAGTGCAAGCCCAGCTTGAAACCACAGCTCTCAGCTGCGGCATTAGCAATGAAAACTTTGAACATCGACCATTCAGGTTCGATGCCCCCAGCCTCCACAGGGATTCATGAGAAGCTCTTTCGGAGGTGTGAATTGAAAGGCAGAGAACAGAGTCCTCCTCCAGACATTCCCAGTTCACCCGCACTACTCGTTTGGGCTTACAAGGTCTATCCAAAGGTTTCCCCCACCAACGGACCAAACTCACCACCAGGTGGTGATCAGTTGACAGCTCTGCCCCTCTCTTCACCTGAATGTCCAAAACACATGGTCGAAGGTCAGATGATACGATTACAAGATCGACCTCGAACCCAGAAAATAGACCTCTCAAGTATTGTTCACAAATCTGTCTAAAATGTGTGGTAGTTAGCACTTATCCTTTACCAAGATAATTCATCCCACCTCACAGGTATGGCATATTGAGATGCTGATTAGACAGCATGACTATTGCACAGATGTTCTTTAGACTGACCAATAAAAGACATTTGCTTCAAGCAGTGCAACACATCACCTTCGAATACAGTTGAACAGGTTGTTCATTGTGGCCTGTGGAATGTTGGTACACTACTCTTCACTACTCTGTGAGAAGTTGCTGGATATTGGCTGGAACTGGAACATGCTGTAGGTATACGCCAATCCAGAGCATCCCAAACATGCTCAATGGGTGTAAGTATGCTGGCCATGCAAGAACTCTGATGTTTTGAGCTTACAAGAATTGAGTACACATCCTTGCAACATGGGGCCGTCCATGATCATGCTGCAACATGAGGTGATGTTTTTGGATTTATGGCACAACAACGGGCCTCAAGATCTCATCATTCAAAATGCCATCAATAAAATGCACCAGTGTTCTTTGTCTACAACACCACCACCATGGGCCACTCAATCCATAACATTGACATCAGAAAAAACAACTCACCCACACAAAGCCACACACACTGTCTGCCATCTGCCCTGAACAGTGTAAACCGGGATTCATCCGTGAAAAGAACACCTCTCAAACGACGCCATCGAATGTGAGCATTTGTCCACTAAAGTCGATTAAAAACGACAAAGTGGAGTCAAGCCAAGACTCCTATGAGGACAACAAGCAAGCAGATGAGCTTCCGTGAGATGGTTTCTGACAGTTTGTGCAGAAATTATCTGGTTATGTAAACCAATTGTTTCAGCAGCTGTCTGAGGGGCTGGTCTCAGATGATCTTGGAGGAGACCTTTGCTGGATGTGCGGGTTCTGCACTCAGGATGACCTGCTGTACCACCTGAGCAGCTACTACTACTACTAATAGCGGCATCAGACGTTAAACTTCATCCTGACTAATCTTTGTTATTTCCTGGCACCTCTTGTAGTCTTTGTTCTCTCACGTTTTCCTCGTTCATCAACTCTTCAAAGTACTGGCACCTGTCAATAGACTCCCATCCCTATCCTTAATCACCCTAAGCTGCTGCACGTCCTTCCCATCTCTGTCTCTCTGTCTTACCAACCTGTATAGGTTAGTCTCCCCATCCTTCCTTTCCAACTTAGCATGTAAGTCACCAAAAGCCCCTTGTTTGGCCTTTGCTACCTCTACTTTCACCTTCGGCTGCATCTCCTGTCTACTCTCCTCAGTCCTCTCAGTGTCCCACTTCTTCTTAGCTAACCTCTTTGTCTTTATACACTCCTGTACCTCCTCATTCCACCAAGTCTTCTTATCTACTTTCCTTCCAGATTACACACCATGTACTCGCCTACCTGTCTCCCTGATCACATTTGTTTTCCAGTCATCTGGAAGCACCTCCTGGCCTCCCAGAGCCTGTCTTAACTCCGTCCTAAAAGTCATGCAACACTCTTCCTTTTTCAACTTCCACCATTTAGTCTTCTGCCTTTGCCCTCCTCATCTTCCTCACCACCACAGTCATCCTACACACCACCATCCTATGCTGTTTGGCTACACTTTCGCCTACCATTACTTTGCAGTCACTGATCTCTTTCAGATTGCACCGTCTACACAAGACATAGTCCACCTGTGTGTTCCTACCTCCACTCTTATAGGTCACCCTATGTTCCTGCCTCTTCTGGAAGAAAGTATTTGCTATAGCTATTTCCGTCCTTTTTGCAAAGTCAACCACCATATGTCCTTCTGCGTTCCTCTCATGGATACCAAACCTGCCAATCACCTCCTCATCACATCCGTTTCCTGCACCAACATGTCCACTGAAGTCTGCACCAATGACAACTCTCTCACTTTTAGGTATGCTCTGCATCACTTCATCAAAGTCCAACCAGAATTTCTCCTTCTCCTCCAGCTCACATCCTACCTGTGGAGCATACCCACTAACAACATTGAACATCAGACTCATCACTTTATCTGACACTCTTTTTACCTACAGGACATTACTGACAAACTTCTCCTTCAAGATAACTCCTACTCCATTTTTCTTCCTATCTACACCAAGATAGAACAACTTGAACCCTAAACTTTTAACCTTGCTACCTTTCCACCTGGTCTCCTGGACACATAGTATGTCTACCTTCCTCCTTTGCATCATATCAACAAACTCTCTACCTTTTCCTGTCATAATTCCAACATTCAACGTCCTTACTGTCAGTCCTATACTCTTGGCGTTTCTCTTCTCTCTCTTCCTACGAACATATTTTCCTCCTCTCTTTCTTCGACCAACAGTAGTCCAATTTCCACTGGCACCCTGTAGCTGAACAGCACCGAAGGTGGTCGTTGTTAACCTGGGCCTCGGCTGATACTGTATGGAAGTCATAGATTTGATTCGCTTGGTTGATGTGGCAAAAGTTTTACGTTGGATGCCTTTCCTGATACAACCCTCTGTATTTATGCAGGCTTAAGACACTGGCTTGTGCCCTGCATAAAAATAAAGACAATAACGTAACAAAACATACGGAATATACAACACCATTTGTGAACAGTTTTCCACATTTTATTATCTCTCGGGTTACAAAAAAACAAGCAGCAGTCGTACAGTTTCCAGATGTAATCCACTTCTTAAATCTACCTTTGTGCTCCTGTAACTTTTCTAGTAGTACTGCAATCGCACAATCTGTCCACAATGGCAATGAAAACATATGATTAAGTCCATTATTCCTTGAATCCTCTGTTCTCATCAGCATTTGTTCTCTTTTTTCCTTTGGGATCCATGGCCCATCACATATTCATTAATTCCTTTTCACCACTGTAGCCAGGCTGACCAAGAAACAAAACAGTATTGAGCCCACCATTCCTTTAAATCTGTACAGTGTGACCTGGCAGTGGGAGGCATCAGTTCACCTCCCGAGCACAGCCTAAGCACCCTCAAGCAAGGCGCCGTTCACCTTTTATATTCCCGCTCCACCCCCCACCCCAAACATGCATGGGTGTGTACAACAGGCCTGTACCCACTATATATAAGCAAGTGACTACCTAGCAGTGTGTGTGCTAGAGGGGACTAACAATTTCCCTACGGGGATTAATAAAGAACATTGCATTCACAATTATAAAACCCAAAACCAGTGAAGTTGGCCTGTGTAAATCGCAAATAAAAACAGAATACAATGATTTGCAAATCCCTTTCAAACTACAGTGTGCCTTCACGCATCAATGCTCGCAATTTTTGGTAGGCAGTCCCGTGATACCACACGCACATTATATTGGCTGACGGCATCTGGAAGTTTGCTTCGTTCCGTGAGTCTTGGACTTACATGAGATGCAATAGTTTTTTAAACAGTCGATAAGAGTGTGGGAAAAAGTAATACAGATAGAAGGTGGTTTAATATCAGTATACGGAGGTTTCATAAACGTTTGAATTACCGTAAATAATAAGATAAATAGTTTGTCGCTCTATCGTGGAATTCGTTAATCGTGTATGGTTCCTGGAACGCATTGACCGCTAGGAACGAGGGCGCACTGTATATACAATTGAATGCACAGCAAAGACAAGTTATTTAATGTTCAAACTGGTAAACTTTGTTATTTTTTGCAAATATTCGCTCATTTGGAATTTGATGCCTGCAACATGTTCAGGAATGTTCATCAAACACTTATTTGCAATATCCAGTGGGGAGCAGGCTACTTTGAACAGTTGGGTGCCATGACTGGGTATAAAAGCAGCTTCCCTGAAATGTTCTGTCATTCACAAATAAGGATGGGTCAACGGTCACCACTTGGTGAACAAATGCGTGAGCAATTTGTCGAACAGTTTAAGAACAACATTTCTCAACAAGCTATTGCAAGGTATTTAGGGCTTTCATCATTTACGGTCCGTAATATCATCAAAAGGTTGAGAGAATCTGGAGAAATTACTGCACGTAAACGGCAAGGCCGAAAATCAATATTGAATGCCTGTGACCTTCGATAGCTCAGGCAGTACTGCATCAAAAATCAGCATCATTGTGTGAAGGATATCACCACATGGGCTCAGGAACACTTCCAAAAACCACTGTCAGTAACTAGAGTTCATCGCTAAATCTGTAAGTGCAAGTTAAAACTGTACTATGAAAAGTGAAAGCCATGTGTCAACAACACCCAGAAATGCTGCCGACTTCGCTTGGCCAAAGCTCATCTAAGACGGACTGATGCAAAGTGAAAAAGTGTTCTGTGGTCTGACGAGTCCGTATTTCAAATTGTTTTTGGAAAATGTGGTCTTGTCCTCCGGACCAAATAGAAAATGAACCATCCAGACTGTTGTAAGCACAAAGTTCAAAACCCAGCATCTGTGATGGTAAGGGCATGTATTAAAGCCCAAGGCATGGGCAATTTACACATCTGTGAAGGCACCATTAATGCTGAAAGGTACATACAGGTTTTGGAGCAACATATGTGGTTATCCAAGCAGCGTCTCTTTCATGGATGCCCCTGCTTATTTCAGCAAGACAATAACAAGCCACATTCTGCACATGTTACAACAGCATGGCTTCATAGAAAAAGAGTGTGGGCACTAGACTGGCCTGGCTGTAGTCCAGACCTGTGCCTCATTGAAAACGTGTAGCGCATTATGAAGGGTAAAACACAAACGGAGAACCTGGACTGTTGAACAACTTAAGATGTGCTTGAAGCAAGAATGGGAAAGAATTACAACCAAAAAAATTTAAAAAATGGTCTCCTCAGCTCCCAAACGTTAACTGAGTGTTGGTAAAAGGAAAGACAATGTAACACAATGGTCAAAATGTCCCTGTGCCAATTTTTTTGCAGTATTGCTGCCATTAAATTCTAAGTAGATGATTATAATTTGCAAAAGTAAATAAACTTTCTCAATTCAAACATTAAATAGCTTATCTTTGCAGTGTTTTCAATTAAATATAAGTTGAAAAGGATTTGCAAATCATTGTATTCTGTTTTTACTTACAATTTACACAACGTGCCAACTTCACTGGTTTGGGGTTTTGTACTTTTATTAGCCCTCAGTGGAGCGTTCGTGACTGTTGATCATAATATTCTTCTGAGAATATTAGAAGATGGTGTGGGCATTACAAAGACAGGGTTAGATGGAGGCCACTGATTCACTGTGGTGATCGCTGAAAGGAAAAGCCGAAAGGAAAAGATGTGGGCTTTACAAACTCAGCAATTAAATTGGTTTGGATCATATCTATCTGAAAAATTTCAATTTGTCCATGTAAATAATAAATCTTCAGAACAAGAGTCTTAACTCATTGACTGCCAGACACTTTCAGAGCGGACAGCTCCCCAGTGCCACAGATTTTGAGCATTTTCACTGAATTTTGAAGGCCCACCAAATATTCATTTTTTGGGCTACATGAACATACCACATATCACCTGGAACTTTAGACTGTCTTCTTTCATCAGAAAAAAAAAGTTTGTTTCTAGCATCTTTGTGTGTTTAGTTATTGCCCGTAGAACACAGGGTCATTTCAGCAAAAACGGCTAATTTTGACCAGAAAACGGAGATAATGACGTTTTACTGCAGAGAAGCAAATTCAAGCAAAGCTTTTACTTATTGAAACAATGAAAACAACATTAGAAAAAATATTTTTTGATGAACAAATGATTTTATGACAATTTTGAAAATTAGACAAAACATAACAAAGAGTACATTCATTTCACTCTCAACTGTCAGAACTACTTACAGGTGAGTATGTATGGGTGAGTGTATTCAATAATATTTTTTTTTAGTGTGATACACAGTGAAGCATTCTCCTGCATGCAGGGGGATACGACAGGCCTTGCACCACATCCTGGTCTCACTCCTCCCACCCCTTCTAACACACACCCGACATTTTCTTGAGGGATGCGCCTTCTTTGTGGTGGCCCTCAAATTTTCCAGCATGTGCCTGGACATCAGGCCATCGAGTCTGGGTTGTAAACCCTGAAGTTCAGGCGGCCACGCCACTGCAACATCCCCTCATCTATGCAAATGTTTTCATGGGGCTGATACAGCTCTTTGAATTTACAAATAATAGCATCAAGAACAGGACGCACTTTGTAAAGTTTATCTCCAGCATCCTGTGAGGCATTGTCATTGAAGTGAAGAAACTTCCTAATCAGCTGGAACTTGTTGCGTGGCATGGTGCTGTTGAAGTACGGAGTGGCTTCCAGTGGATCCTCACTCCAGTACATGCTGAGGCTGGGCTTCTTTATGTAGCCGGTGAGGAACGTAAGCCCAAAGTATTTTTTGAGCTCTGGAACTGTCACCGGTTTCCACACCCTCTCTCTGGAGTGTGGCAGAGCTTCTGGATGTGCCTGTATAAACTGCCGTGCATACAGGTTGGTCTGAGAGGCTATGTGACCCAGCAGCTCGTCAGTCAGAAGCAGCTCCAGGAAATCAACCGGCTGGTCCGAATCCAGGTCTGCAGCCGCATTCTGGGGACCAGGGGTTGCCACGTATGGGAACTTAGTGGGTTCCCAGCCACCATGAACCCAAACACCAGCATCCACCTCCAGTGATGGACGTCTCCTCGCACCTCTCCCTCTTGCAGATACACGTCCTCTACGTGTTTCAGGGACTGTAAAATATAGGAATAAATATACAATTTTACACAACATATATAATATATATATATATATGCATGCATGAAATATGTAGGATATCATTTTACACAACATATATATATATATATTTATACACATGCCTGAAATATGTACCATTTTACACAAGAGTAATACAATCATAGATGGGGAACAACTTATGCGAGATGGAGGGCCGACACATTTTTTTTACATCATGCAAGAATGTAGCAAAATAGTTACCTTTGCTCCTCAGATCCTCCGTGGGCTCCCGCGGATCTGGGGAGGACTCCCTGCTGCTTTCTGACGGCCGCCAGTCCGATGAAGAATCCGGGTCCGGTTCAGAGTCAGAACTGACGCCGGAAAGACGTGGTCGAAAAGTTTCCACACCGGAACTCTCACGTGGGACGCCGCCGAAGTGCGGGGGTGCCCCGCTACAACCCAGGACGTTTTCCTCGCCTCCGCTCCGGTTTTCGACCTCTTTGGGTGCATCTCCTGCACCCACCTGCACCTTACTACTAACTCTCGTAGAAGCTACACTGCCAGACAAGCTCTGTGCCAGTGTTAGCTGCTTGAATTTACCTCCTCCACGTGCTTTCGCCTTGCTCTTCGCCATTTTACTCTCCACTACTGCCCCAACACACACGCTTCTTCTTCGCTTTATCTGGTGATCGAAGGTGTGAAACACTGCCCCCGACCGGAATAAATAGAATACACGGCTGAAAATCACACAGAATGTGCGGAACTCTTTGATCTAACGTTCCCTATAAAAAAAGCCTAAGACGAGATATCTCGTCTTTGGCACTCAACGTGTGTATTCTATAAGACGAGATATTTCGTGTTTGGCACTCAATGAGTGCCAAAGACGTGGAGTACCTCAAGGAGTACCTCAAGGATCTGTTCTGGGGCCAGTATTGTTTAATCTGTATACTGTATGTTACCATTAGGAAATATTATCAGACAACATTACATTATTTTTCACTGCCAAGCGGATGATAATCAGTTATATTTGTCAATTAAAACATACCAATTATCTAAATTAGAAATTTACCTCAGGCTGGGCTTGCGCTAGCCATTCGCCAAGTCACCATAGGCGTGTAAATTCCAGATTGTCTACAAGGTTTGTAGCCTGTGTAGCCACAGTGGCATTCTTATTTTTAGGAAAAAAAGGCTAAAACTTACAACTTTTTTGGACTTGTGAAAATCCCGGAGCGATAACAAACTTTTTCTCTCGCTAGCGCCGCAATTTCTGTCGGTGCATGCTGACGGTAATAGCCGACGGAAATAGCCAAAGTGACCTGAACGCTCCCGATCATTAAATATGCACCTCCTCTCATCCAATGAAAAACAAAGAGATTCTATTCTATTTTTACAAGCTAAACCCGCGAATTGGTGTATGACCAGGCGAAGACGATCGATCGAAAGAAATTATGAATTCAGTGTTATATGGTAGAGTTTGTGTTAAAATTCTAATTGAACAATAAATGGTGAATGCTGAGACGGGGTTGGAGAGGTGACAGACCGATCAGATGGTAAATTAAAGATATTATCAATACTTTTTTGTAGACTTTTGATCTCTGTGACCGGCAGGAATAACCAGCGATGCATGTAAATGTGTATTCACCTCACTTGCTATTTTATATGCCTTTTTAAATTTAAATGAAAAATCATGTGATCGAAATAAAAAAAAAAACTAAACTATGGCATACCAATGGTGTTGTCTAAGTCAAAGTTAAAATATATTCTAGTCCAAGTAAAACTTACAAGTAAACATTGAGTAATATTTTCTATGACTGTATCTTCACATAGTGAATGCAAGTTTTTAATTGTTGAATCTCACATTTATACCTGCATAAAATAGGATAGAAATACAGATAGTTAAGCTTGAACTGTTGACTTTAGTGTATTTTTGAAGGTACACTGAACAGAAGATTTTGCCCTCAGAATGCACCAGAATGCAGGAAAACGACCCCATTTTCTAAAAAATTTCCCAGGGGAGGCCTCCCAGACCCTCCCGTGGGGGGTACCCCCCCTCGCGATGAGCGTTGGTCATCCGCACGCTGTACCACTGTCTTGGACACAGAGTGTGGCTTTTCGTGGCTTGCTCAATTCTTCTACAATGAGCCACAGTGGTTTCGTCATACTAGCTCCTGGTGCAAGCCCAGTCAGGGATGTTAAGTCTTGGATTCTTCACAACTTCTTAAAGATATAGAAAAAAAAATATTTCATATCTTTGTTACTTCTAGATTAGACTACTGCAATTCCTTACTATGCGGCTGTTGAAGCACCTTTATTAGAACTTTACAAGTACCTCAAATTGAAGCTGCCTGCTTTCTAACTCAAAATGGGAGGAAATAACATCTCTCCAGTCCTGGCATCCTTTCATTGGCTCCCCATAAAATCTAAAATAAAAGTGATTACATCCAAAGTTCTTCACTGTGAGGCTACGTCTTACATTGAAGATCACAGAATTTTATCACCCTCCCAGGGCTCTTCACTCTGAGGATGCAAAACTTTCGGTTACCTATCAGGTCCATAACAGTATAACAAGAGGTTGAAGTTTCATCTCTCTTAGGAGTTAGTGAATGCAGCCTGAAATTCCCCCCATCCCCCTTCAGCGACTGGATCTACCCTCCAGACAGAAACTCTGTCTGGCCTATGTGCCACTCTGTCTCTCTTTCCCTTTCCCTATCTACATTTTATTTCTTTTCCACGCAACCGGTCGAGGCGGATGGCCACCTTACAGAGTCTGGATCCTCCAAGGAGTTTATTCGTCAATGAAAGGGTTTTTCCCACCACTGTCACTTATGCTTGCTCTGTAGGGTTCTTTTGGGTTTCAATGTCTATAAAGGTGCTTTGAAATGTTTGTTGATGTGGCTACGTCCTTAATAAATGAAGGTTGATTGATTGATTGATATGTGATCAAGAATGAGTATGATGATGTACAATATGACCCTGATCACCGCTAACTCAGCACAAATTAGGAACTGAAACCAAAGTGCCTGAAAAGCCATAACAAACACATCTGTCTAAAGACCTCAGGTCCTGGAAAGACATAACCTCAAACCCGTGGCGATAAATTGCTTTTCATCATGGTAAGACACTATCTATACTTTTACATCCCGAGTCTGTGTGTATGTTCATTAACTGAATTATATTACTAATAAATAGCAAAATCAACATGTAAGTACATAAGAAAAAAAATACCTCCATAACAGAAGAAATCTTCTCTTTCTTTCTTGTAAACCACTGTCCCAAAAACGTCAACTTTGTAGATTGGATGCATGTTATAGAAGAAGATGCCTGTGAAGTAATGATGGAAAATAAAAAATATATAGTAATAATAATAACACATTAACAACTGTCATTCCCAACGTTAGACCAAAGGCAAGCATTAAGAGGAAGTAATTATTCGAAGTTTTAACAGTCGGACACCGACATTAAAGCAAGTAAAATGAACGTTTACCAGTATAAAAGGTTCACTTCGTGTGATTGTACAATATGGAAAGGACGTTGTTTTCAAACTTTACTGAGATGAAATTACAGTTGGTTCTTTTCGTAATAATCAATGAGGTTTTGGTTTAATTATTTATATTTTAGAAACCTGAGCATTTTGTGATTTGGAAGTTATTTAAGTCACCTGGTACTTGTGTTGACTCTACCATTCGCAAGACGTCTCCAACATAAAGCCTGGCAAAAGCAGAAAAAGTCGGGTCCAGTCCCCACAAAATAGAAGGGGGCTCGTCCGCTGGATCCATAGTACCTTGTATTCCGCAATTAAAGCAAAAATTATCCTTTTATGTTGCGCTGTCGTTTTCTTGTTGGGCAGGCAGCGTCTTTAATGAGGAAGTAATGGAGCTACGGCGGAGAAGCAGGATAAACAGTGGTCACGTGACGCGTTAACTCGTCTACGTGTATGAGCGGCTATATGTGTAATTTGTCGACGTTTTTACACGTTGTATTGGTCAAAACAGTTTCTACTACGACACATTAAATATTTCATGGAATAAATTTAGAATTTTTAAAAAATTCAGATCTTGCATTTATAGAGCATTTGTGTATTTCATAGCCATATGAGATGTGTAGTTTTATACGGACAAAGAACCAGGTCTGTGGCACTGACGTGATTGTTTAACAAATAGTACAGGGCAGAAAATTGTTATTTTCGATACAAAAAGCCATCGTTTCGTCATGAACGGTTTAAACACTCCAACATCTTTTTTATGTATTTTTTTTTCATTCGCTAGTAATTTTCTCCCGGTATGAAACGTCATATCCTGTTTCCGGGGACCTAATTCTACGTTGTCTTTTCCTGAAGGCTTACGGCTTGAGCATTTTACGCACTTTCATTCATTCATTTTATTGAAGATGAAAAAAAAACAGTTATCGTTTCGTCTTCAAGTAATCTCTTGATCGTGATGTTTAACGTAAAGCTTATATAGGAAAACATTAAAAACAAAAGCAAATTTTAATAATGAAATTTTAATCGTGGCTTATTTTACTGAAGATGCTTTTTGTAAAATATTTAAAGGAAACCATTTCCTGCGATCACTCCATCTACACTTTGAAGTGAGACAATGTTGCAACAGTTAATCTTGAAAATCGAGTGGTTCATGGTGCATTCAAATGCTTTCTCCGTAAGTCATACCTAATGTATGTGCCATGTTTTAAAAATTAAATTAAAAATGTTAATAATTAATAATTTTATTTTATTATTTTTTTCAATTTTGTTTTTCAGAAAACTACTGTGTTGTTGATGTATACTGATATGTCCGCGGTACCTTGATGATGATAAATACTCTTTGATCCCAAAGGAAATTGCACGTGCATACACACACACACACACACACACACTAGGGAGGACGTGAGAGGATTACAGACAGCCACCAGGAGCTCACCTGTGACCACAATAGTATTAGCTTTGCGGGCAAAATATACTTGAATTAAACCAACCACTGACTGAACATAAGTTCCTCATTTAACACGGAACATGGGACACTTTTGACACACCATAGGTTCGTAAAAGTGTCTAAATCATTCATAGCTCTGAAAAACAAGACCGAATGATAGAAAGATTCCCTCTAAAAACAGGAATAGATTGTCAAGTCTCTGACTTTCTAGGAAGCAGTGAAAAATAGTTTCCTTGTGATAACAGAACAGACAGTTTTCCGATATATTCGGATTCAAAACGGCAATAAAACTGTTGACGGCTACAGCGCTATGTAAAATCCTTCATTGGAGATCTCCAACCTTCTTTGTTAAGGGCTGCGTGTAGAAAGACTCCCAAGAAGGGTTCACATTCGATGTCAGCCCAAGGTGGACCCTCCATGGTGTGTCAACCCTATGTTTAAGTTTATCATTGTTTAGTACTTTTACCATCAACTTATACATGTTTTTTCCATAACTGTCACTGAGGCTGATCGGGTCTGACACGGAGTTATTAGAGCAAAGAGACAAACTCTCTACAGGGAAAGGGTCAGCATGAATCGGGTTTGATAGGCCTCTACAATAAGAATTTATCAAAGTCAGTTGCTGTGGGGTGAGTTGGGTCTTCCAGCTCTTCAACAGTCTTCCGATGAGTCTCACTGAGGTCACACCCACAGTAGAGGATAGAGCAGCAGCGCCATCCAGGGTGGGTCTACAAATCTCCACCACACGTCCAAACGTGGAGAGATGAGCCGAGATGAATTTGGACTCTGCTGATGTTCCTGCAAAAGTTCTTACATTGAAAAGTCCTCCTTTGATAACAGGTTCCTTTAAAAACCGATAGAGTGATTTAGAGTCTTGTGGCCTCTTCTTGGACAAAAGTCCCCATATTCCAAAAACACTGATAAAAACATGGAAGATTTCTCAGTCTTTCGTTTTTCAGGTCCAGTAAGAACAGCGATCGATCGAGTCCCAGACCCCAGCACTGGGCCAGTATTGCCCGTGTTGTGGGCCGCCACACCAGGTCCTCAGGGCCAGTCAGGAACCGCTGAATGAATTGCAGCCAGAACGCAGCACTTCTGCTAGTCAGATGGATGAATCCCTGCCCTCCCTTCTCCTTGGGCAGAAAGAGGACATTCTGAAGGACCCAATGATGGCAGTCCCAAAAAGAAGCCAGCATCACCGTTTGGATTCGTTTTAGCAACGTTGGTGGGGGTTCAATGCAGGACAGTGAGTCTATCCGTGAGTCTGATTTCGTCCAGCCCACCTCCGGCCCAACAGCCTCGTTCTTTGCCCAGTTGATTTTAGCGGAGATCTCACTAAAAAGCTGTACAGTGCATTCCAAAGAGCTTATATCATGCCGGTCTTTGATTGCAACAATAATATCATCAGCATATGCAGACATTTTGAAACTATAAGAAGAACCAGAAAAATTAACACCAGAGAGACTTGTTCTCAGCTGGTTTAAAAAAGGTTCTAGTGCCAGAGAGTAGAACATCCTTGAGAGGGGACAGACTTGTCTCATGCCCCTTTGGACCTTAAAAGGAGCACTCAAGCCACTGTTAATCTTAAGTACACTCTCAATATCTCCATACAGGGTCTGAATTTTGGTAATAAAGTTAGAGCTGATACCAAACCGGTGTAGTGTGTGCCACAAATACGAGTGCTCAAGTCTATCAAAAGCCTTTTCCTGGTCGATAAAAATAAGACCAAAAAAACTGGCTCACTACTTCTTGTTTTATTTTTCATATAAAAGCTGACGCTATCCAGAAACACGTTGAGGTCAGGAGAGAGAGAGGAGAGAGAGAGAGAGAGAGAGAGAGAGAGAGAGAGATGAGAGAGAGAGGAGAGAGAGAGAGAGAGAGAGAGAGAGAGATAGAGAGAGAGAGAAGAGAGAGAGAGAGAGAGAGACCCAGAGAGAGAGAGAGGAGACTCTCTCTCGCTCTCTCTCTCTCTACTCTCTCTCTCTCTTCTCTCTCTCTCGAGAGAGAGATCAGATAACCCTCTGTTTGTGAGTGGTAGAAATGGGACACATGACAAGAGTTATTTGCATATGGATTGCAGGTTGTACGATAGAGAGAGACGGCTTGTCGCGGTAGTAGACACCTTAACGTTTAGTGAGGCATTTTGCTGACTTTCTGTAGTATTTATTTTGAACTAGGAGTAACTACATCGACGTCGGTTATCTCACCTGGACGCTCAGTAAGACAGGTAACTCTCAATGAATATGTCATACTTATCACCTCACAAAAAAACAACATTCGAGCTACATTTAGCCAACGCTGAAACTATCACGCTCTCTGAAAAATACCAGGTCCAATTGGCTCGTTGGAAGCACTGGTTAGACAGGTAGAGCGGGGTGTGCTGCATTTCACCAGTGCAGAGACACGCATCCGTCTGTGGCAATGTAAAACGTCGGTGTGTCGTTTTTGCAAAGAGTTTATCAATAATTACAGATACAATTTTTTTTCGGAGTCTGAATTACGTACCTACTTTAAAAAAAACAAAACGAGGAAAGAGCTCCATTTCTTTGTCCAAGAGTTTTGGTGTCTTTATCAACTTACAAGGTGCACTTTACATATTATTTATGAACTATTAAATAATTTATTCTGTTTTCTTTATATGTAAATGTACAGGAAACTATTTGGATGCGTGTGCGTGTGTATGTGTATATATATATATATATATATACAGTATATATATACAGTATATATATATATATATATATATATATACACTGTATATATATATTATACAGTGTGTGTATACAGCGTGTAAATACTGTATATACTGTATATACACACACACCCTATATAATATAGTGTGTGTGTATATATATATATGCAGTATATATATACAGTGTGTGTATATATATATATATATATATATACACATATATATACACACACACAACAAAATATAAATGCAACACTTTTTTGCTCCCATTTTTCATTAGACGGACTTAAAGATCTATAATTCATTCCAGATACACAATATTACCATTTCTCTCAAACATTGTTCACAAATCCGTCTAAATGTGTGATAGTGAGCGCTTCTGCTTTGCTGAGATAATCCATCCCACCTCAAAGGTGTGCCACATCAAGATGCTGATCTGACATCATGATTAGTGCACAGGTGTACCTTATACTGCCACAATAAACGGCTGCTCTGAAACGTATATATATATACATACACTGAAAACAAATGTATTGGTATTGTAAACCAAGCGCACCCAACGTGGTCAAAAATCACTTTGTGTTGGCAAATCATGGATTGCGCTGGGCGGGCATTGTGAAGCCGTAGATGAATGTTAGCAGGTTTACTGGAGAAAGAAAGCTTACTAATCGTGAGATTGGGAAAGGACCTATGTGAAAGGAAAAGGCACCTGTCAAAAGAGCAACTGGAAAGGAAATTTTAGAGAAGTGATGGTTCTGTGAGCTGACTACATGAACAGAACAGTATGTAGTTACTTAAAAACTGTTTTTGTCAGATGCCTGAGGAGCATTTTGGATACTATATTGATTGTCCCATTCCAAACGAAAACCATAGCTGGACAGACTGTTTGTGTTGGCCAGCTAGTTTTGCTGTTTAGGTGACGCACCCCCAATACACAAAACATGAAAAAAAAAGGAAGAAAAAGCGTAGTCTTTATAGCCATATAGTAGGTATCAAGCTTAATAATATAGGCTCGTGTTAACACAGAATAGATTGTGCAATAATGGGCCTAATGATCTCTCACTTTAGAAACGGTGGGGAGAACAATAGTAAAAATATAAAAATGACAATAATATTTTAAGTCAAAAGGGTCGCCGAGCGAGCCGACTACAGATGAGTGATGAACAGCAGTTATTACTATGCAGGGCTCGAAATTAACTTTTTTTCTTGGCAGCACTGGTGCTCCCAAATTTAGAAGTTAGTAGCACCAGCAAAGACTTCAGGAGCACCTACCCAAAAGCAAGGCAGTGACGGAGTGATAGATATGCTCCGTCCATCTCCATTCTGCGCGCCTCTCTCCCTCGCCCAGGAGAGCAGCCGCAGTTGCGCTGTCATTGTTTCCTGGTAGGACCGCAGGAGCACGGTCTCACAAAAAAAGGCGCACCAAATTTTTTTCCCTAGTCGCTCCGGTGTGCCCAAATATATTTAATAGTCGCACTGATAAAAATTTGGGCGCATATGCGACCAAAATGGGCACAATTTCGAGCCCTGCTGTGTAACAAATAGGCCTATTTAACATACTGTAACAGTTATTAAATGGAAACAAATATGCTTCTCCGCCACAAAGAATCAAAATAACATAGGCCCAAGTTCAACATCATATTTTCTATTTCGAGTACGAGTCTTATTTTGTTCTTTACCCCCTTCTCCTGATGAAGTGTCCGGGTGAGTTTTCTATGTTCTGTGCTCCACATTTTAAGAGGAGGAAAGTGTGTTTGCACGAAGAGAGAGAAGAGGAGCCCCAAGAGTATAGGACTGAGAGTAGGGACGTTGAATGTTGGAACCATGATAGGAAAAGATAGAGAGTTAGTTGACGTGATGCAGAGGAGGAAGGTAGACATACTGTGTGTCCAGGAGACCAGGTGGAAAGGTAGCAAGGCTTGAAGTTAAGGAGCAGGGTTCAAGTTGTTCTATCATGGTGTAGATGGGAAGAGAAATGGAGTAGGAATTATCTTGAAGGAGGAGTTTGTTAGGAATGTCCTGGAGGTAAAAAGAGTGTCAGATAGAGTGATGAGTCTGAAGCTAGAAATAGAAGGTGTGATGGTCAATGTTGTTAGTGGGTATGCTCCACAGGTAGGATGTGAGCTGGAGGAGAAGGAGAAATTCTGGCTGGACTTTGTTGAAGTAATGCAGAGCATAAGTAGAAGTGAGAGAGTTGTCATTGGGGCAGACTTCAATGGACATGTTGGTGCAGGAAACAGAGGTGATGAGGAGGTGATGGGCAGGTTTGGTATCCAGGAGAGGAACGCAGAAGGACAGATGGTGGTTGACTTTTCGAAAAGGATGGAAATGGCTATAGTGAATACTTTCTTCCAGAAGAGGCAGGAACATAGGGTGACCTATAAGAGTGGAGGTAGGAGCACATAGGTAGACTACGTCTTGTGTAGACGGTGTAACCTGAAGGAGACCAGTGACTGCAAAGTAGTGGTAGGCGAGAGTGCAGCCAAACAGCATAGGATGGTGGTGTGCAGGATGACTCTGGTGGTGAGGAAGATGAAGAGGGCAAAGGCAGAGCAGAAGACGAAATGGTGTAAGCTAAAAAAAGGAAGAATGTTGTATAACCTTTAGGAAGGAGTTAAGACAGGCTCTGGGAGGCCAGGAGGTGCTTCCTGATGACTGGAAAACTACAGCTAATGTGATCAGGGAGACAGGTAAGAGAATACTTGGTGTGTCATCTCAAAGGAAAGTAGATAAGGAGACTTGGTGGTGGAATGAGGAGGTACAGGAGTGTATACAGAGAAAGAGGTTAGCTAAAAAGAAGCGGGACACTGAGAGGACTGAGGAGAGTAGACAGGAGTACAGGGAGATGCAGCGTAAGGTGAAGGTAGAGGTAGCAAAGGCAAACAAGGGGCTTATGATGACGTGTATGCTAGGTTACACAGTGAGGAGGGAGAGACTGATCTATACAGGTTGGCGAGACAGAGATGGGAAGGACGTGCAGCAAGTGAGGATGATTAAGGATAGGGATGGAAGTGTATCGACAGGTGCCAGTAGTGTGATGGGAAGATGGAAAGAGTACTTTGAAGAGTTGATGAACAAGGAAAAACAGAGAGAACACAGACTAGAAGAGGTTGCTGTTGTGAAACAGGAAGTAGCAAAGATTAGTCAGGATGAAGTGAGGAGGGCATTGGAGAGGAAAGGCAGACGGTCCTGATGATATACCTGTGGAGGTATGGGAGTGTCTAGGAGAGGTGGCAGTAGAGTTTCTGACTGGGTTGTTCAACAGGATCTTAGATAGTGAGAAGATGCCTGAGGAATGGAGGAGAATTGTGCTGGTGCCCATTTTTAAGAACAAGGGAGATGTGCAGAGTTGCGGCAACTACAGAGGAATAAACCTGATGAGCCATAGAATGAAGTTATGGGAAAGAGTAGTTGAAACTAGATTAAGGACAGAAGTGTGCATTTGAGAGCAGCAGTATGGTTTGTTGCCAAAAAAAGAGTACTACAGATGAAGTATTTGCTTTGAGGATGTAGATAGAGAAGTACAGAGAAGGCCAGAGGGAGCTGCATTGTGTTTTTGTAGATCTGGAGAAAGCTTATGACAGGGTACCCAGACAAGAACTGTTGTATGAGGAAGTCTTGAGTGGCAGAGAAGTATGTTAGACCGGTGCAGGACATGTATGAGGACTGTATGACAGTGGTCAGGTGTGACAGAGGAGTTCAAGGTGGAGGTGGGACTGCATCAGGGATCAGCTCTGAGCCCCTTCTTGTTCGCTATGGTGATGGACAGGCTGACAGACGAGGTTAGACAGGAATCTCCATGGACTATGATGTTTGCAGATGACAGTGATCTGCAGTGAGAGCAGGGAACAGGTGGAGGAGAGGCTGGAGAGGTGGAGGTTTGTCCTGGAAAGGAGAGGAATGAAGGTTGGCCACAGTAAGATGGAGAACGTGTGTGAATGAGAGGGACCCAAGTGGAAGAGTGAGGTTACAGGGAGACGAGATTAAGAAGGTGGAGGATTTTAAGTACTTAGGGTCAACAGTACAAAGCAATAGAGAGTGTGGAAAAGAGGTGAAGACGCGTGTACAGGCAGGATGGAACGGGTGGAGAAAAGTGTCAGGTGTTATGTGTGATAGAAGAGTTTCAGCTAGAATGAAAGGATAGGTGTATAAAACTGTGATAAGACCAGCGATGTTGTTTGGTCTAGGGACAATGTCAATGAGGAAAAGACAGGAGACAGAGCTGGAGGTAGCAGAGATGAAGATGCTGAGGTTCTCTCTGGGAGTGACCAGGAAGGATAGGATCAGTAATTAGTACATTAGAGGGACAGCACATCTTAGAGATTTTTGAGTTAAAGTCAGAGATGTACAGAAATGAAGCAGAATAAAGTACATTTAAAGACACAAAATGCCAGTTAAGATAATTACCTATAATGTAAACTGACTGGGAAATCCGATTAAAAGATCCAAAATAATGTCAAAATTAAAAAAGGATGACATAGAAGTAGACTTCCTCCAGGAAACCCATCTCACCGAACCAGAACATGAAAAACGTAAGAGATGGAGATTTAACCAGTATTCATCTTCGTATAAAAAGGGTTCAAAAAGACTAATTTCCGCTAAATTAAATTTTGAATGCATATTTGAAAAAAAAAGACTTAGACGGGAGATTTGTACTGGTCAGAGGGATTCTACAAGGTATTTTGGTTACTCTTTTAAATGTTTATGCGCCCCAGGTTCTGATTGGAAATTTTACAAATATATCTTTGATTTGATGAGCTTTGAAGCTCAAGGTATCCTCATCTGTGGAGGGGACTTTAATGTCAGACTTCACACAAAACTTGATACCTCAAAACTTTGATACCTCAAATCCTTATCAATCTGAGGGCCCAAAAACTACTAAAAATATAAGATTAATGATGAGGGAGCTTGGACTCTCAGATATATGGAGAGATTTGAATCCAACTAAGAAAGATTATACTTTTTTTTCTCACCCTCACTCTGTTTATTCTAGACTTGATTATTTAATTACATTTCAAAGAGAATTGTTTAGGGTGAAAAATTGTAATATTGGAACCATGGACCTGTCAGATCACACTCCACTCTATATGGAGCTGATGTTGGAACCTGACAAGAAGAACACTATCTGGAGGTTAAATACGGGCATTTTAAATGAAATGAAGAGCAAATAAGAAGGGATATTACAGACTACTTCACCGACAATGACAATGGGCAAGTCTCACCACTTATACTCTGGGATGCTTGTAAGGTAGGGGGAAGATCATAGGTTACTCATCAAAATTGAAGAAACAGAGAAAAGAAAAGACAAACTCAATTACAAACTCAACATAAAAGAATGGACAGTTACAGTTACAATGGACAGAAAAACCAAAAGGGAAATTGATAAAATAAAGAATGAAATTCATGAAATACTCTCAAATGACATTAAGAAAAAGATGATTTTTTAAAAACAAAGATATTATGAAGCAGGAGGAAAATCAACAAAGCTACTCGCATACAGATTAAAAAAGCAACAAGCAGAAAATACAATTTACAAAATAAAAGACCCCACAACAGATTCTATATGTTGTAAACTAGAGGATATCCATCGGTAATTTGAATCTTATTATAAGGAGTTACAGTATATAGGCAACCCAGGCTGGATGAGACATAGATTGACAACTTTTTCGATCAGATAAGAATACCCACAGTTTCAGTTGAACAAAATGAATGCCTAATTAATGAAATTAGGGAGGAAGAAATACAAAAGGCAATCTCAAAGATAAAACCAAATAAGTCACAGGGACCAGATGGATTCCCTTCAGAGTGGTACAAGGAAATGAGAGATCTATTAATACCTGGTATGAAGGAAACATTTAACTAGGTGCTCAAGACTGGCTTAATCCCCCCCTCTTGGAATGAAGCTGTGATTTCTTTGATACCTAAAGAGGGTAAAGATAAACTAAAATGTGGAAGTTATAGGCCGATAAGTGTTCTAAACCAAGATTACAAGATTTTCACCCACAGTATGGCCAAAAGATTAGAAAATATTCTGACGCAGATAATTAGTTTGGACCACACGGGATTCATTAAGCAAAGAGACTCAAGATAACATCCGCTGAACACTACATTTAATTGAAAACATTAATGAAAATAACATAGAGGCGGTTCTATTGAGTTTTGTTGCGGAAAAGGCATTCGATCGGGTCAATTGGACATTTCTGTATCGAATTCTGAGGCATTTTGGATGCCACCAGACTTTTATAAATATCATTAAGGCTTTGTATAAAAGTCCAACAGCTAGGATAAAAGTAAATGGATCTATATCAAACACATTTGATTTGGAGAGGGGCACCAGACAGGGTTGTCCTATGAGCCCACTTCTGTTTGCCCTATTTATCGAAGGACTAAGCCAAGGTATTAAGATAAAAATATTATAGGTATACAAATGTCAGCTCAACAACATAAAATCTCTTTATTTGTGGACGTCCTAATTACTTTATCAAACCCAGAAAGTTACATTTTAAAACTTATGTCATTCCTTGATGCTTTTGGCTCTGTCTCGGGATACAAATTACATATTTCAAAGACTCAAATCTTAGGTTTCAACTATAAACCTAGCCAAATTTTAAAAACTGCCTTTAACTTCAATTGGAATTTTAATTATATAAAATACCTAAGGGTCAATATTCCAAAAGATCTAACAAAATTATATGCATTAAATTTTAGAGTATTAATTCAGAAAATAAAAGAAGATACTAAAAGATGGAACTTATTACCCATACTAAGCTTTGAGTCAAGGATTGAGACAGTGTCAATGAACATTCTGCCCAGAATGTTATATTTGTTTCAAACTCTTCCAACTGAAATTACAGATAAACACTTCAAGGAATGGGATAAACTGATTTCACGCTTCATTTGGCAAGGGAAGAAACCTAGGATCAGATTTCAATCTCTCCAATTGGCCAAAAACAAAGGAGGGTTTGCACTCCCATGCCTAAAGAATTATTGTATCTCATCCCACCTGAGGATTCTAGTTTGCTGGTGTAATTCTCGGTATCAAGCAAGGTGGAAAGAAATGGAAAAGAACATATCTGGGCTGATTCCGATTGAGGCCAGGTTAGGGGACAAAAGACTTATTAAAAAAATAATGGAAAAGGGAAATAGGTGGATCAACTTATCAGTGAAAACTTGGATGATGACCATCACTAAGCATAATGTGATGGATGAAATAAAAATTTTGCGTTAGTGCCCCTATGATATAGATTTTACTCCCAATAAATTGGATGCAGTTTATAAGGGTTGGGCTGAGCAGGGTCTTTCCACATATTGCACTTTCTTTAAAAAAGTGACAATAAATGATTTCCAGACATTGAAAAGATTATATGGGCTAAATAATAATGACCTCTACAGATATCTTCAGTTGTGTCATTATATAGACAATGTTTTTAAAAAAGGCCATTAAATATTTGAAAATAATTTACTGAAAGTTTTTATTAGTATCTATGGGGCAGACTCTGGGCATAAAATAATATCAAGAATATACAAAGGTCTTCAAGGGATGGAAGAAACAAACACCAACTATATAAAGCAAAAATGGGAACAGGAGGCAAATGCCAGTATTGCACAGGAAGATTGGGTTAGACAATGTAAATTTCAATGGTCATTACAAGCTCGCGCCAGTGGAGGGCATTTGGATGGAAGACGATTGTTAGATATTTTATTACACCTGTCCAGAAGCACCACCACTCAGGCTCTGCCAGCTGTTGGAGGAATTGTGGTTCTCTGGAAGCCAACCACTATCATATATTTTGGGCTTGCCCAAAAATAAATTCCTTCTGGCAACAGATACATATAGAATTGGTAAATATATTCAGACCTACCATAGCCTTCAAGTGGGACGAGCTGTTATTTGTTTTTTTGCCACCTACATCTATGAGTAAAGAAGCCAGGTATCTGTTTGGTATATTGACTATTGCAGCAAGGAAGTCAATTACTAGAAACTGGCTTAAGCCTAGCGCACCCTGTATCGAGAATTGGTTTGTTATAATACATGAAATTTATGTAATGGAAAGGATTATTTATACATTGAACCTGCAAAAAACTAAGTTTTTTGAATTATGGAGAGACCTGAAAATATACATTTCCCAGAAATGCTCCTCTTTTGTTTGATGTATGTTAAAATGTATATATGTGTGTATGTATGTACATACTGTATGTATGTATATATGTTTTTTTTTTTTCCCTATTACTATTCTGTTGTTACTATTCTTTATGTAACACCCCTTGTTTTGGTTTTGTTGTTTTTTTGTTCTGAAAAAAATAAAATATATAAAAAAAATAAAGTCAGAGAGGCCACACTGAGATGGTTTGGACATGTCAAGAGGAGAGATAGTGAACATATTGATAGAAGGATGCTGAGTTTTGAACTGCCAGGCAGGAGGCCAAGAGGAAGACCAAAGAGGAGGTTTATGGATGTAGTGAAAGAGAACATGAAGGTAGTTAATGTGAGAGAAGAGGATGCAGAAGACGGGGTTAGATGGAGGCAATTGATTCGCTGTGGTAACCCCTGAAAGGAAAATCCGAAAGGATAAAAAGAAGACATGTATCGCCACATATATATTTGAATAAGTTCACTTGAAAAGTCTCAAACTGTTGCACTGTCACCAACTCCACCCACTATCTGTCAATCAAGCGCCCAACCAATCACGGCCCCCAACAAATCACGTCTCATCTGCCAGAAGGAATCCCGTGAACAAAAGGCATCTTCTTTGTTAGAAGAAATAACTATACATGGACTTCCCAGTTAACATAATTTTAGAGTGTTATAACTTTTCCAACCATTTTCATGTTTTTGAGCGGAGAGTCCAAACAGCAGGAACAACACAGAAAATAACAATGAATAGCTGGCTAGCACGAACAGTCTGTCCAGCTATGATTCCGTTTGGAATGAGACAATTGATGTAGCAGTGACGTGCGGTCAGGGGAGGGATATGAGGTACAGCCTCACCTGCCGTGATGAAAAAAAAGAAAAATGGAAGAAATAAATGGTTATATTTATCCAGTGATGTGTATTATAAAGTTATTTTCTGTTTAACGTCACCAATTTTAGGTTATTTTTACTCAAAATCGCTGAATTTTCACATTTATCGCTAAAATACTGAAGTAAGACCTGCGGCGAGGCACCAGCCAGCCGAGTCTCACCATGGATTGAGCAATGGGTCGACTAGTTGTGCTGCCATGCTATACAGTGAGACCATAATGCTATCTCTCTATACATCGCTATTAAAAAATTCAAACACGCTTGCTCTATGAACTGAATTCCCATAATTTAGCTAATGTATATAATGTAGAGTATTTTTTTGTGAACAACTGTATGTGTGTAATGTCTTTCTTGAGTTGAGCGGTCCTGAAACCGCTGGGAAGAGGCATACAATTCCCCAGCCTCACGGTAAACGCACTGGTGATCCCAGGGATTCGACCGAGGATTCCTGTTCCTTGGCTGTAGAAGAAGTGACAGTAAACTACAATCTACAGTCAAGTGCAGCCATTCATTTTTTTTCTGCTGGCCTTGCATTACTATAAAAATGGAGGGTTACACATTTCAACTCAAAATTTTTTCAATGCTTTTGTTCAGAAGGAGCAGCGCATAGACTTCGTTCATAAGTAAACGTAACATATAAAAAACATGGAGGAAACGACATATCTTTTTTTTTTTTGTCAAATGTGCTAATTGATTGTTACAAATTGCTCTTAGTAAATAATTGCTCTTAGACCCACTCACTGTCGTTAATTAAATGGTGAATAAGTTAAACTGTAGGTTCATATTTTTGTAAATCTAATTATGATGAAATCAGTGCCTCACCAGCCATGAACCTCACCGCACGTCACCGCGACGTAGTATCCAAAATGCTCCTTGAGCATCTGACAAAACCGGTTTTTAAGTAACTACATACAGTTCTGTTCATGTAGTCAGCTAATGGAACTATCACTTCACTAAAATCTCTTTTCCACTTGCTCTTTTGACAGAGGTGCCTTTTCCTTTAACGTTACCTCCTTTCCCAATCTCACGATTAGTTAGCTTTCCAGATAGCCTGCTAACATTCATCCACAGCTTCGTAATGCAATCCTAATTTGCCAATACATAGTTGTTACGTCATCACGTTGATTTTGGACTACTTTGGGTGCGCTTAGTTTATGATAACATGAAGTCTGATATTATTGTTTTATTGAAGAATTTCCATGGGTTTCCGCTAGTCAATTTATAATTATATATTGGGATATAATATGACATAGGCCAACACTGGGTCAGTGTTCTATTTTTAGGTTAGAGAGGTATTATCCAATCAGAATTCAGCTAGCTTGTGTTGCCGGGCTGTCTGAAATCTGCCCAGGACCTTCGAATCTAGAATGCAGGTCTCCCTGTACTATGAGAAAACGGGCACATATAGTTAATAGACAGATGCGATAGCCAATCAGATCACGAGTTGACCTTCTAGGACCTGCCAGCTAGCCCATGTTGTCCTGAAATGTACGTGTCCTGGGATTGGATACTCACTCTGAGAAGGCGGCGCTATGCAGATACTATGCAGATGAACATTTGAAGAGAAGCTCTAGTGAGATGAGGGTCCGATCCCTGCTCTAGCTAACCTGCTCTAGCTAACCTGAATTAGCTAACGTGTTCTAGCTAATGGAGTGTTTTTGAGGATAGAAAGGAACATGGATTTTGTGTTTAAATAAGCCGTTTGAACAGCTTTTTCGGTGAGTACAATCATTTAATTAATTTTTTTCATATTTAATGTTCTTGTAATTTAATTTCATTTATATCAAATCAATAATACCGAAATAAAATGAGAAATATATTAAAAATGGAAAAAAAAAAACATTCTTGCTCTTCTGCAATGTTTGTAAATAATGTAGCGCACTTGCACAGCTATGTGGTTATAGTGGAAAACCACAAAGGGACTTGTCTCTGCTGGAAAATAGCGCATTTTATACATGATAGAGGTGAAATAACATCTAGTTGTGTATTAGTGTATGTCTGTATTTCGTTTCTTTAGCTGCGGTGTCATAAATGATGGTCATTTCAGTCAGTTTTGTTCTGTGATGTAGTGTGACGCCCATAAAAGGTGTGACAGTGGGGTTCTTCTGTGCCAGTGACAATAAAAGGAGTGGGGCTGACACGTTTTTGTCCCATTTGAGAGAAGTTATAAACACCTCAGTCCTGAACACTACATTGGTGGTAGCCGTGGGAGTACTATGGGATGTATTTATTCACACTTGACTAAGGCAGTGGCGGGCCGTGCATTTCATATCTAGGCCTTCAGTAATGCTATCCTTAGTCAAATTTGCATAAATACATCCCATAATGCTGTGAGCAACTCCCACTGCTGTCACCAGCATAACCCGGAAATGCAACAGAAATGCTGAACAGCCTTAACTTGCAGCTACAAGGCCAGGGAAAACTCATTTGTGACATGTATAACCACATAAAAGCATTTGAGGTGAAACTAGTGCTGGTTTTGTACCAAGAGAAAAAGCACAACCTCATCCATCTCTTGCTACCCAAAACATCTCTGCAAAGAACCCAGCGGTCCCGTTCCCGGCTGAAAGGTGTGATGAAGCACCAGACATGCTGAAGGCGGAGTTCCGTGTGCGATTCCATGAACTACATGCTAATGCAAAAGAAATCTGTCTTTTCCAGAACCGCTTTATTGCCGACATTGATGAAGCCCAGCCTTTTTATCAGTTTGAGTTGGCCGAGTTACAGAACTCTGATGATCTGAAAGATGTTTTCAAGCCAGTCTCGTTGATTTCTATGCCGCTCTCCCAAATGACATAATAACTGGAAAGGGTTATTAATATTTGTTTCTGGAAGATAATAAATGTTTACATTTAGGCACCCCCGTGAGCGTGACAGTCTTTCTGCTACAAACTGATCACGGCCCCCGATCAGAGAAGGGAAAAGTTATGTGGTCCTTACAGGAATAATTTTGGAGACTGCTGCTTTATATTTTTGACAATCTTTCCTTCTTTGAATGTCTTCTTTCCTACCTTAGTAATCATCTCTCAGGATCAACTGCTGCATTATTCTCTTTCCTTGCTGTCTTGAAGAAATCTCGTTGTTGCAGCAGGCATGTTTTAAGATTAGTAACAGTTCCCTTGTCTCCTTGGTATAAGATATCCTCAGCATATCTATTTGAGTAATACTATCTGATGTTGCCACTTTTTCTCTGCCTATAAGACATGTAGAAGTGCCTCTGTGATCAATAAAAAAAAATCTCCCACTTTTTGTGAAATTTTCTGTACTTTTAACGTTTCTCTTCATGGCATTTTTTGAGAAAGCCATGACTGGGGTTGGGTGACAGCATCATTTTTTTTCAAGAGGTACCATCATGGTGATCTCATCCTTGTGAATCTCTTGCAGTTAATGAAACATCACTTACCTAATTTTACAAGTCTGTAATTTTCTGGGAAAAAAATACTAATACTTAGTACATGGTCCTATTTATTTATTGTCGGGAACATGTATTCCTCCTCCAAATAAATTATTTAAAAATTGAAATCGATTAATAAAATAAAAAATTAACTATTTGTAAATTATTTTTAATGTATTACATTATACATGTATACTACCTGTCAAATGTTTCAGAACACCCCAATTTATCCAGAATTCCATTGAAAATGATCCAGCTTAATGTCTCATTGTAATGTGAAGTTGGTATAAACAATTTTAGTTAAAAAAGAAATGGAATCAATTTAGAAACCAAAATATATTCCAAACCTTTAACTCATTAAAATGGCTACCTTTGGCAGTTATCACGGTTGAACACTGGCATTCTTTCTACAATGGACATCAAATATTCTTCAGACAGTTCATCCCAACTCTGTTGCAAAAGTTCCCATAAATGTGTAGCACTTGTAGGTTTCTTTGCTATCACTTCTGTCAAGTTCATTTCAAAACCAGCTCAATGGGGTTTAAGTCTGGAGACTATGCTGGCCACTCCATGTTATAAGCATACTATCTTGTTGTTTTTTTCTTAAAGTAGTTCTGGCATAGCTTGGATTTATGCTTTGGTTATTATCTTGGTGTAGGTTGAAACTCTGATAAAGTAGGCGTATCCCAGAGGGTACTGCATGGCGCTGCAGAATGATGTGGTAGCCATTTTGGTTCTGTGTGCCTTTCACTGTGTACAAGATACCAACCCTGGATTCAGAAAAACCGACCAGACCATCACACTTCCTCCTTCATGTTTGACAGTTGATGTCACACACTGAAGAACCATCCTTTCATCCACCCAGCAGTGTACATAAGTCCTGCGGGATGAACGGAATATGTCAAACTTTGATTCATCAGTCTGTGACACCTTCTTCCAGTCTTGTAGTGTTTCATGGCTAAGGGAAGCCTCTTTTTCTTATTCTGAAGTCCCAGCGATGGGTTTTTTGCTGCAACTTCACAGTTGAAGTTGAGACTTGCTTACCACAACTACTGAAGCTGTTGTCCTGGGAGTCACTTATTACACAAGCTGTTGACTGTCAGGAACTTTTCCTCTGGTTCTATTCTGGCTTATGGTCTGCCAGGCCTCTTCTTTTCAGCATTTCCCCCAGTTTCAGAGTACCTTTCGATGGTTCTGTACTTGACTTTCTTTGCAATTTTTCTGTTGGAAAGACTTACATTTTTAAGTGTTAAGATGGTCCGTCTCTTTTTCCCCAACATTTTATAGTAACACACTACTTTCTGCAGTACAATACTGCTCAAATGATACAACGGTATTATAGCAAAGTGTGTTTCAACACTACTTTTATGCAGTTAGAGGGTGTTGTAAGTACTTAAAAAAAAGTTGGGATACCTGTTGGAACTGGTAGCACCAACATTTGGGACTTGATCAACCTCCCTTGCTGCAAAACTGCTTTAAGTTGTTGACCCATTTCTTATTCAGCTTTTCATATAAACCTGAAATTTGCACTATTTTTTCTGTTTTTTTTAACCTTACCTTTAATCTCCGGAAGTCCACCACTTACCTTTGTACCATTCCAAACTGTTCAGTGTACTTGAAATGCTTGAATTTTAGTACAAAACTGGTAAAATTGGGGTGTTCTAAAACTTTTGCTGGTAGTGTATGCCACAAAATGTATAAAGTGAGACTAAGGGCAGGTTCACAACTAAATGTCTAAACCAAGGATCTCTTTTTGTGTTATTTTTTAATTTACACTGCAATATTCTAAGCAATATAAATAAATGTCAATGTCATTCCTACATCCACTCATTGTACATGTGGGTGTTTTTGACCCACATGTGGGTGGGTCTTCCTCGAAGTCTCCTACCGGGAGGAGACTTCGAGGAAGACCTAGGACACGCTGGAGGGACTATTTCTCTCGGCTGGCCTGGGAGCGCCTCGGGCTCCCCCAGGAGGAGCTGGAGAAGGTGTCTGGGGAGAGGGAAGTATGGGCATCCCTGCTGAGACTGTTGACCCCTTGTCCGTCGTACCTCCCTGCCTGAAATCCTCAACCATAGTTCCTCTGCCCAAAATTCATCACTGGACTCAATTACTACCGGCCAGTGGCACTCACCCCTGTGGTGATGAAGTGCTTTGAGAAACTAATTAGGAAGGTTAACTAGGTTAATGTTACATCTTTTTTCCCCTCCCACTTTTGACCCCCATCAATATGCATACAGGGCAAACCGATCCACCGAGGATGCCATCACCACAGCGCTCCACACCATGCTGGTGCACCGGGAGCAGAAAGAGAGCTACGCATAAGTGTTCTACATAGACTACAGCTGTGCTCAACACCATCTTCCCCCACAGATTGGTGTCCAAACTACTGGACCTGGGACTACCACACTCCACCTGCCTTTGGATTAAGGATTTGTCTTACGGACCGCTCCCAGACAGTTAGAATGGGATCCCAAACTTTGGTAGCTCTCAGCCTCAGCATTGGCTCCCCATAGCGCTCTGTGCTGCTGCCTACTCTAGAAACACCATTGTCAAATACGCGGACGACACTACTGTGGTAGGGCTCATCTCAGGAGAAGATGAGTCCGCCTACAGGGACAAGGTGGAGTGGCTGACGGTGTAGTGCAAAACCAACAACTTGCTCCTCAATACAAACAAGACCAAGGAGCTTATAGTGGACTTCACAAAACGGGACATTGAGCCACTGCGCATCATCAAGGTCTGTGTGGAGAGGGTCCCTGAAATCCGTTTCCTGCACCTGCCGGACCTCCCTAGTCATTCAGGGCTTCTGTTTGGGGTAGATCTTAACGGTCTTGTCCACTGTAACATTGTCAGTGCAGGTCTTAATGTAACACAAGATGCTGTTGGTTAACGCTTCCAGATCTTGGTGTTGGAAAATATCCCAGTTAGTTCTACCAATGCAGTCTTGCAGCTGCTGAGAGGCTCCCGTAGGCCAGGTTTTACCAGTCTAACATGGCAGAGGACTTGACCTGGACCACAAACATTACCAAGTTAGTGAGGAAAGCCCAGCAGAGACTTAACAGTATTTTTCGCACTATTGCATTTCAATGAGTTTCTTAAACCTTTAACTGCCCTCAAATTAATGGACTGCTCTACATGTTCAAAGACATCCATAACCTTTCTCTTTTGTACATCCTTGACTACCTCCACACCAAAATTCCTAACTGGACTCCTAGGTCTGCCTCGTGCATCATTATTGTTCCTTCACAATGCCTGACCCCACTATGGAATTCTGAGTCTTTAGCCATTCTGCCCCCCTTGCTTCTGGAAAATATTTCCTCCTGACATGAGGAACATTGACTCCATTTACAAATTTAAATTCTGCCTGAAAACTCACTTGTTTAGACATCCACATTTGCATTGATTGCAATTTTCTGTTGTAAAAATTAAAACATTTTCATTTAGGGAGCGACCCAGTGGGTAGCGCTGTTGCTGTATAGCAAGGTGGTTCCCTGTTTGAGTCACACTCTGTTCGGGGTTTGCATGTTCTCCCCATGTCTGCATGGGTTCTCTCCATGTTCGTTTGGCTTCTTCCCTCCTCCAAAAAAGCATGCGCTTCAGTTGAATTGGCCTCTATAAAATTGCCCATAGGTGTGAGTGTGTACATGGGTGTTTGTGTTGAAAATTAAGGTTCTAGCTTGCAGCCACACTGGCCACACAGGAAGCAAAGGTTGCACTTGTCTTTTATTGGTGACAATCTAGATGAGTTCCAATGATGTTGGCTAATGGTTCTGTAAGGCAGGCAAACAATTAACATATTATGTCCAATAAAAATAGCTTCAAATGTGAAATTAGTTAAATGCATTATTAAATTAACATTAGTCAAACTTCAACTTAAATGCACAATAAATTGTATACAATATAGACAAACTTAACTTAAAATGAAATATCAAAAGACACAGCATACATCACCAGCTTCCAGCAGCATGTGTTTGTTGTCCAATAGGTAGTCCTTACTATTCATGCCTGTATTTTTAGGGGAGGCAATGACGGACAGGAAGAGTGGAGGAGGAGTGTAGTCTGTGTTTTTTTTTTAGGTTATTTCTAACAGGCTGTGTTTATCTGTGGCTTCATGGTGCACTGGTGTCGTGCCCAGAATGTCCCCTCCTTCACGCCCCCAGTCAGCTGAGATAGGCTCCAGCACCCTGCCAGCGAACCATGTCAGCAGACAACAGCAGGTACAGAAAATGGATGGATGGAATTTCATTTAGTTGATTTAGTAAACGTAATTGTCTCTGTAAGCTGAAAACATCTGGGATTTATACATCCATCCATTTTCTTGAATACAAGACCATAATGTCGTCTTCAGCCTCTTTTCCACCTTGCGATTCATGGGTGTTGATGGAGCCTATCCCAGCTAGCTGTGGAGGAGAGGCAGGGTACGCCCTGGATGTGTCACCAGCAAATCACGGAGCTTTGTGAAAGACAAAAACCACTCCTGCACAAACTCACACCCGTGGACAATTTGGAGTCATTAGTTCACTTAAATTACATGTTTATGAAGTTGGGAGAAGAACCAAAGAACCCAGAGGGTGCTCATTAAGGTGAGCATACAAACTCCTCACAGAAAGGAATTGAACCCAGAACCTTCTTGCTGTGACACAACAGTACTACCCACTGTGCCACCATGCAACCCACCATGGATTTAACTTTAGTTTAATATTTTTAAACAACTTTCAAAAATAATACCCCAATAAATGTTATTGAAATTTGAGGCAATTGAGTGTTTTTTGTTGTTTCAGTGAAAAAATTTTTTAATACAAAACAATGTTGACCAAAAGGTTTTTGTATGGATACTTACATAAGACAAGGTGGTTGGTTCTCATAAATAAAATATGCAGCATTTGCATTGAGTCAGAGCTACAGTATACTGCTTTTATAACTGAAGCATGAGTGTTTAATTGGTAGCTGCACAATTACTTACACCTGTTAACTTGTGTTAATTCCTTTCCACAGTCACCTGTCACTATGGCGATGCCATCTGCAGTGTTAATGTTCATGTCCAGTATGCTGTCCTTGGTCAGCTTGGCTCTGCTGCTCCTTCTGTGCATTATTAGAAAGAAAAGACAAATGGAAGGAACATATCAGCCAAGTGCCGAGGAGAGAAAACAGACAGGATCAGCAGGATCTGACAAACCTCGCCTTCCTCTTCCGTTACCAAAAGAAGAACGTCTCATATAATTGAATGTACTGAAGTGACATGGCACACCTATCCACTTAACCTTTGGATTGCTTCCTCCCATGCTTCTGACCTTTTGAAGTATGTGTCTTATTTTGTGCACCAGAAATCTTCAGACACAATGAGCAGTGTTTGTGATGCATGATAAGATTGACTGTATCAGACTATATGTATTACCTGTCTCACTGTAGGGTGTAAGCAAAGATTTATCGCTTGCTGTCCTGTAAGCATAGTTCAAGTTAATCCATTCTGCCACATAAGGGACATGAGGTTAACTTTTTTTTGTTTTTTCTGTATTTGTACAGTTTTTTTACTGCACCCTATATTTATATACTATAAGACATTGTTTTTGTCAATGGTGCATCATTTATGAAGGATATTCATCAAAAAATAATGACTGTGAAGCACTTTCTTTTTTTAAAAAATGTGAGGTTGAGCTTCTCAGAGCTCCACATAAAAATCCATTGAGAAGAGTATGTATGGTACACAGAGCAGTGTATTAATAAATGCTCACACCCAGGACTGTGACTCTTGCTTGTTTTTGATCCTTGAATATAAGTGGACATGTTCAAAACATTCTTTTATCAAGATTTGTATATTTCTAACAGGTAAAATGTCAAATCCTCAGGATTTATCAGTTTTGAATGTGAAGTAGCCAATGAAGTATACATACTACAACTCTCATACAAATACACTTGTTGAAAATATCAATCTATTTGTTCAGTTTATTTTCTTCTTTCCAGACATGCAATTACAACAGATTTTACTTTCATCAGTGTTGAGACATCAACAACATTCGAAAAGAAAGAAAAAGGGTTGACGGGTAGAAGCCATTGGCTTGTAAGGTTCCCGCCCCCTAGATCAACAACATCTCTCTCATTGCAGCACATTGTCAACCAATACATTGCATATCACAATCAATTTCAATTATTTTACTCTGCTACATTGTTGTTTTGATCCATCTATTTAGTCCAATAGGCATGCGTCTTTGCACACTTCTTTGTCAGTTCTTGAGAAGAGTCACAATTTTGTTAATGTTCATTTTGTTATTCCTTTCAAGGGTTGTTTCTGGTCAATTTTATGATTTGATCGCCGTTGGAATGTTTTGCTTTGTGTGGCTGAATTGATGTTGCTTTCTGTGCCTTCCACACTCCTAATCACTGATGTCAGCATCACGGTTTCTGGCCTTCACATCCAAACGTTTTCCCCATTTCTCCAGCTTTTGGGTGATATCCTCCTTGAGCCGAGCATTGGACTCCTCATGCCAGTCACTCATCCTGGCTATGGCTTCATTCAACATGATAGCCATAGCCTCCTTATACACCCTGGCTGTTGCCTCTGTTGCTCAGCCGATATCCTCTTATGCTTTGGTCTGTTGTAATCCCTTTTTTCTCAGCTTGCGGTCTAGCATGAAAACACCAAACCCCAGTGCTGTTATCCCGATTGTCATGGAGGTAAAGATGTACACATCCTCGACGTCTTCCACATCCAGTGGGGCCAGACACATAGTTCTGAAAGCATCCCAGCTGTCTAACATGTAGCCAGCCAAAAAAGTCCCATCTGGACAAGTTCCGATGGGTCTGGTGGAAAAAATTCTGTCAATTGCATTAAGTGACCAGCTCAGCAGATTCATCTTGGTTAGCAGACTTCGTATGATGATATAGAATAGAGTCTTTTGTTGGTAACACAATGTCTAATGTAGTGTCTATCAATGACAGATTGGTTTAGGACATGTGCAATCTCAAAACAAACATGGGACATCAAATTGCTAAAATTTTAAACCCTTTAAGGATGAAGAGAAAATGGATGGCAATGTTTTTTCATAAATTCTCCCATGCATATGAGTCTGTATTTCCATCTTGAATAATCTTGAATAAAAAAAATTGTTTTTGAAAATGTGTTTTAGGTTGTTTTCAACATGTTATGGACAGGGGTTGGTTGGTAAACCATGTTGGTCCAAGCAACATTTGATATTATACCAGAAATCCTATTTGTGTTAATGTTCCTCTGTATGTTTCTCATTTCTTACCTTTGTGATATACCTATGACTTTTCCAAAAAATACAGGCTGCATGTGCCATAAGGCAGGCCAAAGTTGCGAGAGCTTGGGGAGCTGATTATCTCAAAGATCTCCCCAAGTAGATGAATCTCTCTTGGGTTATATAGTATTGAATATTCCACAATGTCTTCATCCTGCTGGAGCTCAAAGTCGGACTTCAGACTCAGGGCCCCGATGTAGATCTGATGGACAGATGTAAATCAGCATAAATGATAATTTGATAAAACAAAAAATATTCAGTCATTTGACACTCTAAAGACAGATCTCACCATCTCAAAGGGTCATGTGATTGCCAAACATTTCTACAAGCAGTCTGGTTGGACACAGTTGTGACAACGATCCTCCTCTCTGAACTGTATTTTCTTCTTTAGAAAGTCCATCCATCCTCAATCGCTGTATAGAGATGTTTATCATCCCCTTTATCATCCCCTTGTGTTTTGTCTCATACTTTGTGCTGTACTGTCTGATGTACTGCCTGTGTTGTACTGCCTGTGTTACTACCTGTTGTACTGCCTGCTATACTGTCTGTGTTGAGCTGCCCGTTGTACTGCCTGTTTAACGTGGGTCAGAGAGGACTGCAGTTTCATCTGTGCTGCATGTCATGCATATATGGTACACTTGACAATTAAACTGACTTTGACTTTATCCGGGGCCCGGATCGCGGGAGCACAGTCTCAGCAGGGATGCCCTTTCTTCCCTCTCCCCAGAGACCTCTTCAAGCTCTTCCGGAGGGATCCCGAGGCGTTCCCACGCCAACCAAGAGACATAGTCCTTCCATTGCATCTTAGGTCTTCCCCGAGGTCTCCTCCCGGTAGGACATGCCCGGAACACGTCTGCAGAAGTGAATCCAGGAGGCAGCCAGAACAGATGCCCGAGCCACCTCAGTGGGCTCCACTCGATGTGGAGGAGCAACTCCATCCTCCTCCCTGATGACTGAGTTCCTCAGTCATCTCGAAGGGTGTGCCCAGTCACTCTATGGAAAAAATAAAATTCAGCCGCTTGTATCTTGTTCTTTTGATCATGACCCAAAGCTCAAGACCATAGGTGAGGGTGGGAACGAAGATTGACCAGTAAATCGAGAGTTTTGCCTCACCGACTCAGCTGTTTCATCCACTGCAGAACCTGCACCGATCCGTCTGTCAATCTCATGTTCCGTTCTTCCCTCACTCATGAACAAGACCATAACATACTTAAACTCCTCCACTAAAGAGGGTAAACTACTTTTTCTGGACGAGAATCATGGCCTCGGATTTATAGATGCTGTGCCTCACCCGACTCGCATCACACCCAGCTGCAAACCATCCCAGTGCACACTGAGGGTCCAGGTTTGATGAGGCCAACAGGACAACATTGTCTGCAAAAACAGACCATTGGATGGAGTCCATTTTGGTCCCCAAAATAGACTCCATCCAGATCCTGGCTGCACCTAGAAATTCTGTTCATAAAAATTATGAACAGAACCAGTGATAGAGGGCAGCCCTGCTGAAGTCTAACATGCACCTGGAACAGGTCTGACTTACTGCCGGCAATGCAAACCAGGCTTCGGTCATACAGGGATCAGACGGCCCTCAGTAAGAGTACAGTATAACTTTATTCATCCCTTCAGGAGGTTCCATCAGGGAAATTAATTTCTCCGTCGCATACAGCACAGTCTTCTTCTTTTCCTTTCGGCTTTTTCCTTCAGGGGTCGTCACAGCGAATCAGTTGCCTCCATCTATCCCTGTCTTCTGCATCCTCTTCTCTCACACCAACTACCTTCATGTCCTCTTTCACTACATCCATAAACCTCCTCTTTGGTCTTCCTCTAGGTCTCCTGCCTGGCAGTTCAAAACTCAGCATCCTTCTATCAATATATTCACTATCTCTCCTCTGGACATATCCAAACCATCTCAGTCTGGCCTCTCTGACTTTATCTCCAAAACCTCTAACATGTGCTGTCCCTCTGATGTACTCATTCTTGATCCTATCCTTCCTGGTCACTCCCAAAGAAAACCTCAGCATCTTCATCTCTGCAACCTCCAGCTCTGCCTCCTGTCTTTTCTTCAGTGATACTGTCTCTAGACCAAACAACATCGCTGGTCTCACCATAGTTTTGTACACCTTTCATTTTAGCTGAAACTCTTCTGTAACACATCACACCTGACACTTTTTTCTCCACCCGTTCTATCCTGCCTGTACACGCTTCTTCACCTCTTTTCCACACACTCTATTGCTCTGGACTGTTGACCCGAAGTACTTGAAATCCTCCACCTTCTTGATCTCTTCTCCCTGTAACCTCACTTTTCCACTTGGGTCCCTCTCATTCACACACAAGTACTCTGTCTTACTGCAGCTAACCTTCATTCCTCTCCTTTCCAGGACAAACCTCCACCTCTCTAGCTTCTCCTCCACCTGTTCCCTGCTCTCACTGCAGATCACAATGTCATCTGCAAACATCATAGTCCACGGAGATTCCTGTTTAACCTTGTCTGTCAGTTTGTCCATCACCATAGCAAACAAGAAGGGGCTCAGAGCTGATCCCTGATGCAGTCCCACCTCAACCTTGAACTCCTCTGTCACACCTACAGCACACCTCACCACTGTCTTACAGTCCTCATACATGTCCTGCACCGGTCTAACTTACTTCTCCGCCACTCCAGACTTCCTCATACAACAGTTCTTGTCTGGGTACCCTGTCATAAGCTTTCTCCAGATCTACAAAAACACAATGCAGCTCCCTCTGGCCTTCTCTGTACTTCTCTATCAACATCCTCAAAGCAAATACTGAATTTGTAGTACTCTTTTTTGGCAAGGAACCATACTGCTGCTCATAAATGCTCACTTCTGCCCTTAGTCTAGCTTCAACTACTCTTTCCCATAACTTCATTGTATGGCTCATCAGTTTTATTCCTCTGTAGTTGCCACGACTCTGCATGTCTCCCTTGTTCTTAAAAATGGGTACCAGCACAATTCTCCTCCAGTCCTCAGGCATCTTGTCGCTATCTAAAATTCTGATGAACAACCCAGTCAGAAACTCTACTGCTACCTCTCCTAGACACTTCCAAACCTCTACAGGTATATCATCAGGACCAACTACCTTTCCACTCTTCATCCTGTTTAATGCCCTCCTCACTTCATCCTGACTAATCTTTGCTACATCCTGGTCTACAACAGTCACCGCTTCTCTTTGTCCTCTCTCATTTTCCTCATTCATCAATTCTTCAAAGTACTCTTTCCATCTTCCCATCACACTACTGGTGCCTGTCAATAGACTCCCATCCCTATCCTTACTCACCCTCACCTGCTGCACGTCCTTCCCATCTCTGTCTCTGTCTTGCCAACCTGTATAGATCAGTCTCTCCCTCTTACTGTCCAGCCCAGCATACAAGTCATCATAAGCCCCTTGTTTGGCCTTTACCACCTCTACTTTCACCTTACGCTGCATCTCCCTGTACTCCTGTCTACTCTCCTCAGTCCTCTCAGTGTCCCATTTCTTCTTAGCTTACCTCTTTCTCTTTATACACTCCTGTACCACCTCATTCCACCACCAAGTCTCATTATCTACTTTCCTTCCAAATGACACACCAAGTACCCTCCTACCTGTCTCCCTGATCACATTAGCTGTAGATGTCCAGTCATCTGGAAGCACCTCCTGATGACTGGCCTGTCTTAGTTCCTTCCTAAAAGGCATGCAACACTCTTCCATTTTTAGTTTCCACCATTTTGTCCTCTGCTCTGCCTTTGCCCTCTTCATCTTTCTCACCACCAGAGTCATCCTACACACCACCATCCTATGCTGTCTGGCTATACTCTCACCTACCACTACTTTGCAGTCACTGATCTCCTTCAGATTACACTGTCTACACAAGATGTAGTCCACCTGCGTGCTCCTACTTCCACTCTTATAGGTCACCCGATGTTCCTGCCTCTTCTGGAAGAAAGTATTCACTATAGCCATTTCCATCCTTTTTGCAACGTCAACCACCATCTGTCCTTCTGCGTTCTTCTCCTGGATACCAAACCTGCCCATCACCTCCTCATCACCTCTGTTTCATGCACCAACATGTCCATTGAAGTCTGCACCAATGACAACTCTTTCACTTCTAGGTATGCTCTGCATCACTTCATCCAAGTCCAACCAGAATTTCTCCTTCTCCTCCAGCTCACATCCTACCTGTGGAGCATACCCACTAACAACATTGAACATCAGACCTTCGATTCTTAGCTTCAGACTCATCACTCTATCTGGCACTCTTTTTACCTCCAGGACATTTCTAACAAATTCCTCCTTCAAGATAACTCCTACTCAATTTCTCTTCCTATCTACACCATTATAGAACAACTTGAACCCTGCTCCTAAACTTCTAGCCTTGCTATCTATCCACCTGGTCTCCTGGACACACAGTATGTCTACCTTCCATCTCTGCATCATGTCAACCAACTCTACCTTTTCCTGTCATAGTTCCAACATTCAATGTCCCTACTCTCAGTCGTATACTCTTGGCGTTCCTCTTCTCTCTCTTCCTATGAACACACTTTCCTCTTCTCCTTCTTCGACCAACAGTAGTCCAATTTCCACCGGCACCCTGTAGGTGAACAGCACCGATGGCGGTCATTGTTAACCTGGGCCTCGACCGATCCGGTATGGAAGTCATAGGTTTGATTCATATATTTGGTTTGGCAAAAGTTTTACACTGGATGCCCTTTTTGATGCAACCCTTGGGCTTGGGACCGGCATAATAAGACGCTGGCTTATCGCACACAGCACAGTAAGTACACAAAACACAGAAAAAGCACACAGAAAGCACCAGCACATAGAAAGTAGCACAAAGTAGCACCAGCACATAGAAAGTAGTAGGCTCTTCCAAATAAAAAGATTAATAAATAACCCATCAAGAATATACAAATAGAAAATCATAAATACGTATAGTAATAAAAAAAATAAATAGGCCTTGTTAAATATGGGTATTGTGAAATGTCTATAGTGTTTGCATTGTTTTTGCTGTATTGTTTGTGTCGTCCCTTAGCTCTCGTGTGGACTGTCTTCTTCTTCATCTCCCCCAGAGAGGAGTTGAGCAGGGGGATGAAGGAGTTCTTAAGTCTGTTTGTCCTGCATGTTGGGAAGTGTAGCCTCTGGCTGCTCAGGCTTCTCTGGTTGTTGGTAACGGTGTGCAGAGGGTGGTTGACATTGTCCATGATGTCCAGCAGTTTGTCCAAGTTTCTCTTCTTTTCCACCGTTGCCAGAGGGTCCAGCTTCACCCCGACCACCGAGCTCGCCCGCCTGATCAGCTTCTCCAGCCTGGAGAGAGCCGCCTTAGTCACTGTCCCTCCCCAACACACCACAGCGACGACAGGACGCTGGTGACGACAGACTGATAGAACATCCACAGGAGCTTCCTGCAGATGTTGAATGCCCTCAGCCTCCTCAGGAAGTACATACAGCTCTGTGCTTTCTTGTACAGCTGCCTCGTGTTGCTTGTCAAGTCCAGCTTGTTGTCTAGCCACAGCCCAAGATATTTATAGGTCTGCACAATCTCCACCTCCTCCGTTCCTATCAGAGCTGGTCTAGGTTGGGGTCTGTCCCTCCTGAAGTCAATGACCAACTGTTTAGTTTTGGAGGTGTTGAGCTGCAGGCTGTTGCTGTGACACCAGTCAACAAAGTTCCTCACCAGGCATCTACACTCCTCCTCCTCATTGTCCCTGATACATCCCACGATAGCTGTGTTATCTGCATACTTCTGGATGTGATACAGTTCTGGGTTGTAGCAGAAGTCCGCCATGTACAGGGAGAAGAGGATTGGGGACAAGACAATCCCCTGTGGAGCACCGATGCAGCTGACCACAGTATCAGAAGTGGTGTCCTTTAGCCTGATGAACTGTGGTTTGTCGGCGAGGTAGTCTTGGTTCCAAGCAACCAGGCCGGGATCCACTCGTATTTGTAGGAGTTTTTCCTGCAGGATACAGGGCTGGATGGTGTTAAAGGCACTTGAAAAATCCAGAAAAAGGATCCTCACAGTGCCGCTTTCCTTGTCCAGATGCGAATGGGCACGGTGTAGCATGTGGAGGATGGCATCTTCCACGCTGACCCTTTCCCGGTAGGCAAACTGTAATGAGTGCTCAGCATGTTTCACCTGAGGCCTGAGGAGATTGAGGAAGAGCCGCTCCAGAGTCTTCATCACATGCGATGTGAGCGCCACCAGTCGGAAGTCGTTCAGCTCACTGGGCCGGTTCTTTTTGGGAACTGGAACGATGCACGACGTCTTCCAGAGGGTGGGCACCTTCCTGAGACGCAGGCTCAGTTTGAAGACCCGTTGTAGTGGCTCCCTGAGATCAGCGGCGCATGCCTTGAGTAGATGGGGGCTCACCCCATCTGGTCCTGCTGCTTTTCAGGGCTAAAGCTTCTTCAGTTCTCGTTTTCCCTGGTCCGCTGTGAAGATGGGAGGAGGCTGTGATGGTGGTGGGAGCTGGGGGGTGGGACAGAGAGGAGGGCTTGCAGGTGAGAGAGTGGGGGTGGAGAGGGGGAAGCTGAGATAGGTGTAGGGAGGTCGGATAGGTGGTGGGATGGGGGGAGGAAGAATGCTCATGGGAAGGTGGGCTGAGGGGGACTGCTCCGCTGCTGCAGAGAGGGGGTCAGTAGGTTTGGAGGAGAAGGAAGGACTGGGGGAAAGAGGGATCGTGGGGGGCTCCCTTGTACCTACAGATGTGTGGAGGCTGTAGGGGGAGGTTGAATGGGAGGGGGGGGGCACTTTGCCGCTGTGGAGGGGGGAAGGAGGCCATGGGATAGGGGGTGCTGCGGGGGGGCCTGGTTGAACCTATTGAAGAAGTCGTTCAGGTCGTTGGCTCTGTGCACCCCTCCCACCTCTGTTCTGGTCCTGGCTTTGTGCCCAGTGATGTTTCTCACACCTTCCCAGACGTCCCTCCTGCTGTTGGTGCTCAGCTGCTGCTCCACCTTCCTCCTGTAAGAGTCTTTGGCCTCCTTTGTGCAGCGTCTGACCTCTCTCCTCATCCTTCATCCTGAAAGCCTTCTTTTTCCTGTTGAGGACATCCTTGACGTCCTGTGTTATCCACGGCTTGTTATTTGGATAGCACCAAACGGTCTTGGTGGGGGCAACCACATCTACAAAGAAGTTGATATAGTCCGTGAGACAGTGGGTCATCCCATCGATGTCCTCGACATGTCCACCTAGCAGTACGTCCCAGTCCGTATTGTTGCAGCAGTCTCTGAGAGCCTCTTCTGCTTCAGGAGTCCATCTCATGATGGTGTGTATAGAGACTTCCTGCCTTTGGACCAGGGGGGTGTACTGGGTCTGGACCTACACCAGGTTGTGGTCTAACTTGCCCAGCGGAGACAGGGCGGTGACTCTGTACGCCTCTTTAACATTGGTGTACAGTAGGTCAATCGTCCTGTTCTTCCTTGTGTGGCAGTTAACAACCTGGTGGAAAGCAGCCAGGCCAGTTTCCAGGGTGACATGATTAAAGTCATGCTTCAGAAATAATCATGAAGTCTTCAGGATGTTTGGTTTGCAGCCGTGCAACGACACTGATGATCTTCTCACATTGCAGCGGCTGCATTGGCCGATGGAGGGATGTGAACACAGAGGGAGATCACGTGACTGAACTCCTGGGGTAAATAGTATGGACGTATGCTAATGGCCAGCAGCTCCAGATTAGGGCAACATACAACCGCCTTCACTGAAACACGGCGGGGGTTACACAAGCGGTTGTTGTTGTAGATGATGAGTCCCCCACTTTTGCTTTTCCCACATGCCTTCGTGTCTCTGTCCGCTCTCACCGCAGTGAAACCTTGCAGTTCCATGTTAGCATCCGGTATAGCGTCGGTCAGCCATGTCTCCATTAGTATGAACATGCTGCACTCACGGTATATCCACTGGCTCTCCAGAGCGGCCAGCTCCTCAATCTTGTTCGGCAGTGAGTTGACATTGCCCATGATCACGGAGGGAAGCAATGGTTTGAATCATCTCCTGTTGTCTGCCTGCCTAGCCTTTAGCTTAGCCCCAGCCCTGCAGCCATAGTAACGTCTCTTCAGTTCAGCCTGTATGTCATGTTTCTGTCCGTGTTTCGTGTTTCTAAGAGCCAGTAACTCCTCTCTAGAATGAGTGAAAGGGATGGTTCTCGGTTGTACAGCTGTCATATCCATGTGATACATGTAAAAAAGTAGTAAAAGTAGAAAAAGTAGTAAAAACGTACAAAAAACGTGCAAAATAAAAGACCGCTCAACTACGGCCCTGAACCTAATACTCCGGAAGCACTCCCCACAAGATACCACGAGGGACACGATCAAATGCCTTCTCCAGGTCTACAAAACACATGTGGACTGGTTGGGCAAACTCCCATGAACCCTCAAGCACTCGGAGAGTGTAGAGCTGGTCGAGGGTTCCGCGACCTGGACGAAAATGCATTGTTCCTCCTAGATCCACAGTTCAACTATAGGTATAATCCTCCTCTCCAGTATCCTGGAATAGACTTTCCCAGGGAGGCTGACAAGTGTGATCCCCCTATATTTGGAACACACCTTCCGGTCCCCTTTTTCGAAAGGAGGGACCACTGTCCCGGTCTGCTAATTCAGAAGTACTGTCCCCAACTACCATGCGATGTTGCAGAGACATGTCAACCATAACAGTCCCTGCATATCCAGAGACTTGAGGTACTCAGGGTGAATCTCATCCACTCCCAGTGCTTTGCCATCAAGGAGTTTGGCAACCACCTCGGTGACTTCAGCTTGGATGATGGACGAGTCCACCTCCGAGACCTCAGGCTCTACTTCCTCTGTGTAAGACATGGTAGCGGGATTGAGGAGATTCTTTCCACCGCCAAACATATCCTAAGCAGCTCTCCACCTCTACTGTAAACAGTGATGGCTGTGCACCACCGAATAGTTTGCCAGAATTTGTTCGAGGCTGACCGATAGTCCTCCTCCGTGGCCTCTCTGAACGCCTCCCAGACCCAAGATTTTGCCTACGCAACTTCTCGGGCTGCAGTATGCCTGGCCTGCCTGTACCCATCAGCGGCCTCCAGAGTCCTAATATTCAACAAGATTTGATAGAACTCATTCGTCAACTTGACAGCATGTCACGGTTTGATGTTGCTGTGCTGGTGTGTGGCAGGAGGAGAGGCCGAACTTGTGGGCAGAGCCTCGTCTCCACACCTGTTGCTTGTCTCCACACCTGGACCCGATTGGGCTGATTAGCCTGGGGCTTTATAAGCCAGTTTATTCTTTGGTTGTTGCCAGGTTGTTTTGTTCTTCTGCATTACAGTATTTTCCATACTATTAGGCGCACCTAAAAGCCTATAATTTTCTTATAATCCCATAGTGCGCCTTATAATAACTTCGCAAGAGGATGGCGGCTCCTCTCTCTCCCAGTACAGCATTTTTTTCGTGGTTTTTTTGTCTTGTCTTTTGCTGTGTGTTTGTCCATCTTTGTCACGTCCATCTTCGTCATGTCTACTTTCCTCAAGGCGCTCATACTCCCATGAGTTTCTGCTCGACATGCGCAGAACAACTTTATTGGACTTAGACCCAGATACGCGGAAGTGCTGCACAAGTGCGGCCTGCTCCGGAGGCCTGCTCAACCACCGACCCCCACTCCTGCTCCCCGCCCGCAGTGGAAGCGCCACAAGCGGAACATGCGAAAGCAGAAGCGGGCCAAGTGCGGAGGCATCCGGGCTAGGCCAGCAGCTTGCTCTCACCGGCCGGCTATCCCGACCATCACACTTGCCAACATACGCTCGCTGGACAATAAACTGGACTACATCCGCCTGCTCCGATCATCAACTAAGTCTGTGGATGAGTGTTGTGTCTTTGTATTCTCGGAAACATGGCTCACTGACAGCGTTCCGAACTGTGCCATTCAGCTGGACCGGCTAACGTGCTACTGGGCTGACAGAGCGCTCGCTGAGGGGGGGAAGACCCGCGGTGTGGGACTCTGTGTTTACATCAGGAATGCTTGGTGCCGCGACGCTGCTGTGGTTTGTACACACTGCTCTCCTCTGGTGGAGCTTATCATCATCAGATGCTGGCCATTCTACCTGCCCAGGGAGTTTTCTGCCATATTGCTTTTGGCAGTATATATCCCTCCCACCTCTGGCAACAACAGGAGTGAGGCACTGAATGAACTCTACCATCTCATCAGTGAGCAGCAGACAGCCCACCCAGATGCCTTCCTCATTCTGGCAAGGGACTTTAACCATGCAAAACCCAAGAGTGTGTTTCCAAAATTACATAGACATATCAACTAACACCCGCATACAGACCGTTCGTTAGAGTCATTAAGCCTGTGAGAAGGCAGATACGGGTGTGGCCTGATGGGTCTTCAGAGGCACTCCAGGACTGCTTTTCAACCACAGACTGGAGCGTATTCAAAGACGCAGCCACCCACAACAACACCACAGACCTCCAAGAGTACACGGAGACCGTCACTGCATACATGAAGAAATGCATGGATGACGTCACAGTCACCAGAACAATCTCCGTTTGAGCCAACCAGAAGCCTTGGCTGACAGTTGAAGTCCACATGCTCCTGAAGGCGCAGAACACGGCCTTCAGAACTGGGGATGAGGTAGTCCTAAGGACAGCTAGGGCCAACCTGTCACGAGGCATCCGAGTGGCCAAGAGACAGTACTCCAGGAGGATCGCCACCCACTTCAGCAGAGACACCAGGAACCTGTGGCGGGGGATTCAGTCCATTACGGACTACAAGCTGTTACAACCCTGCCGAATATGACTATGGTATGTGAATAAATGGCAGCAACATAAACCAAAAACCCGAATGTTAAGTAAACAGGAACTCGAGCAGCTGAAAATGGAAATAAAGTGGAGCAAACACAAAGGACTTTTCAGTTGTCACGGATGATTTTATATAGTTCAACACAAGACTGCAACACAAAACCAGTGAGACTGCCAAACTAAAAATGATGTCACATGGTCTAGGGCAATGGATGTTGTCAAAATTAACAAAAATAATCTAGAACAGAAACACCAACTAAACAATGCAGGTAACTAAACAAGAAAATAATAACCCTGCCTACCTACACTACTGAGACAGTCAGAAACTGACCAAAAATACAATAGAAGGACAACATCCTCCTATCTAGTGTTTCTAGACAGAGGAATACTATTCTTCTTCTTTTCCTTTCGGCTTTTCCCTTCAGGGGTCGCCACAGAGAATCAATTGCCTCCATCTAGCCCTGTCCTTTGCATCCTCTTCTCTCACACCAACTACCTTCATGTCCTCTTTCACTACATCCATAAACCTCCTCTTTGGTCTTCCTCTAGGTCTCCTGCCTGGCAGTTCAAAACTCAGCATCCTTCTACCAATATATTCACTATCTCTCCTCTGGACATGTCCAAACCATCTCATTCTGGCCTCTCTGACTTTATCTCCAAAACCTCTAACATGTGCTGTCCCTCTGATGTACTCATTCCTGATCCTATCCTTCCTGGTCACTCCCAAAGAGAACCTCAGCATCTTCATCACTGCTACCTCCAGCTCTGTCTCCTGTCTTTTCCTCAGTGACACTGTCTCTAGACCAAACAACATCGCTGGTCTCACCACAGTTTTGTACACCTTTCCTTTCATTTTAGCTGAAACTCTTCTATCACACATCACACCTGACACTTTTCTCCACCCATTCCATCCTGCCTGCACACCCTTCTTCACCTCTTTTCCACATTCTCCATTGCTCTGGACTGTTCACCCTAGGTACTTAAAATCCTCCACCTTCTTGATCTCTTCTCCCTGTAACCTCACTTTTCCACTTGGGTCCCTCTCATTCACACACATGTACTCTGTCTTACTGCGGCTAACCTTCATCCCTCTCCTTTCCAGGACAAATCTCCATCTCTCTAGCTTCTCCTCCACCTCTTCCCTACTCTCACTGCAGATCACAATGTCATCTGCAAACATCATAGTCCATGGAGATTCCTGTCTAACCTCATCACCATAGCGAACAAGAAGGGGCTCACAGCTGATTCCTGATGCAGTCCCACTTCCACCTTGAACTCCTCTGTCACACCTACAGCACACCTCACCACTGTCTTACAGTCCTCATACATGTCCTGCACCGCTCTAACATACTTCTCTGCCACTCCAGACTTCCTCATACAATACCACAGTTCCTCTCTGAGCACCCTGTCATAAGCTTTCTCCAGATCTACAAAAACACAATGCAGCTCCGTCTGGCCTTCTCTGTACTTCTCTATCATCTCTGTACTTCTCTATCAGACAGAGGAATACTAAGTGTGGTAATGTATAGAGGCCTCTGTCTAGCTACCCCTAGGCCATGGACTAACAACATACAAATAAATAACAAAGAATAACTAAACTAAAATGGCAGTACTCACCAAACAGAATATGAAACCGAGATAGACAGAAGGAGAGCTGAGATCAGGTGTGAGATAGATAGATGAAGCCTGTGAGATGAGATAGTTTCAAGATGTAGCTTTGAGAGATGAGACAGATTCAAGACGTAGCTTCTTTCCTGAATGGCAAACAAAGAACTTACATACCGGGTGTGTTTGGGGCGGTACATGCAATTTCAGGTAATTGTGGTAACTGGCTGCAGGTGGAGTGATCAGCAGGTAAATTGGAAGCTCCTTGTTGGACAGCTCCAGGCAGGCACTGGAGCTGGATTGGGTGCTCTGGGCCTAGAGAAAACAAAATACAGGACACAGACACACCACACCCATCTCTCCCACAAACACCCACATGCACATTCACACCTACACACAGTACACACAAAATACACATGTAGGCATACGTAACACAAGCCCCTTCCGCAGTCCTGCGACAGCTCCACCACTCTGCTGAATCAGTTGAATGACTTCTTTGCGCGCTTTGAGGCAGACAACGGCATCCTGGCACAGAAGGCTCCACCCCCTCCTGGCGACGAGGTGTTGACGCTTTCTCCGGTCAGCATGAGGCAAGTCCTCAGAAGGACCAACGCACGGAAAGCCCCAGGTCCTGACAACATTCCTGGTTGTGTCCTGAGAGACTGTGCTGATGAGCTCACAGATGTCTTCACAGACATCTTCATCATCTCCCTGAGCCAGGCTGTTGTCCCTACCTGTCTCAAAGCCACCACCATCATACCAGTCCCAAAGAAGTCGCCCCCATCCTGCTTCAACGACTACCGCCCAATTGCACTCACTCCCATCCTCATGAAATGATTTGAGCGGCTAGTCATGCAGCACATCAAGTCTGCCCTCTCTTCAACCTCGGACCCTTTTCAGTTTGCTTACCGGTCCAACCGCTCAACTGATGACGCCATTTCCATTGCACTACACTCAACCCTCACCCACCAGGAGACCAAAGTGTCATACGCCAGAATGCTGTTCATTGACTTCAGCTCAGCATTCAACACAATCATCCCCCAGCAGCTCATCTATAAACTGGAGCAGCTTGGACTCAGCACCTCCCTACGCAACTGGCTGACTGGCTGCTGGACTTCCTGACAGGGAGACCACAGGCAGTTCAAGTTGGTAACAACACCTCCAGCACCATCACGCTGAACACGGGAGCCCCCCAAGGATGTGTTCTGAGCCCCCTCCTCTTCACTCAGTTGACCCACAACTGCATACCAACTTTCAGCTCCAACCTCTTCGTCAAGTTTGCAGACGACACGACTGTGGTGGGTCTCATCAACAACAACGATGAGACAGCCTACAGAAATGAGGTGGGCCTCCTGGCTATGTGGTGCAAGGACAACAATCTCCATCTGAATGTGGAGAAGATGAAGGAGATTGTTGTGGAGATCATGCACCCAGCATGCTCCACTAACCATCAACGGTGCTGCAGTGGAAAGGTCAGCAGCACCAAGTTCCTGGGTGTGCACATCTCCGAGGACCTGTCCTGGGACCACAACACTGCATCATTGGCCAAAAAAGCCCAACAGCACCTCTACTTCCTCCGCAAACTGAGGAGAGCAAGAGCCCCACCCCCCATCATGCTCACCTTCTACAGAGGCACCATCAAGAACATCCTGACCAGCTGCATTACTGTGTGGTATGGCGCCTGCACCGTTTCCTGCTGCAAGACCCTGCAGTGCATCATGAGATTAGCTGAAAAGATCACTGGTGTCTCTCTCCCTTCTCTCACAGACATTTATAACACCCGTCTCACCTGCAAAGCCATCAGCATTGCAGGTTATCCTACCCACCCCTCTCACAGCCTTTTCAGCCTGCTGCCATCAGGTAGGAGACTGCAGAGTTGTGGGCCAAAACCAGCAGGCTCAAGGACAGTTTCTTTCACCAGGCAGTCAGGAGGCTCAACTCCCTCCCTGCTCTGCCCCCTGCCACAACCCTGAACTCTACTCTCACTCTGCCCTGCCCTCTCCCCAGCACCTGACTACCTCTCCCTCTCTCTCTCCCCTCGTCAACTCAGGGACTGCGCACACATCACTTCCCCTACGGGATTAAAGAGTGTATAGAGATGTTTACCATCCCTTGTGTTTCGTCTCATACTTTGTGCTGTACTGTCTGATGTACTGCCCGTGTTGTCCTGCCTGTGTTGTCCTGCCTGTGTTGTACTGCCTGCATTGTACTGCCTGCGTTGTACTGTCTGTGTTGTACTGCCTGCGTTATACTGTCTGTGTTGTACTGCCTGTTGTACTGCCTTTTTACCGTGGGTCACAGAGGACTGCAATTTCATCTGTGCTGTATATCATGCATATATGGTACACTTGACAATAAAGCTGACTTTGACTTTGACTAGACTTTGACATAGTCTGACAAGTAGCTGCTTACAGCCAGCCTTAAAATTACTTTCAAATGATCATCAGTCCTTTTGGAACGGTATTTGGACTTAATGCTGTTCATGTGGGGAAAAGGCTAAATCACATAAATACATGGTGTTGAATAATACGGTTAAGATGGTAGCACATTTCTTTACATTGGGATTCTTTCCTCTGTGAGTAAGTTTCAAAACTGTCCATGAGCTCTGGGCTTCAGCTAAATGGGATGAATTATGTGATTCTCATGGGGAGGACATTCACAGTCTGATGCTCTGCATAACAGACTACATTAATTTCTGTGTGGAAAGCACTGTATCCACCAGGACTGTGCTGTGTTTTTCCAATACCAATCCATGGATTAATGCTGACATAAAGGTGCATAAAGAGAAGAATAGGGCCTTTAAGTCAGGAAATATGGATCAGCTAAAGACTGGCCAGAGGGAGCTGAGGAGGAAGATCAGAGATGGGAAGAACATCAACAGAAGGAAGATTGAGGATCAGATGCAGTAGATGGTTGAGAAGCATGAAAACCATCTCTGTTCTTAAGAAACCTGATCACCAGGCTGCTGGGGATCAAAAATGGGTAGTTGACCTGCACAACTTATTCAGTAGATTTGACCAGTCATTGGCCACACTGCCACATCCCCAACCCCAACTCCTCCCTCTCTACAACATTCAGCACCCCCATTCCCCACTGCTCTCCTCATCAAACCCCCTAATCAGGCTGTAGAATTCCTTCCAGTACCATGAGATATACTGAGAGCCTAAATTAGAAAAAATATCAATAGGGAAAGACATCATGACCTTGGTCGTTTCTTTGGCTGAGGGACGTTTGGGCAAAGCAATGAAGTTCACCATCCCAGAAAATCTGTCAACTACGATAGAATTACAATGTCACAATTAGAGGGGGGTAGACCAGTAATACAGGCCGTGGATATGTGGGACTAGGGTAGTGAGGGACGGACAAGGGCCTGAGTTCTGCTGAGGGCTTCTGGTGAGACACTTTATGGCAGGCACCCATATAACAAGCACTAACATGACTTGTTACATCCTGGGCCATCTTAGGCCACCAAAACCATAAATAATGTTAATGCCAGGGTGACAGTCTTATGCGTACACTGTAAGAAACTGCTGTAATATCTACAGTAAAATTTTACAGTATCTTCTTGTTTTATCATTTTACAATTTTTACTGTATACCGCAATGCATCTTGGGTCGAAACTAATTACAGTAACCTACTGCATACCTCCTCTGTAACATATTGTAAAATTTACAACAAGTTGTATTCTGGCATGCAGATGAGGCGTATTGCAGGTAAATACTGTTAATATTCAAATTTGGAAAAAAGCGGTTTGAACAAGGAACTTCACAATAGAGAGGAGAGGAGCAAATCAGAATCAGAATCAGAATCACTTTTATTTGCCATCGTCTGTTGGAGAACAGACAAGGAATTTGTTTCCGCCAGGTGGTGTCTCACTGTACATTCATACATTAATTTCTTCTTCTTCTTTTCCTTTCGGCTTTTCCCTTCAGGGGTCGCCACAGCGAATCAATTGCCTCCATCTAACCCTGTCCTTTGCATCCTCTTCTCTCACACCAACTACCTTCATGTCCTCTTTCACTACATCCATAAACCTCCTCTTTGGTCTTCCTCTAGGCCTCCTGCCTGGCAGTTCAAAACTCAGCATCCTTCTACCAATATATTCACTATCTCTCCTGTGGACATGTCCAAACCATCTCAGTCTGGCCTCTCTGACTTTATCTCCAAAACCTCTAACATGTGCTGTCCCTCTGATGTACTCATTCCTGATCCTATCCTTCCTGGTCACTCCCAAAGAGAACCTCAGCATCTTCATCTCATTCATACATTAATTTAACTATCCTAAATACTTTAACTACTATAAATAACTAAATACAAACACAAGACGCAGAAAGCAGTAGGTGGGGAGGGGGGGGGGCACAGTGTACAAGTGCTGAGTGCTTGCGTAAATGGTTGCAAGGATTGGGGACAAATAATTAACAGTTGCAGTTCAAGTGACTTATGGCTTGGGGGAAGAAACTGTTCTTTAGTCTGGTGGTTTTTGAGAGGAGGGCTCTGTAGCGCCTCCCAGAGGGTAGACTTTTGAACATTCGGTGTCCAGGGTGTGTTGGGTCTGAGATGATCTTCCCTGCCTGACTCCTGACTCTTGAGGAGTACAGCTTTTGGAGGGAGGGCAGGGAGGTCCCAGTGATCTTCTCAGCAGACCTGATTGTCCTTTGCAGTCTTGTCCTGTCCCTTTGGGTGGCAGCACCGAAACAGACTGTGATGGAAGAACACAGAACTGATTCAATGACTGCCGTGTAAAACAGGACCAACAGCTCCTGTGGCAGACCGTGCTTCCTCAGTTGCCTGAGAAAGTACATCCTCTGCTGGGCCTTTTTGAGGATGCAGCTGATGTGGAGAGTCCATTTCAGGTCCCGGGAAACAGTAGTCCCCAGGAACTTGAAGTGCTCCACAGAGTCCACAGGGCTGTCTGCGATGGTGAGGGGGAGCAGAGGGGAGGGTAACTTCCTAAAGTCCACTGTCATCTCCACAGTCTTGAGCGTGTTTAGCTCCAGGTTGTTACGACTACACCAGTCCACCAGCTGCCTCACCTCCTGTCGGTATGCAGACTCATCACCGTCCTGAATGAGTCCAATGACAGTTGTGTCATCTGCAAACTTCAGGAGTTTGACGGCTGGGTGTGAGGATGTGCAGTCATTCGTGTAGAGGGAGAAGAGCAGTGGAGAGAGGACGCAACCCTGGGGGGCACCGGTGCTGACTGACTGAGTGTCTGAGGTGATCGCTCTCAGCCTCACCTGCTGTGTCCTCTCTGTCAGGAAGCTGGTGATCCACTGACACATGACAGAGGGGACTGTGAGCTGGTGGAGTTTGGAGGAGAGCAGCTCAGGGATTATGGTGTTGAACGCCGAGCTGAAGTCAATGAACAGGATCCGTGCGTATGTCCCTGGGTGGTCGAGATGATCCAGGATGAAATGCAGTCCCATGTTGACTGTATCATCCACTGACCTGTTTGCCCGATAGGCAAACTGAAGGGGGTCCAGCAGGGGTCCCGTGATGTCCTTCAAGTGGCTCAACACGAGGCGTTCAAAGGACTTCATAACCACGGATGTCAGAGCGACAGGCCGGAAATCATTCAGTCCTGTGGTGGAGGGTTTCTTGAGGACCGGGATGATAGTGGAGCGCTTGAAGCAGGAGGGTACCTCACACAGCTGGAGGGATCTGTTGAAGATCTGTGTGACGACTGGAGCCAGCTGTTCCGCACAGACCTTGAGGCAGGAGGGGGAGACACCATCAGGGCCTGGCGCCTTCCTGATCTTTTGTCTGTGGAACTGCTGACTTACCTCCTGGACAGTCACACTGAGGGGGGGTGGGGGTGGGGCGGGCTGGGGGTGTGAAGGTGATGGGGGTGTGGAGAGGAGGGGGGCTGGGGGTGGGGCGGGCAGGGGGTGTGGAGGGGGTGGGGTGCAGAGAGTCTTTGTTGAGGGGAGTGGAGGTGCGTATGGTGGTGTGATCTGGGCTGCAGGTAGTGGAATGGGGGTGGTGGGTGTGAAGTCCTTTTCAAACCTACAGTAGAATCTGTTGAGGTCGTCAGCCAGGTTCTTGTTGGCCTCAGCAGGGGGGGACGGGCGTCTGTAGCCGGTGATGTCCTGCAGACCTCTCCACACTGACGAGGGGTTGTTGGCAGAGAAGTTCTCTTTCAGCTTGTCAGAGTAACTCCTTTTAGCTGCTCTGATCTCCTTTGTCAGTGTGTTCCTGGTCAGCCGGTACAGAGCCCTGTCCCCAGATCTGTAGGCCACCTCCTTAGCCAAGCGCAGTTGTCTCAGCTTGGCTGTGAACCATGGCTTGTTGTTGCTGTATGTGCGGAAGGTCTTGGTTGGCACACGCAGGTCCTCACAGAAGCTAATGTAGGCTGTCACAGTGTCCGTGTAATCATCCAGGTTGTCCGTGGCAGCTTCAAAAACGCTCTAATCGGTGCAGTCAAAACATTCCTGTAGTTCCTGCTTTGCCTTGTTGGTCCATTTCTTCACCGTTTTCACCACAGGCTGAGATGTTTTCAGTCTCTGCCTGTAGGCTGGGATGAGATGGACGAGGCAGTGATCAGAGTGTCCCAAAGCTGCGCGCGGGGCAGAGCGATAAGCGTCCTTAGTTACAGTGTAGCAGTGATCCAGCGTGTTGTTGTCCCTCGTCGGACAGGTCACATGCTGCCTGTATTTAGGGAGCTCGTTGTTTAGTTTTGCGGTGGTCAGTCACCAGACCAGTGAGCCAAACAAGTCCAAGAAGTCAGATGCTGGTGAGTAATATTTGTTTCAGTGACAGTAATTTCCCTGTACTTTAGCTAAGACAGATTTTGCATTCAGCACAAGGACAGTCTGCATTGTGTTTGCATCGCATTTTTTTTCTCAAATAAACAGGCTAACAAAAGCCAATGAAAATAATGGTACAGCTAACGTTAGCTAAGGGAAAGTAACACGCATTAATCCATTCACCTGCAGAACAGGAATGGGGTATGTTGATGTCGGCAGTACAAGTTGTATTTGGTTAACGTTATAATTAGGTGTGTAACAGTTTTGGACCGAACCGGAAAAGTTTGGTTCGTAGAAATTTTCATTTTCCATCTTCCCGAAATTTGGTTTTAAGCCCTTAAGCTAAATAGCTAAATTTCATTTGGATAATGTGGGCAAATGTTTATTTTTTTTGTATGAACAGAAGTTACTTTATATTGTGAAGTGGTAACAAAAGTGTTGTAGTAATGTGCATGTTCCTTATTGCAGTGCAACAATATGTGAATAAAATCCACACATTTTTTTTTCTGGAAATATTTGAAACAATTCTTTAGCAGCTTTGAAAACTGAGGATAGAACCGGGAGGATGAGGATGAGGACAGAACTGTGAGCCAAAAACTGAAATTTGAAATGAACCCTGGATGAGGGAACCATTGCACCCCTAAATTGAAGTTATCCAACCTTTTTGGTAAGAATCATTGGTAACAGTAATCCAGAATGACTTACTTGCAACCTGTACATCATAATGTTAGAGCTGGAGGGATCCACATACAGTGAGCACCACTGAAGCCCACAGTGACACTGATGTAGGGGATTTTAAGCTAAAAACATTTTGTTCATTTCACAGTGTAATGTATGACAAAGCAACATGAAAACACCCAATGCATAAGGTTTCTTTTCACAGACAGTGGCGCAAGTTACAGTTTAATGTACTGCCACATAATGTTAGTCTCCCTGGGTTCATTACAGTCATTAATGTTAATCTCATTTAGAAAATAAATAAGAACACCAGGGTTGGAAATTAACTTTTGTCTACCAGCCATCCCTTTGTTTTACCAGACATTTTATCCTGACAGTGTCCTATAACTTCATGTGAAAAATAATGAAACTAGATCTACAATATCCAAGCAATAGGCTGTTATTTCACAAGGTAAATAGGAAAATTGTGTCTGTCGTACACACACATGCACACACACACACATACACACAAACACACACACAGTGTAAAAGGAACTTTTTTTCCATCTATAAATGTCTAGTGAATGCTCAAATTTTACCAGACACTGGTAGGTGATAAATTACTACTCTGACAAAGACTACACTCTGGCATAGGTCTTCTTGCTCCATTACTACCTGCTTTAATGGACAATTAAGTTTTGAATTATGAACTTCATGACTAAATGCATGTGTGAATGACTGTGAGGCTAATTTAGCATGACTTGTGTTTTGCAATTTGTGTATCTTTTAGCTACAGGTGGAGGAATGCCGAGGGAAGCCACATACAGTGAATGCCACTACTGAAGACAACAAGTAAAGCACAGAGGTGAAGGGGATTTTCAGGTGAAAATATTTGTTCATTGGACTACCCAGTCTGTGGCACTGAAATTTGATTTGGGATTCAGTTTGTATCCAAGTTACCTCAAGTAAACTAAATTTGCCTTGCTACTCACCCTTAACGCTATACTGTTATCTCTGCCAGGAATTTGTGCATTCGGTTGTGCGTGTGTGTGTGTGTTTGTCATTTCACAAACAAAAATGTCTATCAGGCTAAAATTTTATGTGCACACTCATAACCGTATGTCAACAAAACCTTCTTTGGTTTAATCGTTTCAAAGCCTTTAGAAAATGTTAAAATAATTTGAAATAAATGAAAAAAGTTCCCCAGTGTTGTACGAGCTACCTGTAAAGTGTAAAGAGCTAAACTACCACCTGGAAGAGATCTGCCCTCTACTGAGTGCACATTTCTTGTTGTTTTTGTGGGGTTTTTTTTATGATGTGCAACACTAATAACTTTTTTCTCTTCTTTCTTTCATTTATGCTTTGTAGGCCAGAAATGTATCACTGCAAGCAGTGTGCCCATGAGAGTAAAACTATAATAGGTTGTACTAATCATATGAAACTCCACAGTAATGCAGCAAACTGCCCTTTCACCTGTGTTGTACCTAATTGTACCCATGCATTTAGAAAATTTGTAGCCTTCAAGTCTCATTTGTACAGAGATCATAAAGGGCATAAGTCTGAAAAAAGTACAACAGATGAGCATACTGGTACAATGCTGATGTGTCAGATTGAATTTTGTCAGGATATATTTACAAATCTGAAGGAGTTGCTTAATCATCTGAAAGGCCATATAACAGTGGGCAATAAAATAACATGTCCCTTTAGGGCTTGTGAGAAAACATTTGGAGTAAAATCCACATTTGCATCACATATTTCGAGAACCCACCAAAAAATTTGGCAGTAGAAATACGTGAGGTGATGTTTCAACACCCAGCCCAAGAAACACAGTTTGAAACTCTGTCCCAACTTGTGAGTCAGCCCTCCACCTTTCTCACCGAGAATGATGAACAGTCAGACACAGAATTTGATGATATTGTGGATGATGACCTCTTTTTAAAGAACTTGTCTCTGTTTTACTTAAAGCTTCAGGCTAAATTAGTTTTACTAGCATCAGTAATTCAGACTATCATTGAGGAAGTCCAGGACATCCATGATTCTGCTCATATCTTTTCCAAACTCAAAGAGAAATTGTCTGTGCTTTGGGTGCCTGACATGGATATCATAAATGTAATTGAAGAGCTCAGAAAACATGACATTAAAGAAAGGCAACAACATTTTGCGTACAGATCAGCGTCGCAAGTCAGTGTTCAAAAACCACTTTAACTATGTTGAACCTCTGCCTTTGTATTAAGGTACAAATGACTCAGGGAAAGAATGCTTTGCACAGTATGTGCCAATAAAAGAAACTATTAATTCTCTCTTCGAATCTGAGGCTTTCAGAAGACAATATGAAAAGTCCCATTCACGCCTCTCATCCTGTAATGTGTTGGAAGATGTATGGGATGGACAGAATATGACTGATAATGTCTTGCGTAAAACAGAAACCTCATCTTTAGCCTCGATTCACTATCAAGATTCTTTTGAGGTAGTCAATCCGTTAGAATCACGTCAAAAAAAACATAAGATACTGGCAGTTTATCTGACGCTTGGTGATGTTTTGCCCTACAACAGATCAAACATCGATCATATTCAGCTTGTTCTTCTCTGCCGAGGACAAGACTTCAAGTCTTTCGGAAAGGAAATGGTCTTCAGTTCGCTGATAAAAGATCTGAAGCAGCTGGAGGACAGTGGCATTGTTTTGAGTAATAGTCAAGTCATCAGAGGTTCTGTATGTGCTATAACTGGAGATAATCTCAGCTCTCACAGTATTGATGGCTTTGTGGAAAACTTCAGCAAGAGTTCCCATTTCTATAAGTTTTGTGATGAAGACAGGAACATTTCAGTTGAGTCCACTGTCCATTGGGTCAAAGAAAACAAAACAGTCATATCAGCAGCATGTACATGAACTAAGAGTAGGCAATACAGATACAGTGTGTGGCATAAAATTTGACTCAGTGTTCAACCAGCTTTGTTACTTTGATGTTTGCCAGCCTCGTTTTCCACCATGTCTCAGACATTACCTTTTTGAGGGCGTTGTTTCTGTTGACATGGCGTTGTGTATCAACCACTTGGTAAACCAGGGAAAACAGTTCTCCTATTTGGATTTGAACAGAAGAATAAGTCGGTTTACATATCTTGGAAATGAAGCTGATGACAAACCTCCTGAGTTCAGCCCAGGTAGTGAGAAGTTGAATAGTCATGCTGTACAGAATTGGTGTCTATTGAGAGTACTTCCTCTTAATTGGGGACTAGATCAAGAATCCTTCTGAAAATAATGTCTGGAAGTTGCTTATGTATGTGCACCAGCAGTTACTGCAGATCAGATTGCCTACTAAAATGTTCTTATTGAGGAATACATTCAGTCCAGAGTTGAGCTGTTTCCACTCCATCCTCTTAAACCTAAGTACCATTATCTCTGTCAATACCCTGAGCTTATTCTTCAGTTTGGACCTCTCATCCGTCTCTGGACGTTGAGATTCTAAAGTAAGCATACATTTTTTAAAGTGTGCCAGGAAACAACACAACTTTAAAAACCTTTGTGCTACTCTTGCAGAGTGGCACCAGCTCCTCCAAGCATACCTAGGTGATGGAAGTTTTTTCCCTCCTGTCACCCAAGTTGGAAAAGCAACTGATTTCTATGTTGATGACTATATTGAGAGAATCAAGGTAGCAACTGCACCATTTAACTTCACACATGACACCACTGTAACAACCTGTGCTTTCAGTGTCAAAGGGACAAAGTACAAAAAAGGAATGCATGTTGTTTTAGGATGAGATGATGAGGGGCCTTCACGTGGGTGAGATCAGATTGATTTTGATCCATCGTGGCGACCTTGTGTACTTTGTTGTGGGAAGGCAGCAAGCTGTTGAGTTCCCTGATTTGGGTATTCACAGTTTAACAGAGTTTGTCCAGGAGTCAGACTACATGTGTGTGAAGCAAGAAGACCTTCTTGATTATTATCCTTTAATGGGGTACAATCTGGATGGTACATCAGTAATCATAATCCATCACTCTCTCCCAGATATATACTGACATGGCAGCACTGGGGGAGGCCATAAAACAAGCTGTGTTGGCGGTATTACCCGGCTTACCAGAAGATAAACTACAGTCCCTCCTGAACAAGTTGGAAAGCATTGGTGTGTAATCCAAAACTGATCTGCAGTTCATCAAAGAGGAGGATCTTACTGGTAACATCACACCTATCCAGTGTCGGAAGCTTCTCAGTGCATTGCAAACCGAAGGTATTTACAGTTACAATTACAATTTCGCATTTGGCAAACACTTTTATCCAAAGCAACTTACACATGTCTTCCCTGACATGGTGCGAATAACCTTGGAATCGAACCGGGGCTATTCACACCATGGGTGCCCATACAGACCACTACACTATTGGGGCGCAGATATTGCTTATAAAAACACATAATAAAGAAAAGATTGTTTTATAAAATTAAAGACTATGTACTGTGATACACAAACACACACACACACACACATAAATACAAAAACAAGTTACACACTGTAATATTTCGTGGGACTGCCTGTAGCTTGGATTGCAGTGTGCATTTGCCATGGCATTGTTTTGACAACCTCGTACAATGTCACAGCATTTATTTCTGTCCAGAATTGCATTAATTTTTGGCCGAGTTCTTGTATTGAGGATAGGAGTCAAACCACTCTGCAAGGTCTTCTCCAGCACATCCCATAGACTTTGAATGGGGTTAAGCTCAGGACTGTGGGGGCCAATTGATGTGTCAAAATGATTCCTCATGCTCCCTGGACCTCTCTTTCACAATTAAAGTCAAATAAATTTTGGCATTGTTGTTTTGGAATATGATCGTGCCATCTGGGAGAAAAAAATCCATTTATGGGATAGCCTGGTTATTCAGTACATTCAGATACTCAGCTGACTTAATTATTTTGCTGAATAATATTGATGAGCCTAGACTTGACCAACCGAAGCAACCCCTGATCATAACACTGCAATTTGCTTATTGAAACCCAAACAGTGACTTTTTTTTGGCAGGGCAGTGTGTATATATATACAGTATGATTTCACTCTCAAAACAATATTCCAATTCAATTTATTTGGCATCCTAAACATACACAGTGTGACAAATAACAAAACTCCGCATTTCACTAAAAACAGAGCAAAAGTTACACAATTATCTGTCACTGAGGTAGGGTTTGGACCCAAATGCAGAACACCGAAGACACCACTTTTGTCAATTGCTTTAATCAAAAACAACTTAAACTACATGGGCAAGATGCAAACAAAACTCAGACAGAACCAGGCAGAAAAACAGAACAGACTTACAGGAACCAGTCTTCAGAGACGAACCAGCACCTAGCTTCTTCTTCTTCTGTTTGGTTTAATGGCAGTTTACCCCTTAGTGTCCGCCACCTACTGAGTCTATGTTGGAACAGGAGATTAGGCAGTTACAGACTAGAACCCCTTAGTGACAGATTCTCCTAAATTCTGTCCATTAACCTTGTTTCCTGCATAAAGTCCATCAGTCGCCCCAGTCTTGCCCTATTGTCAACTTTTAGCAGGTTTCCTAAATTAAATGATTCCTTATCCTTCTCCGTCATTGCATTCAAGGTCTTCCTCTCCTCTTTGTATTTCTCACATTCTATCAAAACATGTTGCACTGACTCTGTTACCCCACACTTCACATTTCCCATCTGTGTGTTTACCTATTTTGTACAATGTTTCATTCAACCCTGTATGCCCGATCCTTAACCGTGTTAATGTTATTTCCTCCTTCCAGTTCCTTCCAATCCTTCTTCACTCTCCCACCATGTCTCTGTATTGAAAATAAATGCCTGCCAGTTTCTGCCAACTCCCAGTATTCTTGCCACTGTTTCTGACTGTATTTTTTAATGAGTGCCTTCCCTTCTGTTTTGCTTAAACTGATTTGCAGGTCTATGTCTTGTTGCCTCAATGATTGCTTTGCTAGCATGTCTGCCTCCTCATTTCCCTCTATTCCCACATGGGCAGGAACCCACACAAAACTCACCCCCAGCCCTCTCTCCCAGACTTCACACAGGTTATTGTGAGCCTCAAATATTAGATCTTGTCTACATGAATTCATGGTTTGTATGCTTGAAAGAGCTGCCCAGCTGTTTGATGCTATGACTGACTTTTCCTTCCCATGAATTTTTATCCACTGTAATGCTATTATTATAGCTGCTAATTCTGCTGCATACACTGATATGTGATCTGAACACCTCTGCTTTATTCTAATTTTTCCTGTATGGATATATACTGCAGCCCCAGTTCGGCCAGTATCTAGGTCTTTTGATCCATCTGTGAATATTATTTGATTATTGCCATATTTCTCTTCCAAGTATTTCATGGCTATGAACCCAGCTGTGGTTTGTCTCTTCGTTTCCTTAAGAAGTTTCTTGATTTCAAAATTTACTTCTGGCATCACAAAAAACCATGGGGGAATCCTTGATACTGGAACCGTTTTACCAACATGAATCCGGCTTAACCCTGCCCTTTCTGCAACTCCATTCCCAATTCTACCAAAACTGGCTGCACTGCTGTTTTCATATTCCCAACACTACCTCAGGGTACTCTTTGTGGGGTGATCCTCTCCGTGCCCCTTTATATTAATCCAATATGCCAACATGATTTTAATTCTTCTAATTCTCAGTGGCTGTTCTCCTGCTTCAACCTGTAAAGCTGCTGTAAAGGAAGGTTTTATATGCCCCACAACATATTCTCAACCCTTGAGTTTGCTGTACCTCTAGTTTCTTCAAGTGAGTATCTGTGGCTGACATGTATGCTATACACCCATGTCTAATGTGGCTCTCATCACGGCTTGGTATATCCCTAACAGTGATGTTCTTGATGCTCCCCAGTCCCTTGCAGCGACACACTTTAATAAATTATTCACTTTTTTGCATTTATTAACAAGCCTGTCTACATGCTGTCTCCACGTTAGTTTTTCATCTATCCGCAACCCCAGAAATCTTACTGTTCCAACCTGTTATATTTTTTGGCCATATAGATACAATTCCACTTCCTTATGTCTTCTTGCAAAGCATATTGTCTGTGTCATGCTCACTGAGAATTTAAATCCCCAGCACTCTGCCCACCATTCTGCTCTCCCAATAGCACTCTGCAGTTTCTGCTGTAAATATTGTATGTTGCGCCATAATTATCATAATATTAAACAATGTTGGACTGCACACACTTCCTTGGAGAGTTCCATTCTCTACACTGTACTGTCTGGAGTAATTTGTGCCCATCCGCACCTCAATCTTCCTTTCAAACAGAAAGCTAAACACCCAGTTGTACATATTTCCTGTGATTCCCAGTTTTCTCATTTTCATGAGGAGACCTTCCTTCCACAGCATATCATATGCCTTTTCAACGTCAAAGAAGACTGCTAGAACTATTTCTTTATTAGCTTGAGCTTTCCTAATCTCTGACTCTAACACTAATACATTATCCATTGTCCCTCTTCCTTTGCGAAAACTAGGGATGAGCGAGTACACCACTATCTGTATCTGTATCTGTATCTGTTTGACCAACTAGATTATCTGTATCCGTATCTGTATTCGGAATGGGCGGGACGTAAACCGGAAGTGGTTGTGGTTTGATCGGAAATGGGTGGGGCTTAAATCACTACATTGTTTTAAGTCTAAAATTGATATGGATTGATCACAAGTTGCTGTATTTTTGCTTATTTTAAAACTATTTACAGAACAGCCTCAAAATTGAAATTCAAATAAATGTTTTTGATCACAAAAGTAAGAACTATTTACAGAACAAGTTTTTTATGGAACTGAGTCAGAACATGAATATTCTTAAGTCTATGAGTGAATATTTACCGAAGATCCTCAGAATTGAGATTCAATGCTTTTGATCACAATAGTAAAGGAACTATAGATAGAACGAGTAAACACAAAGTGCATTAATGAAGTGCATACAATAAAAAAAGTAATTAGCTACAAGTGTGCATGAACAAGAATTGTCACACTCAACAAAACTTTTTAATTTTTTTTCTTCTTTTTCATTAAATTTTTTTCTAGTACTTTTTTTCAATGATTTATTTTTAGTACCTAATGATACTGCCATTTTTTTCACATAAAGTGTGTGTGTGTGTGTGTGTGTGTGTGTGTGTGTGTGTGTGTGTGTGTGTGTGTGTGTGTGTGTGTGTGTGTGTTAGTGTCGTACACTACCCACACTAGTATACCTGATACCACACGCGCTATGTCTCGGTTAAAATATTAACTGTTTAGAACAGTTTAGAACAGGTGAAAAAAAAAGACTTTAACCACCGAGACGGTGGTTAAATGCACGCGTACGTGCAACAAAAAACAACAAAAACCAAGAAAGTTCACCACATAACCAAACACCAAAATAGAGGCAAGCTGAAGAAAATCTAGTAAGAAGAACGTGAGCAACAGTGAAGCCACGAACAGAGAGATCAGTAACTGCGTGCACCGGAGACAGCGAGTGAGACAGGGAAACTCCGCTCTAACTGCAGTCTGTAGGGAGGGGCGGGAAGTATGTGTGACTGGCCAATCACAGAACGTGACAACAGTCCGGCTGATTTTCCTTCAGTCCGATCACGGATATTAACGGGCTTTATTCGTATTCGTACTCGTACTCGTCAAAATGCATTATCCGTACCGGATACTCGTATGAAACGAGTATCCAGCTCAACCCTATCGAAAACCACTTTGGTACTTTGACAAGAGGTTTTTGTTCTCCAAATAGTAATTTAGCCACTCCATAACCATTCGCTCCATTACTTTCCCCAACTGAGATGTCAGTGCAATGGGTCTATAGCTTGCTGGGTCTTTCCCTGGTTTTGGTATAGGGACTATAATTGATTCCTTCCACTTGGCTGGGATTTTGCCTGACTCCCATACTTGAATGTACAATTTTAGCACGGTATTGAGAGCTCTCTCACACATCTGTGCCAACATACCATAACAGATTTCATCCTTCCCTGGCGTCGTCTGCTTTGCTTTAGCTACTGCTCTCTTTATCTCAAGCGTCCTAAACGGCACATTTATTCCCTCCCTAGATATTGGTTTTTTACTCTTAATACCCTGGTTTTGTCCTATCATCTTTTCTCTATTAGTTTTAACATTCGGAGCTAGGTTTTCAGAGCTATGTACCCTGACAAACGTCTTTGCTAGAACCTCCGCTCTATCTTTCCCCACTATTATTTGGTTATCGACCCGTAGCCCTGGGATTTCATAGTTTCTGTTAATTCCGCTCATTTTTCTGAGCATCCCCCATATATCTGTTAATTTTGTTTCTCGCCCTATCGTATTACAGTACTGTCTCCGTGATGTCCTCTTCACTTGGTGTATAACTCTGCGCACTACTGCTGGTGCTCTCTTGTACTTAGTCAACGACTCCAGAGTATGATGCCCCATTTCACAGCACTTTCACACTATTAACCTCTCCAAGAACTTTATGTATGGCTTTCGTCAGCTTAACCGGGTTCCACTCACCAAACGATTGTCCTTCCTGAGTCATCTAATAATTACTTTGTATTCCTCACTTTGCTTTGGCCTTACACTTTGCCCTCCTTCATTGCTCGATATCAATGAGTCATAATCCCCTCTCCTTGCTGCCTCCTTTGCCACTTTCTTCCGTTTTTTCCTGTTCAAACGCTGTTCACCTGCAATGCTCCAAACTTCCTCTCCCATCTCACTTCCTACTCCATCACTCCCCTCTGCCATCTCTCCTAAAAGGGCCTGTCCGGTCTACTGCAGCTCTCTGTACCAGGAAATAGAAGTCATCCCAGCACCTAGCTCTCATTGAGCCAGGCTTAAAAAGCCTTATGGTCATTAGCACAAACAAGTTCAGGTGTGACGATCAGAATGGGTGTGTGGATGAGTCTCAGGTGTGGAGAAGACCAACAGGTGTGGAGCCGAGGCTCCACCCACAAGCCTGACCTCTCCCTGCCACACACCAGCACTGCCACGCCGAACCGTGACATTATCATTTAGATTAAGTTGTTCAATTTGGGGGGGTAATGAATGCACAGCAAAAAAAAAAAAAAGTTGACTTTTGCATTTTGTTTTTAAATATTTGAAGTAACCCATGACAAAAACACAGAGGCCGATGCAAGTTAATTATTTATCTCCAGGTTCTCCCTGAACAAACATTTCACAGCTAAAACATGGCAGCTCCTTGGGGCGGGGTTAACCACAATATATGTGGAAATCAGAGCTGCCTCTAGTGGGCAGGTACCTACATGACATGCAGAAACACAAGATATTACACTCTCCCCCCTCTGATGAAGACAGTCTGGAACATGTCTGAAGAAATCAAGTTCAGTTGAGCCTAGGGCACACAGCGGTCAGGGGCCCGAGACTCCCGACTAGACCTCCGGAGCACTGGTGGCGCTGGTGGAGAGGAGTCAGCCACTGGTGGGCTAGATAGAGGTAGGGGCAGACCATCTCCATTGGCACCCAGCCCAGGTGGGCTGTACTCCACTCCTGAGGGCTCTGGAAGAGACCTGGTTAATTCCAAGGCTGGGAATAGGGGAGGACATGGGACCTCCATCTGGAAGCCTGGGTGTGAGCCCCCGGCCTCAGGGGTAGGTGATGGGGAAGCTGGACGAGGGCGGACATGGTCCACATGGCGTCTGACCCGCTGACCACTCCCCAGCAGTACGGTACATGACACTGGCCCAGTCACCGACTCCACAGTACCAGGAATCCAGCAGGGCCCCGCACGGAAGTTCTTGGTGTAGACTGGCGCCCTCTCCTGGAGACTTTGTGCTCTTGCGTGCTTATCGTGCTGCTCCTTCTGCTTCCCCTCCTGTGTTGTACCCGCGACTGCAGGTCTGGGTGACCGCAGCTTCCCGCCTAACATCAGCTCAGCAGGAGATTTGCCAGTGGTGGACTGAGGTGTAATCCTGTAACTGAACAGGGCACGTGATACCTTTGTCTCCACCGACCCCCCTGAACTGCTCTTCAACAGGGACTTCACTGTCTGAACAGCTCTCTCAGCCAAGCCATTCGAAGCTGCATGCCAGGGGGCGGTGGTGACATGCTGGATACCATTTAGAGCCATAAACTCTTGAAAGTCTCTACTAGTGAAGCAAGTACCGTTATCAGAGACCACCATCTCAGGTAGACCAAATCTACCAAAACAGTCTCTTAGACATTCAAAGGTGGCAGCCGTGGTGGATGAGTGGAGGGGATAGGCCTTTATCCATTTTGAGTGGGCGTCGACGATTACCAGCAACATACGCCCCATAAATGGACCGGCGTAATCTATGTGTATTCTCCTCCATCGCTTGGCTGGCCACTCCCACGGATGCAGGGGAGCTTGCATTGGCATCTTCCGGTTCACTTGGCAGGTATTAGTCACCACATATGCAGACCCCCCCTGCAAGGATTGAGGATGGGGACTATAGGTGCAGCCCATTCTGAGTGAATCACAGGTTCAATAATCTTAGCTTCCAGAAGCCTATCTAGTTCAGCGTCCAATAATGGTCTGACAGCATAGGGGACTGACCTGGGTTTGAAGAACTTCGGCTTGGCCTCTGGATCCACCTGGATAGTTACTTTGACACCCTTCAGAGTTCCCAGCTCATCTTTGAACACTGCTTCGTACTTCATAAGAACCCGCTCCAACTGGTGGTCACTCACCACGTGTTTACCGGGCACTGGCTCCACCTGGTGGGCTGCATGCACCTCCACGGCCAATTCCTGTAGCCAACTCCTTCCCAGGAGGTTGGGCCTGGAGCCAGCCACCACAATCACGGGTAACACTCTGGAGACCTTCTGATGGGTCACAGTGACCTGGACCATGCCTTTAACCTTTCTCCAGTGTGAGTTTTCAGCTTTACCGGGCAGGTCTCTAACTGGGTCATGACAGCTAGATCTCTCAGCTTTACATACTGCTTTTGCCTGAGAATGGTGACACTACAGCCTGTGTCGACCTCGAAATGTACTTCTGCGCCATTTATAAACACAGATTGTTGGATAGAGGGCACTCTATGAGCTTTCTGTCCTACCATGCATAAAGCGTGCATTGAGTACATTTCCTGCTCTGATTCAGAGCCACTACTCTCTCCATCCCGCAACAAATGTGCCCTCAACAGTCTGAGGGTGGGTGGCGCCCCTTGCACCTGAAGCACTGGGGTCCAGAAGCTAGTGAGACCTGGCCCCGCTGCTCCGAGACCTGGTAGACTGCCTCTCCAGGTTTACTCCGCCCAGCCGCTCCAGCATCGTCTCTCCACAGGGCCTGTATATCACGCACATCCTTCTCTGCTGTCTCCATGGACTGAGCGATCTCCCAGGCCCGCTTGAAATCCAGCTCCCGATGTGACAAAAGTTTCCTCTGGATACTGTCATCATTCAGACCACAGACCAAGCAGTCTCTCAACATCTGTAGCAAAGTGTCCCCATAATTACAGTCTCGTGCAAGCTTCCTGAGATCAGCCACATACTGTGCAATGGACTCTCCCGGGCGGTGAGTCCGGGTGTTAAACTTGAATCTTTGCACAATCTCACTGGGTTTAGGGTCGAAATGGTCCTTCAAGGTCATCACCAAAAATGCAAAGTCTTTCTGTCCAGGTGTAGCAGGACTCACCAGACTCTTCAGTAGACTGTAGGTAGCTGGGCCACAACAACTGAGCAAAATGGCTCTCTTCTTAATTGCCTCAGTAATCCCATTAGCTATAAAGAAAAACTCCAAGACTTCACAGTACTCTTCCCACGTTTGGGACTGGCTGTCAAATGGCCCAACCGTGCCAATAGTGGCCATTTTTGCACCTCTCTATCTTCACAGTTGATCCTCGTCGCCAATGAAGTAACCCATGACAAAAACACAGAGGCCGATGCAAGTTAACTATTTATCTCCAGGTTCTCCCTGAACAAACATTTCACAGCTAAAACATGGCAGCTCCCCAGGGCAGGGTTAACCACAATATATGTGGAAATCAGAGCTGCCTCTAGTGGGCAGGTACCTACATGACATGCAGAAACACAAGATATTACAATATTAAAGGTCCCATATTATGCATTTTTAACTTAATGTCATTCAGCTGCCAGATGTCCAACTAGACTGTATTCCTAATATTTTGACCTAAAGTGATCTGTGGTCCTAAATATCAGCTTTTCAAAATCGCTCATCTGAGCTACTCACAAAACGCTTCGTTTCAGGCCTCCGGCTGTAGTATGTTAATGAGCTCTGCTGGTCAATGCCTCCTTCACCTGGGTCACACCAACCTGAAGGAGAGCGGTAGGCTAACGGGACACTGACCGGCATTACATTTGCTGTCATTATGGCGTTTGGAGGCCCCATCGTGTCGCTGTACATTTATGACCCTGAGTCAGACCCAGAAGCGGAGGCTCCTGAAGAAACATCGACTATGCGGCTGCAGCAGGACGTTTCTGAATGGTTAGTACGTGTGAACGTTACTTAGTTGGTTCTGTGTTTTGTTTTGTTTTGTAACCTACGTCTTCAAAGGACCGGAGCATCATCCGGTAGCTACTTTTTTTTCTACTCCCGCCTCTTATCGCACAGTAATAATGTCATATCTGTCTTATTATGTATTTTGTATATATAAGGACGTGTTGACTGCTAAAATGTTCCTGTACTTCTATAAGTGACAGTAAAGTCTGATGGTGGTTCTGATAGTTATTACCATGTGGCTAATGCTAGCTTCTGCTCATGGCTAAGTTACTTTATTTTTATATCACATTGATTTAACCCATTACTAAGCTGCAAAATATTTGAGGCAGTCCTCTGTGACAAGACACACGGAGCTAACACTTGGCACCATCACACCAGGTTAATGGTGAATTGATGTAGCCATACTGCATTGATGCCTTTATCTACTCTATTTTCAGATGTCTTCACCTTCTGTTTATTGTACAGGTGTTCCTGTGGACACTGAACAGAAGCAGAAAACATCTGCTGTTTGGAGATACCACAAGTAACAAGCTCTCAGCTAAACCACAAAGTTATGTCTCTATTTGGCTACTTTTACAATTATAAATTCAAATAACCTTTACCATGTTTTTCACTGTAGGTTAGGAGCCGTCTGCAGGAGGTTGATGAGGTTGACTCAACATCCTGGGTTCCAGCCTGTGTGCCTAAACGTGTACACCCTACAAATGGCCGGTCACGTACTAAGGGCTGAGTATGGCCCTTCACGTCTGAGACGAATACATCGGTAAGTCGTTCTTTGAAAAATGTCACAGAATAAAAACTACAGTTATGTCTTATTTTACTTCATCAGGCATACCTTCATTAATGCAGTAACACATGACAAATATAGGTACAACAAAGTCTAATATATTGTATTTGCGACACCTTGATTTTTGCCTTATTAAAAGACATGTTGAACATTTTTTGGTATTCACAATGCATTTCTGTTTACATATACAAGCATTTATTTACGTTACAATACATCCAATAACAATAATGAAAGCACAGGGCCATCCTATCAGGAAATCAACAACAGTTGTAATACTCAGGATTGAAAACATTGTGAAATAAATAATTTTGTGCGCCGAGAGTTTCCTGAAGACAAAGGCCACTACGCTGGATTTAGACTGAGTCTCAGTTGAACCTGGTCATGTAGCTGACAATGACCTCCTCCTTGTCTGGACACTCATACTGGGCAGACAGATTCTTGGGGACATGAATGGCCAAAATCTCATTTGTGTATGTCATGGGGTCCACCAAGACTTTGTCAAATATGAGGTCCAACATGTCAGCTACAAAACCTGTTCAATAAAACACAAAGATATATCTTTACAGTTATTGATATTGTTTGATTCATTTCTTTGTTTAGAAAAATTGTGTTCAAAATACATCCTGGTGGTGGTGTTGTTGGATTCATCAAGCCGTGATCTCCAACTCTCACTGGAACGGTTTGCAGCCGAGTGTGAAGCGGTTGGGATGAGAATCAGCACCTCCAAATCTGAGACCATGGTCTTCAGTCGGAAAAGGGTGGAGTGCCCTCTCCGGGTTGGGGATGAGATCCTGCCCCAAGTGGAGGAGTTCAAGTATCTCGGGGTCTCGTTCACGAGTGGGGGTACGATGGAACGGGAGATCGACAGGCGGATCGGTGCAGCATCTGCAGTGACGCGGACTCTGTATCGGTCCGTTGTGGTGAAGAAGGAGCTGAGCCAAAAGGCAAAGCTCTTGATTTACCGGTCGATCTACGTTCCTGCCCTCACCTATGGTCACGAGCTGTGGGTCGTGACCGAAAGAACGAGATCCAGGATACAAGCGGCCGAAATGAGTTTCCTCCGCAGGGTGTCCGGACTCTCCCTTAGAGATAGGGTGAGAAGTTCAGTCATCCGGGAGGGACTCAGAGTCGAGCCGCTGCTCCTCCGTATTGAGAGGAGCCAGATGAGGTGGCTCGGGCATCTGGTCAGGATGCCTCCTGGACGCCTCCCTGGTGAGGTGTTCCGGGCACGTCCTACCGGGAGGAGGCGCCGGGGACGACCCAGGACACGCTGGAGAGACTATGTCTCCCGGCTGGCCTGGGAACACCTTGGGATTCTCCCGGAGGAGCTGGACGAAGTGGCTAGGGAGAGGGAAGTCAGGGCTTCCCTGCTCAAGCTGCTGTCCCCGCGACCTGATCCCGGATAAGCGGACGAGAATGGATGGATGGATGGATACATCCTGGTACTTGCTACTAATTTATTTATTTGTATGGTTACTTTTTACTGTGTTTTGTTGTGAGCAATTACCAACAGAATTTCAAAACATGTTTGTTTGAAATATTAAAATATTGCAACACAAACAGAATGTTGGCTCTGTCTTGGGAGGTTTGACTCTGCATTGTCCCTTCAAAAGCCTTCGGAAAGTGGATCTTGTAGAGGGGTACACCAAACGCAACGAAATAAGGAGCCAAAACAATATCATGACATACATGAATCTGTCTCAAAATTTTTTACACTAAATTCTTCACTTCACTTACTGTCTTGCTGGAATATTCTAATACACAACACTATGATTTTTTACTGAACTACTATCAACACATGTGCACTCACTAACACCTATAGACAACAATATTTAGAAAATTAGTCTATTTAACCAATTTTATTAAAACATATTGTATGGAATATGACTTGTACATACCTTTACTTCTATACTGGGAATGAAGAGTCCTGAAGGACAGCTGTGTACCAACAGTATGAGTGTCCACTGGGGCAGTTTGGCACACCACGTCCCTTGAAGCTGTAGGCTGAATGGATGCACAAGGAAGAGGGACACTAATTTCAGAACACCATTGTTCTGATTTTGGATAAGGAGGACAGACCTGTGTGCGTTGTCGCTATGACGCCAAACAAACAATCGACTCCAACACGTGCGCGCACAACGCACAATACAAAACAAAGCATGACTCCCTACTTAGCCTAGCATAAATTGACTTTATTTATGCTGACAGATAATAGGAAAGACAACATGAGACCAACTTATGTGCGTTTTAGCTTTATAGTGTAGGCCAGCACGCACGCACGTGTCGGAGTGTGCGCGCACACATGCAATACGCAAACGCAAAAAAAACACATTGGCCTACATAGCCTAGCATAACATGACTTCATGCTAATAAACAATAAGAAAATATGAGACCAACTTATGTGTGTTGTACCTACTGTGGCTCCTGCACCCACACACGTGATCAGGCGTGCACGCACACACACGCAATACACAAACTTGAAACAAAGGAGACCTCCCTACATAGCCTAGCATAAGATGACTTGATTCATGTTAACAGACAACATGAAAAAAGATCAAATGTGAGTCCAACTTATGTGCGTTGTAGCTATATATATTGTAGGTCCAGCACACACACGTGTTGGACCGCGCACACAAATGCGAAAAACAAAGCAGTACTACCTAATTAGCCAAATAACACTTGATCACTCATGCTAACAGACAACTGCAAAAAAGATAAATGTGGTGAGACTTACCTGTAACTAGGGTGCAGTTCCTTGGTCCCGTATGGTTGGGAGTGATCCTTGAATGAGGATCAGTCTCAGGCAAAGCCACTTCTGTACTGACCCTCATTGCTAAAACAGGCTGGAGTGAAGTGGTTCCACACACAAACGTGCAGGTGGTATAGCCAGCACATTGCCATTAAAAATGAAATGCAACCACGGTCTCTTCTGTTCTTCTTTGGATGGGATGAAAAATATACACTGGTGTTGATTTGTACAATCAACAACTGAGCAACTATCATGTCTCCCTCTCACGGATGCCATTTCAACAGACTGCTGCCTCATGTCCGATGCAAAGAATTCCGTCTTGGGGATGGCCACGCCCTTGGGCATGTCAACCAATCCATATACTCTGTCCAATAGCACAAAGTGTCTAATCTAATGTTAAGAATGGCTATTCTAGCGCAATATGATCGGTTCATGTCGTTCAGACCCATGACTTCCTAAAACTCCAAATATCTATTGATGCAGGGAGTGTTTGTTTACCAGATTCTAGGAGTTGGTCGGGTTAGGGAGGACCACTTTGTATATGTAGTGACCTGAAAAAGTGTGATTTTCATAATAGGGCTCCATTAATGATTATCTTTTAAACCAATTGTCTCCACACACACAAATCAGTGCAAAAAAATAATTAAAGGGGCAGTACTAGTAACCCCTGCTAACATACCTGCACCGGTAACAGTGAGAAGGAGGGAACGACAGGACAAGCACGGCCAAAGCAAGAGGGAGGGGAGACCGCCAACACTCTCTTTTATGGAGTGCCACCATGAGGTCATTGGCTGACAGTGACTCTACACAGCAGCTCGTAATTAAACGCAGATGAGACACATTATCCTGCCACAATTGTAAGACTTCTGTGCCAGGAATATTCTGTAATAAAGCTTCGAAGAACTTTTCATCTGTTTCCAGTCCTCATTCGTGAACCAACATTCTCACCACCCGAAATCAAACGAACACGCGGAGGCCGGAGAAGAGGTTCGTCTCCAACAATCCCCAGCGTCACATCACTAGTTGTGACCCCTGCCTGGATTTTGACTACGTCCTGATAAAAGGTTTTTGATTGACATTGATTGATGAAAGGTTTTTGGTTTCCTTTGGAAACCTTAACAGATGATCCACCACACAAAGGCCGGAGAGAGAGAGAGAACAGGAGAGCAACAGAGCGAGAGAGCAGGAGACTGAGGCAACCCCAATAGCAGAAGATTACAGTAAGTCTGGAGGACACAAAGGCATGAATCAGAATCTCTGCATCAGCCATAGATAGAGAGGATGTAATTTTGGAAATATTGCATAGATGAAAGAAGGCTATCTTTGTCACATCTTTCATATGCGGATCAAAGGAGAGAGTTGAATCTAACGTAACTCCAATATTCTTGACTGTTCTTGACTATTCTTGACTGCAGACATAGTTGTTCAAATTGGTGTCTATGTCGGGAAGGGCCAATGATTAGCAATTCAGTTTTGTCTGGGTTTAGGAACAAGAAATTACTTGACATCCCAACTATTCACAGCAGAAAGACAGGGCTCTAGTTTAATTAATTCTGATTGATCATCTCCTTTTATGGGCATGTACAGTTTTGTGTCGTCAGTATAACAATGGAAACTTATTCCAAAGCTGCGTATAGTTTGACCAACAGGTGCAACATATGGGGAGACTAGCAATGGACCAAGTACAGACCCCTGAGGTACACTACATTTAACACTGGAGAAGGCAGAAGTTTTATTATTATAAGAGACACATTAAATTAAATTATATTAAAATAAGATTAAAATCTTATCTGACACCTGTCAGATAAGATTTTAATCATGCAAGAACTAACTCACAGACAACTAACAGCCTCTCCAATCACTCAAGGAGTATACAGTGATCTATAGTATCAAACATTGCACTATGATCCAATCGTAAGGGGACAGAAGTGGAGTCAGGCCCGGTTTGAGGAGGCCGCTAAGTGATAAAAATTCTGAGAGCTGTTGTGATACTACCCTTTATAGTACTTTAGATAAGTATGGAAGGTTATAAACTGGTCTATAGTTGTTAAAAGCCCCTTGGTCAAGATGTAGCTTTTTAAGCAGAGGTTTAACTATGGCTGACTTTAAAGCTAATGGGAACAACACCAGTCGTAAGAGAAAGATTAACTATATTTAACACAGTAGGGCCCAGCAGTGGCCATAACTCTTTAATAAGTTTAGCTGGGAAAGGGTCATGTAGCAGGCATGAGGCATGTAGCAGGTTTAGAGGCTGAAACCAGCTTTGATCGTCCTTCAAGAGAGACAGTCTTAAGAATAGAGTTATACACTAAAGCAACACATCCACCCTGTTTATCAGCCCTTGCGGCATGAGCATATGTAAAATCAGGTGGCTATGTTTCACATAAAGCAATCATATCCAGGCCATGCTGAAGAATTAAATTGTTAACAAGCAAGGCCTTAGATAATAATAATAATAATAATTATAATAATTATAATAATAATAATAATGGATTAGATTTATATAGCGCTTTTCTGGACACTCAAAGTCGCTTTTACATAGGATCCATTATTCATTCACTCCTCATTCATACTTGGTGATGGTAAGCTACATGTGTAGCCACAGTGATCTAACATTTAAAAGGCCAAATTTCAAATGTGGTAATATCACTGACTTTAATGTAGCCGCAAGAGGACACAAGCCAGTGTCTTATTGTGCCGGTCCCAAGCCCAGATAAACACAGAGGGTTTCTTCAAGAAGGGCATCCGGTGTAAAACTTTTGCCAAATCAAACATGCGAAACATGCAAATCAAACCTAATATCACTGACTCAATTATTAAACAGTTTAACAGCTGAGGAGGGATACTTTCAGGTCTAGAGTCTTGTATAACCTGATCAGGTGCTTCATTGAGCAGTACATTATCACTGGTGATTGGATCAGAAATGAGATTTTCGTGCACATTTTTAAGACCTTCTGTTGAAAATCCAACGAAGGCAGACCAGAGTTCATTTTACCTGAAGAAAGTTGTGCATCCCTGGGATGCGCTTCAAGAAAAATTTGTACCCAACATAATGTTTATGCATCCCAAAAGTAATAACAGACTATACGGTAGAAGCATATGCAAGAATTGCAAATGGTACAATATACAAACTAAACAAACTGTTAATTTAAATGATTTTATTAATAACGTCACAACTGTTTAAATAAAAAGAAAAAAAGAGTAAAATTATATGATTTATCAAAATGTTAAAGCCTGGTAGTCATTAAAAAACTGTTTTAGAAATAAAAAAAGATATAGTATTTTTTTTTTTCACTTTTGCTTTTCACTCAGTAGTTTTCTTTGCCTTTAATTCACATACTGTATTCTCCTGTTGATTTTCTGGGGCATGGTGATGATCAATCAATCAATCAATCAATCAATCAATCAATCAATCAATCAATCAATCAATCAATCAATCAGCCTTTATTTGTAAGAAAGAAAGTACACTTTACTCATCCCTTAACAGGGAAATTATCTTTACACTCTTTTACATGCATATATTTATAGTCCCATGCATCTGGAGAAAGCTTATGACAGGGTGCCCAGAGAGGAACTGTGGTATTGTATGAGGAAGTCTGGAGTGTCAGAGAAGTATGTTAGAGCGGTGCAGGACATGTATGAGGACTGTAAGACAGTGGTGAGGTGTGCTGTAGGTGTGACAGAGGAGTTCAAGGTGGAGGTGGGACTGCATCAGGGATCAGCTCTGAGCCCCTTCTTGTTCGCTATGGTGATGGACAGGCTGACAGACGAGGTTAGACAGGAATCTCCATGGACTATGATGTTTGCAGATGACATTGTGATCTGCAGTGAGAGTAGGGACGAGGTGGAGGAGAAGCTAGAGAGGTGGAGGTTTGTCCTGGAAAGGAAAGGGATGAAGGTTAGCCACAGTAAGACAGAGTACATGTGTGTGAATGAGAGGGACCCAAGTGGAAGAGTGAGGTTACAGGGAGAAGAGATCAAGAAGGTGGAGGATTTTAAGTACTTAGGGTCAACAGTCCAGAGCAATGGAGAGTGTGGAAAAGAGGTGAAGAAGCGTGTCCAGGCAGGATGGAACGGGTGGAGAAAAGTGTCAGGTGTGATGTGTGATAGAAGAGTTTCAGCTAAAATGAAAGGAAAGGTGTACAAAACTGTGGTGAGACCAGCGATGTTGTTTGGTCTAGAGACAGTGTCACTGAGGAAAAGACAGGAGACAGAGCTGGAGGTAGCAGAGATGAAGATGCTGAGGTTCTCTTTGGGAGTGACCAGGAAGGATAGGATCAGGAATGAGTACATCAGAGGGACAGCACATGTTAGAGGTTTTGGAGATAAAGTCAGAGAGGCCAGACTGAGATGGTTTGGACATGTCCAGAGGAGAGATAGTGAATATATTGGTAGAAGGATGCTGAGTTTTGAACTGCCAGGCAGGAGGCCTAGAGGAAGACCAAAGAGGAGGTTTATGGATGTAGTGAAAGAGGACATGAAGGTAGTTGGTGTGAGAGAAGAGGATGCAAAGCACAGGGTTAGATGGAGGCAATTGATTCGCTGTGGCGACCCCTGAAGGGAAAAGCCGAAAGGAAAAGAAGAAGATGCATACAATACAATGTTGTGTACAGGCCCCACAATGAACACAATACACTAGGGGCCTGTAGGCAGTACACAAACAGTACATGGGGAGGAAGAGTGACGGGTCGCGATTTTGGGGTGCGCCCCAAATTAACAGCTTATGGGGGGGACGGCACCTTGATCAAGGGTGCCTCGGCAGTGGCTGGGAGGTGAGCTGACACCTCCCACTGTCGGTTCACACTCCAAGGATGGCTTGGCGGGAGTAGGAATCAAACTGCGATCTCCGATCATGAGGTGGCCACTCTACCACTGAGCCGCTTAGTCACATCAGCAGACATTTTAAAGTGCTTTAACAGTGCTTAATCCAACAGGATTCTCCAAGCTTATGCTTGCTCTGGAGGGTCTAACTAAGTCCTCGTTCTCACTGCAGCATGCAAAAGCATGTGCATTTAAAGCTTGCGTCCCAGGTACGCACACTGTCTGACGATCGTGCGTCCCTCTCAAAAAATGTCAGTCAAATACGCAAGGATGCACGCAAATGAGAACACTAGGAGACAGCCTAAATGTTATTAAGTATCCCATCAGACTGATAGTTTCCTAGTCTAGACTCCACACCCACAATAACAACAAACCTAGCAGGTTCTGGCTAATGTTAAAAACGCTGAAAGGTTCTGTCTATATTCCTGGACAAAAAAAGCTGCGCCTGCCCCAGTAGGATGCAGGCCGTCATCTCTCAGCAGCTCAGGGCGGTCACAGAAGGAAGGCCAGTTATCTCCTCCTGAGACTCAGCCCATTCATTTATGTCCTTTATAATGGACATTTTGTTCACCTGTATTTCCCTTTGAAGTTACCCTTCCAAGCCCTATAGTATTTTGTAGGGGACATCCTGGGCTTTCCAGTGATGTGTCATGTGATGAGCTTGCATGCTGGGAACTTTACTTTTTTCCTCTATCAAGATGGCTGCCATTCCAACAACCATATTTTATGGGAAGAGGAGAGGTAAGTCAAATATTCTTTGTCTATTGCTATTTTTACCATGATATTTATATATATTCTTGTTCATAAAGATGTTAAGAACAATATTTTTACATCTGAAAACAGTTTCATTATTTCTGTTTTGAAATAACAGGCATTTAATGAATGTCAACTGTAGTGGACTCTGACACCAGGACCATTTTAATGTATTTAATGACTGCACAATGCTGTAGGAGAAAGAAGTGAAGCAGAGAGGATTCTATACCGGATAGTAGAGGGAGATTCAGATTTGGAGCTGTCTGTCACGGGTTCGTGAATGCAATAGGGAAAAAAAATTGATGGCGCAGTCGCAAAAGATCCATTTTGGTGGGGTTTTTATTTTCACCAACAACAACCAGTGAAAAAATATTTACAGTGAAGATAAAAATTCCCAAAACCAAAAACCCAGTGCAACAAAAAGAAGTATACACAGAGAAAACTTACACTACCAATAGCAATCTTTCACAATATTCTAGCGCTCCAACTCCAACTCCAACTCCAACTCTCACTCCATAAAGCAGAAATGCTTCGCTTATATCACCCCATGCCCCTCCCCTGGCAAACCAACAATAATTAAATAGGGTTATTTTTTTCACTATCTGGTATAATAAACCAGAAACAGAAAAATCTGCTTTACAAAATAAACCAGAACAGAATAAAACATAAATGCCCATCATATGGCTGTTTAAACATTGTTCAAAACTCCGCAAAATTCAAAACAATTCAGTAACACACAAAATGGTTTGGTCCAGGTACCGGGCTGGCCAGACAGCGCCCCACTTTGCGCTATTCAAGCCACACCCAGGGAGTGGCTCGGTTTGGCCCCTGAACCGGATACGGACCCATGCAGCATCCTCAGGTGAGTGTCTCTCATGAAGTTCTGTGTGGATGTGGGGAAAACGCATAGGCGCCGAGTGTGCACCCTCAAACGCACTACCACAACAGTGTGTAGATGCGGACATGAGAATGTGAACCTGCCAGAGAATGTGCATGAAACAGTCTGAGCAGGACTGCGCTCCTGCGGTCCTGCCAGGAAACAATGGGGGCGCTGCTGCGGCCGCTCTCCTGGGCGAGGGAGAGAGGCGCGTGGAACTGAGATGGACGGAGCAGTAGAGACCGCTCCATCACACTGTCAAATGAGGAAAAGGATGAGGAGGATGAGTATTAGCTTGTGATAGGTGAAGATGATGATGAAGAAGGAGAGGAAGAAGATGCAGGAGAATCTGATGAGACAGACTCAGAGGCAGAGAGGGAGCAGCAAAGTTGTTTTTTTTCATCCATCATAACAGATTCACACCTGTACTACCTGGGCTTCCTGCCAATCAAGATGACCTTAAAACCTGTGAATACTGGAGTCCAATCCAGTACTTTTCACAGTACATTGATGATGAAATCTTTGAGAATCTGGCAGCTTTTACAAATCAAAGACAGCTGCAAACTACAGGAGTGTCACTGAATACTACTGCCCAAGAAATCAAGATATTCTTTGGCATATCAGTACACATGGCCTGCCTTGGCTATCCCAGAGTGAAAATGTTTTGGGCTAAAAAGACTAAAGTGCCAGTTATTAGCAGGAAAATGACAAGGGATAGGTTCTTTAAGCTGAGGAGCTCACTCAAGATTGTCAATGACCTGGATGTAGCTGAAGAGGCAAAGGAGTCAGACATTCTGTGGAGAGTCAGACCATTGCTTGACCGTGTGAGGCAAGGTTGTCTCAGCCTTCCAAGGAGTGACAAGGTGTGCGTTGACAAGCAAATCATCCCATTCACAGGCCTCTGCCCAGTCAGGCAGTATGTGCCAGGAAAGCCAAACCCTACTGGCCTAAAGGTTTATGTGCTTGCCTCACCAAACGGTCTGGTCCTGGATTTCGAAGTCTATCAGGGCAAGAACACATTCAGGGGCCAAAGACTGGGAGTTGGAGCTGCAGCGGTCCTGTGAATGGTCGAGTCAGTTCCTACAGGAACTCATGTGTTCTTCGATCGATATTTCACAACGATCGATCTCATGGACGCTTTGCTCTCAAAGGGTCTTCCAGCAACTGGAACCATTATGAAGAACAGGGTTCCAAAGTAATGCCAGCTGCCAGGAGATAAGCAGCTAAGAAAAGAAGGGAGAGGGGCTTCAGCGACGTTGGTCCTGAGGGGACCTGAGCTGGCAGTGACAAAATGGTTTGATAATAAACCAGTTCTGAAGGCCTCCACTGTCTTTGGGAAAGATCCAGAGGATATCTTTAGCAGATGGTCCAACAAAGACAAAAGTCATGTCCAGGTGAGACGGCCAGCAGTAATCAGGGAATATAATGACAACATGGGTGGCATAGACCTCTGTGACTGAATGCTGAGCTTCTACCACAAATCAACCAGGACCAAGAAGTGGACGTCACGTGTGATGACACATTTCTTTGATGTTGCCATCACAAACGCTTGGATCCTGTACAATTCTGACAGCAAAGCCCTGAATGGACCAGCTAAGAACACACAGCAGTACCTGGACTTCAAATTGCACCTGGCTGAAGAGCTGCTGGATAGTCCCTCATTTGATGACAGCAGTGAAGACAGTGAGGAAGAGTATCAGCCACCAACCAAAACAAGGATCCCACAGCCAGAGCCATCTGTACGCAAGCTAGGAGCCAGGCATATGCCAGAGATGATGGACATCAAACATGCAGAAAGATGCAGGAACAAGGGCTGCAATGGCAAGACATACATCAGGTGCACCAGATGCAAGATGTCCCTCTGCATAACCAAAAACAAAGCGTGCTTCCAGGATTATCACAGCATGTATTCAGTTCACTGTTGAACTGAATACATGTTTTACATGACATTGTAATGTATTATTAAATACATTTTGTCCTTGCAAGCAACTACTAACAGAAGAGTGATACAGAATTTTATTGTTGTTGTTCAAATTGAATGTGTTCTTGGGTGAATATCACTCTAAAGATATAATCTGCTCCTTTTTTCTAATTTTCTAAATTCAGTTCTATTTTCATGCAGATATCGTCCTGTTGTCCTCTACAACGGACATGCTATGAAATTAAAATAGAAAATATTTAAAAAAAAAAAAATTGTAGGGTGTTTTTTTTAGGCCCAAATAGATAGGGAATCACACAAAAACAGAAATTGTAAGACACTTTTTTCCCTTGGTTCTCAGGAGGATCTACGAAGCCAAAACCCTGATCCCCACAGTAGCGCGCCAGCCAGTGGTTCATAGCTGTTAATCTACTATAGGTCTCATCATTCCCCCGCATATGAAAGAAGCCAGAGACTATTACTCGATGCCAGCACATCTTCCTAGCACAGTTCAGAGCCCTAACCAAATGAATAGCTTCTAGACTATTACTCGATGAGACTATTACTCGATGCCAACACATCTTCCTAGCACCGTTCAGAGCCCTAACCAAATGAACAGCTTATGAGGGGGACAGCACCTTGACCAAGCTATTCTTTGTGATCTCTGACTGCCGGAGCCTAACATCATTGGTGCCGAAATGAATAACAATGTTCTGATATGTATTGGTGGAGTGTTTCTGACTGCCCTGTTTATTCTCTCTACTTGATGTCAGCACCCTGAGGTTAGCTTCAATGTCAGAAGTTCTTGCCCCAGGTAGACAGCGTACTGTTGCTGGCGTTGCTAGTCTAATATTGTGCCCGGAGTTTGCCCCCGCCTCACGACCTATGCCAGCTGGGATAGGATACAGCTCCCCGTGACCCGCGCAAGCGGATGACGCGGGTAGGAAAATGAATAAATGAATGGAGTCGCCTACGATTAATGTGCTATGCTGTATAGGCTTGCCGGGTTTAACCCCACGGTGGGGGTGGGGGCTGAGGAAACAGGGCCAGCTAGGACTGCAGACCAACCTGCCGCCGGGAGAGACGAGCGCAGACCGGTTTGCTTACTGGACCGCTGGCCCCGGCTGCTCACCAACCCCCCTCCCCCGCACCGATTCACAGTGACAAACTGCAAAGCCGCTGCCGACGAGGACAATCTACCTCTGCCACTGTGCCTAATGGGCATGCTAACAGCCCGGCAGCTAACTCTCGGCACAGTGTCCATGCTATCTATACTAACATTACCTCCGAAGAGCTGCTCTAGCTCACGAACACGTCTCTCTAGCAGGGACACCCTGTCTAGCACAGCAGAGCAACTAGAAAAAGCCATAATAACAAATTAATAGCAGATAAATAATAAAACGGGCAAACAATTAAATAAAAAGACAGAGCGAGAGCAGAAACAGTGTGTGAAAACAGATACAGGAAATATGTCACCACATCAGGCTCCTCCTTCTTCCTAATTAACTCAAGCCAGCGGATACAAGCCAGACATAAATCAGTAATTCATATTTCTTTTGGCTGACAGTGAGTGACTTTGTTTTGTTTGCCAGGATGGCACTATGCCTTTTTTAACTCATCCAATACATATTAGAGTGTATATATCTTGTTCTATGTGGAGAGCAAATGTAATATTAAAATTGTTGCAATGGTTGGAATGTCCTCTTCTTTATTTTGTAGTGATGGTGGTGGTGATAGGTGCAATTTAATTTCTCCGCTTCAAGCCAGGTGGTGTAACACATGCCATGTAAACAGTTTTTGACCGTTCAAAAAACCTGAGGGCGTGACAGCTTAATATTGTTATATGACAGTAATGCGTGACAAAACTATTTCAACGGGGCTTACGTACTGATGAAGCGCAATAACTCAGCACAGAAGATGCATGTCACCTGAAAATTTCACGGGTGAAAGTGGTCTGTGTAGGCTTCTGCTGATTGGTGTTGGCATTCTCATACCGCCTGTCGATCTTTGAATTTCAGGACGCGTAGTGGGAGGATCTGTCTTGCACGCTGCCAATTGGCTGTGCTCCTCTATTCTGTGTTCCGCTGCTTCCTTTCGCACTTTTTGACCTACGAGCAACAACATACGGCACACATTAACTAGCATATACATACACGCACACTACTTGTCGAACTCGTGCGCGATGCTGCTGAAACACAAAGTCCCTCCGATCCGTGGAGGAGTCTGCTATCGTCATATTTGATGATTAACTACGCTGTCCGGCCTGTAGGGAATAAGCTAATACCATCCGTATCCTGCAGTTAGGGAAGCCTACAGAGCGGGTGAGCAACGTGTCGAAGTGGACCTGGTGGAAAGAAGTTACCACTGTAACCGTGCACGAAATCATGACCGAAAAACGGATGTCACGGTGGTATTTCGGTGGGCTCGCATCGTGTGGAGCTGCCTGTTGCACGCACCCCCTGGATCTTTTAAAGGTGAGCAGTTCAAGCCAGTGCATGGTCATCGATGGTGCGTTGAAGAGCATAGGCCTAAATATCAAACCATTCGTGTACATAATTTATTATCACCATCTCTGCCGTAATCTTCTAGTGGACATATTATGTACTATTCTCTTTCAATTATCCTAAAGTGTGTCAAGATTGTGCACAAGGGACATTTAGTCCACCTGACACATTTGTAATGAACAATAGAAGTAAACACTACACTGACCAGAGGGAATATAATATCCATTCCAGAAGCAGCGTGACCGTAGCTGCACGTGTACTTTGTGTATCTTTGGATTTTGTACATCCATGTTAACCTGTAGTAATTACCCACATTTCTACCCGATGTGAAAATCCTCAACCACCGACCCTTTTTCTGTTATGACTGCTTTGAAAATGGCTGCTTATGACCCCAGTGAGAAAGCGGTGCCTCTTATCATGTGTCCTGTAATTTTCAGTTCAAGGTCGGTAATTATTACTTCATGGCAAACGTCATGATAAAAATTAAAGTTTGAGACTGAGGAATACATTTTCCGTCAATTGATTATCATTAGCCGTAAGAGTTAGTGTAGCAGTTTTATTGATGTAATTGAAACAAAACCAGATTATTTTTCCGTCACATTGCCATACCCAGACTTACAGTCCTACTTGGTGGATTTTTGAGTTTTACTGAAATATATGGTACAAACTTGAAGCAGGCCATTTCAGTCAGTGATTTCTGCATGTTATGGTTTGAAGTTTACTATCTCAAACAGGTGAAACCTCAGAGCCACATCCTACAACTGAGAGTTGCAAATTCCGTGGTATATTTGTATCATTTAATGATTGATATTATATTACAATAATATTATTGGCTTTTTATTTTTTTGTGTTTTCCTTTGGAGATTTAATTGGTTGTGCAGCAATTTTTTTCATATATTAATATTGAGAAGTGACTGGAGAAGGATTTTGGATTCCATTCATGTTGAAGATCAATTTTACTGTTGGTGTAATTTGTTGTTCATTAAAGTCATTAGAAATTGAAAGCAGTTAAGTAAATGCAACTGGCCTTCTCATGAGGTTTAATGACCTTTGTTGAGTAGTGCGACACTGACACACTGGCAACCCCTAACGGGACAAGCTGACAGACAGTGCTGGGTAGTGAGACATGTTGAAAGTTTTAATATAGAAAGCACTCCCTTATTCTATTTGAACTGGATTTGAAGGGACAGTGGAGGGCAAGTGGAGGTGCAAGGGGAGAGTCATGAGGAAAAGATACTGCATGTGGTAAGATACTAGTAGAGAGTAAAGAGCATGGAGGTTCTGTTGAAAGAGGGGGAAGTTGATAATAGCAACGTGGCTTGTGAGTTAAAAGTAGTAGTACCTTGAGATAGGCGCTACTCGACAAGGTTATTCAGATACCAGCAGTCTTTGTTCCATATTTTTGTTTGACGTATGAGCAAAAATTCAAGACACCTCACCTGCACTTATCATGTGCAGGTGAGGTATGCATGTCTACTGGTTAATAAAATTGTTTTTTTTACCTTTAGAAGGGTTTGTGGCATTTTTACAAGGCTGGAACAAATTAAAATGATTTTGTTTTTTTTAATTGCACAGTTCCTCCAGCAAAAAGTTAATGAGGAGTCATTGGCATATAGAGAGACGTTTAAGGGTGTATTGAAGTTTCTCTTTTTCAGTTTCCAATCAAATTTGTTCCATAATTGACTATTTGGTCCTTTATCACTGCTGGAGAATACATGCAAACAAGACAAAAAAAAAATCACTGCTGGAATATAGATCTTCCCATTCCTTATTGTTAATTGATATTTAATTCTAATACCCATTTTTCTTTGATGCTCCAAGTAGTTTGGGAGGTATCAGCCATGGGTTTTTTGTGTATCTGTGAGACAAGCCTTTTAGTAGGAAGACATTTTTCTGTACTGGTTATAAAATATTCTTCAATTCCATTCGGATTTTGACAAATTATTTCCTTTTCTTTATGGCTTATAATATTAGTGCTGGATTTGAAAATATTTATACAAGTCATTTGATGGAAGTGTAAATTGTTAATGTAATTGAGAAGTCTTTTATTTCTGTTTCATCCAATAACTGATTGATAGTGACAAATCCCTTATCAGCCCATTTTTGATAATCTTTGTCCGAAACAGATGGAGGAAACTCTGAGTTGTCTGAAATCGTCATTACATCTCGCTTCAAAACAGTTTTGTATTGTAATTGTCAGCATTTGTATGTCCGTCTGTCCATCCGTTAGTCCACCAAATATTTTCACGACTGTTGCAGATACAAAGATGAAACAAAAAGCACATTACTTGGGCGGCAAAGGGGGTGAAAATTAGATGATGACCTTGACCTTAAGAAAACTCAAGGTCAGATTTTAACTTTTGTACACTCAGAAACTGGATAAGATAGAAAGACGAGGGTGAAGGCTAGTGTGAGTAAGACCGTAGATCAAAGCTACTGCTTTGATCTATGAAAGTAGGTTGGAGCACTAGCTTTGATCTTTGACTTATATAAATAGGTAAGGGTAAGAATTTGAATTCAGGGATGTCACGGGATGTTGCAGTCTCTGATTGCAATGGTTCTTGTTGATCTTGAGATTGATTCAGGGCCCCTGAATATTATTTTAACTGCTGTCCACACTTTTAAAGTATGTTTTATCCACTCATTTTCTATTTTAAATTTATTGATAGATTTAATACTGTGAAAAGGCAGTATTCCCACAGTAGACTGGAACACCTAAAGGAAAGGATTTGAACAGGAAAAGAAGTCATGGGGTGAAAATGAATTTTTATTGTCTCTATCTTCCTAAATACAGAAGAGAGGAAGTTCCCCAACGTGTCAAGGCATTTTTTATTTTTATTATTAATTTGTTAAAATTAGCATTATGTAACTATGTGGGAGGAGTTGGCTATTCATTCCTGAATATCTTAATCCATGTTTGGACCAGCAAAATGAAACATGTTACCGTAATCTACCATATTGGCCCGAATATAAGACGACCCTGATTATAAGACGACCCCCTCTTTTTCAAGACTCAAGTAGAAAAAAGACTTTTTGAACACCAAATTTTTATACAGTGGAAGCTAGAGTAAGGGCAGAAGTGAACATTTGTGAGCAGCAGTATGGTTTCATGCCAAAAAAGAGTACTACAGATGCAAAATTGCTTTGAGGATGTTGATAGAGAAGTACAGAGAAGGCCAAACTGAGCTGCACTGTGTTTTTGTAGATCTGGAGAAAGCTTATGACAGGATGCCCAGAGAGGAACTGTGGTATTGTATGAGGAAGTCTGGAGTGGCAGAGAAGTATGTTAGAGCGGTGCAGGACATGTATGAGGACTGTAAGACAGTGGTGAGGTGTGCTGTAGGTGTGACAGAGGAGTTCAAGGTGGAGGTGGGACTGCATCAGGGATCAGCTCTGAGCCCCTTCTTGTTCGCTATGGTGATGGACAGGTTGACAGACGAGGTTAGACAGGAATCTCCATGTTTGCAGATGACATTGTGATCTGCAGTGAGAGCAGGGAACAGGTGCAGGAGAAGCTAGAGAGGTGGAGGTTTGTCCTCTAAAGGAGAGGAATGAAGGTTAGCTGCAGTAAGACAGCCTACATGTGTGTGAATGAGAGGGAGCCAAGTGGAAGAGTGAGGTTAAAGGGAGAAGAGATCAAGAAGGCGGCGGATTTTAAGTGCTTACGGTCAACAATCTAGAGCGATGGAGAGTGTGGAAAAGAGGTGAAGAAGCGTGTACAGGCAGGATGGTAAGGGTGGAGAAAAGTGTCAGGTGTGATGTGTGAAAGAAGTTTCAGCTAAAATGAAAGGATAGGTGTACAAAACTGTGGCGAGACCAGCGATGTTGTTTGGTCTAGAGACAGTGTCACTGAGGAAAAGACAGGAGACAGAGCTGGAGGTAGCAGAGATGAAGATGCTGAGGTTCTCTCTGGGAGTGACCAGGAAGGATAGGATCAGGAATGAGTACATCAGAGGGACAGCACATGTTAGAGGTTTTGGAGATAAAGTCAGAGAGGCCAGACTGAGGTGGTTTGGACATGTCCACAGGAGAGATAGTGAATATATTGGTAGAAGGATGCTTGAGTTTTAAACTGTCAGGCAGAGGAAGACCAAAGAGGAGGTTTATGGATGTAATGAGGGAGGATATCAAGGTAGTTGGTGTGAGAGAAGAGGATGCAAAGGACAGGGTTAGATGGAGGCAATTGATTCGCTGTGGCAACCCCTGAAGGGAAAAGCCGAAAGGAAAAGGATAAAAAAAATTTATACAGAAAATAATTACAGTACATCTGAAACAAATGATTATAACAATATATTCGAGAGAATAAGCATGTTATTTTGCCTCATTCGAATCATGCAAAAACTGTCTATAGCATCTTAATATCTGAAAATTTAAATATGTAAACTAAAGTGCAATCACATTTGTAAATGAATGGTGAGTGGCACCAACCTTGCTACTATCCGAGAACCGACCCACTTTTCTCCAGATTGTTGCTACGTTTCTCCATTTTCTGTTACCTCTTCTCTTATTTTCTTCTCTTTTCTTTCTTACTACTTGTTTTTATTTTTCTTCTTCGTGCTACCGCTATTTTTATTTTTATTCTTCGTGACAGGGGTTCGCTTTAATGTCTAGACCCCGAATGTAAGATGACCCCCACCTTTTGAGTCTTATTTCAATGCAAAAAACACTGTCTTATATTCGGGCCAATACGGTAATTGTGGAGGCCAGTTTCCTGATATCCTCAATGCTTCTGATTTGTACTATATCCTGATAGTGCCACATATTCATTTAGGCAGTGTAAAACAGCTGGAATAGGGGTAAGTGGGTCTTTCACAAAAAGAAAAATATCATATGCAAAAATGTGCATGTGCATATGTTTGTTGTCCTTTTTTTATTATATGTAAACCAGACTCAACTCCTATCTTTATTTCAGTCCTTATAAATCAATCAACTTTTATTTATATTGCCCTTAATCATATCTGGAGATATTTCAAAGCGTCTAGCAGACAGAAAGCCAACAGTGCCCTCCTGAGCAAGTATAAGCGACGGTGGCGGATAAAAATTCCCTCATTGAGGAAAAAACTCCGGGCAGGACCCAGGCTCTGGAGGGCGGTCATCTGCCTTGACCTGTTGGTTGGGAAAAAGAATTACACTGGGGATAGAGACAGGTCAACAAAAAGAAAGAGAGAGAGAGTGGCAGATAGGCCAGATTGAATTTTCATGTTGAGCTGTTGTTGCTGAAGTGGGGGCGGGATTTCCAAACCTTTTGGATTTCCTGTCTTCCATGCGTGTTCCCCACCTATTGAACAGAAGCACAAAGACAGCGGCAATATCTTGCAACAGAAAGGGCGATTTAACATTAGTATCAAATTATAAAAGCAGAGAAAGATAGAAGCTCCAGATTATCTCCCTTTAACGGGAGGGACGGAAAAAATACCCTCAACAGCCTAGGCCTATAGCAGCTTATCTAGAAGAATCTGTGTCATTGCTAACTGTAGGCTCTATGAAAGAGGAGGGCTTTTAGTCTACTCTTAAATAAGCTAATGGTGTCTGCCCCCCGGACCGAGGCTGTGAGATTGTTCCAGAGTAAAGGGGCCAGATAGCTGAAGCTTCTGCCTCCTGTTCTACTCTTAAAGACATGATGGGTTGCCAGAAATCCTGCATACTTTGATCGAAGGGCCCTGGGAGGGTGATACACTTCAATGAGATCTTCAATGTAAGATGGAGCCTTACAGTGAAGAGCTTTATATGTAATCATAAGGAATTTGAATTGTATTCTATAATTAATCGGGAGCCAATGTAAGGATGCTAGGACAGGAGAGATGTGCTCTCTCCTCCCAGTTCGAGTCAGTAAGCGGGCAGCTGCATTCTGAGCCAACTGTAGAGTCCTAATAGAGGAGCTACAACAGCCCGATAATAAGGAATTGCAGTAATCTAATCTAGAAGTAACAAAGGCATGAAAGATTTTTTCTGCGTCTTTAAAGGATAAGAAATTTCTAACTTTAGCAATATTTTGCAAGTGAAAGAAAGCTGTCTGGGATACAGACTTAATATGAGAATCAAAAGACAGATCTTGATCAAAAATCACTCCCAAGTTCCTGACTTCATTGGTGGAGGATAAAGCAATGCTATATAAGTGAATTGCAATGTTAGAGAAATCATGTCTAAGATGCTTTGGCCCAATAATAATGAGTTCAGTTTTGTTACTGTTCAGCATTAAGAAATTGTGAAGCATCCAGGATTTAATATCCCTGAGGCAGGTTTCCAATTTAATTAGCGGATCAGATTCATTTGTTTTAATTGATTAATATAATTGAGTATCGTCAGCACAACAATTAAAATTAATGTTATGTTTCCTTTTAATGTAACATCCTCCCAATGTAACATATACAGATTAAACAGAACTGGCCCCAGAACAGATCCTTGAGGTACTCCACAGGTGAGAGTCCCTCGATCTCGAGATTTATTATTGACATAGAAAAACTGAAATCGGTCGGATAGATATGACCTAAACCAGTTTAGTGCTGAGTTTTTAATCCCAACTTCCTCTTCCAATTTCCTTAAAAGAGCTGCTTAAAATCTATTTAAAGGGACAGCAAAGTTAATTTTAAGTGGCACATACTGTACGTTGTTCATCATTACGAAAAATAGAAGGAAAATTATTTTTATATGTGTAGCATCATCCCTTTGCTCAGAAAAGCTTAAAATATGCGCCGCAGCAGTTTCCGCATTCAGTGGTCACGTGGGCGTCATACGTCACTGGCGCCCAACATAGCTTGGCAGCCATAAGAAACAATGCAATTCACTAAGCGATTAACTCCAAAAATATCATGGTTACCTGTGAGGTGAACAGTTGTGTCAACAGAACATCAGGAAAAAACAAAGACAAGGACCTATCGTTCTTCATAATATCTTTTGGGAAGCTAGGAAGGAGATGGAGAGCGCGGATAAACCAGGTCAATATGACCAAGGATCCGAGGATCTGTCATGAGCACTTTACCTCGGAGGATTTCCAAAGAGATTTGAAGGTAAAATTGTTTTCGGACAACCCATAGTATTCTGAATTACCAAGGTTTAGTGGATAATTAATTCATGTCTAGAGCTACTGGAGGTATTGTATAAATGTTTTTATGACCAGATTATCGCGCGATTATGGCACTCATGAAATGTAAACAAAAGTGATAGGTCATTTTACTGAAGGTCTGTGAAACTGAAATAAAACATACGAAAACAGCATGTCAGGCCCTGATTCTTATACATTCGTAAATACAAGACATATTAATGTAAACTAGAGTTGTTATTAACTCCACACAGTCCACCAGTAACGAATGGTGGCTAGCTCAATGCTAACATAATATGGAAAATCCCATTGACGGGCTAGCTTGTTAGCATCAGTAGCACAATTAACTTTTCCATACACACAGTAAACCAAAACAGGACTTTATAACTAGTTAAATATCTCTGTCAGAATGTGATTCAGATGAAGACACTATTAGAATAATGGTGTCTTCATATTAGAGGTGAGAGACAGGCCAATTGATTTGAATTGAAATAATGTCGTCGTCATCGGAAACTGAAGGCGAGTTCCCAGTGAACCTACCAGGGGTGTAATTGTTCTATATAATGACCACCCGATGTACAAGGAGGATGAGAGTTTGGACATGTAGTGACTCATCACAGGTGTCTTCATCTGAATCACGTTCTGACAGAGATATCCAACTAGTTATAAAGTCCCGTTTTGGTTTACTGTGTGTATGGAAAAGTTAATCACGCCACCGATGCTAACGCACTAGCCCACGCGTTAATATGGAAAATGGGATTTTCCATATGTTAAGATTGAACTAGCGGCCATTCGTAACTGGTGAACTGTGTGGAATTAATAACAACTAGTTTATATTAATGTCTTGTACTTATGAGTGTATATGGATCAGGACCTGACATGCTGTTTTTGTATGTTTTCAGTGTCACAGACCTTCTCAGTAAAATGACCTGTCTATCACTTTTGTTTACGTTTCGCGAGTGCCATAATCACGCGAAAATCTGGTCATAAAAACATATACAATATCTCCAGTAGCTCCAGACATTAATTAATTATCCACTAAACCCTGGGAATTCAGAATAAATACTATGGGTTGTCCAAAAATGATCTTACCTTCAAATCTCTTTGGGAATCCTCCGACGTAAAGTGTTCATGGCAGATCCATGGCCATATGTAAATGTACATATGGCCATGCTCCAGGTCAGTGGTCCCCAACCCCCGGGCCACGGACCGGTGCCAGTCCGTGGGTCATTTGGTACCGGGCCGCACAGAAAGAAAAAATAATTTATGTTACTTCCTTTTTATTTATTTTGGAGTCAGAAAGATGTTCTATTTTGAAAAGTGAATGCATGCGTCTGTCCAGCTTGACAGGTCTCAGTCACGTGACAAGTTATCAGTCATTACCCCTAAATTAAGCGCCCACAGTGAATTGGATTAAAGTCGAGGCAGATTATCCTGAGGTCGCCCAAAATTATCAAAAAACCCTGCTTCCATTTCCAACCCCTGTCTTTTTGGAGCGGGATTTTCTGCAGTGTCCGTAAAGAAAACCAAACTGCGGAGTAGACCGGAACACACTTCAGGTGTCATTGTCTCCCGTTACCCCTAGATCAGTGGTCCCCAACCACTAATTCTCATTATTGTAATTATTATTATTTGATTGACTTGTTCACCCTTTAATTGGAAATTATCAGTATTTCTCCTACATTGAATGTACTGATTGTAAGTCGCTACATTTCAAAATAAACCTCATCAGTGCAGTCACTTGAATCGAGTTTGTAATATAATTATTTCTTATACAGAGATGTTGATTATCAATTTATGAAAAAAGGGTTGTTTATTGTCTGTTGATGTCTGCATTTTACATAAAACCACTGTAGTCTAATAATGATTTATTATCATACGACTGCTGTCCTGGCGTCATTAACGATTATTGAGGAAATGAAGACCGGTCCGTGAAAATATTGTCTTAGATGAAACCGGTCCGTGGTGCAAAAATGGTTGGGGACCACTGCTCTTTGTTATCTGGATTTGCAGTTCATGGAATGTAAGATGTTGTGACTACATTGACAAGAGAACTGAAGGAATTGTGACAGTGACAAATATTCTATGAGGCTGGAGAGCTACGCATGACACTGTAATAAATAATAATAAGAGATATAGTGTATACATTGGTACCTCTAATTACGAATGTCTCTACATACGAAATTTTCTACTTACGGAACACCTCAACAGGTGTTTCTAGTTACGAAAGAAATTTTGAGTTACGAAAGGTAAAAATACAGTATGGGCTGCTGCTTGCAGCTCCCAAAGGTTCCTCTACCGCTGAGCCACTCCCGCCCATCTCTGTCGCGTCCATCTCTGTTGTCAGTCACCTTGCTTTTGACTAGTGGCGCAGGTAGGAAGTGACATCACTGCAGCCTACGGGTCCCTCAATGGGCCAAATTTAAAATGCTTGCGCATTGACTTGCCACTCGCAATTATTGCGTTAATTTTAATAATGTGTTAATTTGCAGCATAATTAATTAATCTAATTAATGCGTTAAAGTGACAGCCCTAATTTACATACATAAATTCTTCATAGGAACAGCGAGGTTTGTCAATATTGTAGATAGTCAATAAAAGAAGCACCTGCAGATGCAGACACCACACACTGGTTTGGGTTACTTAAATAATAAAAATTGTGTATTATTAGTAGTGAATGAGCAGTTTGATAACAGAACATTACTGGATGAGTTAAACTAAAAGACACACACTTTTCAGATTGGCAAAGTAGATGGGTTATCTGGCTTTGTACTCCACATAAGAGATGCCAGTCTGTCGCCACAGTCTCACAGGTACGGGTAGGTCAGAAACCTTTGGAAATAGTTGCGCTGTGTGACTCCGGAGAGTAATATTTAGATCAGAGAAAATAAGTTTCAAGATTATGATACATAACCTGTGTCTTTAATTGTTAAGAATTAAGTAATATTTTCTTCATTTAGATGCCATGGTGCTGCACTCTATATTGAAAATGATCATACTTATGTCTTTTCAGGTACACCTACAAACTCAGCAAGAGGTGAAGAAGAGGATGATAGGGATGGCTGTCCATGTATTGAGAAGTGATGGGCTGCTGGCTCTTTACAATGGCCTCTCTGCATCACTTTGCAGACAGGTGTGTGTGTGTGTGTGTGTGTGTGTGTGTGTGTGTGTGTGTGTGTGTGTGTGTGTGTGTGTGTGTGTGTGTGTGTGTGTGTGTGTGTGTGTGTGTGTGTGTGTGTGTGTGTGTGTGTTTGTGTGTGTGTGTGTTAGTATGTGTGTGTATACATACACATGAGCGTTCATGTTATTTTTGCACTTATGTGTGTGTAATTTTTCCATTTGTTTTCTATTTAACAAATAGAGATTAAGCAGTGAAGATGCATGCTGCGACCATGTAAAATCAAATGACCAATAAAAGTGAAACTATTAATGCTGCTAAAGGAAGGCTAAGGGCGTAATTGGAACAGCCATCACTACCTACAAAATCATAAAAGCGGCATAAATAACAAAAAATAATACTCAAAGCATAACAGCAGAAACAAAATCTGTTCTTGCTGTACAGTATGTAAAAATAATGAGCAATGGCATGATTGGAGTGATTAAGACAACCCTCCTCTTCCCTCTCTCCTCTCAGATGTCCTATTCCCTCACTAGATTTGCCATCTATGAGACAGTGAGAGACATGATGGGCAGCACCCAAAAGGGCCCCATGCCCTTTTACCAGAAGGTTCTGCTTGGAGCCTTTGGAGGTGTGAACCCTTATCCTTATATGCATTTACATATTCATCATCACTCATAGAACACCATCAACAGCATTTTTCTGCCAACAGGTTTTACTGGTGGGTTTGTTGGCACACCGGCAGACATGGTGAATGTCAGGTAACAAGACTTTAAAACATTCAGTATCACTTTCAATATCAGCTGAGGCACACCAAATAGTTTCTTCAAAGAATCTGTTTTGCCTCTAGAATGCAGAATGACATGAAACTACCACCAGAACTCAGGAGAAAGTAAGTGCTGATGATATAACTAGCTTAAAATGTTTAGCTTTCTTCCAAATTAAACCTGAATGTTTTTTTGCTTTCAGCTACAAACATGCCATTGATGGGCTGTTCAGGGTCTTTAAAGAAGGTGAATCCTCAACGATATTATGTCGGAAATGTAATGCAAAGCACATGGTCGCAACATGTCTGAAGTCTGACTTTCTGTCCCACAGAGGGTGTCAGAAGACTATTCTCAGGAGCCACCATGGCCTCCAGCAGAGGAGCACTGGTTACTGTGGGACAGGTATGTTACAGTGCAATGTGATTATTATGACTTTATTTTTTGAATTCACGGGTGTAATGTTTGTAACTGCACAAAATTATTTTAAATGGCATGTCCCATCCATATGTCAAATTTGTGATCAAAAGCGGAATAAAATTCTCAAAACTTCCTACACAAGGTAACAACGTACCATAGACGGTAATTTTCTGCTGATCAACGGATATCTACCAATTTCCAATTTTAATGAATTCGTTCATCATCCTGAGGATTATACGACTTCTGTTCCAAAGTTATTGGTTACTGGTTCTGCTTGAGTCTTTCCCAGCTGGCTACGGTCAAGAAGCATAATACACCACGGATGAGACACCAGCTCATCGCTGGGCCACATAAAAGACAGACAACTATTCTCCTACGGACAATTTGGAGTGAACAATTGCATGTTGTTGGTGATGGAAGAAAGCTGGAGAACCTAGAGAGAACCCATGCAGACATCGGGAGAATAGGGAGACTCAACACAGGAAAACCCCAGGTGGAATCAAACCCAGGACCTTCTTGCTGTTAGGCAACAGCACTACACATTGCCCTGATTTGAATTCAAATTGATCAATTCTATGAATCGTCTAAATCCGTCAAGAAAATTTTCTGGGTTTGATACCTTATTTCTATCTATCAAAAATTATGTTGTGACATCTCAATTTTGCAACATGGTTTTTCCAAACAGGAAAATCGAATAGCTTTAATGATTGGATGAATATGAAACAAATTATTCTCATGACAATACTCCTAGAATTTCAACTCACTAATTCTTGGCAGCCACAGACATTGACAGAACTTTTTGCAAAGAAAAAGATGTCGAACTTCAAGTAGCAATTGTGAAGTGTAAATGGTGTAGCTAGAAAACAATTCTTAAACTGAAGAGAGAAGCAGTCTTCTTAGAGGCCTTTTCATGAGAACCAGTGTAAAGTATTGAAGAACTGGATATATTTTTTTCAAAATCGTGAGCTAACATCACAATAAATATGTTGGCTTAGTCTGAATTTTGTTTACAGTTAATTTCAGTCTAAATCAGTTATAAATGACTCAACTTCAAGTCTACGCTCAACTGAACCCCCCACCCTATTATTGGTTAAGCATTAATAATTAATATTATTTTCCTGTTGCCATCCTTGAAGTAGTGAAGTGCTAGCGTTTTATTTGTATAGTTGTACACATTATGGTATAGTTTATTGTATTACTGTTTGTGTGTGTGTATACAGTGCACCCTCGCGCATTCATGCATCAACACTCGCAACTTCACCTCATCGTGGATTTTTGGTAGGCAGTCACATGATACCGTTCGCGCATTGTATTGGCTGATGGTATCCATAAGTGCACTCCGTTCCGTGAGTGAGTATGGAGTGGGTCATAAACGTTTAAAGTACCGTAAATAATAAGATAGTTCGTCGCTCTATAGCGGAATTCATTAATCGTTTGTGGTTCCTGGAACGCATTAACTATAAGGACTATGCGCACTATGTATATATATCTATATAATCACTGATTCTTGAGAGTTGGGACAAAACATGTCCCACGTCGATAATTACTTTTTGTGGGGATATTTGTTAAATATATGACCAGTTGTTAGACGGCCCATGTTATTTTCTTGTCTTCAGCAAGAGATGATAGTATTCACGAGCCCCAAATATCTTTAAAGACATCTACAATTTTGAAAACATTTTTATCCAATCAAAGATAATGATTATAAAAGTATTAAACAATTCATGCCATGAACATCTAAAAATATTTTCCATACAAATTTGCTTATCAAAACTGTGTCCTCTGTTTCCGTCAATTCTATCAGATTTTTTCACAAACTCCAGCGGCAGTGGCTCAGTGGTAGAGCGGCGGTTCGATTCCCGCTCCCGCACAAAAAAAACACCCACTGTGAGCTGACAGTGGGATGTGTTAGCTCACCTCCAGGGCACTGCTGAGGCGCCCTTGAGCAAGGTGCAGTCCTCCTTTACAAGTTGCTCATTTGGGGTGCTCCACAAAGGGGCTGCCTGCCACTCTACCTCCCCCTGCATGCCTACAGGCCTTGTGTGTGTGTGTGTGTGTGTGCTACAGGGGCCTGTACAAACTAAAATGTATGCATGCATTTGAAGTATTTACTAACTAGAGTGTGTTCTTGATTTCCCTGTCAGACCAGTATATAAAAAATCAAATCAGGCAATAGCATGGTCAGCTATATCCCTGAGGACTCTTTTCATTCTCCTGGCTGTGGTGAACGCATCAATACCACACATGGTCTAGTATGTTGGACATTTTTTGATTTTTTTTAGATGACCAATGTTAATTTTCCTGTGGTCACAGCTAGAGCATGTCAACACCGTCTCTCCATTAGGATACTTTCTATTAAACAAAAGTGGATTCAATGAAAGTTTTTATTGAGATTATGGGGACAGCTATCTATATTAACCCGACGTCTGCACAACACAACTGATGATCCCAACTGCATTGATAAAGCAAGAAATTCCACTAATAAACGCTGATAAGGCACGACTGTGAAGTGAAAACCATTTCAGGTGACAACCTCTTGAAACTTATCGAGAGAATGCCAAGAATGTGCAAAGCAATAATCAGAGAAAAGGGTGGCTACTTTGAAGAAACTGTGAATCTCCCCAAATATATATTTGAATAAGCTCACTTGAAAACCTCACGTTGTCATGCTTCCGGCGTCTACCGGATGTTCAGGTAGACGCTCACCAAGTTGGCTCCGGTCTTCAAATTTGTCCATGTCTCTCACTTATGGAGCCGTTTCGGCTTCGTCAAATATAGCAGTTTATATTCTTTGATTGTGACGGGACATCATGTTGTCGTGTGGGGAACCACGATGCTTTATTCACCTGGACCGAACTCATGAAGCCGGCGTCTACCCGGATGGCCGGACCGTAACGCCGAAGTGGCCTTCGTCTTCGGGTTCATCCGTCCCACACACACAGAGCCGTTATGGCTTTGTCGGACACAGCGGTTTGTTTTCTTGTGATGGCGAAGAGAAAAAAAAGAAAACAAACAAAGTCGGATATAATTGTTTTATTTTGGAATTTCCACGAGTTCTCGCTCGTATGTATATATACATACAGTGCGCCCTCGCGCGTTAGTGCTCGCGACTTCACTTCATCACGGATTTTTGGTAGGCAGTCACATGATACCATATGCGCATTGTTTTAGCTGACGACATCCGGAAGTGCGCCCGTTTCTATGAATCTTTTGTGTCTTACTGATGTGAGACACGAGAACTTTAAACAGTCGATAAGAAGGCGGTTCAATATCAGTATGGGGAGGGTCCTTAAACGTTTAAATTACTGTAAATAATAAGATGTAGTTTGTCGCTCGATCGCGGAATTCGTTAATCACGTGTGGTTCCTGGATCTCATTGACCACAAAGAACAAGGGCGCACTATACTGTATGTATATATACATATATATATATATTTATATGTATATATGTATGTATATATGTGTATGTATATATGTATACCTGGTGGTGAGTTGGGTCCGTTGGCGGAGGAAACCTTTGGATAGACCTGATAAGCCCAAACGAGTAGTGCGAGTGAACTGGGAAAGTCTGGAGGAGGACTCAGTCCGCGAGGCCTTCAATTCACACCTCCGAAGGAGCTTCTCGTGCATCCCTGTGGAGGCTGGGGGCATTGAATCTGAATGGTCGATGTTCAAAGCTTCCATTGCTGAAGCTGCAGCTGAGAGCTGTGGTCTCAAAGTCTTTGGTGCCTCAAGGGGCGGTAACCCTCGAACACCATGGTGGACCCCGGTGGTCAGGGAAGCTGTCCGACTGAAGAAGGAGGCCTTCAGGGGCATGTTGTCCCTGGGGACTCCTGAAGCAGTTGCAGGGTACCGACAGGCCAAAAGGACTGCAGCCTCGGCTGTGATGGAGGCAAAACAGAGGGTGTGGGAGGAGTTCGGAGAGGCCATGGAGAAGGACTATCTGACGGCACCAAAGTTGGTCTGGAGGACTGTCCGACACCTCAGGAGGGGGAAACGGGGGACCATCCAAGCTGTATACAGCAAAGATGGGACACTGTTGACTTCGACTGAGGAGGTTGTCGGTCGGTGGAAGGAATACTTTGAGGAACTCCTGAATCCACCTACCCCAACTGACCCGTCCTCTGTTGCAGAGGCAGAGCTGGAGGATGATGTAGGATCAGAGTCAATCTCTCGGGGCGAAGTCACCGAGGTAGTTAAACAACCTCACGGTGGCAAAGCCCCGGGTGTTGATGAGATTCGCCCGGAAATGCTGAAGGCTCTGGGTGTTGAGGGGCTGTCATGGATGACACGCCTCTTTAACATTGCGTGGAAGTCTGGGACAGTGCTGAAAGAGTGGCAGACTGGGGTGGTGGTTCCTCTTTTTAAAAAGGGGGACCAGAGGGTCTGTGCCAACTACAGGGGCATCACACTCCTCAGCCTCCCTGGGAAAGTTTACTCCAAGGTGCTGAAAAGGAGGGTCTGGCCGATTGTCGAGCCTCAGATTGAGGAGGAACAGTGTGGGTTCCGTCCTGGTCATGGAACAACGGACCAGCTTTTTACTCTCACAGGGATCCTAGAGGGGGCTTGGGAGTATGTCCATCCAGTCTACATGTGTTTTGTAGACTTGGAGAAGGCGTACGATCGAGTCCCCAAGGATATACTGTGGGAAGTACTGCGGGAGTATGGGATGAGGGGGCCTCTCCTCAGGGCCATCCAATCCCTGTACGCCCAAAGTGAGAGCTGCGTTCGGGTTCTCGGAAGTAAGTCGGACTTGTTCTGAGTAGCTGTTGGCCTTCGCCAGGGCTGCGCTTTATCACCAGTTCTGTTTGTGATTTTCATGGACAGGATATCGAGGCGTAGTCGTAGTGAGGAGGCTTTACAGTTTGGTGGCCTGAGGATTGCATCGCTGCTTTTTGCAGATGATGTGGTCCTGTTTGCGTCATCAGCCTGTGACGTGCAGCGCTCACTGGTCCGGTTTGCAGCCGAGTGTGAAGCGGCGGGGATGAGGATTAGCACCTTTAAATCTGAGGCCATGGTCCTCAGCAGGAAACCAGTGGACTGCCTTCTCTGAGTGGGGAATGAGGTCCTTCCACAAGTGAAGGAGTTTAAGTATCTTGGGGTCCTGGGCAAGAATGAGGGAACAATGGAGCATGAGATTGGACAGAGAATTGGGGCAGCAGGACCGGTATTGCAGTCGCTTTACCGCACTGTTGTCACAAAGAGGGAGCTAAGCCGAGAGGCAAAGCGCTCCATCTACCGTTCAATCTTCGTTCCTACCCTCACCTATGGTCATGAGCAATGGGTTATGACCGAAAGAACGAGATCGCGGATACAAGCGGCTGTAATGGGCTTTCTCAGGCAGATAGCGGTGTCTCCCTTAGAGATAGGGTGAGAAACACTGCTGTTTGCGAGGGGCTCAGAATAGAGCCGCTGCTCCTTCGCGTAGAAAGGAGTCAGTTGAGGTGGTTTGGGCATCTGGTGCGGATGCCTCCTTGACGCTTACCTAGGTAGGTGTTTCTGGCATGTCCAGCTGGGAGGAGACCTCGGGGCAGAACCAGGACCAAGTGGAGGGATTATATCTCAACATTGACCTGGGAACGCCTTGGGATCCCCCAGTCAGAGCTGGTGGATGTGGCCGGGGAAAGGGAAGTTTGGGGCTCCCTGTTGAAGCTGCTGCCCCCGCGACCCGACTACGGATAAGCGGTGGAAGATGGATGGATGGATGGATATATGTATGTATATCTATGTATGTATATGTATGTATATATACTGTATATATGTATATATAAGTATGTACAGTATATGTATATATATAAGTATGTACTGTATATATATAGAGCCCAACAAAGTGACCTCGAGCAGGCCACTGGTGTGAATGTTTCTGACCAAACAATCAAACGGGCTCCATGAGTGTGCCCTGAAGGCCCAACGTCCTGTAGTGGGCCCCCAGGTCACAGCCCAGCACCATGGAACTTGATTGGAATTTGCGATAGACCACCAGAATTGGCAACTATGTCACTGGCGCCCTCTGCTCTTCACCGATGTGAGCACATGAGCACATAGGACAAACATGAAAGGGTCTGGAGATGCCGTGGAGAAGGTTATGCTGCCTGCAGCATCATTCAGCATAACCGGTTTGGTGGTGGGTCAGTGGTTGTCTGAAGGACGCACAGACCTCTACAGGTTAGACAATGGCAACCTGACTACCATTAGGTATGGGGATGAAATCCTTGGACCAATTGTCAGATCCTACGCTGGTGCAGTGGGACCTGGATTCCTCCTGGTCCACGACAATGCCCGACCTTATGTGGCTAGAGTATACAGCCAGTTCCTTGAGAATTAAGGAATTGAAACCATTGACTGGCCCCGAGGTTCACATTCGATGGTGCCAGGCACCATCGAATGTGTTGCATTTATATATTTGTTCAGTACACATACATATGTATACATTTTCTTCTCCTTTCTGCTTTTCCCTTCAAGGGTCACCACAGCGAATCAGTTGCCTCCATCTAACCCTGTCTCCTGCATCGTCTTCTCTCACGCCAATTACTTTCATGTCCTCTTTCACTACATCCTTAAACCTCCAAACATACATATATAGTATATACGTACAAAGAAGGCAATAAAAAAAAATTCCACTCACATTTTTACACAGGTATGCAGGAACTAGGGCACGCGCACACGCTTACACACACACATGTGGCATGCAGAGGAGAGGATCATGGTAGAGAGGTGGGTAGGTCCTCTGGTGCGCCCAAAGAGCAGCTTGTTCGGGGATGTTGCCTTGCTCAGGGGCACCTGGCAGTGCTCAGGATGTGAGACCGTGTTGAGCCAAAAATTTGCAGGGTGTGAACTGGCAATAGAGTGGTTCCAGTTAAAGTACTGAGGTTCCGTTGTGCAAGGCACCGTCGTAATTATAAGTTGCTCATTGGGGTATACAATGACAGAGCTGCCTGCCACTTTACCTCTCATCTGCATACTTACAGGACCTCTGTGTGTGTTTGTGTCATGGGAAGGTAACCATGCATATGCATGCGAAGAACAACAGGTTGACTAACACTAAGGTGGACTGTTGAATGTCATGACTTGTAGTTGAACAGCTGGAACACAGATCCAACAGCATCATAGACCCTAAATACATTCTCAAAGGTTGTTGTCGGGGGGTTTTTTTTGTTTGCTTGCTTTTTTTTAATGTCACATTTTTCTCCATTTCTCCTAATTTTCCCAATTTAGTTGGCATGTTATGACCAGGCCAAACAGCTTGTCCTGGGAACAGGCATTATGGGAGATAACATGCTCACCCACTTTCTCTCCAGCTTTATTGCTGTAAGTATGGTGTTTTAATCACATTCCTCTGAAGTTTCGTCAAGTCAGTGTAATGTGCACAGTGCTCCTGTTTTAAGGTGATGAACTGTGTGTACAGGGAGGCTGTGCTACATTCTTGTGCCAACCTCTAGATGTTCTAAAGACAAGGCTGATGAGCTCAAAAGGAGAGTACACAGTGCGTAGATCTGTCTTCATTGTCTTCTTTTATCCCTTTATTCCTGTCTGTCAATCTGTGGTCATCCTAATTCACGGTTCTATATATTTTCAGGGAGTGACACATTGCTTACAAGAAACTGCAAAACTTGGTCCATTGGCATTTTATAAGGTAAAAACAAAATAGTTCTGTGCACCATACACCACTGTGGTTATTTAATCCTCCTTTTATCAGAAAATTTAGATTTACAACTTTATTTCAGTTGTGTGACTTACTGTAAGGGATTCATTGGATGCTTAAAATCACACTGACCAGTTAGAGCTGTTACCTTTCTGCAACAACACATGCCTGTTTGCAGCTGTCACTCAGCACCTAAAAAATATAGCTATTAAATGTTTTTGGCTAGCATGATTATTTTTACTTCAGCTCCACTATAGGCAAAACACTGTCTACCTGTAGCTTGTACACTAACTACTCACCAGCCACTTATTCAGATACACCTTGCTAGTACCGTGTTGGACCCCCTTTTGCCTTAAGAACAGCCATAGTCCTTCGTGGAGGTTCAAATAGGTTCAAAAAGATACTAGAAACATTCCTCAGAGTTTAGTCCATATTGACAGTTATGGACAATTGCTGCAGATTTGTTGGCTGCATGTCCGTGATGCAAATCTTCCATTCCACCACATCCCAAAAGTGTTCCATTGGATGTAGATCTGGTGACTGTGGAGGCCATTTGTATACAGTTAACACATTGTCATGGTCAAAAAACCAGTCTGAGTTACATGACTTTAAGAAATGGTGCGTTATCCTGCTGGAAGTAGCCATTGGAAGATGGGTACACTGTGGTCATTAAGGGATGGATATGGTCAGCGTCAATACTCATGGTCAGCTCTAAGTGTGCCAAGAAAATATCCCTCACGTCATTACAAAACCACCATCCGGCCTGAGCCACTGATACAAGGCAGGATGGACCCATGCTTTCAGAAATCGAGACTCATCAGCAACATTTTCCAATCTTCTGTTATCCAAATTTGTTGACCTAATGCGAATTGTACCCGCAATTTCCTGTTCTTAGCTGACAGGAGTGGCAAAAGGTGTGGTCTTCTGCTACTGTACTGTAACCTGTCTGTCTCAAGGTTTGGCATGTTGTGCTTTCAGAGATGCTCATCTGCATACCTCAGTTGTACCGAGTGGTTATTTTACTTACTGGTGCCTTTCTATCAGCCCATGTCCTAGTTTGGCCATTCTGCTGGCCTTTCTCCTCTGACCAGAGGTCAGATATTTTCTCTTTTTTAGACGATTCTATGTAAACTCTAGAGATGGTTGCGAGAAAATCCCAGTAGATTAGCAGTGTCTGAAATACTCAACCAGCCCGTCTGGCACTAACAACCATGCCACATTCAGATGCTCGGTTTTAACCGTCTTGACCAATGTTCCCTCTAATTTTTCATGTGTCTTAACATACACACAAGCTTCCTGAGCACACTGAGGACCACTGTGAGCAACATCAAATGTGGCCATACACCAGTATCACACTTGTTCCAAACCTTGGATCATTGTAAGTTACAAGGATTATTAAATAAGTCAAATAACAGCAGCAATTTTCATTGTTTACTTTTAATATAAGTGATGTGGCCCACTTGGAAATGAAAAAGACAAAAATATTGTTCTTCATGAGATGTGTAGTATGTTATATGTAAGGGTTCTGCTTTGGCCATGGGAAGAGTGCTGCTTTGGCCTAGGTGAGGTCCAGTTGTGGCCTGGTTTAGGATACTGTACTGGAAGAAATGATACATATACATCTTTCAGACATAACATTTTGTTCACATTAAAACATTCACATTTTGCACCATGACGTGTGCTGTTGCTTGTGATACAGTCTAAGTTCCTTTAACTCGTAAAATATCTAATTACTCTTTTTTTATTAGCATTTCTACTACCTATAAACTATCTACTAGTATCAGCATTTAATGATTAATAGAAGAAGAAGAAGAAGAAGATATACTTTATTGATCCCCTGGGGGAAATTACATCGCAATACAATTACAAATGTCCATAAATAAAAAAAATCTTGATAAATGTTGCTAGAAAATGCACAAATCTGACCTAAATTCTACCTTATTTTTCAAGTGGTTTTACACTTTGTCCAGGTTAATGGCTTTATTTTCTTCTTGCTTTGACCGTTCTCACTCGAAAACGAAAAAAAAATCTCTCCCAGTTTTACCGCTTGTTCTTACATATACTCCGACAACCATTCCATCTTAAAAGAACTGTTTTCCTTATACACTTTGGCTTGGTGAGTGGATATGTCGCTGTCCATTTGTTTTGCCATGATGGGGGTTAACATAGCTGACCTGCACAGCACATATAGGCATGGTGCACACGCAGCACTGTCAAAACTAGGATTAGCTTTGTAGCATCAGTGAACCTTATTGTATCATTGGCTGGACACCTGTCACTCACAGAGCATAATGGTACACAAAACAATATTAATGGTCTAATTAATTCGATTAGTTTAGGTATAATATTAGATGATATTTAATATGTTTATATTGAATTTTATTTTTTGTGCTGCATAGATTTTCCTGTGTGCTGAGAATGCGGTCAGTGCGCAAAATGCACAAGCGTGCAGCTTAGAGGGAGCATTGGTCTTGACCCTGTGTACATGTCTAAATGAATTGAAATGTTGCTATGTAATTAGCTGATTAGACATTTTGCATTAACGAGCAGTCAGACAGTAGGCTAAAAAAGTGACCCATGAGTGTATATTATCAGTTGTCTTTCAATGACGGAGCATAAGTTAAGTATTTGACATCATTAGCATTGCTGAGGCAATGTCAAATATGGGGAAATGACTTGCATTTAAAGGTTTGATCTGGAGTTTGAAAGTTTACTTTAAATTGTGGTGTTACACAGAAGCAACTTTGTGTGCTTCTGTGTTCGTCTTCAATTGATCAATGTAACGCAAGAAAATTTCTAACAGTAACTGCAAAACTTTGTTTCAGGGTCTCGTCCCTGCAGGAATCCGCCTGGTTCCACACACAGTGCTCACCTTCATCTTCCTCGAGCAGCTCAAGAAATACTTTGGCATTCACATCATCTCCTGAGCATGCTTTATGATTGGCCACACCCACTATCACTGCCACTGATGACACCCCATTATCAATCTAATCATTACAAAAAGGGAAGAACGAGTCATGTAGAATTTTTTGTTGTTTTTTTCTCTAAAGTCTAGAAACTTATTCTGGGTATTGGCGGTGGTACCTTTGGAATAGACAGTTAAATTATGATTTCATTATGAGAAAATATGGTTTACTGTCTCATGGTGATTAAAATATGTCAAGATAAAAGCAATTAGTCATAACAGATATTCAGTATGGTAAGTCATTGTCATTTCAGGTGTGCTTGGTTGGGTGTATTTGGATTAAAGGTTAATTTTGATGGAATTCATCAATCATGTAAAAATCAAACTAAATTTCTACCTTACTCAATTTCATATTTATATTTTAATATCTCTGTATTTTATCCTAATTCAAGAGTGCATCCCTTTTGCCTTTACTGCATTCCTATTATCAGTCATATTTCACTCTGAAAACTATTGGAGATGAGGACCAAGTGTACAATGTGAGAGTATGTAGAGAATTTGTGAAATAGACTGTCAGACTATTCATTTTTGCAAGGCACTTCACTAACATACTGACCCACTTCATATAAACAAATTCTGCATTCTCTGAAAATAGAAAAAAACATTCTCCAGAGCAAAAATGTTTTCAGATGATTATGATTTACCATGCTATGCTTTAAGGGTTATATAAGTTTAATGATAACATTGACAGTTTTCTTAGAACCCAGTGCTTTGTGTCATCTTAAAGAGGTCTTGTCAATTATTTTGCCCTACAGTTTATGTACTTCAGGAGGCAGTAGAGTAGGCCACTTATTATGGCCTGAACATACAGTACAACTGTAGTAAAGAGAACCATAAACTGAAAAGAAGCTCAGATAATGATGTTTCCACACAGGATTTCCCTGTGTTCCACTGTTCTACAATAAATTTCAATTAATGTCATGCAGACATCAATCCACTGTTCGGGTATCGTGAATATGTATTTTGAAGATCACTAACTGAATATTTTGGAATTAAAGTGCTACAGTGAAAATGTGATTTGGTTGAGTTTTTATCGACTTTATATGGTATAAATATGGTATGTCAAACTTTATTTGTTGAAAAAATTGGAGTTCTGTAAAGCACAGTACATTTTTATGGTTGCTTTTGTTATCTAATAAGTTGACAGAATCAAAGAGACAACAGAATAATGCCAGATGTTTGTATAAATATTGTTTGCAAAACTTGCCTATTGTCCCATACCTGATGCAGAATGCATCTCATTGCAGCTGTTACGTATAGCTCCAATTTGTAACATTATGTCCGACTCAAAATGTTTTGATCACAGAAATATTTTGCTTTTTTTTGTGATTTTTTTTTTTAAGGGGGCTTATTGGAGGTTTCAGCTCTTTTCTGTGACCTAAAACAATAGTGACATCCTTGTCCAATATACAACTGTTGCAATACTTTAAAACAGAAATGGTAAAACCAGTTTACACACTAATCAGTGTATATGCCCAGGACTATTTCTGGTTCCTTCTCCAAGCTCCCTACTACTTCCTGATCCTGTTCACTGCTCTTGCTGCTGTATGGTGTTAACTGCCAACAAGCTGAGGCATTTGTTAGCCCCACAAACGTAATAACTCCCACAAACGTAATAACCTCACAAAGTTAATAAAAAATTGCAGCTTTAAATGTAATAATCCCACAAATGTAATAACTTTCCCACAAACGTAATACCATTGCCTACCACAAACATAATACCTAATTTCCCACAAACATAATTATTACATCTGTGGGAATTTATTATATTTGTGGGATGATAATAACCACACAAACATGATAAAAAGTTGCAGCTTTAAATGTAATAATCCAACAAATGTAATAAATGTCCCACAAACGTAATACCTAATTTCCCAGAAACGTAATAAATATTATGTTTGTGGGGTTATTAAGTTTGTGGGACGTTCGTGGGGCTAACAGCATTACATCAATGGGAGACCTTTTTCAGTCACAGATTGACTTAAACTTCTATCTCAAGGTACAACTGCAATGCTGTTTGTCCTTGAAATGTAACAGTTTTTTTAAATTTTAATTAGCATATGTTTAACAAGACTTAAAACAATTTCACTACACTTTCCTGTATATCTCATGCTTTTCCTTAATAGGCTGCAGTAAAGCAAAATAATTCAAATAATTTCTTTCAAAAGTAATAATGAAAACTTGAGCTCGCATGTTTCCAAACTGACTGTATAATTTACATGAAAATTCTGACTAAAACAACTGAAATGAAGTTGAATGTTGTCCTCAGACAAAAACTGGTCTAAACATCCTCATCAATGCTAATCTCACTTCAAATGACAAGCTGTTGTCAGACAAAATCCTGTCCAAACATGCTCACCAATGTTATTCTCAACATAGCATGAAAATGGATTGAAAAACAGGGTTCCTACATTTATCTCAACATTTGAGTTTCAATTGAAAACAGTCATTTTCAAGTAATGCCTGGCTGAAACAGCTGAAATGAAGTCAAAATGATGTTTCAACTAAAATCAGTCCAAATACGCTCAACATTGCTATTTTCACTTAAAATGACATCGGAACTAATTGAAACTCATTTTTCCTGCATTTACCTTAGCATTTGAGTTTTCAGCTGAAATCACTCGTTTTGGAGTGTTTGTGACTAAACAAAAAAATCATTTTTTAAAGGGAAATTACTCTTTTTCACATTTGAAATTTCAGCCAAAACAGCTGTTTTGGAGCAGTTTCTAACTAAAACAGCTTAAATTATTTCTTGCCTATAATTATGCACAAATACTTTTGTTAAATCAAAATAATATAAACCATGGAAATCCAACTGATAAGCTACACAAAAGTTAGAGGCTGCCAGGTGCCTGGGATAGTTCCATGAAATGTCTAATTAAACAGAAATTCAGTCCATGAGCAAAGAGTGCATATTATTTGAAATATACAATACCACTCAAAACAAGTAGAATTTTTTTCAAATTATGTTTGATTTATGTTAAATTTACATAGAAGTTCAAACAGTCTACATGACATACCTGTGGACGCATGGAAATGTTTTCAAGTGAGATGGCAGTAGGGTTTCTGACTAAAGCGGATGTTGGTCAGTGAGGATGCATGGAGTAGACTAGACACAGGCCTTTAACTACTCAGTGGGCGTTCCTTTGTGAACCACTACTTTGAAGCATGCTTCAAACATAGAAAAACCATGTGACTGATGACATTTGACACACTCAAGTGCTTCGGAACATTAATTAAACGCTTCATTCCTCAGGTGACACACTGGCGCTTCATTCACCAGGTGAACCAGTTTAGCGGTTTGGATCAAGGGGCTGGGCTTTGAGACACTGGCTGGTCTCAGATGTGTTAAAATGGATGAAACAGCGCAGTGAGCTGCGTATCGTGTCACAACCTTCTGGATTGATCAGATTAGCTCTCTGATTGTTGACGGTTTGCTTTCTAGTGGCTTTGCAATGGAACCAACCAGATAGAGATCCCAAGTCTGGGAACATTTTGAACTGGTGCCGCTGGACAAAGCAGATTTCATTTTCTAAGAAACTTATTTTCAACCTCTTGCTCACACAGTAGAAAGTAATAAACCGCACTCATGTCATTTTTAATTTACTGGTGAAGTGATTGCTTCGTTCTCAGCACCTAACATTACCGAGGCATTACTGAGCCTGATGAATGAATGAAGCTACTGTGATTACGTCTCGGAATTTCAACTTTTATTTCACAATGTAGACCTTGTTTTTTTCCAATGACACTAATCATCCTATGTAACTCACACACATGAACACATATGTATATATTTACATTAAATATACATGCATGAACATGTAATCTATATCTTTCGTTGCTTTACTGAACCCTGCAAGGACCAATGATAATAAAACAATTTTCTATAACCCTACTAACTCAACTTCTTCCCTGGAGTCTCTGTGCTCTATGTCCTGACAGATTTTCCCAGGTTTACCCCTCATCCACCCATCTGCTGTGGACCTGCTCCTCCAAGCCCACCAGTATCACCCCTCATCTATCCATCGGCTGGAATCCCGCTGCCTTTCTTCCTCCGTCCCACTATGCAGTCATCCATGCAGCTGTAATTGTGCATTGAATTAACCTACTACATGATGGGGAACATGTATTGAAGGCAACAACCCAGGAGTCGGTGAATGCAGCCTGACTTTCCCGTCCCCAATTCAGCGCCTGCATAATATTGTCTTACTATAACCATAAAGACACTGACTATCCAAAAGCTGTTGAGTCGATCCACTGGACGTTAAGAAAGTTCTTGAAGACGTTTCGTCTCTCATCCAAGAGATCCAAGGCCAAATCGTCCTATCCAGAATATTTTAATATTAAAAATACAAAATTAGAGGACATGGATGAAGTAGCTAATGAATTCAATGAATTCTTTTTGGGTGTCGGGCCTGAGCTGGCAGAAAACATTCCTGTCTCACACTTGCACTGGGATCATTTTGACAACATTGGAGGAAGGAACCCAAAATCGATGTTTCTGGCGCCAGTGAAGGACACAAAGATAAGACACCTGGTCAGCCAATGCATAGCAAAAATTTCTACTGATATGAATGGATTTGATATGAAGCTAATCAAGGACATATTGGATGGAATTATGCTACCTCTTACACTCATATGTAACTTGTCATTTAAAACCGTGATGTTTCCTAACAAAATGAAGAGCTCATACAAATCAATTATTTATTAAATTTAAACTACTGAAAACACATGACATCATAAGCTACAAAACTGCACAACCTACCAACGTCCAGTGGATCGACTCAACAGCTTTTGGATAACCATGACCTGGATGACTGAGAACCTACACAGACTGCACAACCTATGTATAAAGCAGCCAATAACTATTTACCTCAAAATATACAATCACAAATACAGATTAATGAATCCAACTACCAACTGAGAGGAAACAGCATTTTTACAGAAGATCGCAAGAACTACACTAAAAATATTTTCATTATCGTTTACTGATGTCAAACTCTGGAACAAACTGGATAACAAAGTTAGGAGTCTATTTGCCTTTAAAAAAGATTTTAAAAATGTGACTTTGGAAGGTTATATTTCTGACGCAAATGATGGTTATAGTACTATTTTATGGCTGATTAAACTTCATGTGTCATGCCTGTGAAAAAATGTCAGTGACCATAGTGCAGCAACTGAGACGTTGAGCGACATATGTGTGCAAAGATGCACGCCTATTGGACTGAATGGACGATTTAAAACAACAATGCACCAAAATAAAATAATTGAAATGTGACAAGCAATGTATGAATTTGGTTGACAAAATGTTGCAATGAGAGAGATTTTCGATTTAGGGGAGGGGAACTTGACAAGCCAATGGATTCTACCCGTCAACCCCTTTTTTTCTTTTCGGATGTTGTTGTTGATGTTCCAACAATGACGAATGAAATCTGCTGTAACAACATGTCTGCAAAGAAAAAAACTGAATAAATCAATAAATCTCCGGTGTATTTGATAAAGTAACTAAGGGCATGGTCATCCCCAAGAGGGAGCTCGTTCAGGTTGTAGTAGCAGTGTGTGGTAATGATCTGGCTCAGAGCTACACACTGAAAGTTTGTCACATGCTGTTGAAGTCAGCTAGCACTTGGCTCACTAGTTAGCTCTGCTTCAGTCAGGTGTGTGTGTGTCTGTGTAAGGCTATCCCCAGTGTCATAGGGAACACATAACCAGTTACACATCAATTACTAATTCAGAACGGTTTTCGATGAATATAAGCAGCTCCATTTCTTCTATGTCATCTGAGAGCTGCGTGTAGTCAAAGCGAGGACGCTCATTAACAAACATCGTCATTAACAAACATTGTATATGCCATGTAATTTCTATCGTAACAAACAGTATTATGCTGCTGTAACTCAAAACAATATAATGATGAGTCAGTTACATATATATATATTGCTCACAAGTCCTAATTCAGGTAAATCATTAGAATTAACAGCAGTGACAAGTAATGTCTTCTCCCATATCTATTTATTACCGTTTAGATTAATCCATTTCACAGACACTGCATTGTTTATGTCATCATTTCCAAGGAAAGCCCTCATTTTTCTTTTAAGTAGGACATGTTGTGTATTTCTGATGTTGGTCCTAATGCACACTCATTAAAAAAAATTGGGTGTTCGGAATGACTTGCATTTTGACAACATTCATACATTTGATTATGTCTTATTAAAGACTTGCAAACATTTCTAAAATTTAGTTTTGAGGCCCACTGTTTGAAAAAACAATGTTTTGATTCGAATCTCATGCAGATGTGACGGACCATTGGTCCCAGGAATTTTATCTGTGATGGAGCATGAATCAAATAATGCTGTTTTGGGGTAATGTTGTTATCAAGGAAAAGATTTTTCATATGTTTTAAATGCTGTTCAATTAGTGTTTTCAACTTGCTAATTGTCTGTAGACCAATGACAGGAGCAATCAAAATCTGAACAATTTCTATGAGTTCAAGAATTATTTTGTAGTATTCATTATCTTTGACTGTATCAATAAGAAATGGCAATATTTTCAGTAGAACAATCATTTGACCTGTGGACTGCTTCAACTTATTATCAGTTGAAGCTAATGTGCTGTAAATTATAGGGCTTGGTTTGTCTAGATACTTTAATAATCCCGGATGAAATTGCACATATCCACTGCTCAGCCAAACACCAGGAAAAAACAAAAACAAAACAGGACATACCACAAGACATACACTACACTAACAGACACATGCAGCATTAACAGGACATATACTAAACTATAACTAAAACATAAACAGTAAAAAAAATAAAAAAGTTAGTGTAGTGTATGTCTTGTGGTATACAAGACATACACTACAGTGGATATGTGCAATTTCCTCCGGGATTATTAAAGTATCTATATCTATTGAGGACATCCAAGTCTAGTTGACCTAAAAGAACTAAGTGTTTTAACACACACTTTATTTCTAATGGAGCAATGCCTTCAAGAATTATATGCATCATATCCTGAGGTGTTCGTTGGATTAAATTAAAGGCTGGAAATTAACACAACAGCGCCAAATCATTTTCCTCCTGTTTGTAGCCTACATTAGCTACGTGCCATGTACCGTTTCTGCTTCTGAACCCTAGATGACCTGGTGACACACCATGTGATACCAAAGGTAAGTACTGTAATTCCGTGCCTTATAAGAACAGGATAAACTTACCATTTATCAATGATCACATATATGTGACTCAATTTTAATAATCATAAAGTAATATGAACTTATTTAGATTAATATACTTTGTATAAATGCAAAATAAACTTATCTGGGTTGAGTCCTACTTGGCGGTGCAGAAGGTACAATCCACCGAGTTGTGCTTTTTTTTTTCAACTGGGGTCCATTGCATTTTGAAAATAAACGCGCCTGCAACGCCAGTGGTCTACTGCTACTGTGAATTCATCATTCTAAAGTGTCCTGTGTGGATATCAGTAGAGTCAAATTATGGATAAACTGGATGATGTTTCAGTTGCCACACTCAGAGGTATGCTACAAGGGTTGCTTTTGTGTTTTGCTGATGTTATATTTTACAAAGCTAACCTAGCTAGCATAATGAGTTGTGGGTGTCAGGGAGGCTTATGGGCTAAATGACATAAAATTGGTAGGGTTTGGTGCATGAGTATTTCCGTCTAAAATGAAATAGCATGCAGACCCATTTAAAGCTTTCATCATTTTTATCCACAGAGCAATTTTAATCTTTAACCATATCGCATTTTACCCCTAGGTGTTCCAGTTTTACCTGATTAATGTGGTTTACATTTTAACTATTTTACTCATTATTAATGGTTTTATGAATTAATATTAGGGCTGTCACTTTAACGCGTTAATTAGATTAATTAATTACAAATCCTGTTGTTAGATTAATTTTTTTAATCGCCTGACAGCACTAATTAATATATGTATTTTTTTTAAACATTTTTAATTGCAGTTTTGTGGTTTTTTTTTTTTTTTATTTCTGTTTCTACATGCTTTTATTTTTATTGTTTTTCTCAGCTTAGTTGTAAATGGGGTCTCTACCTCAATGTATTTCTGAGTTTAAATATAAGCTGAATTAATGAATGAGTGAAAAATAGGTAAAGTGTAATTAGGCTTTGGGACTTTGATTGTATTTTCTAATTGTTAAGAACTGTAAATTAAAACTGTATTTTCTTATTAAGAACTACTTATTATAAAAAGAATCCAAACAATGCTAATTGTACATGAGGTGTCAGGACATTAAGTTGGCAAAATATCCTCACCTGCTCTTTTCAAATCTTAAGCAATTCACTGATAACACCAATTTTTTGGTACTGACTGTAACTTGTCTTTATTGCAGCTGCTAATATTGGAGAAGATTCTTTTCCATCGCTTTCTCGTGATGACATCGAAGATCTATTTCCTGGTCCTGAAAATTTCTTGAGGCGCCGGCTATATGGCTTGTTGTGAATAAAGATGAAAAGGTCAGGTCTGTCTTTCACAGTATGTCAGAACACTACTCACAAAAAGTTAGGGATATTCAACTTTCAGGTGAAATTTATGGAAAATGTAAAAAGTTCATGCTACAGTGATATTATAGCATAAAAGTAGGGCATTTAAGTAGAAGCAGGTCAAATTAAGTTGACCTGTTACGGTCATAGTGCATTTTAGGTGCATTCTTAAATTCCATCCGAATGTTAAATATCCCTAACTTTTTGTGAGTAGTGTATAACAGTACAACAGACTTTCCACAGATATCACAGAAATGTTAAGTAACTTCAGTATTTAATATTTCAATATTTAGTACAATATTTAATTATTTTTGACATGTCTGCTTTGGGTCCCTTTCAATAGTGGATATATAGTGAAAAGTGCTTTTTTCAAGTTTTTTTAATCTACTAATAGATAATGCTACTCTGTAAATGTTTGTGTAAATGTATTATAGGTGGATACTGCTTCTGAAATTCAGCAGTCACCCCCCTCTGGAGGCAGCGACCTTTCAAAAGAGGAGGCCAGTACTTCTAAATTTGTGACTATGTCCAACCCAGAATACATAGTCTTCACAGACAGTGAGCTTGACCAGGTGCGACGCTCCTACTTTGAGCAGAAACGGCTGGGGACCGAGCGCAATGTGACCTTATCCAAGGAGCTCTTCTGCCGACTCATAAGAAACACCATAACTAATATGATTTCTATCGCAAGAGCCACAGAGGACTGCAGATACCCCAGCAAACATGAGGTGAATACCATGGCAAAGCGATTGGTGGAGTACTTTCCAATGATAAAAGACAGGTCATCAAACAGTGTGTGGGTGAGTAGATATTTGTCACTATTGCTTGTTGATGGTATGATGTTAACTGTAAGATTTAGATCAGTTCTATTCATACAGTGCTAAACCATAACAGAAGGTTCAGATGGAGCTAGACTTTGCTGAAAACTATAATTACAGTATAAGAAAGCTTGGGTCTTTTGTCATTTTTTAATGTTGACTATGTATGCCTTGCAGGAGCATGTTGCCAAAAAGCTCATGAAGAGACTTTCAAACGTCAGAAGTCCAAGGAAGGCCAAAGTTCCTCCTTTGAAGAAACCACAACAAGATGCGGATGTCAGTTCAGACATTTCAACCGCTGACTATGATGGAGATTCCAGTGGATCCACCATTATTCTGGAACGGTCACCTATTAGGCCCATGGGCATCCCAGTGCTAGATCTGTCACCTAGAACTAGCACCCCACTGCGGACCTGGGACAGCAATGATGAAACATGTAGGTATTGTATTAAACATGATTTTTGGCTGAGTTAATTCACCTGACATACACTGGATATTCAGCAGCTCTAGAATATTTCAGTGTCTGTCCAAAGACATGTGTATTCTATTGTCCAATGTTTTGCTTTTATATCAAGTAACATGAACATTAATTAATTCGTACCGCTTCCTGAGTTTCATATCCTCTTTCCACCATAACTTCCCTCTAGTGTCTTCAGCTGGTTCAGTTGACTTCATGGACAGCCAGAAAACTCAAGCAAGACACTACAAGACCTTCCAGGAAATGTACAAAGTCCAAAAAGCCAAACAAAGCTGCGGTAACTTTGCTGAACCTGGAATTTGAGGCTCAAAGAGGCTTCATCACCTCTGATGTCTTAAAGGAGCAAGACAGACCAACAAAGATTCTAGAGGCTTACCCATGTTTCCAAAAACTGGATCACGTAAGTAATGTTGGTCCTATTCAGTCCACATTTTCAGCTCTTCCAAGGAATTATTTTAGCATGACATAATTGGCATAATGTGCATATACCTTAGACATTATAGATCTCTTTTGAAGAACATTACTCATCAGAATGTTTGACAAGGGCTAGCAGTGAACATTATTTTTTTCAGTGAATTTTCTTTCTGTATCTGAATCTATTTTTCAGGTGCTGGATGAGCTGCAGCGAATCAGCCAACCAACCAACTCCCAGTACATCTCTGAGATGAAGAGCAGATTGGAAACCTTCTATTCAAAGGTCCAGTTTTATGGGGTGATGAAGAAAGCCATGAAGCCTCCTAAAACTTTTAATGGAGGTGAAGTGACAATACATTGACTTGTTAATTTTATATATACCGTATTGGCCCGAGTATAAGACGGTGTTTTTTGCATTGAAATAAGACTGAAAAAGTGCGGGTCGTCTTACATTCGGGGTCTAGACATTGTACCCATTCACAACGCTAGATGGCGCCAGATATCTCTAAAGCGAATGATGAACTGAACTCCCCAGGCCAAAGCGAACCCCTGTCACGAAGAAGAAAAATAAAAATAGTAGTAAGAAAGAAAAGAGAAGAAAATAAGATAGGAGATAACAGAAAATGGAGAAATGTAGCGAAAATCTGAGAAGTCAGAGAAAAGCTTTCCATGGTCCTCAGAGCGGCCGCTTCCAAGAGCTCTACAAGAGGGTGTGTGCGTACGTGGACAAGAAACGAAAGGACGGGATGTCCATCAGATATTAAGATGTGATAGACAGTTTTTGCATGATTTGAATGAGGCAAAATAATATGCTTTTTCTCTCGAATATATTGCTATAATCATTTGTTTCAGATATACTGTAATTTTCTGTATAAAAATTTAATTTGGTGTTCAAAAAGTCTTTTTTCAAACTTGAGTCTTGAAAAAGAGGGGGTCGTCTTATAATCAGGGCCGTCTTATATTCGGGCCAATATGGTAATAATGTGTCGTGATAAGCTATTTATGTTACTGTATTGTGCCTTTTTCATTAGACCAGTGGAGCATATCACAGCTGTGTTCAGAGCCCTGCCACTGCTCTTCCCGTCCAGCACCATGCCACCTAAGAAGCTGGGCTTAAGCAGCGAGGCTCTTTTCCATGTCCTGACGGCGAGATTTACAGACGTAGTGCAATATTTCAGACTATATGTTCCAGTTATTCACTAATACATTTTATGTCAGGTTTAGTTACTTTGAGATAAACTTTTATCCAAAGGTGAAGTGTTCTCCACAGTGTAGTTGTTGTAGTCCTAACTTCATTGGAATTAACTGTGGTGCATTCAGTATTTGCAGTGCTCAACAATGACAGTACCACATCTTCTCCCTCTCAGGAGTTACTGTGACTATACAGTATGTTTTAAAGTACAAATATGATTTTACCAATGTCCTAGTCCAGGTCAAAGTGTGTGTTACTTGAGATGTTTTTCTAATCATCTGCATTTGTGTCATCTAGACTTCAGAGGATCCTGATGGTTTCCTGCACCAGTGACCAATGTCCTGTCCACTTGTGCTTGTGTCTGAGGGCAACTGCATGATCACCATTGGAAACATGCCAGTGACCACCTTCAACATCGAGAGGCTTAATGAGGGACTGCTCTACCTCATGGCATATTACTATGCCCAGCACCTCACTTACCCAAAGTGTATTTCCACACTCCTGTCAGTACTGCAAACAGAAATCCTCCAAGATTCCATTCATGAGCAAGATTTGACCCCTTCCTACAAAAAAGCCATTGGCGAGTGGAAGTTCTTCATTGAGTGAGTGAGTCTCTTTGTTAATTTTGTGTTTGTTTCTTTTCTCTGCCCCACTCTCTGTGATGTAAGACTTTCAGAAAAAGTCAAAGTTCTGTTTCAGACAAGGTTCATGACAGTTAGCCACATTGAAAACTTTTTCTGTGGGATATTATGCAATAATAGTAGCTGTAAAGTTATGTTAATTGTTATAGTGTGCTGCTACAATAGTTTATACATTTATATATATATATATATGTATATATTGTTTTAATTTTTTTTTTTTACAGTGAAGTTATAACTCATCAAAACGCAATTGTATTGCAAAGTTAATAAAAAATATGAAAAATGAGAATGTTTTGGTGTCTTTAAGACAAAGTCACTTATTTTTAGAATGCTTTTTGAAGAAATTGTGTCTTATTTTAACAAATTTTATACTCATTATTAATCTCAGATTAAGATGTACTTTCTTAAAATTAACTCAGTCAAGAGACCAAAATTAATATTTTAAGAAGCTTAATCTTAAATAACAGGGTTTTCATTGCTTATTATAGAAGAAATTACTTAAATTTAAGGTTTTCTGTCAGTTTTAAGGCCCATTTTAGTCTTTCAGGGGCAAGAACTGTGTGCTTATTTTAAGAAATCTTGTTAAGCAAAAAAAGCTTACCCCATTGGCAGATTTTTTTGCTTGATACAAGATAATTTGATCGAATTTAAGAATATTTTGCTTCTTTCTAGTAGGTCTGTTTTTGCAGCGAAGGTCCCATATTATGTATTTTTAACTTAATGTCATTCAGCTGCCAGCTGGACATCTGTCTAGTTGCCAGATGTCCAACTAGACTGTATTCCAAATATTTTGACCTAAAGTGATCTGTGGTCCTAAATATCAGCTTTTCAAAATCGCTCATCTGAGCTACTCACAAAATGCTTCGTTTCAGGCCTCCGGCTGCAGTATGTTAATGAGCTCCGCTGGTGAACGCCTCCTTCACCTGGGTCACGCCCCTCTTAAGGAGAGTGTCAGGCTAATGGGACACTGGCCGGCATTACATTTGTTATCATTATGGCGTTTGGAGGCCCCATCGTGTCGCCGTACATCTATGACCCTGAGTCTGACCCAGAAGCAGAGGCTCCTGAAGAAACACAGACTGTGCGGCTGCAGCAGGACGTTTAACAGTAATGAGAACACAGGGCCATCCTATCAGGAAATCAACAACAGTTGTAATACTCAGGATTGAAAACATTGTGAAATAAATAATTTTGTGTCCTTTTTCTGTAGACGGTGCAGACAGATCCTTGAATGAGGATCAGTCTCAGGCAAAGCCACTTCTGTACTGACCCTCATTGCTAAAACAGGCTGGAGTGAAGCGGTTCCACACACAAACAAACGTGCAGGCAATGTAGCCAGCACATAGCCATTAAAAATTAAATGCAACCACGGTCTCTTCTGTTCTTCTTTGGATGGGATGAAAAATAAACACTGGTGTTGATTTGTACAATCAACAACTGAGCAACTATCATGCCTCCCTCTCACGGACGCCATTTCAACAGACTGCTGCCTCACGTCCGACGCAAAGAACTCTGTCTTGGGAATGGCCACGCCCTTGGGCATGTCAACCAATCCATATCGTTCAATATTCTGTCCAATAGTATAGTGTCTAGTCTGACGTCAAGAATGGCTATTCTAGCGCAATGTGATCGATTTGAGTCATTCAGAGCCATGACTTCCTAAAACTCCAAATATCTATTGATGCAGGGAGCATTTGTTTACCAGATTATAGGAGCTGGTCAGGTTAGGGAGGACCACTATGTATACGTAGAGACCTGAAAAAGTGTGATTTTCACAATAGGGCCCCTTTAATTTACAGCCTAATAGAATATTCACTGTCACCAGTCAAGGGTTACGTTCAATGACCAAAACCCTGCTTGTGAAATAATTCACAGACACACACACACACACACACACAGAAAGAGAGCACGTTTTTATCTTAATTACAGTTGCTTATCAGTAAAGTGCTATATTGATACATTTGTCCTCGTCACTATTACGTAGGTTAGTGGACGAAGATAAAGTAGGGACTTTGTGTAAAGGCCAACAGTTAAATATACTTCACGAATACAAGAGAAAACCTTGGTCTTAACGATAAAATCCCATGTTTTGTGAGACGGCGATAGCTTAGCTCCCTGGTGTTGTTAGCCGTGATCCATCACTGTCCATGACGATTGTCAGAAAACACAGCTTTAATTATCTCCTGTGTGTAATCACCTCTTATTTCCTCCACTGATTTCAATCCCACTTGCTAACACTGCGTGTTAGCAAAATCCACCGCGGTTTTCACCTGAGGTCTCATTGTGTCCACAATGAGACCTCCGGTCTTTGTTCAGCAGACTGAGAAAGCAGCTCGACGCTTGGCGCTAAAAAATCAACAGTTGTATCATGAAAAACAAGAGTGCGAAACATGAAAAGAATAAGAGCGAAATACGTAGGCAGCAAAGTAACTGAAAGTTAAAAAAGTTCCAGACTATGGCAATCAATCGGTAGCGCGCATGTTCACTTAGCTCATGTAAAGAAAATGCACGTGAATGCAAGGGCAGAGGGAGGTGTTAATAGAAGGAGCTCAGAGGGGCGAGGGGGGTGGTGATAGAAGGAGCTCGGAGGTATGCCCAGTAAAACAAAGCGTTTCAGAACGGAAGTGATTTTAACCATACTCAAAGATATTGAGGACCACGGATCACTTTGGGGCAAGATATTTCAAATACAGTGTAGTTCGACATCTCACAGCTGAATGACATGAAGTAAAAAAAGTACAATGTGGGACTTTTAACATTCTACATCAGCATTGCACCCATGTACAGGCTTATCTTTTGGTCAGTGCAAGTAATTGTGTTTCTGTGAAATGAGCGGTGATGTATCGTGTATGCCCTTTACCTCATTGAAATCACACTGTGAATTGTTATATTTTTAAAAGAATTATCTCTTAAATCTGTTTACTACTGCAATCACATCTGGGTCCTGGAATAGGTGTTTTGTTCGAGCCTGTGTTCCCTTTTACAGATTTCCTGGGGGTGATTCCCTCACCACCGGGTGGTGTTGTTAAACAACCTCTGCTGAATTTACAGATAATTGAACTAAGGTCTCACTTCGTTGCAGCACAAAGAACATTTCAAGAAGTCTTTCATGCCCTATGATGGTCTCTCTGTATAAGACAGAGGCAGTGGACTCTGTTTAATATCGGCAACACACATTGTGCTGCAGTTGAATATTAATATTAACATCTAATAGAGATGATAGCTATGTGGAGAAAATGGAGAAATGTATTTGAGAATTTCCAGTCAGGCTTCAGAGAACATCATAGTACGGAAATGGCACTAGTCAAGGTTAGCAATGACCTTCTAACCGCTTCAGACAAAGGACTTGTTTCTATATTGGTTCTCTTGGATCTTATTGCAGGTTTTGATACAATCGACCATAATGTTCTATTGAAATGACTAGACAAAACGGTTGGTATTAAGGTATGAGTACTGCTGTGGTTTAAGTCAGATCTAACTTATCGTTTTCAATTTGTGAACGCTAATAATGACTTCTCCCAGTACACTATAGTTAGCTATGGAGTTTCTCAAGGCTCAGTTCTTGGTCCAATACTGTATATCTTATAGATGCTTCCTCTAGGTAATTTGATAAGAAAACACTCCATCAACTTTCATTGTTATGCTGATGATACACAATTGTATCTATCCATTAAACCTGAAGGAGCCAGTCAGTTGGCCAAACTACAGGAGTGTATTAAAGAGATTAAGGATTAGATGACCTTCTAAATTCTAGCAAAACTGAGGGCATTATGTTCGGCCCAAAAACTGATAGGGATGTGGTGTCTAGTGATATAATCACCTTGGATGACATCTCTATTGAGGCCAAAACCACTGTGAGAAATCTAGGTGTCATTTTTGATCAGGATTTGTTGTTTAACTTTCACATAAACCACATTTCTACAACTGCCTTTTTCCATCTTAATAACATTGCTTAAATCAGGCATATTTTAAAATGGAATGGTGCGGAGAAATTAATCCATGGTTTTATCAGGCTGCCCCAAAAGATGTAAAAGAATAGAAGGCAACAACCCAGGAATCAGTGAACACAGCCTGACATTCCCGTCCCCGTTTCAGCGCCTGGATCAAAACTCCTAACTCTAACTATAACGACAGCTATCCGTCTCTCTGTCTCTGTCTTTTCCTTGCACTGCCCCTGTCTACACTGTATTTCTTTCCACCCTACCGGTCAAGGTGTATGGTCGCCTTCCAGAGTCTGGGTCCTGCCCAGTTTTCTTCCTCAATGAGGGAGTTTTTCCCCGCCGTTGTCTTTTATGCTTGTTATGGAGGGTTCTGTTGGGTTTCTCTGCTTGTAAAAGTGCTTTGAAATGTGTGTTGATGTGATTAAGCGCTTTACAAATGAAATCTGAATGAAGCTGATGCTGAGGATGAAGCTGCCAGCAATGGGAGAAGAGGAAGGCAATTGGGGAAGTTCATTGACAAAATGAGTGAGTAAGAGGCATGCTGCTAGTGATGTCCTCTTTGACACGGCGCTCCAAACCACGCCCCAGCATCAGTAGGATTTTCTTTTCTGAACCACTTCTTTGAAGCCTGCTTCAAACAAGGAAAAACCACGTGATTGATTACGTTTGAACCACTCAAGTAGTTCATTCACCATCTGACACACTCAAGTGGTTCATTTACCAGGTGCACCAGTTTAGTGGTTCGGAAAAATGGGCGGGGATTTGACATACCAGCTGGCCCCAGATGTGCTGCAATGAATGAGACAGTGCTGTGCGCTGCCTATCATGCCAATACCTTCTGGATTGATTAGATTAGCTTTCCGATTGGTGAAGCCTGACAGTTTGCTTTCAAATTGCTTTGCAATGGAACCAACCAGAAGGAGATCTAAAGTGTTGGAACATTTTGAACTGGTGCCGCCGAGCAAAGTAGATTTTAATTTATAAGAAACTTATTTTCAAGCTCTGTTGTAATTTTTAATTTGCATGTGAAGTGTTTGCTTTATTCCCAGCACCTGGCATACAGAAACAGCACATCGTCAATGATGAGGCTTTGCCAAGCCAGACATAAGAATGAAGCCTGTGGTGCTGCTGTGGTGACGTCTCGGATTTCTGACTTTTACCTCACAATACAGACCCTGTTTTTTCTCCAGTAGCCCTAATCCTCCTATATAACTCACGCACACAGTCACATCTCCCCACCTACATATTTTAATAAGATTGAAAGTCTCACGCTGTCACACTGTCACCAACTCCACCCACTACATGTCAATCAAGCGCCCAAACAATCACAGCGCCTAACCAATCATGGCGCATCTGCCAGAAGGAATCATGTGAACAATATGGCGTAAGGCATCTGCTATGTTAGGAGAAGAAATAATTACACATGGACTTCCCAGTTAACAATTTAACAGTGTCATAACTGTTCCAACAATTTCCATGCTTTTGAACAGAGAGCCGAAACAGCAGGAGCAACACAGAAAACGGCAATGAATTTTGAGTGAAACTCCGACTGAAAGAGAGGAAAGGATTGCGTCACAAAAAGAGAAGCACTACTTAGCCAGAACCAATGTGTGGTATATAAAAAGTATGTCCGTTTACACAATGACTACTTCAGCCAAAAATGAAACTCTTATATTTGTCCGTTTGTGAAGAGCAGGGGGTGAAAACTTTTCTAAATGCTGTCGTACCGTTGTCAAAAAAATCGGCAAAACTCATTGATGAAATAAAAGCTTTGCTTTGCATGTTTATTCAGTTTCCTTCCAGCCTTGTACACAATCAACAGCCAATCAATGGCCAAAACAACAAGGAAACATCATCAGACCTTCCAGTTGTGTTTCTGTTGTAAGCTCTGTTGAGCTTATTAATGTACAGTGCTCAATTAGTTAAGATGAGCTGAATCCCTACTGTGATCTCCGTCCTTACGGATGATTTTGAAAAGTCTCTCTACCAGATTACAGACTCAACGGAGGTCAGGGTGGTGTCGGCACCTTAGTGGACGTCCTGCTAGTTTTTGTTCCTGGTGTCCAATGCTCGCAACAGGATATTTCCAACTCTGGAAAGTTACATCATCAAAAGCTTCAACTTTTATTGTTTGAATAAAATGTAATTCACTGTTCAGATGGTAATCTAAAATGAATATGCACTAGGATACATGACATCACCTTGTCTTATGTTGTGTTGCAGCAAAAGCTCGGCTAGCATCAGTTGGCTATTGTTTAGCTGGAGCCCTCCACGTTAGAAGTGTAGCGTTAGCTCCATAGAACAAGGTAGTTTTTTTTTTTTTCATATGTTTGGTATGAAGTCTGCTATCATTGTTTTATCTTGGAATTTCCACGGATTCCCCCTATTAGGTATATATTTATATTGCATACAAATGCATGAACATGTAATCTACAGTATATCTCTTAATGCTTTACTGAACCCTGCAAGGACCGATGATTTTAAATCAATTTCCTATAATATATGTCTATGATATAGCAAGCAAGGATTTAACATTCGGTTTTATTCGGAAATTGTATACAATACAGAAAACGTCAAAGCGCTGCTTTCTGAGGTCATTGCCCGCTGTTTGGCGGCACTAAGCCACCCTGCCAGAGGATGACCACTTTCCCAATGAATAAAGCCTCGAGTAATGAACTAGTTTTCAACAAAATTGTCCCAAAGGGTTCGAAGCCCCAGGAGCTCTCATTTGGACTCTACTACTGATACTTCTGCAGACCTTCGTCTGCAACTACCAACGGAAAATACCGAAAATAAGAGGATGATGTTGGGCTTAGAAAAAGCCAGAAATCTATTTGTCGGAGACGTCACTGGTCCCGAGGATTGATGTTGAATAGCAGCGAATCAAGTGTGTGCCTGTGTTTCCAATGAGCCAATGACCGTCTCATATGCACTCTGCGGAAGTTGTGAAGTTGTCGGACACGCATACGTTGTTGGCGACATGATTTGCTAAAATTGTTACCTCTACCGTAAGGACAAAATAAGTTCAAGCATTAGCTGGCGACTGTTAACCAGATCTAAAAGATCTAGCAGGACATTTCGAACACAGAGACGGAGGGTTAATTGGTTGGCATGAACCCAGCTAGGCGACTCTGTACTTATGAAAATGACGAGGAGAGAAATATCGTCAGGAGGCAAGTGGAGAGGAGTGTCGTAGATGTGGTAAGTGATAGAATGAAACTTCCATTCACAAGGGCTTGTATTGCTTGTGTGTTATTGAGAACGCTGACATACTAAATTACAAATTTTATCCATTAAATTAACTTATTACATCTTTGGAAAAAAAAATCTCACAAATTGCCATCTTGAAATGTCACTGCAGCAATTTCACTCATGTTTTTATCCAGTGATTAGTTTCATTGACTAAAATTGAATTCTGAAATTTCTCTTGATTGTACAGAGTATTATCATGCCAATGTACAATGCATCGTGTTGGCTGAATGAATGTCTGCAGGCTATATTACACCAAGACTTCACAGGAAACATGGAGCTTAGTGTCTTTGACGATGCAAGCAATGTGAGTTTGTTTACTTGACTCTTAATTCATATTAATATATATTTTATGTCAGAATATGAGACCTGTGTTGAACTTTAAGTGTGGCTGTGTGTTCCCATTAGGATGATTCCTGGAAAGTGATGGTAGGTTGGAAGGAGAGACTGGAGGCAAGGGGCATCTCCGTAGTGATGTCTGGGTCCAACTATGCAAAACCAAAAGGAGGTTAATGATTCCCTGCCTTGTTGTGATTAGCATGTCAAACTATGATGTAAGCAGATAACTTACAATGTGAATCCAAAATATCTGCTGATTAAATACCTGACAAAAAAGTACAAAGGAAATGATCCTGGGGGAAACATTGCCAAAGACTCTGTCAATCCCTTTATAACACAGAATTCGACCACAGAAATTGATTCAGCACACATAACTGAAAACCACTAACAATAATTTCAAGGAGCTTGCAGCTGGGGATTATATATTATTGGGTTTGTTATGGAGATGGTTCATGATGCTAATGTTGTTACATGTCTGACAAATGTGATAGTTCTAACACTTATATTTTAACTCTACTGGAATATTAATGTCCGCTTCTTGTCTTCCAGTGGGATATGCAAAGAATAAAGCAATATCTCAGAGTTGTGGACAATTCTTGTGCTTTCAGGATGCAGTAAGTGTGTGTGCATGTGTTACAGGTTATGTGAGTACCTCAAATAGTTTTGACTGATCCAGAGAATAATAATTGACAAACTACAATATAATTTATTGATTCATCTTCTATAACCGTGTCTTCCGCTGTGTCGGGTCACGGGGTTGCTGGAGCATATCCTAGCTGACTGGGGGCGTGAGGCACGGTACACTCAGGCCCCGTCCACACAGTGCCGAATCTTTTTCCACCCCACATAGAAAAAGATTTGCATCCACACGACAGCGTTTTCAAAAAAATCTCCGTGCACACCTATCCGTATAAGTGCGTTGATCAACACGTTTGTAAGCAAAACAACTCCAAGAACGACAGGAGAGGGGTCTGGGATGTGTGAAAAATTCATGCTGTTCCTCTTTGAGGACGACCTCCATCACAGAGTTCTCCCGCCAGCAGACCGAATCACAGTCTGACTGAGAACCGGCATCGGCGTCTTTGGCGAGGAACGTGAATCAATGAATAAATAAATATATAAACTTTATGACTCATAAAGAAACAGACGAACAAATATTCAAGTGTCACGCATGTTCATTGATGCGTCTTCTCTGGGAGCTGTTATACGTCAGAAAATAGCCGGTTCTAACTCCATCCATTCTGTGTGTACATGTAGACAAGGGTCACATGCATGACGTCACAACAGTTTTCGTCGCAGGGAGATGCCCCCCGGATAGAAAAAGTTGCAGATATAGCGTCCGCACAACAACGCAGACCCGGCGTTTTCAATAAAACTTCACCTTGGACAGTGTTTTCAAAAAGTTGCGTTTTCATCCTGGATATCTGCGTTGTCTTGTGGATGGAAGGCGTAACCGCAACAAAAAAAGCTGCATTTTCAAAAAGATCCGGCACCGCGTGACACCAGTGCACCCACGCAAGAATATACAAAACTCCACGCAGAGCAGGACTCCAACTAGGAACCATCTTGCTGTGTGGCAACAGCGCTACCCACTGTGCCACCGATCCACCCCTATCATATAATGATAATGTAATAATAGGCCTCCAGTTGGAGAGAAACACATTTTCACGTAGTACTCTGTTGCTTCAAAGACAGGCCAGCTTTAAATTTATTATCCAGATGTCTGTAACATGTAGTGAGTCAAAACTTTAATTTGTCCAAATATATAAGGTGTACTTAAAGACAGTTACACATAGATTGCTAAGTAAAGCCATCAGAAAAGAATCAGTAAAAAGGTGAGAGCATTTGTGACTCTATAGTTGTCCACTTCTCAAGATGGTCAGTGGTCTGATCCCCACTACTTCAACATTCATGCATTTAATTTCCTACAAATTTTACAGTTTTTGTGTTCATGGAACCATATTTTGGATGACTGAAGGGCTGTCATATCAATAGCTTAATTATTATTTCACATTATTTTAATTGATTTTATTTGATTTTATTTCCGCTTTTAACTTAATTTAAGTTATTAGATTTTTAAAATATTTTATTTAACTGCATTATGTTCATGGTTTTATGGTGCGCCTGAACTTTGGAAACCTTGTGTTTACTTAAATTGTGCTATATAAATAAAGTGGATTGGATTGGATTATGCAGTGTTCTTGTTTTCGTGCATTTGTGCGTCTTCCACGCACATTTTTTGACAGGGATACACAGTCGTTAGACAGCAAGGGGCGCAAGCTTTAAATGCACTTCCATTCAACATAAATATTTACAATTTTTCCATTTCCCCACTTAAATTTTGAATCGCTGTTATATTTCGAGAAAGATCGGAAAAAAAGTTTTATTAAAAAAATTTAAAACATTTATTTTTAGATCTTTCTCATCACGAGACTTACCTGCATGATTCTTCCTTACTAAAATTGACCAAATGGTAACATGACATCTGCTTGTTTTATGCGCTGCAGTGGGAGCAAGGAGTTAATTAGACCCTCCAGAGCAAACATAAGCTGTCGTTTATGCTTGGAGAGTCCTGTTGGGTTTGTCTGTCTGTTAAAGCGCTTTGAAATGTCTGCTGTTGTTATTAAGCAGTATGCAAATAAAGGTTGATTGATTTAGTGATTATCACCACGCCTCCGAAAAAGATGCAAAAGTTGGAGAAAAAGCAAGTGACAATGAGTGCTTTCTTGCATAAAGAAATCAAAATTTAATGAAGAAAAGGACAGATATTACTAACAGATATTACTGAAATATAATGTTAATGAAACTTTTTTTAAATGACTACCAGGCTTTAACATTTTGATAAAACTAGCTGGGATAGGCTTCAGCTCACTGTGACCCGCTACGGTGGATACAGCGGCGGTACATGAAAATGACTGCCTGACTAATATATAGTTTTCTTTTTACTGAAACAGTCATGATGTTATTGATAAAAACATGAAAATTAACAATTTGTATTAGTTTTTATGTTGTACTATTGGCAAAACTCAATCGTTGCATACGCTTCTACTGCATATTCTGTTATTACTTTCGGGATGCATCAACATCATGTTGAGATGCATGAATTTTTCTTGAAGCGCATCCCAGGGATGCATTATTTGAGGTAAAATTAACTCTGATTATGCCTCCTCTAATTGTCATGTTACATTTTTCTAATCCAGGATGATGTCATGATGCCTGAAAGAGTTCGTTTGCAGTATGAAGCATCTGTCTGTCACCCGAACTCTGTAAGTGCTCCTTGATAAACGTACCCACTAACACCCTTCTCTCCCTTTTCCACTTTCATTTTTTCTTTCACCATGTTCCTTCTCTTTCTCCTCTTCCCTTGCTCTCTCATACTGCCTGTCTCTGGCATGTGTAATACAGTACTGTGAATATCCTGTGTTAATGCTTTCTGCAGCATGTGGACAACTGTTATGGTATTCTATGTACATTCTCAGTTCAGTACAAAAGTCTGTATTAGGTCTTTTGGTTCAAACATTAAAAAACATGATGTCATTAGGAAACAGATTGCATTTAACAGTTTTTCCAGAAAACTGTCAAAGAACAGAAAATATTTGGACCGATACAAGTTTTTTTTAATTTATTTTCAGAAAGGTTTTCTGTAAGAATTTTCATACAAACTTTTTTTTTCAGTTACTGAAACTTGAAGTCCATCTTTATTCTGAAATCTTACTTTAGGAAGAGGCAAGGACCTCTGCAACTTACAACAGCCCACAAAACAATAATAGTTACAGTTATGTTCATAGTAATAGCAGTGTGTTTAAAAAGATGAGTAAACCTCAAAATTCTTCAAATAATTTTTATTTTAAAGCACACAAATGCATTTGGGGCACTGCATTTTCTATTTCAAAGCAACAAAAGGTGAAAAAGTCATTGAATTTGATATTTTAAAGAAAGTCAAGAAATGTTCAAAAATAGCAGTGTTAACATTTTTATTTACAAAGTCAAAAATCTTCTGTATAAACTAAAAAGCACTTGAAGATTCAACTTTCCTGAGAATCATAAACTTTAGGTGCATAACCACAGTTCATGATAACTGCTTGAAATCTGTGGTGCATGGAGTCTACCAACTTCTGGCACCCGTCAACAGGTACTCCAGCCCAGGACAGTTGTACCGTGTTCCAAATTCCTCAGCATTCCTTGGTTTTACCACATGAACGGCATTTTTATCATTTTATTATCCTGCGCCCAGACCTGGTCCTCTGGTCCAAATCCTGCTGACATGTCTTCATCGTTGAGCTAACTCTCCCATGGGAAGATACCATGGATGAAGCGTTTGAATGGAAGAGACTGCGATATGCCAATTTAGCAGCTGAGGCAGAGGGGACAGGGCTGGAACGTGAAGGTGTGGCCATTGAAGGCCGGCTGTAGAGGCTTTGTAGCCATGTCCACCACAGGGTTTAAGAAGGAAGTAGGTTTTAGATGGCAGGCTCAACGGAGGGCAATTAAAGAACTTTCAACTGCAGTAGAACGGAGCAGTCATTGGTTGTGGCTGAAACGTAAAGATGCAGTATGGGCTTCCAAATGACCAGGTGGTTCCACCATCTGCTGCACACCCAGGATTGATAATCCTGTGGTGGGCCAACCTCAGCAGAGGGTGTCTTGTTGTAAGCGGCCAAAACACCCGATGACGTTGGGGCAAGCAACTGAAGATGTGCCGGATTGGCGGCACCACGTTATCATCACTAAAATCATCACCAAAGTGCACCCCATCCAAGAAGGCATCTCCATCTCCTCCAACAAAGGCCCAACTGATGTGCTGAATCTTTGGGATGTTTAACAGCTAGTCCTATTAAGAAGCCTCCAAGTTTTCTATGGGATTAAGGTGCAGGGATTTGTTGGCCACTTCATTACTTGAATTTTGTTTGTCTGAAACCATGGTTTTGCCTGCTCCCTGGTGTGTTTGGGGTCATTGTCTTGTTGAAACACCCATTTCAAGGCATTTCCTGTTCAACATATGGCAACATGACTACTTCCAGTATTCTGATGGCCTCAAACTGCTCTAGGACGTCTGACAGACTGTCTGTAGCACTTAGACCCAAAAAGAACAATCTGGCTGTCGTCAGTCCACAAAATGTGTTATTTCTTTTTAGGCTAGTCAATGTGTTCTTTGGAAAACTAACTGCGTCAGCGCATGTCTATATTTTACCAATGTGGCTTCTTACAGGTAGCTTGACTTCACATAGATATCATCTGATTGTTGCTGTACTCGCAGGCAACCTTAGATCTTCTTTGATCCTCCTGGAGCTGATCATTGGCTGAGCCTTTGCCATCTTGGTGGTTGTCCGATCCATTCGAATGTAATTTTTTTTTCTTCCTTGGCTTTCTGATTTTGGCTTCCATTTTATAGTGTTTAATATCATTTTATATGAACAATCGTTCATTTTTTGCACTTTTTTATAGCTTTTCCCCTCTTTCAGTAACTTCTAAATCAACGCTCTTCTGAAGAACGCTCCTCTGAACAATGCCTTGAACAACTTATTTCACTGTTTTTCAAGGACAAATGCAAAGCCAGCATATTCAACATCAGTAGCTTTTATCTTTAAATAAGGGCCACCTGTTTAACACCTATTTTTTTTCACACAACCAATGACATCACTAATTGAACTCAGCACTGCTATGTTTTTAACACGCCCTTTTCAATTAATGACTCAGTTTCATAGATTCATCAGCATGCATGTCATTCCTGTTGGGTCTGTTGGATTTGTATACCTTTACTAAACTTTCTAGACGCTTACTTGGGGTGTAGAAGTTGAAATTCTAACAAGTGATTTATGGTGCTAGTGATGTGGGACTGCTATTTTGAGCACAACTGTACATCTATTGCAACACATCAGAATTTCTACAAATAGTTCCACAGTTGTTCATAAATAATATGTCAGCGTTCATATTTGTGTATGTGCTTTCACGATAGTTAATTGGCTGTAAAGTTGAGAGGGTTCCAAAGGGATCTACTGAGCGTTATACTCGCTGGATCAACACCATCACCCAGGATCAACTCTTCACACAGGTAAATACCCACAGCTCAGTACAGTGTGTGTTTTTAGGCATACATATTATGTCTTTGAGTCATCCATCCATTCATCCATCTTCAACTGCTTATCCGGGCCCAGATTGTGGGGGCAACAATCTCAGGAGGGATGCCTATACTTCCCTCTCCCCAGTCACCTCCTCCAGCTCCTCCGGGAGGATCCCGAGCCGTTCCCATGCCAGCCGAGAGACATAGTCCCTCTAGCGTGTCCTAGGTCTTCCCCGAGGTCTCCTGGGAGGATATGCCTGGAACACCTCCCCGGGGAGGTGTCCAGGAGCATCTGAAACAGATGCCAAGCTACCTCAGGTGGAGGAGCAGTGGCTCTACTCCAACCCTCCTCCATGGTGACTGAGCTCCTCACTTTATCTCTAAGGGTGCGCCCAGCCACTCTACGGAGGACACTGACTTCAGCCACTTGTACTGGGGATCTTTTCCTTTCGGTCATGACCCAAAGCTCATGACCATAGTAGAAGAAGAAGAAGAAGTATACTTATCCCTGCAAGGGGAAATTACAGTCACTCGGTTAGTTGACAAGTATACAGGGCCCCTGAACACAGCACACAAGGGGGCCTGTAAGCATGCAGTTATTACAATCACATCACACTACACGCATCAGGGAGGCAGAGTGACGGGCAGCGGCTTCGGAACGCGCCCCAATTCGAGCAGCTTGTAGGGGGGACAGCACCTTGCTCAAGGGCACCTCGGCAGTGACTGGGAGGTGAGCTGACACCTCCCACTGTCAGCTCACACTCCTGGTGACATCATAGCGGGACTTGATCCGCCGATGGCTGGGGCGATCCGTCTACGAGACATCTGCTCTACTGCTGAGCCACTGCCGCCCCAAAGGTGAGAGTGGGGACGTAGCTTGACCGATAAATCGGGAGCGTCGTCTTGCAACTCAGCTCCTTCTTCACCACAACAGAACTGTACAGTGACCCCATCACTGCGGAAGCTGCACCAATTCATCTGTCAATCTCACTTGTGACCACAAGATACTTAAACTCCTCCACTTGGGGCAAAGAGTCCACCGACTGGAAGAGGGCACACCACCCTTCTCCGGTCGAGAACCATGGCCTCGGATTTAGAGGTGCTGATTCTCATCCCACTCACGTGACTCTCAGCTGCAAACCATCACAGTGCACGCTGAAGCCCAGGTTCCATGAGGCCAACAGGACAACATCGTCTGCAAAAGCAGAGATGAAATCCTTTGGTCCCCAAACCGGACTCCCTCTGGATCCTGGCTGCGCCTAGAAATTCAGTCCATAATATGAACAGAACCGGTGATAGAGGGCAGCCCCGCCAAAGTACAACAGGCACCTAGAGCAGGTCTGACTTACTGCCTGCAATGCGAACCAAGCTCTGGCTTCGGTCATACAGGGACCAAACAGCCCTCAGCAAAGGGCCCGAAGCCTATACCCCTAAGCACTCCCCACAAGATACCAAGAGGGACATGGTTGTATGCCTTCTCCAGATCCACAAAACACATGTGAACTGGTTGGGCAAACTCCTATGAACCCTCGACCACTCGATGGAGAGTGTAGAGCTGGTCCAGTGTTATGCGACCGGAACAATAACCGCATTGTTCCTCCTGAATCAGCGGTTCAACTAGGTCTAGTCTTCCTCTCCATTAACCTGGAATAGACTTTCCCCGGGAAGCTGAGGAGTGTGATCCCCCTACAGTTGGAACACACCTTCCGGTCCCCCTTTTTGAAAAGAGGGACCACCACCAGAATACTTAATTAATCCCAGAGGGGAAATTGCTTTTTTTACACTGCTTCAGAAAGTGCATGAGAAAATGTCAGAACAAGAGAAAAAAAAGAATGAGAAAAAAATGAAAGACTATGGTGGGGGTTTCGTTTCTCTTAAGACAAGACAAAGGTGTTGTCCCAGACTGCCATGCAATGTTACAGAAATGTGTCAACCATGACAGTCCCTGCACATCCAGAGATTTGACGTACTCAGGGCGCATCTCATCCACTGGTAGCTTTGCTACCAGGGAGTTTGCAACCACCTCGGTGACTTCAGCTTAGGTGATGGACGAGTCCACTTCTGAAACCTCAGTCTCCACTTCCTCTGAGTAAGACATGGTAGCGGGATTGAGGAGATCCTCGAAATACTCTTTCCACCGCCCTACAATATCCTCAGTCGAGGTCAGCAGCTCTCCGCCTCTACTGTAAAGTGTTGGCTGTTCACCGCTTTCCTCTCCTGAGGCACTGAATGGTGTGCCAGAACTTCTTCTATGCTGATTGATAGTCCTCCTCCATGGCCTCCCTGAACTTCTCCCAGACCCGAGTTTTTGCCTCTGCGACTACTCAAGCTGCAGTACGCCTTGCCTGCCTGTACCTGTCAGCTGCCTCCGGAGTCCCACAATTCAACAAGATTTGATAGGACTCCTTCTTCAGCTTGACGGCATTCCTTACTTTCAGTGTCCACCACCGGGTTCGGGGGTTCGACCGTCGCGACCCGCACCAGGGACATTGCGACCACAGCTCCAAGCAGCCACTTCGACAATGAAGGTGGAGAACATGATCCACTCTGACTCAATGTCCCTATCTTCCTGCGGGATCTGAGAGAAGCTCACTGACAGAGGGTTCTGCCAGACTTTCCCAACAGACTCTCAAAATGGGTTTGGGCCTGCCGAGTCTGTCCAGCCCCCTGGTCTACCACCGGATCCAACTCACCACCAGGTGGTGATTGGTTGACAGCTCTTCCCCTCTCTTCACCCGAGTGTCCAACACACGAAGTCGGAGGTCTGATGATACGACAATGAAGTTGATCATCGACCTCCAGCCAAGGGTGTCCTGGGACCAGTTCACTTATGGACATCCCTGTGGTTGAACAAGGTGTTTGTTATGGACAAACGGTGACTAGCACAGAAGTCCAATAACGTAACATCACCCGTGTTCATATCAGGGAGGCCATTCATCCCAATCACCCCTTTCCAGGTCTCACTGTCATTGCCCACGTGAGCATTGTAAGTCCCCAAGGAGAACATTGGAGTCCCCAGTCAGAGCACTATTCAGTACCCCTCCCAGGGACTCCAAGAAGGCCTGGCATTCTGCAATGCTGTTTGGCCCATATGCTGAAACAACAGTGTCCCCAACACGAAGGCACAGGGACGCGACCTTCTCGTTCACTGGGGTGAACTCCAACATGAGTGCTGAGCTGTGGGGCTATAGCAAGCCCACAACAGCCCGCAGCCTCTCACCTTGGGCAACACCAGAAAAGTGGAGAGTCCAGCCTCTCTCAAGGGTTTGGTTTCCAGATCCCAAGCTGTGGGTGAAGGTGAGCCCGACTATATCTAGTCAGTACCTCTCAACCTCCCTCACAAGCTCTGGCTCCTTTCCCCCTAGCAAGGTGACATTCCATGTCCCTTGAGCTAGACTCTTTGTCTGGGGATTGGGTCATTGAGCCCCATGCTGACGACTGCCACCCAATCCACAATGCACCTGGCCCCTTGGTTTCCTTGGCGGGAGGTGAGCCAACCAGAGGTTATGTTTATGATTGTTTTGTGTTTTTATGTGTTTATGAGAGTATATGTGCCAAGGTCAGACAGAATATATACCTGAACTTTAATATTTTTCATGGAAATGTGGCAGTTGACTGCATGCAGGATGCAGCATCACAGGCAACCAGAATACTTAATTAATCCCAGAGGGGAAATTGCTTTTTTTACACTGCTTCAGAAAGTGCATGAGAAAATGTCAGAACAAGAGAAAAAAAAGAAAGAGAAAAAAATCAGAATAAATGAAAGACTATGGTGGGGGTTTCGTTTCTCTTAAGACAAGACACAGTGTATGAAACACAAGATATTTATTTTGTCAATTCAAATCAAAGTTGAGTAGCAGTGCAGTAATATCATCAATAGGTTGGGTATGAGTCCAATAACATCATCGATGATATTGACAAACAGACAGGTTCAACAAACAGGCAATTTCAACAAATACTTATCTAAGCATGATGAGAGCTCTGGAGACGATGAAAAAGTCCTCCGATGTGTTGTTACAGAATAATCTGGGTACGGGAAAAAATTTCAAGTACAAACTAGGAAATGGATCACATTTCTTTTTATACCCTAAACGCGTAACGATGGGAGGTGCGAATCAGTTGTTTAACTCAGCCCCTCTGCTCTCTACTAATCTTTCCCCCAGTTTCAGTAGGTACATCATGATCTCAAGAAGTTAGCAGAGACATCAAGTCGACAGATTTACATGGCTGATGACATAACCTTATCAGTCACACAGACATTTATTGCAGACAAAATTATTAAAAGATACTGACATTTCTAAAAACAGATTAGATTCTTGCAGAATCTTTCATGACCTCGAGACTTCCTGGGGCCGTTTCTCCCAAGTGCTGAAAGATTTGACACACAAACAACAATCTAGATTTTTGGTTCAATTAAGTGATATTATTATATTATTTTATTATTTTATTGTATTAAAAACTTTCCACCACATTCCCCCCTTCCATGGCTTTTAAGCCATGGACCAAAACTGGGAAATTTAATAAAATGCAACAATCCAATTTTTAACAAAGATGACGCAGATCCATGGCTACTCTCTCACTATTCTTCCACTACAGACGGAGGCGAAAACCCCGATGACTGCATTCTTGGGGAAAAATTCCTCCGTGACCCTCACTGAGCGATCGCTTTCTTAGCCTGCAGAGAAGACAATCCAAAATTAGTAGCCTCCAAAACATTTGAACATGAACATTTCATTCATAGATGTATCATTACTAAATTTTAAAATAAATCATTATTCATTTTAATTCATTATGAAAAAATTTTTTTAAAAGGATTTTAAACTACTGATCAATCAAGTAAACACACTTCTAATATGAATTACGACGTTCTGATTACTGTAGAACAAAGATTACTGAAAACCTGAACGATATGTAATAATAAATTTATGAATTATCACTTAAATACTTATTGGTGACACAAAGTTATCAGCCCTTCACAGTGTTCTCGTCCTGTACTTGGCTGTATGGCAATAAGGACATTCCCCTAGAGCCCAACCCCTAATGGTGTGAGGATCTCCCTGCTTCACTGACATTTGAGAAGAGTGGAATCTATACATCCACCCCCCTTTGTAGTCAGACTTCCCCTCACACCGGTGGGTGAGCTTCTGGCAGGAGTCCCCACCGCCACTGTGCGTGTTGTAGAGGGACGCCTCACTCATCTTTTCCTCTGGGCTGAGTTGTCAGGATCTTTTCCTCTGAGATGGGTTGAGAAGAGCTGAGTGGAGTTGCTTTAGGCTGAACCTTCACAGATCACCTGATCCCCTGGTTAGGTCACGGGAGTTATTGTTACTCTTTATGACACTAACCTCACACGAAAACAACCGACGTCCTCAACGACTCAACACACGATGTCCTCAGTTGAGGCCGTTGCCTTTGTTGGTTCCTTAGCCAAGGAACTCTCTGGGGTTGCAAGAGCTGCAACCTCTGTTTCCAGATTAGGGTCTGGAGTGGCACCTTCACCAGCCGGTGGAGGGAGAGCAGATCCTTGGTCGGCTCTGGCTGGTCTGGTCGATGAGATGTGGAACCACGTGTCCCCCTTTCCTAGCAAACGAACTGCAGTTCCCGTTCGCTCAGTCACTTGGAAGGGACCTGTCCACCTAGGGTCAGAACATTTTTGTTACTTTCAGCCACAACACTTTCACACACATCCATTTCTCTGGGGACATCTGCCTGTTTTTTCTGTGAGATGGGAGAAAGTGATAGTTGTTGCAGGCCTGGTGGGCCTTCAGCACCTTGGGCTGTCGATGGAGCTGTAAGAGCTGGAAAAGGTCTGTTAGTTTGACATTTGAATGGAATCCAGCCTGTGGAAGAGTTCAGTGACGTCCAGGACCACTCCCTTCTAAGTCTGCTCTGTAGATTATTAACATCATTATTGGTATCACTTCTCTTTGAGAAATTGAATAACTGGAAACTGTGCTGTATCATCATCCCCATCATAGCCAGGAGGAGAAGAAGGAGCATTCCCCTCTTCCAGGGAATCCTTCCCATGGCCTCCATCTTTGTCACTGAAAATGTTAATGGGTGCTTTTAAGCAATGCTTTAAATGATACCACGTAGGGGATCCTTTGACCTGCACTGCAGTGGAAGTGGCTCTCACCACCTCATACGGACCCTCCCGTCGGGGGATGTTCCACTTTTGTCTGAACACCTTTATATACACCAAGTCTCCTGGTGTCACTGAAGGTGGAGTCTCCTCACGGTCAGCTTTTGCCTGTAATGAGATAACACGAGCAGAGATGCTCCTATGGATGTTAGCCATTTGTCTGACATACGATTTCATGTCATTTGTCAAAATATCAAGAGAAGGTCCCTTAGCTGTTTTGCAAATTGGAAAAGGCATTGACCTACCGGTTAAAGCTTCATGTGGTGTTAGGTCTCTATGAGCACTTGATCTATATGCCATGAGCGCAAGTGGCAGTGCATCTACCCAATTTAACCCCGTGCACATGCAAATTTTCAAAAGTTTGTTTTTCAAAATCCCATTCACTCTTTCCACAATACCTTGACTTTGAGGATTGTACACACATCCAAATCTTTGCTTGATTCCTAACTTCTGCAACATGCATTTCACGGTTTTGTCCACAAAGTCCTTTCCATTGTCTGAACTTATTCTTATTGGAATCCCGAACCTTGGAACGATTTCACGGCACAGAAATTTTGCAACAGTTTCTGCATTTTTGTGCTTGGACGGTGTCGCTTCAACCCATCTGCTGAATTTATCAATCACCACCAACATATACCTCTTCCCGTGCACTGGTCTCACCATATCAGCATAGTCCATGACCAAGTGTAGAAAAGGTCCTTCAGGTGCTGGAATATGTCCAGCAGGAGGTGTTTCTCCTTTTTGAATGTTACTTTTCAAGCATGTTTCACATCAACCAATCACTTCATCAACATGTTGTAGTTTAGGAGCCCAAAAATTCCATTCTCTAGTTTTTCTCATCACTGCGCCTCTAGACTCATTGTCTATCCCATGAGCCTCATTAATCAGTAAAGGTAGGAGTCCACTAGGAGCAACAAATAGCCCCTCGTGGTTTCTCCACAATCCTTCAGCATCCTTAGAAGCTCCTCTCTGAATCCGTAAATGTCATTCTGCTTCTGGAGCTTCTTCCTGTAACAATATCAAATCTTTAGAAGTTATTTGTTCCTCAAGATCCACAGCATTAGTTACCATTATAGCTTTATTGTTCACTGAAGCTGCACTTTTAGCTGCTTTATCTGCTGCTGCATTTCCTTTGGCAACCCATGAATCATTTTTCTGATGTGCAGCACACTTTATTATGGCTAAGGATCTTGGTTTCATCATTGCCATTAATAATTTCATGATCTGATCACGGTGCTGAATGGGAGAGCCGTCAGTTTTTCTGAAACCTCTCCCCTTCCACACTGCACCAAACAAATGACACACCCCATGTGCATAGGCAGAATCAGTATAGATGTTAGCATTTTTACCCTCTGCATACTCACATGGATATGTCAAGGCCTTTAGTTCTGCCAACTGGCTGGAACACGGCTGCACACATGCTTTCATTTGAACAATCTCAGTTTTGCCATGTTTTAACTCAGTAACTGCACAACCTGCTCTGAGTGCTTCCCCATCTCTGTAGCAGGAGTCGTCCACGAACAGTGTCATGTCGGCTGACTCCAAAGGGATAGTACTTAGGTCAGACCGTAGTTTAGCATATCTCTCTGCCTCAGCCACACAGTCATGTGGTTCTCCCTCAAACGGGAGTGGAATGGAGTCTGCTGGGTTTTTCACTCTGCAAACATGCAATGTCACATCCGCGTATTCAAGAAGTCGGTGATAGTCAACCGTTGTGCGGTTAACACAAACTTTCCTCTTTCAGTTAAGTTTATCAACTTATGATGTGATAAAATCTCTATCGAATAGCCCATAGTAAGGACTGATGCTTTTTCATACAACAAATGAGCGGCAGCCAGGTGCTGATAGCAGTCTGGCAAACCTAGTTCTACCGACGTTAGTGCAACAGAATAATAGGCAATTGGTTCAGCATGTGTACCTATACGTGTTTTCTAGCCTAACATCCCTAATGCATGTCCCTGACGACACGACACAACCAACTGGAACGGTTTCTCATAGTCTGGAAGAGTCAAAGCCGGCGCCCGCTGTAGCAAAGTTTTAATAGTTTCAAAAGCAATTTGTCCTTCTGATGTCCAAAGTAATCTGCTTCGCAAATTTCCAGCTCCATTTTCTTTAATCATGTTTCTCAGAGGCTGGACAATAGCAGAATATCCATCAACCCATTTTGAACTGTACCCCGTCATTCCCAGAAATGTCATCATTTCTTTAACTGTGGTTGGAGTGGTTCTGATTCACACAGCACAGACAATGTAAGCAGTTATGGAGTGTTGTAAAATGTGTATATGTGTATGATAATGAATGGAAGATAAGCAGTTATGTTGTGAGGTGAAAAATGGTGCAAAATGATACTGACACACAATTACAGAACACACAATTTAAAAGATGTTTTAGATCAGAGTGTAAAATGATAAACACAGACCAACAGTGAAAAGATAATTTTATTGAGTGTAGTTGAATTAAATTCAAATATTTCTATATGTGTAGAATTATGTATGTATCTATATGATTATGTATAAGTACTAACACCCCCCCTTTTTTTAATCAAATCTCTATATAAACTGTTTAAAAAAAAAAAAAAAAGTATATTCAGATATCCCGAGCCAACCACAGACAAAGAACAAATTTTCAATTTACACGTATCGAGGATGTGTTTGTATTAGCTTTGCACACATGCTGCCAGCACAGCTCCTCCAGACACCGAAACAACCAACCGTTCACAATTGGCAATGATAAGCTTAGTAATGCTAAGCTTATTATGCTATCCAAAGGTACTATATTAAAGTATATTCACTGAAATGGGCAATTTTTTTAAGCTACATGCTAAGCTAACATGCTAGTCTATGCTATTTATGCTAGTTTATTTTAATTTATGCTAAACTCAGTCAGAATTGTCTCAGTAAGCATCTATGAAGTGACACACTTATCCAACAACCTAATTTTCTGACAAAAATGGCTTTTAACTCCACATTAATGTTTTACACAAAATCTTCTTGTTCTTCTTCTTTTCCTTTCGGCTTTTCCCTTCAGGGGTCGCCACAGCGAATCAATTGCCTCCATCTAACCCTGTCCTTTGCATCAGTAAAATGTCTTTTTCTGACCGACAATAACTTCTCCCTCCTACTCGTCTTTTGCTCTCAAGGTAAATAACATTACGGTGCTCCAATAACGTAGAATGAATCATCAACGTCAACAGCTTACTCTGGCTGTTGTTGTAGGATGCACTTAAAAACTGGTAGAGTTCATTGAAGTATTTCTTCTTGTCCTCTAGTATTAATTAAAAGGAGCAAAAGCTTACCGTAAACTAATCTGAATTCCAAGCAATTGCGTAAATTAAGAATGGCTTTTAATGGTAGATCATCTTCTTCTTTTCCTTTCGGCTTTTCCGTTCAGGGGTCGCCACAGCGAATCAGTGTCCTCCATCTAACCCTGTCTTCTGCATCCTCTTCTCACACCAACACTACTTTCATGTCCTCTTTCATTACATCCATAAACCTCCTCTTTGGTCTTCCTCTAGGCCTCCTGCCCCGCAGTTCAAAACTCAGCATCCTTCTACCAATATATTCACTCTCTCTCCTCTGGACATGTCCAAACCTTCTCAGTCTGGCCTCTCTGACTTTATCTCCAAAACCTCTAACATGTGCTGTCCCTCTGATGTACTCATTCCTGATCCTATCTTTCCTGGTCACTCCCAGCTAGAACCTCAGCGTCTTCATCTCTGCTACTTCCAGCTCTGTCTCCTGTCTTTTCCTCAGTGACACTATTTGTAGACCAAACAACATCACTGGTCTCACCACAGTTTCATTTTAGCTGAAACTCTTCTATCACACATCTCTTAATGGTAGATACCAGAACTATATGTACTTTAGTATTTTAATATGATTCAGTTTTAATCTTATGTATTTTACAGTAACAGGAGGGGAAAGGTGTTAGGGTTAGAAGGGGTTAGGGTTAGAAGGGGTTAGTAGGGGTTAGAAGGGTTTAAAAGGGGTGAGAAGAGGTTAGGGTTAGACGGGGTTAGGGTTAGAAGGGGTTGGAAAGGGTTAGGGTTAGAAGGGGTTAGAAGTTGACCCTTGTCTGTTACTCTGTCTTTTACTCCTGTCTATTACCCCTGTATATTACCCTGTCTGTTACCCTGTCTATTACCCTGTAGCCGCAAGAGGGCACAAGCCAGTGTCTTATTGTGCCAGTCCCAAGCCCGGATAGATACAAAGGGTAGTGTCAGGAAGAGCACCTGACGTAAAACTTTTGCCAAACCAAACATGCAAATCAAACCTATGACTTCCATACCGGATCGGTCGAGGCCCGGTTTAACAACGACCGCCATCGGTGTTGTTCACCTACAGGGTGCCGGTGGAAATTGGACTACTGTTGGTCAAAGAAGGAGAGGAAGAAAGTATGTTCGTAGAAAGTGAGAGAAGAGGAACGCCAACAGTATAGGACTGAGAGTATGGACATTGAATGTTGGGACTATGACACAAAAAGGTAGAGAGTTGGTTGACATGATGCAGAGGAGGAAGGTAGACATACTGTGTGTCCAAGAGACCTGGTGGAAAGGTAGCAAGGCTAGAAGTTTAGGAGCAGGGTTCAAGTTGGTCTATCATGGTGTAGATAAGAAGAGAAATGGAGTAGGAGTTATCTTGAAGGAGGAGTTTGTTATGAATGTCCTGGAGGTAAAAAGAGTGTCAGATAGAGTGATGAGTCTAAAGCTAGAAATAGAAGGCGTGATGTTCAATGTTGTTAGTGGGTATGCTCTACAGGTAGGATGTGAGCTGGAGGAGAAGGAAAATTCTGGTTGGACTTTGATGAATTGATGCAGAGCATACCTAGAAGTGAGAAAGTTGTCATTGGTGCAGATTTCAATGGACATGTTGGTACAGGAAACAGAGGTGATGAAGAAGTGATGGGCAGGTTCGGTATCCAGGAGAGGAATGCAGAAGGACAGTATAGTATAGGTTGACTTTACAAAAAGGATGGATGGAAATGGATGGAAATGGCTATAGTGAATACTTTCTTCCAGAAGAGATAGGAACATAGGGTGAAATATAAGAGTGGAGGTAGGAGCACACAGGTAGACTACATCTTGTGTAGACGATGTAATCTAAAGGAGATCAGTGACTGCAAAGTAGTGGTAGGTGAGAGTGTAGCCAAACAGCATAGGATGGTGGTGTGTAAGATGACTCTGGTGGTGAGGAAGATGAAGAGGGCAAAGGCAGAGCAGAGGACGAAATGGTGGAAGCTAAAAAAAGAAGAGGGTTGCGTGACTTTTAGGAAGGAGTTAAGACAGGCTCTGTGGTCAGGAGGTGCTTCCAGATGACTGGACAACTACAGCTAATGTGATCAAGGAGACAGGTAGGAGAGTACATGGTGTGTCATCTGGAAGGAAAGTAATGTCCTAGCTCAGAGCTACACACTGAACGTTCCTCACAAGCTGTTGAACTCAGTTAGCATTTGGCTAACTAGTTAGGTCCACTTCAGTCGTGTCTGTGTGTGTATATTAGGGCTGCCACGATTAGTCGACTAGTCACGATTATGTCGACTATTAAAATCGTCAACAACTAATTTAATAGTCGACGCGTTGTTTTTTTTTTTTTATCTTTGTTTTTCTCTCAAAACTGCTGCGGCACCTCCACGGCCGCGTCTTCCTTTCTGTTCTTGACACACATGCGCAGTAGTGGTAATCGGGGCCAGCTGTGATGTCACCGGAAGTTATACCAGAGGGGCTCTGGTGTCATGGCTACCCGTTGGCACCGGAGCTCAGAAGTGTGGGAGCATTTTACGAAAACAAAAGAGAAAAGTGTGCAATTCAATATCTGCAAGACAACTTCCATGGCAGCACAACTGCGATGCACGAGCACCTGAAAAGGAAGCACGTTGTGCTTCGGTAAACGTTAACATTAGCGATGACGATTTGATTCATTAGCCGCACTTAGCACACATATTTCATGTGTTTTCTGTAACGCTACAACAGTGATGTGTTTGAATAGGAAATGTGGTAACGCTAATGTTTTCTAACGTTATGTTTCAGTGCTAAAAAAGTACGTTCTATTTCAATGGACAGATTTTTTACAAAGCCAGCAACATGCACACCTCAGCAAGCAAATGTCCTGACTGAGTCCATACTGAACATGCTGGTGACGGACAGCATCGGAGTGGATTTTCTCTGCAGCAGGGAACATCTGCTCTCAAAAGAGAGCAAGCCTTTCTCCAAGACATGTAGAAATGCTAACTTTCCTGGCTATGAACAAGACCCTTGTGCAGTTTGGGATTGCAGAGTCAGAGTGTAGTAAAGTTGAATACAGTTGTGAGCACTGAGCACAAAATGCCCTTTTAAAGTTTTGGTCTCACTGACTCAAATATAATAATTCCTTAATTATAGGTGCCTACCTCATTGTTGCTATGTTTGATGCCAAAGACAAATTAAGGAAAGAAAAAAACTAAAAAATAAACCTGAAGTATTTATTTTTGTGTTGTTTAGGCAAGTGCCTTTTCCTTATTTTACTCAGCTGTTTGCACTTTATGCTACGCAGTTAAACAATTGTTTGTTGCTACAAGCATATTTCATTAAAGGTTTAATGAACTATCATCTTAATTGTCTTTATTTTTAGTTAGCATATGCCTTAAACACTTAAAGCTGAAAAGTATTGATGGTTATATAAGAGCAGCTTCATGCTGGTGCGATAAGCTGTATGTTTTACATTCAATATACGTATGATCTGATTAGTCGACTAATCGAAAAAATAATCGGTGATTAGTCGACTATCAAAATAATCGTTTGTGGCAGCTCTAGTGTATTATGTGTGTGCACTTGTGTGTGGTTTGTGATCAAGCTACGTAGTGGTGTGTGGTAATGACCTTGCTCAGAGCTAGCCTCTGAAAGTTCCTCAGAAGCTGTGAATTCAGCTAGCATTTGGCTAAATGGTTAGTGCTGCTTCAGTCAGGTGTGTATATACAGTATGTGTGTGTGTGTGTGTCCGCCCGAGGCTTTCCCTAGCATCACAGCGAACACATAACCAGTTGCACATTAATTACTAATTCAGAACAATTCTCTGTTTTTTGGTCAATGAAAGCAGCTTTAGTTCTTCTAAGTGATCGTAGACCTTCGTGTATCCACACACACACACACATGAGAATACAAGAGAAAAACTTGGTCTTACCGGTAAAATCCCATGTTTCATTAGTTTGCGTTAGCTTAACTCCCGTGTTATCCACAATCTGTCATTGTCCATGACGATTTTCGGAAACAATCAAAATACATCTCCGCTTTGAAGCTGGATGTAATTATCTCACGGCTGGTCTCATCATGTTTACGCAATCAGCCACGAGTCTTAGTTCAGCAAAGACTGGGGCAGCAGGTTCACGCTTTAGCACCGAAAAATAAACCGTTATATCATGAAAAACAAGAGTGCACAACATGAGAAGAATCAGAGCGAAATACGTAGCAGCGAAGTTGCTGAAAGTTAAAAAAGCTCCAGACAATGGCGATCGTTCCATCTGTAATGCAGGTGCATTGGAGTGGCGAAAGTAAACATGCAATTGAACCATGTGGGAGGGCAGTGTTTACTGGTCAGCTCAGCAAGGGGGGAGGGAAATTGGGAAGGCTTAGAGGGGGGAGGGGTGCAGAGAGGGAGCTGAGCACTATGCCCCATTAAAACAGAGTGTTAGGGGGCACAGGAGAATTTATCAATATTGAATGAATGAATGAATGAGTTCATTTATTTAGAATAACAGAAAAAAACAAAATAACAATAACAAACAATAATAAATACACCAGAATGGTGTGAACACTATCCGAAAAGGAGTAGGAAGAAGTGTAAACTTATTAAACTCCTACCCCCCTCCATCCATCCATCCATCCATTCTCTACTGCTTATCCGGGGTCGGGTCGCGGGGGCAGCAGCTTGAGCAGGGAAGCCCAGACTTCCTTCTCCCTAGCCACTTCGTCCAGCTCCTCTGGGAGAATCCCAAGACGTTCCCAGGCCAGCCGGGAGACATAGTCTCTCCAGCGTGTCCTGGGTCGTCCCCGGGGCCTCCTCCCGGTAGGACGTGCCCGGAACACCTCACCAGGGAGGTGTCCAGGAGGCATCCTGACCAGATGCCCGAGCCACCTCATCTGGCTCCTCTCGATGCGGAGGAGCAGCGGCTCGACTCTGAGTCCCTCCCGGATGACCGAACTTCTCACCCTATCTCTAAGGGAGAGCCTGGACACCCTGCGGAGGAAACTCATTTCGGCCGCTTGTACCCTGGATCTCGTTCTTTCGGTCACGACCCACAGCTCGTGACCATAGGTGAGGGCAGGAACGTAGATCGACCGGTAAATCGAGAGCTTTGCCTTTCGGCTCAGCTCCTTCTTCACCACGACGGACCGATACAGAGTCCGCATCACTGCAGACGCTGCACCGATCCGCCAGTCGATCTCCCGTTCCATCGTACCCTCACTCGTGAACGAGACCCCGAGATACTTGAACTCCTCCACTTGGGGCAGGATCTCATCCCCAACCCGGAGAGGGCACTCCACCCTTTTCCGACTGAGGACCATGGTCTCAGATTTGGAGGTGCTGATTCTCATCCCAACCGCTTCACACTCGGCTGCGAACCGTTCCAGTGAGAGTTGGAGATCACGGCTTGATGAAGCCATCAGCACCACGTCATCTGCAAAAAGCAGAGACGCAATACTGAGGTCACCAAACCGGACACCCTCAACGCCTTGGCTGCGCCTAGAAATTCTGTCCATAAAAGTTATGAACAGAATCGGTGACAAAGGGCAGCCTTGGCGGAGTCCAACCCTCACTGGAAACAAATCCGACTTACTGCCGGCAATGCGGACCAAACTCTGACATCGGTCGTACAGGGACCGAACAGCCCTTATCAAGGGGTTCGGTACCCCATATTCCCGAAGCACCCCCCACAGAACCCCCCGAGGAACACGGTCGAACGCCTTCTCCAAGTCCACAAAACACATGTAGACTGGTTGGGCGAACTCCCATGCCCCCTCAAGGACCCTGCGGAGGGTGTAGAGCTGGTCCACTGTTCCACGGCCAGGACGAAAACCACATTGCTCCTCCTGAATCCGAGATTCGACTTCCCGACGGACCCTCCTCTCCAGAACCCCTGAATAGACCTTACCAGGGAGACAAACAGGTCCTAGGTGAGGGACCAGACAAAGGACTAGGAGCTAAGTTGTCCGGGGCTTTGTGCCCCTGGCAGGGTCACCCATGACAAACAGGTCCTAGGTGAGGGACCAGACAAAGGACGGCTCACAGACCCCTAATGAGGAATCAAAACAGTGGAGCACGTTTTCCCTTGCCCGGACGCGGGCCACCGGGGCCCCCCTCTGGAGCCAGGCCTGGAGGTGGGGCTCGAAGGCGAGCGCCTGGTGGCCGGGCCTGCACCCATGGGGCCCGGTCGGGCGCAGCCCGAAAGGACAACGTGGGTCCCCCTTCCCATGGGCTCACCACCTGTGAGAGGGGCCATAGGGGTCGGGTGCACTGTGAGCTGGGCGGTGGCCGAAGGCGGGGACCTTGGCGATCCTACCCCCCTATTCTCCAAAAAAAAATTACTCATTACAAAATACTAGCTGATAATATTTACAGAAGTAAATCAATCATTTAAACTGCATAGTCAAAAAGATTAAAACAAAAAAAACAAAATCAAAGTAAGTAAAACGGAAGGAGAAAACAAAACAGTGTAGTGAGCAAATGAGGAACATAATCATTAAAGACAAAGAGTAGACCTTTAACTGAAAATGTCTTAACTGTTAATTGGGCTGCAACAACAGGCCTTCCTCTTTCAAATACCTCCCAAATATATATAATTCTTGTATGACCTCTTGAACTGGTTGATGTTTGGACTGAGTTGAACCTCCACACTTGGTCTGTTCCACAGTTTCACTCCATGTACAGAGATACACATGCTTTTCAGTGTTGTTTTAACTGGTCGTACTTTTAAGTTGAGCTCTCTTCTTAAGTTGTAATGCCCTTCTCTATCACTGAACAATTTTTGGAGGTTAAGTGGCAATGAATTGTTTCTTGCTCCAAACATTATTACTGCAGTTTTATATTCAACAAGGCACACAGTGATTAGCGCTATCGCCTCACAACACAGTGGGTCCGGGTTCGAGTCCCGCTCTGTGCGGAGTTCGCATGCTCTCCCCGTGTCTGCGTGGGTTCTCTCCGTGTTCTCCAGCTTCCTCCCACCTCCAAAAGCATGCGCTTCAGGTTGATTGGCCGGTCCCAAATTGACCGTAGGAGTGAGTGTGAGTGATTGTTTGTCTCTATGTGGCTCTGCGGTACACTGGCGTCATGCCCGGAGTGTCCCCTGCCTCACGCCCTGAGACTGCCGGGATAGGCACCGGCTCCCCCGCGACCTGCGTAAGCGGATTAAGTGGGTTAAGAAAATGACTGACTGACTGACTATATTCAACAAGGTCCATAAACTTCATGGCAAATGATTTTAGAAACAGTCAGTTGGTGTGTTCCAGATAGCCTAACTTGTTAACTATTCTATTAGCTCTTTTTTGTAAAATGCATATTGGTTTCAAGTTGCTTTTATAGGTGTTACCCCAAATCTCTGCACAATAATTTAGACAGGGTAGTACAAGTGAACAATATAAGATGTATAGTGATTCGTGGTCCAATATGTACTTTGTTTTACCCAGAACTGCAATACTACGTGCAAGCTTTGTTCTTATGTGACTTATATGGGGTTTTCAGCAGATTTTGTGGTTCAGTACTATGCCCAGAAATTTGTTTTCATAAACTCTTTCGATTTTAACATCATCTACCATGAGTTGCACTTGTACATCTATTGTGCGGTTTCCAAATAGCATGATCTTGGTTTTACTCAGATTCAAAGACAATTTATTTTCATCAAACCAGTGTTTTAATTTACTCATTTCTGCGGTGGTGACTTCTAAGAGCTGCTGAAGGTTTTCCCCTGAACAAAATGCATTTGTGTCATCAGCATATAAAATAAATTTAAACATATTTGACACATTACAAATATCATTGATATACAGAATGAATAGTATCGGGCCTAACACTAACCCTAACCCTGTGGGACTCAACAGGTAATGTCGGCCCAGGTTGATTTGTAGTAACCTATTTGTACAAATTGCTGTCTGTGTTGCATGTAACTCTTCAGCCAACTTAATGCCCACCCCCCTTATACCATACCTGTCTAGTTTTTTAAACAATATGTTGTGATTAATGGTGTCAAAAGCCTTTTTCAGATCAATAAATATTCCTAGTGCATATTTCTGGCTATCAATACAGTCAGTGATCTCCTCTGTCAATTCCATTAGTGCCATCGCTGTTGACCTGCTTGACCTGAACCCGTACTGACTGTCTGTCAAAATGTTATTATTTTCAATGAAATTATCTAACCTTGCAATATATAATTTTTCTAATATTTTAAAGAACTGACAGAGTAATGATATTGGCCTATAATTAGTGAAATTATGTTTCTCTCCGCCTTAATAGACTGGGATAACTTTGGCAACTTTAATTTTCTGTGGAAATGTACCAGTTGTCAGTGACAAACTGTAGATGTAGGTCAGTGGATCTATAATACAATCAATCACTTTCTTCATTATCGTCATGTCAAATCATTCCAATCCGTAGATGATTTATTCTTGCACTTATTGACAATATCAATGATTTCTCTTTTTCCTACAGCCTTTAAATAGAAGGAGTTGAGATTTCTTGTGATGCTCCCTTCGTCATCGCTGTCACTACAAGTGGCATTTATTTTTTGGCCAAGTTTGGACCTATATTCACAAAGAAATTGTTGAAGCCTTTAACCACATCATTCATGTTATGTAAAGACCTCTCATTATCAATAAATATTCAGGGTAATATTCCCATCATTTGAGCCATTTCTAATAATATTGTTTAGTATGTTCTATACACCTTTAATGTTTTCAATATTCTCTAATAATTTGGTATAATATTCCTTCTTACATTTCCTCATTATATTAGTTAATTTGTTTTTATGTTTCTTGTATTTAAGTTCGGCATCGACAGTTCTTTGTTTCAAAAGTTGTTTATAGAGAGTGTTCTTTTTCTTACAAGCATTATTCAGTCCTTTTGTTATCCATGCTCTGTTTATGATTTGGTTTTCCCTGTCATTGATTTGTTTAATTGGACAATTTTTGTTGTAGAACAACTTAAAAGTTTCAAGAAATATTTCATAAACTTTGTCAATATCCTTTTCTTCATAGAGGTTATTCCAATTTTGAATCAGTAAATCATTTCTGAATGCATTAATGTTGTGCTCTGTTCTCATTCTCCTGTACCTAAATGTATGTTTCTCTTTATCTTTAACATAGTCACAGTCATGGAGAACAAAAATGGGAAGATGGTCACTGATGTCATTCATGAACAGTCCACACACTAGGCTGTTCTCCATGTAATTTGTAAATATGTTATCTATTACTGTTGCAATTTTTACTGATATTCTACTTGGTTTGGTGAAGTCAGTGGATATAAACTCAAACTGTACATAGTGTTAATAAATTCTTCAGTTAGTCCATGTTTATTGGGATTTAATAGGTCGATATTGTAGTCCCCACAGATATATATAACCTTCTGATTTTCAGTTGAACACAACTCCTCCATGTTATTCTTGAATTTTTCAATGCTTGAATCTGGTGTTCTATACACACAACTACAAATGATGTTTTTCGTCTTTCCAAGCATATCTCAACTGTGATACATTCCGAACGGGAAGCGTCAAATTGGTTCGAATCCCGGTCAGAAACGCGGCCCGGCGGCGCCGTGTTTCTCAAGTTCAACTCTCACAAAATTCCCTGACTGGACTAGCCCACATGAGTAAAAATCAGTCAATTCAATCAGGGATATTGAGGACCACAGATTACTTTGCAAGACATTTGAAATACAGTGTAGTTGGACATCTGGCAGCTGAATGACATGAATTAAACAAAGCATAATATGGGACCTTGAAATTACCGTAAATAATAAAATAAGTAGTTTGTCGCTATATCGCTGAATTTCTATTTTCAAAGGTGGTCCTGGAATGCATTAATCACGAGTAACGGGATTACTGTAAAGACATTACTAATTGTGGTAAATGAATGTTCTAGCTGCAAATTTCTGGTTTTTGGTGCAATATCTACATGGGTGTATAGAGTTCCATTTCCAGCAACTATCACTCCAGTGTTCTAATGATACAGTGTGTTTGCTCATTGTGTCAGAAGGCTAATGGATGATTAGAAAACCCTTATGCAATCATGTTAGCACAGGTGACAACATTTTAGCTGGTTTGAGGAGCTGTAAAGCTGACCTTCCTTTGAGCAGTATGAGTGTCTGGAGCATCAAATTTGTTGGGTTGATTAAATGCTCAAAATGGCAATAAAAAGATGTGAACCTGAACAGTCTAATCTTGCTGTTAAAAATGAAGACTATTCCTTTTGTGACGGCAGTGGCTAAGTTGGTAGAGTGGGTCGTCCAATGATTGCAGGATTCGATTCCCGCTCCCACTGTGAACTGACAGTGGCAGGTGTCAGCTCACCTCCCGAGCACTGCCGAGGCACCCTTGAGTACGGTGCTGTCCCCTTTATAAGCTGCTCATTAGGGTGCACTATGAAGACCCTGCCTGCCACTCTACCTCCCCCTTAGCTATGTGCTTACAGGCCCCTTGTGTGTGTGTTACAAACATGTACACACTATATATATGTGCATGCGACTAACTAACAATGTGTGTGCTGGAGTGGATTAATCATTTCCCGACGGGAAATCAGTATAGTAAATTAAAAATTATTCCAAGTGAGAAATTTCCAAGAAACTGAAGATTTCCTACAACAGTTTGTACTACTCCCTTCAGAGAACAGCACAAACAGGCTGTAGCCAGAGTAGAAAGAGAAGTAAACACAGACATTGAGAAGAGGAAGATTGGAAAAAATTGTAATGGATGGACGAATCAAAGTTTTAGGTGTTTGGATCACAGAAGAACATTTGTGAGATTCAGAACAACTGAAAAGATGCTGGAAGAATGTTTGATGCCATCTGCATGGTGGGGGTAATGGGACAGCCTGGGTTTGCTTTGGTGCTGCTAAGATGGGATATTTTGAATAAGGAAGGGTATAACTCTAATTTTAGCAACACCATGTCATACCTGTGGACAGTACTTGATTGGTACAACAGGACAATGATCCAAAGCCCACCTCCAAATTGTGCAAGAACTATTTAGAGAAGAAGCAGGCAGCTGGTATTCTGTCTAATGGAATGGCCAGTGCAGTCACCAAATCTAAACCCTATTGAGCTGCTGTGGGAGCAGCTTGACCATATGGTATGCAAGAAGTGACCATCTAGCCAATTCAACTTGAGGGAGGGGCTTCTAGAAGCATTGGGTGAAATTTCTCCAGATTACTTCAACAATTTTACAACTAGAATACCAAAGGTCTGCGTATTGTAATTTCTGTAAATGGAGGATTCTTTGAGAAAAGCAAAATTTGAAGGACAAAATTATTTGAAATGCATTATCCATAATTTCTAACCTTGTTAATGTCTTGAATATATTTTCAATTAATTTTACAACTCATGGAGGTAAATAAAAGTGTGATTTTTCATGGAAAACACAAAATTGTCTGGGTGGCCCCAAACTTTTGAATGGTTGTGTGAATAGACACAAGTGCATATTTGTTGCAAGTAATTGATACCAACTTGAAAATAGTGCGACTTGCAGCGGATATAGTGTAGGCAGGATCCAGAGCTTATCTGGAGCTGTTCCAACATTTTTTACAAAATGAAACTTAACAGTTGTTGCTGAAAGGTGGTCTGATTAATTTATTACATCTCTGCTGTCTTGTCCTAAACAGTTTAGGAACAGAATTAGGAATATATAAAGATATCATATGTCTGCGTCAGTGATGGTTCCTTTAGGATTAGGATTAGGGCCAGGGCTTTTCCCTTCAGGGGTCGCCACAGCGAATTATAGGTGTTTGTTTATAATCCGAAAAATACGGTAATACTATATATATATATATATATATATATATATATATATGAACAGCTCCAGTATATATATATAGTATACTATATACTATACTATATATATATATATATATATATATATATATATATATATATATATATATATATATATATATATACACTATACTATACTATATATACGATATACTATACTATATACTATATATATAGTATATATATATATAGTATATAGTATACTATATATAGTATTACTGTATTTTTCGGATTATAAATCGCTCCGGATTATAATCCGAAACCAACCAAAAAATGCATAATTAAGAAGGAAAAAACATGTTACACTGGAGTATAAGTCGCATTTTTTGGGAAAATTTATTTGATAAAGTCCAACGCCAAAAACATACATGTCATCTTGAAAGGCAATTTAAAATAAAAATAAGATAGAGAACAACAGGCTGACAACTGTTGTCAGCCTGTTTTTAGCCCGCGATTAGCTTTTTTTGTTTTCTTCATTTCAGTAAGAGTAACCTCCGCTTTTCGCCAGTCCCTTACAAGTTTCTCGCTAACTCCAAACTTTCTTTCAGCTGCTCGATTACCGCATTCGGCTGCATATTTCACTATTTGCAGCTTGTTATCTGCAGAATATGATTTTCTTTTCGGTGCCATTTTTGGTCAGCCCTTTTCAGTTGTTTTTATAAATTACAGGCAATGCTGAAGTTATCAACACAGGCCTAGAGCGCCCTCTTGCGGTTTAGTGTGAAAAGAACATGTGAAATTATATAATAATGTGTTAATAATTTCACACACATGTCGCACCAGAGTATAAGTCGCACCCCCAGCCAAACTATGAAAAAAACTGCGACTTATAATCCGAAAAATATGGTACTTGTGAGCTCATTGGGCTGTAGATTTAATTTACTTCTCACCTCTACAAGCTTCTTTTAAATCAGTCTCAATGTGTCACATTATTTTTAACTTGTATACACATTGTCAATCACTTAAATGGCAATTGATATTGAGTCTTCTTTTAATCAGACTTTTCTTTCAATAGACATAAAAACAGACATGTAGCTTGAATTTTCTAAGTGAACATGTTCATGTATCTCAACACATCAATCACTGATGTTTTGTGTGGTTACTAAATGATATAAAACTGCAATCAATGTAGACATTTATCCCAGTTATAGTCTTATCTACTCTTGTGTCTCAGGTGTACACTTCTCATGGGCCCACAGTCATCATGCCAACGTGGTTTTGTTCGAGGAGCTGGTTCCTCAGAGTGGGATTGTTTGACGAGGGAGGCAAGGTGAGAGTTAATTACTATGCAACCAGATTCAAAGCCTTCTCACTTGAGTATATTACTTGTACATCACTTTGTTTACTTTTGAGTAACTCCTTGGGATAAATCCAGCATTAGTTCAGCTCCATTTTCTGTCAGTGTTCACTTTCAAATCAAATTAAATTTCATTTATAGCGACAAATCATAACAGAAGTCATCTCATGGCATTTTGCATACTTTGCATAAAGCTGGTCTAAACTAGTCTCTTAAGCCTATTTACAGAAACCCAGCAACATTCTCTGGGAGCAAATAGTTGCGAGGAAAAGTTTCCTTTTAACAGGCAGAAACCTCAATCAAACCCCAACTCCTGGTGGATGACTGTCTGCCTTGACCATTTTTTTTTTCTTTATTTCAGGCAAGGCAAGGAAGAAAAAATAAATAAGCAAATAAGCAAAGCACATAACTCAACAATACAATTCTGCCTGAAAAGGAGTGGGAAGAAGAAAACTTATTTAATCCCATCCCAGTTCCTCACTCAGTGATTAACACATTGAGCTTCACTGCTCAATTATACAATAATTGCATCATGGTGGCATCGTCATAGGCAACAATAATTATTACATTGTAATAACAATTTATACAACAATGTAAGGAAAGGCGCAATATACCAACAATGGTAATGAACAATATACCAACAATAGTAATGGAAAAATACCAACAACAGTAATTAACAAAATACCAACGATGGTAAGGAAACATTGAGCACATATTAACACTACGAAACAGAACAACAGCAGTTTGAGTTAAAGACCCTCTTCTCTATATTTTGACCAGACATGATGTTTATATAACAGTTTGAATTGATGAGTACTTTGGCATTTCTTGTGTTTTAAGTCCAGTTTGTTCCAGAGTTTTACTCGGCACACAGACACACAAAAACGTTTACGAGTGGTTTGAGCTCTCGGCAATGAAAAATATCCAAAATCTCTCAAGTTATGAGCCCTCATTGGAGTTATAAAGAATCGTTTGAGGTTTTTGGCGGTAATAATTTGTTTAATGCTTTATATAAAACTATTGATGTATTGTACAAGATTATGAAATTTCAGCAACTTTGACTGTGTGAACAGGTTATGAGTATGTTCAAGAAAACCAACCTTGTGAATGATCCGCACTGCACTTTTCTGTAATATGATCAGAGGATTAATTGTGTTCTGGTAAGTATTTCCCCAAATTTCAACACAATATGTAAGGTATGGGAGGACCAAGGTGCAGTATAAAGCACGGAGTGCATTTCCATCAAGATATAGTTTTGCTTTATTTATAATTGAGAGAGGTTTGGAGTTTTTTGTTTTTATGTGTCTGACATGGGGTTTCCATGACAATTTACTATCAATTATTACACCTAAAATTTATTTTCACTTACAATTTCATTTTGAGTGCCGTCAATACTTATTTTCGGTTCAGACATTATGTTGCAATTCCCAATCATCATTTCCTTGGTTTTATTTTTTTCAAAGAAAATTTATTTGTATCCATCCATTCTTTTATTGTGTTTAGTTCCCTGTTTACTGTATTTACAAGCTCAAAATAATCATTGCTACTGTAAAATATATTTGTGTCATCTTCAAATAGTATGTGGTTCAATACTTTGGTTGTGTTAAACATGTAATTTATATATAGATTAAACTGTTTTGGCCCAAACACTGACCCCTGGGGGACACTACAAGCATTGCCAAGTACATCTGATAAGTGTTGACCCATTTTTACAAACTGTACCCGTCCTTAATGTTAAATAACTTTTTAGCCAGTCCCTAGCCAACCCCCTAAATCCATATCTTTCCATTTTATTTAGCAATATTGCGTGATTAATAGTATCAAAAGCTTTTTTCAGATCAATAAAGAGACCAACTGCATACTTTTTATGCTCCAGTGCATTAGTTATTTATTCAATAGCTTCAGTTATTGCCATTGATGTAGTTCTTTTGGTTCGAAAACCATACTGACCTTCATTAATTATATGATGTTTCTCAAGAAACTTTTCAAGTTGAGACTTGAAACGTTTCTCTAAAATTTTTGAAAACTGAGGCAAAAGTGAGATTGGTCTGTAATTAGTAAATGCATGTTTGTTTTCATTTTTGAAGAGTGGAATTACTTTTGTAATTTTCATTTTGCTTGGTATAAGTTACAGGTATAAGTTAAAGGTTTGACAATATTTAGTATAACTTTTTTTAACCAATGACATGCTAATGTCATGACAGTCTGTGGAGGACTTGCTTTTACACTTCCACACAATGTTTGTCACTTCCTGCTCATTTGTAGCTGAGAGGAAGAATGAAAAGGCATTATTTCCAATAGTTGACTTTGCAATTCCACTGTCAAGAATATCAGCAGCCAGCTTAGGGCCAACATTCACAAAAAAATTGTTGAACTTATTTACTATATTATTCATATTATAATCCACCATTTTCATCAATAAAGTAATCATAGTATGTCAACTTTGACGATTTTTGTTTGATTAGGCTATTCAAAGCACTCAAACTTCCTTTTATATTGTTTTTATTTTCATACAGCTTTTTTTGATAGTATAATCGTTTGCTTGTTCTTATGATATCGGTTACTTTATTTTTATACTTCTTATATCTTTGTTCCACTTCTTCTGTTTTTATTTTTATTTTTAAACTTAGTTTTTATTCAACAATTAAACCAAAGACCGGGAGATGTACACATAAATTACAATACAAATTGAAAAAACAGTTCCCATGTTATACATTAAATTGGATAAATAATCATTTAAAGAAATTTTTTTTTTTTTTAAATTATATATATAAATCTCTTCTTATCCTTATGTACGTATATATATATATATTCCTGTGCATTCATACATAAACTTGTGTAGCCTTCATAATTGGTGTCCATCTTGACATAAATTTCACTGTTTTCAATTGTATTTTTGCAGTGATTTTCTCCATAGAGTATACATTTTTTATTCTCTCTCTGCAGTGTGTTATTCTGGGGGGATGTTGGTCCAGCCACGTAGCCGTCACACATTTTTTTGCGACCAGAAGTATTATTCTGAGTAAATAAATCACATCTTTGTCTATCATATTAGTTGTGGGTATCCCTAAAATGACCAATGCTGGATTTAAAATAATATTTATGCCCAAAACATGTTTAATTTCTTCTTGAATCTTCTTCTTCTTTTCCTTTCGGCTTTTCCCTTCAGGGGTCGCCACAGCGAATCAGTGTCCTCCATCTAACCCTGTCTTCTGCATCCTCTTCTCTCACACCAACTACCTTCATGTCCTCTTTCACTACATCCATAAACCTCCTCTTTGGTCTTCCTCGAGGCCTCCTGCCTGGTAGTTCAAAACTCAGCATCCTTCTACCAATATATTCACTATCTCTCCTCTGGACATGTCCAAACCATCTCAGTCTGGCCTCTCTGACTTTATCTCCAAAACCTCTAACATGTGCTGTCCCTCTGATGTACTCATTCCTGATCCTATCCTTCCTGGTCACTCCCAGAGAGAACCTCAGCATCTTCATCTCTGCTACCTCCAGCTCTGCCTCCTGTCTTTTCCTCAGTGACACTGTCTCTAGACCAAACAACATCGCTGGTCTCACCACAGTTTTGTACACCTTTCCTTTCATTTTAGCTGAAACTCTTCTATCACACATCACACCTGACACTTTTCTCCACCCATTCCATCCTGCCTGTACACGTTTCTTCACCTCTTTTCCCCACTCTCCATTGCTCTGGACTGTTGACCCTAAGTACTTAAAATCCTCCACCTTCTTGATCTCTTCTCCCTGTAACCTCACTCTTCCACTTGGGTCCCTCTCATTCACACACATGTACTCTGTCTTACTGCGGCTAACCTTCATCCCTCTCCTTTCCAGGACAAACCTCCACCTCTCTAACTTCTCCTCCACCTCGTCCCTACTCTCACTGCAGATCACAATGTCATCTGCAAACATCATAGTCCATGGAGATTCCTGTCTAACCTCGTCTGTCAGCCTGTCCATCACCATAGCGAACAAGAAGGGGCTCAGAGCTGATCCCTGATGCAGTCCCACCCCCACCTTGAACTCCTCTGTCACACCTACAGCACACCTCACCACTGTCTTACAGTCCTCATACATGTCCTGCACCATTCTAACATACTTCTCTGACACTCCAGACTTCCTCATACAATACCACAGTTCCTCTCTGGGCACCCTGTCATAAGCTTTCTCCAGATCTACAAAAACACAATGCGGCTCCGTCTGGCCTTCTCTGTACTTCTCTATCAACATCCTCAAAGCAAATACTGCATCTGTAGTACTCTTTTTTGGCATGGAACCATACTGCTGCTCACAAATGCTCACTTCTGCCCTTAGTCTAGCTTCCACTACTCTTTCCCATAACTTCATTGTATGGCTCATCAGCTTTATTCCTCTGTAGTTGCCACAACTCTGCACATCTCCCTTGTTCTTAAAAATGGGCACCAGCACACTTCTCCTCCACTCCTCAGGCATCTTCTCACTGTCTAAGATCCTGTTGAACAACCCAGTCAGAAACTCTACTGCCACCTCTCCTAGACACTTCCAAACCTCTACAGGTATATCATCAGGACCGACTGCCTTTCCACTCTTCATCCTCTTCAGTGCTCTCCTCACTTCATCCTGGCTAATCTTTGCTACATCCTGGTCCACAACAGTCACCTCTTCTAGTCTTTGTTCTCTCTCATTTTCCACATTCATCAACTCTTCAAAGTACTCTTTCCATCTTCCCATCACACTGCTGGCACCTGTCAATAGACTTCCATCCCTATCCTTAATCACCCTAACCTGCTGCACGTCCTTCCCATCTCTGTCTCTCTGTCTTGCCAGCCTGTATAGATCAGTCTCTCCCTCCTTACTGTCCAACCGAGCATACAAGTCATCATAAGCTTCTTGTTTGGCCTTTGCTACCTCTACCTTCACCTTACGCTGCATCTCCCTGTACTCCTGTCTACTCTCCTCAGTCCTCTCAGTGTCCCACTTCTTCTTAGCTAACCTCTTTCTTTGTATACACTCCTGTACCTCCTCATTCCACCACCAAGTCTCCTTATCTACTTTCCTTCCAGATGACACACCAAATACTCTCCTACCTGTCTCCCTGATCACATTAGCTGTAGTTGTCCAGTCATCTGGAAGCACCTCCTGACCAACCAGAGCCTGTCTTAACTCCTTCCTAAAGGTCATGCAATACCCTTCCTTTTTTATCTTCCCCCATTTCGTCCTCTGCTCTGCCTTTGCCCTCTTCATCTTCCTCACCACCAGAGGCATCCTACACACCACCATCCTATGCTGTTTGTCTACACTCTCGCCTACCACTACTTTACAGTCACTGATCTCCTTCAGGTTACATCGTCTACACAAGATGTAGTCTACCTGTGTGCTCCTACCACCACTCTTATAGGTCACCCTATGTTCCTGCCTCTTCTGGAAGAAAGTATTCACTACAGCCATTTCCATCCTTTTTGCAAAGTCAACTACCATCTGTCCTTCTGCGTTCCTCTCCTGGATACCAAACCTGCCCATCACTTCCTCATCACCTCTGTTACCTGCACCAACATGTCCATTGAAGTCTGCGCCAATGACAACTCTCTCACTTCTAGGTATGCTCTGCATCACTTCATCAAAGTCCAACCAGAATTTCTCCTTCTCCTCCAGCTCACATCCTACCTGTGGGGCATACCCACTAACAACATTGAACATCACACCTTCTATTTCTAGCTTCAGACTCATCACTCTATCCGACACTCTTTTTACCTCCAGGACATTCCTAACAAACTCCTCCTTCAAGATAACTCCTACTCCATTTCTCTTCCCATCTACACCAGGATAGAACAACTTGAACCCTGCTCCTAAACTTCTAGCCTTGCTACCTTTCCACCTGGTCTCCTGGACACACAGTATGTCTACCTTCCTCCTCTGCATCATGTCGACCAACTCTCTACCTTTTCCTGTCATAGTTCCAACATTCAACGTCCCTACTCTTAGTCCTATACTCTTGGCGCTCCTCTTCTCTTTCTTCGTGCGAACGCACTTTCCTCCTCTCCTTCTTCGACCAACAGTAATCCAATTTCCACCGACGCCCTGTAGGTCAACAGCGCCGATGGCGGTCGTTGTTAACCCGGGCCTCGACCGATCCGGTATGGAAGTCATAGGTTTGATTCGCATCTTTGATTTGGCAAAAGTTTTACGCCGGATGCCCTTCCTGACGCAGCCCTCTGTATTTATCCGGGCTTGGGACCGGCACAATAAGACACTGGCTTGTGCCCTCTTGCGGCTACATTTTTAATTTCTTCTTGAATATCTTTCCAAAAAGTTGAAAGTTTGGGACAGTCCCAAAATACATGTGTGTGGTCTCCCACCTTTCCACACCCCCTCCAGCACAAATTAGATGCATTACTATATTTTGAAGTTGCCACGGAGTATTAAAATATCGGATTTTAACCTTCCAGTCAAATTCCCTCAGTGTTGGACTACTAGTTAATTTATGGCCTGCTTCAAAGGTGTCTTCCCATTGTTTATCTGTTATTATGATATTAGCTTCCAGTTCCCATTTCTCTTTAACCCCTGAATTACTGTCCTTAGAATCCTGTTGTAGAGCCTTACATATTTTTGATATAGTCCCCCTTTTTATTATATTTTCTCTGGTCATTGACATCAACAGTCCTTCTAACTCCGTATTTTTCTAATGTCTTCCCATTCCTTATGTTTTAAAAGGTAATGACGTAATTGTAAAAATTTATAAAAGTCCTGAATAGGTAAGTTTTATTCTTTTTTAAGTTGATCAAATGACTTCAGAGTTTCCCCAGTGAACAGTTGTGTTATATAAATGAGTCTTTTATTTTACCATTTTTTATACCCAGCATCAAGTGTAGACGGCAAAAAGTCTGGATTCTTAGATATTTTAGTGGCTCTAGTGATTGATTTGGATATGCCCAATTTTTTCCTTACAACTGACCATATCTTCATTGTTCCTTTAATCCATTCATTTTCTATTCTGAGTTTCCTTCTCGTTTCCTGAGTCACAAAAGGAAGTGATTCTAAAGAAATGTTTTTACATGAACTTTGTTCCATCTTCACCCAAACCGTGTCCGTGTCATTATTTATCCAGATGATTAAAGCTCGAATTTGTGCAGCCCAGTAATAAAGCTGTAAATTGGGTAGGTTCAACCCTCCCTTGACTTTAGGCTGCAAAAGTGTTTTATATTTGATTCTGACTCTTTTATGTTGCCATAGAAATTTTGATATTGTTTTATCTAACTTTGTTAGGATAGAATTAGAAATTACAGTGGACAGTGACTGAAATAAAAATAACAATCTTGGCAGTATGTTCATTCTCAGTTTCTATTCTTCCCAGTAGGTTTAAAGGTAAAACCTCCCACCTACTTAAGTCCTTTTTTATATCACCTATCAATTTCCCATAGTTTGCTTCAAATAGTTGTGATGTGACAGGGGTTATTGTAATGTCCAAATATTTAAATCCTTTGCATGTCCATTTAAACTTTGTCTTCTCTTCTAGTTCAGTTGGGTATTTACCTGATAGCATCATGGCTACTGATTTAGATTAATTTGTTTTATATCCTGATAATTTTTCATATTCCCCCAAATTATTTAAAAGTGCTGGTATGGATGAAGATGGATCACATATGTATGTTCGTATATCATCTGCGAATAGTGATATTTTGTGTTCCATACCCCCTGATGACGCCGTTTGCATGTTAAGCACTCGTGGCTCCGGTGTTGTTTTGATGTCTCCTCAGGTTCGTCTTCACTAACTCGTTCCAATGAGTTTAAAAAACAATAAAACTTCATGTAACGAAACGTAAAGCTGGATGTCAATCCGTTTAATACTTAACTTTTTTTTTTTTTTTTTTTGTCTTGTCTGCATGTATTCTCATAGTTTAACCCCATAAAAGGGGGTTAACCTTTTATGAGATCAATGCTTATTTTAGTCTTGCAGCAAAATCTTTTGTATATTTTAATGCATGCATGTGACCGTCACTAATCCTCTCTGGTAACTAAATTGTCAGTCTTTATTAGAATTTCCTATTGTGAGCCAGAGAGGGGGGTGCTGCACCTCTGTGAGTTAAGGGGGAAGGAAAAAGGAGACAGGGAGAGAGAACATAAACAAGGTAGCGGATAGACAGGCAGTGCTGTTGGAGTGAAAAAGGTTTAGGTTGTTTTATTCTGTCTTAGAACTGATATCTCAACACCAATGTTACAAAACATCAGATTAGTGGAGGTCCTGATAGTATAGAATAGGCCACCAGAGGAAACCAGTGTAGGAGGAAGATAGAGGGAATAAAATTGTGACGACTGAAGTGAGACTCATCACGTTCTGACGGGACCCAATGGTTCTCAATAATTGGACTTGACAGGAGCTGGTAAGCCCTGGCCCAACATGCATGTGTGATGAAACCAACACCCAGATAGGCTACCAGAACTCAACAGGGCGATGCCCAACCGAGCACTCCCAACCCCGGCAGCCAGGAGCATCAAGAAGCCACCACCCATAGAGCCACCGGGGATACCGAGAACCACATAGACCCGGGGACCCAGAGGAGGCAGCGGCCGCCACCGCCAGGGCGCACGGGCCAGGCCCAAGGGGCACGAGGCAAGGAGGCCCCCCCATCACCCCCATCACCTACCTAGTGTGGGATGTGGTGCATTAAAAATTTGAAGGGGAAGCCAAGCGCTGTCCAGACTACTCCAATCATCGCAGGGCCCCCTCCAAAGTGTGTGTGTGTACGTTGCATTAAAATTGGAGGATGGGGGGAGACAAGTGAGGCGTATATGGGGAGGATACAGCGCCCCAAGAGCACTGCAATCCGCCCCACAACCATGCCCACGTTGTGCCCATGTTGCCCATGTTGGTAGTTGTATCGAGCCAGTTTTTGAGAGTGAACTTTATATCTTTGAAAGATTTTTCTTAAGTTTTGGGGACAACTTTGTAATATATTTGGTGAATTCAGGTAGCTGTAAATCAGGTGGTGATGACGGTAGTTGAAGCTTTGGAATACTCAAAATAAATGTTTGAGAAATTCAGCAGGGAAACCATCTGGACCAGGTGCCTTACCTGCTGGCATACCGTCTAGCGCACTCTGTAATTCATTGATAGTCAGTGGAGCGTCTATGATGTCTCTGTCTTCAGATTTTAGTTCGGGTAGGTTTAGGTTGGCGAGGAAATTGTGGATATCTTCTTTGTTCGGTTTTACAGAATTTGAATATAAGTTACAGTAATATCTATAGAAGACGTCATTAATTTCTAAAGGTGATTGTGAATACTTACCAGAGGGATCCTGGATTGTTGTTGTTAAAGATTTTTCTCTGTTGCGTTGGAGTTGGGTCGCAAGAAATTTGCTTGATTTATTGTTATGCTCAAAATTGTTATATCTCGGTTGTTGTTGTAAGAATTCTGTTTTCTTTGACAGGATGTTATGAAGATTTAGTTTTGCATTTTGTAGTTCAGTCCATAATTATTTATTTGGATTTACAGCATAATCCTCAGTCAGATGTTTGAGTTTTTCTACCATTTCTGTTTGCATTTGTTGTTCCTGTTTTTTTTTTAATGAGGAGTTTGATATTATTTTACCCCTGATTACAGCCTTCCCAGTTTCCCAAAGTAAGGAAGGGGAGGAATCAGGGAATTCATTATGTTTTAAAAATTCTGCCCATTTTTGCCTTATTATTTTATCAAATTCTGGATCTTTAAGCAGAGAAATGTTGAAGCACCAAGTCTGTGGAGGTTTATGGTGGTTAACTGTTTGTAGCCTGAGGGATATCGGTGCATGGTCACTAATAATAATTGGATGAAGTCTAACAGAAGATTTATGTGCAATAGAATTATTTATGAGGAAAAAGTTAATTCTTGAAAATGACTGGTGCACCGCAGAGAAGAAAGTGTATTCTTTATTTGTTGGGTTTTTAATTCTCTAAACGTCCTCTAGTCCAAAATCTCTCATATAACCCTGCAGAACTTTAACTGATTGTAGTTGTTTTATTTGTATTGTTGAAATTTTTGATCGATCCACTGAAGGATTCAGAACTATGTTGAAGTCCCCACCAATAACAGTTGTTGAGTTAGCTGATAAATCAGCTAAATGAGAGAAGACTGTCAGGAAAAAAGCTTGATCATCATTATTGGGTGCGTATAGATTACCGATTGTGTATAGTTTTTCAAAGATTGTTGCCTGAATAATAATGTATTTGCCCTCAGGGTCTGTAACTGTACTGTTTAAAGTGAAAGGAACTCTCTTATGGATTAGAATAGAGACTCCTCTTTGTCTGTTGTTATAACAAGATGAAAAGATGATATTATAGTTTGGATCAATGAGCCATTTTTCTTCAGATTGTTCTAAATGTGTTTCTTGTAGGAGGAAAATATCTGCTTTTAGATTGGAGATATAGTCCATGATTTTAATTCTTTTTGTCTGTGAGCGCATGCCGTGTACATTCCAGGAAACTAAATTTAAATTAGACATACGAATATATGTTCTGTCTTGAGATTAACGATGATATAACATAATTTGATTGTCTGTGTGATCTTTCTGCCCTATGCACATCATGATGTTGAGGTGTCGGGTGTTGGATCCAAGATATGTGTATGTTGCAGATAAACATATACAGCAGATTGAAACGTATGTATACATTGAAACAAAGCACAGCACTGCCTGACAAACTAAGAGTTAACACCTTAAAAAACATATCATAATAAATAAAAGGGGTAGGGAGAGCTAGGGTGAGAGGGGTGAGTGTGTAGGAGGAAGAGGGATGGGGATACATATATACAGTATAGAGACAAATAAAAGGAGAGGGGGGGTGCCTAGATGTAGGAGAATTTTTGGGGAAGTGTAACATTTGTATTTATATATATCATAATTATTATTAGGATTGATATAATAACATATCAGAGCCGTTTATGAATACTTATCTGACTCATCAGAAAAGCCAGGGGGTGGTGGAGGGCTCACGGAACAGCTGGCCATCGATATAAAGTTTATCCACGACCAGAGCTGTCCGTTTACCTTTCTGTCTGTGCTCCTTCATGATGGGATAGAGCACTTTTCGCCTCTCATTAATCTCTTTGGGGAACTGGTCGTTCATCCCGTACGTCGTGCCCTTCAGCTCCCGACCTTTGCTTTTAACGAACATTTTCTGTTGAAAGTGTTCGAATTTGGCGATGGGCCGGTCTCCTCTCCGGGGTCCGAGCCGATGGACGCGGTGGAAGGTGATGGTTTTCACAGTCTCCTCCGGGATTTTGAGGGCGGACTTCAAAAAGTTTTTAATCTGGGACTCTGGGTTGTCCTGTGTGGACTCTGGGATGCCCGAAAAGATGACATTGTCCCGCATGCTCCTTGTCTGGATATCCAGGACGGTTTCTTTTAGGGACTTGTTCTCTTTTTGTATTATACTTACCTCGGTGTTCATAGTCAGCGCAGAGCGAAGCTCGGAGTTGTCCCGCTGCAGGTCGGCTATCTGCTGGTGGGTGAACTCCAGGCTGGCTCTGAGTTCTTTTATTTCCTCATGGAGGATCCCGAGGACGTCAAGCTTTTTGTTGATGGACTCCAGGACGCTGAGCTGGATGCCCGAGGTGTCCAGGTCCTGGGTGTCAGTGGAGGAGTCTTTCTTTTTCCTCTTGTTAGGATTCTCCCGGGAGGTAGCGACGCTAGGACTTTCCATGGCGCACCGGTAAAAATACTCGTCTATAAACTTCTCCAAGTCCTCCACTGTGAGTATAATTCTATGTACAGATAGCAACTTCTATTTTAATCTTACTAACTGGAAGCTTAAGATTCACTATATAAACCGGCTATTTTTGAATAAAATTATTCTCGCTGCCGGGGGCCGCCATGTTGTATCTCACTTCTACGTGACGTCGTTCAGTGTGTCATCAGTCCTCCTTCAGTCTCATCAGTCCTCCTTCAGGACGTAAAGCTGGATATGTCAATCAGTTTAATACTTAACAAATAATAAACATAATGGTCAAACAAACTCAAAACCAATCACCGCCAGCCTGCGGTCAATAAATAATATGCCCTCTGAGCGCCACATCTGGGCCAGTTAGTGGGCACCTTAAATTCCCTCGTACGTTTTCCCACAGCGCCACTCAGGCGACCCTTAAAAATGGCTTCAACACAACCGCCCCCTAATTGAATGTGGCTGTATGAGACATAACAATTATCATAATAAGTGATCATGGAGCCATAAATCAAGATGAAACAATTTTCAAAAGGTGTAATCACCATGTAATAACAAAACAGCTCTTTTTTTAAACTCTGCTCATAGCAAATTTTCATCACAATTCATCATTTTCTGCCAACAAACAGTTTTGTCACAGGTTTCAATGGTACTCGTTTAATTTGAATAGATCTGATTACACCAAATTTGTCAGGGAAAGTCTGTATTATCCTTCCAATTAACCAGGAATTTTGTGGAGCAGTGGAATCTGCAATCAAAATGATATCTCCTTTAGCAAGATTGCGTTTAGCTTCATTCCACTTTTGCCTTTCCTGTAGTGTTGTAAGATATTCTTTAGACCATCTTTTCCAGAATAAATCTGAAATGTATTGTGCTTGTTTCCATCTTCTTCTTGCATACTGGTCCTTGTGATTAAACAGTCCTGGAGGAAGAATTGGTTTCCTTTTCAGTGTGAGAAGATGGTTTGGTGTCAAAGGTTCCAGGTCATTTGGGTCCTCTGAAACTTTAGTAATAGGACGGTCATTCAATATTGCTTCAGCTTCACACAAAACAGTGACCAAGACTTTGTCAGTTAAGGTTTGTTGATGTAAAACAGATGTTGGCACATTCCTAATCAGCCTGATCATGCTTTCCCAAGCACCACCGTGATGTGAAGCATTTGGTGGGTTGAAACTCCACTTTATGTCATCATGCAGCAAGGCTTTCTCAATTGTCCCATTGTTTAGTTCGGCAACTGCTCTTTTTAGCTCCTTCTCAGCTCCAATGAAGTTTGTGCCATTGTCTGAACGGAAATGTGATACGGGTCCTCTCCGGCACATGAAGCTACGAATGGCACTGATGCATGAGTCCGTGTCCAGTGAATAAGCCACTTCTAAACGGACTGCTCGGGTTGCCATACATGTAAAGACAACTCCATAACGTTTCACATAGGAATGTCGTTGCTTCACCTCAATGGGGCCAAAATAATCTACCCCCACATTAGTAAATGGAGGTAAATCTGGAGTAATTCTTTCTTTAGGAAGGTCTGCCATCTTTTGATCACACAATTTTCCTTTGTGCCGCCTGCAAAATGTACAACTTGACAGAATTTTCCTTGCAGTTGCATTAGCTTGAGTGATCCAGTACTTTTCTCTTAGCTTGGAGAGGATGTAGTTTCATCCACTGTGTCCAATCTGTTCATGAATGTGCTTGAGAATTAATACGGAGATATGCTGATCCTTGGACAGAATAACTGGGTGTTTGCTCTGTTCTGGCATAGCAGTCCAGGACAGCCTTCCACCCACCCTTAACAATCCATCCTCTAGAGAAGGGCTCAGCTTATAGATTGGACTGCTCCTTTTCACAGATTTTCCAGATGTCAGTGCACAAATCTCACTGTTAAATCTTTCTCTTTGGCTGAACTGGATAATGGCATTTTCCGCCATTGACAGGTCATCAGGTGATAAACCCTGTCCCACTGGCTTTCTGGCTTTCAGCATCTCCATATTAATGTGATGGATATCCGCAGAGGTATCTGACAGAAGTTGCTTTCTTTTACAACTCAGTTGCAATAGCCGCTTCTTTGTTTTCAGTATCCATGCAACTGCAGTTTTCAGTCTCTTCCAATCAGAGAAATAAGTGATCAGCTGATAGGTTGCATTGCTGTTCTGTACACTTATTGCATTTACAGAGATCTCCCTCTTGATCTCTGGGTCACCTTCGCCAATAGTGGACTCTACTTCACATGGTATCCATGTTTCCTCCGCTTTCCACAAGAATTCTGGACCTGTTAACCATGATTTGCTGCTCAGAAGCTTGTGCACCGTGAGTCCTCTGGACGCGCTGTCTGCCGGATTCTGTGATGTGTGTATATATCGCCACTGTGCTGGGTCAGATGCTCCTCGAATGATAGATATCCTGTTAGCCACAAATGTACGGAATCTTTTGTTCTCGTTGTTGATGTATTTCAAGACTGTGCATCTGTCTGTCCAGAAGCAGGATTCATCCAGTTGAAGCTGTAATTCTGCTTTTGTCATCTTGTCCATCCGAACAGCCAAAACAACAGCAGTAAGCTCCATACGAGGGATGGTTATTGGTTTAAGTGGTGCTACTCTGGCCTTTCCAAGAAGGAATGAAACATGTACATCACCTAGTTCATTTTGTAACCTCAGGTAGGTTACCATGCCATACCCTCCTTCACTGGCGTCAGCAAAGTGGTGTAACTGGGCGTGAACAGGTGGTCCAAAGCTATGTGGTTTGAAGCACCTGCTTACTTAAAACCCTGAAAGCTCTTTCAGGTCTGCTAGCCAACTGATCCATTGTTGGTGCAAGACTTGAGGAATCTCCTCATCCCAGCCACAGTTCCTTCGACACAACTCCTGTAAAATCTGCTTCGCTGGAAGAGTAACTGCTGCAAGGTATCCTAGAGGATCATACACTGAACTTACGACTGATAAAATTCCCCGTCGAGTATGTGCACGTTCCTTGCAATCCATGCGGAAGTTTAAAGTGTCACTCTCCATACACCAGTGGAGTCCCAAGGCCCTTTCCACAGGAAGTTGATCTCTGTCCAAATCAAGTTCACTCAGATATTTAGAGTGTTCCTCCTCAGAGATTGCTTGCAGGACATCACGACTATTGCTGATCCACTGTGTAAGATGAAAACCTCCTTTATGGCAAAGGTCAGTGAGGTCATTAGCAATCTGTACTGCTTTCTCAACAGATGCTGAGCTTTTCAGGCAGTCATCCACATAAAAGTTCTTATACACAGTGTCAATTACCTCACCAGGAAAAGTGCCTTGGTGGTCATCTGCAGTCCTTCTCAAAGCGTAGCATGCACAGCTGGGAGATGACACTGCTCCAAATAGGTGAACAGTCATTCTGTATTCTGCCACTTCCTTAGTCAGATCTCCATCGGGCCACCATAGGAATCGAAGAAAGACCTTGTCTTCCTCTGCGACTCTGACTTGATAGAACATGGACTTTACATCAGCCATAAAGGCAAAAGGCTCTTGTCTGAACCTTAACAGCACTCCAATTAAGGAACTTATAAGGTTTGGGCCTTGCAAAAGTTGATCATTTAGAGATGTTCCTTTGAACTTGGCTCCGCAATCAAAAACGACCCGTAACTTGGCTTTGCGTGGATGGTAAACTCCATGATGAGGTATGTAAAATACATTGTCTTCACCAGAGCGCAACTCAACCTGTGGAATCATTTCAGCATACCGACTGTTAATGACATCATCGACCTTTTTCCATTAAGGCTAGATACTTCCAGGCCATTTACAATGTATGTTGACACAGATGTTTTGGGGCTCATTGTTAACAAACATATCTTTGATCGTTTTCCAGTCAGGTTTAGCTTTCGCATTAGACCTTCAGAGCAAAAAGTAGATGTTGACCCATTGTCCAAAAAAGCGTAGGTCTGAATGACTTTATTCCCTTTTGTTGATTTCACCTGAACTGGTAGAATTGATAACATTCCATTAATACCGGCCCCTGTTTGGCCTCCAAAGGCTTCAGCTGGTACAAGCGTATTGTTTACAGCTGGCTCACGTTCACTGCCATAGGTGTTCACCGACTTGTCCACCTTTTTCTTAACCTCAACAGGTAAAGCTGTTGCATGACTCTGTTTGCATTTTGTACAGGTTATGCGCTTATCACAATTTTTGCTCCAATGCCCAGTGTTGAGACAGCCAAAGCAAACTCCCGTTTCCTCTAAGAAGGTGATTTTCTCACGATGTCGGGTTTTGGTGAACTGTTGACAGTTATCCAAGAGTGATGTTGTAAACAGAATAAACAACTGATATTGCTTTGTTTGGTCTCCCTTGTTTCCTTCTGTTGTTTATTAACAGCACAGACGTTGGTGGCAAGTTCTCTCTTTTCAGTCTAGGTTTCACTGCAGACACATCTCTTTTGCTCTTAATTCCTCTTTCAGTTGCTTGAATATCTCCAAAGACTGGATCAGACAAAAGTTTGACTTGATGTTCCACAAAGCGTACAACGTCATTGAAATATGTTGCACGAGTTAGATTTTCTCTGATATCACATGCGACGCCTCTGAACCCGTCTCTTAGTTTAAATGGAAGTTTCGACATGATGACTTTGAGATTAGCAGACATATCAAGCTCTCTCATGCCCTGCAAATCAGCCATGGCGTTGTTGCATTCACGCAGGAACAAAGCATAATCCTGAAGCAATGGAACATTTTCAGCTGTAACAACAAGCCAGTTGTGAACCTTTTCCATATACGCTGCTGTGACTTTTGTTTCATTGCCAAAATGTTCTTGTAAGAGGGTTTTAGCTGTTTCAAAACCTCTCTCTGCGCTCATGTGTAAGCAACTTTGAACAAGGTCTTGTAGGTGCCCTCTGGTGTACCTTTCCAGATAATATATGTAGTCTCCTTTAAATGCACTTTTATCTTCCACACAGTGTTTAAACGCTTGCATGAAAAGTTTAAATTTTAAAGGATCTCCTTCAAAAACAGGTATTTCTCTTGGTGGAAGTTGACTTGCTCTATGTTGTTGTATAAGCAATTGAGATATTTCATTTTGCCTCTGAAGAATCTGGAGTGTGGCGTTATCATGAACTGCATGTGCAACACTTTCAGTCATTTGCCTCCTTGTGACAGGCAAAGTTTCATTTTGTACTGGTGTGTTGGACTCCTGTTGTCCTGCATTAGGAACTTCTCTCCTTTTGGCAAGTTTTCGTTTTCCAGAGGTGTGACGGATGCTTGCTTTACATCAGGAAACTTGGTCATATCCTTTGACTTTGATTTTTCAAAATAAGATTCCATTCCATCATCTTGTTCTGAAAATGCTTGCAGAACTGCTCTTTCAGCTTCTGAAGCTTCAATTTCCGTTTCAATCTCCATATGCTCCATCTGTTTGCTCAGCGATTCCGCCTCCTTCTCCAGTGCATGTTTATTTTTCAGTGCTGCTGCATGCGCCAGGAGAGCAGCTTTCTTGACTTCAGCTTTAGCCTGTGCAATCTCAATGGATGATTTGTTTGATCTTGTACTGCTGCGACTTTTATTGGAGATATTTGATCCCACATTTGACTCACTATCTGACATGTTTACCTTCTTATCAACAGTGTCATCAATGTTCCCAGCATTTTCATCATTTGCACATGTCAAAAATTCTGTAACTCTCTCAGAAAAATCATTTACACTCAAAAGTTTTGCTTTGAACCACACCTGGTTTTTCTCTTGCTCTTGAACAGGTAACAGCACCAGTAAATTGTTATGAGCATCCTTTGCATCATTAATCAACACCTGATATTTGCAGATATTTTTCTCATTTTTCTTATTTCAGTTTTATTCCCAGGTACAGACATCAACCTTGCTATTGTAGCTTTTAAGTTGGCAGCCATATTTAGTTTAGACTTTCTTAGTGCCGATAAGTCATCTATGTTAGCAAGCAGTGCCTTTGCAGTAAGCTTTTTAGCACCGGCCGCCTCCTCATCAGTTTGAGTAGGCCTACCGGAATTAGTAGGCACACCCACCATATCAGTATCATGTGTGGCTGTTTCACACAAACCAACCTCATCACCTTGTTTTTCATCCATTTCACATTGTTTTCAAATCATACACAAACATCCATTTGCCAAAATCCAACACAAATAAACATCATAGTCTCTAAACATAAATCGTCTCTTTCTGTTCTTCTGTGATTGTCTCATTTTGAAGCACCAAAGCTTCGGAATTCCGATCAGGGGCTTTTTTACGTGTGCGCACACTTTGTTTTAGTTTAGATGGCCATTTATTGTTTATGGTGATGATACAGTTTACCTCTGTTCACTTGAGCTTGATCCAAAGAAACTTTTCCTGCTGCGCCGCGTCACTCTGGCTGGAATTTCCAATCTCCGCTCGCACCTCGACCAGCAACCGTCAGCCTCGACGCCCTCCATTGCGTGGTTCACTTTCCTCTGCTCCGGAGACAGAGTACATGTGTGTAGACAGAGTACATGCGTGTAGACAGAGTACATGTGTGTAGACAGAGTACATGTGTGTGAATGAGAGGGACCAAAGTGGAAGAGTGAGGTTACAGGGAGAAGAGATCAAGAAGGTGGAGGATTTTAAGTACTTAGGGTCAACAGTCCAGAGCAATGGAGAGTGGGGAAAAGAGGTGAAGAAACGTGTACAGGCAGGATGGAATGGGTGGAGAAAAGTGTCAGGTGTGATGTGTGATAGAAGAGTTTCAGCTAAAATGAAAGGAAAGGTGTACAAAACTGTGGTGAGACCAGCGATGTTGTTTGGTCTAGAGACAGTGTCACTGAGGAAAAGACAGGAGGCAGAGCTGGAGGTAGCAGAGATGAAGATGCTGAGGTTCTCTTTGGGAGTGACCAGGAAGGATAGGATCAGGAATGAGTACATCAGAGGGACAGCACATGTTAGAGGTTTTGGAGATAAAGTCAGAGAGGCCAGACTGAGATGGTTTGGACATGTCCAGAGGAGAGATAGTGAATATATTGGTAGAAGGATGCTGAGTTTTGAACTGCCAGGCAGGAGGCCTAGAGGAAGACCAAAGAGGAGGTTTATGGATGTAGTGAAAGAGGACATGAAGGTAGTTGGTGTGAGAGAAGAGGATGCAAAGGACAGGGTTAGATGGAGGCAATTGATTCGCTGTGGAGACCCCTGAAGGGAAAAGCCGAAAGGAAAAGAAGAAGACTTTCCTCTGCTCCGGCCCGGTTCCGACCTCCGCTCTCAGTCACTGCCCAGTGCACCCGCGGTTTTCCAGCTGCGGTCTCACCAGCCCCGGTCTCTTCTGCTGCGGCTTCTCCGCGTTTGCATGATTCATGCAGAGGGTATTTATTGACTTTTGTGATGACGCCGTTTGTATGTTAAGCACTCGCGGCTCCGGTGTTGTTTTGATGTCTCCTCAGGTTCGTCTTCACTAACTCGTTCCAATGAGTTTAAACAACAATAAAACTTACTGTAACGAAACGTAAAGCTGGATATGTCAATCCGTTTAATACTTAACAAATAATAAACATAATGGTCAAACAAACTCAAAACCAATCACCGCCAGCCTGCGTTCAATAAATAATATGCCCTCTGAGCACCACATCTGGGCCAATTAGTGGGCACCTTAAATCCCCTCGTAAGTTTTCCCACAGCGCCTGAGTGGCGCTGTGGGAAAACTTACGAGGCTCCAACACCCCCATTATCTAATATTCCCTTTATGTTTTTATTTTGTCTGATTGACTCGGCCAAAGGTTCGATACTCAGAGCAAATAACAATGGACTCAAATAGTCTCCTTGTCTGACTCCTCTTTTAAGGTAGAAGAATTCAGAACAGCAGCCGTTAACTCTGATTCTGGATTTGGGTTTTTTGGATATCATTTTTATCCAGTCTAAAAATGTTGAGTGAAATCCAAGCATTGTTAATGTGCAATACAAAAAATTCCATTTTACTTGATCAAAAGCTTTTTGTGCGTCTAAACTAAGTAACATGTTACAAATGGGACTGTTTTTAGTGCATGTTATTATGTTCAGGGTCCTCCTAATATTATTGGCTCCTTGTCTTCCTGAAATAAAACCCGTCTGATCCGGTTTAATTAATGATGTCATAAGTCCTTTCATTCTTTGTGCCACTATACTTGTCAATATTTTAACATCATTACACAATAAACTAACAGGTCTATGTACAGGAAGTAGGGTCTTTGTCCTCCTTATATAATACTGAAATAACAGCTTCTGACCAGGTTTGAGGTGGATCTGCCGATGTCAATGCATAATTAAAAACTTTTGTCAGAACTGGGGTAATTTCTTTTGCTAGACATTTATAGTATTCCCCTGGGAACCCATCTGAGCCAGATTTATTATTTTTTAAAGTTTTTATAGCATCATATATTTCTTGGGATGAAATTGGTTTTATCAGTTCAGATGCCTCTGTTGTTGATAAAGATGGTAATTGTAATTTGCTAAAAAAGTCTTGCCTCTCTCTTTCTAAATGATCAATGTCTATATCTTCATACGTATAATCTTTTATAGTATTCTGCAAATGCTTGTGCTATCTCTGTAGGTTTTACCATTAGTTGTTTAGACACCGGATGTCTTATTTTGGAGATAATCCGGTTTGATTGGGCCTTTCTAAACTGAAACGCTAGCAGGCGACTTGCTCTATTTCCACTTTCATAGTATTTTTGATTTATAAAACGTAAGGCACCCTCTGCTTTATATGTCAGGATTTCATCCAATTGGTGTCTAATTTTTTTCAGTTCAAGTAGTACAGAATTGTTTGATGTATGTTTGTGCTGTAATTCCAATTCTTTAATCCTACTTTCCAATATTTTTTGCTTTTCTAAGCGAGCCTTCTTCAATCTAGATGTTATTTCAATTATTTTCCCTCTCATAACTGCTTTCCCCGCCTCCCACAGAGTTGTTGGTGAGACCTCGCCATTGTCATTTATTTGAAAGTATTCCTTAATAGTCTCTTTTAATTCATTCACCACCTTTTCATCTGATAAAATCGACACATTAAGTCTCCAATATTTAAAGCAGAGTTCATTGTCTAGACTTAAGCTCAATGTGACCGGTGCATGGTCACTTATGGTTATACTGTCAATCTCGCAACACAGAACATTATGCATATGTTGTTTTGAAATACAGAAGGAGTCTATTCTAGAGTATCTACCATGTGGGTTTGAATAAAATGTAAAATCCTTTTCCTTAGGATTATTACTCCTCCACAGATCAATTAAACCCAATTCCTTAATAATGCTGTTTAGTACTCTAGATTTTTTTGTAGTAGTGCCTTGTTCTGGAGGCAGTCTATCCAATTTACCATTTTGAACCATGTTGAAGTCCCCTCCCACCACTGTCATTCCTTTCCCATTATTGGTTATTAAAGTAGCTATGATTTTATAGAATGTCTCGTTTTCTTCATTTGGGGCATAGATATTTAGTAAAGATATATTCACATCTCTAATGGAGCCAACCACCATTACATATCTGCCCATGTTATCTCTAATTATCTTTTCTTCACAGAATGGTACAGACCTATTAATTAATATGGCTACACCTCTTCTCTTACCATGTGAAGCATGGAATACATGGCTGACCCACTCCCTTTTTAATTTTCTAGATTCACTTTCAGTTAAATGGGTTTCTTGAAGAAGAGCAATTGAACATTGTAATTTTTTCAACTGGTTTAGAATTTTTTTTTCTTTTAATTGGTTGATTTAACCCATGAACATTATATGTCACCAAATTCAATCTGTTCATGTTGGAATAAGACCACACATCTCTGTTCTATATCTCCTATGTATCATAACTAAACTAAACTTAACAAAAAATAAACCATAAACATCTCCATAAAAACTACTAAATAATAAGCAAACCTGACTCCCAAACGTCCCCTATTAAGAGAGGTGGGCGGATCCTCTCTGGGGTTTTGCACAATGTGTGCCTGCAACTTCCTGCTGCTAAATAAAGTTGCTACTTACTCAAACTGAGTTATCCACTTGCTCATTTTAACCAATATTTCTGTAATTTTGCTTAAATTTAATACTTTGCACCAGCTCCATATTTAATTATACGTTATTTTATCCAGATTCTTGAATTACTAAATTGTGTTTCAGGGTTCCTTTTAATACTGAAGTGTTCGTAGTCTTCTTTTGACCCTTATCCATAATATCCATAAACCCATTAGATGAGGGCTTGTAGGTCATCCTCAGTGATGCGTGGCTGTCCCCTCTCCTTCGCTCCTATCACTGTGGTCCAGGCTCCTCTCTCCATCATCCTCTGGAGTTTGTCCATCTCATCCTCTTTAATGTGAATCCCCATGTCCTTCAGCATGGGAGCAGCCTCCATTAGTGTAGTGAAAGTCTTGGTCCCTGAGTCCAGAAACACTTTAGCTGTGCGGGGTACGGGGATTGTGCCTTCACGTTTTTCTCCTTTAACTTTTTTATGACATCACGCACCTGTTTCCTTTTCTTTGAATCTCGTTTGTGTAGTCTTGATTAAAGTACACCGATTTTCCCTCATAAGTGATCTTTTTCCTCCATGCCTGCCGTAGAACTCGGTCCTTCACTCTGTAGTCCAGGAACCTGACGATGATTGCTCGCGGTGGAGCGTTTCCGTCCTTCGGCTTAGCGATCAGCGAGCAGTGTGCTCTCTCAATGCAGATGTCCGTGTCTTCCATGATGCCCACTTATGAGCGGATGAATTCAGTCACGAAGCCGATGGTGTCCTTTTTTTCAGAACCCTCTGGGATGCCATGTATCCTGATGCTATTACGTCTTAGTCTGGATTCTAAGTTGTCATATTTGGCCGTCATCTTTGCATTTTGGTGGAGGATGTAAGCAACCATGCGTTCCAACCGCGCGGTCCGGTCCTCTGTTTCTCCTAGTCTCTCCTCCAACTGTTGCGTTTGTTGCTCCAGAGAGGCCATTCTTTCCAGTATTTCCTTCATATTTGACTCTATTCTTGTCATGGCCTTTCTATTTTCCTTGGCAAATTCAGTATGTTCTTGCAGAATCTCATTCAGTATTACCGAGTTTCGTTCGTCATTGGCCGGCGTCTTATCCGCCATCGTATCGGTAAATCCTTTGCTGGCATTTTCTTTTTTATTTTGCCTTCTTTTCCTTTCAATCTCGTTTTCGTGTTTTCTTTAACAAGTCCCTGAGCACTTCAGATGCTTTTTATCATGAGTTTAGCTTTTAATTGGTTTTTATCAGAGCTCCCTTTCTCCATGCCGTCTAACACATGGTGTCACCCAGAAGTTGTTTTTACTTTGATAAAAATTTGTAGAGATTTTTCTTTTTAAAAGGCATTCATTATTCCTTTGGTAATCCAAGGACTTTTGTGATGTTTTTCCTTCATAACAAATTCTTTCACAGGGCAGTGATTATTATACATGGAAGTGAAGATGTCTAAAAAAGTACAATAAGCACTGTCCACATTAGGGTCACTGCACACTGAAGTCCAATCCTAGAGCGCTATTGTTTAGGGCTTGGATTGTTTCATCAATTAATATTCGTTTAGAGATTTTTGCCATAGTGTCTTTAGTTTACTTGAAATTACCATCATACAAAGTAAAAACAGGTAAGTGGTCAGTTATGTCACATATAAATAGGCCACTAGTGATTTGATTTCCCACATTAGATGCTATCGATGATTGGGGCACTATGTGACGTTAGTCTGCTCGGTTTTGTTATAGTTGGATACAGAGACAAGCTGTACACTGTGTCAGTAAAGTCATCAACAGTTTTGTGCTTGGTTGGAATTAACAGATCAATGTTAAAATCACCTCAGATAAATATGGTTTTTTTTGTTGACAGTTGAAAACAGTTTACCAATCCAGTCAGTGAAAGTTTCTATATTTGAATCAGGTGCCCGGTATACACAACTCATGATGATATTTGTCTTTTTGTCATTTAGAATTTCCACTGTTAAACATTCAAATAATCCCTTCACAGCTATTGTCATATTAGTTATAACTTTGAATTTAACAGATTTGTGAATGCATATACCCCCCCTCCTGTTTTACCTACTCTGTTTATATATCTTAATTCATAGCCATCAAGACAAAAATCAATGCCTTTATCATCATTGAACCACATTTTAGTTATTGCAATGATGCTAAATGGATGAGTGAAATGTTGCAAGTAGTCTTTGAGAGGCTCAAAGTTCGTGTACATACTTTGACTATTAAAATGGATTATTGACAGGTTATCTGCTGAATTTACACTGTTTTCATAATGTTCTTGGGTGAAATAATTACAGTTTTTAACAATGGCAGAGAGGAAATTATTAACAGGGTCTATTTCAGTATCTGGTAGTGTGCTCTTGATACTCACACGTTTCCAGTTCTATTTGTTGATAGATACATATATATTAATCCCGGAGGAAATTGCACATATCAACTGCTCAGGCATTACATAACGAATAAATACTGGATAAACACCAGGCAAAAAAGAAACATTGAAATCACAGGACATACCACAAGACATACACTACACTAAACAGTTTAAAATTAAAAATATAAACAGTATAAAATCAAATTAAATAAAATCCATTCAACCGTGTGCTGACCTCGCCACCTCCCCCCCGCTCCTCCTGAGAGAGTCACTGTACCCCCTGATGGCACGGGGCTCGAAGGAGGACCTCAGCCTCTTTGGAGGCACTGTGTGACAGCAGTCTACTGCTGAAAGTGCTTCTCTGCTGGGAGAAGGTGGTGTGCAGGGGGTGGCTGGTGCTGTTCATGATAGCCCTGACTTTGGACATGGTCCTGCTCTCCAGAAGCGTCTCCACAGAGTCCAGGCTCAGTCCGACTACTGAGCCTGCACTGCGGATGAGTCTGTTAAGACGGTCCATACCTCTTTTCCTGGCCCTACCACCCCAACACACAATGGCGTATGACAGCACACTGGAGACTACGGACTGATAGAACATGAGAAGGAGCTCAGGACAGATGTTGAAGGAGGCCAGCCTCCTCAGGAAGTACATCCTGTTCTGCCCCTTCTTGTACACACAGTCCGAGTTGAGTGACCAGTCCAGTCTGCTGTCTAGCTGCAGTCCCAGGTACTTATAGTTTCCTATCACCTCCACCTCACTGCCCTCGATGATCACTTGAGGGCAGTGATGCTGCAGTGGTGCTGTAGGATCACTCGAGGGCAGTGATCCTACAGTGATGCTGTAGGATCTTCTGTAACATGTCCATATTAGTGCTTGGTGTAGTCTGTGTTCTTGGTGTGTTTGGCATTGTGATGATGAAGAGTCACAAGCTGCATCAATGTTGATACTGCTCAAGATCTTCTGTGCTGACATCGCAATCCTTGCGATGTCAGCATTTTTCTTTGTCAAGTGTTCATTAATGAATACATTTGTGCCTTTTAGTTTGCACCCCTGTTTCAGAAGTGCCATTTTCTTTTTGCGATTGGTAAACCTTATGATGAGCGCTGGTGGTCTCTCGTTCTTCACTGGTAGTGGGTGACATGCTTCGATGTGCTCCCGGTCCAACTCTATCGCCCTGCTTTGGAGATAGGAAGCCACTTGTTGCTCCACCGATTGTGTCTCCTGCTCGCTGGGCTCTCTGCTGTCTGCAGCCACCGCACACGTATATGAGCGCGGCCTGATCTTGATGCCAGTGATGACCACATCATTTATGCGGGAGTATTGCTCAGCTCGTCCACTCGCTGCTCGAGATCCACAATGCGCTTATCCTTTTCCGCATTCTGGAGGCGTAGTTGTTTCACCTCCTCCGTAGCCCCAGAAGCTGCTCCTGCTGCATTCTGACTGCAGTCACATTACTGCACAGAATGTGGAGAGTTTTATTTCCTCGAACTCCTCCGGTGTCGGGCTTTTCCTTGGTGCGGGCTTTCCGGTAGTTTTTGAACCACAGCATCCAGTGGGAGGGGATACTCCAGTCTGTATGTCAAGGCATTCGCGTTCCCTAGCTCAGGTGCGCTAGCTTGTAGCACCGACTGAGACCTGTGGCACCAATTATCTAATAAACGTGTTGGGGTTACAGAGCAGAAAGAAAGAGGGAGAGAGAGATTGGAAGGGGGTCCGAAAAGAGGAAATAATGTAGGACACAGATGCCTTCTACGACTGTACGTAGAACAGATAAATACCATATAGTTAGCTATATCATAAACACTGTCACAGCTGCATGGATAAATGCATGACAAAGCTGGAGAAAAGAAATAAGCAGTACCCCAGCTGATGAATAGCTGGGGGCAATCAAGGAGCTGATCCACAGTGAATGGAAAGATGAGTAGACCTGGGAAAACTTGTGTGGACATAGAGCAGAGAGACTTCAGGGAAGAAGTCAAATTAGTAAAAAGTAACTGCTGAGGCAGATGGTTAGCATGGAGACCAGACAGACCGAAAAGCAGAGAGGAGCGCAATGTGTCATGATTCAGTCTCCAGCAGTCTAGGCATATGGTAGCATAACTAAGAGCAGCCTGAGCCTCCCTAACTATAAGCTTTATCGAAAAGTAACATTTTAAGCCTACTCTTAAATAAAGAGAGGGTGTCTTCTTTCCACATTGAGGAAGGGAGGAGGTTCCACAACAGAGGGCCTTGACAGTTAAAGGCCCTATGTTCTGTCCTACTTTTGGAGATTCTAGGAACCTTCAGTAAGCCTGCATGTTGAGAGTGTAGTGCTCAGGGGTGTCAAAGTCATTTTCACCGAGGGCCACATCAGCATAATAGCTTTCCCCAAAGGGCCAGATGTAGCATAAATGTAGCTAAATCTAACTCAATGTAATGTAAAATAAATGTAGCTACTCCTTAATGATAAGTAACTCTGAATTAATTACTTATTCAAGTAATAAAATTAGTTGCACAGATAATATATGTGTGTTTCTCTGTTATAACATAAAACCTTTTAATTTTTCAGGTTATGAAACCCACAGAACTCCATCAATCAAGGATCAAACTATCCAAGTGAATAAATAAAAATAACATTGAACACAAATTAGAATATTAACTTTGTTCAAATATTTTTGTCAGAGTTAAAATGGGCTTAATTACTGCATTGTGGGAAATATAGTTTTTGTTCAAAGCACACTTTTAACCTATTTATTTTTATGCACTCTGACCTTTTATGCTCTTGCAGGCCACATGAAATTATGTGGCAGGCCACATTTGACCCCGGGCCTTGAGCTTGACACATGTGCTCTAGATGGATTGTTTAGAACTAAAACTTCTTTCAAAGAGTTGGGTGCCTCTCCATGAAGGACAACAAGGAGAAGTATGTTAAAGTATATCCTAGCTTTTACAGGGAGCCAGTGCAGAGAAGCCAAAACATGACCAATATGGTCTCTGGTACAGGTCCTGGTCAGTAGACAGGCAGTAGCATTCTGGATTAAATAAAGACTCTTCAATGACTTTTTGGAGCAGCCTGAGAAAAGTGAGTTGCAGTAGTGTAGTTTAGATGTGATAAAAACATGGATTAATTTCTCTGTATCATTTTTGTTAAAATTTTCAAGATTTTAGATATGTTACAGAGATGGAAAAGTACACTTTCTAGAAATCTGTCTTATGTATGATTTAAACGACAGTTCTTGATCAAAAATGACACCTTGATTCTTCACCGTGGTTTAGGCCTCTGTTGTAACGCCATCCAAGGTGATTACATCACCAAATACTATCTCTAACAGTTTTTGGGTCGAGCACAGTGACATCAGGATTTGTCAGAATTTAAGACCAGAAAATCTTTGGACATCCAATCTTTTGTATCTTGAATGCACCCCTTTGGCCAGCTGATTGGCTTCATCAGCTTTAATACCATTGGGTATCATCAGTATAACAATGAGTTGGAGTGTTAAAGGAAGCATGTATAAGATAAACAATATTGGGCTTAGAACTGAGCCTTGAGGAACTCCACAGCTAACTATAGTGAACTGGGAAGAGTCATTATTAAAAACAAACAGGAAATGCTCAGTTAGATAATACTGAAACCATATCAGTGCTGATCCTTTATTACCAACCACTTTGTCCAGTTGTTTCAAAGGAATATAATGGTCGATATTGTCGAAGAGCTGCACTACGGTACAACGGAACCCCTGGAGAAACAAGTCCTTTGTCAGAAGCAGTTAGAAGGTCATTGCTAACTTTGACCAGTGCTGTTTCACACTATAATGTTCCATAAAGCCTGACTAGAAAATCTCAAATAGACCGTTGGATTTAAGGAAGTTACATAACTGATTAGCTATTATTTTCTCCAAGATCTTAGATATGAATGGGAGATTAAATTTGGGTCTATAGTGCAGGGTCAAGTTTGGGTTTTTAAGAAGACAGCTTACAGTAACCGCTGAAGGAAATGGCTACTAAGTAACGGTCAAGCTTCTTTGATGAGCTTTGTTGCAATTGGGATTAATAAAAATGTGAGGAACTAGGACGTTTTGTAAACAAAATCCCTGCATTTTGGGGGCTCAAAAGTAATTAGACAAATAACTGAAAATAAAATGTTGATTTCTAACACATGGTTGAAAACCCTTTTCTGTCATGACGGCCTCAAGTTTGAACTCATGAACATCATCAGATGCTTGCTTTCCTCCATTCTAAATGCTCTGCCAGGCCTTTACTGTAGCGGTTTTCAGTTGCTGTATGTTTGTAAGCCTTTCTGTCTGAAGTTTAGTCTTAAAAGGGTAAAATGCATGCTCAATTGACTTGAGATCAGATGACTGATTCATTTAAAAATAGTCAATTTCTTTACTTTATTAGAGCCCTGGATTGCTTTGGCTGCATGTTTTGGGTTATTGCCAATCTGTATTATCAATTTGGCTGAATGTGGCTTGATTTGGTCCAACAATATGCCTCTGAATTCCTCAGATTTCATCCAGCTTGTGCTACATCATCAATAAACACTATAAGCCCAGTGCCGCTGGCAGCCATCACGCTGCATCGACCATGTTTTTGTAGATGATGCGGTATTCGTCATACATTTTTAATAGACTCATTCTAGTAGAGGTTGATCTATTTTTTCTGTCCAAAGAATGTTCCTCAGAACTGTGCTATTTTACATTTTTGTTGAGCGAAGTCCAATCTAGCCTTTCCATTCTTGAGGCTTGTGAGTGGCTTGCACAATGCAGTTAAATCCTCTGTATTTACTCTCATGCAGTCTACAGTTCATAGTAGACTTGAACCATGACACAGTTTCAACCTGAAGAGCGTTTTTAGTTTGCTTGGCTGTTGTGAATGGGTTTCTATTCACGATAGAATGCTTACAATCAGATAAATACTGATCATTTCCAATTAAAGGGTGAACAAGCCAACCAAATAATACTTATAATAATGAGTCCCCCGCCTCACGCCCTATACCAGCTGGGATAGGCTCCAGCTCCCCGTGACCCGCTACAGCGGATATAGCGGCAGAAAATGGATGGATTATAATGAGAATTAGTGATTGGACACCGCTGATCTAGGGGTAATGGGAGACAATGACACCTGAAGTGTTTTCCAAACGTCCGGTCTACTACGCAATTTGGTTTTATTTTTGGTCACAGCAGAAAATCATGCTTCACAAGGACAGGAGGTTGGAAATGGAGGCAGGGTTTTCGATACTTTTTGGGCGATCTCAGGATAATCTGCCCTGACAGTCCAAAACACTAGCGCAGTTGTGGGCGATTAATTTAGGGGCAATGGCTGGTAACCTGTCACGTGACCGAGACCTGTCAAGCAGGACAGACGCATGCATTCGTCTGTGCGTCATTCCGCACAGATAAAGAACTTTAGTGCGTATGCGCGAGCAGGCTACAGTTTCCTCTGCTCTTAGCGAGTTTGTCGTGCTTAGTTTTGCTTTTTTTTCTGTGTTTATATGTGTATTATTTTAACTTAACTTTAGATAATGGATAGCACTAGGCTGAGCGAGTACACCACTATCTGTATCTGTATCTGTTCAACCAACTAAATTATCTGTATCCGTAGCTGTATTTGGAATGGGCGGGGCTTAAACCGGAAGTGGGTGTGGTTTGACCGGAAATGAGTGGGGCTTAAATCACCACATTGTTTTAAGTCTAAAATTGATATGGATTGATCACAAGTTGCTGTATTTTGGCTTATTTTAAAAATATTTACAGAACAGCCTCAAAATTGAAATTCAAATAAATGTTTTTGATCACAAAAATAAGAAAACTATTTACAGAACAAGTTTTTTATGGAACTGAGTCAGAACATGAATATTCTTAAGTCTATGAATGAATATTTACCGAAGAGCCTCAGAATTGAGATTCAACGCTTTTTGATCACAATAGTAAAGGAACTATATATAGAACGAGTAAAAACAAAGTGGATTAATGAAGTGCATGCAATTAAAAAAGTAATTAACTACAAAGTATGCATGAACAAGAATTGTCATACTCAACAAAACTTTTTAATTTTTTTTCTTCTTTTCCATTTACATTTTTTTCTAGTACTTTTTTTTCAATTATTTATTTTTAGTACCAAATGCTATTGCCATTTTTTTCACATAAAGTTAAACAATATTGATTTTGGTGTGTGTGTGGGTGTGTGTGTGTGTGTGTGTGTGTGTGTGTGTATGTGTGCGCGCGCGCACGCACGCACGCCCTATGTTTCAGTTAAAATATTAAGTACAGACATTATTAATTTGAACAGAGTTTAGAACAGGTAAAAAAAAAAAAAAAAGTCTTTAACCACCGAGGCGGTGGTTAAATGCACACGTACGTGCAACAAAAAAACAAAACAAAAAAAAAAAAACAACAAAGTTCACCACATAACCAAACACCAATATAGAGGCAAGCTGAAGAAAATCTAATAAGGACGTGAGCAACAGTGAGGCCACGAACAGAGAGATCAGTAACTGCGTGTACCGGAGACAGAGAGTGAGACAGGGAAATTCCGCTCTAACTGCAGTGAGTAGGGAGGGGCGGGAAGTATGTGTGACTGGCCAATCACAGAGCGTGAAAACAGTCCGGCTGATTTTCCGTCAGTCCGATCACGAGTATTAACGGGCTTTATTCGTATTCGTACTCGTACTCGTCAAAATGCATTATCCGTACTGGATACTCGTATGAAACGAGTATCCGGCTCAACCCTATAGGCTAGTGTACTCCAGGGAGGAATTGATGTCTATGAGGGTCAAAGGAGATCCAGCAACACGCGATCTCATCACCGCCGAGCTCCGATGGAGATATCGCGGCTACCGAGCGGGTCGCGTTGAAAGGGCTAAACTAACGGCTAGAGCCGCTAACCGGAGGCGAGTCAAGCCCTCCATCCCCTCCGTCATCATGGGGAACGTGAACTCGCTACCGAACAAGTTGGACGAACTGACGGCGCTGTGCAGGACTGAACAGTGCTAACGGGAAACCAGCTTGTTGGTGTTCTCCGAGACATGGCTAACTGGCAACGTGCCAGACGCTAACATCTGACTACCCACTTTCTCCTCCGTATGAGCGGACCGGGACACAAACACCGCTAGTAAGAAGAAAGGAGGTGGATTAATTATCTATACCAACAATAGATGGTGCCATCCGGGACATGTGACGGTGAAATTAACACTGTGTAACCGTGATCTGGAGCTAACAGCTGTTAGCATCAGGCCCTACTACCTGGCACGTGAATTTTCACACATTTTTGTCCTCGCCATCTATATCCCTCCACATGTGGATACTGAGACTGCGCGTGAGACCATCTGTGTGACCACCTCTGCTCTTCGGACCCGGCACCCAGAGGCACACGTCATTATTTCGGGTGACTTTAACCACCTCACCTTGGACTCATCTCTCCCCGCAATGGTTCAGTGTGTAGACTGCCCCACATGGAAGAACAGAACCATTGATCTATTTTACACTAGTGCTAAGGAGGCATACACCACCACCTCCTTCCCCCCACCAGGGAAATCAGACCATAACTTAGTGTACCTACAGCCCACCTACATTCCGCTGGTGAAACGGCTGCCAACAACACGGCAGGTCAGGACGTGGTCCCTGGAAGCAGAGGAAACGCTGAGGGACTGCTTCCGGACTGCTTCCGGACCACTGGGATGTTATTGTGGGCTCACATGGGGAGGACATTGAGGCGGCAGCTCGGTGTTTTACAGATTACACAAACTTCTGTGTGGACACCGTGGCCCCTGTCAGGACAGTCAGGTGTTACCCCAACAACAAACCATGGGTAACAAAGGAAGTCAAAGCTGTCCTGAACAGGAAGAAGTGGGCGTTCAGGAGCAGGAACAAGTAGGAGATGAGGAAGGCCCAACAGGAAGTGTCACTCTGCCTGAGGGAGGCCAAGCAGGCGCTTGGGAGGAAGCTGGAGAAGCAGCTGGGGCGCAACCAAGTGCGGGAGGTCTGGAATGGGATGAGAACCATAACCAGACATGGGAAAGGGCGCAGTACTGTGGAGGGGAATACTGAACGAGCGAATGAACTAAACAGCTTTTTCAATTGGTTCAGCTCCCCCACCACTCCTGGCTCCTCGTCCCAGGCCTCTCCCAGCCCTGCAGACAGCTCCACTGATGCTCCCTCCTCCTGTGCTTCGTCTCCATCCACCCCTGCCACTCCTCCTGAGCCCACTCCAAGAGCTGTGAAGCTCAATGTCCTCACCTCAACCACTGGACTTCCAACCTCGCCACGACCTCCTGCTCCCACCGCAACCGAGACCGTCATCACTGCAGACCTGCTGACAACAACACTGCGGAGGCTTTTTCAAAATAAAAAATCTTTCAGACTCTGAACTAAATTAAACAGAATTGATGCAAATTATTTTTACCAAATCCGTGGGTCATTTGGTAAAAATGACCCACGGACCAGTTCGCGGCCCGGGGAATGGGGACCCCCCCAAGGACACAACGACAAATGACTCGGCGGGAGCGGGAATCTAACCTTCGAACTTGAATCATTGGACGACCCGCTCTACCACTGAGCCATGGTCGCCCGTTGCACATATTCGTCCGACCACTTTCTTTTTTTGCTCAACATAGTTACTATGAATTAAAATATTAAGAAAGCAATCAGATGGCGTACCATCATGACTGGCATAAATCGACTACCGAGTGCGCAAAATCCCATGTAGCACAGGTAGGCTAATCGATGTAGCGTGATCACCTGCAGCCAGTGATGGCTAAGGGGGCAGGTCGTCACGAATTGCCACGATGTGTCAAACGTACACAGTGATTCGTGTGTGTTCGGCAAAAACATTTGACCTCCGTCTCCTCCGAACCCCTGAGACCGACTCACCGAACCCCTAGGGTTCGATCGAACCCAGTTTAAGAACCACTGGTTTAGAGTGATGTGCAGTGTTAGTTTTCCGCCACACATGGCGTTTTGCATTTAGGCCAAAAAGTTCAATTTTGGTCTCATCTGACCAGAGTGCCTTCTTCCACATGTTTGCCACATGTTTGCTGTAAGCATGCAGTTAATACATTCACATCAAACTACACACACATTGGGAGGCAAAGTGACGGGCAGCGGCTTCAGAATGCGCCCCAAATTGAGCAGCTTGTAGGGGGGACGGCACCTTGCTCAAGGGCGCCTCGGCAGTGGCTGGGCTGACACCTCCCACCGTCAGCTCACACTCCTGGTGACATCAAGGCATCATGGCGGGAGCGGGACTCGATCCGCCGATGGCTGGGGCGATCTGTCTACGAGGCATCTGCTCTACCGCTGAGCCACTGCCGTCCCATAAGTAGGCAGTCTGCCTATTTAAAGGATCACAAATAGTCACTGTGCTGTTTGGTGACATTATGTGTACCGTACTGAACATGGACAGCAGAAAGCAAAGCAGAGTTGTCTCAGGAGCTTAGAAAGAAAATTATAGACCAGCATGTCAATCTCTGGTCAGCAATCTCTAAACAGCTTGATGTCCCTGTGACAACAGTGGCACATATTATTCAAAAGTTTAAGATACACGGGACTGTAGCCAACCTTCCTGGACGTGGCCGCAAGAGGAAAATTGATCAATTGAAGAGACAGATAGTTCGAAAGGTATCCAAAGAGCCCAGAACAACCTCCAAAGAAATTATATATGAGCTCCGAGGCCAAGGTACATGAGTGTCAGATCGCACTATTCGTCGTTGTTTGAGCCAAAGTGGACTCCATGGGAGACAACTGCATCTGGCACAGGGTGTCATGAGTCTGTGCAAGGTACAATGAAATCTCAAGACTATCGAGGCATTCTGGAGAGAAATGTGCTGCCTAGTGTGAGAAAGCTTGAACTCAGTCGCAGATCATGGGTCTTTCAACAAGATAACGACCCCAAACACACAGCCATAAACCCCCAAGAATGGCTTAGAGAAAAGTATTGGACTATTTTTAAGTGGCTTTCTATGAGCCCAGATCTAAATCTTCATGAACATCTGTGGAAAGAGCTGAAACATGCCATCTGGAGAAGACACCCTTCAAACCTGAGACAACTGGAGGAGTATGCTCACGAGGAGTGGGCCAAAATACCTATTGAGAGGTGCAGAGGTCTCGTTAACAGCTACAGAAATTGTTTAATTGCTGTGATTGCCTCAAAAGTTTGTTCAAAAAAATATTGTTATGTTTACCATCATTTTTGTCCAGGCCAGTTTCATTAGTTTGTTTTTTCAAAATAATTCTGTTGAATGACAATTCCAAAGTAATGTCTGATTTTGATTTATTTAATTTTCAATAAATTCTTATTTAATGATACTTTGGTAAGTTTGAAGTGAATTTGGTAACCAATGTGGGTCTTTCTTTCATTAACAGAGGGATACCAACAGTTTTGTACTAGGCCTGGACAATGTTGCTTCCAGTGTCTCATTGAAAATTTCCTTCACCTCAAGAAAATGAGTTTTGAGACCCTCAATCAGGTAGAGTTGCAGGAGCTACCTACCACTCCACCTCCCTTTCAAATGCATGCTTACAGGCCACTTGTGTGTGTTACGGGGCCAATACACACTATAGTATATACTGTATATCCATGAGTTTGACAAACAATGTGTCCTGGAGTGGTTTAATAATCTCCCCACACGGGATCATTTAATTAAAATTATAGCAAAAGGCCAGATCCAAAGATTGTTAAGCTGATTGAGGGTCTCAAGGCGGATTTTCCTGAGGAGAAAGAAATTTCCAATGAGACACAGTTGCCAACATTGTCCAGGTCCAGTACAGCCACTTCACCATCACCAGCTGCAAGATGGGTTAAAGGGTGTCAAGCATGTAGAGAATCTGAGGTTGATAACACATGAAGATATTATTTTCGGTGCGGGCAGACAGGACACCTCTCCCGTGGCTGCAGGCAGAACAGATTCATCCAGGGAAATGGGAGGAACCCACAGTAGCCCATCCACTCCCCAGCTCCAAACCAGACAACAGATCCACAGTAGTTTGCTCATCTTCTGGGCCCCAAATAGGGTCCATGTCCCCGCAAAACACCTTCATTAGAACCCCTGAGTGACCACACAAGCACCTCTCCCTGATATGTCACAGCCAAATATCAGCAAGCTCTGCAGTGACTCCCAAAGTGGTTCTGTATCCTCGAGACACCAAATGAAGCTCATCAGTCTCATTTGAAGATGACAGTGCCACTTGGACAACATTCCAGCTAAGAGAACACAGGAACTCAGGCAAGCCTCATCAACAATCACCGGCGAAAACGACACCTCCCACATAGCGCTGTTGGGCATCTATCTGAGCTTTTGGTGACAGAACCATTGGTAGCATTAGGTGCGACTTGAATGAAATTCCATATGATTGATAGGGTGAAGCAGAGTTTTATCTGGACTATGGGATACGCCCTGAAAAGAGTCTCTTCATTCTGATCTTAGTATCCAGTGACCGAAATGTTGCAGAACAACACATCTTTGGATTCAATGTGATTGAAGAAGGGTGGGCGAATGGGGCAAGCAGCAGCCAAAACAGTTGTAGGCATTCAGTTACAACATTCAAAGAATGAGCAGAATCTCGTAAGTGACATTAAAAGTAGTTAAGTCAAAGTTGAAGACACTGGACTCAAACCCCAGTGTGAGGACAGTGCAGGCAGGAAAGGAGCATATGCCTAATCACCACATTTGTTTACAAGAGAAAGTGTTGTTTATTCCCAACGTTCTGTCACAGCTACAGGAGGATCTTGTCATACAATAAGGACTGGTCACTATCACAGAAGGAAGATCCATGTACATCCCAGTCTCAGCTGATGACAATACCTAGCTTGATGTCATGCTAAAACCTAGTACTGTTCTGGGACACCTAGAAGAAATCTAGTCGTTGTTTCTCATTATAGCAGAGTCCCCTGATGAGGCACCAGAGACATAAGCAGCTGAGCAAAACACTGGGCAGTATCCTATGCAGCTAAATGAGGTAACTAGTCACCCACTTTACAGCCACTATGAAATTAGAGATCTCATTGGGGACCAACAGCAGATTGTAAGACAGCTGTTAAAAGAGGAATGTCATGCTTTTGCTTATAATGACAGGGATGTGGGATGTACCTCCAGCTTTACTTAAACATGCGCATGACACTGCATGGAAAACCTACATATCCTTGCCAAAACCCCTGCACCAGGAGGTGAATGAGTACCTCCAAGATCATCTGAGCTGTGGGTGGATTTCAAAGCCAATGTCACCTTATTCTTCCCCAGTTTGTCCAGAAAAAGTCAGGTGAATTAAGGCTGTACAGTGACTACAGGGAATGCAACAGAAAGTCAATACCAGATAGTGATCTGATTCCCAGAGTCGAGGATATACAGTGGTACCTGTACTTACAAATGTGTCTACATACGAAATTTTCTACTTACAACACGCCTCAACAGGAAAATATTGCTTCTAGTTACAAAATAAATTTTGAGTTACGAATGGTAAAAATACAGTATGAGCTGCTACTCGCAGCTCCCAAAGGTTCCTGAACGCAACATTCTCATAGCTGCTCTGCCATTAACTATTACCTAGCATCTTCCTGGCATGCCGTTGGCTAAGAGGGACCTCTGTGTGTAGCTAGATAGGTGTCTATGCTGTGTCCTCATCATTCGGCCCTCGACCCATGAAGTGTTCTGATAGTTTTACGCAAATATATTAACTTTCTGAGTATTCGCTATGGACCCCAAGAAAGTGACGGAGAAAAGAGGAAAAGAAAAGACAAAGAACATTTTTTTTGTCCATACAAACAAAGCAAGAGATAATAGAAAAGCATGAAAAAGGGATGCGTTTGGTTGATCCTGTCAAAGAATATGGCCGTAATGCATCTACAATTGCCACGTTATTAAAACAAAAGGAAGCCATAAAACACCATGAGTTTAAGGCATTGCGTCGGTGGTTTGAGAAGCTCAAAAGGAAGACAGGAATTCACTCTGTCAAAAACAATGAGGACAGCAGTTAAAAGGTGAATGACCGTCATTTTTATTTTTTATTCTATTCTTTGTTTTTTTACATTATGCACAACTCCCATTTATTGTGTAATTATGTAATTGTAACATGTATTTGTTACATGTTTTGATGCATTTTTATGCTTTATAAAACATTTATGTCTGAAGTTTGGGGGGCTTGGAACGGATTAGGGCATTTGCATGGAAAATTTTCTACTTATAAAATTTCTTCCAGAACCAATTAATTTCATAAGTAGAGGTGCCACTATACTCGTCTCTCTGCATGGCAGCTCCTGGTTTTCATAGCTTTTTAAGTCAATCCACTAGACATTAAGAAAGTTCTCGAAGACGTTTCGTCTCTCATCTAAGAGACTTCTTCAGTTCTGAAGGTGGCTGATCATGTCCCAGTTTATTAACCCTGTGGGGTGTGGTCTGTGCTATTCACATTCCAACGACCGTCGTTGAAACCTGGCTCCTCAACGATTGTTGGTGGGGGTGTCAAAGGGGTCGCTGAAATGTGAGTTTCACCTTTGTATGCTAATGAGGGTCATTAGCATGAGACTCATCACCTGGGTCAATCTGCTGAGACAATCTTTTTGGGAGTTATGAAAGGACATGATTGTAAATGGGAGAAAGGTGATGTCGCAGACCAACCCCCCTGATCAGAGATGGCTTTTCCACTTTGACGTGGATGGCCTCTTTCACTCCTCTCTCAAACCATTTATCTTCCCTGTCCAAGATCTGAACATCGGTGTCTTGAAATGAGTGTCCCTCTTGTCTGTGTAGGTTCTCAGTCATCCAGGTCATGGTTATCCAAAAGCTGTTGAGTCGATCCACTGGACGTTTAAGAAAGTCCTTGAAGACGTTTCGTCTCTCATCCAAGAGACTTCTTCAGTTCAGAGAGTGGCTGATAAAGTCCCAGCTTATAAACCCTGTGGGGTGTGGTCTGTGCTATTCACATTCCAACGAACGTCGCCAAAACCCGTCTGGCTCTTCAACGATTGTTGATGGGGGTCCAAAGGGGGTCGTTGGGATGTGAGTTACGCCTTTGTATGCTAATGAGGGTCATTAGCATGAGACACATCACCTGGGTCAATCTGCTGAGACAATCTTTTTGGGAGTGTCGAAAGGACGTGATTATAAATGGGACAAAGGTGATGTCGCAGACCAACCCCCCCGTTCAGAGATGGCTTTTCCACTTTGATGTGGATGGCCTCTTTCACTCCTCTCTCAAACCATTTATCTTCCCTGTCCAAGATCTGAACATCGGTGTCCTGAAATGAGTGACCCTCTTCCTTGAGGTGAAGGAAGACTGCCGAGTCCTGTCCTGATGTGTTGGGTCTTCTGTGTTGAGCCATGCGTCTGTGGAGTGGTTGCTTGGTTTCCCCTATGTAGACATCTGAGCATTCCTCGCTGCATTTTACTGCATCCACCAGATTGCTCTTCTGACTGTGTGGTGTGGGGTCTTTTGGGTGGACCAGTCTTTGTCGGAGGGTGTTGCCCGGCTTGAAATACACAGGGACCTTGTGTTTGTTAAAGATCCTCCTCAGCTTTTCAGACACTCCAGACACATACGAGATCACTATACCATTGCGCTTGCTCTCTTCCTCCCTCACTGGGTTGTTCTCCTTTCTGGATCTTGTGTGAGCTTTCACAAAGGTCCAGTCAGGATATCCACACGTTTTCAGTGCCCCTTTCAGGTGTTGGTGTTCTTTCACCTGTTCTTGGGCACTGGTTGGTAGCTTATCAGCCCTGTCTTGCAGGGTCCTGATGACGCCCAACTTGTGCTCCAGTGGGTGGTGAGAGTCAAAAAGCAGGTATTGGTCCGTGTGTGTTGGTTTCCTATATACCCCAACAGACAGACTTCTGTCATCTTTTATGCTAACCTCACAATCCAAAAAGGGCAAACTGTTGTCCTTTACATCCTCTCTGGTGAACTTGACGTTGCTCTCCACCAAGTTGATGTGTTCGGTGAAAGGTTGCACCTCGTGGATTTTTACCTTAACCCATGTGTCGTCCACATACCGGAACCAGTGGCTTGGTGGTGTTCCATTGAACGAGGTAAGGGCCTTGTGTTCCACCTCTTCCATGTACAAATTGGCCACGATAGGAGACACCGGCGAGCCCATGGCACATCCATGTTTCTGCCTATAGAAGTTCCCTCTGTACTGAAAGTAGGTTGTGTTGAGGCAGAGGTCCAAAAGTTTGCAGATCTGGTCGGGGTTGAGGTTTGTCCTGTTGCTGAGGGTGGTGTCCTGTGAAAGCCGTTGTCTCACAGCTTCCGCAGCCTCCATTATGGGGACACATGTGAACAGGGAGGTGACGTCGTAGGACACCATGGTCTCATCTGTATCCAAACTCAGTCCTCTTACCTTTTCCACAAAGTCCATGAAATTCTCTATATGATAGTGGGTTGTTACCCACTAGCTGGGCCAAGATGGTTGCAACATGCTTGGCAATGTTGTAAGTGACCGAGTTGATGCTGCTGACGATGGGTCTGAGTGGGGTTCCTTCTTTATGAATTTTGGGGAGGCCATATATTCATGGTATAGCCTCCCCAGGGTACAGGCGAAAGTAGAGCAGGCGGTTTAAAGTTTCCTCCTTCTGTAGCTCCTGTAGGCAGTCCACAACCTTCTTTTTGTAGCTGCTGGTTGGATCGCGCTTCAGGGTCTCATAGGTCATGCTGTCGCTGAGTAGGGACATAACCTTGCTGTGGTAATCCGTTGTGTTGAGGATTACCGTGCATCTTCCTTTGTCTGCTGGAAGGACGGTGATGTTATGGTCCTTACTCAGCGCCGTGACTGCCTTCTGTTCCTGGGTGGAGAGGTTGGAAGGGGGGACCTTCGCTTCAGAAAGGGCTGCTGTTACCTTTAGCCTTAGTCGCTCTGCTTCTGTTGCGGGAAGGTTGTTCTTTTTGATTGCTGATTCCGTAGCGGTAATGAGGTCCACTACCGGTATGTGCTGTGGGGTGCTAGCGAAGTTCAATCCTTTGGTGAGGACATCCTTCTCTGGTTGGGTGAGTTCTCTGTCTGATAGATTCCTCACCCATCTGTCTTGTGAATTTTCTGTAGATGTACTCAGTGGTTTCTGCCTCCAGCTGAGTTCTTCTGGCCTTGTGTTATTCCGAGATTGGAGGTTTTGAAACTTACGTCTTTGCCTTTCCTTGCTCTTCGAGTGTTGAGCCATTTGGGCTGTTTCAACAAACTTGTGGACCTCTTGTAGGATCCTGGGTGGCAAAACTGACGTGAGTTTCATGGAGAGCTGGTCAGCCTTGGTCTTCAGTGCCTCGATGGTGAAGTGGATCTGCCTCACTCTCTCATTTAGGAGTTGGTTTTGAGCCTTCTCCAGAATGATGTTGGCACGGTGTCCCTTCACTGAAGATCCCAGCCGTAAGCTGATTGGGATGTTGTTCTGTCGACATCTCAGGTTGAAGTGCAAGTGGTTTCTGTAGTCCGCGATCTTCCTTGCTGTCCTTTTGTACTCCCGTACCACACTGAGGGTGTTCCTCCCAAAGTGGTTTGCAAGATGTCTGTGTAGGTTCTCAGTCATCCAGGTCATGGTTATCCAAAAGCTGTTGAGGTGATCCACTGGACGTTTAAGAAAGTTCTTGAAGAGGTTTCGTCTCTCATCCAAGAGACTTCTTCAGTTCAGAGAGTGGCTGATAAAGTCCCAGTTTATAAACCCTGTGGGGTGTGGTCAATGCTATTCACATTCCAATGACCGTCGCCAAAACCCGTCTGGCTCCTCAATGATTGTTGATGGGGTCGTTGAGATGTGAGTTACACCTTTGTATGCTAATGAGGGTCATTAGCATGAGACACATCACCTGGGTTAATGTGCTGTGACAATCTTTTTGGGAGTTTCGAAAGGATCTGATTATAAATGGGAGAAAGGTGATGTCGCAAGACTTCAAGAACTTTCTTAACGTCCAATGGATCGACTCAACAGCTTTTGGATAACCATGACCTGGATGACTGACAACCTGCACAGACCTCCTCACTGGATTGTTTTCCTTTCTGGATCTTGTGTGAGCTTTCACAAAGGTCCAGTCAGGATATCCACAGGTTTTCAGTGCCCCTTTCAGGTGTTGGTGTTCTTTCACCTGTTCTTGGGCACTGGTTGATTGCTTATCAGCCCTGTCTTGCAGGGTCCTGATGACGCCCAGCTTGTGCTCCAGTGGGTGGTGAGAATCAAAAAGCAGGTGCTGCTCCGTGTGTGTTGGTTTCCTATATACCCTAACGTCCAGACTTCTGTCATCTTTTATGCCGACCTCGCAGTCAAAAAGGGCAAACTGTTGTCCTTTACATCCTCTCTGGTGATCTTGATGTTGCTCTCCACCGAGTTGATGTGGTCAGTGAAAGGTTGCACCTCATGGTTTTTCATCTTAACCCATGTGTCGTCCACTTACTGGAACCAGTGGCTTGGTAAGGGCCTTGTGTTCCACCTCTTCCATGTACAAATTGGCCATGATAGGAGACACCGGCAAGCCCTTGGCACATCCGTGTTTCTGCCTGTAGAAGTTCCCTCTTTACTGGAAATAGGTGGTGTTTAGGCAGAGGTCCAAAAGTTGGCAGATCTGGTCGGGGTTGAGGTTTGTCCTGTCGCTGAGGGTGTTGTCCTGTGAAAGCCGTTGTCTTCCTGCTTCCACCGCCTTCATTGTGGGACACATGTGAATAGGGAGGTGAAGTCGTAGAGTACCATGATCTCATCTGTATCCAATCTCAGTCCTATCACCTTTTCCACAAAGTCCATGGAATTCTGTATATGGTAGGGGTTGTTACCCACTAGCGGGGCCAAGATGGTAGCAACATGCTTGGTTATGTTGTATGTGATGGAGTTGATGCTGCTGACAATGGGTCTGAGTGGGGTTCCTTCTTTATGAATTTTGGGGAGGCCATATATGCATGGGATACCTTCCCCAGGGTACAGGCGAAAGTAGAGCAGGCGGTTTATAGTTTCCTCCTTCTGTAGCTTCTGTAGGCAGTCCACAACCTTCTTTTTGTAGCTGCTTGTTGGGTCACGCTGAACTGGGGATGGGCTTTCAGATCTTTGATGTAAAACAGAGCCTCACCTTGAAGAGCTTCATACGTGATCATGAGGAACTTGAATTTTATTCTAGATTTTATATGGAGCCAATGTAAGGATGCCAGGGCAGGAGAGATGTGCTCTCTCCTCCCAGTTCGACTCAGCAAGCGGGCAGCTGCATTGCCAGTTGTAAAATCCTAATGGACAAACTTGAATAATCAGATAACAAGGAATTGCAGTACAGTAACACTTCGTTACTCACAGTTAATGCGTTCCAGGACCACCCGTGAAAACCCGTTTTTCTTTAATACCCGGAAGTGCGCTGTGTTCCCTGAGTCTCGGAACGCAGCGCACACACGGATGCTGTCAGCCAATAGCATGCGCGTACAGCATCACATGACTACCTACTAAAAATCTGCAATGTAGTTAAGCCGTGCATCTTGAAGTCCAAATAAACATGGAATTACTGTAATCTAATCTAGATTTTTTTTTCCTTTTAACTAAACTTAGTAAACGTTTTTGAACTGAGGAGACCAATTTTTTGAAGCTCTTCTGGTGGAATTCTTTCCCATTTTTTCTTTTAATGTGCAACTTAAGTTGTTCAACAGTCCAGGGTCTCTGTTATTGTGTTTTACACTTCATAATACACCATACATTTTCAATGGGGACAGGTCTGGACTACAGGCAGGCCAGTCTAGTACCCGCACTCTTTTACTATGAAGCCACACTGTTGTAACATGTAGAGAATGTAGCTTGGCATTGTCTTGCTGAAATAAGCAGGGGCATCCATGAAAAATACGCTGCTTGGATGGCAACATGTGTTGCTCCAAAACCTGTATGTGTCACGGGGTGTGAACAGGACCCAAGTGCAGCACAAAGAGGCAATACAGGAGTTAAGTTCAACAGTGTTTATTTTCGGGCCGGGCGGACTGGGAATCGAACCTGGGTCTCCCAGGCAGCAGGCAGGCAGGTAACCGCTAGGCCAGCGGAGCACGCTGGAGACACAATGGATATCTCCAAAGAAAGCGAGCAGGCAGGAGACAAGGTCAAGGGACGGAAGGCTCGTCAATTTACCGGGGCTGGAACAGCAGGCAGAGTCGTTGGACAGGCGAGGGTCAGGTTTACCAGCACAGAGACACGAGGCAGAATCCGTGGACGAAGGGCGGGTAGGTTGGCTGGGAAACAGACGAGAGGCAGAGTCCAGGGACGAAACAGGTCGTGATCGGGCAGGCAATCCGGAGTAGAACGCTGGAGAGTAGGACATGGGTCGATTACAATCTGGCAGAGACTGAGTGTGAGATGTGGGTTTAAATACCGGACTGATTGCAGATGGGCTGTAGGTGTGGGTGATCAGCAGAAGGTGTGGTCAGGCTGGGAGGTGGGACAGTGGAAACTGTGGAGTAGATTGCAGGAACGGAGTGATCATGACAGTATGTGTCTTTCAGCATTAATGGTGACTTCACAGATGTGTAAGTTGCCCATGCCTTGGGCAATAATACACCCTCATACCATCACAAATGCTGGATTTTGAATTTTGCACCTATAACAGTCCAGATGGTGAAGGCTCTGTATGAATATATCTATATCTGTGTGTGTGTGTGTGTGTGTGTGTGTTAAATCATTCAGTGCTCATGAAGGTGGCACCAGGCTGTCAGAGGTCATGAAGGCTCTATATGGACATAATCTACTGTTTGACCATATTTGGAAATGCTTGTATGACTGTCGGTATCCTTAGATAATTTTGTTTGCAACAGATATGTCCTCATGGGTTCCGTGTGACTGATTATGTTGTGTTCTCAGATAATTTTGTGAAACTGTCGACTTGACATTTTGTGTTCACGCCTGGAGGTCATGATGTACCAACTGAAACCGGTAAAGAACTGGTTGAGAGCAGATGTTTCGAGATTAAACAACAGTTTCTTACCACCCACAAATATTCCTTTTAGAGTATACATGATGTGTGATCCTTTCGTATCTTTGAACTTGTGCACCGCTGCAGCTCTTGTCTGTAGTTCTCCTGTGCCCAGAAGCTTCTTCTTTTCCTTTCGGCTTTTCCCTTCAGGGGTCGCCACAGCGAATCAACTGCCTCCATCTAACCCTGTCCTTTGCATCCTCTTCTCTCACACCAACTACCTTCATGTCCTCTTTCACTACATCCATAAACCTCCTCTTTGGTCTTCCTCTAGGCCTCCTGCCTTGCAGTTCAAAACTCAGCATCCTTCTGCCAATATAATCACTATCTCTCCTCTGGACATGTCCAAACCATCTCAGTCTGGCTTCTGACTTTATCTTCAAAACCTCTAAGATGTGCTGTCCCTCTGATGTACTCATTCCTGATCCTATCCTTCCTGGTCACTCCCAAAGAGAACCTCAGCATCTTCATCTCTGCTACCTCCAGCTCTGCCTCCTGTCTTTTCCTCAGTGACACTGTCTCTAGACCAAACAACATCGCTGGTCTCACCACAGTTTTGTACACCTTTCCTTTCATTTTAGCTGAAACTCTTCTATCACACATCACACCTGACAATTTTCTCCACCTGTTCCACCCTGCCTGTACACGCTTCTTCACCTCTTTTCCACTCTCCACTGCTCTGGACTGTCGACCCTAAGTACTTAAAATCCTCCACCTTCTTGATCTCTTCTCCCTGTAACCTCACTCTTCCACTTGGGTCCCTCTCATTCACACACGTTTTACTGCGGCTAACCTTCATCCCTCTCCTTTCCAGAACAAACCTCCACCTCTCTAGCTTCTCCTCCACCTCTTCCCTACTCACTGCAGATGACAATGTCATCTGCAAACATCATAGTCCATGGAGATTCCTGTCTAACCTTGTCTGTCAGCCTGTCCATCACCATAGCGAACAAGAAGGGACTCAGAGCTGATACCTGATGCAGTCCCGCCTCCACCTTGAACTCCTCTGTCACACCTACAGCACACCTCACCACTGTCTTACAGTCCTCATAAATGTCCTGCAACGCTCTAACATACTTCTCTGCCACTCCAGACTTATTCATACAATACCACAGTTCCTCTTTGGGCACCCTGTCATAAGCTTTCTCCAGATCTACAAAAACACAATGCAGCTCCATCTGGCCTTCTCTGTACTTCTCTATCAACATCCTCAAAGCAAATACTGCATCTGTAGTACTCTTTTTTGGCATGAAACCATACTGCTGCTCACAAATGTTCACTTCTGCCCTTAGTCTAGCTTCCACTACTCTTTCCCATAACTTCATTGTATGGCTCATCAGCTTTATTCCTCTGTAGTTGCCACAACTCTGCACATCTCCCTTGTTGTTAAAAATGGGCACCAGCACACTTCTCCTCCACTCCTCAGGCATCTTCTCACTTTCTAAGATCCTGTTGAACAACCCAGTCAGAAACTACTGCCACCTCTCCAAGACACTTCCAAACCTCTACAGGTATATCATCAGGACCAACTGCCTTCCCACTCTTCATCCTCTTCAGTGCTCTCCTCACTTCATCCTGACTAATCTTTGCTACTTCCTGGTCCACAACAGTCACCTCTTCTAGTCTTTGTTCTCTCTCATTTTCCACGTTCATCAACTCTTCAAAGTACTCTTTCCATCTTCCCATCACATTACTGGCACCTGTCAATAGACTTCCATCCCTATCCTTAATCACCTTAACCTGCTGCACGTCCCTCCCATCTCTATCTCTCTGTCTTACCAGCATGTATAGATCAGTCTCTCCCTCCTTACTGTCCAACCTAGCATACAAGTCAACATAAGCTACTTGTTTGACCTTTGCTACCTCTACTTTCACCTTACGCTGCATCTCCCTGTACTCCTGTCTACTCTCCTCAGTTCTCTCAGTGTCCCACTTCTTCTTACCTAACGTCTTTCTCTGTATACACTCCTGTACCTCCTCATTCCACCACCAAGTCTCCTTATCTACTTTCCTTCCAGATGACACACCAAATACTCTCCTACCTGTCTCCCTGATCACATTAGCTGTAGTTGTCCAGTCATCTGGAAGCACCTCCTGACCACCCAGAGCCTGTCTTAACTCCTTCCTAAAAGTCATGCAACACTCTTCCTTTTTTAGCTTCCACCATTTCGTCTTCTGCTCTGCCTTTGCCGTCTTCATCTTCCTCACCACCAGAGTCATCCTACACACCACCATCCTATGCTATTTGGCTACACTCTCACCTACCACTACTTTACAGTCACTGATCTCCTTCAGGTTACACCGTCTACACAAGATGTAGTCTACCTGTGTGCTCCTACCACCACTCTTATAGGTCACCCTATGTTCCTGCCTCTTCTGGAAGAAAGTATTCACTACGGCCATTTCCATTCTTTTTGCAAAGTCCACTACCATCTGTCCTTCTGCGTTCCTCTCCTGGACACTAAACCTGCCCATCACTTCCTCATCACCTCTGTTACCTGCACCAACATGTCCATTGAAGTCTGCACCAATGACAACTCTCTCACTTCTAGGCATGCTCTGCATCACTTCATCAAAGTCCAAACAGAATTTCTCCTTCTCCTCCAGCTCACATCCTACCTGTGGGGCATACCCACTAACAAAATTGATCATCACACCTTCTATTTCTATCTTCAGACTCATCACTCTATCCGACACTCTTTTTACCTCCAGGACATTCCTAACAAACTCCTCCTTCAAGATAACTCCTACTCCATTTCTCTTCCCATCTACACCATGATACAACAACTTGAACCCTGCTCCTAAACTTCTGGCTTTGCTACCTTTCCACCTGGTCTCCTGGACACACAGTATGTCTACCTTCCTCCTCTGCATCATGTCAACCAACTCTCTACCTTTTCCTGTCATAGTTCCAACATTCAACGTCCCTACTCTAGAGAGTTGGTTGACATGATGCAGAGGAGGAAGGTAGACATACTGTGTGATGTTCAATGTTGTTAGTGGGTATGCTCCACAGGTAGGATGTGAGCTGGGGGAGAAGGAGAAATTCTGGTTGGACTTTGATGAAGTGATGAAGAGCATACCTAGAAGTGAGAGAGTTGTCATTGGTGCAGACTTCAATGGACATGTTAGTGCAGGTAACAGAGGTGATGAGGAGGTGATGGGCAGGTTTGGTGTCCAGGAGAGGAACGCAGAAGGAAAGATGGTAGTTGACTTTGCAAAAAGAATTGATATGGCTATAGTGAATACTTTCTTCCAGAAGAGGCAGGAACATACGGTGACCTATAAGAGTGGTGGTAGGAGTACACAGGTAGACTACATCTTGTGTAGACGGTGTAACCTGGAGGAGATCAGTGAATGCAAAGTAGTGGTAGGCGAGAGTGTAGCCAAAGAGAATAGGAAGGTGGTGTGTAGGATGACTCTGGTGGTGAGGAAGATGAAGATGGAAAAGGCAGAGCAGAGGACAAAATTGTGGAAGCTGAAAAGGGAAGAGTGTTGCATGACTTTTAGGAAGGAGTTAAGACAGTCTCTGGGTAGTCAGGAGGTGCCTCCATGTGACTGGACGACTACAGCTAATGTGATCAGGGAGACATTTAGGAGAGTACTTGGTGTGTCATCTGGAAGGAAAGTAGATAAGGAGACTTAGTGGTGGAACAAGGAGGTACAACAGTATACAGAGAAAGAGGTTAGCTAAGAAAAAGTGGGACACTGGGAGGACTGAGGAGAGTAGACAGGAGTACAGGGTGATGCAGCTTAAAGTGAAGATAGAGGTAGCAAAGGCCAAACAAGAGGCTTATGATGACTTTGTATGCTAGGTTGGACAGTAAGGAGGGAGAGACTGGTCTATACAGGTTGGAAAGACAGAGAGACAGAGATGAGAAGGACGTGCTGAAGGCTAGGATGATTAAGGATGGGGATGGAAGTGTATTGGGGAAGATGGAATGAGTACTTTGAAGAGATGATGAATGAGGAAAATGAGAGAGAACAAACACTAGAAGAGATGGCTGTTGTGGACCAGGATGTAGCAAAGATTAGCCAGGATGAAGTGAGGGGAATGGAAAGGGGAAAGGCCCTTGGTCCTGATGATATTCCTGTGGAGATATGGAAATGTCTAGGATCAGTGGCAGTAGTTTCTGACTGGGTTGTTCAACAGAATCTTAGATAGTGAGAAGATACCTCAGGAATGGAGGAGAAGTGTGCAAGTGCCATTTTTTTAAGAAGAGAGATGTGCAGAGTTGTTGCAACTTCAGAGAATGAAAGCTGATGAGCCATACAATGAAATTATGGGAAAGAGTAACTGAAGCTAGAGTAAGGGCAGAAGTGAGCATTTGTGAACGGCAGTATGGTGTCATGCCAAAAAAGAGTACTACAGATGCAATATTTGCTTTGAGGATGTTGACAGAGAAGTACAGAGAAGGGCAGAAGGAGCTGCATTGTGTTTTTGTAGATCTGGAGAAAGCTTATGACAGGGTGCCCAGAGAGGAACTGTGGTATTGTTTGAGGAAGTCTGAAGAAGTAGAGAGAACTATGTTACAGCGTTGCAGGACACGTATGAACACTGTAAGACAGTGGTGAAGTGTGCTGTAGGTGTGACAGAGGAGTTCAAGGTGGAGGTGGGACTGCATCAAGGATCAGCTCTGAGCCCCTTCTTTTTTGCTATGGTGTTAGACAGGCTGACAGACAAGGTTAGACAGGAATCTCCATGGACTATGATGTTTGCAGATGACATAGTGGTCTGTCGTGAGAGCAAGGAACAGGTGGAGGAGAAGATAGAGAGGTGGAGGTTTGTCCTGGAAAGAAGAGGAATGAAGGTTAGCCGCAGTAAAACGTGTGTGAATGAGAGGGACCCAAGTAGAAGAGTGAGGTTACAGGGAGAAGAGATCAAGAAGGTGGAGGATTTTAAGTATATAGGGTCAACAGTCCAAACCAATGGAGAATGTGGAAAAGAGGTGAAGAAGTGTGGGACAGGCAGGATAGAATGGGTGGACAAAAGTGTCAGGTGTGATGTGTGATAGAAGAGTTTCAGCTAAAATGAAAGGTAAGGTGTACAAAATTTTGGTGAGACCAGTGATGTTGTTTCGTCTCGAGACAGTGTCACTGAGGAAAAGACAGGAGGCAGAGCTGGAGGTAGCAGAGATGAAGATGCTGAGGTTCTCTTTGGGAGTGACCAGGAAGGATAGGATCAGGAATGAGTACATCAGAGGGACAGCACATGTTAGAGGTTTTGGAGATAAAGTCAGAGAGGCCAGACTGAGATGGTTTGGACATGTCCAGAGGATAGTGAATACATTGGTAGAAGGATGCTGAGTTTTGAACTGCCAGGCACGAGGCCTCGAGGAAGACCAAAGAGGCGGTTTATGGATGTAGTGAAAGAGGACATGAACGTAGTTAGTGTGAGTGAAGAGGATGCAGAAGAAAGGGTGAGATGGAGGCAACTGATTCGCTGTGTTGACCTCTGAAGGGAAAAGCCGAAAGGAGAAGAAGATAATAAGAGTGCTTATTTTGATACATACTCTGCATACACTAGTATGCTTCATATGTGCAGTCTTTCTCCTCCTTTGGGAACTCAGCATCCAGCTTTGTTTCCAATGTTGTCATACCGTCTCACAGTCCACTTCATCTGCAGGTATTTCCATGGTATTTCCATCCTCGCTGTAGCTTTGTTCAAGTGCCAAAGCCACAGCGAGAGCTTTTTTTCTTTTTATCCAACTCTGTAACTCGTCTCCAGACGTTGACTTCATTTTTCAACACTCGTAATGGCTGGTTTTTTCAAACTCAATAATTAACAGCCATCCTCTGTTACCGATGTAAATGTAATTAACATACTATTTATATGACTTAAACAAGTTTATCTGCACCCGCCATAAGTAAGACCATAACCGCCACTAACAACATCTGATAACAATCCCATTGTGCATGTGATCCTGTGTCAAAGGATACAACTCTTTGTACTGTAAAAAACAGAGTAGAGGGGCAGTACACCTTAACATGTGAGAGTGCTGTTTGCTGACAACAGTTCAGCCAGCATTCAATACCATTGTGCCCCTGCTCTGAAGCTCAGAAACTTTGGGCTCAACACAGCCCTTGGTGATATGATCCCATATTTCCTGACAAGCAGACACAAGGCTTTGGCACTAAAAATATTAATTATTCATCTACATCTAATGTGTCACCTTCCATCTGCCGTTCTCCAGGGAATCCCGGAGGACTTGCTGTTCTTCTACCAGATTATTCGTCAAGGACGGGGCATGGCCAGAGTTGACAAGTGCCTACTGGTGTATCGATACCATGAGAAGGCTGCCACACAATCTGTGACGGAGTAAGTCAAATTCACATTTCAGTCATTATTTTCTGATGTTTAACTGAAGAAAATAAGTTTTAAATAAACACCAAGCATAATAAAAAGGCATTACTGTGCAAGAACTTTAATAATTGATAACAGCTTCAAAATAGTTAATGTAGCCGCAAAAGGGCACAAGCCAGTGTCTTCTTGTCTTCTTCTTCTTCTTTTCCTTTCGGCCTTTCCCTTCAGGGGTCGCCACAGCGAATCAACCGCCTCCATCTAACCCTGTCCTTTGCATCCTCTTCTCTCACACCAACTACCTTCATGTCCTCTTTCACTACATCCATAAACCTCCTCTTTGGTCTTCCTCTAGGCCTCCTGCCTAGCAGTTCAAAACTCAGCATCCTTCTGCCAATATAATCACTATCTCTCCTCTGGACATGTCCAAACCATCTCAGTCTGGCTTCTCTGACTTTATCTTCAAAACCTCTAAGATGTGCTGTCCCTCTGATGTACTCATTCCTGATCCTATTCTTCCTGGTCACTCCCAGAGAGAACCTCAGCATCTTCATCTCTGCTACCTCCAGCTCTGCCTCCTGTCTTTTCCTCAGTGACACTGTCTCTAGACCAAACAACATCGCTGGTCTCACCACAGTTTTGTACACCTTTCCTTTCATTTTAGCTGAAACTCTTCTATCACACATCACACCTTACACTTTTCTCCACCCATTCCATCCTGCCTGCACACGTTTCTTCACCTCTTTTCCACACTCTCCGTTGCTCTGGACTGTTGACCCCAAGTACTTAAAATCCTCCACCTTCTTGATCTCATCTCCCTGTAACCTCACTCTTCCACTTGGGTCCCTCTCATTCACACACATGTACTCTGTCTTACTGCGGCTAACCTTCATCCCTCTCCTTTCCAGGACAAACCTCCACCTCTCTAGCTTCTCCTCCAACTCTTCCCTACTCTCACAGCAGATCACAATGTCATCTGCAAACATCATAGTCCATGGAGATTCCTGTCTAACCTCGTCTGTCAGCCTGTCCATCACCATAGCGAACAAGAAGGGGCTCAGAGCTGATCCCTGATGCAGTCCCAACTCCACCTTGAACTCCTCTGTTACCCCTACAGCACACCTCACCACTGTCTTACAGTCCTCATACATGTCCTGCACCGCTCTAACATACTTCTCTGCCACTCCAGACTTCCTCATACAATACCACAGTTCCTCTCTGGGCACCCTGTCATAAGTTTTCTCCAGATCTACAAAAACACAATGCAGCTCCGTCTGGCCTTCTCTGTACTTCTCTATCAACATCCTCAAAGCAAATACTGCATCTGTAGTACTTTTTTTTGGCATGAAACCATACTGCTGCTCACAAATGCTCACTTCTGCCCTTAGTCTAGCTTCCACTACTCTTTCCCATAACTTCATTGTATGGCTCATCAGCTTTATTCCTCTGTAGTTGCCACAACTCTGCACATCTCCCTTGTTCTTAAAAATGGGCACCAGCACACTTCTCCTCCACTCCTCAGGCATCTTCTCACTATCTAAGATCCTGTTGAACAACCCAGTCAGAAACTCTACTGCCACCTCACCTAGACACTTCCAAACGTCTACAGGTATATCATCAGGACCGACTGCCTTTCCACTCTTCATCCTCTTCAGTGCTCTCCTCACTTCATCCTGGCTAATCTTTGCTACATCCTGGTCCACAACAGTCACCTCTTCTAGTCTTTGTTCTCTCTCATTTTCCACGTTCATCAACTCTTCAAAGTACTCTTTCCATCTTCCCATCACATTACTGGCACCTGTCAGTAATGTGATGGGATAGACTTCCATCCCTATCCTTAATCACCCTAACCTGCTGCACGTCCTTCCCATCTCTGTCTCTCTGTCTTGCCAGCCTGTATAGATCAGTCTCTCCCTCCTTACTGTCCAACCGAGCATACAAGTCATCATAAGCTTCTTGTTTGGCCTTTGCTACCTCTACCTTCACCTTACGCTGTATCTCCCTGTACTCCTGTCTACTCTCCTCAGTCCTCTCAGTGTCCCACTTCTTCTTAGCTAACCTCTTTCTTTGTATACACTCCTGTACCTCCTCATTCCACCACCAAGTCTCCTTATCTACTTTCCTTCCAGATGACACACCAAATACTCTCCTACCTGTCTCCCTGATCACATTAGCTATAGTTGTCCAGTCATCTGGAAGCACCTCCTGACCACCCAGAGCCTGTCTTAACTCCTTCCTAAAGGTCATGCAATACCCTTCCTTTTTTAGCTTCCACCATTTCGTCCTCTGCTCTGCCTTTGCCCTCTTCATCTTCCTCACCACCAGAGTCATCCTACACACCACCATCCTATGCTATTTGGCTACACTCTCGCCTACCACTACTTTGCAGTCACTGATCTCCTTCAGGTTACATCGTCTACACAAGATGTAGTCTACCTGTGTGCTCCTACCACCACTCTTATAGGTCACCCTATGTTCCTGCCTCTTCTGGAAGAAAGTATTCACTACAGCCATTTCCATCCTTTTTGCAAAGTCAACTACCATCTGTCCTTCTGCGTTCCTCTCCTGGATACCAAACCTGCCCATCACTTCTTCATCACCTCTGTTACCTGCACCAACATGTCCATTGAAGTCTGCACCAATGACAACTCTCTCACTTCTAGGTATGCTCTGCGTCACTTCATCAAAGTCCAACCAGAATTTCTCCTTCTCCTCCAGCTCACATCCTACCTGTGGGGCATACCCACTAACAACATTGAACATCACACCTTCTATTTCTAGCTTCAGACGTCATCACTCTATCCGACACTCTTTTTACCTCCAGGACATTCCTAACAAACTCCTCCTTCAAGATAACTCCTACTCCATTTCTCTTCCCATCTACACCATGATACAACAACTTGAACCCTGCTCCTAAACTTCTGGCTTTGCTACCTTTCCACCTGGTCTCCTGGACACACAGTATGTCTACCTTCCTCCTCTGCATCATGTCAACCAACTCTCTACCTTTTCCTGTCATAGTTCCAACATTCAACGTCCCTACTCTTAGTTCTATACTCTTGGCGCTCCTCTTCTCTTTCTTCGTGCGAACGCACTTTCCTCCTCTCCTTCTTCGACCAACAGTAATCCAATTTCCACCGGCACCTTGTAGGTCAACAGCGCCAATGGCGGTCGTTGTTAACCCGGGCCTCGACCGATCCGGTATGGAAGTCATAGGTTTGATTCGCATCTTTGATTTGGCAAAAGTTTTACGCCGGATGCCCTTCCTGACGCAACCCTCTGTATTTATCTGGGCTTGGGACTGGCACAATAAGACACTGGCTTGTGCCCTCTTGCGGCTACATTAAGCCAGTGTCTTCTTGTGCCGGTTCTAAACCCGGATAAATACGTAGGGTTGTGTCAGGAAGGGCATCCGACGTAAAACTTTTGCCAAATATGCAAATCAAATCAATGACCTCCATACCGGATCGTTTTGGTGTGATGTCCCTGTAGTTGGCACAGACCCTCTGGTTCCCCTTTAAAAAGAGGAACCACCACTCCAGTCCGACACTCTTTTGGCACTGTCCCAGACTTCCACGCAATGTAAAGATCCGTGTCATCCATGACAGCCCCTTAACACCCAGAGCCTTCAGCATTTTCGGGCAAATCTCATCAACATCCGGGGCTTTGCACCGTGAAGTTGTTTAACTTCCTCAGTGACTTCGCCCAGATTGATTTGAATCCCCCATCATCCTCCAGCTCTGCCTCTACAACAGAGGATGGGTCAGTTGGGGTAGTTGGATTCAGGAGTTCCACAAATTAATCCTTCCACCTACTGACAATCTCCTCAATCAAGGTCAACAGTGTCCCATCCTTGCCGTAAACAACTTGGATGGTCCCCCGCTTTCCCCCCTGAGGTGTCGGACAGTCCTACAAAACAACTTTAGTACCGTTCGAAAGTCCTTCTCCATGGCCTCTCTAACTCCTCCCACACCCTCTGCTTTGCTTCCATCACAGCTGAGGCTGCAGTCCTTCTGGCCTGTTGGTAGCCTGCAACTGCCTCAGGAGTCCCCAGGGACAACATGCCCCTGAAAGCCTCCTTCTTCAGTCAGACGGTTTCCCTTACTACCTGGGTCCACCTCAGTGTTTGGGGGTTACCGCCCCTTGAGGCTCCCAGGACCTTGAGACCACAGCTCTCAGCTGCAGCTTCAGCAATGAAAGCTTTGAACATCGACCATTCAGGTTCGATGTCCCCGGCCTCCAGAGGGATGCACGAGAAGCTCCTTTGGAAGTGTGAATTGAAGGCCTTGTGGACTTAGTCCTCCTCCAGACGTTCCCAGTTCACCCGCACTATTCGTTTGGGCTTACCTGGTCTATCCAAAGGTTTCCCTCGCCAGTGGACCCAACTCACCACCAGATAGTGATCAGTTGACAGATCTGCCCCTCTCTTCACCTAATATCTAGTGATTATTAGGTATGGTAGCTTAAATAACTTTTGTGAGACACTTCTTGTAGCCATCTACCAGTCACTGACAAAGATCTGAAGAAAGTTTGCCACACTCCTTAATGCAGAATTCTTTCAGCTGTGAGATATTTAGGGTTGTCACACAACTGCATCTCAATGGCATTAAATCTCGGCTTTAACTTAGTCATTCCATCCATCCATCTTCATCCACTCATCCAGAGTTGGGTCGCGGAGACAGCAGCTTCAACAGGAAACCCCAAACTTCCCTTTCCCTGGCCACATCAATCAGCTCTGACTTGAGGATCCCAAGGGATTCCCAAGCCAATGCAGAGTTATAATTCCTCCACCTTGTCCTGGGTCTGCCCAAGGTGTCCTCCCAGTTGGATGCACCAGGAACACCTCCCTAGAGATGCCCAAACCACCTCAAGTGACTCCTTTCCACACAAAGGAGCAGCAGCTCCACTCTGAGCCTCTCGCAAATAGCAATGTTTCTCACCCTATCTCTAAGGGAGACACCAGCTACCTGCCTGAGAAAACCAATTCCTGCCGCTTGTATCCGCGATCACGTGGTCATGACCCATCGTTCATGCCCATATGTGAGGGTAAGAACAAAGACTGAATGGTAGATGGAGAGATTTGCCTCTCGGCTTAGCTCCCTCTTTCACGCCGCTTGGGTTTAGATCTGGTAGTCCATTCCTTCCAATCACGCCCTTCCAGCTATCTCCGTCATTGCTGACATGTGCATTGAAGTGCCCCTGGAGAACAATGGAATCACCTACAGGGGTCCCTTGAAAGACCACATTTATGGACCCCAAGAAGGCCGAATACTGTGAGCTGTTATTTGGTGCATCCACACAAACAACAGTCAGAACCCCCACCCCCCACCCACCCCATCCACCCACCCACACACACACACACACACACACACACACACACACACACACACACACACACACACACACACACACACACACACACACACACACACAGCCTTAAGGCTTAGAGAGGCAACCCTCTCATCCACCGGGGTAAACTCCAACACAGTGGTGCTCAGCCGATGGCTTGTGAATATCCCCACACCCGCCCTGCGCCTGATGTACCTCCAGAGAAGAGGTACGTCAGGAGTTTGGACCCAGAAACTAGGCTATGTATGGAGGTAAGCCCCACCAGATCCAACTGATAACACTCCACCTACAACACAAACTCGGGTTCTTTCCCTGCCAGTGAGGTGACATTCTGCATCCCCAAAGCCAGCTTCTATTACATGGGTTCGGTCTGGCTTGACCCCCTATCTTGACCCCCTGCCACCCAAATGTCAGTGCACTCACCCCATCAGTCTGCCCTGTAGGTGATGGGTCCACAGGGGTTGGCCATTCCAGGACCCTTAATTTCTAGTTTGTAGCCAGTAATTGGTGGATTTTCTGGCATGCCTTGGGTCATTGTCATGTTGCAGGGTCCAGGTCCGCTTCGGTTTAATGTCTTGTTTTTTTACAGATGCTTTCACATGTTCCTCAAGTACCCTCTGACACACAGTAGAATTCATGGTGGATTTTGTGATTGTGAGCTGCCCAGGTCCTGCTGCAGCAAAGCATACCCAAACCATGACACTGCCACCACCATGCTTCCCAGTTTGTGTGAAGGGATATCTTTCTGTTCTGGTATCCAAATAATTTAATTTTAGACTCATCTGTCCAAAGAACAGTATTTTAGAAATCATGGTCTTTGTTCTGACAAACTTCAGTCTGGCTTTCATATTGTTCTTAGAGAGCAGTTTTCCTCCTTGCGTACCTCCTTTCAAAGTTAAACTTGTGTCGTCTCTCTCTGACCGTAGAGTCTTGCATTTTTTCATTGACAGCAAGAGCCTGCTGTAGTTTCCATGATGGCATTTTAATATTTTTGATTACATCTTCTAGCATCTTGCTGTGTGCTCCAGGGGTGAACTTGCTTTGATGGCCAGATCTGGGCTTGTTGGAATGTCATCCTCTTCTAAACAATTTTCCTGATGGTGAAATGGCTGATGTCAAATTCTTTTGAGATCATTTTAAATCCCTTACCATACTCATAAACAGCAACAATTGTCATTCTGAGGGCAACAAACAGCTTTTTGGATCCCAACATCATCTTTATCATCCGTGATAAAGAGTAAAGTATCTAAGATATGAAGTCTGTCATGTCGAGATGCTCAGTGGTTGTGGTGTGTTGTAGCACTGTATGATGAATGGGACAATGTGTATTTTGAAGTTTTGGCCAGAGGAAGCATATGCTTTTATTTTGAAGAGAAGAAGAACAGAACTTCTGCTGTGAGTGACAAAGAAGAAGCTGTCCATGAGGCAAACCTGGAGAAGATGCACACAGAATGAAATGAAATCCCACTGCCAAAACCGAGTGTCCTGATTTCTAAAAAACACAAAATACACAATGCAGAATCAGAACCATTCCACAGCAACAAACAAGAGGGGTAGACGAGTGCCGGAGATGTGCAAATGTAGTGGTGCTGCTTGGGGACGTGCCAAAAAGGGGAACTAAAGTACAATAGCCAGATAAGGCGGTGCAATTTTTTCTGCTTTTATGTTTCTTACTGTCTATCCAACAAATCAAAAGAGCATTGCAAAATAGAAACAGAAATGTAGATAACGCCACTACAATGAACTATTACAATACTGTATTGTATGGTATTGTACTGGTATTTTAATGTTCAACTTGGTGTTTGGCTGAACAAATACTAGAGTAAACATAGAATGCCTTATACAGTGAAATGAAAGAGTTTGGGCAATCCTGATAATTTTCAAAATTTTCCTTTACTGGTTGTTTGGCTCAGCAATTTCAGTTAATTGTGTAACAGACAAACTCAGTGATATTTGAGAAGTGCAATGAAGTTTACAGGATTTACAGAAAATGCAAAAGTTATTTAAACAAAAAAAGTAGCCAGGTGCATAAATTTGGGTACCTTTGCTTTTTTATTGATTGGAATACCTTTACCAGTAATTACTGAAACATAAAATTTGTTTGGTAAGCTCACTGAACCTTGACCTACATACACAGGTGAAGCCAATCCTGAAAAAGGGTATTTAAGGTGGCCAATTGCAAGTTGTTGTCCTCTTTGTATCTTCTCTAAAGTGGCAACATGGGGGCTTCAAAACAACTGTAAAATGACCTACAAGCAAAGATTGTTCAACATCATGGTTTTAGAGAAAGATACAAAAAGACAGCTCAAGATTTCAGCTGTCAGTTTCCACTGTGAAGAACATAGTGAGGAAATGGAAGATCACAGGCACAGTTCTAGTTAAGGCTTGGAGTGGCAGGACAAGAAAAATGTCAGATAAGCAGAGGTGAAGGTGAGAACAGTCAAAGTGAACCCACAGACCAACAACACATGATCTTGCTACAGATGGTGTCACTGCGCATCGTTGAACTATTCAGTGCACTTTGTACAAGGGGATGCTGTATAGGAGAGTAATGTGGAAGAAGCCTTTTCTGCAAGCATGCCACAGTCGCTTGAGGTATGCTAAAGCACATGTGATTAAACCAGCTTCATTTTGGAATAAAATGCTGTGGACTGTCAGTCAGTCAGTCATTTTCTTAACCCACTTAATCCGCTTACGCAGGTCGCAGGGGAGGTGGTGCGTATCCCGGCAGTCTCAGGGCATGAGGCGGGGGACACTCCGGGCACGACGCCAGTGTACCGCGGAGCCACATAGAGACAAACAATCACTCACACACAGTCAATTTGAGACCGGCCAATCAACCTGAAGCGCATGCTTTTGGAGGTGGGAGGAAGCTGGAGAACCCGAAGAGAACCCACACAGACACGGGGAGAGCATGCGAACTCCGCACAGAGTGGGACTCGAACCCAGATTGTGAGGCGACAGCGCTACCCACTGCGCCACCGTGCTGCCCTCCTGTGGACTGATGAAACTAAAATTAGTTATTGGGACATACTCTGGCGGATGAAGAATGCAGAATTCCAAGCAAACACTTTCTACCCACAGTAAAATTTGTTGGTGGTTCCATCATGCTGTGGAGCTGTGTGGTCATTGCAGGTGCTGACAATCTTGTTAGAGTTGAAGGTCGCATGGATTCCAGTCAATTCAAAAATCATTCACAAAGTTGGAGTTGCACTGGGATAGATATTTCAACAAGACAATGACCCTAAACGCTGCTCAAATTATACTAAAACTTTCATGCAGAGGAACACGTACAATTTTCTGGAATGGCTGTCTCAGTCCCCAGACCTGAATATTTTTGAAAATCTGTAGTGCGATTTAAAACGGGCTGTCCATGCTCTGAAACCATCAAACCCGACTGAACTGGAGATGTTTTGTGAAAAACAAAGGTTAGAAATACCTTCAACCAAAATATAGACCCCCATTGAAAGCTATAATAAGCATTTACAGGCTGTTATTTCTGCAAAAGGAGGACCTACTAAATATTGATGTGGTTTTTGGGCTCATGCACCGGCCTACTTTTTTTTGTTGTTGTTGTTTAATTATTGCACATTTTCTGTAAATCCTGTAAACTTCAGTTCACTTCTACACTATTGCTGTGTTTGTCTGCTACATGATATATTTAACTGAAATTGCTGATCTGAACAACCACTAATTTATAAAGGACAACTTTGAAAATTATCAAGGGTGCCCAAACTTTTTCATACTGTATTCTAGGTTTACAGTGAGACTAGAGGATTGGATTGGATAGGCCACACATTTTATTTCATGGCAACTTGTAGCATTCAGTTGCTATCATTACCACAAATAAACAAGTGAAATAATCTTGTAAAAAAATATGCTAAAATACATAAAATACTTTCAGCAGTAAAAATTTATTATATACAATGTTATGATTAAATGTTTGTGAGCTGTCACCTTATATCAGTTTTCATTACAATATGCAACATTGTGCTGAAAAGTCTTTCACTTTCCACACTACTACATGGTACATAGAGGTATTTGCGTGACATTTGGACCAGAGCGAGGAACCTCACTGTTAACCCCCAGTACTGTAAGGGTTTGTCTCCTCAAAACACTATGATGTCTCCAAGATCTGTCTCCAGGTGAATGTCTGAACCAACTCGTGTCTTGCTTTGCATTAGATCTTGCATTAAATCAAGCATTAAATCAAGCTCATGCTTGATTTAATGCTTTATCACACTGCTCAAACTGCTACTAGCCTGGGGCTGGCAGAGCTTTCAAGAAGGTTGTTCACTCAGATCTTTTTGCTTGTCCATCTCTCCATCAAGCTGCTTCTCTGCCTCTGAATCCGTGCTGACATGAGAAAGGGAACTAGAACAGACTGTATCCAAGACCTCAAAGGAGGATTTTTAACAACCACCAGATTCCTCAGACGAGGGCTTTTAACAAAACACCAGATTCCTGTGTATTTTAAGCCGAGCAACACCCTTATACAAAGACTTGTCCACCCAAAAAGTCCCACACCACACCACACCACACAGTCAGAAGAGCAATCTGACATATGCTGCAAGGAATGCTCAGATGTCTACATAAGGGAAACTAAACAACCGCTCCACAAGCGCATGGCTCAACACAGAAGAGCCAACTCATCAGGACAGAATTCAGCAGTCGTCCTTCACCTCAAGGAAGAGAGACACTCATTTCAAGATACCAATGTTCAGATTTTGGACAGGGAAGACAGGTGATTTGAGAGAGGAGTGAAAGAAGCCGTCTCTGAAGAGGGGGGCGTGGTCTGAATACTACTGATCACATATCATAGTGTTAATAAGCTGGGACAAGACCAGTCACTACTAGAACTGAAGAAGCCTCTTGGATGAGAGGTGAAACGTCTTCAAGAAACTTTCTTAAAGTCCAGTAGATTGATTTAAACAGCTTTGGATAGCTATGACCTGGATAACTGTGAACCTACACAGACAACAGACAGTATCTATTGCAGAAGTGTCCACTAGTGAGTGGTGAGGTTGTGTGAGCTCATATTCAGACCCAGATATCCCCAAAGCATGTAGTATGTACTTTTCCAGTGAGTTTGTATAACTATTTATGCAGGAAAACCAGTGTTGGGATGAAAACCGATTAACAGTTTGGTTATTTCCACTCTTAGCTTAATTTTTTGTTTCATGTTATTTTGTCAAAGCTGGACATTTAATTAAACTCATCAACAATTCATCAGATAAATAATGCCATATTTCAACAAATTTAAATGTTATGTACAGTGTAGATGTTAATGTCCATAACTTGAACTTTTCAAGAAAATATTCATTTTTTGAGAAACTGCCATTTCTTGGTGCAACTTATTTTTATACTACTTTTGTATCTATAAGTATGCAAGTCCTTGTTTCTTTGTCAGCAAGATATCACTGTACATTGCAGTTCAACGAATAACCCTCGAAATACCACAACTTTTCCATATGCTAAGCTATATCTCTCTTCATAGTTATTATACAGATGCAAGAGTAAAATAAATCTTCTCATTTTACTCTTAATCCTGACAAAGCAAAGTACACCATTTCCCCTGTTAATTCTGAAACATCTCCTTTCAAGATGCGTCTGTTGGATTTTTGTGTTCATATGTTTATCAAGACCATTATACTGTATGTCTGTCCTTTAATCCTCCACCTATCTCCAATATTTCCAGGGAAACTATTTGGAAGCTGCGAGTTGACTTTCTGCAGGAGAGGGTTCTCAGCCAATGGGAGAGCTTCACTATATGGAATGCAGGGAAACTGGGCCGGAAGCTGTACCGATGCCTCAGCCCAGTGAATCAGAAGAAGGTGTGTTACGTCCACTGCTACAATTGAATATAAGACACCAGACAAATTATTTTCTACTTTTTCCATTTGGTCATTAGTGGAAGTGGTAAGAGAATTTTTTTCACACATCAACGCTCACGACTTCATCTCATCGCCGATTTTTGTTAGGCAGTCACGTGATACCGTACATGACTAATACAGCTAATTAGTACAGCTAATGTGATCAGGGAGACAGGAGAGTACTTGGTGTGTCATCTGGAAGGAAAGTAGATAAGGAGACTTTGTGGTGGAATGAGGGGTACAGGAGTGTATACAGAGAAAGAGGTTAGCTAAGAAGAAGTGGAACACTGAGAGGACTGAGAAGAGTGGATAGGAGTACAGGGAGATGCAGCGTAAGGTGGAAGTAGAGGTGGCAAAGTCCAAACAAAGGGGTTACGATGACTTGTATGCTAGGTTGAACAGTAAGGAAGGAGAGACTGATCTATACAGATTAGCAAGACAGAGAGACAGAGATGGTAAGGACGTGCAGCAGGTTAGGGTGATTAAGGATAGAGATGGAAGTGTATTGACAGTTGCCAGTAGTGTAATGTGTAGATAGAAAGAGTACTTTGAAGAGTTGATGAACGAGGAAAATGAGAGAGAACAAAGACCAGAAGAGATGGCTGTTGTGCACCAGGAAAGAGCTAAGATTAGTCAGGATGAAGTGAGGAAGGCATTGAAGAGCATGAAGAGTGGAGAGGCACTTGGTCCCGATGATATACCTGCAGAGGTGTGCTGCAGGTGTGACAGAGTTCAGGTGGAGGTGGGAACAGCTCTGAACCCCTTCTTGTTCGCTATGGTGATGGACAGGCTGACAGACGAGGTTAAACAGGAATCTCCATGGACTATGATGTTTTCAGATGACATTGTGATCTGTAATGAGAGCAGGGAACAGGTGGAAGAGAAGCTAGACAGGTGGAGGTTTGTTCTGGAAAGGAGTGGAGTGAAGGTTAGCCGTACAGAGTACATGTGTGTGAATGAGAGGGACCCAAGTGGAAAAGTGAGGTTTCAGGGAGAAAAGATCAAGAAGGTGACGGATTTTAAGTACTTTGGGTCAACAGTCCAAAGCAATGGAGAGTGTGGAAAAGAGGTAAAGAAGTGTGGACAGGCAAGATGGAGCGGGTGGAGAAAAGTGATAGGTGTGATGTGTGATAGGAGAGTTTCAGTTAAAATAAAAGGAAAGGTGTACAAACCTTTGGTGAGACCAGCAATGTTGTTTGGTCTAGAACAGTGGTTCTTAACCTTGCTGGAGGTACCAAACCCTGCCGGTTTCATATGCTCACTCACCGAACCCTTCTTTAGTAAAAAAATAATAATTTTTTTCAAATTTGAGACATAAGTACAGTGTTTTCCGCATTATAAGGCACATTGGATTATAAGGCACACCTTCAATGAATGGCCTATTTTTTTTTTTTTTTATTTCCTACATAAGGTGCACTGGATTATAAAGCTCACTGGATTATAAAATGCATCTGAGAACTCATCTTCAATGAATGGTGTATTTTAAAACTTTTTTTATTTATAAGGCACATTGGATTACTGGGCTTGCGCTAGCCATTCGCCACTTCGCCATAGGCGAAGTAAATTCCATATGGCTACAAGGTTTTTAGCTTCTGTAGTGGCATTCTCATTTTTAGGAAAAAGAGTCTAAAACTTACAACTTTTTTGGACCCGCGAGCGATAACATAAAAAAACAATAGCATGCTGCTATTTCCACATGCCAACGGAAATAGCCGAAGTGGCCCGAACGCTCCCGATCATTAAATTTGCACTCAGGTCATGACCGCCTCTCGCCCAATAAAAAAAACTAGGGCTGTCACTTTAACGAGTTAATCAGATTAATTAATTACGCTTTAAATTAACACGCTATAAAAATTAACGCAATTAATCGCGAGTGGCAAGTCAATGTGCAAGCATTTTAAATTTGGCCCGTTGAGTGACCCGTAGGCTGCAACGGCACGTCACTTCCTACCTGTGCCACTAGTCAAAAGCAGAGTGACTGACAACAGAGATGGAAGCGACACAGGAGAGCGCGGCAAGCCCACTCGGATCTTTGGGCGGAAAGTTTATTTATAAAAAGAACAAAGACGGGACTATCAACAAAAACGCAGTGATTCTGCGCCCCCAATCTGCGCTGTAGACGCCTCCATCAGTCTGTCCCAGGGCAGCTGTGGCTCCACACGTAGCTTACCATCACCAAGAATGAATTAGGAGTGAATGAATAATGGATCCGATGTAAAGCGTCTTTGAGTGTCCAGAAAAGCGCTATATAAATCTAATCCATTATTATTATTATTGTTAATATTATTATTATTTGTACCTTTTGTAAAAGAGAATTTTCTATCACCGAAGCAGCTTCAGCCTAACGTATTATTTAAATTCAAAACATGTCAAGGACACAAACCTGCAAATTGGTGTACGACAAGGCGAGGACGATCGATTGAAAGAAAATGAGAATAGAGTGTTTTATAGTAGATTTTGCGTTAAAATTCTAATTGAACAACAAATGGTGAATGCTGAGAGGGGCTACTAGTGGTGACAGACTGATCAGAAGGTCAATGAAAGATATTATCAATACTTTCTTGTAGTCTTAGACTTTTGATCTCTATGAAAGGCAGGAATAACCAGCGATGCATGTAAACGTGTATTCACCTTGCTTGCTATTTTTCATGCCTTTTTAAATTGAAATGAAAAATCAATTAATCAAATAAAAAATAAAAAAAACTAAACTTGCATTCACTATGTGAAGATACAGTCATACAAAATATTACTCAATGTTTACTTGTAAGTTTTACTTAGACTACAAGACATTTTAACTTTGACTTAGACACTTTGATTTTAATAAATTTGATTCTTGGTATTATTCAATGTTTTCTTGTAAGTTTTACTTGCTATTATAGCAAGTCGCTGTCTTGGACACAGAATGTTGCTTTTTGCGGTTTACTCAATTCTTTTACACTGAGCCACAGTGGCTTAGTCATACTACCTCCTAGTGCAAGCCCAGGATTATAAGAAATTGAGAAAACTAAAGGCTTTTAGGTGCGGAAAATATATGTTTTACTGGTGTATTTAATGAATTGTGCATTAAAATCCCCTTTTTCAAAGAACAAAACCAAGACAGTGCATGAACTCACATGAAATGACCTACCTGCAAATCAGTGTGACTTCTGCTGTTGTTATTGACAGACCAGTTCAGATTTGCGTGGCTTCACCTTGGCAAGCGCTACTCTCATGTAATTTTCACGGCAAAGTCTGTTTTTCTGTTTTCCATGGAGCTTAAGGAAGTGTTCCTTTATTTTTGAGTTGCTCAACTTGACATTGCAAATCATGCAGAATGCTGACTCCCATCACGTTCCGTTATACAGTACATGTAAATTCACGTTGCGCATATTCGTTCGACCACTTTCTTTTTTTAATCAACAGTTACTATGAATTAAAATATTAAGAAAGTAATCAGATGACGTACCATCATGACAGGCATAAATCGACTACTGAGTGTGCAAAATCCCATGTAGCACAGGTAGGCTAATCGATGTAGCGTCACGTGATCACCTGCAGCCAGTGATGGCTAAGGGGGCGTGTCATCACGAATTGACACAATGTGTCAAACGTACACAATGATTCGTGTTTGTTCGGCACATCGGATGTTTTGCTGACAAAACACCCGACACAAGACACTCGACACATCGTGTCAAGACAAAACATTGTGTCGGGTGTTTTGTCTTGACCGCCGTCTCCGCCGAACACTGCTCTAGAAACAGGGTCACTGAGGAAAAGATAGGAGACAGAGCTGGAGGTAAAAGAGATGAAGATGCTGAGGTTCTCTTTGGGAGTGACCAGGAAGGATAGGATAAGGAATGAATACATCAGAGGGACAGCACGTTGGAGGTTTTGGAGATAAAGTCAGAGAGGCCAGACTGAGATGGTTTGGACATGTCCAGAGGAGAGATAGTGAATATATTGGTAGAAGGATGCTGAGTTTTAACTACCAGGCAAGAGACCTAGAGAAAGAACAAAGAGGAGGTTTATGGATGTTGTGAAAAGGAAATGAAGGTAGTTGGTGTGAGAGAAGAGGATGCAGAAGACAGGGTTAGATGGAGGCAACTGATTTGCTGTGGCAACCCCTGAAGGGAAAAGCCGAAAGGAAAAGAAGAAGTCTTGTGAGACCTTACACGCATTGTATTGGCTGACGGCATCCGGAAGTGCACTTTGTTCCGTGAGTGTCGGACTTAAGTGAGACACAAAAGTGATTTAAACAGTCAATAAGAGTGTGGGAAAAGGTAATACAGATAGAAATGTCAGTATGGGCAGTGTTCATAAATGTTTAAATTATTATTATTATTATTATTATTAAGTTTATTTTCTTCTCTTCAGATTTCACACCTTCATCACATTTACAACATCAACAACAACATCCGAAAAAAAGGACAGACGGGTAGATGCCAATAGGCTTGTGAAATTCCCGTCCCCCAGAATCAACAAGCATCTCTCTCATTAGAATATGTAATCAATATGTATCGTAAATAATAAGATAAATAGTTTGTTGTTCTATTGCAGAATTCATTAATTGCGTGTGGTTCCTGGAAGGCATTAACCGCGAGGAACGAGGGCGCACTGTATTTCATCTGCCATATCTTTTCTCATATATTTGAAAGGTGACGGCGTTCTGTGATGTCGATGAGAAGAAGATCCACAAAGGTTTTTACACCTATGAGGAATCTCAGGTTAGATCAAACACTATAATGCAAATTATAGCAGGCATAATACAGTCTTATTTTTTTCTAACTGGATCACTGTAACTCTGAGACTAACACTCATGTGGGGTTTGTGTTTTTCTCTCTGTTGATATCAGGAAAGGCCTAAGCCAAAAATACCTGTTCTCCACTACAAAGCTGCCACTGCTCCTTTCATTATCTGTGTTAAACTGGTGAGCATAAAATGTGTTTTGATACTGCGCAATTTTTAACATTGTAGATTTTTGCAATCTTTCTGTGCTCTTACTTACTGTAGATTTTTTTTTAAGATTAAAAACTTTCTTTTTTTAAATTAATAAACAATACGTTTATGGTCAGTTATGAGCATTGCAACAACAGAAATAGAAGGTGTGATGTTCAATGTTGTTAGTGGGTATGCCCCACAGGTAGGATGTGAGCTGGAGGAGAAGGAGAAATTCTGGTTGGACTTTGATGAAGTGATGCAGAGCATACCTAGAAGTGAGAGAGTTGTCATCGGTGCAGACTTCAATGGACATGTTGGTGCAGGTAACAGAGGTGATGAGGAAGTGATGGGCAGGTTTGGTATCCAGGAGAGGAACGCAGAAGGACAGATGGTAGTTGACTTTGCAAAAAGGATGGAAATGGCTGTAGTGAATACTTTCTTCCAGAAGAGGCAGGAACATAGGGTGACCTATAAGAGTGGTGGTAGGAGCACACAGGTAGACTACATCTTGTGTAGACGATGTAACCTGAAGGAGATCAGTGACTGCAAAGTAGTGGTAGGCGAGAGTGTAGCCAAACAGCATAGAATGGTGGTGTGTAGGATGACTCTGGTGGTGAGGAAGATGAAGAGGACAAAGACAGAGCAGAAGACGAAATGGTGGAAGCTAAAAAAGGAAGAGTGTTGCATGACCTTTAGGAAGGAGTTAAGACAGGCTCTGGGTGGTCAGGAGGTGCTTCCAGATGACTGGACAACTACAGCTAATGTGATCAGGGAGACAGGTAGGAGAGTATTTGGTGTGTCATCTGGAAGGAAAGTAGATAAGGAGACTTGGTGGTGGAATGAGGAGGTACAGGAGTGTATACAAAGAAAGAGGTTAGCTAAGAAGAAGTGGGACACTGAGAGGACTGAGGAGAGTAGACAGGAGTACAGGGAGATACAGCGTAAGGTGAAGGTAGAGGTAGCAAAGGCCAAACAAGAAGCTTATGATGACTTGTATGCTAGGTTGGACAGTAAGGAGGGAGAGACTGATCTATACAGGCTGGCAAGACAGAGAGATAGAGATGGGAAGGACGTGCAGCAGATTAGGGTGATTAAGGATAGGGATGGAAGTCTATTGACAGGTGCCAGCAGTGTGATGGGAAGATGGAAAGAGTACTTTGAGGAGTTGATGAACGTGGAAAATGAGAGAGAACAAAGACTAGAAGAGGTGACTGTTGTGGACCAGGATGTAGCAAAGATTAGCCAGGATGAAGTGAGGAGAGCACTGAAGAGGATGAAGAGTGGAAAGGCAGTCGGTCCTGATGATATACCTGTAGAGGTTTGGAAGTGTCTAGGAGAGGTGGCAGTAGAGTTTCTGACTGGGTTGTTCAACAGGATCTTAGATAGTGAGAAGATGCCTGAGGAGTGGAGGAGAAGTGTGCTGGTGCCCATTTTTAAGAACAAGGGAGATGTGCAGAGTTGTGGCAACTACAGAGGAATAAAGCTGATGAGCCATACAATGAAGTTATGGGAAAGAGTAGTGGAAGCTAGACTAAGGGCAGAAGTGAGCATTTGTGAGCAGCAGTATGGTTTCATGCCAAAAAAGAGTACTACAGATGCAGTATTTGCTTTGAGGATGTTGATAGAGAAGTACAGAGAAGTCCAGAGGGAGCTGCATTGTGTTTTTGTAGATCTGGAGAAAGCTTATGACAGGGTGCCCAGAGAGGAACTGTGGTATTGTATGAGGAAGTCTGGAGTGGCAGAGAAGTATGTTAGAGCGGTGCAGGACATGTATGAGGACTGTAAGACAGTGGTGAGGTGTGCTGTAGGTGTGACAGAGGAGTTCAAGGTGGAGGTGGGACTGCATCAGGGATCAGCTCTGAGCCCCTTCTTGTTCGCTATGGTGATGGACAGGCTGACAGACGAGGTTAGACAGGAATCTCCATGGACTATGATGTTTGCAGATGACATTGTGATCTGCAGTGAGAGTAGGGAAGAGGTGGAGGAGAAGCTAGAGAGGTGGAGGTTTGTCCTGGAAAGGAGAGGGATGAAGGTTAGCCGCAGTAAGACAGAGTACATGTGTGTGAATGAGAGGGACCCAAGTGGAAGAGTGAGGTTACAGGGAGAAGAGATCAAGAAGGTGGAGGATTTTAAGTACTTGGGGTCAACAGTCCAGAGCAATGGAGAGTGGGGAAAAGAGGTGAAGAAGCGTGTCCAGGCAGGATGGAATGGGTGGAGAAAAGTGTCAGGTGTGATGTGTGATAGAAGAGTTTCAGCTAAAATGAAAGGAAAGGTGTACAAAACTGTGGTGAGACCAGCGATGTTGTTTGGTCTAGAGACAGTGTCACTGAGGAAAAGACAGGAGGCAGAGCTGGAGGTAGCAGAGATGAAGATGCTGAGGTTCTCTCTGGGAGTGACCAGGAAGGATAGGATCAGGAATGAGTACATCAGAGGGACAGCACATGTTAGAGGTTTTGGAGATAAAGTCAGAGAGGCCAGACTGAGATGGTTTGGACATGTCCAGAGGAGAGATAGTGAATATATTGGTAGAAGGATGCTGAGTTTTGAACTGCCAGGCAGGAGGCCTAGAGGAAGACCAAAGAGGAGGTTTATGGATGTAGTGAAAGAGGACATGAAGGTAGTTGGTGTGAGAGAAGAGGATGCAGAAGACAGGGTTAGATGGAGGCGGTTGATTCGCTGTGGCGACCCCTGAAGGGAAAAGCCAAAAGGAAAAGAAGATGAGCATTGCAACAACTGTTCATAATCAGACAATTCCCTGAACTTCCTACAAATACACAATTTATTTCTTTATTTATTCAGTTTATTTTTCTTTCCGGACATGTTATTACAACAGACTTCCCCTTCGTCACATTTTCAAAATCAACAGCAACGTCCGGAAAAAAAAAGGGCTGACGGGTAGAAGCCATTTGGCTTGTAATATTACCATACGCAGAATCAACAACATCTTTCCATTTTTTAAAGTCTCCTATGTTTTGCTACATTATCATAGCCAGGCACCGGTGCTTTCTGCAACCTGCTCTGCCGTCAGACAGCAGGTCAGTGAGAGCCACTTCGGTGACGCCCCTTGACTACCGTTGTTAGGGGGCGTAGTCTGGCTAGAGTCCCTTGTGAGGATTCCCCCTGGTGGCGTAGTGCGGCATGACTGCCGGCCAGACTGCCAACTTTTTTTCAGCTATCTTGTTTTTAACCAATATTAATATTAAGATTAATCCATATATAAGGCACATCGGATTATAAATCGCACTGCAGCTTTATGAGAAAATTATAGGCTTTTAGGTGCACCTTATAATGCAGAAAATACTGTCCTAAATATTGTCAGCCGTCTCAGATATGACCCTGAGCATGCTCACAATAACATTTCCCTCAGGCACAGCAAGTTTTGTTTACATTATAGATGATCAAGACAGAAGTTGACCTAGCCAGTATTTCTAGAGTCTCTGTACACGTTATTATGATTATCTGGGCTTGTACTAGGAGCTAGTATGACTAAGCCACTGTGGCTCAGTGTAAAAGAATTGAGCAAGCCACAAAAAGCCACACTCTGTGTCCAAGACTGCGCAGACGACCTGATGTTCATTGCAGGGGGTGTGGGGGGGTTCGGGGGGCCTCCCCCGGGAAATTTTTTGGAAAATGTGGTTGTTTCCTGCATTCTGATGGCAAAATCTTCTGTTCAGTTTACCTACAAAAATACACTAAGGTCAGCAGTTCATGCTTAACTATCTTTATTTCTGTCCTACTTTATGAATGTGAGATTCAACAATTGAAAACTTGCATTCGCTATGTGAAGATACAGTCATACAAAATAATACTCAATGTTTACTTGTAAGTTTTACTTAGGCTAGAAGACATTTTAACTTTGACCACCACCAACACCATTGGTATGCCATGGTTTATTTTATTTTATATTTTTTAATTCAATAACATGATTTTTTATTTCAATTTAAAAAGTCATGAAAAATAGCAAGCGAGGTGAATACATATTTACATGCATCGCTGGTTATTCCTGCTGGTCATAGGAACCAAAAGTCTAAGACTACAAACAAGTATTGATAATATCTTTCATTTACCTTCTGATCGGTCTGTCACTACTCCTACCCCCTCTCAGCATTCACCATTTGTTTATTAATGAGGATTTTAACACAAACTCCACTATAAAACACTGGATTCCTCGCCTTGTCATACACAAATTCACGGGTTCAGCTTGTAAAAAAACAATATTTTTGTTTTTCATTGGATGAGAGGAGGTTATGACCCCAGTGCATATTTAGTGATCGGGAGCACTCGGGTCACTTCGGCTATTTCCGTTGGCATCTTCTTCTTTTCCTTTCAGCTTGTCCCTTCAGGGGTCGCCACAGCGAATCAATTACCTCCATCTAACCCTGTCCTTTGCATCCTCTTCTCTCAAGAGGAGAAGCATGCTCCTAGGCATGCTTCGGCTAAATTCCGTCGGCATGCGGAAGTAACGGCGCTAGCTCCGCTCGCTAGTGGTAGTAACGGCGCAAGCGCCGCTCGCTAGCAGAAGTAGCGAGCGCCGCTAGCAAGCGCCGCTAGTGGCGAGAAGTCGTAAGTTTTAGCCTTTTTTCCGTAAAAATAAGAATGCCACTGTGGCTACAAAGTCTATAAACCTTTTAGCCAATCTGGAATTTATTTCGCCTATGGCGAAGTGGCAAATGGCTAGTGCAAGCCCAGATTATAATAAGAAATAACAAGCTGAAACAGTAACCATCATTTCCATCAGAGCTGTACCCTTGCAATGTCAAGTGTTTCTCAGCTTTTTTTAAAGGCAGATAGGGTTCCTACACTCCTGACTTCCTTGTTCAAATTGTTCCAATGTTTGACACCAGTAAAAAGAAAGAAAATGTTTTTAATGTAATTCTTGCTTTCTTCTGTAAAAATGCTGTTTTTTCTCTCAATTGGTAGTTGAACTCAGTATTCTGAAGTTGTGCTAGTATAAAACAGTACATCTGTCAGAAACACGTCTGACTTCCGGGTGACGCCATGTGTTAGACGGCACGGGGAAAAGGAGCTCTGATAAAAACCAATTAAAACTAGCTATGGGAAGCGAAACTCATGACAAAAAGCATCTAAAGTGCTCAGGGACTTGTTAAAGAAAACAAGAAAACGAGATGGAAAGGAAAGGAAGGCAAAATAAAAAGGAAAATGCCAGCGAAGGATTTACCGATACGACGGCGGATAAGACGCCGGTCAATGACGAACGAGACTCGGTAATACTGAATGAGATTCGCCGGCTGCGGCAAGAACATACTAAATTTGCCAAGGAAAATAGAAAGGCCATGACAAAAATACAGTCAAATATGAAGGAAATACTGGAAAGAACGACCTCTCTGGAGCAACAAACGCAACAGTTGGAAGAGAGACTCGGAGAAACAGAGGACCGAACTGCACGGTTGGAACGCACGGTTGCTTACATCCTCCACCAAAATGCAAAGATGACGGCCAAATGTGACGACTTAGAATCCAGACTAAGACGTAATAACATCAGGATACATGGCATCCCAGAGGGTTCTGAAAAAAAGGACACCATCAGCTTCGTGACTGAATTCATCCACTCATCAGTGGGCATAACGGAAGACACGGACATCTGCATTGAGAGAGTGCACCGCTCGATGGTCTCTAAGCCGAAGGAGGGAAATGCTCCACCACGAGCAATCATCGTCAGGTTCCTGGACTACGGAGTGAAGGACCGAGTTCTACGGCAGGCATGGAGGAAAAAGATCACTTATGAGGGAAAATCGGTGTACTTTAATCAAGACTACACAAACGAGATTCAAAGAAAAAAGAAACAGCTGCGTGATGTCATAAAAAAGTTAAAGGAGAAAAACGTGAAGGCACAATCCCCGTACCCCGCACAGCTGAAGGTATTCCTGGACTCGGGGACTCAGACTTTCACTACACTAATGGAGGCTGCACCCATGCTGAAGGACATGGGAATTCACATTAAAGAGGACGAGATGGACAAACTCCAGAGGATGATGGAGAGAGAAGCCTGGACCACAGTGATAGGAGCGAAGGAGAGGGGACAGCCACACATCACTGAGGATGAAAGGAAAGGAACCCTGAAACACAATTTAGTAATTCAAGAATCTGGATAAAATAACGTATAATTAAATATGGAGCTGGTGCAAAGTATTAAATTTAAGCAAAATTACAGAAATATTGGTTAAAATGAGCAAGTGGATAACTCAGTTTGAGTAAGTAGCAACTTTATTTAGCAGCAGGAAGTTGCAGGCACACATTGTGCAAAACCCCAGAGAGGATCCGCCCACCTCTCTTAATAGGGGATGTTTGGGAGTCAGGTTTGCTTATTATTTAGTAGTTTTTATGGAGATGTTTATGGTTTGTTTTTTGTTAAGTTTAGTTATGATACATAGGAGATGTGGAACAGAGATGTGTGGTCTTATTCCAACATGAACAGATTGAATTTGGTGACATATAATGTTCATGGGTTAAATCAACCAATTAAAAGAAAAAAAATTCTAAACCAGTTGAAACAATTACAATGTTCAATTGCTCTTCTTCAAGAAACCCATTTAACTGAAAGTGAATCTAGAAAATTAAAAAGGGAGTGGGTCAGCTATGTATTCCATGCTTCACATGGTAAGAGAAGAGGTGTAGCCATATTAATTAATAAGTCTGTACCATTCTGTGAAGAAAAGATAATTAGAGATAACATGGGGAGATATGTAATGGTAGTTGGCTCCATCGGAGGTGTGAATATATCTTTACTAAATATCTATGCCCCAAATGAAGAAAACGAGACATTCTATAAAATCATAGCTACTTTAATAACCAATAATGGGAAAGGAATGACAATGGTGGGGGGGGGGACTTAAACATGGTTCAAAATGGTAAATTGGATAGACTGCCTCCAGAACAAGGCTCTGCTACAAAAAAATCTAGAGTACTAAACAGTGTTATTAAGGAATTGGGTTTAATTGATCCGTGGAGGAGTAATAATGCTAAGGAAAAGGATTTTACATTTTATTCAAACCCACATGGTAGTTACTCTAGAATAGACTTCTGTATTTCAAAACAACATGCATAATGTTCTGTGTTGCGAGATTGACAGTATAACCATAAGTGACCATGCACTGGTCACATTGAGCTTAAGTCTAGACAATGAACCCTGCTTTAAATATTGGAGACTTAATGTGTCGATTTTATCAGATGAAAAGGTGGTGAATGAATTAAAAGAGACTATTAAGGAATACTTTCAAATAAATGACAAAGGCGAGGTCTCACCAACAACTCTGTGGGAGGTGGGGAAAGCAGTTATGAGAGGGAAAATAATTGAAATAACATCTAGATTGAAGAAAGCTCGCGTAGAAAAGCAAAAAATATTGGAAAGTAGGATTAAAGAATTGGAATTACAGCACAAACATACATCAAACAATTTTGTACTACTTGAACTGAAAAAAATTAGACACCAATTGGATGAAATCCCGACATATAAAGCAGAGGGTGCCTTACCTTTAATAAATCAAAAATACTATGAAAGTGGAAATAGAGCAAGTCGTTTCAGCTTAGAAAGGTCCAATCAAACCGGATTATCTCCATAATAAGACATCCAGTGTCTAAACAACTAATGGTAAAACCTACAGAGATAGCACAAGCATTCGCAGAATGCTACAAAAGATTATATGAAGATGCAGACATTGATCATTTAGAAAGCGAGAGGCAAGACTTTTTTAGCAAGTTACAATTACCATTTTTATCAACAACAGAGGCATCTGAACTGATACAACCAATTTCATCACAAGAAATATATGATGCTATAAAAACTCTAAAAAATAATAAATCTCCTGGGACAGATGGGTTGCCAGGGGAATACTATACATGTCTAGCAAAAGAAATTATCCCAGTTCTGACAAAAGTTTTTAATTATGCGCTGACATCGGCAGATCCACCTCAAATCTGGTCAGAAGCTGTTATTTCAGTATTATGTAAGGAGGACAAGGATCCTACTTCCCGTGAAGTATATAGACTTGTTAGTTTATTGTGTAATGATGTTAAAATACTGACAAGTATAGTGGCACAAAGAATGAAAGGACTTATGACATCATTAATTAAACTGGATCAGACGGGTTTTATTTCAGGAAGACAAGGAGCTAATAATATTAGGAGGACCCTGAACATAATAACATGCACTAAAAACAGTCCCAATTATAACGTTACTTAGTTTAGACGCACAAAAAGCCTTTGATCAAGTAAAATTGAATTTTTTGTATTGTACATTAACAATGCTTGAATTTCACTCAACTTTTATAGATTGGATAAAAATGATATACAAAAAACCCAAATCAAGAATCAGAGTTAACGGCTGCTGTTCTGAATTCTTCTACCTTAAAAGAGGAGTCAGACAAGGAGATTGTTTGAGTCCATTGTTATTTGCTCTGAGTATCGAACCTTTGGCCGAGTCAATCAGACAAAATGAAAACATGAAGGGAATATTAGATAATGGGGTATGGAACACAAAATATCCCTATTCGCAGATGATATACTAACATACATATGTGATCCATCTTCATCCATACCAGCACTTTAAAATAATTTGGGGGAATATGAAAAACTATCAGGATATAAAACAAATGAATCTAAATCAGTAGCCATGATGCCATCAGGTAAATACCCAACTGAACTAGAAGAGAAGACAAAGTTTAAATGGACAAGCAAAGGATTTAAATATTTGGGCATTACAATCACCCCTGTCACATCACAACTATTTGAAGCAAACTATGGGAAATTGATAGGTGATATAAAAAAGGACTTAAGTAGGTGGGAGGTTTTACCTTTAAACCTACTGGGAAGAATAGAAACTGAGAATGAACATCCTGCCAAGATTGTTATTTTTATTTCAGTCACTGCCCATTGTAATTTCTAATTCTATCCTAACAACGTTAGATAAAACAATGTCAAAATTTCTATGGCAACATAAAAGAATCAGAATCAAATATAAAACACTTTTGCAGCCTAAAGTCAAGGGAGGGTTGAACCTACCCAATTTACAGCTTTATTACTGGGCTGCACAAATTCGAGCTTTAATCATCTGGATAAATAATGACACGGACACGGTTTGGGTGAAGATGGAACAAAGTTCATGTAAAAAATTTCTTTAGAATCACTTCCTTTTGTGACTCAGGAGGAAACGAGGAGGAAACTCGGAATAGAAAATGAATGAATTAAAGGAACAATGAAGATATGGTCAGTTGTAAAAAAACAATTGGGCATATCCAAATCAATCACTAGAGCCACCAAAATATCTAAGAATCCAGACTTTTTGCCGTCTACACTTGATGCTGGGTATAAAAAATGGTAAAATAAAAGACAAAATATAATAAAAAGGGGGACTATATCAAAAATATATAAGGCTCTACAACAGGATTCTAAGGACAGTAATTCAGGGGTTAAAGAGAAATGGGAACTGGAAGCTAATATCATAATAACAGATAAACAATGGGAAGACACCTTTGAAGTAGGCCATAAATTAACTAGTAGTCCAACACTTAGGGAATTTGACTCGAAGGTTAAAATGCGATATTTTAATACTCCGGTGGTAAAGTCAAAATATAGTAAGACATCTAATTTGTGCTGGAGGGGATGTGGAAAGGTGGGAGACCACACACATATATTTTGGGACTGTCCCAAACTTTCAACTTTCTGGAAAGATATTCAAGAAGAAATTAAACATGTTTTGGGCATGAATATTATTTTAAATCCAGCATTGGCCATTTTAGGGATACCCTCAACTAATATTATAGACAAAGATATGATTTATTTACTCAGAATAATACTTCTGGTCGCAAAAAAATGTGTGACGGCTGCGTGGCTGGACAAACATCCCCCCAGAATAACACAATCGAGAGAGAGAATAAAAAATGTATACTCTATGGAGAAAATCACTGCAAAAATACAACTGAAAACAGAGAAATTTATGTCAAGATGGACACCAATTATGAAGGCTATACAAGTTTATGTATGAATGTACAGGAATATATATACGTACATAAGGATAATAAGAGATGTATATATTTTTTAAAAAATCATTTATGTTTGGTTTTTTGTGTGTGGTTTTTTTTTCCTTTAAATTATTAATTATTATCCAATTTAATGTATAACATGGGAACTGTTCTTTTCTTTGTAATTTATGTGTACATTTCCCGGTCTTTGGTTTAATTGTTGAATAAAAACTAAGTTAAAAAAAAACAAACAGTACATCTGAAATTTATAATTTGGAATGCTTATTTTTGTAACAACTAACATTAGCTCAGTCCACTAGGTCTTGGGCTGGGGACCAGCCCAAGACAAATTTGGACTGTGAAATGGTAGTTAGGGAGGTACACCATAAAGGAGCTGCCACTCTCCCATCATCTTTGTCTTTATGTATGTATTCTTTGTAATATTGTTAATTGGGTTTGTCTTGAGTGTTTATTGTCGTTCATTGTCAGGTTTGTGTGTGGTTTTTGCCGGCCAGGCGTGAGCTGGTTAGCAGCCACTCAGACGCCGTCATGGCGTATGGTGGCTTCACATCGCTGACAAGGAGTCACGAGATCAGGGTGGTTTCTCCTTGCACCACTTGTGGTGGGGATGTTATCCGGATGAACAGGGCAATTGTTATTTTCGTGGAGAAGGTGAACAGGTGAAGTTGCTAATTGAAAAGTGGATAACTGCAAATGGACTGTTTGAACAGGTCATGCCGTTGTCACAGCCGGCATCTAAAATCACGCTGTCAAACATTCCCTGTTTCATAAGTGACAAATTCCTGATTAAAGAACTCTCTTGACAAGGAAAAGTTGTCAAGAGAGTTGAAAGTCTTGTCGGGGTGCAAGTCCCCGCAGCTGAAACATGTTGTGTGTCACTTTTGACAGGTATCAATTATCCTTAACACTAAAGCGGAAGAATTTAATTGCCACTTTGTTGTTAAGGTAGATGACTACGACTACACGCTGCACACCACCTCCTCTCGGCTTAAATGTTTTGGCTGTGGAGAGGAGGGTCACATTGTTAGTGCCTGTCCGAGGTACATCAGCAGTGCTCCGCAGGACCCGCCCGGTGAGACGGCGGTACCCACCGCCCCTCCGAGGCGTCCCATTCCGGCTCTACGGCGCCGAAGCTGGTCAGCTTGAGGTCAGACCGAGTGTTCAAGACAGTAGTGATATTGAGGATTGTATGTCTGATTGCAGTGAGCTATCTCAGTCCAGTCACCTGCCAGTCAACAGCACGTTTTGTACCCAGAAAAAATGTTTAAAATGTTCTTACAACAAACTAAAGGCATTAAAGGTGTGAATCTGGAACAGTTATTTCCTGACAAATTAATTTTTTTTATAATTCGGCGAAACGACTTATTAAAAACAGAGCCATGTCAGAACTCAGTGACCAAGAGATATATCGTCTCAAAAAGCAAATGAATGAAGTACGTAAACAACTGAGTTTTTAATTTTGATGAGGCTGACTGTATTGTTGTATTTCCTGTTTATTTATTTTAAGGTTCTTACTTTTAACATCTCCCTCATCATAGATTCTTTTAGAGTGGGGGGACGTTAAACATAAAAGGAGCCAGAAAAGAAAGGAAAAGGGCAATAGTTTTTGACACAGCAAGGAGGAAAACTATTGACATTCTGTTTTTACAAGAAACACACAGCGATGACAGCAATAAGGAGGACTGGATGAAGGAGTGGGAAGGACAGGTGGTCCTGTGCAATAACGCCACGCTGAGTAGTGGAGTGGGCTTGCTGTTCTCCAGAACTTTTAACCCAACATCTCTGGAGGTCATAAAGGGGAGGCGTCTTTTAGCAAAGGCACTTTTTGAGCACCGCACCCTGGTTTTTATGAATATTTATGCTTCAACAAACGGTGCAGAGAGGAAGAACTAGACTGAATTGCTGTGGCTCAGAGGATTTTTTTGTTCTTGGGTGGGGATTTTAACTGTACTGAGGGTGGGGTTTTAGACCGTAATCATGCAGCGCCTCACCCAGCATCCCAACATACTCTGAAACAGCTGGTCTGTTCTCATGGCCTGGTGGCTGTGTGGAGGAGGATGTATCCAGACTGCCGACACTACACTTGATCCCACCTAACAGAGGACAGGGTGTGTTTAGCCAGGCTGGATCGTTTTTACTGTTTTAAACCCCATTTCAGTGTTTTTAGGGATTGTAAAATAATGCCAGCTGTTTTTACATATCATTATTTGGTTTTATGTCACGTTGTGATAAGAAATATTTTACCTAGGAGTTCACACTGGCATTTTAATTCAGTTTTAGCTTTAGACAGAGGCTTTAGAGAGGTTTAGAGAGGTTATCTTTAGAGAGGTTATTTTTGGAGCACTTTTAGACTTATAAAAGCTGATTTTACTTCTCTTAGGCAGTGGTGGGACTATGGCAAAACGGAGATAAAACTCCTGTGCCAGCAGTATACTCTGAACGTCACACGTGACACCTGCCGGTCTATGAAGGACCTGTAGGCTGAGATCGTGGAGTTAGAGACAAGCGCATCCACAGGAAACAAGGGGTGTGTTGAAATCCTCAAGTCCAAAAGAATGGCTTTAGCCAACCTGTTGGATACTTAAGTACAGGGTGCACTGGTCTGATCCAGGGTGCAAAACTTCACAGAGATGGATGCGCCCTCTAGCTTCTTCTTTTGCCTGGAGAGGAAGCATGGACAGACCAATGTGATCCACTCCCTGCTATCTGACACAGGGCAGGAGCTGACAGAGCCTGGACAGATTAGAAGGCGAGCTGTGAGTTTTTATTCATCTTTGTAAGACAGTGAATACCAAGAAAACCAGCCACTGTTGGAGGAGTTTTGTGCAGAGCTACCTCACGTCTCTACGGAGATAAACTCACAGCTCGACCGGCCACTGGAGTTGGAGGAGCTCCACACTACCCTGCAGAGTATGCAGGGACAACGGGCGATGGGCATTGATGATCTGACAGTCGAATTCTACAAAGCCTTCTGGGACATTCTAGCACGTGATGTGCTGGAAGTGTTTAACGAAAGTCTGGCCTAGGGCTCTGAGCCACTGTCCTGCCGGAGGGCTGTCGTTGCTCTCCTGCCTAAAAAAGGCAATCTGCAGGACATCAAGAACTGGTGCCCTGTGTCACTGCTTTGCACGGATTATAAGGTTCTGTCCAAGGCTTTGGCTACCAGGCTGAGGGAAACTATGGAGCAGGTTATCTACCGGGATCAGACCTACTGTGTGCCCGGCAGGTCAATGGTAGACAATGTCTACCTAATTCGAGATGTTTTGGAAGTTTCCAGCTCATTGGGTATAAATGCTGGTCTCATTTCATTGGATCAGGAAAAGGCATTTGACCGTGTTGAGCACAGCTTCCTCTGGAAAACTATGGAGAAGTTTGGGTTCTGCACCGGTTTTATTTCCAAGATCCGGGTGTTGTACAGTGACGTTGAGAGTATTCTGAAGTCTAACGGCAGTTTGTGTGCTCCTTTCAGGGTGCACCAGGGCATCCAGCAGGGCTGTGCTCTGTCTGGGATGCTCTATGCACTCTTCCTAGAACCCTCCTCTGTAAAATCCGCAAAAGCATTGACGGTTTGATTTTACCTGGTTTTAAAGAGAGCATTATTTTATCTGCCTATGCTGATGATGTTGTTGTTCTTATTAAATTGGTTGCTCCCCAGAATGTCATACAGAGGTCGAGTTTTAGTCATAAACAACCTGGTGGCCTCACAGCTGTGGCACCCCTTGGCCTCTATGGACCCTCCATCAGGGTTTCTAGCCCAGAAATCCAGACTAAACTTGTTGACTTTTTCTGGGATGGGCTACATTTGGGTGCCTTAGGTAGTGTTGTTTTTATCGAGAGAGGAGGGAGGACAGGGCCTCATCCACCTGGCTAGTAGAACAGCCTCGTTCAGATTACAGTTTATCCAGCGGTTTCTGACTGGACCAGCGGATCTGACGTGGAGAGAGGTGGCCAGCTGCATATGCACTGTTTTTAATTGATTCTAAATTTCTCAAGTAAAATGGTTTGCCTCCTTTTTATCATGGTGTTTTTAAGCCATGGGCCCTTTTTAAAAGCAGTTCAGGAAAAAGCTCTGACTCTCTATTCTGGTTACTGAAGGAACCACTAGTACATGGAGCCAGGCTGGATGTCTGCAGGGGCCACACCTGGGCTTTTGACAGCACTTTGCAGAATCAGGATTCTGACCCTCCAGCAGCTGGTGGACAACGCCGGGCCGGTGTTGGTGGATGCCCTGGCTGTGAGCTCCCTGCTGAACATCCAGTCCATCAGGGTGGCTTAGATGGTGCTAGAACTGTGGAGGTAAAGACTCTCTGGGAGGGAGAGAGGTCTCCTCCTGGATTATAGTAGAGGAACTGTGCCAGACAACAAAGATCCTTGGCAAACAGCCAACAAAAAATACTGTATAAAAACTGTGCAAAAGTAATGAACAAGAAAGGGCTGTGTGACAGAGTCCCCACTGCCTGGACCAACAGAATGACGGGAAATGGACCTGACCCATAGTGGAGACTTATACAAACCTCCTCTCAAGAAAAAAACAGCTGACCTCCAGTGGAGGATTTTACACGGTGCCATCGGTTCCAATGCTTTTATCTCTGTTTTTAATCCTGCTGTGTCAAGCCAGTGTCCCTTCTGTCCCCTTCATGAGACAGTCTTTCATGTTTTTAATGAGTGTAAGAGACTTGCAGTGCTCTTCACTCTTTTAACAAATGCTTTTAATCTGTTCAGTGAAAATTTTAATATCAGAAAATTTATTTATGGTGCTGGTTACAAGAAATTAATCAAAAAAAGTGGCAGCCTTTAAATGTTATCTCTAGAGAAGCAAAACTCGCAATTTATGTGACCAGAAAGATGAAGATTGAAACCAATACACTTCAAGAAGCAGCTTCTGTTTTTTGTTGTAACATCAGATGTCGCTTACAACTGGAATTTGGTTTTTATAAAATGACAAAAGACCTGAATAGCTTTAGGAACATCTGGTGCCACAAAAATGTCCTATGCACTTTAGTTGATGAACAACTTACTTTTGCAAATTTCCTGCTGTAATGCACTGATTTTAAAATTGTTCTTATTTTTATTGATGGTTTTTAGTATTTTTGAAGCACTTTTGCTCTTTTCATGTAATGTAAAATTGTAAAATGTTTGAGTGTAATTAAAGTGTTTTTGTAAAAATCTAATCTTCTCCTTCTCCTCGTCCTCCTCGTCCTCCTCTGGAAGACTTTCATTATTGAGACACAGCATTATATTCCTTATTTGATTCTTTTGATGTAGAAATAGTTTCCTCTAATGATGTCACTTTATTTGTAGGACATGACTGGAGGCGCTCTCGAGGAAAACCTTAATTCTTTGCATCTAAAGGAAGGAAAAGACTATTACCATTTCAACTGAGAGCTTGGGGAGTGAAGAACACATGAGGAGCCCTGCCACTGTAACATGCAGATGACTGAGGGATGAGCAGATGTCAACAGGAAGACTGACCAATTTATGGAATGAGGAGACACAGATAATCTGTCTGTTTAGGTTCTCAGTTATCCAGGTCATGGTTATCCAAAGTTGTTTAAGTCAATCCACTGTACTTTAAGAAAGTTCTTGAGGACGTTTTGTCTCACCTCCAAGAGATGTCTTCAGTTCTGAAGAATGTATTATTACTGTGTGAAATGGAGTCAAAGTTGTTAATTGAACAGTCTCAAAATAACATTGCTTTTAACAAAAACAAAGAGCGAACTATTGATATACTTGTGGGAATAAATTTCTTTCAGCTATTCTTCATCACTAGTACATGGTATCATACTTGTTGCTCAGTTAAACAAATCACACAAAGAGCAATTGCTATACCCTGAGTGAAAATTATTTCAGGAGAGGCAGAAAAACAGAAAGTGTTTTGTGGATCGCTGCTGTATTGTCAAGTTGGTGGATCAAAGAGTTGTAAATTTGTAACATTTTTTTACATTGACAAGACAATCATAATACTTTATTAATGCCTGAGGGTGCAATTAAATAGATACAATGTCTGTATTAGAGAAAGAAACACAACAATATTGACAGATTGACAGACCTTAAACCAGGCACTACAGCTTGAAAAGAAACCTACATGTTAATATGACTGCAAATTCTACTTTGAGGGATTTAACTGTTTTAAGTAGACTGAGCTACGCATTACAGCTGCCAGCCATTGGAAAGTTAATTAAACATTAATAAAAAAAATTTCTACAATATTATCCAATCCAGTCCACTTTATTTATATAGCACAATTTAAGTAAACACAAGGTTTACAAAGTGCTGCACAGTCAATAGATAAAAACACAACAAATGCACCATAAGAACATAAACATAATGTAGTTAAATAAAATATCAAGTAAAAAAATAACTTAAAAGTGGAAATTCCTTAGCCCATTCCTTAGTTCAGGAGCTGATACCGAAAATGGGCGTTCCCCTCTGAGCTTCAGCCTGACTTCAGGCTGTATGGAGCAGCTGGGTGTGTCCGCGTGAAGTAGCTCAGAGAGGTAGGGTATGGCGAGGCCATTTATGGTTTCAAAAGCAAATAAAAGGATTTTAAAATGAATCCTAAAATGTATGGGCAGCCAGTTCAGTGAAGTTAAAATCAGTGAAATATGCTCATACTTTTTTGTTCCTGTTAAAAGATGTGCAGCAGCATTCTGGAACAGTTAAACCTGGGCAATGGAGGACCCACTAACCCCCAGATAAAGTCGGGTACAGTAATCCAGCCAAGTGGTCACAAAGGCGTGCATTACGGTCTCAAAATGTTTTTTCCCTAAAATTGGTTTAATTTTTGCCAACTGCCTCAACTAGAAAAAGCTCGACTTCACCACTGTTTTAATCTATCTGTCATATTTAAGCTCCTTATCCACTTTTGCCCCCAATTTGTTCACAACTCTATTGTTGTATTTTGTTGACCAATCAAGATCGAATACGGGGGTTTCAGAAGTGCTACCAAAATTCATGACTTCAGTCTTTTTTTGATAAAAATTGAGAAAATTCAGTGACAACCAGGTTTGAATGTCACATAAACAATCAAGGAGCAATGTCAGACTTCTTAAGAGGGACATACTGTATATCTGACTATCATCAGCATAAAAATGAAAAGAAATGCCATGTTTTCTTAGAATTGCACCAAGTGGGAGTAAATATAGAGAAAGTAACAGAGGGCCAAGCACAGAGCCCTGTGGTACCCCACATGAGAGAGGGGCAGTGGAGGACACACTGCCCCTCTTATGACACACTGCCCCTATTATGTCAGTAGCGTGCAGAGATAAAGTCAAGAGCAAAAGCCTTGTGTAAGCTATATCGTGTATACTATGAGATAGCTACTTTTCACTTAAGTTTAGCTCAATTTTTAACTGCAATCCATTTTCCCAAACCATCAATTTGGTAATTAGGTCTTTGCTGATCCAAATCCAGGTCACGGGTTATGCTGGAGCCAGGAAATCTTGCTGTGCGGCAACAATGCTACCCACTCTTCCACCGTGTCTGTTATCCTAACCTTAAGTATTTATTCTTCTTCCATGTGTTTCTAGTCGCTAACTGCTTCTACATGCTTCCAGGTATGAGGAACCTTAATATATCAAAATGTAAATTTCTTCTAGTACCTGAGCTTGTCTACAGATGTCAGCCGGCATCTTATCCAGAGTGTCTCCCACCTTTTGCCGGGTGGGAAAGGCTCTAGTTGACCTGTGATCCACAAATGGATGGATGGAAAGTTCCAGTCGCTTTAAAAAAAGACGTTGAGAAAGAACTGAAACGAATGGAAAGCCTTGATGTCATAGAGAGACAAACAGAGCCCACAGATTGGGTGAGCAGCATGGTGACCGTGGTGAAACCACACAAAATCACAATATGTCTTGATCCACAAGATTTGAATAAGGCGATAAGAAGAGAACACTATCCTCTCAAGACAGTGGAGGAAGTAGTAGCAGAAATGCCTAACGCAAAGGTTTTCTCTGTTTTGGATGCCAATCATGGCTACTGGCAAATCCAGTTAGATGACGAGAGCTCCAAACTCTGCACTTTCAACTCACCGCTGGGAAGGTACAGATTTAAGAGACTTCCTTTTGGCATATCCTCAGCGCCAGAAGTCTTTCAGAGGTGCTTGGAACAACATCTAGAAGGACTTGAAGGAGTGGTGAATGTTGTTGATGATATTCTGGTGTGGGGTGAAGACCAAGAGTCACATGACAACAGATTGAGGAAGCTGCTGAACAGACTGAGAAGCATAAACCTGAAACTCAACAGGGACAAATGCAAAATTGGACTCAATGAAATCAGCTACATCGGACACGTATTGAGCAAAGATGGACTGAAACCAGACATGGAAAAATTGAGAGCCATACAAGGAATACCAGAGCCACAGGACAAAACAGAACTGCAGAGGTTCTTAGGAACGGTGCAATATGTCGCCAAATTCATTCCAAATCTCTCAGAAGAGTCTGCACCACTCAGGAAGCTACTGGAAGGAGAAACTATTTGGCACTGGGAACACAAACAACAAAAGAGCTTCTCAAGACTCAAGGAACTTGTGAGTAACACACCAGTGCTGAAATATTATGATGTTGAAAAGCCTGTCACACTCAGTCGATGCAAGCACAAGTGTTCTGGGAGCAGTAATCTTACAAGAAGGACATCCAATAGCATATGGCTCCAGGTCACTAACAGAATGTGAAAAAGGATATGCCCAAATTGAAAAAGAGCTGCTTGCTACTGTGTTTGGCTGTGAAAGATTTCACCAATACCTGTATGGGAGATCTGTGCAGGTTGAATCGGATCACAAACCCTTAGAGACAATCTTTAAAAAGTCTCTTCACAAGGCACCAGCCAGCCTGCAGAGGATGTTAATGAGGCTTCAAAAATACAGCCTACAAGTGACTTACAAGCCTGGTAAAGAAATGCACATTGCAGATGCATTAAGCAGAGGCAGTTTGAAAGATCTCCCTGATGTCACACAGGAGAAAGAGTTTGAGGTGAGCTACATAGCCCAACAGCTACCAGTGTCAGAAGAGAAACTGGGTCAGTTCAAAGAGGCCACACGACAGGATGAGACGCTGAGACTGCTTATAGCTACAATTCAGAACAGATGGCCTGAGTCACGGAGACAATTTCCAGAGGAATTACAACAGTACTGGACATTCAAGGAAGAATTTGCATACTCTGATGGACTTGTGTTCAAGAATTCAAAACTGATTGTGCCAGCAAAGATGAGACAAGAGATGGTGGAGAAAATTCATGAATCTCACATGGGAATTGTGAAAAGTAAGGAAAGGGCCAGAGATATCTTGTTCTGGCCAGGGATCGCCAAAGAGATTGGGGATTCGATACAGAAATGTGCAGTGTGCAACAAACACAGAAATCAAAATCCAGGAGAGCCTTTGATATCCCATCCAGTCCCAGAGACAGCTTGGTCAAAGGTGGGAATGGATTTATTCCATTTCAATAATGCTGAATATATTCTCTGTGTGGACTACTTTTCCAAGTACCCTGAAATCATAAAACTAAGCGGTACAACAAGCAAGCACATCATAACTGCTTTGAAATCTGTTTTTGCTAGACATGGTGTGCCTGATGAACTCTTCTCTGACAATGGAAGGCAACTAGTCAGTGAAGAAATGCAGGAGTTTGCAACAAGCTGGGAGTTCACACATACCACCTCAAGCCCAGAGTTTCCGCAATCAAATGGCCAATCCGAAAGAGCCATTCAAACAGTGAAACGTCTGTTAAAAAAGGCACAAGACAGTCACACAGACCCATACATTGCTCTTTTAGAGTACAGGAACACACCACTGGGTGGAGTAGGCTGTTCTCCTGCACAGCTTCTGATGGGTAGAAGACTAAAAACAAAACTTCCAGTGTCAAATAGCTTGCTACAGCCCCAAGTCTTCAAACAAGTAAGAAACAGTTTGATAAATAGACAAAACAAGCAGAAAAGCTACTTTGATCGTGGAACAAGGAAACTGCCGGAAGTGAAAGAAGGAGAAAGAGTGAGTATCAGACAGCAAGACATGTGGCAACCTGCTGTTATTCTGAACACACATGATAAGCCAAGGTCCTACATTGTCCAGACAGACAAGGACCAAATCTACAGAAGACACATTCTGAAAACGAAAGAAAACTGGACCTTAACACAACCAACAGAGACTGATGACAACTTACCTGATCCACCACAACTGAGAGAAACTGAACACAGTGATGATGTACAGGAGAGATTCTCACCTGAGAAACAAGTACCTGCAGCATGTCATCCATCACCTGTTGTCACACCCAAGTCGAACAAAACAAATGAGACTGTGAAAACCACACGGTGTGGGAGGCCAATAAGAATTCCGCTAAGATTCAAAGAATAAGGACATATGTAAAAAAAAAAATGTTTCTGATGTGCTATTGACATGACCTACTAATTAGTTGTAAGTTTGTAGACAACTATGTGTTGATTTATAATGTGACATTAGTAGAAACTCAGTTTGTTGTTTATTACAAGAGGTAAAAAATCTAAAGAAAGGGAGATGTCTCGTATGTGTGCTGTACTGGAGATCACCAGTAGGTGATGCTGTAACACTAAGAGCATGATGGTCTACAGGTACCGAAGGGAGAGAATAAAAAACATTATTATGTTGTACCTCACGCTGCCTCACGGTCTGATATATAACACCAGGGATTTCGGTTTCACAAACACGCTTCAGGGTTAGTTTTTCTAACCCAGATTAAGTTGACCCGCACAACTTGTAAAAAAGCCATCATCAATGGAACCCTGATTCATCGATTCACCATGACGATGGACGAGACGCGCACCGCAACGCTTTACAGCAGTCGGAGTACAGATTTTAATTTATGAATATGAAGACTTTGAGGAAATTTCCAGAAGAAAGAGAACAGCGTTGCAGCTGCAAAGAAGAGCGAGATGTCGTGGGAGTGAATTGCTGCTCAAGTCGATGCATAAGTTCTAAGTCCGTTGCACTCACGGTAAAAATACGTAGGTAAACGGCTTCAATAATAGTTTATTAATTTATTGTATTTAGGTGCGATCCAGTGGGGGGAGAAGCGCACGTCAGCAGCTGAGACTGAAAATAAAAACATCATTCACACAGGTCAGACTTCTGCATCATCTCGTTATGGATCCTCCTCATCATCATTATGTTTGATATTGTACAATAAATATTAAGTGGACGTTTGACTATTCAGTTGTTTCATCGCCAACATAATGCTCTTTTCACGCACATAAATGCGCCCTCATTCTATAAAACAAGGAAATACATTAAAACGTTTTATTGTTGTGTAGATAAAACAGCAAATCGGCATATGCACGTTACAAAAACAGTTGAGAAGGATATTCACACCATTGCGTACACCTATATTATATAAAAACTGAAATCCAGAGCTGACATGTAGCTCGTTTGATACAGTAATAGCCAAAACTGCTTTAGTTCTGACATCAGTGGCTGTGACATTGTACTGCTTATAACTGCTTTAAGGTATTCCAAGTTTTATTTTCTGTCTGTTTTAGTCAAATGATACACGCAGGAGTTAATAATTGATAAAAACAATAAGAAATTAACAAGAAATAGAAGAAAACAAAGGTGGTGTAATATTTTATGTTACTGATTGTTCTCTTCCCATTGCTTCACATTCTGGTGGAATACAGAGTGTGACATTTATCCTCTACTGAAGTATTAACAAATTATCATCCTTTTATAACAGAGCATGGATGGACAGTAGCAGAAGAGTCCCAACTGCACAGATTATCACAGTGAAATAGACGCTCAGTGACCACCAGCGGTTCATTCTGTGGAATTCATATGCAACTATGTTTTAATGTCCTCCTCATGTAAACCCACACATCTGCTGAAGAAGTTTATAGAATTAACTTTCTAAAAAAGTACAGAAAATAGAAATGGTTTAGTAGGACCTCCAGATTAGGAGGACAGATCTGGACATAGAAATACTGGAGCACAAGTTGGAGGTGCACTGAAAAAAAAGTCTGTTGGTTAAACATAAAAAAAATATGTACATCGGTTGCACATATTAAAATTGTTTACTCTAAAAGGGTTATTCATGTTCAGTATACATAATTATCACTTGTTAAACCAAAATGACTTTTTCATATACATTACACACAATGTGTTAATGTTAAATCAATATAATTTTATAAGCTATTCAATCACATTGCACACCATTGAATTATATCACTTCAACATAATTTAATTCTAGTCATTCTACTTGATTTATTATCATTTCTATAACCTGATTTTTTTGTTCTAATCTAATGAAATGATTATATTCGTTAAACAAAACAAGAATATATCTTTTTAAACCAAAACTTCTTTATTTTGATAATAAGATCAATCAGAATACAAGTTTTACATCTGTATCCACTCATTAACAGAATGTAAAACATCAAACCAAGTATAATCGAATACATTTCACTTGTAATAATGCACATATGATGCAAGTTGAACTTGACTGAAACACAATACACCGATAAACATGGAAATTGGTGAACAAAAAGCAAGGCAGTTCAGTGACATTAAGTGAAAGACATGTCCAAAGGCATCTGTAAGAGTAAAAAAAAACAAGTAACATACTGAATCCTTGATCGCTACAATGGAAGCAATGGCTAACATGGACAACTGCATACTGTTCCCCTACCCATGAACAAATTGTTCAAACAGTTCATTGACAGAGTCTGTTTTTGAGAACCTGGGCTTTCTTGGAGAGTGTATTACCTTCCAGCTTCATGACAATCTTCTGTAGGACTTCAAAGGGGTACTTCAGTTCAGCAGGACAATTTAGGTTCAAAGCATACAGCAGTCCAAACAACATGGAAGCTGCAAAAGCCAGATTGTCCAAATCCTGCAACACAGTCTGGCCCTCAAGGACGATCCCGATGTCCTCTGGTTTATCACTGGCATTTTGTTTGATCACATAGATTCCCACAGTGGTCTCCTCAATGGCCTCCTGGATGCGGCCTTCGTCGGTGGCCTGTAGAGGACATATTAAGTTAAAATGAAAATACAGTCTGCTGCTCATGTTAAAATCTCTTAAGATCGTAAAAGCTCCTAAGTTAGTGTGTGGACTATGACTTAATGAGTAAGTACATACACTGTACAGACAAAAGCAATGGGCAGTGTGAAAACATCCCATTCTAAATCCAGAGGCATTCATATGGAGTTGGTCCCCCTTTGCAGACATGTGTACCGATACATTTGTCCATATAGTGTATGTGGACCCTGAGGCAAGACCAGTTGAGAACCACTGACTTACACTACTTAAGTGTTAATACTGCTAAATGCTAAAATCTCTAAATATTGTTTGTTTACTTGCACTGGTAATCACTTGATCTTCTATCATATGATGTGCAGAAGAAATTATGAAAACCAAAATGCATTTTGGGTAACACATGCACCTTTAAGGGTTGATGTCACTTAAGTCCAGTTTGATTTTCAGAGTAGTGGAATGGCAAGACAACAGCAGGGACTCCCAAGATGGCATGTGATGAGGGGAAAGCAATCAGGGCTTCTCAAATGAATACACCATTAGTCACAAGTGGTTGCAGAACAGATTAAGTTATTTCAAACTTTAAAAAAAAACTGGTGAACTATAATCCTCATTTGTCCGCCAGGGATGAAAGTGTCAGGTTAGTCAATCCAATTTTCTCCAAAATTTTGTGTCACGCTCCTAACTTTTTGGGAGCGTGGCACTAACAAGTAAAAAAGTTAATTTCAGAGCCCTGCCTGGGGCACAAGCATTCTACATGATTTCCTGAACTACTGAGGTTTGGATTTTCAGAAATTTTGAACAAAATCTAAAAACTCAATATTATGAATTTATGAACAACTAAACTGTACTTACCGTATGTTCCTTCACAAGATTTTCTGGGTCCTTGTTGAGGTACAGGCAGAGTCCCTTGATAGTACATTCTCTTCTCAGGTCAATGTCGTCATCCTGGTTAAAGCACAACAACATGCCATGTAATTAGAATCCCTTTTCTATATTCAGATTAGCAGTTAGGGTACAATTGTTATCTATGTATCACTCCGCTTTATTAGTGTTCAGTAATAACTATTAACTGCATTAACAGTCAGGACTTACATTGTAAATTCACACCACAACAGCGCAAAGATGAATATGTTTTCTAAAATAACCAGAGTTAAAGCGTTAATGGTGGTTAGAAGACACCACGTGGGAGGAAAAGCTTGGATACCGATGGCCGCTTTTTCCATTTTTTGCCCCCATTGTTGACTGTTGGCAGTGCTGCCTCACAGACTGTGTTTCTGGTTTTGGTGATGACTATTGGCTATAAAGAGTCATGAGCAGATACTATGGTGGAAACCTCCAGGCAAGCTAGATTGCAGTCAGGGAATGGACATGCTTTAGTTAGCAAGAGAACATAGTCACCCACACACAATTCATGTCCCGAAGTCTCACGCTGCACGGCTGAAAACCAATGATGGCCCCCATCTTTTATAGACGGAAGACTATGTATTAAGGCCTGTAAGTCACTCTGTGGGAACAGTCTAAACACCCGAGATCTAAGCCCAGTGACGGGATCCACATGCTCCAGCAATGGAGCTTGCATGGAAACATCATTGTGTGACCGCTGGTTCGTACTGAACTCAGACTGTTCAGGAACAGTAAATAACCAAATTACAAGATTTGTTTAAGTTGGTGAACAGGCCACAGATATTTTAAAAAATTGCACAAGCGACGGTCCAATAACGGGCAGAGACAAAGTTCTTCCCCCAAGACTATAAAAACTTTATAAAAAGAGTAAAAAGAACAAGAATGCCAAAAGACCTATCAGACCTCTCAGGTCTACATGAGCCCTGCAGGACGGCCGGGATGACTGTAATTAGGGAGCCAATCGAGGCCGGAACACTCACCAAGCTCCGTGCCCAACACTCACACTCACACAGCAAACAACCAAAAAGACAAGGGGTAAAGTGTAAAACGTGAAGGCTGTGTAAAAAACCACTACACACACAAATTAAGGAGAGTGTGGAGCTGAAGTGAGGGACCCCGACCACCGATGGCTCCACCGTCCAAAGCAAATCCCCGTCACCGGCCCCGCAGCTCTCATGCAATAGAAAGAACAATTAAAAACACGTTAAAAGCTAGCAGGACTGCTGCAACAGTACTGCTTATTGTCTTGGGGGAAAATACAAGCCTAGAATAAAGTCAAAGAGTATAAAAGGACACGAAAGCCTAATCAATAAAATTGAGTAAAATGAAACAATTAAAAGCAAACATTGAAACCCAACTATAAAAACAAAACAGCAGTGGCAGTCTGTCTAAAATAAAAGAAGACAGGTTAAATAAATACCTCTGCCAAATAAACCAATTTGTACACAAAAGGAATTGTCCTTTTACCTCCTGTGGAACAATCCTCTCCGGGGATCCACCTGTGTGGGCATGAGGGAAGCCACTGAACAAAACCTAACATATGACAAAAATAAATCTAAAAACACATACAAAGCACATAAACATAAAAAGAAACAGAAGACAACTTACGGCAGCATGTGTAGCAGTCAACTCCTAACCAGAAAGGAAGCATAGTGACACCTTATACCAATTTCTGGCTGATTGGTAGGAGGAGCTGACTGCTACCCAACTCTGGTGGCCCAGGAGGGACATTTTCTACCGGTCACATTCTACCCCAGGCTTTTTAAATTGGCGGCCCGACAATTTGTCAAGACCAGGGTCGAAAAGGAGCTGGAGAGGAAGTGCTCGCACCAAGCATTTGGAAAGCTGCAGCCCCATTCATCGTAGTTCCTACTGCCACTGGCAAATGATGAGGGTTAGAGTGTTTACCAGCAGTCTCACGCGTGGATCTTCTTACTCCCTCAGGACAGGGGGCTGGGGGGGAGCTGGTGCCTGTGGGGACCTCCGGGGGGACTGCTGCAGGTACTGCAGAGTGTAGCATTGGGTCCACTTCAGATGCAGCCTGCACCCTGTCAGGCTGGGAATTCTCTGGACCAGGGGTGGGTCTGACTGCCATCCACAGGCCCTGCTCCTCGGTGTCAGGGCTTGTTGCAGTTGCACTGTGCTTTTCTACAGGTCTGGGAAGAATGTCAGAAGCTGGTACAGGTTTGAGCATCATGCGATGAACGTGACGTACGTGACGAAAAAGGGTGATTGCCCTGTAGTTTGATGGGGGGTGGTGTTGTAACTAAACAGTGCCTGTTGGAGGTACTCTGGCCATCTGTGCTTCTGGTCGGCTGACAGAGTGCGAAGAAGGTCATGGAGGGTCCTGTTAAAGCGCTCACACTGTCCATTTCCCTGAGGATGATATGGTGTGGTTCTGGACTTCCTAATGCCGTATAGCTCACACAACTGCTGTATGATTGTGCTTTCAAAACTGCGTCCCTGGTCTGAGTGCAACCGTGCTGGGACTCCGTATTTGTAAAACCACTCCTTGGTTAACACTTCTGCCACTGTGGAGGCCCGCTGGTCTCGGGTGGGGATTGCCTGTGTAAACTTGGAGAACACGTCAGTCATTACTAACACTTGCTCTCTGCCATCCCTGGCAGGCTCAAGGAATGAAAAGTCAATAGCCAAGATTTCATTGGGTCTGGAGGCTAACAGATGTCCCATAGGGGCTCGAACCTTGGGCTGTGTATTCTTAGCAACACTACATCTCTCACACGTTTGGCACCAGCGTTTGATCTCTTTGACCATACCTGGCCAGTAACACCGCTGCTGTATTAGGTCTGTAGTGCGCTCAATACCTTGGTGACCATGGTGATCATGCAGCTGCTGGAACACTTCCTCCCTCAGGCTCTCTGGGAGAATTAGCTGGTACACCCACTCTCCGCCATCAGGGCGCCGATGGGTCCTGTGCAACAGCCCATTTCTTGATGTGAGTCGACTCCACTGACGTAGGAGTCCCAGTGCTGCAGGATTAAGTCCCTGCCTCTCCGCACAGCCTGGCATCCGCTGTTGCTGGAGGAAAGGGAGTATAGCACTAATGGCTGGGTCCGCTCTCTGCAATGTTACCAGATCATCGATAGAACGCTCCGGGGCAGCAGAGATAGTGTGTTGAACCGTTGACCATGACTCAACCACAGATCCTCGAACAATCTCCGGCACCGTGGTCCCAGGGCGGGGTGGACAGATTGTTACTTAGAATGTTGCCTAGACAAGGCATCCGCATTGCCGTTGCTGTGCCCTGGCCGATGCCGCACAGTGTAGTCAAAAACGGCTAGCTCGGCCACCCAGCGATGTTCTGTGGCACCTAGTTTGGCTGTGCCCAAGTGGCTGAGGGGGTTATTGTCAGTCCACACCATGCCCAGCAAATACTCACGGAATTTGTCTGTCATAGCCCACTTCATGGCCAGGAATTCAAGTTTCATAGAGCTGTAATTCTTCTCTGCGGGATGTAAACTCCGGCTTGCATAGGCAATTGGTCTGACCTTCCCCTCCTGCTCCTGGGAAAGTACCGCCCCCAGACCATCATGACTGGCATCTACTTCCAAAATGAAAGGGAGGTCGAAGTTAGCATAAGCTAATACAGGCGAAGACACCAATCTTTCCTTGAGTTGTCTGAAGCTGTTCTCACACTGAGGTGTCCAGGCATCTCCCAGAGCCGCCCCCCCACTCCGACCGTTCTTCTTCCCGGTGAGGTCAGCAACTACCTTGTGGAGGGGACTGGCCAGTTTAGCAAACCCTTCAACAAAGCGTCTATAGTAGCTGGCAAAACCGAGAAAGGACCTGAGTTCAGGCACTGTAGTGGGAGTTGTCCAGTCAGCTACTGCAGCAACTTTCTTTGGGTCTGTAGAGACACCTGCAGCAGAAACTACATGCCCCAAGTATTGTACCTGCTGCTGGAAAAAGTTACATTTTTCCAGTTTGACTTTTAATCCTTCCTTCTGAAAACGATCCAGAACTAAGTCCAGCCGGCGAAGGTGCTCATTCACTGTTGAGGAGAACACAATGACATCATCAAGGTAGAGCAGCAGGGTACGGTAGTGCTGGTCCCCAAACATCCTCTCCATTAATCTCTGGAATGTACTGGGGGCATTACATAGACCAAAGGGCATCCTCTGGAACTCAAAAAGGCCAAATGGGGTACAGAAAGCAGTTTTCATTTTATCTTGTTCTGCGACTGGGACCTGGTGGTAGCCACTGGCCAAATCAAGTGTTGAAAACCATTTAGCCCCTGACAGAGCATCCAGCGACTCCTCGATTCGTGGCAAGGGAAAAGCATTCTTCCGTGTTTTACCATTTAACAGCCTGTAGTCCACACAGAGTCGCAAGCTACCGTCCTTCTTTCTTACCAGGACAATAGGAGAGGCATAGGGACTACAGCTTTCCCTTATAACCTGGCTGTCTAGCAGGTGGCGTATGTGGGCCCGAACTTCATCATAGTCGGAGGGGGGGATACACCTATACCTCTGCCTAATTGGGATGTCATCCAGTAAGGGGATTTCATGTGTCATGAGGTTAGTACGACCAAGGTCCAGGTCAGAAGCTGCAAATACTGTCTCGTGTCCTAGCAGCATAGACCTCACTTTCCCTTGTTCTGGTTCAGAAAGTGCAGATAAATTCATTGCCTCAATATGCTCTCTCACAGGGTTGCCCTGCACTACTTGTGTGGACATTGTAGCTGTAATCCCACTCGACCAATGTTCTACAGTGGAGATCCCTTCTGGCCAACTGACAATCTGTGCCTGACTCAAGAATCCTATGGGGTGGCGGGGGTGCAAAAGGACATCTGTCTCACCTACATTTACTAATGGCACATACACTGTGCCCCTATTCACAGTGACCATCGCTGGGGAGATTAACACACAATCAGGAAAGGACCCACCATCACCATGAGGCTCAATCAAGGCCGCACCTGAAAACTCGCTGAAGTGTGAGGCACATGTAGCTGTAACCCATTTTATTGCGGTTCTAGGTATAGTAATGGGCCGTCTACCCCTAACTTGTGCCAATCCTGTGGTGGCTTTTGTGGCAGCAAAGAACTGAGCTTGGTGACAATGTTGTAGTGCCTGCTGCCACGAGGGAGGGGTCTGCTGCACTACGGGTAGGTTAAAAAGGTCAATGGGTGAATAGCTGCTGATAGCACTCTCTAATCACGTTCATGCCCAAGACACCGGGGGCACCTGAAGGACAGGTTTGGTCTGGGGGGTCTTTAACAATCAATACACCTCGTTGAGGTATAACATTGCCAAAAACAGTCACGTCCAATTCTACATAACCAACATAGGGAATATTTAGGCCGTTGGCCACACGCAGCTGCAACCAGTGACAAGACCTAGGGGCACCCTGGAAATGCTGGAGGAAGAAGCTCTCGGAAATTGTTGTCACCATCGAACCGGTGTCCAGCAGGAGTTTCACAGGTACATTACCCAAGCTAACTGTTACCTTGGGACATGGTGCAACCAGGTTAGGGGCAATTGCCGATGGCATTGGCCCATGTATCTCAGAGCCGTTGTCTTTCCCTCCTTATGCTTGGCTCCTCACACCAGGGGGGAGCAGTTTCCCGCATCCTGAGCAGCAGAGATGGTCATGGCGTGCTGCGGGGGCGGAGGAAGCCTAACCTGGAAATCAACAGGTTCGTTATTGCACCGGTTGGCATGATGTCCTGTTCTTTGGCAGCGTCTGCACACAACAGTGTCTATATTTGCTGGTCTAGCAGAGGTTCTATTACGGGACTTGGAAGCTGTCTGAAGTGCTAATAGACCCTTTGTTAGTTGATCAATCTGTTCCTGTTGTTTCTGTAGCATATGCTTCAACTCTGTCATTTCTGCATTACCAGAACCAATAACTGCCTTAGCCTCAGAACACTGCATGACACTAAAGGGGGGCACCGAATAGCTCCTGGCTCTTGACTCATCAGGTAGTCCCTCCCGCTCCCAGCGAATGGCCTCTGCTCTTATATCCAAGAGTGTGTACTCTGGATGACGCCGCACAATACGTTTCAACTCCCTGCGAAGGTTAGCATCAGAAACATGTTCAACAAATTGATCTCTAAGGAGTGTGGGGGCACCGCGCACTCCACTTGGGGTGCATCGTTCAATCTTTTCCATGAGGCAACACAAAGCATGTGAAAATTCTTGCAGGGACTCTCCTTCATGCTGCTTCCGAGAAAAGAAACACTGCTGCAAGGAAACATATGATTTAGAACACCCATACAAGTCTTGGAGGATAGCTAAAATATTTTCTGGGTCCTCCCTTTCTGGTCTAGGCCGGTACCTAATCTCATCCTTGGCCTCCCCTTCCAGATGATCATATATAAAATAAGCTCGCTCGACAGTCCTCATGTGGATAGTTCTGAGAGTTGCCCTCATCTCCTCGACCCAATCCTCCACCTGGATCCCTGATGTCCCCCTGAAGACTGGGCATTTTCGTTCCCTAGGGACATATAACACACGTTCAACAGAGGGAGACTCATTCCGACCCAATCGTTGAGGGTCAGCCAAACCATCTGGGTTTGGGCCCGACTGGGGTACACGAGCTGCTGCTTGCTCCTCCAGCAGCTGCTCCTTTTCAGCTTGCAGCTGCTGGACCAAGTCTCTTAACTCTTGAAGCTCGCTTGTCATGATGGACGCAGCAGCACTGTCTGTGGGGACCTTTCAGCCTTGTCAACTGGGACCCAAGACGAGACACTGGACTCAGAAAATCCCTCGAAGTGCACACTGCTGTTTTGTTAAAAAAAAAAAATTTTAAAAGTCGATAAATAGATGAAAAATAAAACCAGAGTTTGAAAGCTAGCAGGACTACTGCAACAGTACTGCTTATTGTCTTGGGGGAAAATACAAGCCTAGAATAAAGTCAAAGAGTATAAAAGGACACGAAAGCCTAATCAATAAAATTGAGTAAAATGAAACAATTAAAAGCAAACATTGAAACCCAACTATAAAAACAAAACAGCAGTGGCAGTCTGTCTAAAATAAAAGAAGACAGGTTAAATAAATACCTCTGCCAAATAAACCAATTTGTACACAAAAGGAATTGTCCTTTTACCTCCTGTGGAACAATCCTCTCCGGGGATCCACCTGTGTGGGCATGAGGGAAGCCACTGAACAAAACCTAACATATGACAAAAATAAATCTAAAAACACATACAAAGCACATAAACATAAAAAGAAACAGAAGACAACTTACGGCAGCATGTGTAGCAGTCAACTCCTAACCAGAAAGGAAGCATAGTGACACCTTATACCAATTTCTGGCTGATTGGTAGGAGGAGCTGACTGCTACCCAACTCTGGTGGCCCAGGAGGGACATTTTCTACTGGTCACAATTGGCTTTGGATTTAGATCGAGTCATGGGGCGTCCATTTGTGGAAGCGCACGCTGCTTTTGAAGCTTCAAGTGTGAGAGCGTCCACTCTATGCGTTAAATCATTCATGGTTTGTTGAAGGGATTCTGGTATTTCCACAGGAGGGAGCACAGCCTGCGCTGCTCTAGCCTGGCGGTCTGCCTTCTTTTCCGCTTCCCATACCTTCCGCTTAAGCTCGTCTCGCAGGGATCTAGATGCATCTCCCCTACGTCCCAATTCTGCCTTAAATTCCTGTAGTTTATATTTGAGGTCCATGTAATGTGGTGTTTTCAGAATGTGTTCAAATTCTTCTTGTATTTCTTTATTAGCTCTGTCACACGTAGCACCTAGTGCTCTAGCGGCTTCAGAAATTGGTTTGATCCTACCTTGGTCACCCATGTTTGGCGTGGTTTGCTCCATTGTTAACGTTCCTTCCTGCACTCTGTAGACCGGGGCCTGGAGAAATGGCTTCTCCGGTTCTGTGTATGTGTCTGTGGTCTGGAGAAATGGTCCGTTGGGCTCAGCGTGGGCGGCTCGTGGGGTGGCAGTCAGCATTTGGCGGAGCTCTGCATATGGGCTCGGAAGAAAAAGGTTTGTTTTAGACAGCGGTGGATCACACGCATTATTTTTCAGATAGGGTGGCGGGTCAGGATTACTCACTCTCTCCAACAATTTTACCTCCTTACGGCTTGCTTTTACCGTTCCTCCCATAGCCAGCAATCGGGCATTTGTCTTCATTGTCTCCACTTTTTCCCGGGCCTCTCTGGCTTTCCTACCTGGAATACTTATTCTATTGGTAGTAGAGATCTTAGTATCCAATTCAGCTTGTTTTTTCATGCATGCTTTTTCAACGGCTTTCATTAAGCCAACCAATGATTTTTTAGAGTGTCTTGGAGGAAACCATCCCTTTTTACAGGAATCCTCAACCCAATCTTTCAGTTCAGATTCCGTCTTACTGCGGATCTTAGTGGGCAATCCCTCGGATGCCACTATAATTACCAATTTTAATTGGTCTTCGAGTGGTGCACCATTAGGTTCGTCAGGAATGTCATCCCAATCGAACCACTCCTTCTCACAATCGAATTTGCCTTCCATTTCGAACTCTTTCAGGCCTTTTTTCGTTTTCTCTTGACTTGGACAATGGCAGGATTGTTTGTTAAATAAACAGGACACTTGATATTCCTCAAATCTTATAGAAGTTTATAGAAGCAGAATATTCATGGGTACTTAGGCTTACAGATGAATGCTGCCCACAAAGTACAACAATGCAAAGCAAAACATAAGCTTTTATATTTTATGGGCGTACACAACTATCTGACTCAGACAGCTGCTGTCTGCTGAAAAGTTTCAGTCTATCTTGACTCGCACATGATGTTCTTTTCTCATCCTTGAGCAGAACCAGATGCACAATCATAGTATAAACAGTTTTTGTTATCCTTGAACGCACCGCTCAGCCCCCACCGCGCAGAAAAGTTGTCCTCGGGGGTCCTTAGCCCCGCTTCGTGACATGGGGCCGTTCACACTGCAGGTTTAGTGGACAACAAGGGTGAATTAACCCTGAAATCAGGGAAAACTAGGGCTTTCATTTTCACAAAGGGAGGCAACTTAAGCCAGAGTTAGAGCAGTAACCCTAACCTGTTTCATTAAGCGAGGTGAACTGAACCTCTGGGTTTGTTACCGCAGTAACCGACTCTCTGAACATAACCTTGTCGGGAGCAGGTTTTATTCCACAAACTCAGGGTTTCCTTTGACTCCGCCCCCTTTCACCGCCGCTCGTGCGGCTTCATTTCCTGGTTCTGTCAGACGGAGAGTTTGACCAAAGTAAGGTTTTATAGATAACTCCGTATTTCAGAGGTGAACATGTCATGTCCGTTTGACCAAAGTAAGGTTTTATAGATAACTCCGTATTTCAGAGGTGAACATGTCATGTCCGTTTGACGAGGAACCCCTTGATGGAGTTTCCGCATTAATTCAAAGACATTTTATTTTTTTTGTATCGCGTTCAGATGTCCTGTCATATCCTGTCAGACAGTTGTCTTTATGATCGGTACCGATCATACTGATCGGTACTGATCCATCCTCACATCTGCAGCAGTGTTGTGTGTAGGTAGTGGTCCGGTCAGTTTTTTATTTTTTATATGCAAACGGTAGTTTTTCTATACAATGTGAGAGATGCTCAGTGCAGCTCGCCTTGAAACTTGTACCCCAGTTTTTCTATTTCCCTGGAGATTAGAATCATCAAGGGGGAGTTCCACAGGATTGCAGGTGAATGATGTAGAAATCTGATAAATGAATTTCAAATGATATTCTCTTAATGACATTGTGCTACAACCTCAGAATTGGATTATTAACTTTAATTTCTTTTAGGATTTCCCAATGTAATTGGCTGCACAGATGGTACCCACAGTCCCATTTAGGTACATGTAGACTGAACATTGTTTCAACATGTTAAAGACTGTATCATAGACAAACAACCATATGTCCAGATCATGTGATGCTGCAGACTACATTTCTGACGTGGAGGTCTGGGTCTGTTCCTGACTCTTGGATATATGTTCTTACCTGAGCAGCAGACTGTAATGTGGTCAGTAATCTACAGATTTGCACAATAATTTGCTTGTCTTCATTGTGTAATCCAGTCTAATGATTACACAATACATTACAGGAAAGAGCCTATGACACCTCAGGATGATTCCTGCTATCCAAGACGGCAGAACAGTGATAGACACCATCTGCCAGAATCATTTCAGAGTCACCATCACCACCATCACAGCGGGCAATAAAAACATACAATACGCATTTCCTTTGGTCATCTTTATTTCTGACAAATACAAAGTTAGTTTTGTATTGTTACAATACTTAACATTCTAATAGTGAACATGATTCACCTGTGACCATTACCCACCTCTAACGTGTGCTCCAGTATTTCTATGTCCAGATCTGTCCTCCTAATCTGGAGGTCCTAGTAAAGCATTTCTATTTTCAGTATTTTTTTAGAAAGTGAATTCTATAAACCTCTTTAGCAGATAGATGGGAATACAGTACATGAGGAGGACAATAAAACATATGAACATATGAATATGAACATATGAATTATGAACATATGAAGCATGAATTCCACAGAATGAGCCGCTGGTGGTCACTGAGCGTCTATTTCACTGTGATAATCTGTGCAGTTGGGACTCTTCTGCTACTGTCCATCCATACTCTGTTAAAAAGGGATGGGAATTTGTTAATACTTCAGTAGCGGATAAATGTCACTCTGTATTCCACCAGAATGTGAAGCAATGGGAAGAGAACAATCAATAACATAAAACATTATCCCACCTTTGTTTTCTTCAATTTCTTGTTAATTTCTTTCTTTTTTTTAAATCAATATTAACTCCTGTGTGTATCATGTGACTGAAACAGACAGAAAATAAAACTTGGAATACCTTAAAGCGGTTATAAGCAGTACAATGTCACAGCCACTGATGTCGGAACTAAAGCAGTTTTGGCTATTACTGTATCAAACGAGCTACATGTCAGCTCTTGATTTCAGTTCTAATATAATACAGGTGTACGCAATGGTGTGAATATCCTTCTCAACTGTTTTTGTAACGTGCATATGCCGATTTACTGTTATATCTACACAACAATAAAACGTTTCAATGTATTTCCTTATTTAACAGAACCTGATATAGATGAGTGCTGTTGACCTACAGGGCGCCGGTGGAAATTGGATTACTGTTGGTCGAAGAAGGAGAGGAGGAAAGTGCATTCGCACGAAGAAAGAGAAGAGGAGCGCCAAGAGTATAGGACTAAGAGTAGGGACGTTGAATGTTGGAACTATGACAGGAAAAGGTAGAGAGTTGGTCGACATGATGCAGAGGAGGAAGGTAGACATACTGTGTGTCCAGGAGACCAGGTGGAAAGGTAGCAAGGCTAGAAGTTTAGGAGCAGGGTTCAAGTTGTTCTATCATGGTGTAGATAGAAAGAGAAATGGAGTAGGAGTTATCTTGAAGGAGGAGTTTGTGAGGAATGTCCTGGAGGTAAAAAGAGTGTCGGATAGAGTGATGAGTCTGAAGCTAGAAATAGAAGGTGTGATGTTCAATGTTGTTAGTGGGTATGCTCCACAGGTAGGATGTGAGCTGGAGGAGAAGGAGAAATTCTGGTTGGACTTTGATGAAGTGATGCAGAGCATACCTAGAAGTGAGAGAGTTGTCATCGGTGCAGACTTCAATGGACATGTTGGTGCAGGTAACAGAGGTGATGAGGAAGTGATGGGCAGGTTTGGTATCCAGGAGAGGAATGCAGAAGGACAGATGGTAGTTGACTTTGCAAAAAGGATGGAAATGGCTGTAGTGAATACTTTCTTCCAGAAGAGGCAGGAACATAGGGTGACCTATAAGAGTGGTGGTAGGAGCACACAGGTAGACTACATCTTGTGTAGACGATGTAACCTGAAGGAGATCAGTGACTGCAAAGTAGTGGTAGGCGAGAGTGTAGCCAAACAGCATAGGATGGTGGTGTGTAGGATGACTCTGGTGGTGAGGAAGATGAAGAGGACAAAGACAGAGCAGAAGACGAAATGGTGGAAGCTAAAAAAGGAAGAGTGTTGCATGACCTTTAGGAAGGAGTTAAGACAGGCTCTGGGTGGTCAGGAGGTGCTTCCAGATGACTGGACAACTACAGCTAATGTGATCAGGGAGACAGGTAGGAGAGTATTTGGTGTGTCATCTGGAAGGAAAGTAGACAAGGAGACTTGGTGGTGGAATGAGGAGGTACAGGAGTGTATACAAAGAAAGAGGTTAGCTAAGAAGAAGTGGGACACTGAGAGGACTGAGGAGAGTAGACAGGAGTACAGGGAGATGCAGCGTAAGGTGAAGGTAGAGGTAGCAAAGGCCAAACAAGAAGCTTATGATGACTTGTATGCTAGGTTGGACAGTAAGGAGGGAGAGACTGATCTATACAGGCTGGCAAGACAGAGAGATAGAGATGGGAAGGACGTGCAGCAGGTTAGGGTGATTAAGGATAGGGATGGAAGTCTATTGACAGGTGCCAGCAGTGTGATGGGAAGATGGAAAGAGTACTTTGAAGAGTTGATGAACGTGGAAAATGAGAGAGAACAAAGACTAGAAGAGGTGACTGTTGTGGACCAGGATGTAGCAAAGATTAGCCAGGATGAAGTGAGGAGAGCACTGAAGAGGATGAAGAGTGGAAAGGCAGTCGGTCCTGATGATATACCTGTAGAGGTTTGGAAGTGTCTAGGAGAGGTGGCAGTAGAGTTTCTGACTGGGTTGTTCAACAGGATCTTAGATAGTGAGAAGATGCCTGAGGAGTGGAGGAGAAGTGTGCTGGTGCCCATTTTTAAGAACAAGGGAGATGTGCAGAGTTGTGGCAACTACAGAGGAATAAAGCTGATGAGCCATACAATGAAGTTATGGGAAAGAGTAGTGGAAGCTAGACTAAGGGCAGAAGTGAGCATTTGTGAGCAGCAGTATGGTTTCATGCCAAAAAAGAGTACTACAGATGCAGTATTTGCTTTGAGGATGTTGATAGAGAAGTACAGAGAAGGCCAGAGGGAGCTGCATTGTGTTTTTGTAGATCTGGAGAAAGCTTATGACAGGGTGCCCAGAGAGGAACTATGGTATTGTATGAGGAAGTCTGGAGTGGCAGAGAAGTATGTTAGAGCGGTGCAGGACATGTATGAGGACTGTAAGACAGTGGTGAGGTGTGCTGTAGGTGTGACAGAGGAGTTCAAGGTGGAGGTGGGACTGCATCAGGGATCAGCTCTGAGCCCCTTCTTGTTCGCTATGGTGATGGACAGGCTGACAGACGAGGTTAGACAGGAATCTCCATGGACTATGATGTTTGCAGATGACATTGTGATCTGCAGTGAGAGTAGGGACGAGGTGGAGGAGAAGCTAGAGAGGTGGAGGTTTGTCCTGGAAAGGAGAGGGATGAAGGTTAGCCGCAGTAAGACAGAGTACATGTGTGTGAATGAGAGGGACCCAAGTGGAAGAGTGAGGTTACAGGGAGAAGAGATCAAGAAGGTGGAGGATTTTAAGTACTTGGGGTCAACAGTCCAGAGCAATGGAGAGTGGGGAAAAGAGGTGAAGAAGCGTGTCCAGGCAGGATGGAATGGGTGGAGAAAAGTGTCAGGTGTGATGTGTGATCGAAGAGTTTCAGCTAAAATGAAAGGAAAGGTGTACAAAACTGTGGTGAGACCAGCGATGTTGTTTGGTCTAGAGACAGTGTCACTGAGGAAAAGACAGGAGGCAGAGCTGGAGGTAGCAGAGATGAAGATGCTGAGGTTCTCTCTGGGAGTGACCAGGAAGGATAGGATCAGGAATGAGTACATCAGAGGGACAGCACATGTTAGAGGTTTTGGAGATAAAGTCAGAGAGGCCAGACTGAGATGGTTTGGACATGTCCAGAGGAGAGATAGTGAATATATTGGTAGAAGGATGCTGAGTTTTGAACTGCCAGGCAGGAGGCCTAGAGGAAGACCAAAGAGGAGGTTTATGGATGTAGTGAAAGAGGACATGAAGGTAGTTGGTGTGAGAGAAGAGGATGCAAAGGACAGGGTTAGATGGAGGCGGTTGATTCGCTGTGGCGACCCCTGAAGGGAAAAGCCAAAAAGGAAAAGAAGAAGAAGATATAGATGAGAGCATTTATGTGCGTGAAAAGAGCGTTATGTTGGCGATGAAACAACTGAACAGTCAAACGTCCACTTAATATTTATTGTACAATATCAAACATAATGATGATGAGGAGGATCCATAACGAGATGATGCAGAAGTCTGACCTGTGTGAATGATGTTTTTATTTTCAGTCTCAGCTGCTGACGTGTGCTTCTCCCCCCACTGGATCGCACCTAAATAAAATAAATTAATAAACTATTATTGAAGCCGTTTACCTACGTATTTTTACCGTGAGTGCAACGGACTTAGAACTTATGCATCGACTTGAGCAGCAATTCACTCCCACGACATCTCGCTCTTCTTTGAGCTGCAACGCTGTTCTCTTTCTTCTGGAAATTTCCTCAAAGTCTTCATATTCATAAATTAAAATCTGTACTCCGACTGCTGTAAAGCGTTGCGGTGCGCGTCTCGTCCATCGTCATGGTGAATCGATGAATCAGGGTTCCATTGATGATGGCTTTTTTTCAAGTTGTCTTGTCTGTTAAACTGCGGGTCAACTTAATCTGGGTTAGAAAAACTAACCCTGAAGCGTGTTTGTGGAACCGAAATCCCTGGTTTTTCCAAGTTCAGGGTAAAGCAACCCGGAACCACAGGTTTACCTCAGGGTATGTTAACCCCGCCTTTGTGAAATAGACCCCTTATTGCAGAAATAAAATATAGTTTTCTCCACAGCTTTTTATTCATAAATGTAACAGAATGCAATTTAAGGTACACGTGACATATGCAGTCAAATGTTCACGTTATTTTGTCTAAAGGATTTTGTGTTTCTTTTTTTATGTGGTAAATGGGTACGGTTGTACTGTGAAACATTCGGCGCCATAAAGTCTGTGCTTTTCCTTTAAGACTTCGGGGATCGTTTAAGCTGCTCTGTTGTTTTACGCTGTTTCTCCATGCATGATTCTGTTCTTTCTGCTGTGCCCACAGAAAGAATAACACTAAGTTATCATTGTTTGCGTGTAAAAGTTAATAGCGCGACTGATGCTAATGCGCTAGCTCGTCAATGGGATTTTCCATTGTATGTTAGCATTGGGCTAATCGCTTGTATTCCGCCATTATGTTTTGTGGAGTAACTTTCGGTGTGTGTGCGCGCGCTCGTGTGTGTAATACATGTAAATCCGTATTTTACATGTTGGTCCGACCACCTTTTTTTAAACATTTTTTAATGAAGGGATTAGTCACAAGTGGACTGTGTAGCATGATCACCTGCAGCCAATGAGAGCAAACAAGACGCGTCATCACGAATGATACATGTCCGGTGTGTTTTAACCTCAGCGGAATAACCCCTGAGACTGACTGTCCAACTCAGTCAGGTTAATAGCCACCGACTGCGAATGTATATGAATCAGTGACGTGCGGTGAGGTTCATGGCTGGTGAGGCACCATCGTCATCATAATAATGTGATCAGATTTACAAAAATATGAACCTACAGTGTAGCTTATTCACCATTTAATTAGCAACAGTGAGTGGGTTATGTTAAAGTCTCATTGCAGAATTATTTACACATACAAACTGTAACACAAAAATAAGCATATTTGATTTAAAAAACGTAATGTTGTTACCTACCTGTTAATGTCAGGTTTACTTGTAAATGAAGTCCATGCACCGCTCCCTCTGAACAAACGCATCAATAACTTGTTTGTAGAAATTGTCCGTATCTTCCTTCAGTTTGTAATATGTAATCCTCCATTTGAATAGGTGAGTGGGAAAAAAAATAATTGCTGCACTTGACTTAATGTAGATCGTAGCCTGCATTCACTTATTCTTAGGCTGAGGAGTCACAAGACGAATCCCTGGGATCACCAGCGCCCCCTATCCATGAGGCCGGGTATTTTTGTGTCTCACCTAGTGCCTTTCCCCAGCGGTTTCAACCGCTGGGGAAAGACCGCTCAACTCAAGAAAGACATTACACACATGCAGCTGCTGACAATAAAACACTGTACATTATATACATTAGATAAATTATGGGAATTTAGTTCATAGAGCAAACGTGTTTGAACATTTTAATAGCGACATATAGAGATAATAGCATTACGGTCTCACTGTATAGCATAGCAGCACAGCTATCTGAGCTATTGCGCAATCCATGGTGAGGCACGGGTGGCTGGTGCCTCACTGCAGGTCTCTGATCCGTATTGCAAGCGGTAAATGTTAAAATTCAGCGATTTTGAGTAAAAATAACCTAAAATTGGTGACATTAAACGGAAAGTAAGTTTATAATACACATCGCTGGATAAATATTAGCATTTAATTTATTTATTCCATTTTCCATTTTTTTCTTGCATGATGGCAGGTGAGGCACAGCCTCACCTGCCATTATATAACACAAAATAAACTGCACTGTGCGTATAGTTATTTTATGTCTACCTGTTTTCTATGTCTTTTGGAAGTTAGGGGCTTATTACTGCATGAGTGTGGTTTTAAACTTTGTCTACAGCTGATGACAAAAGATCCATTTGTTTTTATTTGATACAGACAATAATGTCATCTCTCAATCGTGTATTTTGTTGCATTCCTATTTTTTGTAAGTCTTAGCACTATTGAATAACAACAAAATTAAATCCATTTGAGAAATTAAATGCATTAAAAAATTCCTTGAGAGCCACCCCCCAACATAAATTCTGTGCAGAATTTAGCTAAATAATCCTTTCACTGAAATTAAAATGTTTATGTTCCAAAACAAGATGTTGTGCATCTTGTTATCATCAGGAAGTGGTTTTATTGTTATCAGTACTTACAAATTTTTTTTCCCCAGATATAAAAAGTGTATCAAAAACTTCCCGTGCAGTGGGCCTGTAAATATTGCGCATTTTGTACTAAAAAGAGAGGCTACTTACTAAAGCATTACCGCCTAAAACATGGGTCCCATACTCGGATCTCACCACTCCTTGCCTTCATGGAGAATGTTTGTGCACCTTTAAATTCTTTAATGCACTCAAGGTACACTTATCGACTTCAATTCACACCTCCAAAGGAGCTTCTCCTGCATCCCTGTGGAGGCTGGGGGCATCGAACCTGAATGGTCGATGTTCAAAGCTTCCATTGCTGAAGCTGCGGCTGAGAGCTGTGGTCTCAAGGTCTTGGGCGCCTCAAGGGGCGGTAACCTTCGAACACCGTGGCGGACCCCGTTGGTCAGGGAAGCTGTCCAACTGAAGAAGGAGGCCTTCAGGGGCATATTGTCCCTGGGGACTCCTGAAGCAGTTGCAAGGTACTGACAGGCCAAAAGGACTGCAGCCTCGGCTGTGATGGAGGCAAAACAGAGGGTGTGGGGGGAGTTCGGAGAGGCTATGAAGAAGGAATTTCGGACAGCACCAAAGTTGTTCTGGTGGACTGTCCGACACCTCAGGAGGGGGAAACGGGACCATCCAAGCTGTTTACGGCAAGGATGGGACACTGTTGACCTCGACTGAGGAGGTTGTCGGTCGGTGGAAAGAACACTTTGAGGAACTCCTGAATCCAACTACCCCAACTGACCCGTCCTCTGTTGCAGAGGCAGAGCTGGAGGATGATGGGGGATTCGAGTCAATCTCTCTGGGTGAAGTCACCGAGCTACACGGTGGCAAAGCCCCAGGTGTTGATGAGATTCGCCCGGAAATGCTGAAGGCTCTGGGTGTTGAGGGGCTGTCATGGATGACACGCCTCTTGTGTGGAAGTCTGGGACAGTGCCGAAAAAGTGGCAGATTGGGGTGGTGGTTCCTCTTTTTAAAAAGGAGGACCAGAGGGTGTATGCCAACTGCAGGGGCATCACACTCCTCAGCCTCCCTGGGAAGGTTTACTCCAAGGTGCTGGAAAGGAGGGTCCGGCTGATTGTCAAACCTCAGATTGAGGAGGAACAATGTGGGTTCCATCCTGGTCGTGGAACAACGGACCAGCTCTTTACTCTCGCAGGGATCCTAGAAGGGACTTGGGAGTATGCCCATCCAGTCTACATGTGTTTTGTAGACTTGGAGAAGGTGTACGATCGGGTCCCCAGAGATATACTGTGGGAAGTACTGCGGGAGTATGGGGTGAGGGGGCCTATCCTCAAGGCCATCCAATCCCTGTATGCCCAAAGTGAGAGCTGCGTTTCGGGTTCTCGACACTAAGTCGGACTTGTTCTGAGTGGCTGTTGGCCTTCGCCAGGGCTGCACTTTATTACCAATTCTCTTCGTGATTTTCATGGACAGGATATTGAGGCGTAGTCGCGGTGAGGAGGGATTTTAGTTTGGTGGCCTGAGGATTGCATCACTCCTTCTTGCAGATGATGTGGTCCTGTTTGCATCATCGGCCTGTGACCTGCAGCACTCACTGGTCCGGTTTGCAGCAGAGTGTGAAGCAGCAGGGATGAGGATTAGCACCTCCAAATCAGAAGCAAGTAGTTTGTGTCTTTTTATGCTGCAAATTCTTCCAGTAAATGAAAGAATAAATAATTCAAATGGCTTTGTGTCACAAACTTGCTTCATTGCGAATACCTTGAACATGAATGAAACTTATCATTTCGAGGCTGTTGAAAAAAATCAGTCCGTGGGGTCACCATCTGGTTCTCCCACAACAACCTGGCACTGAACTCCTCAACTCCTGTGGAAGAGTGGATGTATCGATAACTTGTGCATCCAAGGGTTAAAAAAAAAACCAACAACACATATTTACAGGTGCCGGTAGTGTATTGGGATTATAGAAAGAGTACTTTGAAGAGTTGATGAATGAGGAAAATGAGAGAACAAAGACTAGAAGAAGTGGCTGTTGTGGACCAGGAAGTAGCAAAGATTAGTCAGGATGAAGTGAGGAAGGTATGGGAGTGTCTAGGAGAGGTGGCAGTTATAGTTTCTGACTGGGTTGTTCAACAGGATCTTAGATAGTGAGAGGATGTCTGAGGAATGGAGAAGTGTGCTGTTGCCCTTTTCTAAGAACAAGGGAGATGTGTGGAGTTGTGGCAACTACAGAGGAATAAAGCTGATGAGCCATACAATGAAGTTATGGGAAATAGTAGTTGAAGTTCAAGTAAGGGCAGAAGTGAGGACTTGTGAGCAGCAGCATGGTTTCATGCCAAAAAAAGAGTACTACAGATGCAGTATTTGCTTTGAGGCTGTTGATCAAAAAGTACAGAGAAGGCCAGAGTGAGCGGCATTGTGTAGATCTGGAGAAAGCTTATGACAGGGTGCCCAGAGAGGAACTGTGGTATTGTATGAGGAAGTCTGGAGTGTCAGAGAAGTATGTTAGAGCAGTGCAGGACATGTGTGAGGACTGTAAGACAGTGGTGAGGTGTGCTGTAGGTGTGACAGAGGAGTTCAAGGTGGAGATGGGACTGCATCAGGGATCAGCTCTGAGCCCCTTCTTGTTCGCTTTGGTGATGGACAGGCTGACAGACGAGGTTAAACAGGAATCTCCGTGGACTATGATGTTTGCAGATGACATTGTGATCTTCAGTGAGAGCAGGGAACAGGTGGGAGGAGAAGCTTGAGAGGTGGAGGTTTGTTCTGAAAAGGAGAGGAATGAAGGTTAGCCGCAGTAAGACAGAGTACATGTGTGTGAATGAGAGGGACCCAAGTGGAAGAGTGAGGTTACAGGGAGAAGAGATCAAGAAGGTTGAGGATTTTAAGTACTTAGGGTCAACAGTCCAGAGCAATGGAGAGTGTGGAAAAGATGTGAAAAATCGTGTTTGGGCAGGATGGAACGGGTGGATAAAATTGTCAGGTGTGATGTGTGATAGAACAGTTTCAGCTAAAATGAAAGGTGTACAAAACAGTGGTGAGACCAGCGATGTTGTTTGGCCTAGAGACAGTGTCACTGAGGAAAAGACAGGCGACAGAGCTGGAGGTAGCAAAGATGAAGATGCTGAGGTTCTCTTTGGGAGTGACCAGGATGGATAGGATCAGGAAGGAGTACATCAGAGGGACAGCTCATGTTAGAGGTTTTGGAGATAAAAAGGCCAGACTGAAATGGTTTGGACATGTCCAGAGGATAGTGAATATATTGGTAGAAGGATGCTGAGTTTTGAACTGCCAGGCAAGAGGCCTAGAGGAAGACCAAAGAGGAAGTTTATGGATGTAGTGAAGAGGACATGAAGGTAGTTGGTGTGAGAGAAGAGGATGCAGAAGACAGGGTTAGATGGAGGCAACTGATTCACTGTGGCCACCCCTGAAGTGAAAAGCCAAAAGGAAAAGAAGATGATGATGTCTTTCATCCAAACAGATACAAGGGGGTTGTGGTGATTTCCAATTAAGTAACATTCTACCCCTAGCCAGTAGCGTCGTAAACACCACAGCATTTACCTGGGTGTTCCTAAGGACATGTATAGGTGAAACACCAAATATGGCTGTAATTGGGCATGGTTCCAGCGTGATTCCTAAAATTTCTGTGAGGATTTTGAAGATGGCATTCCAGTAATGATCCAGTTTGGAACAATATTGAACATATGAGTCAAGTGGCAGAGTGTGCCTTTGCATTCAACACAAATATCCTCAGTGTCAGGATATATTTTAGATAGCCATGAGCTTGACAGAGGAAGTCTTTGAACAATTTTAAATGCTTATTGGTTGATCTTTTTTTTTGCACACCTTGATTTACCTCAACTTCGATGACTAAGAACCTACACATACATCTATTAGAAACAAAGTCTTAGAAATCCTTTGTGTTCTATGTGAATCATCACTATGGTCATCAAGTTTTTATTTGAATAAAAAGTATTTGCTATAATGCTAGTCATTCAAAAAATATAAAACCTTCCTTCATCCAGAAATCCTTGTTTCTTCTTTTTCCATCAATTTTGCAATGTTGTACAAAAAAAAATACAGTGTGCCCTCGTGCGTCAATGCTCACGACTTCACCTCATCACAGATTTTGGTAGGCAGTCATGTGATACCATTCGTGTATTCTATTGGCTGATGGCATTCTGAAGTGCGCTCCATTCTGTGAGTCTTGGACTTACGTGAGACACAAAAGTGCTTTAAACAGCCGATTAGAGTGTGGGAAAAGGTAATACAGATAAAAGGTGGTTTAATGTCAGTATGGGGAGGGTTCAGAAACGTTTCAGTTACCGTAAATAATAAGATAGTTTGTCGCTCTATCATGGAAGTTGTTAATCGCGTGTGGTTCCTGGAACGCATTAACCGCAAGGAATGAGGGCGCACTCTATCTTTCTTAGAGTTCCCACAGGAGTGTACATTTATTTTAAATATTCTGCAGTCTCATTCATTAAAGCAAACACCAAACAAAGTTGGAGATAATTATAATATAACCCAGGCAATAATGCAATCAGCTTTTATCCAGGGTGATTTTTACATTATGTTTGACAGTCTGAGGCTGATAGCAGTGGCGTGAGCACCCATCCCTATTTCTGGTCACAATATTTCTATCCTGTCCTGCCAAAACATGAAGTTACAAAAAGAACCTGTCCTTAACCCTTTCTTCCCTTACCTCGCAGGCAGAGTAATTTACATCACTCTACAGGTGCGTGCCAACTACAGGCATGGCAAACAAGATGTGTGTGTAGTCGATTCCAGCCATGACTCTATCACAGAATTTGAAAGTTTTGCAACAAATGTTGTGGAAATATCTCAGGAAAAGTTGGAAACATTGTTAGAGAATGACACAAGGACAACATTCCACCAAAAACTCGTCCATCTGAATGCAGCCTGCAAGGCTCTGCTATTGGAGCAGGAGATGCACCCCGTCAGATTTGACCACCACCTCTCCCTCTCAGTTGCCCTCTCTCCATCAACAGAGAACCAGAACTGGATGAAAAATGTGGCTTTCAATATAAACTTTAAAAACATTATTTTACTGAAATTATAATTTGATCAAACATTTTTATGTGAGATAAAATATATTTGGGGCTTAATGGATAAATTTTGGTAGTTACTTTACATAATTATTCAAATTACGACAGCCACATTAGCTGAGGGCACATGGAGAAAATCAAATACTGGGCAGCAGTGCACAGGTTTGTATGGTGGTTACAAGGTCAGTCTTGTTTAAAACTGTGGGAGGACCTGAGCAATCATCTCCTTTTCACTCTGGCTGAGCCTTTCTGGGAACTTGACCTCATACTCCACTATTAGGTCCCCTCGACGATCAGGCCGTTTGGGATAAGGCAACCCTTCGCCACTGATGCGCCGCCTCATCCCAGGCTGGACAATATCTGTTGTTGACACGGTCATTGTTTTGCCTTCCAGGGTAGGTGCAGAGACAGTGCACCCACACAATGCCTGTGGAGATGGAAAGAAAGATAAGTGGATTTTTTTTTTTAAACAACACAAAGTATAGGCATATAGGCAATAATTTATGTCATGATAAATGTTTGATTACAAAGTATGTCTTCAGGTACTTTTAGTAAGTGTTTGACACAGTTATGCAACATAAAAGAGTTGTATGTAATCTTAACTGACATCTTTAAGTGAGATCCTTGCTGGGTAAATGATGTCTGAGCTGTCCCGTTTGAATACAGGATGTGGTTTGTCCTTCAACACAAAGACCACATCAGCTGGAATGTTTGTGGGAGTCTGGTCTCCCTCTTTGGGAAACGTAATTTTTGTTCCCTCTTTCCACCCTTTTTTTATCTGCACCTCCAGGATTTTTTCTTCCTTTCGATGTGTTCGTCCGTCTGGGTTCAGCCTTTTACGTGAGATCTTCATTTTCTTTGTGCAACCAAACAAAATTTCCTCCAAAGTTACCTGGAGATCGTGAACCAAGGGGGGGTCCTGCTGCTTTTTTACAATGCTACTATGGGTTCCAATTCCCCCTATGCCAGAGCTGAATGATTGAGGGAAACCACCCATTCCTCCACTTCCCATCCCAAAGCGAACAAAAGGGTCATCAGTGTCCATATTCTCATCCATTCCCTCATTACGGCCCCGAAAGAACTGTCCAAAAGGGTTACGTCCACCAAAGAACTCTTCAAAGATGGCATGAGGGTCACCCTGAAAAGTGTAGCTAAAGGTTCCAGGACCCCCACCACCACCGGATGGCCCTCCACCTTTCAGACCTGAATAAGACAGCAAAAACGAGTTGATACATTTACTGTAACAGGCTCATTCACTGTGTGTTACATTTTTTTCTTTTGTCATTTAAGGTTTAGAACTTGGTTCCTTTACATCCTTATATATTACAAGTCCTTATGGTGTTTTGGGAGTGACGGTTTCACTAGCGACCTGCTAGTGGAACCTGCTAACTAGGGCTTTGAACCGGTTCCTGGAAGGAAAACAGAAACCAGAAACTTATTTTGCCAAGAACGAAAACAAAACCGAAAACTTTATATATTTTTTAATGTTCCGGAACAGAAAATAATCGTAACCGGTCAATACCGTTTTGGGGTTTTTTTGGTTTTTGAAAAAAAATATCTCACCTCATGTTTCCCTTCTTGATGTTGAGGCATATCACCAGCAGTCAACAAAAAGGCAGTCTCCCGACCTCAATTATATTCATAACAGGTAAACACTGCAGTCTATCAATCTTAAAACATGTTTGGTTTAGACATTATCCCATTGGCTGCCAGTCATTTTCAGTGCAGTGTTTCCCCGTACTGCCAACATTTTGAAACAATTAATGTCCTTCGGTGGACTTCCCCCGATGCTTCGGACATTTATCGATGTTTTCTTTCTGTTCTTGACCGATCACAAGATACTTCGTTCACAGCCACATCGTGTTCGCTCCTTCTCTGATTCTCTATCCTCTGTTCCGTAGCTGTTGTTCTGTTTACTGGTACAAATCTACAGTATGTAAACTAATTGCCAATTTAAATTTCCTAAAGCTACTTACTTATTTATATTCACAAGGAACGTTATTAACTGGTTCAGGAACGTCAGTTCACGGGTGGAACGTTAAACCGGAAACGTTATAATTCTGTTTCTGTTCGGAACGAAGCGATTACCAAAAAATTCTGGTTCAAAGCCCCGCTGCTAACACGTAATGTGAGTTCCTGTCGGAGCCTCGACTCCTCTGGCTCAGAAACATGTCGGAAGTAAAGGGTAGAGTGGACGCTAGCTGGGAACATGACCCATATAATATTTACATGAACCTCTGTATGATGTTACGTGTATTTCACAATTTCTACCGCTAACATAAGTGGATGAAACACTCCATTATGTACCTGATGAACTCACAACATAAAAATTAACTAAATTAACTGCGTTTTAGTAAGTTAAACCATACCTTCTTCACCATAACGATCGTAGATGTCCTTTTTTTGTGGGTCACTCAAAACGTCATAAGCTTCAGCGACTTCTTTGAATTTCTCCTCTGCTCCAGGTGCCTTGTTTTTATCAGGGTGATAGCGTAGAGCCTGCTTCCGATAAGCTTTTTTTATATCATCCTCTGACGCTCCTTTCTTAATGCCCAAAATGTCGTAGTAGTCCTTACCCATTTTGTCCAGAAAAAAAGTCGTTACTGTTTAGGAACTGCAGTTTCCGAATATAAAGGGTATTCACTCAATACAGTTGCGTGTTTTATAGCAGAGCACCACACGTCGGAAGATGTGTTCACGGAACGCGGAGAAACTTCCAGACTTGTCCACACACTGCCCGAACAGGCTTGACTGTCAACGTTCGGCTGAGACACGTCAGGCGTAACGTAACCCTACGCTGGATTCGCGTGCCACGCCTTGTCAGTCATTGTGTATGGAGGACTGAAAGTACCAAAATTAAATAAATAAATGCATCATTAAATAATTAATTAAATGTGTCATTAATTCATTGAAATAACAATTCTTTTAAGTGCCAACATTAAATAAATCATTAAATAGCATTAAATAATTAAATATGTCATTAATTAAAATAGGAAATATACATGTGTTATTAAATGTGTCATTAATTAATTAAAATACCAATTCATTTTACACTGAAAACATATATTTTTATTTCACTAATTATTAAATTTATTTCATGGTCCTTGTGTTGCAGTGGATCATGAATTTATTTGATCTGTCAACCTTGCTCATCAAAGCCGGTGGGCGGCTTCTAATACCTGATTGGTTACCCTGTACATCAAGTCAAGTCAAATCGATTCCAGATTAATGCAGAGCTTGTGAACACATTCCGATCCACTGGGTGGCGCTATTCACCTCTGCGTTGGTTTGGATACTCTTTTAAACAAAACTTTATTGACAACTGTTAAAAATCTAGATTCGGTCCTCTAACCCCAATGTTGATACAGCGTGCAGGACAAAATGTCAAAAACCTGCCCAGAGCTGCTGAGAGAAGCAGCGAATTTGATTGAGGAAGCTCTGAGCAGAACTCCTCCGGCTCCGGGGGCTCAGTCACAGCAGATACCTGCTGCTCCATCACTTAACGTTACACCTGTCCAAGGTAAGCTAAATTATTTAATGTTAGCCAGGTGTGATACTAATCAGTGACTCGAGACCCAGGTGTGGGGTAAATTAGATAACAATTTGGAGTTGGATCGTAAATGTATTTGCGGTAGGCTCATTACTGTGTGGTTCGTGTGTACATGTTCCATGTAGATAAATGGTGGGTACCTAAAACTAGTTCTCTAATCGGTAAAATAGTGTTAGCTGGCAGTGACATGCCAAGATAGAAGTTGAGGCTGTTTTGGCTGACTGGTGACCATTGAGTTGTGACACATTTCTGTGTTGCAGCCGAGGTAGCAAGGCTCTTTGCGCCGTATAACGGTGGCGCCAGACGGAATATGACGAGACGACCAGCACAAGCCCAAGTTAGTCGAAGGAGCTACACACACACTGTCTGTTGTTTGGCTGACCACAAGGCGGATAAAGTTCCAGGCGTGCTGCTTAAAGTAGACCTCCTTAATTCCGGGCTTGGAGAACAAAAAGTGACATTTTCAGGTCAGTATGAAAGGGATTTACCAAAACCAAAAAAACCCCCATTTTTACTGTCTGTGGCTCGTTGAAATTATTTGCAGTTCAACTCAGCATTTCTTTTTAGTCATAAGTATTTCCATATGTTCATATTCGACTCAAACATAATTGACTTTCATAGTGTGAATAATATTTGCCACAATCTTTAGGTGAGTTATATCTTTTTTTCTTTTTTTTTTAACAGGGAATGACAACGATCCCATGGTTATAACAAATAAACTGATGGAAGTGTTTCCGAAGCTCAAAGTAGGGGGAGGCTTTGAATTTCAAAAAATTGCAGGATCTACTCGTAGCCGAAATCTTGCCTTGCCTGCGTGTCCCAGCCTTGGATACACCCTTGCCTATCTGAAAGATCCATCAACGATGATTGGACAGGCTACAATCTACATACGTCCACTTCAACAGGATCTACCCATACATTGTGTACATAAATTTACAGAGACATAATCAAAACAAAGCTCATTGGTGACTTTTAATCATTAGTTAAATGCCATTTGTTGTTGTTAGGATAGCTCACAAACTGCCTCTGGTCCAGTCATCCCCTGCATCACCTGTCAGAAGGAAGTTCCTTTTTCAGAGATGAAGCTGGACAGATTGAGCTGCAATGTGTATGTAATACCTAAATAAATGCAAGGGTAGCATATTCATTTTTATTTTGGAAAATGCCTCTCTTAGAGTGTTGTGCACACAAATAATAAAGTATGACCATAATTTCAATTTTGTTCACTTCAAGGACACCCATACAGGAATTGGAGAGAGAACAAGAGGGAGGCCGAAGTGAAGAAAATTATAGAGACAGCCCCAGTCAGTGACTGTTCCAGTGAGGCCTGGAACATCAGCTGAGAATGCAGTTGTACCAGCATTGATTGACAAGGACCTGGATCACAAAGAAACAGACAATGGTTTGTGTCCTCACAATAGGGTTGCTGTAAGATTGTGTGTAACTTAAACTCAGACAATAGAAAAATGACACCTGCAAGATATAATTGGATAAGAAAATACAATTGCACACAATAACACTCAACTGGGTTATACATTTTAACTGTTAAAATATTTAGTTTTTGTTTAGAATGTGGTTATTATGTCAACTCAGCTTTGTAACAGATTCTACAGATGTTGGGTCTCATGTTTGTCAGTGACATGGACAGAACTTTCCTCCTTTTCTGTAGACCAAGAGGATATCTATCTGCTGGTGACATGCCAACTCACAACATGTCTCTCCAGAATAGAAAACTTTATTATTGTTGTTGTCTAGAATGGAAGCTTATCAAAGAACCAGCTCAAGCTGCCAAAGTTTTCAAAGAGGATCTGCTAAGGGAACGTGCATCTGGGAAACCACTGAGAATGAAAATGGATGTAAGGGACTCTGAAGAGGACAGGGAAGGGGAACTTCTCTCATTCTATAAACAGCCACAGGAATGGGCATGTCCACTTCACTGTACTCTTCTTGGTAGGTAATATAAAGTTTGTAATATAAATGTGTCAGTAAAGTTTATACCACTCAAGTATCATATGGAATTGTTACATGGGAGAATGGGATCCAAAAAAATATATAATTTTATGACCACTTATGAAAAGCACAATATTCCATTATCTGGACTAGTCAATATTAAGGATGCTATTCTAGAATTACAGCCAATAGTTGTTACTAGGGTTGAGCCGGATACTCGTTTCATACGAGTATCCGGTACGGATAATGCATTTTGACGAGTACGAATACGAATAAAGCCCGTTAATACTCGTGATCGGACTGAAGGAAAATCAGCCGGACTGTTGTCACGCTCTGGGATTGGCCAGTCACACATACGTCCCGCCCCTCCCTATTCACTGCAGTTAGAGCGGAGTTTCCCTGTCTCATTCTCTGTCTCCGGTACACGCAGTGACTGATCTCTGTTCGTGGCTTCACTGTTGCTCACGTCCTTATTAGATTTTCTTCACCTTGCCTCTATTTTGGTGTTTGGTTATGTGGTGAACTTTCTTGGTTTTTTTGTTGCACGTACGTGTGCATTTAACCACCGCCTCGGTGGTCAGTCTTTTTTTTTACCCGTTATAAACTCTGTTCAAATTAACCAAGTCTATACTTAATATTTTAACTGAGACATAGCGCGTGCGCGCGCGCACACACACACCATAATCAATATTGTTTAACTTTATGTGAAAAAAAATGGCAATAGCATTAGGTACTAAAAATAAATAATTGAAAAAGAAGTACTAGAAAAAAATTAAAAAGTTTTGTTGAGTATGACAATTCTTGTTCATGCATACTTTGGAGACAGTTGCTTTTTTTATTGCATGCACTTCATTAATGCACTTTGTGTTTACTTGTTCTACACTGTATATAGTTCCTTTACTATTGTGATCAAAAGCGTTGAATCTCAATTCTGAGGCTCTTCAGTAAATATTCATTCTTGGACTTAAGAATGTTCATGTTCTGACTTGGTTCCATAAAAAACTTCTGTAAATAGTTCTTACTTTTGTGATCCAAAACATTTATTTGAATTTCAATTTTGAGGCTGTTTTGTAAATAGTTTTAAAATAAGCAAAAATACTGTGATCAATTGTGGATTGTGATCAATCCATATCAATTTTAGACTTAAAACAATGTGATTTAAGCCCCACCCATTTTCGGTCAAACCACACCCACTTCCGGTTCAAGCCCCGCCCATTCCGAATACAGAATAAACGGATACAGATACTCTAGTTGGTTGAACAGATACAGATAGTGGTGTACTCGCTCATCCCTAGTTGTTACCTTATCCAGTTAACCATTAGTCAGCCACTGTTTTTCCACTGTGTTATTATCAGTATTTTGTTTCAGGTGATGCGGTACTTTATGACAACAATATCCAAACTGCAGTTTGGATTCAGTCTAGATCTTGGAAAGTCTCTTACTATTTTGAAGGTTAATATGATGCAATTTTTAAATGTATATCAATTGTTAATTGTTTTGACTTTATCCCCTGCTCTCTTGATACTTTACAGGAGGAATGGGCCGAACACTGCTTTTTGAGGGTGAACCTGACCATCTTGTTCCAGCAGCATCAGAGGTGCTCATTGAAAGCAACCTCTTCCGAGTTGCAGGAAGGATGTTGGCCCACAGCTTTCTGAATGACAGGCCCCATGTCACAGGATTAAGTCCTGCTGTAGTTCATGTGCTGTTCAACGGGGACCCTGCAAAGGCAACTGTCGTTACAGAAGACTGTCCTGATCTGCACATCATGAGTATCATAAAACTGGTATGTATCATAAAATCTTTGCCTTGAAAAAATGAAAAATTATTGTTTGGGTAAATGTAATGACTTGGATGGTCTTGATTTTAGCTTGAACATGAACTTACACCAGAAGAAGAAGTAGTAGTATACTTTATTGATCCCACAAGGGGAACTTACAAAGTCACTCGGTTAGTTGACAAGTATACAGGCCCCCTGAACACAGCATTCAAGGGGGCCTGTAAGCATGCAGTTAGTACAATCACTTCAAACTACACGCATCAGGGAGGCAGAGTGACGGGCAGCGGCTTCGGAACGCACCCCAATTTGAGCAGCTTGTAGGGGGGACGGCGCCTTGCTCAAGGGCACCTCGGCAGTGGCTGGGAGGTGAGCTGACGCCTCCCACTGTCGGCTCACACTCCTGGTGACATCATGGTGGGAGTGGGACTCGATCCGCTGATGGCTGGGGCGATCCGTCTACGAGACATCTGCTCTACTGCTGAGCCACTGCCGCCCCAAGGACACAGAAGGACACAGTTTCAGAGCTTTCCCTGTCTTGGGATCTCCCGGCAGTCAACAAAACAAACTTCTACTGCATGCAGTGAGTTCCTGCTGGTTAAGTGACAGAATTCATTGCTGTAGTTGTTGAAATTATCGAAAGTGTTGTGAACCCTGGCTTCTTATGTCAACACTGGCAGAGATGGAAAACATTTAGTCTTTGCTCATAGTCATGTCAAAGTTCTTGAAAACCAGCATTTAATTCATTTACAGTTTAACTACTTCAGTATTTCTCACTCCCTGCAAGTGTTGATAGAACAGTGGCATATTAAAAAAAAAAACTATTTCACAAATGTTGACACAGTAGGAAAATTATTATACAAGACAAAATGTAATTCTTTACAAAAAAGAGAGCAGCACAGCAACACACGTCTGGTTTTGTGAATTTCCCTTTTGATATAATTTAAAAAGGCGATAGTCAAGTATTCACCACTGCATTTGAGTACTAAAGACATCAGTTGCAGAAATGTATAAAATGGAATACTGTACTGTACTGGAATTACTGTACTGGAATTACTGTAAAATGTGTTAATGTCTTGGGGGTTGATATATTCTGTACTAGTTTGAATGGATTTTATAAAGCACTGAGAAAGGGACTGAAAGATGTGATGTTATGGCCCCTGCTGACATCTAGGCCAGATGTTGTATCACTTCTTTTCCCTAAAATGGCTGAAATGGAGTTCACACCCCAGGTATGTCAGTAATGTTTTCAATGACTGAGGTGGTTATTTTTCCATTTACTAAGAATGTGATCTGCATATTCCTTCACCAAAATAAGTTATCCCTTTAAAATAATTACATTGATGTTTTTTAAGATGCTCCTAGAAAAAATCACATGGCCAGCTGAGGACAGTGATGATGAAGACTTCGACAGAGTCCACGTGCCGCATCACTTCCACATACTCTGCAAGGTCTAAAATATATCTCACCAACTCTCTAGAAAGTTCATGGAGATCCTCCATCAATACAGCCGCCATATTTAGAAAGACTTCTTCTACTTTCGGTTCCAAGGCAGACCAAAGCAGTGGATTAGACAGGATTTACGTTAGCCCCGCCCACCGACGTTGATGGCCGAGGTTGACAAAATAAATTCATGATCCACTGCAACACAAGGACCATGAAATAATTAGGTGAAATATTTTTTATCTAAAATGAATTGGTATTTTAATTAATGACACATTTAATAACACATGTATGTATTTATTTCCAATTTTAATTAATGACATATTGAATACATTACATAATTTAATGTTGGCACTTAAAAGAATTGGTATGTTAATGAATTAATGACACATTTAATAACACATTTATGTATTGCAATTTTAAGGAGTTAATGACGCATTTAATTATTTAATGATGTATTTAATTTTGGCACGTTTATTCCTCCATAATTGTGGCCTGTGCAGTGAACAATTATTCAACACCCATTGCATATCAGGTTTGTACGCAACTTATATCAGTATACAAAATTATTTATGCTTGAATGCTTGCAACAAACGGAATGACGATTTAAACGGCTTAATGCAAGAAAATAATTTAGTTCAAATTTTCTCTTGTCAAAAAAACAATGATACATGATTTCAGAGGAACATTTTAGAGAGGCTTAACAGTGGGGTGACTTGTGATAACACTGCCAGAAGCTGGTGCATACCACTTGCAACAGGTCATAACATCTCAACTCGATTATAATAATTATTCTGCCCTCGCAGGAATATACTGTAGCTGACTTCTAGCTTGGCAGATAGTTAAACAGTTCTTCAATAAAACATCGTAGTCTTCAGGTAGGTTTTGATATTTTACTAGAAAGTGCTGTAAAAAGACTTATGAACCTTTCAGACAAGGAAGAAAAACGAAACGGTGAATGGAAACAACTGTCGTTACTTGTTAGACTACAACATAACGCTACGGAAGCCTGCGGGGACAAACTGCACAACAGCTCAAAACGAACCTCCGAAAATGTTAGAGGGTCAGAACACTCCCCGCCTGGTATAATACTATACCACTATATATCCTTTAATAGTAACACTACATCTGCGGCAGGTCTCAGATACATCTTGGGGGAACCACCTTTAACAACCTTGACTTCCACCTTACGGACTCTGTCGTCCCGACCTGGAAAGGTGTTAACTATGAGTCCTGTCGGCCATTCATTACGTTTGGCTTGATTGTTTTTTAGAAGTACAATGTCTCCAATTTGCAGGTTAGGTTCTTCTCCTTGCCATTTTCTCCTTGGTTGAAGTGTTGCCAGGTACTCTTGACGCCACCATTTCCAGAATGAATCAGCGAGTCCCTGGACTTGCTTCCACTGATTCCTATAGAGGTCCTTAAGATCAAGGTCTCCAGACGGCGCAGACACTGAGTCAACCTTTTGCGTTAAACGCATGGCAGGGGTAAGCACGGTTGGCATGTCGGGATTTGATGACACAGGAACTATTGGCCGGGCATTCATTATGGCAGTAACCTCTGCTATCAGCGTCACAAGGCCTTCATGTGTCAGACTGGAGGGATGCACCTTGAGCAACAAGCCATCTAAGATACGACGGGCAACTCCTATCATTCTTTCCCATACTCCACCCATGTGAGATGAGTGTGGAAGATTGAAGTCCCAGGTTCAGCCTTGGTCTTTAAGGCAGGACTTAAGCTCTGCATCTTCTGGTGTTATGTCAAGTTCATTACATGCTCCGACGAAGTTCGTACCTCGGTCTGACCGAAAGAGCTTAGCGGGACCCCTGATGGCGGTGAATCTTCGAAGTGCGTTTATGAAGCTCGATGTTGACAGATTCTACTCCCTCCATATGAACAGCTCTCGTGACCAGACAGGTGAACAAAACAACCCAGCGCTTACTCTCTGAGAGGCCCCCTCTGGTACGACGAGCGCAGACAGACCATGGTCCAAACACATCCAATCCAACCTGTGTGAATGGAGGGGCTTGGGTGAGCCGATCAACAGGCAAGTTGGACATTTTTTGTTTTTCTACACTTCCTCTCAACCTTCTGCAGGTGACACAGTTGTGTATAATACGTGATATCAGTTTCTTTCCTCCCAGAATCCACAGTCCGGCAGACCTAACGGCTCCTTCAGTGATATGCCTGCCCTGGTGTGCAACTTGCTTGTGATAATACTGCACTAACAAGGTCGCTACGTGGCTGTTTTTAGGGATGATAATGGGATGCTGTTCTTCCCAGGGTATTGGAGCTGACGTCAGGCGACCGCCAATCCTCAGAACACCATCTGTGTCGAGAATGGGATCAAGCTTCCTGGGGGCTATGTTTTGAGACAAGTTCTCCTTTGGTCAAACTCTTGAGATCCTCTCTAAAGGCTTCTTGCTGCACAGTTCGAATGACTACTGTTCTTGCTTGTAGAAAATCATCTGCGTTTGGCGTATCTCCCTTTGGAGGTGTGGCACAAGATCTGACCTTCTGAATGAGCTTGGCTAGTCCATGTGTCAGCCTTTTCCAGCTAGAAAAGTATGCAAATCTGTGTGAACCAAGCAGCGTTGTAGAAGCACTTGTGGCAAAGGTTGCAACTACTGGATCCGTGTCTGGTTCAATGAGCTCATAGCAGTCTGGATGAGTTGGGGTAACTTCATCTTTTCTGAGAAAGGAGGGACCTGAAAACCAATTTGTCTCTCCCAGGAGCGCAGCTTGAACTGGTCGTGTGCCATGATCTGCAGGATTGTGTTCCGTGTTGACAAAGTGCCACTGTTCTGGGTGTGATGATTTCCGGATGCGTGCGACCCTGTTAGCGACGTACACATAGAACCTCCGGTTGGTGTTGTAAATATAGCCTAGCACAACTTTGGAGTCAGTGTAGAACTTCACTGAGTGTACCTCAATGTCCAGTTCATTCACTAACATGTCAGCTAGCTCGACTGCCAGTACAGCTGCACAGAGTTCAAGACGAGGTACAGTATGGGAGTGACGTGGTGCTAATTTTGATTTCCCCATGCAAAATCCCACATGTCTTTTCCCTTTGTTATCGACGGCTCTGAGGTAAGCTACTGCAGAGATGGCTAAGACTGATGCATCGGAGAAGACACATAATTGCCTTTGCTGTGTGGATAGCAATGAGACAGGTAGGTATGGTCTTGATATGTGAAGTTGCTCAAGATCCTGGAGTGAGTCTTTCCAAGACTTCCACTGAGTTTCTTTTTCAGCTGGTATTGGGGCATCCCAATCATAATGTTCAGTGCATAAATCTCTCACAATAGCCTAGCCTTGTACTGTTATTGGAGCCACAAATCCTAGGGGATCAAATATGCTGTTGTCTGTAGAGAGAATGCCCCTACGGGTGAATGGTTTCTCCTCTCTAGAGACAATGAAGGTAAAGCTGTCAGTCTGAAGGTGCCAGTTGAGACCCAAACTTCTCTGCAGGGGTAGCGGATCTACACCTAGCTCCAAATCTTTCAGCTCTTTAGCAAGTTCTTCAGGCAGAAACGCCTCCATCACTGCATTATGGTTAGACACTATGCAGCCGTATGTTTGAGTCCGCTAACATTTCTTTGGTCCTTTTCAGGACTTGGATGGCAATGTCATCGGTGGAAAAGAACGCAAGTCCGTCGTCAACATAAAAGTTTCTGAGAACAAACTGCTTTGCCTCTGTGCCGTATTCTTCCTGTCCCTGAAAGGCTGCTTTCCTCAAACCCATATATGGCAACGGCAGGAGAGGGGCTATTACCAAAGATGTGTACGGTCATGCGGTATTCTGTGACCTTTTGTGAAGGATCGTTGTCGTCAAACCAGAGGAAGCGTAAGAAATCTCGATGTTCCTGGCAGACCTTGAAGCAGTAGAACATTTGTTCAATGTCGGCTGCCACAGCCACAGGTTCCTTACGGAAACGAATGAGGACTCCCAAAAGCATGTTATTCAGATCAGGTCCACTCAGCAGGACATTGTTAAGGGAGACATTGTCATGTTTGGCACTGGAGTCAAACACCGCTCGAACTTGGCCTGGCTTGTGTGGATGATAAACTCCAAAGATTGGTAGATACCAACACTCTTGTTCGTCACTGAGTGGTGGGGCTGGTTCAGCATGACCTGCTTGAAAGATCTTTTGCATGAAGGTCACCATGTGTTCTTTCATGTCTGGCTTTTTCTCAAACATACGGTGTAGTGTCGCAAGGCGCTTAACTGCTTGGGTTCTATTGTTGGGTAGTTTACACCGAGGCTCTCTGAAGGGTAGGGGTGCTACCCAACTGTTGGAGTCATCCATGAAGACCTCCCTGTCCATTATTTCCAGAAAGGCTTTGTCCTCCACGGACATGGCGGTTTTATCGTCGTTGGGCATTTGCTGGAAGACTCCTTTACCAACGCTGTCTCCCTCATTGAACATTTCTTTCGGATCGTTAGCCTTTGGAACGTGATGATGATGTACTGGTGTTTCTGGGCTCTTTTATGTGAATACTGTTAGTACAGTATTCAAACAAGGATATACGTCCATTACTCAGCACATTAGTCCGGTAGACGTTGGCGTGATCTGATTTGTGGGCTCTTCCAACACAAACCTCTCCCACTATCACCCAGCCCAAGTCGAGACGCTGGGCGTAGGGGGCATTATGGGGACCATTACATTGTTCTCGAACCTTGTGTGCCTGTGGCAGGTCTCGGCCAAGCAGGATAAGAATGGACGCAGAGGGTTCGAGAGCTGGGATTTTGTCCACAACCCACTTGAGATGTTCATAGTGTCTGGGAATCTCAGGTGTAGGGATTTCTGACTTGTCGTCTGGGAGCATGTCACATTCGATTAGAGTGGGGAGTGTAATGCGAGTTTTTCCATCTAGGGACTCCACAATGAAGTTGCTAGCTCATCTCCCTGTGGTTTCAATGACTCCTGAGCAGGTCTTGAGGGTGTACGGTGCTGTGCCCTCTGTGACACCAAAGGGTTCAAAAAAACTCTGATTTTGCTAGGGACTTATTGCTCTGTTCATCAAGAACAACATATGCTTTGACTGCTCTCTCTCTGACACGCTGGATACACCCTGACGAGACAGATTTTGGAGCATGATCTTGAGTTGACTGAAGGTCCACAGATGTCAGTGCATTTCGATGTGACAGTTTGAGGGATTCCTTCATTTTGCTCCCCGCCTTGATCTCTCGTAGTCGTAGAGATCTGTCATCCAGGGTGCCGGCCCTGGGTGTAACACTGTAAGATGGCTGTCGCTCATGCATTCTCGGCACTGAACTCTTTTCCCACAGTTTTTAGCTAGGTGATTAGTTGATGCGCAGCACCTGTAACAAATATTCTTTTCTTTAAGATATGCTTTCCTCTCATCCAAAGGTTTACTCCTAAAGCCACGGCACTTCCTAAGAGGGTGTGGTTTTTCGTGCAGTGGACATTGCTTATCTGGGTCAACCATAATTTTTTCTGCAGGGTTGTTGTGGTTGCTATCAGAATTTGCCGTCACTTCTGTTCTTTTGACTGTAACGGGTATTTTCACGTTGTGTTTAAAGGAGTGTTCCACCTTTCCCATGACAGAACCACCCGTGAGTGGAGTAAAGCTTGGATCATTGAGTATTTTGGCTTGATCACAAACAAACTTGGCAAAGAAGGAGAAAGGTGGATATGATGTGTGGTATGTTTCTTTGTAATGGGATGCTTTGGAGACCCATTTGTCATGTAGGGAGTATGGAAGCTTCTGGACAATTGGAGTAATGCCACGAGAAGTGTCCAAGTAATTAAGACCAGGTAAGAATCCGCCTGCTCTGGCTGCTTTGAGCTCCAAGAGAAGGTCTCCCAGCTCTCTGTCTTTGATTTTCTCGATTTGATATTCTTGGAAACACATCCACCTTCTTGAGTAGTGCGTTTTCTATAGCTTCAGGCGACCCATAGCAGTCTTCCAACCTTTGCCATAACATACTCACACCTGCTGCTGCATCGTAGATGTGAACTGCCCGTATTCTCTTTGCATGTTCAGATGATTTTGGTCCAAGCCATTTACACTGCAGATCTAGCTCCTCCCTTGCTGTCAGGTTTAAGTCTACAGTAGAACTGTGAAAGGATTCCTTTCAGGCCCAGTAATTTTCAGGATGGTCGTCGAACCTCAACAGACCGGAACTTCTCTCTCGACGTATTAAATACTTAGCCAGATCAGTGGTAGATGATGAGCTGGGTTCACTGGTTCTTTGAGTGGCACCAATATTTGAGTTTGGAGGTGGGTAGCTATTGTTGGTTTGTCTTGTGTTCTGCGATTGTATCTCGTGGCTGTAACTGTGTGGATTTGGACTCTGTGGGTGCTCACCTTTTCTGGCTCCACTTTGTGTGTGAACGTAGTATGGGATTACATTATCGTCCCGTTTGAATGTTTGTTTAGCTGGTAAGTTATTGTAGCTGGGTTCATAGCCGCTGACCTCGCTTGACTCATCTTTACCTTCCTCCTTCATTTCAGCTATTTCACCTTTGTCCATTGTTAGCTGGCGCGTTGGTGTTGCTGTGGGTTCTGGTGGCTTTGAGTCTTGATGAGGTTCAGGTCTCAGTTCGTCAATTTGCTTACATCCAGCGTACTCATTTTTTAAATTGGCGCTCTCTAGCTCTCCAAACTCGGTCTCAGCAGCTGCTTCCAAAACGCTAGCTTCGGCGATGGCGGCTGCGGCCTCACTTTCTAGCCTCAGAGCGTGTAGACTTGCTTCTAGCTCTGCTTTCTTCCGGACAGCCTCAGCTGCTGCCTTTTGCTGTTGTTCAACATATGCTTGAGCCTTCATCACTTCTGCTTCCTTTTGTGCAAACGATGCTTTTGCACGTGCAGCCTCTGCTTTTGCACGTGTCCTGGCTGCAATGGCACTGGCTGTAGACCGTTGACTGCTATGCGAGGAGCTGGAACAGACTGACCTTGTGTCGAACGTGTCTTCGTTGTCATCCATCTCGCAGCTTTAATATCAGATTTAAGTGTTTCCACGAAGATTTTTTTTTTTTTTCTTGTAGGTAACCCGTCAGGCGCAAGTCTTTTTACTATTCTGCCCTCGCAGGAATATACTGTAGCTGACTTCTAGCCTGGCAGATAGTTAAACAGTTCTTCAATAAAACATCGTAGTCTTCAGGTAGGTTTTGATATTTACCTAAAAAGTGCTGTAAAAAGACTTATGAACCTTTCAGACAAGGAAGAAAAACGAAACGGTGAATGGAAACAACTGTCGTTACTTGTTAGACTACAACATAACACTACGGAAGCCTGCGGGGACAAACTGCACAACAGCTCAAAACGAACCTCCGAAAATGTTAGAGGGTCAGAACAATAATAATTATTATAGTGATGCGTGCAATAAAAGTTTGAGATTGCATGTCAGTAAAAGTATCTTGTTATATTTGGAAATAAATGTCATGTATGTTGTGTTTGTCTTTTTTTTTTAAATCTGGTTATTGGAAACAGTTGCGAAATATGATTTTCCATTAAACCTAACTCACCTTGGGGGTTAAGCTATGTTGGTTTCAATTCTAAACGTTTTAAAAAATGTTACGTTTCAATTTTTAGAAGAGAAAAATAACATTCATAATAAAGAATATAATGTTCTATGCAGCTTAAAAGCTATTATTGAAATTTGACTGTGGGGGTTCCTTTTTATCATTTTTTAGTATTCTCAATTATTTGCATGTTTTATTGATAGTGCACCACTGGTAATAGTGTTTCTAAAACTGACTTTTGAAATTTCCGATTTAATTTGGATGAAAGTAGGGCATAATAATCGTACCAGTAGTAAAACCCACATGAAACCACTAGAGGACATGACCTTTTTCCCCTGTAAATCATCCATCCATCCATTTTTCCGTTGTATCTGCCACAGCTGGTCAAGGGGAGCTGGAGCCTAGCCTAGCTGGCATAGGGCGTGAGGCTGGGGACACTCCGGGCACAACGCCAGCGCGCCGTGAAGCCACACACAAAGACAGACAACCATGCACCTGAAGCGCAGGTTTTTGGAGGTGGGAGGAAGCCAGAGAGAACCCACGCAGATAGAGGGAGACCATGCTAACTTCGCACAGAGCGGGACTCATACCTGGAACCGCCATGTTGTGCGGCGACAGCGACAGCGCTACCCAATGTGCCACCATGCCACTCCCCGTAAATCAAGCTTATTAAAATAATTTTACTAACATAAATGGCAAGTCACAAGCCAAAACATTTCTTAAGAAAAGGAACAATGTATCCACAGATAAAATACTTGCACCAATGAAAAGAAATTGAACCAATCAATATACATATGGTATACTATCATATATTCACCATTTCACACATTAATTTTTCCCAAAAGTTTCGGGCATCTTAGCCAATCATAGCTGAGTTGTGACATCGTAATTTGCATAGTGTGCCAAATATCTTTTGTGCGTGTATGATTCTCTAGCTTTGTGCAGAATGATCAGTTGGACAGAATCAACGATGCATCATTCTCGGTAACCCTAAACCTAACATTAATCCTAACCCTAAACATAATCCTAACCCCAACCCTGTATTTGAGTAGAAGGCGCACCAAAGATGTTTGGGCGCACTATGAAAACAAACGTCACAATGGAGCTGTAACTGGCTAAGGTACGTATCAATTGGCCAAATGGTTCAGGGAACATAAATTTGCGGGCATGTCAGTAGGGTAGTCGGTAGCGCTCCTGACTCTCAAATTGTGTTTGTTAGTGTGATTGGTTGTTTATCCTGCATGTGGCCTAACAATAAACTATCAACAGTAATAGCTCAGATAGATTGACAGATGGATAATTTCAATGGTACCATTTACGGTGATAGTTCTTCTTTTTCACCTCTAACTTTGATACCTTTCCACCTGATCTCCTGGACACACAATATGTCTACCTTCCTCCTCTGCATCATGTCAACCAACTCTCTACCTTTTCCTGTCATAGTTCCAACATTCAATGTCCCTACAGTGATAGTTATAATACCATTAATATAAAACAAGTTTTAGTCCTCCTCCCTTTGTCTAAAACACATACGTCAAAATCAAGGCCCGGGGGCCGGATCCGGCCAGCGAATGGATTTTCTATGGCCCCCTGGATGTTATTTAATTACTATTGGTAAAAGATGGCTTTTACTAATAGTAACTAAAAGATGGCTGTGGCCAACTGGCCACAGCCATCTTTTGTACGCATCAACACTACATTCCCCAAAGTGCAATGGTAGCACCTGAAGTCCCTGCAGCAAGCGGGCCTCGGCTTCATTATTCATCAGCCGTCGCTACAAACTTTAACTTTCAGCTACCCCCTCCTCAAAAGTGGCTAAATGGAAAGTGGATGCTGAGAACAGGGAGTTTCAAGGCTGGTCGATAGTAAGGTAGTATACAGAGGATATGTTCACTGAGATACAAGGCAAACCTGTGTGTCTCCTGTGTGGAGAAAGTTTGGCTGTAATGAAAGAATATAATCTAAGAAGTTACCATGTAACGTCTCAGAAACACAGATAAAAGATGTAGTGAGGTTACATAATTCACCCAGGTGAATTATACTCCGCCTCCAATTCTTCGGCACTACAACGTAAGTTTTCTTTTAAAGAAGTTTGTTTTTGTCTGTGTACCAGTCGAAAAATGTTTTCACTTGAAATTACTGACAGCCATAATAAAATATTGCTTATTCGTGTAATCATTAAATAATATACACTCTTGGTTCAAAAGGCTATGTGCAATCATTTCAATATGTTTTAATAAACATTGAACCAGTCCAGCCGTCGGCTTGAAGCATATTTGTTTTTTTTGCCTCTGTGTATTTAACTCTGACATCCCTGGTCTAAAACCACAATTACCTTCCTAACATATAGTGCGAAGTACAGTACACCTGCACAGTATTCGAAGTGAGCAGTCGAATAGTTTAACCCTTGACGTAAGTATTGACCTTTTCCCATACTGAAACCGCATTGGCTAATTCACTGAATAACAGTAACTTTGGTTGGTTGAATTCAAATTTTGTAGGCGTATACATCGTGACCTCACAGTTTAATCCTCTGTTGATTGGAGGCGATACTGTCACACACGTAGAACGAAGAAACGGGTTCTATACTGTAGAAATGAAGCACTACGAGGTGAGTAAATGAGATCTTTAACAGTAAATAGTGATATGGTCCACGGAAGCAGGATGTAATTATTCTGACACTCTTTCACTGTGAAATGTTAAGAGAAAGCTGGGCGAGAAAAATCCATTTGAGAACTCTGAACACAGCATTGTACTCCGCTCCACCATAACCTTATGTACGGTGCTAAGACCTGGATTTGTGGCCTTTCCTATAAAGAAAATTAAAATTGTGTCGGGTACAATGCAGTCTATCAATATTGACCTGCAGTTAATATTTTGTATCTTGTATTGTCTTCATCGTTTATGTAAACTATAATAGTCTATAGTGTTGAGAACGCTGCATTGCTGTTAACGTTTTATGGTTCTCATTATCTTCCAATGTCGCAATAATGCAGGTGAATGGTCAAGAGCTCATTATGAACGTACTTACATTAACTTGGGCTGGTGGATGTGATTTTTATTTTATTTTGTGTGAAAAATGTAGTTTTACAAAAGACACAAAAAATATTGTCACAAAAACGTCCGGTTTTAATTTTCCACATGGGCCTTTTTTTAAAATCAATTATACCCCCCCCGCCCCCCGTATTTATCTGGGCTTTGGACCGGCACAACAAGGCACTGGCTTGTGCCCTCTTGCGGCTACATTCATCTCTAATGAGATACAGTGCCTTGCGAAAGTATTGGCCCCCCAAAAACTTGTTGACATTTTGCCACATTTCAGGCTTCAAACTTAAAGATAACAAACTGAAAATATTTTTCAAGAATAAATAACATGTCAGACACAATCGTGAAGTGGAACCAAATTTATTCAACATTTTATATTGTGTTTACAAATAAAAAACTGAAAAGTAGGATGTGCAAATGTGAGACCAAATGACACACAGGTGCACTCTGTTTGTCATTGTTGTCATTTAGGTCAACATTGGATCATTCAGAAGTCATCAGGGAACTTCTGGAGTCGGTTAGCTGAGCTGAGAGAACAGGGGGCCAATACTTTTGCACATCCTACTTTTCAGTTTTTTATTTGTAAACACAATATAAAATGTTGAATAAATTTGGTTCCACTTCATGATTGTGTCTCACATGTTGTTGATTCATGGAAAAATGTTTTAGTTTGTTGTCTTTAAGTTTGAAGCCTGAAATGTGGCAAAATTTCAAAAAGTTCTTGTGGGGGGCCAATACTTTTGCAAGGCACTGTATAATCACAAAACATAAAGCCACATTTTGAGGAAGCCATAGGCACTAAAATGTGATGATGACCTTCACCTTTGGTGAAAAGCCAAATACTCAATAGAACAATATAGAAATCATTGCTGCAACCATTCTGAAAGTAGGTCAGGGTAAAATTTTGAAGTCAGGGGTGTCGTGGGATGCTGCAGTCTCTGCCTTGTTTTATTTGCATTTATAGTTTTTGAAGTAATAATCCAGCTTTAGGAGACTGATTCCTAACTTTGTGAGGGTCTATTATGAAAGGAAAAGCTCAAAGTTTTTCTGTTGAAATATTTTGAGCGTCTGATCATCAAAACACTTCAGTCAATAAGCAGTGTAGGCACTATTAAAACATAAGCTATAACTGGTATGGTAAGTGATATTGCAAGAGTTAGATTATTGCTTGGTGTGACATATAGCAGCAGAAAATGGATGGATGGATGGTGAACCATTATTGATACAATAACTAGTGCACATTAAAGAAATTAAAAAAAAGATTACACTTGAATTAATAGTTTTATGCAATGTTTTTTTTCTTTTTTTTAATCAATTCAAGCTGTATTTAAGTTTACGGTGTTTATTTAAGTTTATAATATTTAAAAGTATTTTCTGTGTAAATAAATTTGTTTATAGAAAATAATGTACCAAATAACATTAAAAATGGATACGTTGGGAAATCAATTTTAAAGTATTTTGTACCTCATACTTAAATATTCAGTAAAATATAAAACTGTAATTACAGTGCACCCTCGTTCTTTGCGGTCAATGCATTCCAGGAACCACAAGCGATTAACGAATTCCGCGATTGAGCAACAAACTATTTATCTTATTATTTAAACGCTTATGACCCTCCCTATGCTGATACTGAACCACCTTCACACATGAACAAAATTGTCTGTACCCCATGTTAATGATAGAAAAATCAACAATGGTTATTGAAAACACTTGAAATTTACAACAGTAACAATAAATAAAAATTTATTGAAAATTAAACAATCAAAATCAGTCATCACTTATTAATTGTTGTTCAACATAACTTAAAAAAACAAACAAACTACTGAAACATGCCTGGACAAAAATGATGCTACCTCTGTAAAAGATTGAAAATAAAATTGACAAGAGGGACATGAATAACTCAGGTGTGTCCTGTAATTGGTATCACAGGTGTGTTGAATCTCATAAGTAGTCAATCTGTCTATTTAAACGATGGCAAATAGTCACTGTGCTGTTTGGTGACATGATGTGTACCGCACTTGACATGGACAGCAGAAAGCAAAGGAGTTGTCCCAGAAGATTAGAAATAAAATTTAGACCAGCATGTTAAAGATAAAGGATATAAGACAATCTCTAAGCAGCTTGATGTCCCTGTGACAACAGTGGCACATATTATTCAAAACTGTAAGATCCACGGGACTGTAGCCAACCTTCCTGGACATGGCTGCAAGAAGAAAACTGACAATAAATGGAAGAGACAGTTCGAAAGATATCCAAAGAGCCCAGAACAACCTCCAAAGAAATTAAAGATGAACTCCAAGGCCAAGGTACATCAGTATCAGATTGCACTATTTGTCATTGTTTGAGCCAAATTGGACTCCATGGGAGACGACCAAGGAGGACACCACTGTTGAAAGCAAATCATAAAAAAGCAAGGCTGGAATTTGCAAAAATGCATGTTGACAAGACACAAAGCTTCTGGGAGAATGTTTTTTGGACAGACAAGACAAAACTGGGGCTTTTTGGTAAGGCACATCAACTTTATGTTCACAGATTGAAAAATCAAGCATATGAAGAAAATAACATTGTGAAACATGGAGGAGGTTGGTCTCAGTCGCAGATCATGGGTCATCAAAAAGGATAACAACCCCAAACACACAGCCAAAAACCCCCAAGAATGGCTTGGAGAAAAGCATTGGACTATTCTGAAGTGGCCCTCTATGAGCCCAGATCTAAATCCTATTGAACATCTGTGGAAAGAGCTGAAACATGCCATCTGGAGAAAACACCCTTCAAACCTGAGACAACTGGAGGAGTATGCTCATGAGTAGTGGGCCAAAATACCTGTTGAGAGGTGCAGGGTCTCATTGACGGCTACAGAAATTGTTTAATTGCAGTGATTGCCTCAAAAGGTTGTGCAACAGAATATTAAGTTATGGGTACCATCATTTTTGTCCAGGCATGCTTCATTAGTTTTTTTTCTTTTTTTTTTTTAATCTGTTGAACGACAATTACAAAATAATGTCGGATTTTGATGTGTTTAATTTTCAAAAAATTTTTATGTATTGTTACTTTGGTAAGTTTTAAGTGATTTTGGTGACCATTGTGGGTTTTTCTTTCATTAACAGATGGGTACCAACAAAACTGTTGGTATTACCTTTTCCCACACTTTTATCGACTGTTTAAAGCACATTTGTGTCTCACTTAAGTCCGAGACACACAGAAGCGAGCGCACTTCCGGATGCCATTAGCCAATAGAATGCTCGTACGGTATGAGGTGACTGCCTAGTGCCTACCTAAAATCCATAATGAGGTGAAGTCGCGAGCGTTAATGCACGAGGGTGCACTGTATTTTCCAGAATGTTTGTCATTACAGTTTGTTATCAGTCACAGTGGCATTGTCGTTACACCAGATAGCACTAGAGAGCTATAGTATTTTTAAAGTAATTTGTAGCATTGTGCACCAAAACTACTCTGGAATGAAAATACTTTACCAGTTTGTCTGTTAATCTGTTCAAACAGCTTTTCTGTCCAGATTCCAAGTACTGTATTTTTACCTTTTGGATTGATGGCACATGCCCATGTCCCTCTTTGCAAGTTGCTTATTTGGGGCGCACCAAGCAGGAGCTGCCCGCCACTCTTCCTCCATTTGCATGCTTACAGGCCGTGTGTGTGTGTGTGTATTACAGTGGCCCGTAGAAAATTGAATAATGCCCCGTTACTTGCGGTTAATGCGTTCCAGGACCACCCGTGAAATTCCGCAATATAGCGACGAACTATTTATTATTTATGATAATTTCATGTGTGCGCTGCGTTTCGAGAGTCTCGGAATGCAACCCACACACAGATGCTGTCAGCCGATAGCATGCACGTACGGTATCACGTGATTACTAAAAATACGCGATGTAATGAAGCCGTGCATCTGGAAACGCGAATAAGCGAGAGATTACTGTATATATATATATATATATATATAATCAGTACAGACCAAAAGTTTGGACACACCTTCCTATTCAATGAGTTTCCTTTCTTTTCATGACTATTGACATTGTAGATTCACACTGAAGGCATCAAAACTATGAATTAACACATGTGGAAATATTTACTTCACAAAAAAATGTAAAACAACTGAAAATAAGCCTTATATTCTAGTTTCTTCTAAGTAGCCACCTTTTGCTCTGATTACTGCTTTGCACACACTCTGCATTCTCTTGATGAGCTTCAAGAGTTAGTCACCTGAAATTGTTTTCACTTCACAGGTGTGCCCTGTGAGGTTTGATAAGTGGGATTTCTGCCTTATAAATGGGGTTGGGACCATCAGTTGTGTTGTGCAGAAGTCAGGTGGATACACAGCTGATAGTCCTACTGAATAGACTGTTAGCTGCTTTTTTCTTGCCATAATACAAATCCTAAGTAAAGAAAAACGAGTGGCCATCATTACTTTAAGAAATGAAGGTCAGTCAGTCCGAAAAATTGGGAAAACTTAAAGTGTCCCCAAGTGCAGTCGCAAAAACCATCAAGCGCTACAAAGAAAGTGGCTCACATGAGGACCGCCCGAGGAAAGGAAGACCAAGAGTCACATCTGCTGTGGAGGATAAGTTCATCCGAGTCACCAGCCTCAGAAATCGCAGGTTAACAGCAGCTCAGATTAGAGACCAGGTCAACGCCACACAGAGTTCTAGCAGCAGACACATCTCTAGAACAACTGTTAAGAGGAGACTGTGTGAATCAGGCCTTCATGGTAGAATAGCTGCTAGGAAACCACTGCTAAGGACAGGCAACAAGCAGAAGAGACTTATTTGGGCTAAAGAACACAAGGAATGGACATTAGACCAGTGGAAATCTGTGCTTTGGTCTGTTGAGTCCAAATTTGTAGTCTTTGGTTCCAACCACCGTGTCTTTGTGCGATGCAGAAAAGGTGAATGGATGGACTCTACATGCCTGGTTCCCACCGTGAAGCATGGAGGAGAAGGTGTGATGGTGTGGGGGTGCTTTGCTGGTGACACTGTTGGGAATTTGTTCAAAATTTAGGGCATACTGAACCAGCATGGCTACCACAGCATCTTGCAGCGGCATGCTATTCCATCCGGTTTGTGTTTAGTTGGACCATCATTTATTTTTTAACAGGACAATGACCCCAAACACACCTCCAGGCTGTATAAGGGCTATTTGACCAAGAAGGAGAGTGATGGGGTGCTGCTCCAGATGACCTGGCCTCCACAGTCACCGGACCTGAACCCAATCGAGATGGTTTGGGGTGAGCTGGACCGCAGAGTGAAGGCAAAAGGGCCAAAAAGTGCTAAGCATCTCTGGGAACTCCTTCAGGACTGTTGGAAGACCATTTCCGGTGACTACCTCTTGAAGCTCATCAAGAGAATGCCAAGTGTGTGCGAAGCAGTAATCAGAGCAAAAGGTGGCTACTTTGAAGAACCTAGAATATAAGACATATTTTCAGTTGTTTCAAACTTTTTTGTTAAGTATATAATTCCACATGTGTTAATTCATAGTTTTGATGCCTTCAGTGTGAATCTACAATTGTCATAGTTATGAAAATAAAGAAAACTCCTTGAATGAGAAGGTGTGTCCAAACTTTTGGTCTGTACTGTATATAATGTGTGACTAACACTAGAATGTGCTCTTAATTTCCCCTAGGGGATCAGTACAGTATATAAAACAAAAAATAAAAGAAATGCTAAGCCCCCTCATGAGAAACGGAAATTTGCTTCTTCCTGTGTCATCCTCACCTCAGAGTGCCTTCCCAGTACAGACTGTCACTGCCAAACCAAGTCTTTATATAGTTAGCATGGCAGTGGGTATGCCTGGAATATGCACACACAAGTGAGATCAGTTGATTTCCTGGAAATCTAAAGCAGTGTTGTATATCCAGTTTCATTTAATCCTACCTCATTTTTTGGGTAGCAGTAAGGCAGCTCAATAAATTTGTTTAAATCGGAGTAAATTTTTGGACGACAGGCTTTTGATCTTTCATCCAACAGGCTTTTTCAGTTCTGGCCAGTAGGGAGTTATAGATATTTAAAGTAATCGAAGAAGTCAAGGTTATTATGTCATAGTGAGAATTGTTTATTATTATTATTAATATTATTATTATTTTTATTCACTAGTGGGCACCTACCTGTATTTGTGATGACTCCTAACTAGGAGTCATCAGGACCCTGCACTGTGGGCCCCAAAACATACTTTCAAGTTTTTTCTGTCCAAATCTGATGTTTCTGTGACATGGATGGACGCGAGGATAAACTTTTTTACGACAGAAAATCTTACATAGGTTGTTCATCATTATTCTGGTGGATTCAAGACCACGAATCAAATACAGGCTGTCAATTGTGAATATGTTTTTCATTTGATATGGAGACAACAGATGGTGGTCAACAGAGAGTTGATCATAACCATAGGGAATAACCCATAATAATTCCTCAGAGTTTGGAGTGTTATTATCCTGCAGTGAGAGAAGGACTTTTTGTGTGATAGAACCCTGGATGATGTTGAGTATGGTTGGAGGTGTCTGTAGGAGAGGGCAGGTTTTGCAGTAGCAGTGAACATTTATATTTAGCTGGTGAAAGGGGAATCTTGTTGGTGACAATATTGCGCTTCCAATTTTCGACTTATGTCAGTGTTGAGAGGTGTCAGGGGTCATAGTCTCCATTTTTGGGGAGGACTTATATTATAAAGGTCATTAACTGAAATATAAAGCTTCTTCTGCTCTGGTAGTTTCCTTCATATAACATGATATATTTTAGTCTGTCTGCCAGGGGGATAATAGTCATACGTCTGCGCTCTAGGGGTCTGCCCAGAAGTTAAATTAAGCACTAGAAGTGACTGTGAGAGGGTTAAAGAGGGAGGGAGTCTGAAAATTACAAGTGAGGAAGAAGAGGGAGGGGCAGAATAACAGGAGAGACAGATTTATTTCCACAGCTGCATGCTGTCCCTCTCTGCTGTGATTTGGTGTGGATATTGGATAGGCAGTTGAGGGAAAGAAAGGAATAAACTGAGTGCAGGAGGAAGACTGTGGACATGGATACCTTAGCAATAGAGGCCACTGGAGGTAAAAAGCAGACTATTGGGGCGGTGGCCACCCCAATGCTAGCTCCACCCCCAGTCAAACGCAAACCTGCTAAAAAAGCTAAAAAGGCTGTTGTTTTCTTTGAGGTGGAGATACTGGATGCCAAGACTAAGGACAAGCTGTGCTTCCTGGACAAGGTGAGTTCCTATTGAATTTATCAGTTTTTGTCATGATTTAAGAATGATATCTCTTCAAAAAAATGTTTTTTTTTTATAGATATTATCTAATTTTAAGTGTGTTATGTGTATGATGGTCTTATTCATAGAAACAATTGCAGAGTGTCTTTTCACATATGACATTAAATAGCTCTGTATGTGAATCAAGTGTTTTCGGGACCACAGCAAAGCTGCTGCAGTTGTAGTCTTTATAAGTTGGTGCGTTACTGCTGGTCTAAGCGACTCAAATGCTGCAACCCTATTTACACATATGACACAAATATTTACACATGTGCTTGGTTCAGTTATCAAGGTAAGGGATGCTTTTCTGGATTGCATACACAAAGTAGGAAAAACTGTAGAGCTGTCCAAACTGATATATAGCAGTTCACCGATACTTCCCGCTCTTTCATCAGTATGTAGGTTAACTTAATATTTGCTACAACAAACAATGAGCCTGAGCAGATTTGGCAGATTTGTTTTTAAATAATCAAACTCAGGCATATACAGATACAAGTAAAAGCAGCATGCATAGGAAGCTTGCACACAACCCAAAATTTAATTTGGCAGTGTTTTAAACCTGAAGTCAGGAAAAATGCTCGTTTCTTTTACAGCTGTAATACAACAACAGACAGGTATGACCAGAGATATGACATATAAAGTTGTGGTTCACCTTCAGGACTAAAGGACGTCACTCGTATTTTGATGAGATGTTAAAAGCTGTTGTTCTAATGTACATTTATAGTAATTTGTATATTGTCTGTACTTTATTACTATTATTGTTATTATTATTGTTATTTTTTTATTATTATTCATTCATTTTCCATACCCGCTTCATCTGTTGTCGTGGGGTGCTGGAGACTACCCTGGCCAACCCGGAGTGTGGGGCAGGGGAACTCCAGGCGCGATGCCAGTCCACAGCAGAGCCACATAGAGACAAACAAGCCCACACTCACACTACAGGCAATTTGAAGCCTGCCAATTGCTTGAAGTGCATGTTTTTGGGGATGGGAGGAAGCTGGAGAACCTTGAGAGAACACAAGCAGACATGGGGAGAACACGCAAACTCCACACAGAGGGGGACACAAACTGGGGACTGCCTTGCTGTGCGGTGACAGCGCTACCCACTGTGCGACCGTGCCGCCCCTATTATGATAATAGTAATACATACTATGCTTGCTTTAATCTGTCACTGCTAGTCCTGTGTTTTTGAATGGCAGTATTAGGAGGGTTTCGTGTATTATAGGTGTAAGGCCTGTTCTATAGAGTTGCAGTAGTCAAGTTCACAGTGGTGTTCGTCTGCCAATCACTTAATCGAGACTGAAAAGAGCTATTCTTGCTGAATGTTACCTGTTAACAGATTATAATTTCACACAAATTCACAAATTTCCCCACTGTCGGGATTATCTTATTAGCAGGGTGTCTACTGTGAAGACATTTGCTGTGCTTTTTGCATAGAAAAGAGAGATATACAGTAGTTTGATAAATCTGGATAGTAGAGTCAAGAAAAGAGACTGAGTTTGTGTTACCTGGGTCACGATTTATGGGAAAGACGGCAGTATTTACTGAAACCTGTAGAGCGAAGGTAGTCGGGGGTGGCAGAGGTTTTCTAGAGGCAGTTTGTCAGTCTCAGTAATGTCACCGGGCTGAAAATGGTCTGGCAATATGAACAGAGGTTCAGTAGCAGACATTTATGGTCTCTTATATATGGGTCATTCAGAAACTGCAGAGTACTTGTATAGGAAAATAAACATAAAATAACATCTGTTAATCGCAGGACCTCTTGTTGAAAGACACATTTGCTTTTTAAAGTTCCAGACTTCTTATATCATTATGTACACCTTAAGGCACATGTGTCAAACTCAAGGGTCGGGAGCCAAATGTGGCCCACGAGAGAATTAAAGGTCAGTGTCTAAAAATAAAAAGGTCAAAAGTTTGCTTTGACCAAAACTACATTTCCCACAATGCAGTAATTAAGCCCATTTTAACTTTATTCACTTGGATAGTTTGATCCTTGATGGAGTTCTGTGGGTTTCATAACCTGACAAGTTAAAAAAACTTAATTTGCAACAAGCTAACATATTTTTCTGTGCAACTGTAGTGTTTGTAACTTCAATTAATAATGAATTCAGCGTTATTTAACATTAAGGAGTAGTTACAGATGATGTGCTCCTGTTTGCTTCATCGGCGTCTGACCTGCAGCAATCACTGGTCCAGTTTGCAGCCGAGTGTGAAGCGGCGGGGATGAGAATCGGCACCTCCAAATCTGAGACCAGTCCACCAGCAGGAAGCTGCTTGACTGCCTTCTCCGAGTGGGGAATCACTGTAATTAAAGATTAAATTCACTTTATTGGTCCCACAATGGGGAAATTATCTTCTCACTCATTCATGTACATGCATATATATATATATATATATATATATAAAAATATGTCTTAATCACAGACACAACACACTAGGGGACTGTAGGCTTGCAATTAGTACAGCAGTACAGAGGAGGTAGAGTGACGGGTCATGTGAGGAATTGCGCCCCAAATGAGTAGGTTGTGGAGGGGGGTAGGCGCAGTGGCTGGGAGGTGAGCCTTCTGCAAGTGAAGGAGTTGAAGTATCTTGGGGTCCTGTTCACAAGTGAGGGAACAATGTAACGTGAGATTGGACAGAGAATTGGAGCAGCAGGAGCGGTATTGCAGTCGCTTTACCGCACTGTTGCTACAAAGAGGGAGCTAAGCTGAGAGGCAAAGGTCTCCATCTACCATTCAATCTTTGTTCCTAACCTCACCTATGGTTTTCAACGATGGGTCATGACCGGAAGAATGAGACCGTGGATACAAGCGGCAGAAATGGGGTTTCTCAGGCAGATAGCTGGTGTCTCCCTTAGAGATATGTTGAGAAACACTGGTATTTGCGAGGGTCTCACAGTAAAGTTGCTGCTCCTTTGCAAAAGGAGTCAGCTGAGGTGGTTTGGGTATCTGGTGCGGATTCCTCCAGGGGCTTCCCTAGGGAGGTGTTCCTGGCACATCCAGCTAGGAGGAGACCTTGGGGCAGACCCAGGACCAGGTGGAGGGATTGTATCTCAACAGTGGCCTGGGAACACCTTGGGATCCCCCAGTCAGAGCTGGTGGATGTGGCCAGAGAAAGGGAAATTTGGGGCTCCCCGTTGAAGCTGCTGCAGCCACGACCCAACTACAGACAAGCGGTAGAAAATAGATGGATGGATGGAGTAGTTACATTTATTTTACATTTTTGTTACATTACATTGAGTTACATTAATAAGTTAAATCTGGTCCTTTGAGGACATCCATTATGCTGGTGTGGCCCTCAGTGAAAATGAGTTTGATACACCTGCCTTAGGGCGGCACGGTGGTGCAGTGGTTCGCGCTGTCGCCTCACAACATGGTGGACCCAGGTTCGAGTCCCGCTCTGTGCAGAGTTCGCATGCTCTCCCCGTGTCTGCGTGGGTTCTCTCCGGGTTCTCCGGCTTCCTCCCACCTCCAAAAGCATGCGCTTCAGGTTGATTGGCTGTTCCAAATTGCCCGTAGGAATGAGTGTGTGTGTTTGTGCATGGTTGTATGTCTTTGTGTGTGGCTCCACGGTGCACTGGCATCGTGCCCAGAGTGTAGGGATGAGCGAGTACAACACTATCTGTATCTGTTCAACCAACTAGATTATCTGTATCCGTATCTGTATTCGGAATGGGCGGGGCTTAAACCAGAAGTGGGTGTGGTTTGACCGGAAATGACTGGGGCTTAAATCACCACATTGTTTTAAGTCTAAAATTGATATGGATTGATCACAAGTTGCTGTATTTTTGCTTATTTTAAAACTATTTACAGAACAGCCTCAAAATTGAAATTCAAATAAATGTTTTCGATCACAAAAGTAAGAGAACTATTTACAGAACAGGTTTTTTATGGAACTGAGTCAGAACATGAATATTCTTAAGTCTATGAATGAATATTTACTGAAGAGCCTCAGAATTGAGATTCACCGCTTTTTGATCACAATAGTAAAGGAACTATATATAGAACGAGTAAAAACAAAGTGCATTAATGAAGTGCATGCAATTAAAAAAGTAATTAACTACAAAGTATGCATGAACAAGAATTGTCATGCTCAACAAAACTTTTTATTTTTTTTTCTTCTGTTTCATTTAAATTTTTTTCTAGTACTTTTTTTTCAATTATTTTTTTTTAGTACCAAATGCTATTGCCATTTTTTTCACATAAAGTTAAACAATATTGATTATGGTGTGTGTGTGTGTGCGCACGTGCACGCGCTATGTCTCAGTTAAAATATTAAGTATAGACATTATTGATTTGAACAGAGTTTAGAACAGGTAAAAAAAAAAAAAAGACTTTAACCACTGAGGCGGTGGTTAAATGCACACATACGTGCAACAAAAAAACAAACAAACCAAAAAAAACCCAAGAAAGTTCACCACATAACCAAACACCAAAATAGAGGCAAGCTGAAGAAAATCTAATAAGGACGTGAGCAACAGTGAAGCCACGAACAGAGAGATCAGTAACTGCGTGTACCGGAGACAGAGTGAGACAGGGAAACTCCGCTCTAACTGCAGTGAGTAGGGAGGGGCGGGAACTATGTCTGACTGGCCAATCACAAATCAGAGCGTGAAAACAGTCAGGCTGATTTTCCTTCAGTCCGATCACGAGTATTAACGGGCTTCATTCGTATTCGTACTCGTCAAAATGCATTATCCGTACCGGATACTCGTATGAAACGAGTATCTGGCTCAACCCTACCGGAGTGTCCCCCGCCTCACGCCCTATGCCGCTGAGATAGGCTCCAGCTCCCCGTGACCCGCTGTAGTGGATATAGCGGTGGTAATCTGAAGATGACTGACTGACTCCTGCCTTAAGGTAATGTCTGTGAAACACAAGTTATAAGATAATACATTATTCCTACTCAGCTGTACCGCTCTGGTAACTTATTCATATTTCTGTATTTAATTTCTAGTACACTCAAAATCAAACACTGGAAGAGTGGCTTTTAAGTTATAATTTAATACCTTAGTGGTCATTTGCATGTATGATGTGTTGTTTAACATTAATATGTTATACATTGTTTAGTGCTGTCTGGAGACTGTTTTGCTAATGAACTTTGGACTATATTGGGAAAATCAGGCCAGACTCTGTCCAGAGCTGAACTCACACATGTAGCTCTCAGTAGTCGACAACCAGATGCGTGATCACTTGATTTGGATTTCAATACCCTTTTCAGTGTTATTTGCAGTGCATCTGTAGCAACATATATGTAATTTGAGTCATGAAGAATGAGTCACAAAATATGATGTGATACCATTAGTGATTTAGAAAAGCTGCCCCAGTCAAAAATGAAAAAACAGTTCAAATATCAGCAGTGTCAGCATTGATCTAATGATTGTAATATACAGTGCGCCCTCGTTCTTTTGCGGTTAATGCGTTCCAGGAACCACACTCGATTAAGGAATCTGCGATCAAGATTGCGATCTATTTATCGTATTATTTACGGTAATTTAAACATTTATGAACCCTCCCCATACTGATATTAAACCACCTTCCATCTGTATTACCTGTTCCCACACTCTTATTGACTGTTTAAAGCACTTTTGTGTCTCATAAAAGTCAGACTGACGGAACGTAGCACACATCTGGATGCCGTCAGCCAATAAACTGCGCGTACGGTATCATGTGACTGCCTACCAAAATTCCATGATGAGTTTGAGTCGCGAGCGTTGATGCGTGGATGCACGGGGGTGCACTGTAATAACCTCCTCAGTGATTTCAGTGATTTAGAGAATCTGTGGTCTTTTGCACTGACATGGCTCAGTCATTATACTTAAAAGTACAGAGCTTGGTACCTACTGGTGAATTAATTTCATGTGACTTAGGGTCAGTCTAAAAGATTTCATTGCTCAGTTATCTGATCTGTAACTTTTGTGAGCCCAAACTTGAATGTATGCTCTTCATGTTTCAGTTTTGTTGTCATTGTGTTTATATTTGGGGTGATTTGACCAGAGCTGACAGACTGGCACAAGGTTGCGCTTAACTGTGTATACTGTAATTGTATATACATGTGCCCAGTTAAGCTCCTTCAAACTTTAATACCAACTGTTAAATACCCGACATACATGTGGTTTAGGCACAGCCAGAGCTAATTTTAAATCTAAGCACCATCATAAATAGAAAATAGGGTTATCTTTTGCTCTGTCATTGGGCCCGTTTCACGAAGCAGGTTTGGTGGAAGCCTGGAATGCCTTAAAGCTGTTATAAGCAATACAATACCATAGATATTGATGTAAGAAGCAATGCAGCTTTGGCTGTTATCAAGGAAACCATGCAAAAGAGCTACATATCAGCTTTTGATTTCAGTTCTTATATAATATAGGTATACGCAACGGTATGAATATTCTTCTCAACTGTTTTTGTAACGTGCATATGCCGATTTACTGTTTTATTAAATAAAATTAAAATGTTTAAATAGATCTCCTTATTTAACAGAACTTGATATAGATGAGAGCATTTATGTGTGTGAAAAGAGCATTATGTTGGCGATAAAACCACTGACCAGTCGAACATCCACTATATTTACTGTACAATGTCAAACATAATGAAAATGAGGAGGATCCCTAGATGATACAGAAGTTTGACGTGTGAATAATGTTTTTATCCTTCATTCTCAGTTGCTGACATGTGCACTTCTCCCCAGCAGGATTGCACCTAAATAAATTAATAGACTATTATTCAAGCCGTTTACCTATGCAATTTTACCGTGATTGCAACAGACTACGTTTAAAATTACAGATTGACTCAAACAGCAATTTCCTCCCACACCATCTCACTCTTCTTTGCAGATGCAACGATGTTGCTCGTTCTTCTGAAAATGTACTCAAATTCTTCGTATGCATTTAAACGAGGCTCCATTGATAATGGCTGTTTAGAGTTGTGTCACGCCTGTTAAACTTTGGGTCAACTTACCCTGGGTTAACAAAACTAACCCTGAGGAGCCTTTGTGCAACCGAAAAAACCCTGGGTTTCCATCTCAGGGTAAGTCAACTCAGAGCCACAGGTTTTACTCAGAGTTTGTTAACCCAGCTTCGTGAAACGGGCCCATTGTCTCTGTTTTTCTGTGTTTGCATGTGCACTGCAATCTTCTTAATATGATATTGTACATAGGTGGAGCCAAATGCCACTATTGGGGAGATCAAGTCAATGTTCCACAAGAGTCGTGAGTGCTCTCTTTGCAAACATCTAAATCTTCATGAATCTGATTTAAGATGAAACAAATACTTATTTTATGTCTTGTGTAAAAAATTTTTGTCTTTCAGATCCTCAGTGGTACCCAGCCAGACAGTCCATTCGGCTTGACCCCAGTAAGTTAACCATCGTGTATACTAAAATGAATATAATACTACAGTCAATTTACTAATGACGTGTATGTGCATTTGTCTCAGAGGGGAAGTCTCTGAAGGATGAGGATGTCCTGCAGCATCTCCCAGTGGGAACAACAGCAACATTCTACTTTAGAGACCTGGGAGCCCAGATCAGCTGGGTCACAGTGAGTAGACTTTTGAGGTCATTCCAAGCTGTACAATGCAGAAATGCAACACAAATGATTACCTGCTCACTCCCATGGTGATGTAAATTGGGTGAAATTTAGTAGTTAATAAAAAGATTGTCATTTGAAATGGAAGTGAGTTAATAGTAACTGAATTTTTACTTTGTGGTTCAGCTGTTAAGGTTGAGGTCGTGGAAAGAAGGATTGAGATGTACTATGAATTCCAGATTATAAGGCGCTGTGTTTTTCACAGGCATTTACACCTTGCAGCTTAAACCATGATGTGGCTAATCTATAGATTTTTCTGGGCTAACGGCATCCAGGGGGTGCTCTAGCTAGAAGTGCAAGAGTGAGGAAGACTGTATCATAGTTTGTGTTTTGAACAGACATTTTGCACATCATGCACACCCTTATGACAGGCAAAGAAAGCCATATGATGCAGAACTTACATTAAAGGCAATTGATCTGGCTGTTGAAGTAGGAATTAGAACTGCTGCATGTAAGCTTGGCATCAGTGAATCAATGGTGACACATTGGAGATGGCAGCGCTGTTCGGAAGAATGCGGTAATTAAAAATTCTTTCTGTGTAAACATCTCATGTTACAACACCTTAACATCTTTGACTTATAGACAGGTAATGCCGCATCAGCTAAAATTTTCTTTTAAATTTTAGTTGATGTGGCTTATATGCAGGTGTGCTCAATAGTCTGGAAATTACAGTTTTTATCTTTGCGTTGCATCAACAAGCCAAAATACCATGAAAATAAATCTCTCTGATGTTTTTTCTTTTATATTTCAGGTTTTTCTGGCAGAATATGCTGGCCCCCTCATCATTTATCTGATGTTTTACTTCCGGGTTCCCTTTGTCTACGCACCCAAATATGATTTTACCACCAGTAAACACTGGGTTGTACAGTGAGTGTCTATAACACATCTTCACAAAAAGGGAGAGTCGACTTACCTTCCCTGATTTTATCGCAGTTGGCAAGTGTGTCTTTTACAAGTTAGACATTTGATAACAGGTGAAAGAAATGAAATAAGAATGTCTTGCAGTGAGTTGTGAAGATTGATGCCGCTCTCATTTCTGTAGGTTAAAATATGAATGTAGATCCAACAAGTCCGTCCTGCCAACCTCTGTAAGGACTGGACTAGCATAAATAAACAGTGATTGTAATTGACACTTGTTGTTTAAGCTCAGAGGGGAACAGACTGATGCAAACATACAAAAGTATCAATAAACTCTTATTGAAACGATTATTATCATTACATTATCCTGACCAGACTAGCTTCAAGGCATTCATTCACCAGCAGTTATCGTAATGCACCTTTCTACCCGTAAAGTTTTGTTGATATTATTGCTGTGGAAGAAAACACATTGACTTGTGATTTTAACACACAAGACTTATTTTGATGAAGATAATATTTTTGTCATTAAAAACCTTTTGTCTGTTAAGTAACTATTGGTCGTACCAAATTGTCCATGGGTGTGACAATGAGTGTTCATGGTTGTTTGTCTTTTGTACGCTTCTGCGGTGAGCTGGGAACTCATTCAGGGTATACCCTGCCATTCACCCATAGCCAGCTGTGATAGGCTCCAGCAGACCCATGACCCACAAGGCTGATGAATTACCACTCTTTTTCTGTTCCCCGACTTTTAATGATTACAAACAAAAAAAAATGAGATAAATGAGGTAATTAGAAACAAAAACAATGAGATAAAACAAAGACACCAAATTCCAGCATCAGACATTTCTCAATTGAATTAACTGGCTACTCCACCAGTATATACTTCACCAACAGTAAGAAAAAAATCTGTGTTGCTTCAGCATTGGCATTCTTGCAGCTGTTATTTTGTCCCCAATCTTGGTGCATTTTTACATGTGTGGGTTAGTTTGACAAGGGATGACCATTTAGAATCAATCCGATGAAAAGATCTTGAATATTTCTCTAAAAGCTGATTTCACGTTCAAGACTACTTGCCAAAATCAGCCAAGTGTGACCAAACCTTAAATGTTAAGAACTACCTACTATCAACCAATTTTAAGATAGAAAAACATGTCAAATTTGACCAAAAAAACATGTTTGACTGTATGTTAATGTTATTACATCTGTCTTTGCTTCGTCAGTCTCGCCTGTATGTGTCACTCTTTTCACTACGTGAAGAGGCTGCTGGAGACGCTCTTTGTTCATCGTTTCTCTCACGGAACAATGCCATTACGCAACATATTTAAGGTGAGATTCTTAAAAATAAAAACGCATAAAAACAAAAACCCTATATTATATACAGTATATGTAATAAATATACAGTCAACCCTCGGTTTTCGAACGCTTCTGTTCTCAACCAAATCGGTTTTCGACCAGAAAATCCGAGAATTTTACGTCTCTGAACTCGACCAAAATTCGACTCTCGACCAAACTGAAAGAAGCCGAGCGTACCTGAATGCGACTCACTCGGGAGCCGAGCGAACTCGAATGCCCAGGATGCTTCCTCCGTAGCACATTCGTGTTCAAAGTTCAATAGGATATCTTTTATTAAAATAAAACACAGTATCTATTCCTACCCTTTTTTATTAATGGTAAACAGTATACAGGGCACTTTATGGTGTAAACCGAAAGAAGCCGAGCGTACCTGAACATGACTTACTTGGGAGCGGAGCGAACTGCCCAGGATGTTTCCTCTGTAGCACATTCGTGTTCAAAGTTCGATAGGATATCTTTTATTAAAATAAAACACAGTGTCTATTTCTACCCCTTTTTATTTATGGTTAACAGTATACAGTGCAGTATATGGTGTAAAATAGTAAAAAAAAAAACTTAGAAAAAGTTGTTTTTTAGACTTGGAATGGATTAAAATTATTTACATTAATTATAATGGGAAAAATAGTTTCGGATTTCGAACAACTCGCTTTTCAAACAGCCTTTTGGAACGTATTATGTTCGAAAACCGAGGGTTGACTGTATAAACCATTGCTCACTAAATGTCTTTATGCACCATGCTTGCTGATATATATATTACAGTGGGTACGGGAAGTATTCAGACCCCTTTAAATTTTTCACTCTGATTCATTGGAGCCAGTTGCTAAAATCAATAAAAGTTCATTTTAAAAAAGAAAAACTGAAATATCATATGGTCATAAGTATTCAGACCCTTTCAGTCTTCGTCTCATCAGACCAGAGAATCTTATTTCTCATAGTCAGGGAGTCCTTCAGGTGTTTTTTGGCAAACTATACAGGCTTTCATACGTCTTGCACTGAGGAGAGGCTTCCGTCGGGCCACTCTGCCATAAAGCCCTGACTGTTGGAGGGCTGCAGTGATGTTGACTTTGTGGAACTTTCTTCCATCACTCTACTGCATCTCTGGAGCTCAGCCACAGCGATCTTTTGGTACTTCTTTACCTCTCTCACCAAGGCTCTTCTCCCACGATTGCTCAGTTTGGCTGGATGGCCAGGTCTAGGAAGAGTTCTGGTCGTCCCAAACTTCTTCTATTTGAGGATTATGGATGCCACTGTGCTGTTAAGAACCTTGATTGCTGCAGAAATTCTTTTGTAACCTTGGCCAGATCTGTGCCTTGCCACAATTCTGTCTTTGAGCCTCTTGGGCAGTTCCTACGACCTCTTGATTCTCATTTGCTTTGACGTGCACTGTGAGCTGTAAGGTCTTATATAGACAGGTGTCTGCCTTTCCTAATCAAGTCCAAACACTTTAATTGAACACAGCTGGACTGCAATGAAGGAGTAGAACCATCTCAAGGAGGATCAGAAGAAATGGACAGCATGTGAGTTACATATGAGTGTCACAGTAAAGGGTGTGAATACTTATGACCATGTGATATTTCAGTTTTTCTTTTTTAATAAATTTGCAAAACTTTCTACATTTGTTTTTTTCTGTCAAGATGGGGTGCTGAGTGTACATTAATGAGAAATAAAATGCACTTTTTAGATTCCAGCAAATGGCTGCAATGAAACAAAGAGTGAAAAATTTAAAGGGTTCTGAATACTTTCTGTACCTACTGTACATGCATACACATAATACACACACACAGTATATGAACACATTCACTCACAAATTGTGTGTGTATAATATATGTATATACACTGTATTACCAAAAGTATCAGCTCACCTGCCTTCACATGCATATGAACTTCACTTGCATCCCATTCCTAATACAAAAGATTTAACATGTCGGTCAACCTTTTGAAGGGGTAACAGCTTCAACTGTTCTAGGATAACTTTCTACATTATAGGAGTGTGCTTAGGGGATTTTTTGACCATTCCTCCAGAAGGGCATTTGTCATATAAAGATGTTTGACAAGAAGGCTTGACTCAGTCTCTGCACTAATTTATCCCAAAGGTGTTCTGTCAGGATGACGTCAGGACTCTGAATGAAATGGAAGAAGCTGGGGAGGGCTTTTTTATTTGTTTGTTAACGCAAACAAATGTGGTTTCTGTAGGAGGACAAACCTGACAAACATTCTTAACATTTTCAATGTTATAAAAATCTGCATAAAAAAATACATTCCTACCAAAGTGTATGGAGGTGATGAACCTTGTGATTCAGATGATAAACAAGATTCAGTAATCCCTCGCTTATCCGAGCTTCAAGATGTGCAGCTTCACCACATTGCGGATTTTTAGTAAGTGGTCCCGTGATACCGTACGCGCATGCTATTGGCTGACAGCATCCGTGTGTGCGCTGCGTTCCGAGACTCACGGAACGCAGCACACTTCCGTGTATTAAAGAAACACTTTTCTTTAATTCCAAATTGTTTTAAACAGTCTATAAAAGTGTGTGAAAAGTTAACACACAGTGCAGCAGTGAGCAGTTGAGCCTCACCTCAGATAGGCCTACCAATCGATCAAAACAAGATTTACATGTAATTAAAAATCTGCTTCGAGCTTCAAATGAGGAAATAAGTTGCCCTGTTCAATTTGAGTGGTACACTCGTAATGCATTTAACCAGTTTTTAATGTCAGGCCCCTAATTTAATGGCAAATACGCCACTCTGCTTGCCTCGTAGAACTGACTTTAACGTTGTTGCCTCACCGCTATGAACCTCACTGCATCTCACTGGTTCATCAATGTTTAAATTACCATAAATAATAAATATGTGGTTGCATTAACTCCTTTAGTCTTTGAACGCATTAACCGTGAGTAATGAGGGATTACTGTCATTGAAAAACATTAAATCACCGTTAGTTCCAGGAATTACTAGAATTATTAGTTAACAGCGACTCTTCGGATCTCCTGCTACACAACAAAGTCCGCCGGCAGTCCAGGGGTGAGGTTTTGCTTGCTTTTTTTGCTCATTTGGAACACATGAAACATTCTTGAAAAGCAAGGACCGGAAGTACCCACAACTGGAAGACACCGAATGGCTGAAAAAACTGCACTTCATGGTAGATGTGACAAGCAACCTAAACATGTTCCATAAAAGTCTCTGGGAGTGGAGAAACACTGCACTGAAAAGGCCGGAAGCTGTTTTGTCATTGGAACGCAAGCTGACTGTATTCGCCAGGGACATACAGCGAGGCAAGCTATCTCATTTCCCCTCCATGGAAGAGTTCAGACGCTCATCATGATCACACACTCAAGAGGGATTATTTACAAAGAGCGATGGTTGTCATGCAGGCTGCATTTAGGAGCAGATTTAACAAGTTCATCAATGCAACAAAACGTAATACATTATACAGTAATGGAAGTTAAACTTAAAGCACCAAAAATTGTATAATGGAGTAGTCATGTGCCTCATTCTCTCCAGGATGCACTGCAGAGAAAATAAACATTTAATCATTAATGCTCATTATATGTATTAGTAGTCTACTTAGTATTTTTTTTAGCAGGGTAATATAGCTAATATACACTTATAGCTTGTGTTGCCTTCATATAGGGTTTATATCTTCTCCTTTTGGTTGTTCCCTTCAGGGGTCGCCACAGCAAATCAGTTGCCTCCATCTAACCCTGTCTTCTGCATCCTCTTCTCTCACACCAACTACCTTCATGTCCTCTTTCACTACATCCATAAACCTCCTCGTTGGTCTTCCTCTAGGCCTCTTGCCTTGCAGTTCAAAACTCAGCATCCTTTTACCAATATATTCACTATCTCTCCTCTGGACATGTCCACACCATCTCAGTCTGGCCTCTCTGACTTTATCTCCAAAACCTCTAACATGTGCTGTCCCTCTAATGTACTCATTCCTGATCCTATCCATCCTGGTCACTCCCAAAGAGAACCTCAGCATCTTCATCTCTGCTACCTCCAGCTCTGCCTCCTGTCTTTTCCTCAGTGACACTGTCTCTAGACCAGGGGTCGGCAACCTTAAACGTTCAAAGAGCCACATTGGACCAAATAAATAAATAAATAAAATAAAAAACTTATCAGTTGCCGCGAAAAAATTACAAGCCTTATATGAAGGCAACACAAGCTCTAAGTGTCTATATTAGCTATATTAGCCTACTATCAAATTGATTTTCTAGTCTACAAGTGCATAATGAAATTCATGATTATTCATTTTCCATGCAGCACATCTTGCAGAGAATGATTCACCACATGACTACTCTGTTGTACCATGTTTGGTGCTTAAAGTTTACCTTCCATTACTGTATTATGTTTTGTTGCATTGATGAACTTGTTAAATCTGATCCCAAATACAGCTCACATATCGACAATCGCTCCTAAATACAGTAATCCCTGTTCAGTGTGTGATGGTGATGAACATCTATGGACTCTTTCAGGGAGGGGAGGTGACAGAGCCTCATTGTACATGCCTGATGAAGACAGTCAGCTTGAGCTCCAATGACAAAACAGTGTTTCTGCTCCTGGAGACTTTTATTGAGCATGTTTAGGTAACATGTTCTAAACAAGCAGTGCTATTAATTCCATCATCTTGAGGCTTGTCGGAGTTTACATACCCGCACAACAGCACTGTCTGTTCAATATCGATCACATCACAGGACTCATCACATTTAATTGATAATGGTGGAGTTGAATCAATGTCCTTGATTTGCTGATTGGTAATGTTGCGTGTTCTTTCCTTCACTGTCTTTGCAGGGAGAAGCATGTCTAACTTTCTGTATTCACTGTTTTGCTTTCATTATTTTAATGAATGAGTCCTTCGTGTAACCACCATCTATTGGAGATATAATCGGGGGGACTGTTTGTTTGTGTGTTGAAACCACCTTATCTACAGCAGTAACTCCGGTCAGAGAGCAGGCACCATGCAGGGAACAGTTGATTTCTGGCATTTAATCAGTAACTTGCAGCATTACCGAAAATAATTTCATGAACAACTGGGTTTTGTAGTTCAACGAGCTCTCCAGAATTGCCTCCATCCAATGGATATGTCCTCCTTCAGCAGAGCAACAGGTGCTTCTCTGGTCCTGAACCTGGTCCCAAGTTCACCCTCTACCAGAAAAACCTGACCTGCAGACAGGCCATAGATACATAATAAGGTTGAACAAACCGAAACAGGAACAACTACGGTATTCACATCGTGATTATTAACAGTGCAATTAGCAGCGGAATGGCTGGCGCGATTCACGTGACCAGCACACCTAGCGTGGCTAACACGATTAGCGCAGCTAGCAACGTTTAGCGTGGCCAGCACGATTAGAGCGGCCAGCACAACTTTCAATTCCCATCTAATCTGTATGAACTCTTTATACAGTATATATATATATATATATATATATATGTATATATACAGTATACACTGTATATGTACACATATATGTGTACTGACAAGCAGCGGACCTTCTCCACTCACCATTGAATGGCCGCAGCGCTGCTTTCTTTATTAAATAGATTGTGGAATCCTCGTGGCTCTCTCTCTCACAACTTGACACGGGCCGAAAGCGTGCCCTCCAGGACAAAATGGTAGTGCCGCGGCTGAAGGCAAGGAGTAGACCCGACCTCAGGTGGTGTCACCCAATTGGTCAGGACTCATGTCACAGCCCTCAGCACCCGCCTACTGTGCTGCCAACCAAATACCACTGCTTCCTACAGCCAGGGCTACAATCGCATAGGACCCCACAGCGCATCTGACCTGTCCTAAAAGGTGCCTGACTAAATTTTTAAACATCTTAATAACGTAATAAAACGAGGGAAATTTACAACAAGTTTTGTTTTGTTTTTTTTAATTTTGCAATGAGTAGAATCGCTGTCTATTTTTTTCTTTTAAGTATTATTTTTTTATTTTGTGATTAGTCTCCAGGGAGCCGCAAGGGAGGCGCTATAGAGCCGCATGCGGCCCCGTAGCCGCAGATTGCCGACCCCTCCTCGAGACTAAACAAAATCGCTGGTCTCACCACATTTTTGTACACCTTTCATTTTAGCTGGAACTCTTTTATCACACATCACACCTGACACTTTTCTCCCCCCATTTCATCCTGCCTGTACATGCTTCTTCACCTCTTTTCCACACTCTCCATTGCTCTGGACTGTTGACCCTAAGTACTTAAAATCCTCCATTTTCTTGTTCTCTTCTTCCTGTAACCTCACTCTTCCACTTGGGTCCCTTCACAAACATGTACTGTTTAACTACGGCAAACCTTCATTCCTCTCCTTTCCAGGACAAACTTCCACCTCTACAGCTTCACCTCCACCTGTTCCCTACTCTCACTACAGATCACAATGTCATCTGCAAACATCATAGTCGATGGAGATTCCTGTCTAACCTCATCAGCCTGTCCATCACCATAGTGAACAAGAAGGGGTTCAGAGTTGATCCCTGATGCAGTCCCACCTCCACCTTGAACTCCTCTGTCACACCTACATCACACCTCACCACTGTCTTACAGTCCTCATGCATGTCCTGCACTGCTCTAACATGCTACTCTGCCACTCCAGCCTTCCTCATACAATACCAAAGTTCCTCTCTGGGCACCCAGTCATAAGCTTTCTCCAGATCTACAAAAACATAATGCAGCTCTTTCTGGCCTTCTCTGTATTTCTATATCAACACCCTCAGAGCAAATACTGCATCTGTGGTACGCTTTTTTCGCATGAAACCAGACTGCTGTTCACAAATGCTCACTTCTGCCCTTAATCGTGTGTGAACTACTCTTTCCCATAACTTCATTGTATGGCTCATCAGCTTTATTCCTCTTTAGTTGACACAACTCTGCACATCTACCTTGTTCTTAAATATGGGCACCAGCACACTCCATTCCTCAGGCATCTTCTCACTACCTAAGATCCTGTTGAACAACCCAGTCAGAAACTCTTCTGCCACCTCTCCTAGACAATCCCATACCTATATCATCAGGTATATCGTCAGGCCTTTCCACTCTCCATCCTCTTAAATGCCCTCCTCACTTCATCCTGGCTAATCTTTGCTACTTCCTGGTCCACAAGAGCCACCTCTTCTAGTCTTTGTCTTCTCTTTTTCATCATTCATCAACTCTTCAAAGTACTCTTTCCATCTTCCCAATACACCAATACACTACTGGAACTTGTGCATCCAAGGCTTATAAAAAAACATATTGACAAGTTACCGATACGTCCACTCTTTCACAGGGGAGGTCAAACATGACCCCACAGACTGATTTTTTTTCAACAGCCTCGAAATGAGAAGTTTCATTCATATTCGAGGTATTCGCAATGAAGCAAGTTTGTGACATAAAACCATTTGAATTATTTATTCTTTCATTTACTGGAAAAATTTGCAGCATAAAAAACAGATCTCTCAATGTCTGCATCTGTCACAAACTACTTGCTTCTGGCTGTGACCGTTGCACACAGGGTACTGCATTTGACACAGCAATCGGCGGTTTTGCGATCTTTCTTTCTGTGACACAACCTGCACCTCTTCCACTGGCGATGTGTGTCTGTTCCTTCCGAACAGGTTGCAGCAGTCTTTGTAACTCCGACCTTTTCCATTACGGCTGTAATATGGGCTGGTAGGTTCGGAGTACCTTCCAGTCGACTTCTCATGCGAGGTGTCACAAGCCGCGTAGAGATCTCCGAGAGGAATTGTCGTCTTCCATGGGTGATGCCTGTGTAAACTTTAGAGTGCTGAGCCCTGTAAAGTGTATAGGCATTCAGAGCAGCAGCGTCAATTATGTTATACCAGAGCACCATGGACCATCTCTGCATCTGGCGTTTGCAGGTGTAGTTGCCAACCATCTGGCCCATTATATTCACTCCTTCTTTGGTCTGATTGTAAGAGAGGATTGCTTCTGGCTTTGGGCTGGTTTCATCCACATGTCCCTTGTTCTTACAAATGGGCACCAGCACACTTCTCCTTCATTTCAGGCATCTACTCACTAAGATCCTGTTGAACAACCTAGTCAGAAACTCTACTGCCACCTCTCCTAGACACTTCCATCCCTCCACAGGTATATCATCAGGACCTAGTGCCTTACCACTCTTCATCCTTTTCAATGCCTGACTAATCTTTGCTACTTCCTGGTCCACAACAGCCACCTCCTCTAGTCTTTGTTCTCTGTCATTCAGCAACCCTTCAAAGCACTCTTTCCATCTTGGCATCAAATTACTGGCACCTTCCATCGCTATCCTTAATCACCCTAACCTGCTTCACATCTTTGCCATCTGTCTCTGTCTTGCCAACCTGTATGGATCAGTCTCTCCCTCCTTACTGTCCAACCTAGCATACAAGTCATCATAAGCCCCTTGTTTGGCTTTTGCTACCTCTACTTTCACATTGCATCTCCCTGTACTCCTGTCTACTCTCTTCAGTCCTGTGTCCCACTTTTTCTTTGCTAACTTCTTAGTCTGTATACACCCCTGTACCTCCTCATCCCACCATCAAGTCTCCTTATCTACTTTCCTTCCAGATGACAGACCGAATACTCTCCTACCTGTCTCCCTGATCAAATTAGTTGTAGTTGTCCAGTCATTTGGAAGCACCTCCTGACCACCCAGAGCTTGTCTTAACACCTTCCTAAAAGTCCTGCAACACTCTTCCTTTTTCAGCTTCCACCATTTCTTCCTCTGCTCTGCCTTTGCCCTCTTCATCTTACTCACAACCAGAGTCATCCTACACACCACTATCCTATGCTGTTTAGCTACACTCTCGCCCAACACTACTTTGCAGTCACTGATCTCCTTCCGATTACATCTACATAAGATGTACTGTACCTGTGTGCTCCTACCTCCAGTCTTATAGGTCACCCTATGTCCCTGCGTCTTCTGCAGAAAAGTATTCACTATAGCTGTTTCCATCCTTTTTGAAAAACAACCATCATCTGTCCTTCTACATTCCTCTCCTGGATACCAAACCTGCCCGTCACCTCCTCGTAACCTCTGTTTCCTGCACAAACAACTCTCACACTTCTAGGTATGCTCTGCATCACTTCATTAAAGTCCAACCAGAATTTCTCATTCTCCTCCAGCTCACATCCTACCTCTGGAGCATACCCACTAACAACATTGAACATCGCACCTTTGATTTCTAGCTTCAGACTCATCACTCTATCTGACACTCTTTTTACCTCCAGGACATTCCTGACAAACTCCTCCTTCAAGATAACTCCTACTGGATTTTTGTTCCTATCTACACCATGATAGAAAAACTTGAGCCCTGCTCCTAAACGTCTAACTTTACTTTCCACACTTTACTTTTTTGCATCTTCAGAAAGATTTTATTTTCGTTTTTTGGTCCAGTATGGCTCTTTGAACATTTAGGGTTGCTAACCCCTGCTCTGCGATGTTCAGGTCCAACAAGTTTTCTGGCCAATCAGGCACAGTTATACCATGGTCATTGACCCAGCGTTTAATAAGATATAATTTGGCTACTCGCAACAGTGCAGCAGTCACAACTCTCCCAGTGATTTAACTCTTTTTTTACCTTCAGGGTCACCTTTTGACTATACTTTTGCCTCTACCTCGCTGATCATCAAGACATACAGTAGAGAAGAACTACTTCAGATTGGGATGCGTTATGGAGAGTCCAACTCCATTCGGAATTTCAACGATAACATCTCACCAGCAATAGCACGACCGGCAAGCAGCCCGTGGTTCACTATTCCCTGGCCCGAACAAGGGAAGAAGCGGCACAGAAAGCGGGGCTGCTGAGCTGGCTTACAGGCCCAACTACGAATAAAGCTTCACAGACCAGCGCTACCCAGCATCTTCCTCATGAACGCCAGGTCGACATCGACACGCAGAATAATCTGCGGGATAGCAGCATTGTCGTTGTGATGGAGAACTGGTTTCATTCGAGGATAGCAGACCGCACAGTGCACCGAGCCACCCGGCTTTTCCCCTTACTAGGGGAAAAGCAGAGGAGGAGCACTGGTCAACTACTCCAACAACAGTTGGTGCACCAACGCAACAATCCCTGAAACACACTCTTCACCTGACATAGTTTATCACTCTGAGATGTCGTCCTTTTAACCTGGCCCAAGAGCACATAATTTTTATGGTTACAGCCGTGTACACACCACCCACTGCTAATGTTACCCTAGCATTAAAGATTTCGTCAGCTGCTGTTAACAAACAACAGTGTGCACAACCAGATAGCATTTTCATTGTGGCAGGAGACTTAAGTCAAGTGGACTTAAGATCTGTGCTTCCTAAATTTTACCAGCATGCTACACGCTCAAAGAGGGGTCATAACGTGCTGGATAAGGTTTACAGTAGCATCAAGGATGCATACAAGGTCGCCCACTCCCCCACCTCGGACAATCGGACCATCTGTCCCTGTTTCTCATCCCAACATTGTGTTCTCATACAGAGAACACAACCTGAGGTGAGACCTGTAAGGATCTGGTCAGAAAGTGCTAGCCCAAAACTACAGGACTGCTTCCAGACGAACAATTGGGACATTTTTGCACAGGATGAGTTAAACGACTACACATCCACTTTTCTGTTTTATATTAAAATGTGTATGGATAATGTCACTTAGGAGATGGTTAGACATTATCCAAATAGGTAAAAGTGGATGAACGAACAACATCCTGGTGTGGTTCAAGAGCTGCTCTTAGGCTGACACAAAGGCAATGGAAAGGGTCAGGGAGTCAGCACAAAATGTCCTAGTTGTAGAGATATCCTCTCTGTCAGACATCTACAACACCAAATTTCTGCGCAGGGCCACAAAAATCACCGGTGACACACCTTGGCTCCAGCCTGTCCTCACTGCTGCCCTGTGGGACAACCCTGCCCTGTACAGGTCCATCAAGGCCCGAATTTCCAGAATGATTTTTTTTTTTAAATTAACTGTTTTCATCCTCGAAGGGAAATTAAGAATCCACTCTACACTCAGGTTAGTGAGTACATGGATAAATAGCCTGTACAGACCTGTAATACATACACAAGACGCCTGTACCAGAGACCATATTTCTCCTGTGTTGGCTTCTCTGCACTGGCTCACTGTGAAAGCTACGATACAGTGCCTTGTGAAAGTATTGGCCCCCCAAGAACCTTTTGACGTTTTGTCACATTTCAGGCTTCAAACCTAAAGATAACAAATTGAAAATATTTTTCAAGAATCAACAACATGTGAGACGCAATCGTGAAATGGAACCACATTTATTCAAGGCTGTGGTTGCTGCTGCACGCAATATTGATCGTGAACAGATCAAAACACTGACAGAATCCATGGATGGCAGGCTTATGAGTGTCCTTGCAAAGAAAGGTGGCTATGTTGGTCACAGATTTTATTTCTTTTTGTTTTGTTTTTGAATGTCAGAAATGTATATTTGTCAATTTTGAGCTGTTATATTGGTGTCCCTGGTGAAAATAAGTAATTGAAATGGGTATTTGTTTTATGTTAAGTTGCCAAATAATTATGCACAGTAATAGTCACCTGCACACACAGATATCCTCCTAAAATAGCTAAAACTAAAATAGCCCCACTCCAACTTCCAAAAATATTCAGCTTGATATTAATGAGTCTTTTAGGTTCATTAAGAACATGGTTGTTGTTCAATAATAAAATTAATCCTCAAAAATTCAGCTTCTCCCTGCACTCCCTGTATATATAATGTAGCCGCAAGAGGGCACAAGTCAGTTAGATGGAGGCAACTGATTCGCTGTGGTGACTCCTGAAGGGAAAAGCCGAAAGGAAAAGAAGAAATAAAGATGTAATACAGTTTTTTTCATTTTTGCTTTTCACTCAATAATTTTCTTTGCCTTTAATTCATACATTCTCCTATGGACACTGCATCAAGCTGAAAGAGCCTTCTCCACACACAAATGCATGTAGTGTTCTCCAGCTGTATCAACGTGCCTCAACCATAGAAACCATTGCGTCCATTGCGGTACAAATGTTCGGATTTTTGCTGGTTTTCGTTTGGCTTCTTCTGCGTTTTTATCCATATTATACACATGAATATCTGCCGCTTTTTCTTCATTAACTTTTGATTTTTCTTTAATTCAAGAAAGCACTCACTGTCACTTGGTTTTCCTCCAACTTTTGCATCTTTTTCAGTGGCATGGTGATAATGTAAGACTAACTCCTCACTCTCTCACTGCAGTATGTAAAACGAGCAGACATCGTGTTGTCATTTGGTTGATTTAAAAAAAAACTGAATCGCGCAGGTGAGTGTCATGACGAGAAAATTTTGCGAGATCAAAACATGACGTTTTCCGGGTTCGAAATTTAAGTCGAGAAATGAATAAAATGTAAATGTTTTTCTTGAATGGAAGTGTATCGTTCCCCAATACTGCAGAAAAAAATGGCATTGAATTTTTTTGTTGTAATTATTTAAAGCTCGCGTCCCAGGAATGATCACGCGTCCCTGTGAACAAATGTGCGCCAAAAACGCGTGAGAACACTGTATAATGCATACATGCATGATATACATATTTACTGTATATATGCATACATATATGTATATACTGTATATATACATACTATATGTACACACGTATTAAAAATGTTACGCAAAATGTGTTTCCCATGTTCTCTACTGTTCTCCATTTTAGAACTGTACATACTACTGGGGCTTTGCAGCGTGGATGGCTTATTACATCAACCACCCGTTGTACACACCACCAGGTAAGCATGCATGCATACATGTACATCCATTAACTCACCTCTTTTTACCAACTGTAAATGTTTTTCATCATGACTCAGTTATATAGACATATATAGTTAAAGTGAAAAAATATTTTCCCCAAGGAGATTATTAAAATGAATTTCTTCTTCTTAATTTTAACTCTGTCTTTTTTGCAGTTTATGGAGAGCAACAAATCAGACTAGCACTCATCATATTCTTAGTAAGAAGTCTTTGATTCTATTTTATCATTTATCATGGATTTGAGTCAGTTTGTCGGATCAAGAAAACTTAACTCCACTGGCGTCATTTGAACTTTGTTTTTCCATTACAGGTATACCTTGACTTACGTTGTTTTGAGTTAAATTGTTTTCAAAATTAGGACAGCACAGTGGCACAGTGGGTAGTGCTGTCGCCACACAAGGCGGTTCTAGGTTTGCGTCCCACTTTGTGCGGAGTTTGTTTTCGTGGGTTCTCTCCAGGTTCGGTGTCTTCCTCCCACCTCCAATTAACATGCACTGTAGGTTAATTGGCCAGTCCCAAATTTATAAGTGTGAATGTGTGCATGCGTGTTTGTCTGCGTCTCTGTGTGGCTCCTCGGCACACTGGCGTCGCGCCTGGAGTGCCACACGCACAATTCAGCTGGGATAGGCTTCAGCTCCCCGCAACAACGGATGAAGCGGTTTTCAATAAAAAATACAGGGAAAAATAGTGATCACGTTTACATCATGTTACTCAATTTTCCGTCTGTCTGCCACAAATATTGAAATCATAAAATCACTAATAAGCTATTAAAAACACATATCATCTCACTGTACATTAAATAAGATTTAAAAACACAATATATTATTAGCCCGTATTCAGCTGGGATAAGCTCTAGCAACCCCCATGACCCACAAACCAGAAGAGGCAGCTAAAGGTGAGATAGCAACCTATTTTCTGTAATTTTCTTATTTTTGGGCTTAAAATAAATCTGTATTATCCATATTTTATTGAAAATGCATTCATTAATAAAGTACAGTACAGAAAAGGGAATGGTTATGGAGACAGTTGTCATTCGGCATATGTCGTTTTTCAATTTATGTCGCATCTCCTGGAACCAATTAATGATGTAACCCAAGGTATACCTGTAGTACTCTGTTTTATGACGTCAGAGCTTTGCTTTCATTATGTGTTGCACTACATATTTTAATCACTTGTGTGACTCTTTTCTTTCTTAGTTTTGTCAGATTGGCAACTTCTCCATCCACGTTGCACTTCGAAATCTTCGTCCACCAGGTACACACCTTCACATGACTCTCATGTGAAGACACTCACAACTGCACAGTTTAGGTGACATTGATTATTTAGGACGGTGGCGCAGTGGTTAGCGCTGTCGCTGCACAACAAGGCGGTTCCGGATTCGAGTCCCGCTCTGTGCAGAGTTTGCGCTTCAGGTTAATTGGCCGGTCCCAAATTGACCATAAGTAATGAGTGTGTCCTTATTCCACCACATGGTGGTGGAATAAGGAACCACATGGTGGAATGAGGAACTAGGCTGGTAAGGATGTACAGCAGGTTAGGATGATAAAGGAGAGCAATGGGAATGTGCTGACTCGTGATGAAAATGTGTTGAGAAAGTTGAAGGAGTGTCGTGAGAAGTTGCTGAGGGAAATTAATGAGAGAGAAGAGCAGAGACTATTGAAGTCATGCATGGAGAAGTGGAGAAGATTAGTAAGGATGATGTGAGGGCAAAATTGAAGATTGGGAAGGCTGTTGATCCAGACAACATACCTGTGGAAGTATGAAAATGTTTTGGTGAGATGGAAGTTTCTCATTCAACAGTTATTTTTTCATGTATTTTGTTTATTTTTTTCCGACATGTTAATATAACAGACTTCACACCTTCATCACATTTACAACAACATCCAAAAAAAAGGCTGACGGGTAGAAGCAAATAGGCTTGTGAAATTCCCGTCCCCCAGAATCAACAAACATCTCTCTCATTACAATAGGTTGTCAGCAAACTCAGACATCAAATGTTTTCAACCAGTTCATCCATTGAATTTTGACAGATGTTCATACTCTTATCCACTTCCAGATATTAGTCTTTGTCCCAGATATAATTTAGAGAATAACCATGTTTACATTCTTCCTAGGAACAGCAAGGTTTGTTAACATCATAGATAGTCGAAAACAAGAAGTTGTCCTTGCATATGTTGCATAGAGCCACTCAATCCTGGAAAATGAGAGGATACCAGAGGAGTGCTGAAGAATAATACTGATTTCTATCTTCAAGAACATCTGAGTTGATCGTTTGGATGAACTTGTAGGAAAGAATAACGGAGGTTGAGAGTAGAGGTGAAGATCAGTAAGCAACAATATGGTTTATGCCAAGCACTATAGATGTGGTATATGCTTTGAGAATGCTGACAGAGAAGTACAGAGGAGGCCAAAAGGAACTGTATAGTGTCTTTGTGGATTTGGAGAAAGCATTTAGTTGGGTGAGGAAGTATGATATTGTATGAGGAAAGCGTTAATGTTACATAACATGCATGAAGGAAGTGTAACAGTAATAAGGGAGCTGTATGTGTGACAGAGGTTTTTAAAGAGGTAGGATTACACCAAGGAACAGCTCTGAGCCGGTTTTTGTTTGCAGGGGTGATAGAAAGGCTAAAACATGAAGTCAGGTTACAAAAGTCAACTTAGACTATGATGTTTACAGAAGACAGAAATATTTTGTGAGAGTTGGGTGCAAGTTGAGGAGAACCTGGAGAGGCTGAGTCTTGCATAAGACACGAATGAAATGAAGCAGGAATAAAACGGCGCACATATTTGTGAATGAAAGAAAGTTTGTGTCTACCATTTTCCGTTCTTTAGTTATCGGCAGTAAAGCAAAGACTGGTTTCACCAAAAACACAATTTTTTGACCAAAAAAACTGAGAAAACTAGCTTTTTATGGAAACCTGTGTACTGTGGAACAGTGACCCTAATATTTTTTGCTTTAGTGACACCTGAAACATCTTGACAGAGGATTCCTTTTATAAAACAAAAAAAACAACAACTGAGAAACGGCTTTAGATAGCAAAATATTTATGAATATATAACTATGTTTAACTCCACATTTGGGAAAAACATGATTTTTGGTGTTTTTTCTTTTTTGTTTGTTTTTTTTGTTGCTGTTGTAGCTATAGTGAATCTAGTAAGCTCCACGGCAGCTCTGTGACATCTATGGGTTCCAGTGAAACAGATCTCATTCGAATCAAAAGCCATTCATTCTCTCCTTTATTACGGTCATCTTTTCTCATGATTGAAACACTCTTTCTTCTCGACCTATTGTGACACATAGTACGAGTGTGAGCTGCTGGAATTTGTCAACTCCCACAGTTTTGCCATTGTCTTTTTCTCTGTCGTCTTCTTATAAAATATATACTGATCACTCATTCAAAAATATCACTGCTGCCACTTACAGGGGATTAGTTTGTGACTAAGTGTTGAAGTATGAAGAGCTCAGCAAAACATCCACCAACCAGAGAAAATAACTCATTTCTTGTTATTGGTGATGCTTCTCTATAAGTTTCTGAGGTTCCATATGCTCTGCCACTGCTCCCCAGGTTCTAAAGCCAGGAAGATTCCTTACCCGACCAAGAACCCCTTCACGTGGATTTTTGTGTTGGTTTCCTGTCCCAACTATACCTATGAGGTAACAATTTAGACAAGTATCGGCTGAAAAGTTTGCATCATTCATTAACATTATTTTGGGGAGTTTTTTGACTTGGATTAAAAACAAGTACAGTGTTTATGTCCTTCATAGCTAGGTCTTTTAACCTCATGGTAAATTTGTTAATGTCTTTCAACATTGAGTAATGACCATTGACAGCTTTGCTAATTGTGATTTTTGCTGCCCTCTTGTGGTTTTACTGTGTGACATCACTCCTGTTGCAGCTGGGCTCCTGGCTTGGTTTCACCTTGATGACCCAGTGCCTGCCAGTGGGCTTCTTCACCTTGGTGGGTTTCATCCAGATGACTGTGTGGGCAAAGGGAAAGCATCGCAGCTACCTGAAGGAGTTCCGAGACTATCCTCCGGTTCGCTCACCCATCCTGCCTTTCATCTTGTAAAGGATCATTTGACCACTTTAGCGCTTCCTGTTTATAGGAGTTAAGCACACCATCACCTCTCCTGTTTCAACCCTGAGATGGTTAGCCTCCAGTCTACACTGAAACTTAATGGACGGACTGCAGGAATCCAACCCATTGTTTCCTTTTTCTCTCAACCAAATTTTATGTTTACTCTCTTTCTGCAGTTTCTGTTGAGTGAAAATGTACACTGCACTTGCTTCAATTTTTTTAACGACCACTAAAACCACTCTGATTGGTTTACCGACTTGCATAGATTTCAGTTCTCAGATATCACACTACTCAGTGAATATAGTTTTCAAGTGCTCTTATGCCATGTTTAAATCATCCTACTGTGTTTTTAGGAGCTGGGGCTGAATCAGCATCTTGTGAGACCTTGCAAACCCTCAAAATTAAGTTTCTCAATTAATCTAAATTTGAAACAATGACGGCATTTAATGTTCATTTCTATTTCTGTAAGTAATTTTATTAAAAAGGGAAAACAAAATGTTGTCACCTAATTCTCTATATGTTGTATATGTGTGTAATTTAGGTTTTGATGTGTATTCTTACCAAAGACTTTGCTACACCACTCCGATCTGTAAACATTGGAGCTCTGTACATGCATTGTTATAGCATTTAAAGTTAATTGGACATTTAAATGGATCTTGCTAACACATGACACAGTGACAGGCCACACCTACAATGGAAAATAAGTATTTAATGCACCACTGATTTTCCAAGTTCTTCCACATGACTTTTTTTTGTCTTGTCTGCATGTATTTTAATAGTTTAACCCCATAAAAGGGGGTCAACCTTTTACGAGATCAAAGCTTATTTTAGTCTTGCAGCAAAATCTTTTATATATTTTAATGCGTGCATGTGACCATCACTAGTCCTCTCTGGGAACTAAATTGTCAGTCTTTATTAGAATTTCCTATTGTGAGCCAGAGAGGTAAGTACTGCACCCCTGTGTGTTAAGGGGGAAAGCAAAAGTAGACAGGGAGAGAGAACACAAACAAGGTTGTTGATAGGCAAACTGTGCTGTTGGAGTGAAAACGGTTTAGGCTGTTTTATTATATCTTTAAACTGATACCTGATTACCAATGTTTTAAAACACCAGATTAGTGGAGGTCCTGACAGTATAGAATAGACTACCAGAAGAAACCAGTGTAGGGGGAAGATACAGTAGAGGGCATAAGATTGTGATGTCTGAAGAGAGACTCATCACATTCTGACGGGACCCAATGGTTATCAATAATTGGACTCGACAGTAGCTGGTAAGCCCTGACCCAACATGCATGTGCGGTGGAAACGAACGCCCAGATAGGCTACTAGAACCCAACAGGGCCACGCTAGCTGAGTACCCCCAACCCCACCAGCCAGGAGCACCCAGAAGTCATCACCCGAAGAGCCACAGGGGGCACCAAGTAGCACGTAGACCCAGAGGAGGCAGCGGCCGCCACCGCCAGGGCGCACGGGGCAGGCCCAACCATTATGAAAGGACAATATATGTATCAATATATAATTTGAAATGTATTGTAATATATGTTAATATATTATTTTCCCAATACTGTACATTTATAATATATATTGGAAATACATGGAATAATATATTGAGGACACATATACAGCATATAATTTATTCATGTAATGCAATATATTGCAAAATATACAAATAATTGCCGCTTTCCATATACTGCAATATATGAAACATATGTATATATTCCAAAATATATTCAAACTTACATTTAGAAATATTGTCAAAAATGTATTGCAATTTATATGGTAAAAAGTATTGGTAATATATGTAAAGATTTAGTGTCACATGTATGTTCAATATATGGCAGAATCTATTTTAAATATATGTAAAATTATATTGAAACATACACATTAAATATATGTACAGATATATGGTAGAATATATCTTGAAGTATATGTAACATTATATGGACACATGTACCTTAAATATGTTCATAAATATGATAGTATATTTAAATATATGTAAAATTATATGGATGTATATGTTACATATACATACAGATATGTGTACCATATATGGTAGAATATATATTTAAATATATATTATATGGTAACATTAAACTAATACAACCTGTATGAGCAATGCAAAACATAACATATCAACACAGACTAATGGGTAATCTATCAATAGCCACCTTTATTTTCTTTATCAGGCACAGATACTAAACCCTGAGGATTTGAGGTAGACATTTTGTAACAGTGCAACATTTCTTAACAGTGCAATTTGTTGAAACATTTTTCAAAGTGTCCCATTAAACAGAAAATATACAAAATATAAATTAAAACAGTCACCACAACTTTACATTGTTCAAAATGCTGTTTCTGTAGTCTTGGATGTTTGTTCTGAAAACAAACATCCAAGATCTTTCTTTTTTTTTGCAAACTGTGAAGAACTTTTGGGAACCATGGAAAAGCAAAGAAAAAACTACGGAACGAACAGTCCTTTAATCCAGGTTAACAGTCCATCTTGGTGGTTCTTCACTGATTTAAACATGTTGCAAAAAAATACAATTTGAATCAAGGGGACTTCTTATTTAACTTGCTTTTGCGCTTCGCCTGGTGTCTTAGCTCGCAGATTCAACTGTTGATGGATTTTCTGACATCAGCTTCTTTGGCTGCCAGAAACTGGTTTAGAACAGCATATGTGGAACAAAACGAATGAAAATTGATTACTCTTCCACTCTTCACACCTCCTGTGCCCCCCTCCCCCACATGCAATTAGTATGGGAAAGCACCAGCTCTGAGAACTTTTTACCTTGTAAAGCTTGACGTTTCCTTGGGTCGAGAGCCTGCCGACGCTCAGCAGAGGGATCCAACTTGCTGACCCCTCCTTTCAGGTTAGACTGGAGGAGGTCATCCACATCAAACAACATTGGCAGTAGTAAAAGCTTTTTCAGTCTCCCAACAATGTGAAGAGACAGTGACGGTTCCATAGTGCCATAAATTGTTTCTTTTTCTTTATTTTTATATTTATAATTGATATTAGTCCTGAAAACCAGTGGTTCTCAACCATTTCAGGCTGCTACCCCCAAAATAAATCACATTAGAACTGAGGAACCCCCACCATGACGAGCACTTGGTGTCGGAAGATTAGAGGCATTACATATGGTTTAGCACGGTTCTATTGTGAAAACAGCCAATCTACATGCTCACCTCACAATGCGAGGCATGATGGTGAGCATGTAGATTGGCTGTTTTATAAATGTATGCCTCTAATATTTGACCATTTGTTTCATTTTTCATTATAGTATTCCATCAAGTCTCCACAGCAATGATTTTATGAATTTCTTCAATAATAAGATCCTGCTCATCAGAGACAAAATTAATGGAGTCCTGTCCTCAAACTCTGGTCCTTCTTTAGGTCCCTTAGATCCGGAAAACACACAGCTGACTCCTGAACCCTTTGGTTCTATGGATGTCTGTTCTCCAACACAGATCAGTCAGCTGATTAAAATAATCTCCTCAGCTAAACCATCCTCCTGTCTGTTAGATCCAATTCCAACTAAACTCATCAAAGAAGCCCTACCTTTACTTGGCAACCACTTCCTTAATATAATTAACATGTCATTATCTACTGGATATGTACCACGGTCCTTTAAAGTAGCTGTAATCAAGCCACTTCTCAAAAAACCTAACCTGGACCCTACTGTTCTAAATAATTATCGACCCATCTCAAATCTCCCGTTTTTATCTAAGATCTTGGAGAAAATAGTCGCTAATCAGTTATGTGATTTCCTTAAATCCAACAGTTTATTCGAGAATTTCCAGTCAGGTTTCAGGGAACATCATAGTACGGAAACAGCACTTGTCAAGGTTAGCAATGACCTCCTAACCGCTTCAGACAGAGGACTTGTTTCTATACTGGTTCTCTTAGACCTTAGTGTGGCGTTTGACACAATTGACCACAATATTCTTCTGGCACGACTGGACCAAACAATTGGCATTAAGGGATCAGCACTGATGTGGTTTAAGTCTTATTTAACTGACCGTTCCCAATTTGTTCACGTTAATAACAACTCCTCTTGGTCAACTACAGTTAGTTATGGAGTTCCTCAAGGCTCGGTTCTTGGTCCAATACTTTTTATCTTGTACATGCTTCCTCTGGGTAATTTGATAAGGAAACACTCTATCAACGTCCATTGTTATGCCAATGATACGCAATTATATCTCTCGATTAAACCTGATGAAGTCAGTCAGTTGTGCTAATTACAGGTGTGTATCAAGGGTATTAAAGATTGGATGACCAATAACTTTTTGCATCTCAATTCTGATAAAACTTAGGTCATTGTGCTCGGCCAAAAAACTGTTAGGGATGTAGTGCCAAGTGATGCAATAAGCTTGGATGACATCACGTTTGAGGCCAAAACCTCTGCAAGGAACCTAGGTGTCATCTTTGATCAGGATCTCTCGTTTAACACACACATTAAGCAGGTTTCTAGAACGGCCTTTTTCCATCTCCGAAACATTGCTAAAATCAGGCATATTTTAAAATGGAATGATGCAGAGAAATTAATCCACGCTTTCATCACTTCCAGACTAGATTACTGTAACGCACTTTTTTCAGGCTGCCCCAAAAAGTTGTTGAAGACTCTTCAACTAATTCAGAATGCTGCCGCCCGTGTTCTGACCAGGACCAGTGCCAGAGACTATATTTCTCCTATGCTGGCTAATCTGCACTGGCTTCCTGTGAAAGCTAGGATAGATTTTAAAATACTCCTCCTCACTTACAAAGCCCTTCATGGCCAGGCACCGACCTATCTGAAGGAACTTTTAGTTCCTTACAATCCATCTAGAGCATTACGCTCTCAACATACTGGCTTACTGGTGGTTCCTAGAATTTACAAAAGTAGGACGGGAGCTAGAGCCTTTTGCTATCAAGCCCCTCTATTGTGGAACCACCTCCCTACCTCAGTTCGGGGGGCAGACACCATCTCATTATTTAAGACTAGACTTAAAACTTTTCTTTTTCATAAATTTTACAATTAATGGCAACTTAGGTTACAACGTTTATTTTCATAGAGACCTACACTGCTGGAGACTCAACATCCAGACTCACTGAGTTCCTCTCTCCTCCTTCTCTCCAAACATCTCTGTTACTCCTCCTCTTCTCTGATCTCACTCTCCAAGTCTCCAATCACACCCTACTAACTAAACTTCTTCCCTGGAGTCTCTGTGCTCTATGTCCTCACAGGTTTTTTTTCAGATTCACCCCTCATCCACCCATCTCCTATGGACCTGCTCTTCCCATCCCACCAGTACCACCCCTAACCTAATCATCGGCTGGGGTCCGGCTTCCTTTTTCCTCCACGCCCCCATACTGTTCCACCCCTCATCCACCCATCCACTGTGGACCATCTGCTGTGGACCTGCACCTCCCATCCACCAGTATCCCCCCTCACCTAACCATCGACTGGGGTCCTGCTGCCTCTCTTCTTTCGTGTCATCTTACTGTTCCACCCCTCATCCGCCCATCCGCTGTGGACCTTCCTCTGTGGACCTGCACCTCCGACCCCACCAAAATCACCCCCATCTCTCCATGTGCTGTGGACCTTCTCCTCCAAGCCCACCAGTACCACCCCTCTCAACTATCCATTGGCTGGGGTCCTGCTTCCTTTCTTCCTCCGTGCCACCATACAGTCATCCACGCAGCTGTAATTGTGCCTTGACTTTAACAACCTTAAACATATTGACACTGTCTCTATCTGGCCTATCTGTCACTCTCTCTGTGTCTTTCTCTCTCCAACCCTGTTCTTATCTTCCTTTGATTTCTTTTCCACCCAACTGGTCGAGGCGGATGGCCACCCAAAAGAGTCTGGGTCCTGCCCGGAGTTTCTTCCTCATCGAGGGAGTTTTTCCCCGCCACTGTCGCTTATGCTTGCTCTGGAGGGTTCAGTTGGGTTTCTCTGTCTGTTAAAGCGCTTTGAAATGTCTGCTGCCATGATTAAGCGCTATATAAATAAAACTTAATTGATTGATTAAAACGGTCCCGTGGAGGGGTGTGTCATCTCCCCCGACCAACCCCACACCATCCCTGCCCACCACCCAGAAAGGGAACACCCAGCCCCCCAGCCAACACGCAGGAAGCAGAGGGCCCCCAGCCTCCCTGAGGCAGGAGACGGACGAGAAGGGGCGGGATGAAAGGAGAGGAGAGACGAGGAGGAAGCGGAGCAGAGACTGGAGAAGGGAGCGACAGGAGGGCCAACCCACCCCACACCCCAAAGGCCAACCCAGAGCGCCCCAGCGGAGACAGGCACAGCCACCCCCAAATCCCGGAGACCACAGGAACTCAGCAACCCCAGGGCCCAAAAGGCGAGACAACAGATACAACAGCCACCAGGGCGAGGCGCCAGAGCCAGGCAGGCCCCGGAGCTCCAGAGAGCAAACCCAGGCGTAAGATGGAGAGGGGTCCCCTAGTGCATGCACATATCCATGGTGTCCCAGATCCATCATTCAACTATAAGGTGGTAGAAGAAACATTAGTTATCAGATCATGAGGACAGACAGCATTCAGAACATTTCAGATGTGTGAGAATGGAGGCATACGCTGACAGACAAGAGCGAGCTATAGATTTATATTTAAAGATCTAATAAATGGAGACCATTTTTCTGTAAATGATGCCAATTGTTTATTTTGAGTAGCAGATATTTTCTCAAGTGAAATGCGATCAATGAGGAGATTCAACCAATGGGTGATGTTTAGGGTTCTTTTATCTTTCCAATTGACCAAAATGGTTTTTTTGGCTATGGCAAGAGCTACAAGTGTGGGCTGTAACTGGGCTTGAGGTAAGGCCATTTCTGTTAGATAGCCAATTAGGCAGATGTTTGGAGATAGTGGAAACCTGCAGTCTAACATAGAGGACAGTTTCTGAGTAACTGATACCCAAAATTGATAGACGGGTGAACAAAGGCAAAGGGCATGAAAGTAAGTGTCGATTGTATTCTGTGTGCATTGGGTACGTGTATCTGATTTACAGAAACCCATTTAATATAATTTATGTGCTCTATGAAGTACTGTAAATTGAATTAGTTGTAAATTAGAGTTCTTTATCATCTTAAATGTATTTCCGCAAATCTCGGTCCAAGAGGCATAGTCTAAAGAAATGTTTAAATCTTTTTCCCATTTTGTGGTTGGTAGATGTATCGAGCTGGTTTTTGAGAGTGAACTATATATCTTTGAAAGATTTTTCTTAAGTTTTGGGGACAATTTTGCAATGTATTTGGTGAATTCAGGTAGCTGTAAATCAGGTGGCGATGAGGTTGGTTGAAGCTTCGGAAAACTTTTTATGATTGTCTCCTTTACTTGCAGATATTGGAGAAAATTTCCATTTCTTATTTCAAATGTTTCGAACAATTTTTTATATGTCATTAGTCTATTATCTTGAAGAAGGTGGTGGAGGTGGGTGATCCCTTTCTTTGCCCATGTGCTAAAATAAAGAGGTTTTTTATTAATAAAGTCTGGGTTGTGCCAAAATGGGGAGAGTATACCAGGGTGTAACTGAGATCCTGTAATATCAAGGGCTTGCCACCAAGCAGACAAGGTGGAGGCAATCATAGGATTCTTGAAGCAAGAGTGTTGTTTAAGGGTTGTGGTTATAAAAGGAAGATCAGAGAGATTGATGTGATTACAGTCTCTCTGTTCTAGCTCCAGCTAGGAGGTGTAGTCCTCATGTGGATGGATCCACTTGATCAGATACTGTAGTTGGTTTGCCAACTAGTACTGCACGAAGTTGGGTGCCTCCAGACCACCTTCAGATCTCTTTTTCTGGAGAGTTGTCAGGCTAATTTTAGCTGTTTTGTTTTTTGAATAGAATTTACCAATGGCAGAATCTAATGATTGTAACCATTTTGATGTTGGTTTAAATGGGATCATCGAAAAAAGGTAGTTGATCTGAGGTAATATTTTCATTTTAACAGCAGCTATTCTTCCCAGAAAGGAGATGGGGAGGTTGTTCCAACGTCTTAGATCACCAGAGACTTTTTCTAAAAATGGGGTGAAGTTCAAGTGGACTAGATCTGAGAGTTTATTAGAAATATTTATACCCAGATATCTAATATTACCCATGGGAAAAGAATAAAGTGAGTTGTGGACTGCAGGATTCCACGAGTTCTCTGTTAATGGAAGTATGATTGACTTTGACCAGTTAATGGAGTAATCTGAAAGATCCGAAAAGGTTGTAATTAGTGTACATACTTCCTTCACCGATGTATTTGGACTTTCTAGAAGTTAATGTCATCCGCATATAAGTTAATTTTGTGTTCCGACACCTGAGAGCAGATACCTTTAATATTCGGGTTTTGACGTATTGCTACTGCCAGTGGTTCAATAAATATTGCGAACAATAAGGGAGACAGAGGGCATCCCTGTCTGGTTCCTCTTTCTAAAGTGAAATTTGGTGAAATTATCCCATTAGTGGTGACTGTGGCCTTAGGTGAGTTATATAAGGTTAATACCTACCAGATAAACGACTCACCAAAGCCAAATTTATGAAGCAGTGTGAAAAGAAAAGTCCAATTAACTTTATCAAAGGCTTTTTCAGCGTCAAGTGATATAACAATTGCTTTCCTGTTACAGCGCTGTGTCAAGCTAACCAGATTGAGTAGTCTTCTAACATTGTTGGTAGCGTGTCGACCCTTAATAAATCCTGTTTGATCACTGTGAACTATCGATGGAATAATTTTCTCCAATCTTCCACATGACTCTTGTGGTGGAAAATTTTAATACAATAAAATAATGCAATAAAATAATATAATAAAATAATATCATTTCATAGAACCAAAGATCTGGATTGTTGTGTGTGTCAAATCATTCAGCACTTGGGAAGACGGTACCAGAATGTCTCGAGGTCATGAAGACGCTGCATGAAAATAATTACTGTTTGACCATATTTGGAAATGCTTGCATGACTGTCGGTATCCTTGGAAGAAGTTAGACACTGACAGAAGCAGCTGGCCAGATCATTTCATATACTGTACTTGAAATTAGAATATTTTTGTATGTTTCTGCACAGGGTCATCCAAAGCATGTCTGCAGCAAAAGTGTGCTCACAGGGTTTGTGTGACTGATTATGTTGTGTCATCAAATAGTTTGTGAAACTAGAGACGATGAACATTTTTGTGAACGTCTGGAGGTCATGACGTACCAACTGAAAGCCCGTAAAGAACTGGTTGAAAGCAGATGAGCCGAGGTTAATACCTCCCCCTAGTCACACCTTTAGAGTATAAATGATGTGTGATTATTTTAATATTTTGTACCTGGAACTCCGCTGCAGCTCTCGTCTGTAAAGTTTTTCCTGTACCCAGAATATTCTGTAACAGTTCGTTCAGGCTACGATAGCATTGTGTGGTAATGTTCTAGCTCAGAGCTACAAACTGAAAGTTCCTCACAAACTGTTGAACTCAGTTAGCATTTGGCTAACGAGTCAGGTCCACTTCAGTAGTGTGTGTGAGTGTGCGTGCGCACGTGCGTGATCAGGCTATGTAGCGGTTTGTGGTAATATTGCGAATAAAGCTACACACTGAAAGTTTCTCAGAAGCTGTGAATTCAGCTAGCATTTGGCTAACTAGTTGCTTCAGTCAGGTGTGTGTGTGTGTGTGTCCACCCGAGGCTATCCCCAGTATCACAGCGAACACACAACCAGTTTCACATTAATTACGAATTCAGAACAATTGTCTGTTCTTTGGTGAATGAAAGCAGCTTTAGCTCTTCTAAGTGATCAGAGAGCTGCGTGTATACACACACACAAACACACAGGAGAACACAAGAGAAAAATTTGGTCTTGCCAGTAAAATCTCATGTTTCATTAGTTTGCGTTGGTTAGCTCCTGTGTTATCTACGATCTGTCATTGTCCATGACGATTTTCGGAAAAAACAGCTTCAACAATCCCTATACATAACTTTGAAGCGGGATGTAATTATCTCATTGGCCGGTCTCATCATGTTTACACAATGAGCCACCAGTCTTTGTTCAGCAAAGACTGAGGAACATGAGGAAACAGGCCCACGCGCAGATCAACTGTTACATCAAGAAAAATAAGAGTGGAAAACACGAGTGAAATAAGTAGCAGTGAAGTTACTAAAAGTTAAAAAAGTTCCAGACTATGCTGATTGATCGATCTGTAACGCAGGCGCAATCAAGTGGCGCAAGTAAACAAAGGCACGTGAACGCACGTGAACGCACGGGGGACGGCAGTTGATCGGGCAGCTCAGAGGGGAAAGGGAGATCAGGAAGGCTCAGAAGGGGGAGGGGTGGAGACAGGGAGCTGAGAGCTACGCCCTATTAAAACAGCCCTTTTGAGAGTGGGAGAGGATTTATCAATATTCAGTCAAAGATACTGAGCACCACGGATCACTTTGGGGCAAGACATTTCAAACACAGTGTAGTTGGACATCTGGCAGCTGAATGACATGAATTAAAAAAAGCATAATATGGGACCTTTGAAATCTATCCAAGCTTTCACAAGAAGGCCAACACATGAGAAATATGGTCTCAGGTACTGGTCCTGGTTAGAGCACGGGCAGAAGCATTCTGGATAAGTTGACGTGTGTTCAGTGAATTTTTGGGGCAGCCTTGAAAAAAATGAGTGACAGTAATCTATTCTGGAAGTGATGAAAGCATGGATTAATTTCTCTGCATCATTCCGTTTTAAAATATGCCTGATTTTAGCAGTGTTGGAGATGGAAAAAGGACGTTCTCCCAAGAGCTGCCACCTTATCGTGGTGGGGGAGTTTGAGTACCCAAATGTTCTCAGGAGCTATGTTGTCAGGGGCTTTATGCTCCTGCTAGGCTCTCCCTAGGCAAACAGGTCCTGGTTGACAGGCCAGACTAAGAGCAGTAGCAAAACCCCTATGACGAGTAAAATATCAAGGAGCGTGATGTCGCCTGGTATGGTGCAACTGGGGCCACACCCAGGAGCCAGGCCTGGAGTTGGGGCTCGTATGCGAGCACCTGGTGACCAGGCCTGCCAACACTGTTTACAGTAGAGGCAGAGCTGCTGACCTCGACTGAGGATATTGTCAGAGGTAGCGAGGCAGTCCCGAGAGCCTGGTGTGTTGAGTGTGGGTTAACTCTTTCCAACGAAGCACTTAAGCCCTCAAAACTAAAGCGGTACCTAGAGACCAAGCATCCGATGCTTGTGGGAAAGCCGGTGAAATTTTTTAAGAGAAAAGAATATGGCCTGCAGATGCAGAAAAGATCTATCGTGTCACTGACTGGCAACTCTAAATGCAAGCTACCTCATAGCCAGACATGTGGCACAGAGTAAGAAAGCATTCACCATCGCAGCAGGCAGTTGATATGTGCCTGAACAGCAGCAGGCACATATCAACTGCCTGCTGCTGTTGATATGTGCCGTGAGATGATCGGAGGAGGAGGAGTAACAGAGACAGTCAGAGAGAAGGAGGAGGAGGGAGGAGCTCAGTATGTCTGGATGTTTAGTCTCCAGCAGTGTAGGTCTCTAAGAAAAAACGTAGCAGCCTAAGTTGCCTTGATTGTAAAATTTTTGAAAAAGAAATGTTTTAAGTCTAGTCTTAAATAGTGAGAAGGTGTCTGCCTCCCGAACTGAGGAAGGGAGGTGGTTCCACAATAGAGGGGCTTGATAGCTAAAGGCTCTAGCCCCCGTCCTACTTTTGTATATTCTAGGAACCACCAGTAGGCCAGTATATTGAGAGCGTAATGCTTTAGATGGATTATATGGAATTAAAAGTTCCTGGAAATTGGACTACTGTTGGTCGAAGAAGGAGAGGAAGAAAGTGTGTTCGTAGGAAGAGAGAGAAGAGGAACACCAAGAGTATAGGACTGAGAGTAGGGACGTTGAATGTTGGAACTGTGACAGGAAAAAGTAGAGAGTTGGTTGACATGATGCAAAGGAGGAAGGTAGACATACTGTGTGTCCAGGAGACCAGGTGGAAAAGTAGCAAGGCCAGAAGTTTAGGAGCAGGGTTCAAGTTGTTCTATCATGGTGTAGATGGGAAGAGAAATGGAGTAAGAGTTATCTTGAAGGAGGAGTTTGTTAGGAATGCTCTGGAGGTAAAAAGAGTGTCGGATAGAGTGATGAGCCTGAAGCTAGAAATAGAAGGTGTGATGGTCAATGTTGTTAGTGGGTATGCTCCACAGGTAGGATGTGAGCTGGAGGAGAAGTAGGAATTCTGGCTGGACTTTGATGAAGTGATTCAGACCATACCTAGAAGTGAGAGAGTTGTCATTGGTGCAGACTTCAATGGACATGTTGGTGCAGGTAACAGAGGTGATGAGGAGGTGATGGGCAGGTTTGGTATCCAGGAGAGGAACACTGAAGGACAGATGGTAGTCGACCTTTGCAAAAAGGATGGAAATGGCAATAGTGACTACTTTCTTCCAGAAGAGGCAGGAACATAGGGTGACCTATAAGAGTGGTGGTAGGAGCACACAGGTAGACTACATCTTGTGTAGACGGTGTAACCTGAAGGAGATCAGTGACTGCAAAGTAGTGGTAGGCGAGAGTGTAGCCAAACAGCATAGGATGGTGGTGTACAGGATGACTCTGGTGGTGAGGAAGATGAAGAGGGCAAAGGCAGAGCAGAAGACGAAATGATGGTGGAAGCTAAGAAAGGGAGAATGTTGTATGACTTTTAGGAAGGAGTTAAGACAGGCTCTGGGAGGCCAGGAGATGCTTCTGGATGACTGGAAAACAACAGCTAATGTGATCAGGGAGACAGGTAGGAGAGTACTTGGTGTGTCATCTGGAAGGAAAGTAGATAAGGAGACTTGGTGGTGGAATGAGGAGGTACAGGAGTGTGTACAGAGAAAGAGGTTAGCTAAGAAGAAGTGGGACACTGAGAGGACTGAGGAGAGTAGACAGGAGTACAGGGAGATGCAGCATAAGGTGAAGGTAGAGGTAGCAAAGGCTAAACAAGAAGCTTATGATGACTTGTATGTATGTAGGGTGATTAAGAATAGGGACGTAAGCCTATTGACAGGTGCCAGTAGTGTGATGGGAAGATGGAAAGAGTACTTTGAAGAGTTGATGAACGTGGAAAATGAGAGAGAACAAAGACTAGAAGAGGTGACTGTTGTGGACCAGGAAGTAGCAAAGATTAGTCAGAATGAAGTGAGGAGGGCATTGAAGAGGATGAAGAGTGGAAAGGCAGTTGGTCCTGATGATATACCTATAGAGGTTTGGAAGTGTCTAGGAGAGGTGGCAGTAGAGTTTCTGACTGGGTTTTTTAACAGGATCTTAGATAGTGAGAAGATGCCTGAGGAATGGAGGAGAAGTGTGCTGGTGCCCATTTTTAAGAACAAGGGGCATGTGCAGAGCTGTGGCAACTACGGAGGAATAAAGCTGATGAGCCATACAATGAAGTTATGGGAAAGAGTAGTTGAAGCTAGACTAAGGGCAGAAGTGAGCATTTGTGAGCAGCAGTGTGGTTTCATGCCAAAAAAGAGTACTACAGATGCAGTATTTGCTTTGAGGATGTTGATAGAGAAGTACAGAGAAAGCCAGAGGGAGCTGCATTGTGTTTTTGTAGATCTGGAGAAAGCTTATGACAGGGTGCCCAGAGAGGAACTGTGGTATTGTATGAGGAAGTCTGGAGTGGCTGAGAAGTATGTTAGAGCGGTGCAGGACATGTATGAGGACTGTAAGACAATGGTGAGGTGTGCTGTAGGTGTGACAGAGGAGTTCAAGGTGGAGGTGGGACTGCATCAGGGATCAGCTCTGAGTCCCTTCTTGTTTGCTATGGCTGACAGACGAGGTTAGACAGGAATCTCCATGGACTATGATGTTTGCAGATGACATTGTGATCTGCAGTGAGAGCAAGGAACAGGTGGAGGAGAAGCTAGAGAGGTGGAGGTTTGTCCTGGAAAGGAGAGGAATGAAGGTTAGCCGCAGTAAGACAGAATACATGTGTGTGAATGAGAGGGACCCAAGTGGAAGAGTGAGGTTACAGGGAAAAGAGATCAAGAAGGTGGAGGATTTTACGTACTTGGGGTCAACAGTCCAGAGCAATGGAGAGTGTGGAAAAGAGGTGAAGAAGCGTGTACAGGCAGGATGGTACGGGTGGAGGAAAGTGTCAGGTGTGATGTGTGATAGAAGAGTTTCAGCTAAGATGAAAGGAAAGGTGTACAAAACTGTGGTGAGACCGCAATGTTGTTTGGTCTAGAGACAGTGTCACTGAGGAAAAGACAGGAGGCAGAGCTGGAGGTAGCAGAGATGAAGATGCTGAGGTTCTCTTTGGGAGTGACCACAGCATCCACAGCAGGTTTTGGAGATAAAGTCAGAGAGGCCAGACTGAGATGGCTTGGACATGTTCAGAGGAGAGATAGTGAATATATTGGTAGAAGGACAGGGTTAGATGGAGGCAATTGATTCACTGTGGCGACCCCTGAAGGGAAAAGCCGAAAGGAAAAGAAGAAGAAGATATGGAACTAAAAGGTCCTACAGATAGGTCGGTGCCTGGCCGTGAAGGGCTTTGTAAGTGAGGAGGAGTATTTTAAAATCTATCCTAGCTTTCACAGGAAGTAAGTAGAGAAGCCAACACAAGGAGAAATATGGTCTCAGGCACTGGTCCTGGTCAGAACACGGGCAGCAGCATTCTGAATTAATTGAAGTGTACACTTCAGCAACTTTTTGGGGCAGCCTGAAAAAAGTACTTTACAGTAATCCAGTCTGGAAGTGATGAAATCATGGATTAATTTCTCTGCATCATTCCATTTTAAAATATGCCTGATTTTAGCAATGTTTCGGAGATGGAAAAAGGCTATTCCGGAAACCTGCCTTATGTGTGTGTTAAACGAGAGATTTTGATCAAAGATGACAACTAGGTTCCTCGCAGTGGTTTTGGCCTCAAATGTGATGCCATCCAAGGCTATTACATAACTGGTTACTACATCCCTAACGGTTTTTGGCCGAGTACAATGACCTCAGTTTTACCAGAATTTAGATGCAAAAAGTTATTGGTCATCCACTCTTTAATCTCCGTGATACACACCTGTAATTTGCACAACTGATTGACTTCATCAGGTTTAATCGAGAGATGCAATTGCGTATCATTGGCATAACAATGGAAGTTGATGGAGTGTTTCCTTGGGTCCGTTTCACAAAGCCGGGTTAGTGGAAAACCTGGGTAAGTTAACCCTGAAATCAGGGAAAACCAGGGTTTCCGGTTTCACACAAGGAGGTCACTTAACCCAGAGTCAGAGGGGTAAACCTAGCCTCTGTCACGAAGTAAGCCTCTAGGTTTGTTACCACAGTAACAGACTCTGAAGCTAGCCTGGTCTGGAGGAGGGGCCGTGTCACAAAGCAGGTGCAGTGGAAACCCAGAGTAAGTTAACCCTAAAATCAGACAAAACCAGGGTCTTCGGTTTCACAAAGGAGGGTAACTTAACCCAGAGTTAGAGCAGTAACTCTGGCCTGTTTCACGTAGCGAGGTAAAGTGAACCTCTGGGTTTGTTACGGCAGTAACAGACTCAGAACATAACCTGGTCGGGAGCAGGTTTTATTCCACAAACCCAGGGTTTCTTTTGACTCCGCCCCCTTTCACCGCCGCTCGCGTGGCTTCATTTCTTGGTTCTGTCAGAGAGAGTTTTACCGACGTAAGGTTTTATAAATAACTCCGTATTTTAGAGGTATTTTAGAGGCGAACATGTCATGTCCGTTTGACGTGGAGCCCCTTGATGGAGTTTCCGCATTCATTCAGAGAGGATTAAATATTTTTGTATCGCGTTCAGATGTCCAGTCAGATCCACACGTTCCTCTTTATGATCAGTACCGATCATACTGATCAGTACACACATGCACGCACGCACACACACACACACACACACACACAGACACATCCATCGTCATATCTGCAGCAGCGCTGTCTGTAGCGCTTCAGTTTTTCATTTTTTATTTGCAAACGGTTATTTTCCTCCATAATGTAAGAGATGCTCAGTGCGCCTCGCCTTTAAACTTTCATCCCAGTTTTTCTATTTCACTGGAGAGAAAACCGTCAGAATCATCAAGGAGGAGTTCCACAGGATTGCAGGTGAATAATGTAGAAATCTGATAAATTAATTTGAAAGTATGTTCTCTTAATGATATTGTGCTGCAATCCCAGACATTAATTTCTTTCGGATGTCCCAATGTAATTTACTGCCATAGATGGTACCCACATTCCCATCAAGGCTCCCTCACATAATGAAGGTGATGATGTGAAGAGGATGTCCATTCACAGCAAATATATGCAGGTACAAGTACATTGACTACTGTTTCTACACGTTAAAGACTACATCATAGATAAAGTAACATCTGGCCAGATCATATGTGATGCTGCAAACTACATTTTCCACCTTTATTTGTATAGCGCCTAATCACATCAGCAGACATTTCAAAGAGCATTAACAGACAGACACCCAACAGAACCCTCCAGAGCAAGCATAGCATACCGATGTGGAGATGGAGTGGTCCTGATCGGTTCCTAACTCACAGGTGTATGATGAGTCTTACCTGAGCAACAGACTAATGCAGTAACTAAAGATTAGCACAATAATTCACTTGTCTCCATCGTTTAATCCACTCTAATGAATCTACTTTCCATCACAGGAGAGTCTGATGGTTGTTTTCTGGGGGACAGGGGTTACCCATGCCAACCGAGGCTGCTGACCCCTTACCCTTACTAACCCAGGCCTCCAACAGAACTTCAAATGGGTTCCCTGCAGGACGAGTGCCCGGGTGGAGATGACCATAGGCCTGCTGAGAGGCCGTTTCCAGTGTCTATGACACCTCAGGATGATTCCTGAGAGGACCTGTGATGCAGTTCTGTTCTTCATAGCATTGCCACTATCAGAGGAGAACAACACCCTACCCCACAAACTTAACACCCCGATGATGACCCCGTCCACCTGCCAGCTATCCAGGTTGACAGAGCAGTGACTCCATCTGCCAGAATCATTTCAGAGTCTGTCTAAGTCACCATCACCACAGCGGGCAATAAAAACATACAATATACATTTCATTTGGTCATCTTTATTACTTACAAATACAAAGTTATTTCTTAAATCGTTTCAGTGGTGAACATTCTAATATTCATCATGATTCACTTGTGAACAACACCCACCTCTAACTTTGTATTTGTATGTTCAAATCTGCCCTCCTAATCTGGAGGTCCAAAGAAACCATTTTTTATCTGTTGTCTGTATTTCATAGAAAGTGAATTGGATAAACTTCTTTAACAAATAGCTGGAAATACATGAGGAGGACATCAAAACATACAGTTGCATATGAATTCCATAGAAAGAACAGCTGGTGTTCACTGAGCGTCTATCTGTACAGTGGATGTGACGGACTGTCCAGCTTGCTCTGTTAAAAAAAGATGAGAACGTGTTGATCCTTCAGTGGAGGCTAGATGTCACTCTGTATTGCACCAGAATGTTAAGCAATAGGAACAATCGGTAACAGAAAATATTTGACCACCTTTCTTCTCTTCAATTTCCTGTTAATTTATTTTTCTTTTTATCAATTATGTATTATTTGACGAAAAGACACAGAGAATTAAACATGGAATGCCTAAAACCAGTTATAAGCAGTAAAATGCTACCACTATTTATGTAAGAACTGAATTAGTTGTAGCTATTTGTGTGTCAAGAAAACCATCCAAAAGGACTAGATGTCAATTCTTCATGTCAGTTCTTAGACAACATAGGTATACGCGACGGTATGAATATTCTTATTTTCAACTGTTTGAAAACGTCTAAAAACATTTCATTATTTAACAGACTTGATGTAGATGAGAGCACATTTATGTGTGTGACAAGAGCATTCTGTTGGCGATAAAACAACTTACAAGCCGAAAGTCCACTTATTATTTACTGTACAATGTCATTATGTTATAATGAGGAAGAGGACGATCCCTAACGAGATGATGCAGAAGTCTGACCTGTGTGAACGATGTTTTTAAACTTCGTTCTCAGCTGTTGACATGTGCGCTTCTCCTCCGCTGGATTGCATCTAAGAAAATAATTTAATAAACTATCATTCAAGCCGTTTACCTCTGTAATTTTACCGTGAGTCCAACAGACTATGTTTAGACGTATGTATTGACTTGAGCAGCAGTTTCAAGTCATCTCTCTCTACTTTACAGCTGCAACGCTGTTCCTCTTTTCATAATATGTCCTCAAAGTCTTCATACACGTAGATTACAATCTGTACTTCAGCTGCGTGAAGTAATGCAGAGTGTATCACGTCCGTCGTCATAGTGAATCGTCGAATCTGGGCTCCATTGATGATGGCTTTTTAAAGTGCGCCTGTTAAAATGCGGGTCAACTTACCCTAGGTTACAAAGATTAACCCCGGGAAGCGCTTTTGAAACCCAAAACCCTGGCTTTCCAAGTTCAGGGTAAAGCAACCACAGTAACAGACTCTGAAGCTAGCCTGGTCTGGAGGAGGGGCCGTGTCACAAAGCAGGTGCAGTGGAAACCCAAAGTTAACCCTGAAATCAGGGAAAACCAGGGCTTTCATTTTCACAAAGGGAGGCAAGTTAACCCAGAGTTAGAGTAACCCTGACCTGTTTCATGAAGCGAGGTAAAATAATCCTCTGGATTTGTTACCGCAGTAACAGACTATCTGAACATAACCTGGTCGGTAGCAGGTTTATTCCACAGACCCAGGGTTTCCTCTGACTCAGCCCCCTTTCACCTCCGCTCGTGCGGCTTCATTTCCTGGTTCTGTCGGACGGAGAGTCTGACCAAAGCAAGATTTTATAAATAACTCCGTATTTCAGAGGTGAACATGTCATGTCCGTTTGACGAGGAACCCCTTGATTGAGTTTCCGCATTAATTCACAGACATTTTAATTTTTTTTTTGTATCGCATTCAGATGTCCTGTCATATCCTGTCAGACAGTTCTCTTTATGATCGGTACCGATCATACTGATCGATACTGATCCATCCTCACATCTGCAGCAGTGTTGTGTTAAGGTAGTGGTCCGGTCAGTTTTTTATTTTTTAAATGCAAACGGTAGAAATGCTCAGTGCAGCTCGCCTTGAAACTTGTACCCCAGTTTTTCTATTTCCCTGGAGATAAACCCATCAGAATCATCAAGGAGGAGTTCCACAGGATTGCAGGTGAATGATGTAGAAATCTGATAAATTAATTTCAAATGATATTCTGTTAATGACATTGTGCTACAACCTCAGAATTGGATTATTAACTTTAATTTCTTTTAGGATTTCCCAATGTAATTGGCTGCACAGATGGTACCCACATTCCCATTTAGGTAAATGCAGACTGAACATTGTTTCAACATGTTAAAGACTGCATCATAGACAAACAAACATCTGTCCAGATCATTTGATGCTGCAGACTACATATCTGATGTGGCGGTCTGGGTCTGTTCCTGACTCTTGGATATATGCTCTTACCTGAGCAGCAGACTGTAATGTGGTCAGTAACCTAAAGATTTACACAATAATTCACTTGTCTTCATTGTGTAATCCACTCTAATGAATACACTATACATTACAGGACAGAGGCTACGACACCTCAGGATGATCCCTGCTATCCAGGACGGCAGAACAGCGACAGACACCATCTACCAGAATCATTTCAGAGTCACCACCACCACCGTCACAGCGGGCAATAAAAACATACAATACACATTTCCTTTGGTCATCTTTATTTCTGACAAATACAAAGTTAGTTTTTGTATCGTTACAATACTTAACATTCTAATAGTTAACATGATTCACCTGTGACCATTACCCACCTCTAACTTGTGCTCCAGTATTTCTATGTCCAGATCTGTCCTCCTAATCTGGAGGTCCTAGTAAACCATTTCTATTTTCTGTACTTTTTTAGAAAGTAAATTCTATAAACTTCTTCAGCAGATAGATGGGTTTACATGAGGAGGACATTAAAACATAGTTGCATATGAATTCCACAGAATGAACCGCTGGTGGTCACTGAGCGTCTATTTCACTGTGATAATCTGTGCAGTTGGGACCCTTCTGCTACTGTCCATCCATCCTCAGTTAAAAAACGATGAGAATGTGTTAATACCTCAGTAGCGGATAAATGTCACACTGTATTCCACCACAATGTGAAGCAATGGGAAGCGAACAATCAGTAACATAAAATATTACACCACCTTTGTTTTCTTCTATTTCTTGTTAATTTCTTTTGTTTTTATCAATTATTAACTCCTGCGTGTATCATGTGACTAAAACAGACAGAAAATAAAACCTGGAATACCTTAAAGCGGTTCTAAGCAGTACAATGTCACAGCCACTGATGTCAGAACTAAAGCAGTTTTGGCTATTACTGTATCAAACGAGCTACATGTCAGCTCTGGATTTCAGTTCTTATATAATATAGGTGTACGCAATGGTGTGAATATCCTTCTCAACTGTTTTGGTAACGTGCATATGCCGATTTACTGTTTTATCTACACAACAATAAAACGTTTTAATGTATTTCCTTATTTAACAGAACCTGATATAGATGAGAGCATTTATGTGCGTGAAAAGAGCATTATGTTGGCGATGAAACAACTGAACAGTCAAACGTCCACTTAATATTTATTGTACAATATCAAACATAATGACGATGAGGAGAATCCATAACGAGATTATGCAGAAGTCTGACCTGTGTGAATGATGTTTTTATTTTCATTCTCAGCTGCTGACGTGCGCTTCTCCCCCCACTGGATCGCACCTAATTACAATAAATTAATTCAACTATTATTATTAATTATTAACTATTATTGAAGCCGTTTACTCACGTATTTTTACCGTGAGTGCAACGGACTTAGAACTTACGCATCGACTTGAGCAGCAATTCACTCCCACGACATCTCGCTCTTCTTTGAGCTGCAACGCTGTTCTCTTTCTTGTGGAAATTTCCTCAAAGTCTTTATATTCTTAAAATCTGTACTCCGACTGCTGTAAAGCGTTGCGGTGCGCGTCTCGTCCGTCGTCATGGTGAATCGATGAATCGGGGTTGTCATGGTTTTGTTCTGTTGGTATGCTTGGCAGGCTGTTTTTGTGAAAACAAACTCCTTTTCTCTTGACAGGTCAGGCTGTGGCAGAGGGTGTGGCTGGATCATAGCAGCTGATGAGCCACACCTTTTTCCACTCTGCTCATCAGCCTCATCTGTAAAGGGCCTGGCTTTTCATTAGGAGGTTGCCAGATTATTCCGTCCTGTTCTAGTGATGTGAGTGTCTAGTGTTTCTCAGTTGCCAGTTCTTTTCTGTGTTTTTGGAGTTTTGTCATTTTTGCTCAGCTGTCTTTTGTTCTCAAGCTCACCTGCATTTTTGTGTAGTCTGAGCAATAAAGCTGTTAATTTTTACTCGTGTGTCAGTCTCTGCTCCCTGGGGTCCAGACTTGAACTTCCCGTAACAGGGGTTCCATTGATGATGGCTTTTTTCAAGTTGTCGTGTCTGTTAAACTGCGGGTCAACTTACTCTGGGTTAGAAACACTAACCCTGAACTGCGTTTGTGAAACAAATGTGTGACAGAGGAGTTCAAGGTGGAGGTGGGACTGCATCAAGGATCAGCTCTGAGCCCCTTCTTGTTTGCTATGGTGATGGATAGGCTGACAGACGAGGTTAGACAGGAATCTCCATGGACTATGATGTTTGCAGATGACATTGTGATCTGCAGTGAGAGTAGGGAAGAGGTGGAGGAGAAGCTAGAGAGGTGGAGGTTTGTCCTGGAAAGGAGAGGGATGAAGGTTAGCCGCAGTAAGCCAGAGTACATGTGTGTGAATGAGAGGGACCAAAGTGGAAGAGTGAGGTTACAGGGAGAAGAGATCGAGAAGGTGGAGGATTTTAAGTACTTAGGGTCAGCAGTCCAGAGCAATGGAGAGTGGGGAAAAGAGGTGAAGAAACGTGTGCAGGCAGGATGGAATGGGTGGAGAAAAGTGTCAGGTGTGATGTGTGATAGAAGAGTTTCAGCTAAAATGAAAGGAAAGGTGTACAAAACTGTGGTGAGACCAGCGATGTTGTTTGGTCTAGAGACAGTGTCACTGAGGAAAAGTCAGGAGGCAGAGCTGGAGGTAGCAGAGATGAAGATGCTGAGGTTCTCTTTGGGAGTGACCAGGAAGGATAGGATCAAGAATGAGTACATCAGAGGGACAGCACATGTTAGAGGTTTTGGAGATAAGTCAGAGAGGCCAGACTGAGATGGTTTGGACATGTCCAGAGGAGAGATAGTGAATATATTGGTAGAAGGATGCTGAGTTTTGAACTGCCAGGCAGGAGGCCCAGAGGAAGACCAAAGAGGAGGTTTATGGATGTAGTGAAAGAGGACATGAAGGTAGTTGGTGTGAGAGAAGAGGATGCAAAGGACAGGGTTAGATGGAGGCAATTGATTCGCTGTGGCGACCCCTGAAGGGAAAAGCCGAAAGGAAAAGAAGAATACTCGTGATCGGACTGAAGGAAAAGCCTAAATGTTGTCACGCTCTGTGATTGGCCAGTCACACATAGTTCTCGCCCCTCCCTACAGACAGCAGTTAGAGCGGAGTTTCTCTGTCCCACTCTTTGTCTCCGGTACATGCAGTTACTGATCTCTCTGTTCGTGGCTTCACTGTTGCTCACGTCCTTATTAGATTTTCTTCAGCTTGCCTCTATTTTGGTGTTTGGTTATGTGGTTAACATTCTTTTTTTTGTTTTTTTTGTTGCACGTACGTGTGCATTTAACCACCGCCTCGGTGGTTGAAGTCTTTTTTTTTTACCTGTTCTAAACTCTGTTCAAATTATTAATGCCTATACTTAATATTTTAACTGAGACATAGCGCGTGCGCGCGCACACACACACACACACACACCATAATCAATATTGTTTAACTTTATGTGAAAAAAATGGCAATATTATTAGGTACTAAAAATAAATAATTGAGAAAAAAAGTATTAGAAAAAAAATTAAAATGAAAAAAGAAAAAAAATTAAGGTTTTGTTGAGTATGACAATTCTTGTTCACGCATACTTTGTAGTTACTTTTTTATTGCATGTACTTTATTAATGCGCTTTGTGTTTACTCGTTCTGTATATAGTTCCTTTACTATTGTGATCAAAAAGCGTTGAATCTCAATTCTGAGGCTCTTCGGTAAATATTCATAGACTTAAGAATATTCATGTTCTGACTCAGTTCCATAAAAAACTTGTTCTGTAAATAGTTCTTACTTTTGTGATCAAAAATATTTATTTGAATTTCAATTTTGAGGCTGTTTTGCAAATAGTTTTAAAATAAGCAAAAATATAGCAACTTGTGATCAATCCATATCAATTTTAGACTTAAAACAATGTGGTGATTTAAGCCCCACCCATTTCCGCTCAAACCACACCCACTTCCGGTTTAAGCACCGCCCATTCCAAATACAGATACGGATACAGATAATCAAGTTGGTTGAACAGATACAGATACAGATAGTGGTGTACTCGCTCATCTCTAATATTAATGTCTTGTATTTACGAATGTATAAGGATCAGGGCCTGACATGCTGTTTTTGTATGTTTTATTTCAGTGTCACAGATCTTCTCAGTAAAATGACCTATTTTGATCATTTACTTTTCGCGAGTGCCATAATCGCGCGATAATCTGGTCATAAAAACATTTATACAATACCTCCAGTAGCTCCAGACATGAATTATCCACTAAACCTTGGGAATTCAGAATAAATACTATGGGTTGTCCGAAAATATCTTCAAATCTCTTTGGAAATCCTCCGAGGTAAAGTGCTCACGCAGAGCCTCGGATCCTTGGTCATATTGACCTGGTTTATCCGCGCTCTCCATCTCCTTCCTAGCTTCCCAGAAGGTATTCTGAAGAACGATATGTCCTTGTCTTTGTTTTTTCCTGATGTTCTGTTGACACAACCGTTCACCTCGCAGGTAACCAGGTTATATTTATAGAGTTAACCGCGTTGTGGATTGCATTGTCTTCTATGGCTATCAAGCTAAGTTGGTCGCTAATGACGTATGACGCGCATGTGACCACTGAACACGGAAGGTGCTGCAGCGCAGATTTTAAGATTTTCTGACCAAAGGGATGATGCTACACAGATAAAATTTATTTTTTCTTCTATTTCTCATAATGATGAATAACATATATGTCACTTAAAATCAACTTTACTGTCCCTTTAATTTGTGTTAAAATGATGTCACTTGTATACCTGGCATTATCTAAACCAATTCTAGTCTTCCGATAATGACTCAATAGAATAATGACAATGTTTATTACAATTACAGTATATTTCAGCATACGGCTCAGGGTTGTAGAGACAATAAACAATATTGTTTATTCTTAACAACAGCAATATGCAGAGAAGTATTGGAGAATGTACTGTTCAGGCAGCTTCACCCTGAGCCTGGATTCTCGTCTTTCTTTTTTGGAGCCTCCTTTCTCTCTCATATTCCTTCATACGCATCACATAGCTGGAGACAGAATAACACATTGGACATTGTTCATTTCAATTAGGATTAGGACATTTTGAAAGCAATTACACATACCAATTTTAATTCAATATTTGTGATATAGTACAATTGCTATTTATAGTCTTATCTTTTCAAGTCATCATTTTTCAGTTCATTCACAGTTGAAATGCCTACAATTCTTTAAACAATGTAAATCACAGCCTACCTAAGCCTAACTCCATCTGTTGAGGAACAACATGCAAAAAAATGACAAACTCCTAGAATTGCTATAAAGAGTTTGGTCAATGATGGAAGCATATATTAAGATATTACTAATCTGCTTTTAATTAACTTAGTGCCTGCCAACCCTTTGTAGAAATTGATGTCCTTCAGTGGACTGTCTCTGATGCTTTGGAGATGTATCTGTGTTTTCTTTCTGTTCTTGACCAATCGCAAGATGCTTCGCTCAGAGCGATACCGTGCTATTCGTGCGTGAGCTCTGACATACACAAACTTTGTTGTATCACAAACTGCAACTCTGTCTTCCTCTGATTCTACACCCTCTGTTGCATAACTGGATCAGTTGCCATTATGCGGAATTCCATGATTTTCACTGATAATTTTGCAAAACTGTCCCCCAGTCCTCCTTGTTGAAAAACGTAATTGACATCTATGGATGCCAAAATGACATTAATTCATCAGAGGCTGATGGTGAGCTGGGGCTTCATCTAGAATCAGAATCAGAATCAGAATCATTTTTATTTGCCATCGTCCTTTGGAGAACAGACAAGGAATTTGTTTCTAATTGTCTATGTATTGTCTAATTGTCTATTGTCTAACTGTCAATGTAAGAAAAAGAAGACTCCTGGTACGTCAAATTATGCTCAGTTGAAGACATATGATCATTTTTCAATTTTTTTCCTATTGTTTCAGACAGACAAGAATATATTTTATCAGTTAGCACTAATTAACTCACTGGCTGCTACTGTCATCTATAGATGTCAATTATGTTTTTTCAATGGGTACGGCTGAGGGACAGTTTGGCAGAGCTTGTCAATGAAAATCAGGCTACTAATCATGGAATCTAGCGTAATGACGACTAATCCACTAACAGAAGACAGGCTGGTAAATCAGAAGAAGATGGAGAAGTTGCGGCAGCTTACAATGCAACAAAGTTTGTGTAGGTCAGAGCCCACCGATAAGTGAACACAGTGTCGAGCAAAGCATCTTGTGATTTATCAAGAACAGAAAGGAAGCACCGATAAATGTCCGGTGCGTCAGGGAAAGTCCACTAAAGGAAATAGTTGATACAAAGCGCTGGCAGCCAATGAGTTAATAACGGAACACATACCTATTTCAAGTTCACAAAAAAATTTTGGTAGTACTGTTTGTTATCAAGTCAAGTCGATTGTATTTGTGAATGACTTGTCAACTGGAAACTGCTGACTGGCAATTTACAAATTAATTTTCCCTCTCCACATTTAAAGTTTTATATACAATGAAACAATGAACAGTGAGAATGAATCAATAGAGTGACTAAATATCTCCACTTGTCTTCTATGGCAAACACTTACTCCAGGTGTTCACAGTAATCCCAGTTATGTCTCTCATGCTTGCAGGCCAGGAAGTTGGGCCAGTTGTCTCTCTTGCACTTCATGAGTTTCAGGAGGTATTGGGCACAATAGTCTCTCTGCTCCAAAGGCAGCTGGGCCAAGTTCATCTGCTGCTGACTTGCCACCATCTCTGGCAAAAGAAAACAAACTTTCATAATATAGAACATACTAATCTACTGCTTCTGTAGATGTTGACTTCTTCCAGAGATTAGTTTACTGGACAACTTTTTTCAATCATGCATGGATTATCATAAAACTGGGTGGGAAACTTAGGTACAGTGGTATGAAAAAGTTTGGGCACCCTTGATAGTTTTCCAAATTTTCCTTTATGGTTGTTCGGATCAACGATTTCAGTTATATATATCATATAGCAGAAAGAGTAATATTTGAAAAGTGAAATGAAGTTTATAAGATTTACAGAAAGTGTGCAATAGTTATTTAAACAAAAGTAGGCAGGTACATAAATTTGGGTACCCTTGTTGTTTTATTGATTTGAATAACTTCAGCACTAATTATTAGAACACAAAATTTGTTCAGTAAGCTCATTGACCCTTGACCTACATACAAAGGGGAAGTCAATGGCGAGAAGGGTATTTACGGTTGCCAATTTAAGTTGTTGTCCTCTTTGCATTTTCTATGAAGAGTGGTAACAGGGAAGCCTCAAAACAACTGTCAAATGACCTAAAAACAAAGATTGTTAAACATTATGGTTTAGGAGAAGGATGTAAAAAGCTATTTCAAATATTTCAGCTGTCAGTTTCCACTGCAAGAAACGTATTAAGGAAATGGAAGACCACTGGCATAGTTCTAATTAGGGCCCGGAGTGCAAGCCAAGAAAAAGGTCATATAAAGCAGAAGCGGTGGATGGTGAGAACAGTCAAAGTCTTCCCACAGACCAGCTCCAAAGACCTACTGCATCATCTTGCTGCAGACAGTGTCACTGTGCATCGTTCAATTATTCAGCACATTTTGGGACACACTGTGGAAGAGCGATGCGGAAGAAGCTCCGTTTGTGCACAGAGTTGCTTCTTCTTCTCCTTTCGGATCTTCCCTTCCAGGGTCGCCACAGTTGCCTCCATCTAACCCTGTCTTCTGCATCCTCTTCTCTCACACCAACCACCTTCGCTTGAGGTACACTAAAGCACATTTGAACAAGCCAGTTTCATTTTGGAATGAGGTGCTCTGGACTGATTTAACTAAAATTGAGTTATTTGGACATAACAAGGGGTGGTACCCATGACAGATGAAGAAAACAGCTTTCGAAAACAAATATTCGCTACCCACAGTAAAATTTGGTGGTGGTTCCATCAAGCTGTGAGGCTGTGTGTACAGTGCAGGTACTGGCAATCTTTTAAAAATTGAAGGTTGCATGGATTCCAGTCCGTATTAGCAGATTCTTGCAAACAATGTTTACGAATAAGAGACAAAATTGAAGTTACACCGTGGCTGGATACGTCAACAGGACAGCAACCCTAAACACTGTTCAAATTCTACTAAGGCATTCATGCAAAAGAACAAGTACGATGTTCTGGAATAGCCATCTCACTACCTGACCTGAATGTTGTCAAAAATTTGTGGTGTGATTAAAAGCGGGCTGACCATGCTGGCAACCATCAAGTCAACTGAACTGGAGAAGTGTTGTTAAGACAAAAATACCTTCAACTAAAATCCAGACCCTCATTGGAAACTATAGAAATAATTTTAGAGGCTGCTATTTCTGCAAAAATAGGCTCTACTAAATATTGATGTAATTTTTGTGTTGGGGTGCCCAAATTTATCTTGCCTACTTTTGTTTAAATAATTATTGCACACTTTTTTAGGATATCCTTTAAACTGAATTTCTCAAACACCACTGTGTTTATCTATATCAGGGGTCACCAAATGGCGGACCGCGGTCCGGATCCGGACCGCATGATGGTTCTATCTGGACCTGTGAGCACTCCATGATAAATTCACGAGAGTAGATTTTCTTGGCGCATTTATACCGACTGTCGCGGCTACAGACAGCGGGCGCTGCTCCTCTTGTTAACACGGTAATAGCTCCACTCAGTTCAGCCAATCAGATCGTTTGTTTACCTGCTCCATCAGCGCACCTGGAAGTGAGACAGGTCCCTGCCGCTACCGCTGTGAGTTTACCGCTACCGGAGCACAGAAGAAGGGAGATGGTGAGGACAGAATAGCTCCAAACGAAGGGAGGTTAATGAGTAAAACCGCTGGTTATCAGTGAGTGGACGAAATTTATGTTCATTCTTCCATCAGGGAGTTCAAAACCACTGTCTCACTCATATGGTCTGAACACATAGCATTAATTAAAAATGGTAACATGAAGAACCACTATGAAACAAAGCACAGAGCTTTAGAGTAGAATTATCTCCTGAAGTCCGAGCTGAGAGCAAAATAACAGAAAAAATGCCATCATTAAAGACATGGTGGATTTTGGGACAACATAAAAAATCTTTAAGTGATGGGACAGTTGTGAAGTAGTGCTTAAAAGCTGTTGTTGAGACATTATCTGAGGGAAAACAAAAAGATGAGATGTGTGGAAAAATCAGACAAATCCCGATGTCAACTTCAACACCAACCAGAAAATCAGAAATATTAACAGCTTGATGCAGCTATTCAAAGAGCACCATGCATATCTGTGGCCATTGATGAGTCTACAGATGTTACTGGTAATGTCCAGCTTTTGTGTGTGTCAGGTTCCTTCACAAAGACAAGGAGCTCTTTGCTGGGTGTAACACCACTAACACACACACAAGAGGAGGGGATATGTATGCAGCAATAAGATGCTGACAAAGAGGGACATAGATCTGAAGCGGGTGGTCTCTGTCACCACAGATGAGAGTCCACCACCCTCTCTTTTTCCACCACCTTGTCATGGTGGGAAAAGAGGGGGCTGTGCCAACCAGTGGGAGCTTTCCAAAACAGTCAAGGTGTGCTCTGTGCACACCTTGTGCACAAGTAAATTACTGGCAGGCCACATACCCCTTTCTCTCACGAAGAAAGTTCTGTTTGCATTTTCCCCCTGAAAGTGACAGTTTTTATTTATGCTTTCTGAAGATGTTAATGTGTCCTTCTGCTTCCTGGGCACCACCATCACCCGGGAGCTCAAATGGGAGCAGAACATCGGCTCCCTCACCAAGAAGGCTCAGCAGAGGATGCATTTCTTGCGGCAGCTGAAGAAGTTTCACCTCCCTGCGAAGATGTTGGTCAACTTCTACACTGCCACCATTCAGTCCGTCCTCACATCCTCCATGTCAGTGTGGTTTGCTGCGGCCATGGCCAGGGACAAGTCCAAGCTGCAGCGTGTCATCCGTTCTGCAAAGATGTGATCGGCACATCTCCAGGAACTGTTCGACACAAGGACCCGCAGACGTGCAGCCAGGATTGCCGCTGACGCTTCTCATCCCGGCCACAACCTCTTCCAGACCCTCCCGTCTGGCAAGAGGGTACGGTCCATCTGGACCAGGACCTCACGCCATAAAAACAGCTTCTTCCCCACTGCAGTCAGCCTTGTGAACAATGCCCCCCCCAGGTAATCATCCGCCCCTCACCAGTCTGCAAAGACAGTTTACTGTTTGGACTTCTTTTCTTCGCCTGCAAACACCATCCTTATACAGCATATCTCAACTCACCGTAATGTGAATTGTAAATAGTCTTTCTATACCTATTCCTATTCTTCATTCACTATTATTCTCTTCCACCTTTCAATGCACCGACACCGCGTCAAGTTCCTCGACAGTCATATTTACTGTACTTTTCTGATTTCTGATTTAACTTGAAGCGTAGGCCTTCAGTTCTTTAGGCTGGGACGTCTTTAATTTACAAGAAATAGGATTTTTCAGCTCTTTTTGCACTTTATTTTTAATGCTGAGGTTTGTGTGTTCTTCAATTTAACATAAAGGTTTGAAATTTATTTGCCTGCATCTACTTTTATTTATGGTGAAGTAAAAGATCTAGCTGTGCACTCACTTAAACATATCCTGCATTGAAAATTGATAATGATAATGTGGACATAGGGACCGGCTACAGTATAAGACACAAACTGGACTTGGGTTCGGACCTTTTACTAAGAGGAAATTTTTATAACTGGACCTCCGTGACTTTTAATTGAATACCCCTGATCTATATATTTAACTGGAATTGTTGATCCAAACAACCAATGATTTATAAAGGAAAATCTGGAAAACTATCAGGTTTGCCCAAACTTTTTCATACCACTGTATGTGCCATATGGGGGGAATAAAACAATGACTTCTGCATGTTATCTTGATTCGCAGGGTATAATACTATAATATGAAAAAACATCACATAGTTAGGTTATTGGCTATCAAAATATTCATTTAATTTAAAAAAAAGATTGATTTGAGTTTGGTTTTTCATAGCATATGTAAATATGACTGGCTTTACAAAATGACTTAAATGTCTTTCCATGCCACACCCTCAACAAAAGCATCAGTTCTTAGAAGTGGGGTTCATTTACACTGACACTATTTATTTTGCAGGTAAAAGACATTTTCCTAAAATTGCATACATGTTAACAGTATATATTACTTTGTTTTGTGTCTAAATAAGACATATCAGTTGGTGAAAACATCTAAAATACAATCTTCTTTTTCATTTTCAATAACCAGACTTCTTTAGTTATGGTGGGAAATGGGCTATATCTACATGTGGAATGATATTTTTTTTAAAAAGCACCAACACACAAAAGCATTTTTGTCTGTGTGGCTTCTCAGACATCAAAGTTTTAGCCAGGGAACACTGAGGGGTTTGAGAGCAGACTTAGCCTGTCTGTGTGGGTTCTCAGTCAGTCAGGTCAAGGTAAGTCAAGAAGAGAAAAAAAAAGAATCAATAATTTGCTTAAGATTGTTTGAAGATGCTTCACCAATCATACAAGAGGCTTTTTCAGACCTAAATATGCCATTTTTGTCAAACTGGAGAAACCATCTCTAAACAGAAGATGAGGATTAAGACATCACCTAACAGCCACCTTCAATGCATTATTGACCTCCATCACCAGAAAACACAACAGCCCTTCAAATCGGAGTGCAGCTCACCATAACAGCTCACATGAGGATATGTGGGATAGTGATTCTTAACAAGACTTATCTTGGTGGTTTTGGTCTTTTTCTGTTCCAACAGTAGTATAAGTACCTGGAATCTCTACCAGTCAGAAATGAAGAAGCCTCTTGGATGAGAAGTGAACAGTCTTAAACCAACCTTATGCAAGTCCAGTTTATTCTTTCCTGCGCTTCTTGACACCATTTTTGTTTATACTCCCAAATGTCAGTTCTCTCATTTTAAAACTTTGACATTAGATAAAGTTGTCACATAATCTCAAAATATCCCACGGTCTAGATAACAAGTTTTACTATTTTTATTTCTTCAGAAAAGGCAACAAATCACCTGACATGCAGCTCATATAGATAAAATCCTATTTTACCACAAATTAAACTTTACATACCAGAGGTTTTCGATACAATAAAATCAGTTTGAGGACTTAATTCAATTTGGAACTGCCAATTAACCTGAAGCTCATGTTTTTGTTTTTGGAAGCCGGAGAACCCGGATAGAACCCACGCAAACACGGGGAGAACATGCTAACTCGTGCATGGTTGTCTGTCTTTGTGTGGCTCCGCGACGCACTGGTGTCGCGCCCAGAGTTTGCCCTGCCTCACGCCCAGCTGGGATAGGCTCCAGCCCGAGACCCACTACGGCGGATAAAGCGGTTCGGAAGATGAATGAATGACATAATTCAAATAAGGACCTAAACGTAGCTGTACGGAGATCGCCCCGGACTCAAAAAGGATTCAGGGTTACCAACTCCATACGCATCACTTAGCCATAACTCTAACAAGTATCACTCCGTTTACTGTAACGCTACCAAATTACTAACACAAGAAAACTTTCATAACCACGTAAATGAACTTCACAACGAAATATGCCCACACATTTTGGTACAACTACGTTTTTTCAGCAGGTACTAACAGACCTCTCTCTTTCCGATCTTCAAAGCCAAACAGGGGGTCGAACTCAAATTTCCTCGCAGGGTCTGGCTCGGTATCGGTCTCAGTGATATACCGTCGAACTAGATGATTTCCCATCTCATCGATGATTTATGTACTGTTAACTACAAGTATTCTGTTATGCTGTCTTCTGCTCCGCGTCTATCTATTATTTCGACGTCTGTGATTCGGTGACCTCCACAAACTGCTCCTACTTCCGCCCCTCACCGGAAATGAATGGCAAGGCAGTCCCTCAGAAAAAGGCTTCCCTCGGTAAAAAAGAGTTCCCTCGGTAAGTCTTTTTTGGGAAACAACGGCTCGGGAAACAACGGTTCCTGCTGCCACGGAGCGAGCGTTCTTTCCAATGACTTGGTGTTTATTATCGTGGGCATAATACATGTACCCTTCGATTTCGAAATAGAAATCATACATAAGTTCCATTTTAGTTCAATAGTGTATTGTTTTTGACAGAGATCAAGAAGAGATCAACAAGGTGGAGGATTTTAAGTACTTAGGGTCAACAGTCCATAGCAATGGAGAGTGTGGAAAAGAGGTGAAGAAGCGTGTACAGGCAGGATGGTACGGGTGGAGGAAAGTGTCAGGTGTGATGTGTGATAGAAGAGTTTCAGCTAAGATGAAAGGTGTACAAAACTGTGGTGAGACCGCAATGTTGTTTGGTCTAGAGACAGTGTCACTGAGGAAAAGTCAGGAGGCAGAGCTGGAGGTAGCAGAGATGAAGATGCTGAGGTTCTCTTTGGGAGTGACCAGGAAGGATAGGATCAAGAATGAGTACATCAGAGGGACAGCACATGTTAGAGGTTTTGGAGATAAGTCAGAGAGGCCAGACTGAGATGGTTTGGACATGTCCAGAGGAGAGATAGTGAATATATTGGTAGAAGGATGCTGGGTTTTGAACTGCCAGGCAGGAGGCCTAGAGGAAGACCAAAGAGGAGGTTTATGGATGTAATGAGGGAGGATGTGAAGGTAGTTGGTGTGAGAGAAGAGGATGCAAAGGACAGGGTTAGATGGAGGCAATTGATTCGCTGTGACGACCCCTGAAGGAAAAAGCCGAAAGGAAAAGAAGAAGTGTATTGTTTTTGACAGTTCACTTCGCCACTGAGTACTTTTTGATTATCAAACAAGTAAACGAAGGAAAAAAAACAACAACGCACAGACAATATTACATTGTGGCGTATTGATATTTTAGACCTAAGCACGTGCTTGTAAAGTGTATAAATACACTTTATACTTCCCTAAGTTTAAAGTTTACTTAGGGAAGTATCAGTTTTTATTTCCACTAAGGAAGTAATGCTTTCACCTGTGGTCTGTCACAGCTAGCAAAATGTCATGTGCAAACATGGAGATTGCCACATTTTCAAAATTATAATTGTGCAGTTGAATATGGGCCATTCTACAGAATTACTGTTCCACAATAATATTTAAAAAAAATTAACAAAACAATTAAAAATTCAGACTTTCAATATTTAGCAAGATTATGTTATGATCTAATTCAACACAAGATTGTAACTCTCTGTAAGCACAGTTGGTCGCCCCTGCTTGGAATTTCTGCCTGGCGAACCTCCGACTGTGCCTTTGAAAAGACTGCAGGGTCTTCAGCCGGGGGTCCACCCTTCACTGATGTTTCACTCCATTAACCCCTGGAACATCTCTGGGTGGTGGAGCAGTGACAGTCATGTCTCCCTGCCGCTCGTTGCAGTCTGTTGAAGGATCTGTATTCTCCCCACACTCTGGTCCCAGTGTTATAATTGTGTATGTGGAATGAGTCCCAGGGGACTGTGCATGGCAGGGACATCCATCTCCCTGAGTCAAGCATGGGCCTGACAGCATACCATAATGTTTTTCCTAAGAGCCTTCTTTTCCCCATGTCCTGTCATTCCCTGTGAGCCATAGCCAGAAGCTCTCTTCCTCAACCTCCTCCGCAAGATCACGAAGAGCCCACATCCTGTTGGATCCTGTGACTCCTAGAGTCTTCAGTAGCCGCTGACCTCCACTGGGAAGGTGAATGGTCTCCACCTAGCTTGTTAGCAAGTTGCTGCCATTTCAACATACTTGTCCTTCTTGTGCTTGTACGTGGCCTACATGTGTTCGTCCCATGGGACTGACAGCTCTACCATGATGACGACTTTGGCAGATGCTGACCACAGCATGTTGTCTGGACATAGGGATTTCATGGTGATCTCTGCAGGGAATTTCAGTTGTCGGCTGAGGTTGACTGCTAACTGGCACTGGCCTCCTAGTGACAGGAGTAACCGCTCTGTCCATGTGCAGCGCCCCACTGTTGACCCTAGCCTGGTAAACTGGATCCACTTCGGGGATGTGGGTGGATTCTCCAGGTTTACTTGATGTCTACGGGTTTCCAGGATGTCTGCAAGCTTGCGCAGGACCTTGTCATGCCGCCACCTGTACCTTCCCTGTGACAGTGCCGTCTTGCATCCAGAGAGGATGTGCTTTGGGTTTGGGTTTGGATTTCCGCAGAGGTGGCAGGGTTCTTCTGTGCGAAACCAAGTGAGAAGGTGCCGGGGGCTGGGTAAGGTGTTGTTTGTGGCCCTAATCCGGAAACTCAGTCTCGCCTGGGGAGTTCTTCATGTGTCAGTCCAAGTGATGGTTCTGTTGATCACAGCCTCCCACGTAGTCCACCTGGCTTGTTGTTGCTGCCTCACCGCTGTGATCTTGTAGGTTTCCTTCTCCATCTTGGCAACCTCGGAGATCACAAAATCCTTCCACTCCTTCTTGGGTGCTTTGGACCAGCTCTTTGGGACTACTTCCCCTATAGGTCAGATCTGCTTGACTGTGTGAAGCCAACAATCTGTTGGTGCTTCAGCCGCTCCACTGCCTGGTCAACTGCTTTGGAAGCATTCCGCTTCAAGGATTGGCAGCTTGAATTGCCGGGTCTGTAGAGTCTCTCAGCTCAAAGTCAATCAATCAGTCAAGTTTTATTTATATAGCGCTTAATCATGGCAGCAGACATTTCAAAGCGCTTTAACAGACAGAGAAACCCAACTGAACCCTCCAGAGCAAGCATAAGTGAAAGTGGCGGGGAAAAACTCCCTCAATGAGGAAGAAACTCTGGGCAGGACCCAGACTCTTTTGGGTGGCCATCCGCCTTGACCGGTTGGGTGGAAAAGAAATCAAAGGAAGATAAGAACAGGGTCAGAGAGAGAGATACAGAGAGAGAGTGACAGATAGGCCAGATAGAGACAGTGTCAATATGGTTAAGGTTATGATTCCCATTGCTAAAGTCAAGGCACAATTACAGCTGCGTGGATGACTCTATGGCGGCACAGAGGAAGAAAAGGAAGCAGGACCCCAGCCGATGGATAGGTGAGGGGTGGTACTGGTGGGCTTGGAGGAGAAGGTCCACAGCACATGGAGAGATGGGGGTGATACTGGTGGGCTTGGAGGTGCAGGTCCACAGAGGAAGGTCCACTGCGGATGGGCGGATGAGGGGTGGAACAGTAAGATGACACAAAGGAAGAGAAGCAGCAGGACCCCAGCCGATGGTTAGGTGAGGGGTGATACAGGTGGATGGGAGGTGCAGGTCCACAGCAGATGGTCCACAGCGGATGGGTGGATGAGGGGTGGAACAGTATGGTGGCGTGGAGGAAAAAGGAAGCTGGACCCCAGCCGATGATTAGGTTAGGGGTGGTACTGGTGGGATGGTAAGAGCAGGTCCATAGCAGATGGGTGGATGAGGGGTGAACCTGAGAAAAACCTGTGAGGACATAGAGCACAGAGACTCCAGGGAAGAAGTTGAGTTAGTAGGGTGTGATTGGAGACTTGGAGAGTGAGATCAGAGAAGAGGAGGAGTAACAGAGATGGTTGGAGAGAAGGAGGAGGAGAGAGGAATTCAGTGAGTCTGGATGTTGAGTCTCCAGCAGTGTAGGTCTATAAGAAAAGGAAAAAAACAACAACAACAAAACGAAACAAAAACGTAGTAACCTAAGTTGCCTTAATTGTAAAGTTTATGAAAAAGAAAAGTTTTAAGTCAAGTCTTAAATAGTGAGAGGGTGTCTCAAAGTGGGGCCTCACCTCCTTTTTGTAGGATGTTTCTTCCAAACAGTGACGTGAAGGAGAAGGATCAAGGATGTCCGAGCCACTTCCGGATGAAGTTGTTGGCCTTTGGCTCCAGATTCAAGACCGTGGTCATGGTGATGTCATTCAGTTTTAGGAGTTACATTAGAAACTGGTAGCACTACACCCTGAACTTCCCTGGTAGGGGGCACTGATCGATCTTGTAGTTGATCTGTGACAGCTGAGGCCATGTTCTTGTTATAGAGGACCGCTGTGTACACGTTGCTGAGGCGACTCATGGGTGCTTCTGCCAGTAGGGGGATTCTTTCACCAGCAACTGTGAAAACGATGCTATTTTTCCTGGTCCCTGTCCGGATTGATAGGCTGCAAGACTTGAGTGGCTTGATCTTCATGCAAGCCAAGGCCAGTAGCTTCTCCAGCTGTTTGAGGAATCTTGCTGTGCAGGCTGTTTGGAGAAGGATGGTGACATCATCCATATAGCACCTCATGGCTGGTAGTCTTCGGCCTGTCTGTGCTCTGACCCCTCGGACCATCTGTCACCCGCCCATCAGTAGGATCTCAAAAGCTGCAGTGAAGAGGATAGGAGAGATGGCACATCCCATTGCCATCCCCTTCTCATAGTAATTCAGTTAAATATATAGAAAGTCCTCATTTATGCTATCTTCCTGGGTACTTTCTATTAGGAAATACCGTATTGGCCCGAATATAAGATGGTGTTTTTTGCATTGAAATAAGACTAAAAAAGTGGGGGTCGTCTTACATTCGGGGTCTAGACATTATACCCACTCACAATGCTAGATGGCGCCAGATATCTAAAGCAAATGCTGAACTTAAAGGGGCCCTATTATGAAAATCACACATTTTCAGGTCTCTACATATACATAGTGGTCCTCCCTAACCTGACCAACTCCTAGAATCTGGTAAACAAACGCTCCCTGCATCAATTGATATTTGGAGTTTTAGGAAGTCATGGCTCTGAACGACTCGAATCGATCATATAGCGCTAGAATCCCCGTTCTTGACGTCAGACTAGGGACTCTGTGCTATTAGACAGAGTATTGGACGATATGGATTGGTTGACATGCCCAAGGGCGTGGCCATCCCCAAGACGGAGTTCTTTGCGTCGGACGTGAGGCAGCAGTCTGTTGAAATGGTGTCCGTGAGAAGGAGACAAGGTAGTTGCTCAGTTGTTGATTGTACAAATCAACAACAGTGTTTATTTTTCATCCCATCCAAAGAAGAACAGAAGAGAGCATGGTTGCATTTCATTTTTAATGGCTATGTGCCGGCTACATCGCCTGCACGTTTGTTTGTGTATGGAACCACTTCACTCCAGCCTGTTTCAGCAACGAGGGTCAGTACAGAAGTGGCTTTGTCTGAGACTGATCCTCATTCAAGGATCACTCCCAACCATACGGGACCAAGGAACTGCACCCTGGTTAGGTAAGTCTCACCACATTTATCTTTTTTGCAGTTGTCTGTTAGCAAGAGTGATAGAGTTCTATTTGGCTAATTAGGTAGTACTGCTTTGTTTCGCGTGTGCGTGCGCGCTCCAACAAGTGTGTGTGCTGGACCTACGGTATGTAGCTACAACGCACATAAGTTGGGCTCACATTCGATCTTTTTTCATGTTGTCTGTTAGCATGAATGAAGTCATGTTATGCTAGGCTATGTAGGGAAGTCTCTGTTTCACGTTTGCGTATTGTGTGTGTGCGTGCACTCCCGAACATGTGTGTGCGTGCTGGACCTACAGTAGGTACAACACACATAAGTTGGTCTCATATTTTCTTATTGTTTGTTAGCATGAAGTCATGTTCTGCTAGGCTATGTAGGCCAATGTGCTTTTTTCACGTTTGTGTATTGCGTGTGCGCACGCACGCTCCAACACGTGTGTGCGTGCTGGACCTACAGTAGGTACAACACACACAAGTTGGTCTCATATTTTCTTATTGTTTGTTAGCATGAAGTCATGCTATGCTAGGCATTGTAGGGAGGTCTCCTTTGTTTCGCGTTTGTGTGTTGCGTGTGTACGCGCACGCTCCAAAACTTGTGTGCAGTGTAAAGCTAAAACGCACATAAGTTGGTCTCATATTTTCTTTCCTATTATTTGTGAGCATAAATAAAGTGAACTTATGCTAGGCTATGTAGGGAGTTGTGCTTTGTATCGTATTGTGTGTGCGCACGCACGTGTTAGAGTTGATTGTTTGTTCGGCATCTTGGCGACAACGCACATTGGTCTGTCCTTCTTATTCAAAATCAGAATATTGGTGTCCTGAAATTAGTGGCCCTCTTCCTTGTGCATCCTTTCAGCCTACAGCTTCAAAGGACGTGGCATGTCAAACTGACCCAGTGGACACCCATACTGTTGGTACACAGCTGTCCTTCAGGACTCTTCATTCCCACTATAGAAGTAAAGGTATGTACAAGTCATAATCCTTACAATATGTTTTCATAAAATTGGTTAAATAGACTAATTTTTGAAATATTGCTGTGTACAGGTTTAAGTGACTGCACATGTGTTGATGGTAGTTCAGTAAAAAATAAGTGTTGCGTATTAGAATATTCCAGCAAGACAGTAAGTGAAGTGAAGAGTTTAGCATAAAAATTGTGGAGACAGATTCATGTATGTCATATGACATTGTTTTGGCTCCTTATTTTGTTACATTTGGTGTACCCCTCTACAAGATCCACTTTCCAAAAGCTTTTGAAGGGACAATGCAGGGTCAAACCTCACAAGACAGAGCCAACATTCTGTTAGTGTTGCAATATTTTAATATTTCAAACAAACATGTTTTGAAATTCTGTCGGTAATTGCTCACAGCAAAACACAGTAAAAAGTAACCATACAATTAAATAAATTAGTAGCAAGTACCAGGATGTATTTTGAACATAATTTTTCTAAACAAAGAAATGAATCAAACAATATCAATAACAGTAAAGATATATCTTTGTGTTTTATTGAACAGGTTTTGTAGCTGACATGTTGGACCTCATATTTGACAAAGTCTTGGTGGACCCCATGCCATACACAAATGAGATGTTGTCCATTCCTGTCCCAGAGACTCTGTCTGCCCAGTATGAGCGTCCGGACAAGGAGGAGGTCATCGCCAGTTATGTGACCAGGTTCCGGCGTATGCGAAGGACCACACAGGCTGGGATGACGACCCGGGTTCTGCGTCCTAAGTAGCCCCAGCACCAGACAACAAAGGTGCAATAGGTCAGATGTCTGCACCGTCTACAGAAAAAAGGACACAAAATTATTTATTTCACAATGTTTTCAATCCTGAGTATTACAACTGTTGTTGATTTCCTGATAGGATGGCCCTGTGTTCTCATTATTGTTATTGGATGCATTGTTTTATGTAAATAAATGCATGTATATGTCAACAGAAATGGATTTCTGAATACCAAAAAACGTTCAACATGTCTTTTAATAAGACAAAAATCAAGGTGTCGCAAATACAATATATTTGACTTTGTTGTACCTATATTTTGTCATGTGTTTCTGTATTAATGAAGGTATGCCTGATGAAGCAAAATAAGACATAACTGTAGTTTTTATTCTGATATTTTTCAAAGAACGACTTACCGATGTATTTGTCTCAGATGTGAAGAGCCATACTCAGCCCTCAGTACGTGACCAGTCATTTGTAGGGTGTACACGTTTAGGCACACAGGCTGGAACCCAGGATGTTGAGTCATGCACGGAACCTCATCAACCTCCTGCAGATGGCTCCTAACCTACAGTGAAAAATATGGTAAAGGTCATTTGAATTTATAATTGTAAAAGTAGCCAAATAGAGACATAACTTTGTGGTTTAGCTGTGAGCTTGCTACCTGTGGTATCTCCAAACAGCAGGTGTTTTCTGCTTCTCTTGGCATCCGTTCAGTGTCCACAGGAACACCTGTACAATAAACAGAAGGTGAAGACATCTCAAAATAAAGTAGATAAAGGCATCACTGCAATATGGCTACATCAATTCACCATTAACCTGGTGTGATGGTGGCAAGTGTTAGCTCTGTGTGTGTTGTCACAGAGGACTGCCTCAAATATTTAGCAGCTTAGTAACGGGTTAAATCAATGTGATAGAAAAATAAAGTAACTTAGCCCTGAGCAGAAGCTAGCATTAGCCACATGGTAATAACTATCAGAACCACCATCAGACTTTACTGTCACTTATAGAAGTACAGGAACATTTTAGCAGTCAACACGTCCTTATATGTACAAAATACATAATAAGACAGATATGACATTATTACTATGCGATAAGAGACGGGAGTAGAAAAAAAAGTAGCTACCAGACGATGCTCCGGTCCTGTGAGGACGTAGGTTACAAAACACAACACAGAACCAACTAAGTAACGTTCACACATACTAACCATTCAGAAATGTCCTGCTGCAGCCGCACAGTCGGTGTTTCTTTAGGAGCCCCTGCTTCTGGTTCCGACTCGGTCATAAATGTACGGCGACACGATGGGGCCTCCGAACGCCATAGTGACAAATGTAATGCCGGTCAGTGTGCCGTTAGCCTAACGCTCTCCTTCAGAGAGAGCTATTTACAGAGCAAGTTTTTTATGGAATTGAGTCAGAACATGAATATTCTTTAGTCTATGAATGACTATTTACCGAAGAGCCTCAGAACCTAGATTCAACGCTTTTGATCACAATAGTAAAGGAATTGTGGGTTTTCTCCGGTTTCCCCCCATTATCAGGAAAAACATGCATCTAGGGAATATTAGGTCATGTTGGACCGTGGTGGCAGTGCGCCTGGGGTGCTGTGGCTCTGGACCAACTATCCATCTGGCCCTTGAAATTTCGTTGTACCCTCCCTGTACGTGCATAATGACAAATAAAGAAAGTTTGACTTTGACTTTTTTGACTTCAATGGACCTGTTGGTACAGGAAACAGAGGTGATGAGGAGGTGATAGGCAGGTTTGATATCCAAGAGAGGAAAGCAGAAGGACAGATGGTAGTTGACTTGACTAAAAGGATGGAAATGGCTATAGTGAGTACTTTCTTCCAGAAGAGGCAGGAACATAGGGTGACCTATAAGAGTGGTGGTAGTAGCACACAGGTAGACTACATCTTGTGTAGATGGTGTAATCTGAAGGAGATAACGAACTGCAAAGTAGTGGTAGGCGAGAGCGTAGCCAAACAGAATAGGATGGTGGTGTGTAGGATGACTCTGGTGGTGAGGAAAATGAAGAGGGCAAAGGCAGAGCACAGGACGAAATGGTGGACGCTGAAAAGGGAAGAGTGTTGCATGACTTTTAGGAAGGAGTTAAGACATGCTCTGGGTTGTGAGGAAATGCTTTCAGGTGACTGGACAACTACAGCTAATATGATCAGGGAGACAGGTAGGAGAGTACTTGGTGTGTCATATGGAAAGAAAGTTGATAAGGAGACTTGGTGGTGGAATGAGGAGGTACAGGAGTGTATACAGAGAAAGAGGTTAGCTAAGAAGAAGTGGGACACTGAGAGGACTGAGGAGAGTAGACAGGAGTACAGGGAGATGCAGCGTAAGGTGAAGGTAGAGGTAGCAAAGGCCAAACAAGGGGCTTATGATGACTTGTATGCTAGGTTGGACAGTAAGGAGGGAGAGACTGATCTATACAGGTTGGCAAGACAGAGAGACAGAGATGGAAGGACATCCAGCAGGTTAGAGTGATTAAGGATAGGGATAGAAGTCTATTGACAGGTGCCAGTAGTGTGATGGGAAGATGGAAAGAGTACTTTGTAGAGTTGATGAACGCAGGAAATGAGAGAGAAAATAGGTCAGAAGAGGTGACTGTTGTGGACCAGGAAGTAGCAAAGATTAGTCAGGATGAAATGAGGCGGGCATTGAAGAGCATGAAGAGTGGAAAGGCAGTCGGTCTTGATGATATACCTGTAGAGGTTTGGAAGTGTCTAGGAGAGGTGGCAGTAGAGTTTCTGACTGGGTGGTTCAACAGGATCTTAGATAGTGAGAAGATGCCTGAGGAATGGAGGAGAAGTGTGCTGGTGCCCATTTTTAAGAGCAAGAGTTGTGCAGAGAGACGTGCAGAGTTGTGGCAACTACAGAGGAATAAAGCTGATGAGTCATACAATGAAGTTATGGGAAAGAGTAGTGGAAGCTAGACTAAGGGCAGAAGTGAGCATTTGTGAGCTGCAGTATGGTTTCATGCCAAAAAATAGTACTACAGATGCAGTATTTGCTTTGAGGATGTTCATGGAGAAGTACAGAGAAGGCCAAACGGAGCTGCATTTTGTTTTTGTAGATCTGGAGAAAGCTTATGACAGGGTGCCCAGAGAGGAACTGTGGTATTGTATGAGGAAGTCTGGAGTGTCAGAGGAGTACGTTAGAGCAGTGCAGGACATGTATGAGGACTGTAAGACAGTGGTGAGGTGTGCTGTAGGTGTGACAGAGGAGTTCAGGTGGAGGTGGGACTGCATCAGGGATCAGCTCTGAGCCCGTTCTTGTTCACTATGGTGAGGGACAGGCTGACAGACGAGGTTAGACAGGAATCTCCATGGACTGTGATGTTTGCAAATGACATTGTGATCTGCAATGAGAGCAAGGAACAGGTGGAGGAGAAGCTAGAGAGGTGGAGGTTTGTCCTGAAAAGGAGAGGAATAAAGGTTAGCTGCAGTAAGACGGAGTACATGTGTGTGAATGAGAGAGACCCAAATGGATGAGTGAGGCTACAGGGAGAAGAGATCAAGAAGGTGGAGGATTTTAAGTCCTAATGGTCAACAGTCCAGAGCAATGGAGAGTGTGGAAAAGAGGTGAAGAAGCGCATACAGGCAGGATGGAACGGGTGGAGAAAAGTGTCAGGTGTGATGTGTGATAGAAGAGATTCATCTAAAATGAAAGGAAAGGTGTACAAAACTGTGGTGAGACCAGCGATGTTGTTTAGAGTGTCTAGAGACAGTGTCACTGAGGAAAACACAGGAGGCAGAGCTGGAGGTAGCAGAGATGAAGATGCTGAGGTTCTCTTTGGGAGTGACCAGGATGGATAGGATCAGGAATGAGTACATCAGAGGGACAGCACATGTTAGAGGTTTTGGAGATAAAGTCAGAGAGGCCAGACTGAGATGGTTTGGACATGTCCAGAGAAGAGATAGTGAATATATTGGTAGAAGGTTGCTGAGTTTTGGACTGCCAGGCTTGAGGCCTAGAGGAAGACCAAAGAGGAAGTTTATGAATGCTGTGAAAGAGGACATGAAGGTAGTTGGTGTGAGAGTAGGGGATGCAGAAGACAGGGTTAGATGGAGGCAACTGATTCACTGTGGCGACCCCTGAAGGGAAAAGCCGAAAGGAAAAGAAGATGTGCAATGAAACACAATTTTTTATTTTCAAATTTGATTGTGTGTCGATTCTGGCCTGAAAAATTCCTTTGAAGAGTGGCATAAGTGACACAAACTGTATACATTTATGTTAGAAGCCTACAGCAACCTTACTTGAGTTCAAAACTAGATCCATGACCATGGTTTTAGTTTTTATGTGCAATAAAATACAATTTTTCCATTTCCAAATTTGACTGTGTATGTCTATTTTGGCCCAAAATGTCAATGTAGTAAGTTTTACGGAAATAATAACTATCCCTTCATATAGCTGAAGTTGTGCTGAAGATAACAATACCAAGCATGGGTATGTTAAATCATTTTTTATGTGGTATATAGAGACAAATATCAAAGGTACCAAAAAGCTGCCACAATAGGTCAGGAGTCTCAGAGTTAAGCGTTATATAAATAAAGATTGATTGATTGATTGATTGATTGATTGATTGATCTGTCCATCCGCTGTGGACTTGCTCCTCTAATCCCACAAGTATCACCCTCATCTATCCATCGGCAGGATCCTGCTTTCTTCGATCAGTCCATCAATCAATCACCTTTTGATTGATTGACTTCCAGCTTTCAACGAGAGCAGTGGTCTTTTCTCCTGTCTCCGTTGTTGCTAACTTTCACTATCAAACTCATACTGGATTAACTCACTGACTCTTACTGATTCCTTCAAAATGACGAGAGGAAGAGGGAAATCTGGGGAGTATGAGAATAAAAACATGAAAGAAATCCTTGAGCGGGTGGCCTCTGGGGTGTATGAGCTAAGGAGTGCTGTGGATGAGCTTAGGTGTGACTTCGATAATTTCAACAGTGAACTTGATAAGAGGCTGGAAGACAAGCTTAAACCGTTTACCCTTTACCGAATGCAAAAAATGGAAGATGACATGGAAAAAATGCAGAAAGACGCAGAGCAAGGACAACAAAGAATGGAGGAATTTGAACAAAGCATTCGAGTAAATGATGTGATCATCACCGGCATCAAACTTAAGCCGAGAAATTACACTAATGCCGTGGCCAGAGAAGAGGAAACTGAACATAGCACTGATTATGAGTCAGTGGAACAACAGGTGATTTCTCAACTGAGGGATCTGGAGATCAATATCGAGCTGGACCAAATTGAGACATGTCACCCACTACCATCTGGAAGTAGGAGACCACCTGCAGTGCTGATAAAATTCTGCAACCGCAAGTACAAAATTGATCTTCTGAAACAAGGCCCTAAACTGAAAGGAAAAGATGTGTACATCAATGAGAATCTCACCAAAAAGAATGCTGATATTGCTAAAAGAGTTCGCCAGCTGAAGAAGAATGGGCTGATCGAAAAAACCTGGACCAACAACTGCAGGATCTTCATCAAAACAAAAGGGCTTTATCCAGAGCAGATGAAAACAATGGTGATCAAAAATGTGGAAGATTTGGGGAAATTTGACCAATAAGGTATGACCAAAGACAACACCTCTGTAACTTCAACACACCAGAGAACAGTCATCTCTTCATTGTCTGAAGAAATGAAAGATCTAATACAGAGAACTGCTGATCAAGATAATCTGGAATTGAAAACTGATCACTTTGTGGATTATACCACGTCTGACCCAAATGGAATTATTGACCCGGATAACAATTTCTAAAATGACACGATGAAAAAGAACGGATATGACACCCAGGAGCAATGCAACAAAAAATTTAAACCGGATGGTAAGCTTTCCCTAATTCACTTCAACAGTAAGAGTCTATACACCAATTTTGGACACATTAAGGATGACATAAACCAGTTTGAAAATCCATTTAAAATTATCGCTGTGGCAGAAACTTAGATTAATGAAAACAAAGGCATGGATTTCTATTTGGAGTGATACAACATGACTTGTGTGAACAGGAAAAATAAAGGGGGCGGGGGGGTTGCCCTGTTTTTTGAAAACAACATCAAGTTTGAGACTAATGTAGCCGCAAGAGGGCACAAGCCAGTGTCTTAAGTTTGAGACTCTAAAAAATATGTCGATATCTGTTGACAATATCATGGAATGCATATCTTTCAAAGTGTTTGTTAAAAAAGGTAAAAATATTATTTTTAGTTGTGTCTACAGAGCGCCCGATTCCAAAACAGAAGAATTTACAGAATGTGTGGGAAATTTAATCTCGAAATAAGGCCAAATCATCCTATCCAGAATACTTTACTATTAAAAGTACAAATTTAGAGGACACGGATGAAGTAGCTAATAAATTCAATGAATTCTTTGTGTGTGTCAAGCCTGAGCTGGCAGAAAACATTCCTGTCTGACACTAGCACTGGTATTATTTTGACAACATTGGAGGAAGGAACCCGAAATCAATGTTTGTGGCGCCAGTGAAGGACACAGAGAAAAGACACCTGGCCAGCCAATGTGTAGCAAAAACTTCTACTGATGTGAATGGATTTGATATGAAGCTAATCAAGGACATACTGGATGGAATTCTCCTACCTCTTACACACATACTGTATGTAACTTGTTATTTCAAACTGGGGTGTTTCCTAACAAAATGAAGATTGCAAAACTGGCTCCACTATACAAAAATGGGGATGCTTGTGAATTTACAAGTTATAGACCTGTTTCAATACTACTACAGTTATCAAAAATCCTAGAGAAGCTGTTCAGTAATACACTGGATAAATTCATAACAAAGCACAATCTCCTTGACTGTAGTCAGTACGGCTTCAGGAAGGATCATTCGACTGCGTTAGCGCTGACAGAAACAGTAGAAGTCATCACTGATGCCATAGATCAAACCATGTACTCCATAGGAATCTTTATTGACCTCAAAAAAAGCTTTTGACACAATTGATCATGAAATTCTAACTGAGAAACTGGAACGATTTGATTGTAGGGGTACAGTACTAAATTGGATAAAGAGCTACTTATATAATCGATAACAATACGTCACACTGGGCGGGAGGACATCAAAAACATTAGACATCGTGTGTGGGGTACCAAAGGGGCCAGTGTTGGGTCCAAAATTGTTTATACTTTACATAAATGATTTATGTAAGGTTTCAAATGTCTTTAAAATGATACTTTTCGTGGACGATACAACCTTCCTTTGCAAAAGAAATGACATGCATAAATTAGCCTAGACAGTAAATGAGGAATTGGCCAAGCTGCAATTATGGTTTGATATAAACAAATTATCCTTGAACCTAACAAAAACTAAATATATGTAATTTGGGAAGAAAAGCTGCAAACACAAAATTAATATCAAGTTGAATGAAGTAAATATTGAGCAGGTTGCTGAATTCAAACTGCAAGGAGTGATCATTGATGAGATGCTAAATTGGAACCCTCATGTAAGACAATTGCAAAAGAAGTTAGCCAGAAGTGTATCCATACTCTGGAAAATTCAAAAACTATTAAATCAGAAGACACTTTATATAACATATTGTGCATTAGTCCTGCCCTATCTTAACTACTCTGCTGAAGTATGGGAAAATAACCTTTATTTTTGATCCAGAAAAGAGCCATAAGAATTATTCACAATGAACATTATTGAGCTCATATAAAATTAACTATTCATTAAATCTAAACTACTTAACATACATGACATCATAAGCTACAAAACTGCTCAACTCATGCATAAAGCAGCTAATAATTGTTTACCACAAAACTTATCAGCACAAATTGAGAAAAACAAATCCAGCTACCAACTAAGAGGAACCACAGCATTTTTACAGAAGAAAGCAAGCACTACACTAAAAATATTTTAATTATCTTTTACTGGTGTCAAACTTTGGAACAAACTGGACAACGAAGTTAGGAGTCTAGGAACTCTATCTGCCTTTAAAAAAGCTTTCAAAAACTTGACTTTGCAGGGTTATATTCCTGACGCAAATGATAATTAATATCTCAGATTGTTATGGCTTATTAAACTACATGTGTCATGCCTATGGAAAAATATCACTGTGACCTTAGTGCAGCAAACCAGACGGTGAACTGATAAAGACGTGTGCAAACACACACATCTATTGGACTGAATGGACGATTCAAAACAAAAATGTACTAAAATCAAATCATTTAAATGTGATATGTAACGTCTGAATCTGGTTGATGATGTGTTGTAATGAGAGAGATGTTGTTGATTCAGGGGATGTGAATTTTACAAGCCAATGGATTCTATCCGTCAACCCTTTTTTTTCTTTTCGGATGATGTTGTTGATGTTCCAAAACTGATGAAAGTGAAGTCTGCTGTAATAACATGTCTGGAAAGAAAAAAATAAACTGAAAAAACATTTTTTTTGTGTATGGCACTTATTTTCACTTAAACAAAGAGAGAAACCCAACAGAACCATTCAGAGTAAGCATAAGCGAGAGCAGCGGAGAAAAACTCCTCATTGAGGAAGAAACTCCGGGCAGGACCCAGACTCTGGAGGGCAGTCATCCGCTTTGACTGGTTGGATGGGAAAAGAAATACAATGGGGATAGAGACATCATACATTCATCTGTGCAGCTGTAATAGTGTTTTTGAAATAACCAACTACACTTGTATCAAACTCAAGGCCTGGGGACCAAATGTGGCCCGCCACATCATTTTATGTGCACTGCTGGGGCATAAAAAGTTAGATAGGTCAAAAGTGTACCTTGAACAAAAACTACATTTCCAACAATGTAGTTATCAAGCCCATTTTAACTAACAAAAACATTGTTAATGAACATTAACAAAGTTAATGTCCTAAATTGTGTTTGATGTTTTTTGTCTTCATTCACTTGCATAGTTTGATACTCGATTGATGAGGTTCTGTGGGTTACATAACCTGACAAATTAAAAGGATTTATGTTATAACAAAGAAACAAGCAATATATTTTTCTGTAATGTTTGTAACTTGAATAAGTAATAAATTCAGAGTTACTTTGTTTTTACATTACACTGAGTTACATTTAGTTACATTTATTAGTTACATCTGGCCCTTTGAGGACAGCCATTATGCTGATGTGGCCCTTGGTGAAAATGAGTTTGACACCCATGAACCAAATACTAACCTTAAGGACATTGACTCTGTCTTTCTCTCACTTTCCCTTCCCCACGATCTAGTTGGTTATTTAAAAAACACTATCACAGCTGCATGGATAAATATGATGTAATGATGGCCCTGTCTTCATCCCCATTGTATTTCTTTTCCACCCAACCGGTCAAGGTAGATGGCCGCCCTCCACCTCGCTTTTGCTTTATTTGTCGACGGGTATCATTCCAATTTGTGTTCCTTATGCCAACAACTTAACAGTATCTTCAGAGTATCTTGCCTTGGTTTTAGATGCCCTCCTTGACCCCAGAATATAACAACTCCACAAGCCTGGTGAATGGGTAGCGATCAAGGACCTTCAAAGGAAATACTGGTGTCACCCAGCTTCCACGTCCATGCCAGATGTATAGAGTCAAAAAGAGAAATCCTAGCCCAGGAGGAGTTGCAAAGGGTGTTCAGTGAAAGAGTTTGCCTGCAATCATCGTCAATGGTTCATCACCACTGTCATTGTTGTCCGGAATCTCCAGCTCATTGACAACATGACAGCTGTGCTGACAAGTCTGGATCAGATTGGGGTTGTAACACCTCTTGTCTAATAGTTTGTTTTGTTTTCATATCACTAACTCATCGTGTCATTCCAGATTCTGTCTAATCGGCAATCAGCTCATTCCCTTCACCTGCCTTCTCTCCACACACCTGCAGCTACTCCCCAACCAGCCTCTACTGTGACACTGTGACATTAATAAAGTATTGGATGTATAAAACAATTACATGTTTTATAATGCATATCAATAAAGGTAAATTGTGCAAGAAATGGGTGAATTCTTTATATGTACTGTATGTTACGTAAATTTATATTGATTTTATTACTGAGACTCCCAGGTGAGACGAGGAGGGAGGAAGAAGTCAGAAGTCCAGTAACACAAGTGGAGAAACCTGTGCCGATGTGAAACTAACTGGATTCCGAAAATAAAATATTCCTTACAGCGTGAGACGGATGAAACGGTCAAGTCGGAGTAGTCAGCGCTGTGGATATTTGAATGCTACCAGGCAGTGGGCGCCTCTCCCTCTCCGGTGAGACCGAACCTTTTTGGTTTTTTATAGTGACTTTTGTGTTCCCGGCTGGGACAGGGGTTTTTCCGTTTTCGAGGATTACTATTTTTTTGGGGTATTCATTGAACAATCCAGTGACGCAACCATCACTTGCGTCTGAGTGTGGACATCGGTGCACGCAGCGGTTGATGCGTAAACTGGTTTCAAACAATTAACTTTCGGGGATTATAACTTTGTTCGGGGAAAAGGGTAGTGTGTTTATTAAGTTTGTTGTTTGATCACATGTTCACAAATACACTGCGCTGAGAGCGTGTAATGCAGGTGGTATTTGTTTAGTATTATTTCTTACACATCCTTATTTAACAACTTGCTTTCATCCCACAAAAGAACCCCTTGTGCGTGTTAACAACGGTACGTTCAAGGTTGTGTTGTTACAACTCGTCATATGACAGCTCAGCCCTCTGGTTGCTGACAGATTGTTTAGTGTTCGCCCTGACCTTCCAGCCTTAGAATCCTGCCTGTTGTTCTGATTTTGTGCTTGACTCTGCCTGTTTCCCGGACCCTGCCTGTTGACAACCCTTCCTCGGATTTGTCCGCCTGGTTTTTGGATTCAGCCGGTTCGCCTCCTATTAAACCCTTTTTACTGAAGGGAGATTTACTGATCCCAAATGGTACATTTGAAAGGAAGGCAGGCGGTAAATGTCTGAAGAAACATTAAAAATACTATATTATGTAGTTTTTTTTTGTCTGCATGTATTCTCATAGTTTAACCCCATAAAAGGGGGTTAACCTTTTATGAGATCAATGCTTATTTTAGTCTTGCAGCAAAATCTTTTATATATTTTAATGCGTGCATGTGACCGTCACCAATCCTCTCTGGGAACTAAATTGTCAGTCTTTATTAGAATTTCCTTCTGTGAACCAGAGAGGGAAGTGCTGCACCCCTGTGAGTTAAGGGGGAAGGAAAAAGGAGACAGGGAGAGAGAACATAAACAAGGTAGTGGATAGTCAGGCAGTGCTGTTGGAGTGAAAAAGGTTTAGGCTGTTTTATTCTATCTTAGAACTGATATCTCAACACCAATGTTACAAAACATCACATTAGTGGAGGTCCTGATAGTATAGAATAGGCCACCAGAGGAAACCAGTGTAGGAGGAAGATAGAGGGCATAAGATTGTGATGACTGAAGTGAGACCCAATGGTTCTCAATAACTGGACTCGACAGGAGCTGGTAAGCCCTGACCCAACATGCATGTGTGATGAAACCAATACCCAGATAGGCTACCAGAACTCAACAGGGCGACGCTAACCGAGCACCCCCAACCCCGGCAGCCAGGAGCATCAAGAAGCCATCACCCGAAGAGCCACCGGGGACACCGAGAACCACGTAGACCCGGGGACCCTGAGGAGGCAGCGGCCGCCACCGCCAGGGCGCACGGGTCAGGTCCAAGGAGCACGAGGCAAGGAGGCCCCCCAATCACCCCCCCATCCCGCCCCACCACACCCCCCAACCCCCCATCCCCATCCGCCACGCCCACATCCCGCCCAACCCCCCAACCCCAGGAGACAGGAATGCCCCCCGCAGCCCCAGGGGTCAGCCGCAGTGACCGGGCGACATGTGACTCACCCCCCTACATAGCCCCCCTAGACCGGACATGGGGTATTGCAACCCCACATGCCCATCATGCCTCCCACAAGCGCAGGCAGACCAGAGATAGGGCCCACACCAACCCTCCAGATACGGCAGAGATCCCCAGCGGGCTGCAAGCCCCCCGGCGCCGCCGCCCACAGAGGAAAGTCGACCAGAGGCAGCCAGCCCCTGCACACCGCCGGTCGTCCCAGGCAGCCCATGCCAGGCCCCATCAGAGGCCCACCGCAGCCAACCCGCCCACAGGCGCCCCCACGCCGAGCCCCGCCCATAGCCCAGGTCCATCAGGAAACCGACGGCAACACCATCCCATGCCCCAGTACCCAGCAATGTAAACCAACTGCCGGCCACCAACCGCAGATCCCCGGCCAACAGCGGCGGCAAGGCACATGCCACAAAGCCGACCTAACGTGCCACGCCCGATAGGCCAGCAGGTGAGCCGTGCAGCACCCACAGGTAGATGGGAGACAGGGTCCGCAGGGGAGAAGTCAAGCCGCCCAGCAACCATCCCGCCCCCAAACGCAGCGACGACTTTGTACCACCCAACCACCCCCGCAGCCCGACCCCGGGCTGCGGGGGTGGTCGGCCAGGCCAGACAGCCCACACCCCGCCCCACCTCAACATCAGAGCCACAGCGCCACATCCCCGGTCCCCACCGCCGCACGGCGAATCAACGGCCACGACCGACAACCGGCAGCCATCAACAACCATTTGGCTGCCATAAAACGCCCGCAACCAAGCCCAACTCCCCAGCAGCCCAAGCCCAAGCCGAGCCGCAGGCCCAGGTCAAACAGCCCCTCCCCAGCCATAGGCCCCAGAGGGCCGCGCCCCACCAGAAGCACCATGTTGTGTGGAGTCTACGTTACCCTCCCTGTTATTATGCTTCCTCGATCCCTGACGAGGAAGCCCTCTCCCAACCCTGTGCTCCTGTGCTACCTAATGTGGGATGTGGTGCATTAAAAATCTGAAGGGAAAGCCCAGCGCTGTCCAGACTACTCCAAACATCGCAGGGCCCCCTGCAAAGTGTGTGTGTGTGTGTGTATGTTGCATTAAACTTGGAGGATGGGGGGGAGACAAGTGAGGCGTATATGGGGAGGATACAGCGCCCGAGAGCACTGCAATCCGCCCTACAACCATGCCCACTGCCCTCACCCCCATCCATTCCCAAAGCCCTAACTGTGCCCTGCATGTGCCTAAAAGTTATCATGTATAGTGCATTGTGAGATATGTGAAGTGAACATTAGGAGGCAATCTGGTGTGGGCCCGGCCCACATGAGCAGGGCCATGAGGAGGACCAGGATCACAGCCGGTCAACCACCCCGAGCCCACAACCACCAGGGCGCCGGCAAGGCCACAGGCGCCTGGCGTCCCCCAAAGCTACCGATGACCTACTGGCCCAGGCCATCAACCCGCCCCGCAACAATAACAACCCAGAGACGCACCACCATGGCACCACAGAGGGGAATGAAGGCGATGCATGCACCGCCCCACCAGGCACGGCCGCCGGGCCACAGAGGGCCAGTCCCACAGGACCGAGGCCAGCAAGTAGCCCAAAGCCACCACACCGTCCAGGGGAGGCAGCCGCCGAACAGCCAGGCCCCCCACCAACCCCACCCCCTCCCCCTCACGACTAACCACTGAACAAACCAATGGGGCCACACCACCCACGAGCCAGCCACTCACACCAGGCCAGGCACCCCAGCATCGCAACACATGCCCACCAACCACCGCCAGCCGGACACCACCGGCCAACCGCCGGCAGCCAGCCCACCCCCGACGCACTGAGGCATTTTCCAGCACCACCACCGGTCCACCAGCCAGACCAAAGGTCAAGCGTAGGCCCAACAAAACAGCCCCATGAGCAGACAGCAGACAGCGTACCACCAACAAAGCCCGATCTCCAGCCAGCCACGCCAGCCAGCAGCGAGACAGCCCCAGCAGCACCCAGCAGACCCCCCACCGCAAACAGTGACACGGAGACTGAACCCACGGCCCACCCGGAATCCCCGCCGCACCCGGATAATGTGTGATAGGGTGTGTCATCCCTTCGCCCAACCCCACCCCAACCCCGACCACCACCCCGAGAGGGAACACCCAGCCCCCCAGCCAACCCCAAGGACACGGAGGGCCCCCAACCCCCACGAGGCAGGAGAGGGACGGGAAGGGGCAGGCAGAAAGGAGAGGAGAGACGAGGATGAAGCGAGCAGAGACGGGAGAAGGGAGCAACAGGATGGGCCACCCACCACACACCCCACAGGCCAACCCAGAGCGCCCCAGAGGAGACAGGCCCAGCCACCCCCAAATCCGCAGAGACCCCAGGAACTCAGCACCCCCAGGGCCCAAAAGGCGAGACAACCGATACAACAGCCGCCAGGGCGAGGATTCAGGGCCAGGCAGGCCCCGGAGGTCCAGAGAGCAAACCCAGGCGTAAGATGGAGAGGGGTCCCCTAGTGCATGCACACATCCATGGTGTCCCAGACTCATCATTGCACTATAAGGTGGCAGAAGAGACATAGGTTAGTTATCAGATCATGAGTGCAGACAGCATGTTCAGAAACATATCAGTTGTGTGAGAATGGAAGCATACGCTGACAGACCAGAGAAAGCTAAAAATTTATATTTAAAGATCTAATAATTGGAGACCATTTTTCTGTAAATGATGCCAATTGTTTTTTTTAAGCAGCAGATATTTTCTCAAGCGAAATGTGATCAATGAGGAGATTCAACCAATGGATGATGTTTAAGGTTTTTTTATCTTTCCAATTGACCAAAATGGTTTTCTTGGCTATGGCAAGAGCTACAAGTGTGGGCTGTAACTGAGCGTGAGGTAAGGCCGCTTCTGTTAGATCGCCAATTAGGCAGATGTTCGGAGATGTTTGGAAACCTGCAGTCTAACATAGAGGACAGTTTCTGAGTAACTGATACCCAAAATTGATTGACGGGTGAACATAGCCAAAGGGCATGAAAGTAATTGTCGATTGTGTTTTGTGTGCATTGGGTGCATATAGCTGTTTTACAGAAACCCATTTAAATAATCTATGTTGTGTTATATGTGCTCTATGAAGTACTTTAAATTGAATTAGTGGTAAGTCAGAGTTCTTTGTCATCTTAAATGTATTTCCGCAAATCTCAGTCCAAGAGTCATAGTCTAATGATATGTTTAAATCCATTTCCCATTTTGCGGGTGGTAGATGTATCGAGCCAGTTTTTGAGAGTGAACTATATATCTTTGAAAGATTTTTCTTAAGTTTTGGGGACAACTTTGTAATATATTTGGTGAATTCAGGTAGCTGTAAATCAGGTGGTGATGACGGTGGTTGAAGCTTTGGAATAATTTTATGATTGTCTTCTTCATTTGCAGATATTGGAGAAAATTTCCTTTTTTTATTTCAAATATTTCGAATAGTTTTGTACATGTCATTAGTCTATTATCTTGAAGAAGGTGATGGAGGTGGGTGATCCCTTTCTTTGCCCATGTGCTAAAATAAAGAGGTTTTTTATTTTTAATAAAGTCTGGGTTATGCCAAATTGGGGAGAGTATGCCAGGGTGTAACTGAGATCCTGTAAAATCTAGAGCTTTCCACCAAGCAGACAAAGTGGAGGCAATCAAAGGATTCTTGAAGCAAGGATGTTGTTTAAGGGTTGTAGTTATAAAAGGAAGATCGGAGAGATTGATGTGATTACAGTCTCTCTGCTCTAGCTGCCGCCAGGAGTTGTAGTCCTCATGTGGATGGATCCACTTGATCAGATACTGTAGTTGGTTTGCTAAGTAGTAACGCATAAAGTTGAGCGCATCCACAACACCTTCAGATTTCTTTTTCTGGAGTGTTGTCAGGCTAATTTTAGCCGTCTTGTTTTTTGAATAGAATTTACCAATGGCAGAATCTAATGATTGGAACCACTTTGATGTCGGTTTAAATGGGATCATCGAAAAAATTTAGTTAATTTGAGGTAATATTTTCATTTTAACAGTAGCTATTCTTCCCATAAGAGATATGGGGAGGTTGTTCCAACGTCTTAGATCACCAGAAACTTTTTCTAAAAGTGGGGTGAAGTTAAAGTGGACTAGATCAGAGAGTTTATTAGAAATATTTAAACCCAGATATCGAATATTACCCACGGGAAAAGAATAAAGTGATTGTTGGACTGCAGGATTCCACGAGTTCTCTGTTAATGGAAGTATGGTTGACTTTGACCAGTTAATGGAATAATCTGAAAGACCAGAGAAGGTTGTAATTAGTGTACATACTTCCTTCACCGATGTATTTGGATTTTCTAGATAAAGTAAAATGTCATCCGCATATAAGTTAATTTTGTGTTCCGACACCTGAGAGCAGATACCTTTAATATTCAGGTTTTGACGCATTGCTACTGCCAGCGATTCAATGTTGAATGTAGAAATGTTGAAGCGCCAAGTCTGTGAAGGTTTATGGTGGTTAACTGGTTGTCTATCCTGAGGGATATTGGTGCATGGTCACTAATAAAGATTGGATGAATTCTAACAGAAGATTTGTGTGCAATAGAATTATTTATGAGGAAAAAGTCAATTCTTGAAAATGACTGGTGCACCGCAGAGAAGGAAGTGTATTCCGTTTTTGTTGGGTTTTTAATTCTCCAAACGTCGTCTAGTCCAAAATCTTTCATATAATCCTGCAGAACTTTAACTGATTGTAGTTGTTTTACTTGTATTGTTGAAATATTTGATCGATCCACTGAGGGATTCAGAACAATGTTGAAGTCCCCACCAATAACAGTTGTTGAGTTAGCTGATAAATCAGCTAAATGAGAGAAGACTGTATGGAAAAAAGCTGGATCATCATTATTGGGTGCATATAAATTACTGATTGTGTATAGTTTTTCACAGATTGTTGCCTGAATAATAATGTATCTGCCCTCAGGGTCTGTAACTGTACTGTTTAAAGTGAAAGGAACTCTCTTATGGATTAGAATAGAGACTCCTCTTTGCCTGTTGTTTTAACAAGATGAAAAGATGATATTATAGTTTGGATCAATGAGACATTGTTCTTCAGATTGTTGTAAATGTGTTTCTTGTAGGAGGAAAATATCTGCTTTTAGTTTGGAGATATAGTCCATGATTTTAATTCTTTTTGTCTGTGAGCGCATGCCATGTACATTCCAGGAAACTAAATTTAAATTAGACATACGAATATATGTTCTGTCTTGAGATCAACGATGATATAACATAGTTTAATTGCGTATCTGTGTGATCTTTCTGCCCTATGCACGTCATGATGTTGAGGTGTCAGGTGTTGGATCCAAGATATGTGTATGTTGCAGATAAACATATACAGCAGATTGAAATGTAAGTATACATTGAAACAAAGCACAGCACTGCCTGACAAATGAAGAGTTAACGCCATAAAAAACATATCATAATAAATAAAAGGGGTAGGGAGAGTTAGGGTGAGAGGGGTGAGTGTGTAGGAGGAAGAGGGATGGGGATACATATATACAGTATAGAGACAAATAAAAGGAGAGAGGGGGTGCCTAGATGTAGGAGAATTTTTGGGAAGTGTAACATTTGTATTTATATATATCATAATTATTATTATCATTGATAAAATAACATATCAGAGCCGTTTATGAATACTTATCTGACTCATCAGAAAAGCCAGGGGGTGGTGGAGGGCTCACGAAACAGTTGGCCATAGATATAAAATTTATCCGCGACCAGAGCGGTCCATTTACCTTTCTGTCTGTGCTCCTTCATGATGGAATAGAGCACTTTTCGCCTCTCATTAATCTCTTTGGGGAACTGGTCGTTCATCCCGTACGTCGTGCCCTTCAGCTCCCGACCTTTGCTTTTAACGAACACTTTCTTTCGAAAGTGTTCGAATTTGGCAATGATAGGCCAGTGACGGTCTCCTCTCCGGGGTCCGAGCCGATGGACGGGGTGGAAGGTGATGGTTTTCACAGTCTCCTCCGGGATTTTGAGGGCGAACTTCAAAAAGTTTTTAATCTGGGACTCCGGGTTGTCCTGTGTGGACTCTGGGATGCCCGAAATGATGACATTGTCCCGCATGTTTTTTTAAATTATTGTCATTCAACTGCCAGATGTCGAAACACTAGATGGCTGATCGAACTGAGACCGGCCGGTAAACATCACAGAAGATTTGTGGAGTAAAACACAGTGTTTGCAAATTGAAAAGAAATCAGTGGAGAACACAACGGGTGAGTATGGAGAGGAGTTGATAAAAACCGTGTTTCCCAACAATTGTCATGGACGATGAGAGATCACTGGCTAACAAGACAGGTGAGCTAAGCTAACGCAGTCTGATGTGTGTGTGACCGAAGTGACGCTTACTCTTTAGCCTCTTTAGCCAAATACAACCTCACTTTACTTATGGTCATTAGCAACTGTAAGTACAGTATTTTCTGCACTATAAGGCGCACTGGATTATAAGGCGCACCCTTAATGAATTGTTTATTTTATAATTTATTTCATATATAAGGCGCATCGGATTATAAGGCCCATACAATAAAAACATTTAAATAGATTTAAAAAACTAGTGGCTGTAGTTGCGCTATCCGTCCACTAGCCAGAGCATTCATGACTGTGAGTACTTTTATTCAGCTGTGAACGGCGACTGTTATGCCAATGAGACCATTCTGAGCCTCATCAAGGAAACCTGATCACTTGATCACTTTGCCATCTTAGAAAGAAGTCAACACGCATATTAAAAAACCTGACATTAAAAACTGGTTCAATTCATTACGAGTGGACCACTCAGTTTGAACAGGGTGGATTATTTCCTGATCTGAATTTCGAAGCAGATATTTAAGCTCCGACATTCATCTTTGTTTATTAATTAAATATTGTTTCTATCGATCGATAGTCCAGTCGGAGGTGAGGTGCAGCTATTTGCTGCTGCACTGTGTGTCCTAAATCCTTTTAACCAGTTTTTAATGTCAGACTGCTAATTTACTGGCAAGTGCAACGCTGTTTTACTCATAGAACTGACTTTAAAGTCGGTGTCTCACTGCCATGAATCTCACAGCACATCGATGCCAGACAGAATACACAAGCCTAAATGTGCCCCCCCCATGACATGTTGTTTCAGGTATCAACTACATTTGCAAATCAATTGCAACACACCAGGCACCTTTGTCTAGCAGTGACTCTGCTCTTGAAATTTCAGAAAAGGCTGGAAGTTCAGCTTTCAGGGTCCTTTATGCCAGTTTCTCCATGTGTTCCCGCAAACTAATAGAATGGACGGTCACTAGATTCCATATTACAGCACTGACAATCGACAAAGGCATTTTTTAGATCAGTTAAGTTTAAAGTGGATTATTTCCAGCGCCACAGTAGTTGGGAATACTGAGATCAGTCAGTCAGTCAAACTTTTTTAATAGAATCGTTGAAAATTCCCTGTTTTGCTATGTAATCGTAGCCGGTCACCGGTGCTGCTCTGCCGTCAGACAGTAGCTCAGTGAGAGTGGCACTTCGGTGACGCCCCTTGACTACTGTTGTTAGGGGGCCTAGTACCTTCTGAGGGTGCCTCCTGGTGCGGCATGACTGTCGGTTTTTTTCAGCGATCTTGTTTTTAACCAATACTAATATTAATATTAATCCATATACAAGGCACATCGGATTATAAGGCGCACCACGTGATTATGAGAAAATTATAGGCTTTTAGGTGCACCTTATAGTGCGGAAAATATTGTAATATAATAACGTGGTGTATGTGTTGTTTGCGTGTTTGCTACGATGCTGAGAAGACAGGTACAGGGACGTTTGTAGGCAGGCTACACATACACAGACCAACGCAGACCTAACTAGTTAACCAAATACTGCCTGTCTTCAATAGTTTGTGAGGAACTTTCAGTCTCACTCTCAGCAAGGTCATTGCCACGCACGGCAACCTTAGGGTCTCCCTTGGCAAACAGGTCCTGGGTGACGGGCCACACAAAGAGCAGTCAAAAACCCTTTTGATGGCTACAAAATCAAGGACTGTGACGTCACCCGGTATTGCGCAACCGGGACCCCACCATGGAGCCAGGCTCAGGGTTGGGGCTCGTAGACAAGCGCCTGGTGGCTGGGCCTTTGCCCACGGGACCCGGCCAGGCTCAGCCTGAAAGGACAACGTGGACCCAACCTCCAGTGGACTCACCACTCGCCGAGGAAACTGTAGGGGACGGGTGCAATGTGGATTGGGTGGCAGTCGTCAGCATGGGGCTCGACGACCCAATCCCCAGACAAAGAGTCTAGCTCTAGGAATATGGAATGTCACCTCGCTGGGGGGAAAGGAGCCAAATCTTGTGAGGGAGGTTAAGAGGTACCGACTAGATATAATCGGGCTCATCTCCACCCACAGCTTGGGCTCTGGAACCCAAACCCTTGAGAGGGGCCGGACTCCACTTTTCTGGTGTTGCCCAAGGTGAGAGGCGGCCGGCTGGTGTGGGCTTGCTTGTGGCCCCACAGCTAAGCTGTCATGTGTTGGAGTTCACGCCAGCGAATGAGAGGGTCGCGTCCCTGCGCCTTCGGATTGGGGACAGGTGTCTCACTGACATTTCGGCCTACGGGCCAAATGGCAGTGCGGAATACCCGGCCTTTCTTGGAGTCCCTGGGAGGTGTACTGAATTGTGTTCCAATTGGGGACATCATTGTTCTCCTTGGTGACTTCAACGCTCACGTGGGCAAAGACAGTGAGACCTGGAAAGGGGTGATTGGGATGGACGGCCTCCCCGATCTGAACACGAGTGTTGTTCTGTTATTGGACTTCTGTGCTAGTCACAGTTTTACCATAACAAACACCTTGTTCAACCACAGGGATGTGCATAAGTGCATATGGCACAAGGACACCCAAGGCCGAAGGACAATGATCGACTTTGTTGTCGTATCATCAGACCTCTGACCGTGTGAGTTGGACACTCGGGTGAAGAGAGGGGCAGAGCTTTCAACCGATCACCACCTGGTGGTGAGCTGGATCTGCTTGCAGAGCAGGGGGCCGTACAGACTCGGCAGGCCCAAACGTGTTTTGAGAGTCTTTTGGGAACGTCTGGCAGGACCCTCTGTCAGTGAGGTCTTCAACTCCCACATCTTGGAGGGCTTCTCCCAGTCCCACAAGAGGCGGGGGACATTGAGTCAGAGTGGACCATGGTCTCTACCTCCATTGTCAAAGTGGCTGCTTGTAACTGTGTTTGCCAGGTCTCTGATGCCTGTTGTGGCGGTAACCCCCGCACCTGATGGTGGAGACTGGAAGTAAGGGATGCCGTCAAGCTGAAGGAGTCCTATCAAATCTTGTTGAATTTTGGGACTCTGGAGGCAGCTGACAGGTACAGGTTAGGCGTACAGCAGCCCGAGTAGTCACAGAGGCAAAATCTCAGGTCTGGGAAGAGTTCGGGGAGGCCATGAAGAAATTCTGGCAAACTATTCAGTACCTCAGGAGGGGAAAGCGGTGCACAGGCAACACTGTTTACAGTCGAGGTGGAGAACTGCTGACTTCGACTGAGGATATTGTGGGCAGTGGAAAGAATACTTTGAGGATCTCCTCAATCTCGCTGCAACAAAGCAGAGGCTGAGGTGGACTCGTCCATCGCCCAAGCTGAAGTCACCAAGGTGGTTGCTAAACTCCTCGGTGGGAAAGCACCTGGGGTGGATGAGATTCGCCCTGAGTACTTCAAGTCTCTGGATGTGCAGGGGCTGTGAAGGTTGACACATCTCTGTAACATCGCATGGCAGTCAGGGACAGTACCTCTGGATTAGCAGACCGGGGCGGTAGTCCCTCTTTTCAAAAAGGGGGACTGGAGTGTGTGTTCCAACAATAGGGGGATCATACTCCTCAGCCTCCCAGGAAAAGTCTATTCCAGGGTACGGGAGAAGAGTATTAGACCTATAGTCGAACCGTGGATTCAGGAGGAACAATGCAGGTTTTGTCCCGGTCGTGATACACTGGACCAGCTCTACACTCTCCATTGAGTGCTCGAGGGTTCACTGGAGTTTGCCCAACCATTCCACATGTGTTTTGTGGATCTGGAGAAGGCATTCAATCATGTCCCTCGTGGTATCTTGTGGGGAGTGCTTCGGGAGTATGGGGTCCGAGGCCCTTTGCTGAGAGCTGTCTGGTCCCTGTATGACCGAAGCCAGGGCTTGGTCTGCAATGCCAGCAGTAAGTCAGACCTGTTCCAGGAGCATGTTGGACTCCGGTAGGGCTGCCCTGTATCACCGGTTCTGTTCATAATCTTTATGGACAGAATTTCTAGGTGCAGCCAGGATCCGGAGGGAATCCGGTTTGGGGACCAAAGGATTTCATCTCTGCTTTTTGCAGACGATGTTGTTCTGTTGGCCTCATCAAACCTGGACCTTCAGCGTGCACTGGGACAGTTTGCAGCTGAGTGTGATGAGGATCAGCACTTCTAAATCTGAGGCCATGATTCTCGACTGGTAAAGGGTGGTGTGCCCTCTTTGGGTCGGTGGAGAGTCCTTGCCCCAAGTGGAGGAGTTTAAGTATCTTGGGGTCTTGTTCACGAGTGAGGGAAGGAAAGTCGCCGTATAGGCCTGTCGTGATGACGAAGGAGCTGAGTTGTAAGACAAAGCTCTCGATTTACCGGTCAATCTACGTTCTTACTCTCACCTATGGTCATGAGCTTTGGGTCATGAATGAAAGGACAAGATCCCGGATACAAGCGGCTGAAATGAGTTTCCTCGGTAGAGTTGCTGGGCGCACCCTTAGAGATATGGTGAGGAGCTCAGTCACCAGGGAGGAGCTCGGAGTAGAGCCGCTGTTCCTCCGCCTCGAGCGGAGCAAGCTGAAGTGGCTTGGGCATCTGTTCCGGATGCCTCCTGGACGCCTCCCTGGGGAGGTGTTCTGGGCATGTCCTACTGGGAGGAGACCTTGAGGAAGACCTAGGATGGAGAAAGACGAAGGAGCTGGAGGAGGTGTCTGAAGAGTGGGAGGTATGGGTATCCCTCCTGATACTGTTGCTCCTGCGACCCAGCCCCGGATAAGCGGTAGATGATGATGATGGATTGATGGATGGATGAATGGATGGATGGATGGATAGGTCTGTAGGTGGACTGTCACTACCTAACTCTACAACTGGGCAGCTCACATACACAGAACGACCCTCTGGGTCCAAGAACCAGAATTATACTGGTGTAAACTGGAAGCTAAAGCATGTGCTACCTCATTTCTGGGTCTGCCCTCATTTACATGTAACTCAATTGTCGTCTCCACCTTTAAAATTTGGTTCAATTTAGATACACATATGGACTCGAGATTGTCTAATTGCAACCCCATTCATAACTACCTCTTCCTCTCTCCTAGCAGAGATACAGCCTTTTCCCGTTGGTAGATCAGACCTAAGGGGCTTCTATATTAACGATGTCTTTGAGTGAACTGTGTGGAAGATTAAAACTTCCAAAATCTTTCTTTTTCAGATACTTCCAGGTGCATAGATAACAGCTAATTTTTCACCATGCAAAATTTGATACAATTTAAGGTAGTCCAACAAATTTATTTTACCAATTTCTAAATCTCCAAAATGTATTTCAATACAGTAATCCCTTGTTTTTCGCGGGGGTTATGTTCCAAAAAGAACCCGTGATAGGCAAAATCTGTGAAGCAGAAACCTTTATTTTTCTTTACAATTATTATACAATTAAATACTCTATGTACATTGAAAAGAAAGAACAAACCATTTTAAAGGCTCAAATATTTGTTTCACAAATAAAAGTACTTTAGAAACATTTTTTTCAACAAATAATTTCTGTACTGTACTGTGAAATAATAATTTTAATCATCAATGTGAACAGAAGGCTTCAAATTGCGGAGATTAGCACCGCCCACTGCGACCCGAGTAATTGGATTAAATTTATATGATTATGAAAAACATACAAAGTACTAGGGATGAGCGAGTACACCACTATCTGTATTTGTATCTGTTCAACCAAGTAGATTATCTGTATCCGTATCTGTATTCGGAATGGGCGGGGCTTAAACCGGAGGTGGGTGTGGTTTGACCGGAAATGGGTTAGGCTTAAATCACCACATTGTTTTAAGTCTAAAATTGATATTGATTGATCACAAGTTGCTGTATTTTGGCCCTTTTTTAAAAATATTTACAGAACAGCCTCAAAATTCAAATTCAAATAAATGTTTTTGATCACAAAAGTAAGAACTATTTACAGAACAAGTTTTTTATGGAACTGAGTCAGAACATTAACATTCTTAAGTCTAAGAATGAATATTTACTGAAGAGATTCAACGCTTTTGATCACAATAGTAAAGGAACTATATACAGTATAGAACGAGTAAACACAAAGTGCATTAATGAAGTGCATGCAATAAAAAAAGTAATTAACTACAAAGTATGCATGAACAAGAATTGTCATACTCAACAAAACTTTTTAATTTTCTTTCTTCTTTTTCATTTTAATTTTTTTCTAGTACTTTTTTTTCAATTATTGATTTTTAGTACCTAATGCTATTGCCATTTTTTTTCACATAAAGTTAAACAATATTGATTATGGTGTGTGTGTGTGTGTGTGTGTGTGTGTGTGTTTGTGTGTGTGTGTGTGTGTGTGTGTGTGTGTGTGTGTGTGTGTGTGTGTGTGCGTGTGCACGTGCTATGTCTCAGTTAAAATATTAAGTATAGACATTGATAATTTGAACAGAGTTTAGAACAGGTAAAAAAAAAAAAAAAGACTTTAACCACCGAGGCGGTGGTTAAATGCACACGTACGTGCAACAAAGAAACAAAAACCAAGAAAGTTCACCACATAACCAAACACCAAAATAGAGGCAAGCTGAAGAAAATCTAATAAGGACGTGAGCAACAGTGAAGCCACGAACAGAGAGATCAGTAACTGCGTGTACCGGAGACAGAGAGTGAGACAGGGAAACTCCGCTCTAACTGCAGTCTGTAGGGAGGGGCGGGAAGTATGTGTGACTGGCCAATCACAGAGCGTGACAACAGTCCAGCTGATTTTCCTTCAGTCCGATCACGAGTATTAACGGGCTTTATTCGTATTTGTACTCGTACTCATCAAAATGCATTATCCGTACCGGATACTCGTATGAAACGAGTATCCGGCTCAACCCTACAAAGTACAGTCGGACAAATAGTGACTGAGGTGTATTTCACTGCTCTTCAGACTGAGTTGCTGCATCCTGACTCCGCTCTGCAGTGTTTTCTTCTATTGAAGCCCGCGGTGCAGGTGTGTTTGTTCGGGAGAAGAACATAGTGATAGGCAGTTGTTGTCACTCTTTTTTCTTCTTCGCAAAAAGATCCTTATACAATGAAGGAAGATATAATTAAATATATTCACAGGTTTTATGTTCACTTTATTTCAATGTTATGCTTTACTTTATAATGACGTAACCAAACATACTGTGATGGGCGTTCCCCGCTTGTCGTGGGCGCCAGCTGTGTAAACTGATCGGTTCTTTGTTTGAAGATGCAGATTAGGCAGAGAGCCAACCAATTAGAAGATGACTGATTAGAAGATTGTGGGCTGGCCAACTGACCTGAGATCAGAAGTTCCTATGGATTGTCCAACCGGAGAATGCTACAATGAATAAGAATTGCTGTATAACGGTCCATCCTTAAGAAGGTGTCTTGTTACATCCACTATAAATTCTTTGTTTCTCCGGAATGTGTTGTTCCTGCCCCTTGTCACGGCTCAGACCGCATTAGATTCTATGTTAGGGACGGTGAACCCAGATCTGCTAAAATTATTGTATCAGGGCAAATACATTCGTTAAATGAGACTACTTGTTTCTTGTTTCTCCTTCCGGTTTTGAACACGCACAACTGCTCTAGGTGGACTTCGCGATAAAAGTCCAAAAAACCTAACAGTTTAATTGGTGACCCCGACGTGATGTCTAGCGGAAGAAATCTCGACGACAACTCTGTGTGACGACAGATTGATTGGGACCGGCGAAACAACGTGTCCGACTTCAAGGTGAAGGCGAAAACGGTAGATGATTCGGATAAAGGTCCTCACATCCCTTCCGCTGGGCCCTGATTAAAAAGTTGAGCAGAACTCCTGTTTGATAATTCACAAAATTTCTGCTAATTGGATTGATTAAATTGTGGAGACAAAGTAAGTGTTGTGAATGCTGCTAAATTAATAGGAATAAAGAGTAAAAGAGTAAAAGAGTAAAAGGAAAAAAGGAAAAAGGATAATGGTAAAGGATAATAGATTGGTTTAGAAGATAGGAAAAAAGTGTGAAAGAGGGGGGAGTATTTAGTACTGGTCCCCGAGTACGATGACACCTCCTAGTGCTCCAATTGATAAGACACTTGCATCTTCTTCGACGTCAGCTATCTCTCCAATGCCACAACAACAGCAACAGGGTTCATATACATCTGTCTCAGGACAAACCAATCCAGATATCGCTGTTATGTTACAGGAACAAAAAGCACGCATGGATGAAGTACAAAAACAAGTACAGGAATCTTGGGAAGAATGGCGCAGTATTCTAGCAGCCAAACCGACGTTGCAATCTACACCAGAAGAACATGCAGGTAAGAAGAAGAGTACAAGTAAGGGACGTAAGGATGATTTATGGGAGGCTGCAATGGAAGGAGAATCGGCTTCTGAACAAGAAGAAGAGGATGAAGTTGATGGAGCTTCTGCTTCATGTAAAATACCAAAAAGACCTAAAAAATCGACTGCTCGGACACATTCGATGACTACATGCCGACAGGTAAAAATACAGCTTTCACATTCTGACTCTGAAGATGAAGAATATAAACAACTGTCATTACACCAAATGCCATTAGTAGCTACACCTGGAGGAGATAATTACAAGCCATTTTCTTTGGCAGATACAGCGCTTATGATTGAGAAATTGCCAAAATTAGCACAAGGAGGGACATAGTGGGTTGTAGCATTCGTGAGCTTGTTTAAAGGCACACGATTGGCGATTGGTGACATAAAAAAGGCTATTGCTTCTAGTTGTACACTAGTCGAAGCTAGGATTATAGAGGAATAGGCACACATTGCAGAACTACCCCCAGAGACACCATTACACAACCATGCTAAACTTATTTTTAGAGTCATAAAAACATATTTTCCTCCACAGATAGCGGATGTTCCAACAGTGTTTCCGTATAAGTTCTATGCTAACTCTATGCATCAGTGGATCATGGCAACTGGGTGAAACCCGGCCAGGTCCCCATTTTCTCAGTCTATGTTCAGGACAGCTTTATTGGCTGGATTACCAGACGAACCAAAACAGGCCTTAAAAAGAGATCCTGATGTAATGATTAGTGATGAACAGAGATTTAAACATTTACTTTCACATCATCTTAGACTTTACAATGACTCCATATCTAAAACAAATACTGATTTGAAGGAAATGGAAGCTCAACTTTTGAAGCTACAGTTGACAAAGGCACGTGAAGAGGTCAACACAAAGAAAAAGGAACAAGGAAAAGAAAACAATATCAAATACCGAGGGGTTGAAGATGGCGAGTTTTGGCAAGGACCAATGCGTGGAGGAGGTCGAGGTGGTCGTGGTTTCGGGGGACCCGACATGGGGCGTTATAGATACCTGCCAGGAATCCAAAGGAGTAATGCATGCTTCATTTGTGGTCAGGAGGGGCATTGGGCTCAACTGTGCCCGCATAATCTAATGCAAAACCAACAACAGTGGGGTCAAAGTGCAAGACGTCTGTTCCAGTTTCGTGGTCGTGCTGGTCCATCTTTTGATCGTGGTATGGCGCCATCCAGAGGACAGGCTCCACAACGACCATGGCAGATGAGAGATGTAGCTGGATCCGGTCAATTTTACACTTCGGACTATGACTGGGACGCAATGCAGGAATAGGGGTGCCCGGGACCTTTGAGTAATGGTGCATCGGCAGAGCCATTACTTCCGGCTAAAGTGGCAGAACAAGACGTTTCCATGTTGGCTGATTCAGGTGCTACTTTTTCAACCCTGAGCTTGTCACTTCCAAAGTCATCATTGTCTTCAAAATCTGCTTCGCTGACTGGATTCTCAGGAAAACCTCAACACCTGCCCTTTACCAAACCACTGGTAACCGAGATTGCTGGATATCGGTTTGAACATTCATACATTCATTCGCCCCAAACTCCTGTAAATCTACTGGGAAGAGACATTTTGCTGAAAACGTTGATTATTCACCTTCTACAGGTTCATATAGGATACATGTTGGTCAAACATCTGATTTGTCTTCTTTGGAACATCGTGTTATCTCACGAGATCATGAGTGAGAATTAACAGATCACCCGAACGCACAGGAAATGTTGCAATCCATACCAGAAGGGGTCTGGTCTTCTTCACCCTTCGATGTAGGCCTTTGTGAAAATTTCCAACTTGTACACATTGAATTACAACATGACACACCTATTTATCGCCCTCAGTATCCTTGGCCACCTGCGGCTGACCAAGGTATGGAGGATACGATTGCAGGGTTATGGGATGCTGGGGTTTTGGAGCTATCGACTTCTCCATATAATACCCCGTTAAGACCGGTACAAAAGGCTAATGGAGTAGATTGGAGAATGGCACATGACTTGAGACCTATAAATGACGTTACAATTACACCTGTTCTACCTGTACCAGATCCACATCGCTGTTTGACTACACTGGGACCTGACTTGAAGTGGTTTACAGTAATTGATTTGGCTAATGCCTTTTTCTGTTTACCATTACATCCTGACTCAAGACAGTATTTTGCTTTCAACTACAGACACTGCAAACTGCAATACACTCGACTTTCACAAGGCCTAAAAAACAGTCCAGGTATTTTCAATCAGGCTTTATTACACATGCTATCGACATTACGACTTCCAGACGGTTGCAAACTTGTGCAATATGTTGATGACCTTCTTATTGCTGCACAAACAGATACCATTTGTCTTGAAGCAACACAGCTTTTGCTTCTCAAGTTGTTTGAGCTTGGCTTTAAGGTCTCCAGGAAGAAACTACAATGTTGCAGAGCTACTGTGTCTTTTCTTGGCAGACTGCTGTCAGCTTGTGGTCTTTCTATGTCATTAGACCACCGCTCTTCTATCTTGAAACACAAAAGACCCACTACGGTGAAGGAAATGCTTTCTTTTCTAGGTCTTTGTGGTTACAGCAGACAATACATTCCTGACTATCTTGTGAAAACTGCTGCCCTTCGTCAGTTGGCGAAGGACCAAGGGATTCGGAATCTTTCTGCATCTCTGATATGGACTCCTGATGCAGATCTTTCCTTTACTACTTTGGTGAGAGACTTAGCCTCGGCTCAGGCTTTGGCGAGTCCAGACTATTCTAAGATTTTTATTTGGATGTTTCTTGTGCCGATGGCATGGCACATGGTTGTCTTTTTCAGAAATCGGATGGTGGCAGATCAGTTTTGATGTATGCTAGTGTCATGTTGGACGGCATTGAAATTCGCCAACCGATGTGTACGCAACATGCTGCTGGTCTAGCCCGTGTCATTGATAAAACTGCTTATTTAGTTATGGGCCATCCTCTAACAGTTTTGACCGAACACTCGGTCTCTGCTTTTGTTATGTCTTCGGCTTTCACTATGTCTTCTTTGCGTCAAACACGCCTTGTTAAGGTTTTGACAGTACCACACATCACTTATTCTCATTCAGGTATCAATATGGCAGAGAATATCATTCTGGGACCACATGATTGCGCACTTGAAGTTGCACGTTCATGTAAACTTCGTCCAGATTTATCCAGTGCTATTATTTCAGATAGTATATGGAAATTTACAGATGGCTGTTGTTGGCGTGACAATACTGGTAAGTTACATGCTGCTGCCGCTGTTGTGACACTTGACAATTCTCATGTTCCTGGTTCTTTTTTGGAACATGGTGAAGTTCTTGTGGATTCTTTCTCCAAATGGGTTGAAGCTTACCCTGCGGGTCGTGTGGACTCCGCGGTGGTCATTAAGGCTCTCATTAATGACTACATACCAAAACATGGGTTTCCTTCTCGTGTTCGCTCCGATAACGGCACACACTTTCACAATAAGGCTTTGCAGGTTGTGGAAAAGATGTTGGGTGTAGACCATCGTTTTGGTTGTGTTTATCATCCTCAAAGTCACGATCAGGTTGAGCGTATGAACAGGACTTTGAAAGAAAAATTGGCTAAAATCTGTCATGACACAAAATTGAATTGGTTGGATGCATTACCTTTAGCTTTGTTATCAGTTAGGCAGTCGGTTAACAAATCTACAGGTCATTCACCCTTTGAACTTCTTACAGGTCGATTGATGCCTGGTCCTACATCTAATTTAATCTGTGATTCTGATGTTTCTTTTACAGATATTTCTCATCGTGATTACTACAAGACCCTACATGCTATTGTGCAGTGTTTCTCTACAGGCACGTGACTCATCGGTGGATCTAACCACACTTCACCCCCAAGTTTGGGATTCTGTTTATCTCAAGGTTATTTCCAGGAAGTGGGACACTCCTCGTTGGACTGGACCTTACGCTGTGACTGCACGCACACACACTGCTGTCAAACTGCAGGGAAAAGGACAGAAGTGGTTCCATTACTCCTTGATTCGTCCCGCCTGCATCCATGGCTCTGTGTGATGGACTTCGGTTCCCTCAGTCCAAGAGAGGGAGACGATGGTTATATAGTTCAATTACTTTTTAGTTTTAGTTACAATATTAATAGTAGTAGTTTCGTGTTTGTATTCTAAATATATAAAACATAGTCCTCAAGTTGAAAATATTCAAATATATAACTCTACTGTTATATTTAAGGCACGTTATGGTCTACCTCATCCAAATGAATCAGTGCTGAAACAATTGGCTATAAGTATGGGAATCCCCTATGTAATCTCAAGAGATGAATATGAGTATACCTGGCTTCACCAAGACAGGAACTATGTTGACACATTTGAAGAATTTTTTGTGTTTCCAGCTAGCTGTCACGATGGAATTGACTCACAGTGCAAAATGAAGGTTTTGAAGTGTCTCTTGTGTTACAGGTCTGAAGGAATTTGGATAACTTTGAATCCTACACCGTATGCAACATGTGAATACTCATTTAAGTTCTACCAGGATCTGAAAAAAGAGAAGGAACAGGAATGTAAAGCTATTTTCGCAACCCCTTATGTTGAGTCGGTGTTCAACCAAGACGATAATCAAGACAACATAGTAATAGATTTTGAGGCTCCAACTCTCATAACTGTAGATGAGTTAATTAGAAGTTGGACAGGACTTACAGCTACTTTGAACAATTGGCTTTTACTGACTGAACAGGCAGCCGAGAATCAGAGTGAAGATTGTGTCGTGTGCATGTCTTCTAGGCCATGGCTTAAAAAATTTCTCATGTTTGCTCTGATTCCTGTTGCTGCAGTAGTTGTTATGCTTGCTCTATGTGGCTGTTGTTGTATTCCTTGTATCCGTTCTCTGCTTACACGTTTGGTGACCAATATGTTTACAGCTTCAACTGGTAAGGGTCAATATTTGTTTGTCCCTACTCCTGACAGTAAGGAAGGTGAGTTTATCCAACCAGGGGATATAGTTACTTTTCCTTAAGTGCCTTACTTCAATTTAGTGTTTACATTTTATATTATATCTTATGTTCTATTTTTATATCTCACACATCACATTTTTTATTTGAATTTTTTAAGATAATACACAAAATAAAGTGCACTACACTTATATATTTTTATACCACATAATGTGAATTTTGACACTGTATTTACACTGTATCTGCACTGCACTGATTTATTTTTGTGACCTATTTTCAATAGGTCAAGAGAGGGAATGAAGGAAGATATAATTAAATATATTCACAGGTTTTATGTTCACTTTATTTCAATGTTATGCTTTACTTTATAATGACGTAACCAAACATACTGTGATGGGCGTTCCCCGCTTGTCGTGGGCGCCAGCTGTGTAACCTGATCGGTTCTTTGTTTGAAGATGCAGATTAGGCAGAGAGCCAACCAATTAGAAGATGACACCGTGTGGGCTGGCCAACTGACCTGAGATCAGAAGTTCCTATGGATTGTCCAACCGGAGAATGCTACAATGAATAAGAATTGCTGTATAACGGTCCGTCCTTAAGACGGTGTCTTGTTACATCCACTATAAATTCTTTGTTTCTCCGGAATGTGTTGTTCCTGCCCCTTGGCACGGTTCAGACCGCATTAGATTCTATGTTAGGGACGGTGAACCCAGATCTGCTAAAATTATTGTATCAGGGCAAATACATTCGTTAAATGAGACTACTTGTTTCTTGTTTCTCCTTCCGGTTTTGAACACGCACAACTGCTCTAGGTGGACTTCGCGATAAAAGTCCAAAAAACCTAACAACACCAACATGCCACCATCGATTATGTTGGAGAACTGCAATGAACGGCTCATCAAAGGGTCCCATTCTTAAGCTACTAGCTGAAGTTCAGTGGCCATTCTCACCATGGTTGCTAAGCCATGGTGAGAATGGCTTAGCATGGTGAGAATGGTGACTTCCGGCTTTCAGTGTGAGCAGACATCTTTTCTTCTGTTTCTCGTTGTTGCTAACTTTGCTATCTCTCTCGAACTCGTGTTGGATAAACACTCATTAACTCTCACTGACTCCTTCAAAATGCCGAAAGGAAAAGAGAAATCCGAGGAGTCTGAGAATAAACATGAGAATAAAAATATGAAAGAAACCCTTGAACGGCTGGCCTCTGGGATGGATGAGCTACAGAGAACTGTGATGCTCAGAAGTGACTTTGAAAAGTTCAACAGGGAACTTGATAAGAGGCTGGAAGAAAAGCTGAAACCGTTAAATAACCGCTTGCAAAAAGTGGAGGATGACATGGAAGAAATGCAGAAAGGAGTGGAGCAAGGGCAACAAAGAATGGAGGAATTCAAACAAAGCATTCGAATAAATGATGTGATCATCACCGCCATCAAACTTAAGCCTAGAAATTATGCTCATGCCGTGACCAGAGGAGTGGAAACTGAACACAGCACTGATTTTGACTCGGTGGAACAACAGGTGATTACTCAACTGAGGAACCTGGAGATTGACATCGAGCCGGACCAGATTGAGACTTGTCACTCACTACCATCTGGAGGTAGGAGACCACCTGCAGTGCTGATAAAATTCAACAATCGTAAATACAAGATTGCTCTTCTGAAACAAGGCTTCAAACTGAAAGGAAAAAATGTCTACATTAATGAGAATCTCACTAAAAAGAATGCTGATATTGCTAAAAAAGCTCGACAACTGAAAAAGAATGGGCTGATCGACAACACCTGGACCAACAACTGCAGGATCTTCATCAGAACAAAGGGTTTTTCTCCGGACCAGATGAAAACAATGGTGATCAGGAGTGCAGAGGAGTTGGTGAAATATGAGCAATAAAGACGGACAAGAATTCTTACTACACCAAAGATCAGCACAACAGAGTCACTTCAATAGTGGGAGCTCTACGATTTTGGACAGGTCAAGTATTACATGGAACTGTCAAAAAAATCAACACCATTGATGTCAGAAACATGGACTAATGAAAAAAAAAAAAAAAACTAAAACAAAAAAGGACATGTATTTGTGATAAGATGGGATAACATTAACTTTAAGACTTTAAAGAGCATGTTGATATCTTTTGACAATATATTATCATGTGAAACTGTTAAAGTGTCTGCAACAAACTGGTTTATTCTTGTATAAACACTGTCTGCTGAAAGAGGTTAATATGATCATTATATTCTTGTGGAGAACACTGGCAAGGTCAATGTCTAGTATTGACTATCCATGATGTTAATAAACCTTGTGTTCCTCGGAAGAATGTAAACATGTTTATGCTCTAGGGTAAAAGGCTAATATCTGGAAGTGGATAAGGGAATGAACATCTGTCAAAATTCAATGAGCTGGTTGAAGACTTTTAATGTCTGAGTTTGTTGATTACATATTCTAATGAGAGAGATGTTTTGTTGATGATTTAGGGGATGGGAATCTTACAAGCCAATGGCTTCTACTTGTTAACCCTTTTTTTTTCTTTTCGGATGTTGTTGATGATGTTTCAGCACTGATGAAAGTGAAATGTGTTGTAATGACATGTCTGGAAAGAAGAAAAATAAACTGAATAAATAAAAATAAGCGACCAAGTGTACGTCCTTCCTCCTCATCTTTAGCCACACTTGTGTCCTCTTCTTCCTCTTTTCTTTTATTGTCGCTTTGTGGCTTTGTCATTTCTGCCAGGTCTGCATGGGTCACCAGATCTGCGTCTGCATCAGTCAGAGCATTTATGTCATCCGGACTCATATCATTAAAGCCGTCTTCTCCAAGCTGTTTAGCAAAATTCACAGCTGTATCTACGGCAGAGTGATAGACCTCATCAAGCGAGCCTCCGGTTGAATTTTGCACTGCCTCTGGCCAATTTTTTCCAGCAAGCATTCAAAGTTTCAGTTTTCATCTCCTGAATGGCCCTCTGAATATTTTGGAGACATGATGCGATGATGTATCCATGCCAGTAGTCCTTTAGTGAGAAATTTTGATCCGAGTCCATGGCGTCAACAAGATGTTGCAGGGTGTTCCGCGTATAGAGAGCCTTGAAAGCATGGATGATGCCTTGGTCCATGGGCTGAATCAGGGATATAGTGTTTAGCGGCAGAAATTCGATTTGCACACAATCATATGCCAAATCATCAGCGTGACCTCCGGCGTTGTCAACGAGCAGAAGCACTTTAAAGTCTAGTCCCTTTCCTCTCAAATAACACTTGACCTCCGGCATGAAAGTTTTTGAACCAATCCAGATTGAGCGCTTTGTCATCCAAGCATTTGCATTGTACATCCAGTAAATGGGCAAATCATCTTTGTTTTTGTTTTTCAGTGCTCTCGGATTTTTAGACCTATCAATAAGCCCTGGTTTAATTATAAAACCTGCAGCATTTCCGCACATAACCAGAGTCAAACAATCTTTTTGAGCTTTAAATCCTGGGGCTTTGGCTTCTTCCTGCATGATGAAGGTGCGGGAGGGCATTTGTTTCCAAAATAAGCCAGTCTCATCCATGTTAAAAACTTGTTCAGGCTTATATCCCCCTTCCTCAGTGATTGCTTTGAATTTATTGTTCACGAACGCTTCTGCTTCAGTGGTATTCGCAGAGGCCATCTCTCCGTGCAGAGAAACATTTTTAAGTCCAAAGCGTTTCTTAAAGTTTTCAAACCAACCCTTGCTGGCATTAAATGCGCTTGGTACTGCGTGAACAGCACTTGTTGATGGCCCGGCATCCTCCTCTTCCCTGTCACTGTCAGCAAAGTTTTGATACAGTATTCTCGCTTTTGTGCAGATAAAGTTTGCATCCAACGTAATGTTTTTTTTCCTGCAGTCATTAATGCACAGAGCTAATGCAGACTCCATCCTTACCATGGTCCTGTTGCGGACAGTTGCAACCCTTTCTGCATCCGTATTAAAACTTATTGCTGCTATTGTCCTTATGTTTTTTTCATCCTTTATGGAATGAACGGAAGATTCATTAATTCCGTAATGCCGACCTACAGCCGCATAGCTTTTACCTTCCCTTAGCATGTTCAGAAGTTTAACTTTATCTGCGATAGATAGCATCTTCCGCAGCCTTTTGGGTCCTGCCGCAGGTGCTTTTGTCGGTCCAGAGTGTTTTGTCGACATTATGGGTTTTAGAGAAACTCGAAATTGCAAGAGAATTTGCACGTACGTAATGTAAATTTGGCAAGCTGTTTTACGTACGTGTACATATTAAACTGCAACGTTATTGATGCACAGATAGAGAAGAAGCAGAGTGACTTTTTAGCCAATCAGAATACAGAACACAATGCAAATCCGTGAAGCAGCGAAACCGTGAAAAGTAAACCGCATTATAGCGAGGGATCACTGTAGTGCAAATACATGAAAAAGATGTCAAGTGACTCCAGAAACAAGTCACACATGTTCTGATCCTGTCCCTGTTTGCAAGATTACTAGACAGCTATTTTTAATTGTCATGCTGAAGCATTAAACACAAATCTGTCACGGGGTCTTGAAATAGCCATTTTTGAATCAGTATTAGACTCCAAAACAATTAGACAAAATATAAGGATAGTCCCGTGACCTGCAAGAGCAGAGGAAGCGCTATGGAAAATGAATTAATGACTGAATGCAAGGACAGTATCACATTTGCACCCTAATTAGCTCATTAGAATTATGTTTGAAAGAAGTCACCGTTTTGCACACAAAGATTCCCTGTTGCTTAAGGACCTCATATCATACTTTGACTGAGATAAAATTCAAGTATAACTTGAGAGGGACGCCTAGAAAATGTACGGCTGTCTGGGGCTGTATAATTAATTACATAGTATATACATAAAAAACAAATGAAATGCTAAACTAAGACAACTTCTCATATTACATTTACTTTTTTGCTTTGTCAATTAGTGTCTTTTGTTACTATTTGTATTTATTTTCCTTCCTTCAGTCCATTTACAAGGCTAGGTCTTTGCATGTTATTTTTTGTTTACCTATGTTTGTTCACCTTCTTATGATAAAAAGGAAAAATGTGTTTTATTTCCAACTTCTCCAGTTCTGTAGCAAGCTTTTGTAGCATAAAAGATGGGGGGTGGGGTGACAAGCATTTATGTTGAAAGAAAAGGAAAAGAAATTATGCTGTTTCATGTTTCACACTGTACTGACATCTACCTGCCAAATGAAAAAAAACACGTTAAAAATAGACGTAAACAGCAGCACTAGGGTCAGCAACACTAACAAGCTAGTTAGTGAATGAATAGACCCCATTAAATTAAAATAGAGGTCAGCCTAGCAACCATCTTGTCACCTGATTGACACACAGGGTAGCAAATCAGATGACATCTGACGTTTTCTTTAACTTAGGTCACCGCATATGCACAGACATGGTGCTGAGCCAGCAACGACAAGAAGTTAGCTAGTGAGTTACCTACAATTTTTAGCCTTCATTTTTGGTCTTACAGTGAAGAAAAGCTATAGAAGTGTTTGGGGAAGCTGGACCAAGTCAGAAAACAAAAACTTATTTTTCATATGGAATAGCAGGTCAGCAGTCATTTGCTTAAGAAGCAAAAGCCGCAGCTTGCGAGTGTGAGTGACACAGCCCAGATTTGCATTTTTTATTCTCTCTTATGATTCTGGGTGCAGGTCAAGCCTCAATGCCCAGATTGTTTTAGACTTGGTGGCCCCTCATCTGTCTGCTTCCCAGTCATATCTTTGAGGATCGTACTTCCAAAGTTTGTCCAGCCTTTACCTGAAAGTATTAAGGTTAGGGGCTGTCACAACTCCTTCTGCGAGACTGTTCCATCCATTTACAACTCCATACTTGAATGACTGATGACAAAGTTTCAGTTGAGTGTATTTCTTCTCCAGCTTGTAGCAGTGGCCTCCAGTTGACGTCTCAGAGACAACAGTAAGGATGGGGTCTACCTGGTCTTCATATTTTGTTAGGAATTTGTGCACCTCAATCCTGTCTCCCCTCAGTCTGCTGAAATGTAGAGGTGGAAGCCTTAGTTGTCGTAGGTGTTGTTCATAGGATTGTCCTTTCAGTGACTGAATCTGACCTGTTCCTCTTCTCTATTTTCCACTGGGGTTCTTTTTTTACATTGGCATTCACACTGGTGCTGCATGTTCAAGATGGGGTCAGACAAGGCCCTTGAACATTAATTTAAGTTTTTAAGTTTTCCTAGTCTGACTCGAACTGAGAGGAGAGAGCACATCTCTCCTGACCTGGCATCCTTACATTGGTTCCCTAATTTTTATTTATTTTTTTTATTCAGTTTATTTTTCTTCTTTCCAGACATGTTATTACAACATATTTCACTTTCATTAGTGCTGAAACATCATCAACAACATCTGAAAAGAAAAAAAAAGGGTTAACAAGTAGAAGCCATTGGCTTGTAAGATTCCCATCCCCTAAATCATCAACAAAACATCTCTCTCATTAGAATATGTAATCAACAAACTCAGACATTAAGTCTTCAACCAGCTCATACATTGAATTTTGACATTCATTCCCTTATCCACTTCCAGATATTAGCCTTTTACCCTAGAGTATAACCATGTTTACATTCTTCCTATTGTGGTATCTGGGGAGTCTGGCTACTTCCCTTCGAGTCCGACAACGCCACCTCCTGAGACTGGGCAGGAGGACCCACAAAACTTTGCTAAGTGTGGCGTGGCTGACACTACATCTTCCTCGCTGAGGGACAATTGATAAGAGGCAGGTATATATAGCTGTACTCAAAATTTATTTTAGCCCCTCAGACATCGCATAAAAACAGTTAAAACATTTCCCTCAAAACTTATAAAAGGCTGGTGGATTCTCCCCAGTCTACGAAAGCCGGTCCCGCAGATGCAAGACCCTTGCTATGGAGACCCCTGGTGAGACAACGGTAAGAACACAGGCCCAATACCAACACAAGCATGCAATAATAAAACTCCACACTTAAAATCTAATAAAACCATAAAATATCACACCGTTAAAATTGTTAAAAGTTCACACCGAGGTCGTGTCTCACCAGTACAATCCCCCCCTATAAGGTGCAGGCATCCAAGTAGGTCCGGCCTTGTACAATGAGTATCCTACATCAAAGACAGTTAGAGAGGAGAACCACCAGCACCCCTTAAAAAAAGATAAAATTCAGGAGGGCAACACAGAAAAAAGAAATTAAAAGTAAAGATTTTCCTATAAAACAGTGGCTGGCCCAGTCCTTTTTGGTCTCCTCAGCTGTCCCACCGCATATTTGGACATGAAAAATTGTGGTTCACGTTCTGTCCGTACAGCCTGGCAGCTCAGGTCTCAGTGAGGTAAATCATTGAGAGGTCTCATGCTGAAATCTGTCCTCCAAGCAATTGACAATTATCCTGCAGACAAGTGAGTGCAGCTCCCACAACCAACGAACCGAAAACGTCAAGGAGAGTCATCCTACCGTCAAACATTTATCACCTCCTAATTGGACCCAAAACATGTGACCTGGCCGTTGAGTGGATGTGATGCAGCTGTGTTGTCTGCCTGCCTGTGTAGGTTCCCACACTATGAACACAAGGTCTGTTAACATCATGGATAGTCAAAACTAGACGTTGACCTTGCCAGTGTTCTCCATAAGAATACAATGATCATATTAACCTCTTTCAGCAGACAGTGTTTATACAAGAATAAACCAGTTTGTTGCAGACACTTTAACAATTTCACATGATAATATATTGTCAAAAGATATCGACATGCTCTTTAAAGTCTCAAAGTTAATGTTATCCCATGTTATCACAAATATACAGTATATCGCTGTTGTTTTTTTTTGTTTTAGTTTTTTGGGTTTTTTTGTTCATTAGTCCATGTTTCTGACATCAATGGTGTTGATTTTCTCGACTGTTCCATGTAATACTTGATGTGTCCAAAATAGTAGAGCTCCCAATATTGAAGTGACTCTGTGCTGATCTTTGGTGTAGTAAGAATTCTTGTCCGTCTTTATTGCTCATATTTCACCAACTCCTCTGCACTCCTGATCACCATTGTTTTCATCTGGTCCGGAGAAAAACCCTTTGTTTTGATTAAGATTCTGCAGTTGTTGGTCCAGGTGTTGTCGATCAGCCCATTCTTTTTCAGTTGTCGAGCTTTTTTAGCAATATCAGCATTCTTTTTAGTGAGATTCTCATTAATGTAGACATTTTTTCCTTTCAGTTTGAAGCCTTGTTTCAGAAGAGCAATCTTGTATTTACGATTGTTGAATTTTATCAGCACTGCAGGTGGTCTCCTACCTCCAGATGGTAGTGAGTGACAAGTCTCAATCTGGTCCGGCTCGATGTCAATCTCCAGGTTCCTCAGTTGAGTAATCACCTGTTGTTCCACCGAGTCAAAATCAGTGCTGTGTTCAGTTTCCACTCCTCTGGTCACGGCATGAGCATAATTTCTAGGCTTAAGTTTGATGGCGGTGATGATCACATCATTTATTCGAATGCTTTGTTTGAATTTCTCCATTCTTTGTTGCCCTTGCTCCGCTCCTTTCTGCATTTTTTCCATGTCATCCTCCACTTTTTGCAAGCGGTTATTTAACGGTTTCAGCTTTTTTCCAGCCTCTTATCAAGTTCCCTGTTGAACTTTTCAAAGTCACTCCTTAGCATCACAGTTCTCCATAGCTCATCCATCCCAGAGGCCAGCCGTTCAAGGGTTTCTTTCATATTTTTATTCTCATGTTTATTCTCGGACTCCTCGGATTTCCCTTTTCCTTCCGGCATTTTGAAGGAGTCAGTGAGAGTTAATGAGTGTTTATCCAATACGAGTTCGAGAGAGATAGCCAAGTTAGCAACAACGAGAGACAGACGAAAACACGTCTGCTCACATTGAAAGCCGGAAGTAAAAAATTAAATAACATTCAAAATCTTCATGATTACATATAAAGCTCTTCACTGTAAGGCTGCGTCTTACATTGAGGATCTCACTGAAGTGTATTACCCTCCAAGGGCTCTTTGATATGAGGATGCAGGATTTCAGGTAACCTTTTGGGTCTTTAAGAGTAGAAAAGGAGGCAGTAGCTTTAGCTATCTAAAGAAGAAAAAGAAGAAGAAAGTCCCCTTTATTATCCCTCAATGGGGAAATTGTCTTTTACACTCTACACTACAGTTGCATGTTAGTTACATATATGGGTTAGGTTATGCATACATACTTGTACATAGTTGAATACAGGCCCTGAACAAACACACTAGGGGCCTGAAGAATGCAAATTAGTAACATCCACAGCAAACAGTAGGGGGAGGCAGAGTGACAGGTAGCACAGGGGGGGTCGCCCCCAAACGAGCAGCTTGTAGGGGGGACGGCGCCTTGCTCAAGGGCACCTCGAGGCTGGGGGGTGAGCTGACACCTCCCACCGTCAGCTCACACTCCTGTCCTGGCGGGAGCGGGAATCGAGCGATCTGTCTTGAGGACGTCTGCTCTACCGCTGAGCCACTGCCGCCCAATCTGGCTCCTTCACTCTGGAATGATCTCCCAGCCTCAGTCCGGGTGGCAGACACCCTTTGCTTATTTTAAGAGTAGACTCAAAACCCTCTTCTTTGATAAAGCTTATTATTAAAAACAACACAGATTCTACTTGATAAGCTGCTACAGGCCTGGACTGCTGAGGGTATTTCTCGCTCCCGTTAAAGGGAGTTGCTTTAATTACTTTGGAACTTGTTACTTCTCTTTCTTTGCTTTCTCTACTAATATTAAATTAGACTTTTCAAACACTTGCAAGATATTGCCACTGTCTTTGTGCTTCTGCTCAAAAGGTAGGGAACAAGTATGGAAGACAGGAAATCCAAAGGCCTGGAAATCCTACCCCTACTTCAGCTACTACAGCACAATTTGGAATGCAAATTCTATCTGGCATATCTTGCACTGAATGTGCCCGACCCCATGTGCAGGTGGATTACGGACTTCCTGACAGACAGACGGCAGTTCGTGAGGCTGGGGAAGAATGTCTCCAACACCCAGACCATCAACACTGGATCCCCTCAAGGCTGCGTTCTTTCCCCTCTGCTCTTCTCCATGTACACCAACTGCTGCACATCTTGTCACCAGTCTGTCAAACTCCTGAAGTTTGCTGACGACACCACCCTCATCGGCCTCATCTCTGATGGTGATGAGTCGGCCTACAGAAGGGAGTTGGACCGACTGGTTATCATGGTGCAGCAGTGGAGATGATAGTGGACTTCAGGAAAGACCCTCCTGAACAATGCCCCCACAGGTAACCATCCGCTCCTCACCACTCTGCAAAGACAGTTTACTCTTTGGTTTTTTTTCCACCTGTAAACACCAACCATAACCTCACCTTAATGTAAATTGTAGTTTGTTTGTTTTTTTAATTTCTTATTCCTATTCCTTATTGCTTCTCTTCCACCTTTTAATACACCGACACCTCGTCAAGTTCCTCGTGTGGTAAACTTTACTATACCTTGCAATAAACTATTTTACGAATCTGAATGAAATATTCATATGACTGTCAAAGTTCCCATTATCTGATTTCTTTGGTTGACTCTAGCCCAAATGTTCTCCATGAATTGATCATTTCCTTGTTACTGGTATGCAGTTCTTGTTTGCCCTCACTGGAGTGGAAATAGAACCTGTCACTCTTTACTTTTCCTACCGTCATTTTTCTTACATTTAGTAGGGTGGAATTTCAGTAGCCACTTTTCTGACCAGGGCATACGCCTGTCCAAGTCATGTTGGAATAAAACTTTTGAGCTATTTGTTTTTCAGAAAATTTTTGTATTGTCAGCAAAGAAGTATACATCAGAGTTGACACAGTCCAGCAGATAATAAGTAATACATTTTGGCCAATATCATAATTTGTTATCAGTTCTGGCCTTTTAATTATACTATTGGTAGTGATGTGACATTCCATATCGAGGCTTTGAAGCGTGTGCAGAGTCGGGGAGTGGGTGTTTCCTCAAATTGCGAATCGAGGCTTGCTTCATTTAGGGGAGAAGCTGAAAATGATAACATCCGTATCCTCACTACGCGGCTGATATGTGACTGACTCAGGAAGTGGTACGGAGTTTGCCCTGAGTATTAACAGCGATATAAACCACTCAGGTGGTGGCACGGTGTTACGCACACAGTGTTACGCACTGTCGCCGCACAGAAAGGTGGTTCCAGGTTTGCGTAACACTGTGTGCGGAGTTTACATGTTCTAGCTATATATATATAAAAAATCATACACTTTGTCAATTATTTGTTTATGCATTTTTTTTTTTTTGCAGTACTCATTTCCAAGAGTTAAAACAGATCTCGGAATGGATCATATATGAAGACACAACAGCTGCCTGTAATGGTATCCAAGGCCAGCAGGTGGTTTTGTGTGCACATGAAGTGTCAAGACATGAACTGTTATTCGAACCAGTTGCCTGAAGTGGTTGGAAGCCTCATGAGGCTTCATCTCACCATCACTAATTATATTTCAAAATTGGGCAAATTCATTACATTATCAGCTGTTATTACTTCATTAGCTTCTTCATACATCAACTTACATTACAAATACGGTATAATCACAATATGTTTCTAAATACTATGTTTTCTAATTTTGTAGATTTTTTTGACTTAGTCATTTTAGGTTATCAAGCTAAAAAATGTGAGAGAAGTAACTGATGCATCAAATGAATGCATCTTGAATACATGGTGTATCAATGTACCACAATAGATCAAAGTCAAGGCATTTTTTATTCAAATGGACAAACAAAGGAACAGACGACTTACAGAAAATAGTTAGCAAAGTTATCAAACATTCCTTTTGCTTTCCCACCTTGTTTGCATTTAATTTTTTTGTTTGGCCATGCTTGTCATCTCAGAGTGGTTAATGGAGTTAAAATCAATGAGAATCTCATTCCTCTTTGGCTTGAATTGTCTGCAAACAAGGAAGAACAATACAAAAACACACAGATAAGCCTTGACTAGGAACACATCAAGTCCAAATGTAAAAAAAAAAAGTTATGCATCAATCTCATACGTATGTCTCTAGTGTCTTCAGTTCTTCCGGTTGAGAGGTAAAAACTTCAAGAATTATTTCAAGTGGATTCAACAGAGCTCCAATTTTCATCATAATGCAGTTCAGGTGGAAGTACAAGCAAACCTTGGTTTTCAAACGCTTTAGACATCGACCAAAAAATTCGGAAATTTCTTGTCTTAGAAGTCGAACAAAATTTGGAAATTGAACGCGAAACAAACTCTTTTTGGGGCGACCATGGCTCAGTAGTATCGCAGGTCGTCCAATGTTTTAAGATCGGTGGTTCGATTCCCGCTCCCGACGAGTCATTTGTCGTTGTGTCCTTGGGCAAGTCACTTGATCTTCCTTGCCTCCAGTGAGGCACTCACTGGTGTGTGAATGTGTGTGATTGTTCTGCTGGTGGTCGGAGGGGCCTTAGGCACAGATTGGCAGTCTGCCCCAGGGCAGCTGTGGCTACACAGGTAGTCTACCATCACCAAGTATGAATGAGTGAATGAATAATGGATCCAATGTTAAGCGTCTTGAGTGTCCAAAAAAGCGCTATATAAATCTAATCCATTATTATTATTATTTCTTGCCGCCAAGCGCGAGAACAGGCGAGAAAAGTCGAGAGAAAACATGACGGTAATGTGCTTTTTATTTAGTTTACTGTATTCAATAATTTTTCACTTAATTTGCGTTCCATTGCCTATGGTGGAAGTTACGGTACTGTAAACTTCTGTCCAAAAGACGACGGTAACTCATACCTTAGGCTAACCTTATTACGTCGATGTTTTTTTTTTTCTTTTTCTCGTGTTTGCTTATTTCTTTTACATTTCTTTGATATGTTTCATTACTATACAATTTGATATATAAATGACATTATGCAATAACATATGTTGAAAAATGTAGTTTTCTAGCATCTTGGAAAGGATTAAGACCATTGACATTTGTAATGGGAAAAATGTCTTTGGAATTCAAAAAAAAAAAGGTATTCGAACAGCCTTCTGGAATATAATTGTGGTCAGAAACCGAGGTTTGCCTGTATGCATTGGAGTCACTGATTGTAAGAAGTCCAATACAGGCATTGAGCAGAGAGGCAACTGACAGAATGTTTTGCAAGTCAAATATTGTCTTGCCAATCAATGTGGAGCTTGGTGGAAGCAGCTTTCACTGCTTGTGTGTGCTCTATAATGAGCAAGCGACAAATTCTTATGGCTCTTTCTGGAGTAAAAATAGAGGCTGTATACCACTTTTATATGTGTTTCCCCACACCTCAGCGAAGTAGTTCAGATAAAGCAAGACTAATGCACGATACATTATATGAAGTGTCTTCTGATTCAGTAGTTTCTGAGTTTTCCACAGTATGGACACACTTCTGGCTTGTTAAGTCGGGGTGACACTGGCTCAGTGGTAGAGCGGGTGGTAGAGCGGGTCGTCCAATGTTCTGAGATCAGCGATTCCCGCTCCCGCCCAAAACAAAAAAACACCCGGATTGTGAGGTGACAGTGGGAGGTGTCAGCTCACCTCGGGAGCACTGCCAAGGCACCCTTGAGCAAGGCGCCGTCCCCCTTGCAAGTTGCTCATTTGATGTGGTCAGTGCTATTCTTAATATATGGACTGTTGCCAAGGCCTGCTTGGCTATCCATCATATTGAGTTAGGAGAGCCAAGGTGTATCAATGGTAGTTGTTAAATTGCTAATCTGAAAGACATCAAAGACTTCACCTGTCACTTTCTCACTGTATATACCTTCTCTCCTCCTGTCTCTCCAACAATTTGGCCCCAAATATTTTATCTGTCATACAGCAAATCGCAGTTCATACACAACGTGGTACCCTTCATTACAAAGCTAAGCATCCAGGCTAATTCCATGACTCAGGATTGAAAGCAGGTATGGAGGACTGACAAGACATAAGGAAAAAATCTGACAGGAAAAAAAAATTCAGACAACTCTGGTCACTGTATTATTCTTTCTTATTTTCATACATCAACAATCCTTTCACTCAATCATGGCACTCAGTACTGCATTTAGGAAGAGTCATCCTACTACTGAACTCCTCTGGGTGGCAGCTGTATGCCTCTTTAATATAAGAATACTGGTTTTCCCCTCTCTGGTAGGACATCACATACTGAGATTTTTCCACAAATACATGATTTATGTATTGTGATGGAAATATTTCAATTACTCTCCACAGAAGAATACTGTCTTTCATGTTTGTATGTCATTCATTAAAACTGCCCACTTCTTTCATGTTTTTATTTTACTTATTAAAACTCACTCATTAAAACTATCCAGAATTTGTCTTCAAGACCAGGGCCCATGTCCTTTTCCAACCGTATGCAACTGATAAAATAGTGTTTCTTTTATATGGAGTGCTAGTTTTGCATACCTCTCTCCTGTATAAAAATGAACACTCACTGAAGTATGATTTGGTGACACATACAACAAAGCTACAGGTTGACTTGCATCTCTCAGCCACTTTCAGCTACTGCAAAGTGAAATAAAATCTTGACAGTTCCTTGTGATTGCCTTCACTACAGAAATTTCCATGACAGTATACAGAAATCACAATGGCTACATTTGGGTGTTGACTATTTCACTGGGCTAAGGTTGAATACAATAGCCACCATCAGCAAATTGATATAAAGGATATATATTATATAAAGGTTATATAAAGGAAACAATAAGAGATAAAGTATACAACAAAAAGGTTTTTTAAAAAAGTAAAAATGAGGAGAGCAACTCTAGCAGACAGCATGCACAGAGATGCATACACACTGATAGACCTGGTTCAAAATCCACTCAGTCAACCTACTCTCATTGAAGAAGAAAAAGACGAAGATTTGATTTTTAAAATTGCGTATAAGAAGATGATTTGATTGTTAAAACCACATTTATTCATGAAAGTCGAAATTCAAGATAGTCACGTTGACACAAAATCCAAAAAAGATTCATACAAACACAAACTCACATTTCAGCAGCAAGTAATATAAAAAGTAGGAACATACACAAAATATTTGTGAATTAAACAAGCCACTGACTGAACACAAGTTCCTCACTCAACATGGAACATAAGAGACCCTTGACACGCCATAAGTTTGTAAAAGTGTCTAAGTCATTCATAGCTCTGAAATAGTTAAAATCGATTCTGATTCTTGCCTGACACATTCTTCTTAAAATGGTTCCTGCACTGCTATCAGACTAATCTTCAACCGTTCTTCTGCTTAGATAAATTGCCATCTTTGCTTGGCCCAGAAGAAAGTTTAGAAACAGTCAATCCTTTTTTTATTATTCTTCCCGCGTCTCATACCAATAATGTATACCTGTTTGTTAAAAACAAGAGTGAAAGACAAAGATTCTCTCTAAAAACAGGAACAGATTGTTGAGTCTCTGACAGTCTAGGAAGAAGTAAAAAACAGTTTCTCTGCAAGAACAGAACGGACAGTTTTGAGAAGAAGAAATTCCCTTTATTGGTTCTCTTGGGTAAATTATCTTTTCACTCTTACTGAATATATTCTTTTGAACATGCATTTTCATGTTTGTACAGGCCCCTGAAACACACACACACACACACACACACACACACACACACACACACACACACACACACACACAGACACACACACAAGGGCCTGTAAGCATGCAATTTACTACACAAAATGAGAAGCTTGTAGGTGAGGCGGCGCCGTGCTCAAGGGTGCCTCGTCAATACTTGGGAAGGAAAGCTAATACCTTCCACTCTCAGCTCACACTTCGAAGATGGCTGGGCAGGAGTGGTCATCGAACCACCGTTCCTGTGATCATTTGATGCCCTGTTTTACTGACTGAGCCACTGCCGCCCCTTTGGGTAAGAGACACTAAATCCAAGTGGGTCCCCCAAGGTAATCCTTTCATTAATTTTGATAGTTTTGGTTTAGTTAGAAATTTGGCTATGTTGTAGGATCTAAAATATTTGAAAGAGCACAATATTTACATTATTACATTAAAGATTTCTGATATCAGCATTTTCTCCTTGCTAATATAACAGATCATGAGCATGATCATAACATAACAAAACGTCAAAAAAGTAAATAGAGGTAAGAAAGAATCCTGTTATTAGATGTACAACTTAAAGCCGCGCACAAAATGTGAAATTTAATTGAATTCAGGTGAGGGGGAAAATGTGTACAGTATTTTCTGCACTATAAGGCGCACTGGATTATAAGGCGCATCCTCAATGAACTGTTTATTTTATAATTTATTCCATATATAAGGTGCACCGGATTATAAGGCGCATATAATAAAAAAAAACCTAGATTTTAAAAAATAGTGGCTGTAGTTGCACTATCCGTCCACTAGTCAGAGCATTTATGACTGTGAGTACCTTCAATCAGCTGTGAATGGCCCTGTTGTTATTTCAACAAAGCCATTCTGAGCCTCATCAAGGAAACATGATCACTTGATCATTTTGCTATCTTAGAAAGAAGTACGCATATTAAAAAACCTGACATTAAAAACTGGTTAAATTCATTACGAGTGGACCACTCAGTTTGAACAGGGCGGATTATTTCCTGATCTGAAGTTCGAAGCAGATATTTAAGCTCAGACGTTCGTCTTCGTTTATTAATTAAATATTGTTTCGATCGATCGTTAGTCCAGTCGGAGGTGAGGTGCAGCTATTAGCTGCTGTGTGTCCTAAACAATTTTTTAACTAGTTTTTAATGTCAGACTGCTAATTCACTGGCAAATGCGACGCTGTGCGACGCTGATTCACGGTGGTGAGTGTCTCACCACCGTGAATCTCACAGCACGTCGCTCCCAGACAGAACACACAAGCCGAAATGCACCCCTCCGCCGCTACATTTGCAAATCAATTGCAGCACACTTTTGTCTAGCAGTGACTCAGCTCTTGAAATTTAAGAAAAGGCTGGAAGTTCAGTTTTAAGGGTCTTTCATTCACCTTTATGCTAGTTTCTCCATGTGTTTCCGCAAACTAATAGAATGGACCGTCACTAGAATTCAGACTACAGCACAGTGGCATTTTTTAGACCAATTAAGTTTAAAGTGGGTTATTTCCAGCGGCACAGTAGTTGGGAAATACTGAGATAAGTCAGTCAGTCAAACTTTATGAATAGAGTTGTTGAAAGTTCTTTACGTTTTGCTACGTTATCGTAGCCGGTCACTGGGGCTCTCCACTGCTGCTCTGCCATCAGGTCAGAGAGAGCAGAGACTTCGGCGACGCCCCTTGACTACCGTTGTTAGGGGGCGTAGGCCCGAATGCCTTGTGAGGGTACCCCTGGTGGCGGAGTGCAGCATTACTGCCGGCCAGATTGCCGGCTTTCTTTCAGCAATCAGCATGTTTTCTTCAGCATGTTTTTAACCAATATTAATGAATATTAATCCATACATATTCATTAATATATGAATATAAGGCGCATCTGATTATAAGGCGCACCACAGGATTATGAGAAAATTATAGGCTTTTAGGTGCGCCTTATGGTGCGGAAAATACTGTACATTTTTCACATTTCTGAACTTACAATGATGGACAGAAGATAAAAGCTGGGAAAGATGTTAATTACAAAATCATCACAAGAGAATCAGACTGAAATTCAAATTTAATAAAGAAATTTGTATTTGTGTAGTATACGAGTGAAATCCTCACCTGCATTGTATGCCTGCCATATTGAGCAGCCTTCTGGAAGAGACCATCTCAAGCATGTCATGGTACTTATCAGAAAGATAGACGACTTCATTAATGCCTGGACAGACAATGGGAGGAAAAATTAAGAAAAACAGAAGACAGAAGTGCAAAATAATAACTTGCATCTCACTTTTAAATCTAGTTTCATCTTTCAGACTAGATGGCTGGTTGACCTTAAACAATAAGCATTCTCATGTACATCGAGCATTCGATCATCTTCGAACCTCTTTGAAATCTGTGAGGTCAGAACATTCAACAATGCTGCACTATGTTGGCATCTGGCTCTGTTGTAGTGGTTGCAACTTGACTCAAAAACAGCAGTGAAGTGAGATGTCTGACGTGTGGAGCTTTCCAACATCACTGAGGACAGGAAAATGTAACTGGTTATCATGAACCAGTTACATTTTACATGAAAGAACTTTTTCAAGTCACGCTGTTAGGTCTTAAATCCTAAAATACCTAAACACAGAGACATAAATAACCAGCTCGAACCACAAAGTAACATTTTACACCTGCTGGCACAAGCAGAAGAGATCAAACCCCTCACAAGGGTTCACACGGACGCCCCTTATTGATAGCTCAGTCGTCATAGTTCACTTATCAGCTGTCAATGTTTGCAGCCAATATACCGTATTGGCCCGAATATAAGACGGTGTTTTTTGCATTGAAATAAGACTGAAAAAGTGGAGGTCGTCTTACATTCGGGGTCTAGACATTGTACCCATTCACAACGCTAGATGGTGACAGATATCTTTAAAGCGAATGCTGAAATTAACTCTACAGGCCAAAGCGAACCCCTGTCACGAAGAAGAAAAAAAAAAATTGCGGTAAGAAAGAAGAGAGGAAAGTAACAGAAGGGATAACAGAAAATGGAGAAACGTAGCGACTATCTGGAGAAAAGTGGGTTGAAGATCAGCCAGGTTAACCGGCCAGGTTAACCACCAAATTAAATCTGGTGTTCAAAAAGTCTGAAAAAGAAGTCTGAAGTCTGAAAAAGAGGGGGTCGTCTTATAATTAGGGTCGTGAACTACTTGCCTCTTCACGAAGGTGCCTGGTGTGCTGCACTTGATTTGCAAATATAGTTGATACCTGAAACAACAGGTAACTGTGTCTCTGTGTCTGTGGGGTGGGGGTGGTGGGGGCGCAGTTTAGGCTTGTGTATTCTGTCTGACAACGACATGCGGTGAGGTTCACGACGGTCAGGCACCAATGTTAAAGTAAAACAGAGCGTTGCATTTGCCAGAAAAATAGCATCCTGACATTACAAACTGGTTAAAAAAAATTATTTAGTACACACAGTGCAGCAGCAAATAGCTGCGCCTCACCTCCGACTGGACTACCGATCGTTCGAAACAAGATTTAATTAATAAACGAAGACGAACGTTGGAGCTTAACTATCTGCTTTGAACTTCAGATCAGAAAATAATCCACCGTGCTCTGCTCTTTTCCTCTCCACTGCTTGCGCCTGGAGAATTCTCTTGGCTTTCTGTAAATACGCTTGAGAAACTTCTTTGGACCAGCTCTCCATGATGGCGGCGCACACGGTTGCAGCGGCTTCTGGAGCTCCCGCTGTAAAGCCCACTTTTAGCGCTGTAAGAGACAACTGAACAGCAGCTTTGTAACAAATGTGAAGTACAGCCCAGCTGAACTGTACTTCATCAAAAACAACCACACGGCATCAATTTCCCCAGCAGTGAAAGCTACCCTCGGCAGACTGGGGATACTCAGGACGCAGGAGTGGTGCGGGGGGGCCCCCGAGGATGGACCGGCAAGAGGAAGCGATGTGCCCGGAGGCAGAAAAGAGGAAAGAGGGCTGGCTGGTTAACCCAGCTAAAATCCAGCAGACCACCAATCCCCTCACTCTTTTTGGCCAATGTCCATTCCTTGGACAATAAAATGGACATGCTCCGCCTCCGGCTGCGGGTCTGGGAGGAGATGAGGAGCTGCTGTGTGGTCGGCCTGATGGAGACCTGGCTAAACAACAGCATGCCGGACTCCGCTTTCCAGATCGACGGATTACAATTGTTCCAAGCGGACTGGGACCATCGATCCGGAAAAACACGCGGGGGGGACTGTGTGCATATGTGAACAGGGGTTGGTGCACAAACAGTGAAAAGACACTCCCCTCCCCCCCTGCACATCGGAGGAGCGGCTGTGGAGGTGGTCTCCAGCTACAGGTACTTAGGAGTTCACCTCACTGAGGACCTCACCTGGAGCTGTAACACCTCCTACCTGCTCAGGAAGGCAAACCAGCGGCTCTACTTCCTCAGGAAGCTGAGGCGTGCTGGATTGGGGGGTCCCGTCCTGAAGGCCTTCTACAGGGGTGCAGTGGAGAGCATCCTCACCACCAGCATCACTGTGTGGCACGGCAGCTGCTCTGCAGCAGACAGGAAAGCGCTGCAGAGGGTTGTGAAGGCTGCACAGAGGACTGTAGGGGGTGGCCTACCTACCACCACAGAAATCTACACGAGTAGGTGTAGAAGGAGGGCCACCCACATCATGACAGACCCCACCCACCCAGCACACAGTCTATCCCAACCCCTCCCCTCAGGCAGGAGACTACGGAGCATCCGGAGTAGGACCACCAGGCTGAGGAACAGCTTCTTTCCAGAGGCTGTTAGACAGCTGAACTCTTGTGGTGCTCTGTAGTCACCCTCACGACGCCCCGTATGTCACCACAGATACATGGGGATTCAGTGTAATATGGTGCTTCTTCAAGTGCAATATATGGAGCACCTACACACTTGAGCTGCTGCGTTGTTGTTGTGTGAACTACATTCTGCTGTCCAGACACCTTGAACTTCTACTATATATCTTACATCTTAACTTTTCGTTGTTCTTTTTTCCTATTTATCTTATATTTTTAACTTTTTTTTTTCTCTAGGTTTTCTTAACTTATTTATCTTGCATTTTTTTAAAACTTTTTAACTAGTTTCTCTTAACTTATTTATCGACCGGGCTTACTGGGACCTCCAGAGACATATTTCGTGCTGTCAACTGTGGAAACGTGTGTCAGTATGACAAATAAAGACTCTGATTCTCTGATTCTGATTCTCTGATTCTCTATAGGGAAAGATCCATGGGGTGACTTCTGTTAGGATTTGACGCTATAGAAATAAAATCTATTTTCACTATGTTTTTAGATAATTTTGTACTACTTTTATCAGTAAGTCCCAGCAACTAAAAAAACCCCATGCGTGTTGACTTCTAAGATGACAAAGTGATCAGGTTTCCTTGATGAGGCTCAGAATGGCCTCCTTGACCTAACAATAGGGGCCATTCACAGTTGATTAAAGGTACTCAGACAGTCATGAATGCTCCATCTAGTGGACGGTTAGCGCAACTAGAGCCACTAGTTTTTCTTTTCTTTTTTTTTATTATATGCGCCTTATAATCCGGTGCACCCTATACATGAAATAAATATAAAATAAACAATTTATTAAATGTGCGCCGTATCGTCCAGTGTGCTTTAAGATAGTTTGTCGCTTGATCACGGAATTTGTTAATCGCGTGTGGTTCCTAGAACGCATTGACCACACACAACAAGAGCGCACTGTATATACATTATATTAGTTACTGTGTACAGGCCTTGAACACACAAACACACACAAGGGATCCTGTACGCATGCAGGGGGAGGTAGAGTGGCGGGCAGGTCCCGCTTGGTGCGCCCAAATGGGCTAATTGTAAGGGGGGACGGCATCTTGCTAAAGGGCGCCTCGGCAGTGCTCCAGAGGTGAGCTGACACCTCCCACTGTCAGCTGTCACTCGGGTGTTTTTGGGCAAAAGCTGGAATCGAACTGCCGATCTTGAAACATTGGAAGACCCCCTCTACCACCCGCTCTACCACTGAGCCACTGCTGCCCCAGGTGTGCAGCCAAATGTATCCAGGTGTGTGCCAATCTGCTCTGCCAGTTTGTTGACCAATATCATATTTATCAATCAAAAGAAGATCCTGACTCTCCTCTTCAAAAGGATTGCTCATATTTTTTTTATAGCTTGTGAGAGCTTTTCTTCTTTCTCAAGGAATACTCTGCACTCATTCTGTCTCTTCATGGTGGCTGATGCATTCAATAGCCCCTCCGGTCCCACATGCTGCAAACAAGTGGCTGACTTAAGGACCAACTACCACCCATTTTCTCAGTGCCGACCTGCTTGTGACCTGCTTGTGAGCTTAGTCACTAGTGATTTCAGAGAACTGTTGGCTAGTTTCCACCCTGGAACTCCTGAGCCAGCTGAGGAAGCTTGGGTTACAGGGTCACCATGTCTGTAATAAGTAAGAAGTCACTCTGCAGTTTAAAAGTTGTTGGCAAAGAAGTATGGTATCAGCTCAGCCAATGACTGATTCAAATTCAAATTCAAATGTTTTTATTAGTCCCCAAGGGGCAATTAAAAGCACATAAAGCAGGATAGGTGTAAAACATACAGTGTAAATGTAAACAGTGGAAACAAACAATAAACATAAATAATTAAATAATAACACTGTATGTTAAATGATGTCCATGTTCATTGCGGTAGAAACCATGTCACCAAACAGCACAGTGACTATTTGTCATCCTTTAAATAGACTGACCGTGGTGCACTGGCGTCGTGCCCGGAGTGTCCCCTGCCTCACGCCCTGAGACTGCCTGCGTAAGCGGATGAAGCAGGTTAAGAAAATGACTGACTAAATAGACTGACTACTTATGAGATTCAACACACCTGCAATGCCAATTACAGGACAAACCTGAATTATTCATGTCCCTCTGGTTAATTTTTTTTCCACCTTTTACAGAGGTACCATCATTTTTGTACAGGTGTGTTTCAGTAGTTTTTTTTAAAACGACAATTAAAAAGTGATGACCGATTTTGATTAATTTTCTATAACTTTTAATTTATTGTTACTTTTTAAAGTTTCAAGCATTTTCAATAACCATTGTGGATTTTTCTATCATTAACAGAGGGGTACTAACCATTTTGTCCAACCTAGGTAATTCCAAAACCTAGTTAGTTTATTAACCTAGTTGGGTCTGTCTGTATGTTCTGCAGGTAACCAGCAAGTAGGCGGAGCCCTCTAACTGGGAGCACCCGGCCAGTCTCTCAGTGAGAGTATTTAAGATCAGCTGTCTCAGACCTTCCCTGCTGGTTCCATCTCTGCTCGCTCTTCTCACCTGATCCTGACGACAGCACCATGCTTGTGTTTGGTTGGCTTCGGCCTTTTTGTTAGTTTAGTTGCTTTCATACAACACTTCACCCACCATCTTCCATTCATCCATCTACAGACACACTGACAAAACGGATTTACACACCTCATAATTTAGATATGTTTGCTTTGCAGTTATTTTTGTAAAACAAATTTATTAATTTTCCCTTAAAGACTGCATATCTCCACTTTTTGTCATGGCTCACGAGCCGGGTTGTGACAAAAGTGGGGGCTCGTCCGGGAATCGAACACAAGACCTCTCATGGTGTTGGAGCAGTTTAAGAATTCCGTACCTGAGAATATTGCCACGTATATCGGCGATCAGAAGGGGAAAACTTCTGCTGCAGCGGCTGCTCTAGCAGATGATTTTGTCTTGACGCACAAGCATAATTTTGGGGGATTATGCACTTGCGGTGCTGGTTTTGGGGAGAGTGCTGATGCAGTTTGTGCGTACTCTTCTGTTACTCCAGGGGCGTATTCTGCTGTTCCTCCAGGTAGATCTGAGTTGAAAGATCATGGCATGCGTAATTCAGATAAGATCTGTAACTACTGTCATAAAAAAGGGCATTGGAAAGCAGACTGTTATCCTTTTAAAAATAAATCTAAACAGAATGGTCCTGCTGGACAGGCGAAGGGTGCGTGTCTGGCTGTGTCCATGCCTACACATTGTCTGCTGTGGATGTGGCGAGTGAGATGCAGGTCAAGGTTGGTGAGCTTAACTCTTTTCTTCCTTTTGTGTCAGATGGGTTTGTTTCCCTGGTGGGAAGTGGTGTCAAGGTGCCGGTTAAGATACTGCGGGATACTGCTTCTTTTTACTCTTTCATCCAGGCTTCAGTGCTGCCATTTTCAGACGAAGTGACACAGCTTGCTCTGTACCAGTGTTGGGAATGGCCATGACAGTTCTGCAAGTTCCGTTGCATAATGTTATGCTGTATTCCGACCTGTTTGAAGGCCAGGTGACTGTTGGCGTGCGTCCGGCGCTGCCAATTGGGGGCATCACACAAATTTGGGGCTGGCGTTCCACCGCCTCCTGTGGTTTCATCGGTTCCGCTGGTAAGGACGCAGCCTGATGACAGCGAAGTGAACTTCCCAGAGGTTTTTACTGCATGTGCGGTAACGTGCTCCATGGCGCGTAACAACTTGGATTCTGGGTCTGCTTCTGTGAAGTTGGAGTATAGTACTTCAGAGTTGTGTGCCTTTTCATTATCTGATACCCCTCTCTGTTTCGCAGGAGGATCTGAGGGTTGAACAGCAAGCTGATCTGTTTCAGAGGTTTGTTCGAGCAGGTGATTCCTGCGGACAAGGTAAACAACTCTCGGGGTTATTTCATGCACAATGCGCTGTTGGTCAGGAAATGGGTGCCCCACGGGGACACTTTCATTGGAGATCTTATTATCCAGTTTGTGTTGCCATCTAAATACCGTGAGTTTGTTCTGAAGCTGGCTCATGATGATTCTGGACACTGGGGTGTTAGGAAAACTTATGACCGGGTCCTGCGGCATTTCTTCTGGCCGAAAATGAAAAGGGATGTTGCTGCGTATATTAAAACATGTCACAACCTGTCAACTTACTGGCGAACCTAACCAGAGTATACCACGTGCTCCTTTGACTCCGATTTACAGCCCTAGGTCAGTTGTTTGAACATTTGATCATTGTGTTGGCCCGCTGCCTCGTTCCAGATCTGGCGCAGTCTACCAGTCTACACGGTGATGTGTCAAAGTACCCATTACCCAGCTGCGTACCCATTGCGCACAATAACAGCTAGGTCTGTGGTTCGTGCTCCCACTCAATTTATTTCTATTTTTGGTATTCCAAAAATTATCCAGACTCACCAGGGTTCGAATTTCTCGTCCCATCTGTTCTCTCAGGTCCTGAGACAACTTAATATCAAGCACAATAGAAAATCTGCTTACCATGCGCAAAGTCAGAGGGCAATAGAACGTTTCCATCAAACCCTGAAATCACTGCTTATTGTGTTCAAATGGAGTCAGTTTGGGAGGAGGACTTGCCCTGGTTGTTGCTGGCCGCTAGAGAGGTTGACACAGGAGAACACTGGATTCAGTCCAAATGATTTGGTGTTTGGGCACTCGGTACGTGGTCTGCTGACTCTGTTGTGTGATCAGTGGAAAGAAGCAGACCAGCCCAAGAATGTAATTGATTATGTGAATGGTTTTCGACATAGGCTTTATGCGGCTGGGGAGTTGGCCAAATAGAACCTGTCATCCGTACAAGAAAAAATGAAAACCCTGTACGACCGACAGGCTGAGCGCCGTGTGTTTAATGTGGGGGACCAGGTACTGGCGCTGTTGCCCATTGTCACTTCGCCATTCCAAGCTAAGTTTACTGGTCCACACAAGGTGTTGAAGCAGGTGTCTGAGCATTAAAACATAATAGCCACTCCTGAACACAGAAAGGCCACTCAGCTTTGCCATGTCAATCTGTTAAAGCCATATTATGGTCGTGCGTCTGGTCTGGTTGCTGCTGAGGCTCAGTCTCATCCGAAGCCCGCGCACCCGGCATGTTCGGTGGGGAGAGAGTCTGTGGTTTCCACCCCTCAAACTGTGGCAGGGGAGCTGGAGGATGGTCTTCCTGGTCTTGATTCTGCTGTATTGCATGGATGCCTAAAGAACTCTGAGTCACTGGGCAGACTACAGGACCTGCTGGGGCATCTGCCAGAGTTGAGGCAGCCAGATTTGTCTGAACTCATCCATGCTTTTCCTTTTCTGTTTGGAGATACCCCAACCCAAACGCATCTCATTGAGCACGATATCGATGTCGGAGATGCCCAGCCAGTTCGGTTGAGATTTTATCGTGTGAATCCTGAAAAACGGAAAAATCTGGATGCTGACGTGAGGTATATGGTAGATAATGGTATTGCTGAACCATCGTTTTCCAGTTGGGCTTCATCTTGCATTATGGTTCCTAAATCTGATAACACCCCCAGGTTCTGTACAGATTTTCGTGACTCCTTTCCACTCCCACAAATGGAAGACTGTGTCGATCAGATTGGCCATGCTAAGTATGTCAGCAAGTTCAACTTGTTAGAAGGCTATTGGCCGGTCCCGCTGTCAGAGCAGGCGCGTGAGCTTTCGGCATGTATAACGTCGAATGGATTGTATTCTTATAGAGTCATGCCCTTCGGGTTGCATAATGCCCCGGAAACATTTCAGAGACTGATGACGAAAGTCCTTGGGGACTTGGGTGGATGTACGGTCTATTTACATGACGTGGTGGTTTGCTCTGATACCTGGGCCTCTCACTTGGAGCACATCCAGGCCCTGTTTAGCCGCCTAGCCGAGGCACGTCTCACTGTGAACCTCGCTAAGTGCGAGTTTGCGAGGGCTACGGTGACGTACTTGGGTCGAGTGGTTGGCCAGGGTGCTGTCCGCCCAGTGAGAGAAAAAGTGCAAGCTGTTGAAAGTTACCCTGTACCCACTACAAAGAAAGAACTGATGCACTTCTTGGGTCTAGTAGGATATTCTCGGAGTTTTTGCAGGAACTTTTCAGAAGTAGTAGTTCCGCTGACTGATCTATTGAAGTCGAAATTGACTTTTGTGTGGTCCACTACTTGCCAACAGGCATTTGAAAAGACAAAGGCACTGTTGGTTAATGCACTGGTTCTGTCTGCTCCGTGTTTTGATCGTCCGTTTTCCCTTCAGGTTGATGCTTGTCATGTGGGGGTGGGTGCTGTTCTTCTGCAGGCGGATGACTTGGATTTTGATAAACCTGTGAGCTTCTTCTCAAAAAAGTTCAACTCATACAAACTCAATTATTCGACGATTGAAAAGGAAGCATTTGCAAATATATGGGCATCAAAACATTTTGATGTGTATGTAGGTTCTGGTGTTGTGCCTGTGGTGGTCTACACTGACCACAACCCCTTACCTTTCCTTAACTCCCTGCAGTGTCCAAACCAGAGACTGATCCGGTGGTCTTTAATTTTGCAGTCATATTGGCTGGACATTAGACATATAGATAAACCTTAACCTATTAAGGGTTCGGACAATGTGGTGGCAGACGCATTGTCCAGAGCGCCTTACCAGTAATCCTCCATGTCAAGAGAATGCATGTTATCCGTTTGTCTCATCCCTGTGCTCGCTCCTTCTTCCTCTTAAATTGCTTTCCACTGATACCAGGTTGCTGAGGTGGAGGGGCATGGTGGCAGGGTTGAGTAAGCGTGGATGACAAGCATCAGGTCAGTTTTGTTTTCCTCTGGTATAGCACATTTTTGCTGAAATACATTTCTGTTTGTAGTTCTGTTAGTTAAAACTAATTTGGTATAGTGATTGGTATGTGGTTCCGGAGTTGGGACCCCGTTCTTATGGAGGGGGATGTGACGGCCTCCTGCATAGCAGGGCCTGCTGCTATGTATGTGTGTGTGTGTGGTGGGTGCGTCTGTCTGTGATTATGTTCTGTAGGTAACCAGCAAGTAGGCGGAGTCCTCTAACTGAGAGCACCTGGCCAGTCTCCCAGTGAGAGTATTTAAGATCAGCTGTCTCAGACCTTCCCTGTTGGTTCCAGCTCTGCTCGCTCTTCTCACCTGATACTGAAGACTGCACCTTGCTTGTGTTTGGTTGGCTTCAGCCTTTTTGTTAGTTTAGTTGCTTCACCCACCATCTTCCATTCATCCATCTACAGACGCACTGATAAAACTGATTTACACACCTCATAATTTAGATATGTTTGCTTTGCAGTTGTTTTTGTAAAATAAATGTATTAATTTTTCCTTAAAGACTGCACTCCACTTTTTTGTCATGGCTCACGAGCCGGGACGTGATAACGATACAGGAAGAAGTTGGATTCCCTGAATGACTGGACCAACAACAGGATCACCAGTTGCACTGAAAGCACCATATACCAGACATGCAACTGGGGACTTTGCAGGTTGCAATGCTCAAACATTGCAGTTTGGCACCGCTCTTTGCAGAGTTTGCACAGAGCTGCTCCGAACTGCAGTGACACTGTCTCTAGACCAAAAAACAGCTGGTGTCACCACAGTTTTATACACCTTTCCTTTCATTTTAGCTGAAACTATCACAAATCACACCTGACACTTTTCTCCAACCGTTCAATCCTGCCTGTACACGCTTCTTCACCTCTTCCACATTCTCCATTGCTCTGGACTGTTGACCCTAAGTACTTAAAATCCTCCACCTTTTAGATCTCTTCTTCCTGTAATGTCACTCTTCCACTTGGGTCCCTCTCATTTACACACGTGTACTGTCTTTACTGCAGCTAACCTTCATTCCTCTCCTTTCCAGGACAAACCTCCACCTCCCTTGCTTCCTCCACTTGTTCCCTGCTCTCACTATGGATCACAATGTCATCTGCAAACATCATAGTCCATGGAGATTCCCGTCTAACCTTGTCTGTCAGCCTGTCCATCACCATAGCAAACAAGGGGCTCAGAGCTGATCCCTGATGCAGTTCCACCTCCACCTTGAACTCCTCTGTCACACCTACAGCACACCTCATCACTGTCTTACAGTCCTCATACATGTCCTGCACCGCTCTAACATACTTCTCTGCAACTCCAGACTTCCTCATATAATACCACAGTTCCTCTCTGGGCACCCCGTCATAAGTTTTCTCCAGATCTACAAAAACACAATGCAGCTCCCTCTGGCCTTCTCTGTACTTCTCTTTTAACATCCACAAAGCAAATACTGCATCTGTAGCACTCTTTTTTTGGCATGAAACCATACTGCTGCTCACAAATGCTCACTTCTGCCCTTAGTCTAGCTTCAACTACTCTTTCCCATAATTTCATTGTATGGCTCATCAGCTTTATTCCTCTGTATTTACCACTACTCTGCACATCTCCTTTACTCTTGAAAATGGGCACCAGCACACTTCTCCATTCCTCATGCATTTTCTCACTATTTAAGATCCTGTTGAAGAACCTAGTCAGAAACTCTACTGCCACCTCTCCTAGACACTTCCATACCTCCACAGGTATATCATCAGGACAGAGTGCCTTTCCACTCTTCATCCTCTTCAATGCTCTCCTCACTTCATCCTGACTAATCTTTGCTACTTCCTGGTCCACAACAGCCACGTCTTCTAGGCTAGAGTTCTCTCTCATTTTCCTCGTTCATCAGCTCTTCAAAGTACTCTTTCCATCTTCCCATCACACTACTGGCACCTGTCAATGCACTTCCGTAACTTCCCTAACCTGCTGGATGTCCTTCCCATCTCTGTCCATCTGTCTTGCCCTCCTTACTGTCCAACCTAGCATACAAGTCATCATAAGCCCCTTGTTTGGCCTTTGCTACCTCTACTTTCATCTTACGCTGCGTCTCCCTATACTTCTGTCTACTCTCCTTAGTCCTCTCAGTGTCCCACTTCTTAACTAACCTCTTTTTCTGTATACACTCCTGTACCTCCTCATTCCACCACCAAAATTCCTTATCTACTTTGCTTCCAGATGACACACCAAGTACTCTCCTACCCGTCTCCCTGATTATATTAGCTGTAGTTGTCCAGTCATCTGGAAATGCTATCACGGGACCTACACCAGGCTTTTGCTACTGCCAATGTGTGTGACTACTGTCACAAAGAAATGACACAAAGTTGAGTTTCGTAGGAGGTGTGCAAGGAAGAGTCCAAAAATGTCCCGATTCAAGTCAGCACCCATTGTGACCTCACAAAGAGATTTATTGACAGTAGTGACAGACATAGCCCCAATGTAGCCGCAAGAGGGCACAAGCCAGTGTCTTATTGTGCCGGTCCCAAGCCCGGATAAATACAGAGGGTTGCGTCAGGAAGGGCATCCGGCGTAAAACATTTGCCAAATCAAATATGCGAATCAAACCTATGACTTCCATACCGGATCGGTCGAGGCCCGGGTTAACAACGACCACCATCGGCGCTGTTGACCCACAGGGCGCCGGTGGAAATTGGATTACTGTTGGTCGAAGAAGGAGAGGAGGAAAGTGCGTTCGCACGAAGAAAGAGAAGAGGAGCGCCAAGAGTATAGGACTAAGAGTAGGGACGTTGAATGTTGGAACTATGACAGGAAAAGGTAGAGAGTTGGTCGACATGATGCAGAGGAGGAAGGTAGACATACTGTGTGTCCAGGAGACCAGGTGGAAAGGTAGCAAGGCTCGAAGTTTAGGAGCAGGGTTCAAGTTGTTCTATCATGGTGTAGATGGGAAGAGAAATGGAGTAGGAGTTATCTTGAAGGAGGAGTTTGTTAGGAATGTCCTGGAGGTAAAAAGAGTGTCAGATAGAGTGATGAGTCTGAAGCTAGAAATAGAAGGTGTGATGTTCAATGTTGTTAGTGGGTATGCCCCACAGGTAGGATGTGAGCTGGAGGAGAAGGAGAAATTCTGGTTGGACTTTGATGAAGTGATGCAGAGCATACCTAGAAGTGAGAGAGTTGTCATTGGCGCAGACTTCAATGGACATGTTGGTGCAGGTAACAGAGGTGATGAGGAAGTGATGGGCAGGTTTGGTATCCAGGAGAGGAACGCAGAAGGACAGATGGTAGTTGACTTTGCAAAAAGGATGGAAATGGCTGTAGTGAATACTTTCTTCCAGAAGAGGCAGGAACATAGGGTGACCTATAAGAGTGGTGGTAGGAGCACACAGGTAGACTACATCTTGTGTAGGCGATGTAACCTGAAGGAGATCAGTGACTGTAAAGTAGTGGTAGGCGAGAGTGTAGCCAAACAGCATAGGATGGTGGTGTGTAGGATGACTCTGGTGGTGAGGAAGATGAAGAGGGCAAAGGCAGAGCAGAGGACGAAATGGTGGAAGATAAAAAAGGAAGGGTATTGCATGACCTTTAGGAAGGAGTTAAGACAGGCTCTGGGTGGTCAGGAGGTGCTTCCAGATGACTGGACAACTACAGCTAATGTGATCAGGGACACAGGTAGGAGAGTATTTGGTGTATCATCTGGAAGGAAAGTAGATAAGGAGACTTGGTGGTGGAATGAGGAGGTACAGGAGTGTATACAAAGAAAGAGGTTAGCTAAGAAGAAGTGGGACACTGAGAGGACTGAGGAGAGTAGACAGGAGTACAGGGAGATGCAGCGTAAGGTGAAGGTAGAGGTAGCAAAGGCCAAACAAGAAGCTTATGATGACTTGCATGCTCGGTTGGATAGTAAGGAGGGAGAGACTGATCTATACAGGCTGGCAAGACAGAGAGATAGAGATGGGAAGGACGTGCAGCAGGTTAGGGTGATTAAGGATAGGGATGGAAGTCTATTGACAGGTGCCAGCAGTGTGATGGGAAGATGGAAAGAGTACTTTGAAGAGTTGATGAACGTGGAAAATGAGAGAGAACAAAGACTAGAAGAGGTGACTGTTGTGGACCAGGATGTAGCAAAGATTAGCCAGGATGAAGTGAGGAGAGCACTGAAGAGGATGAAGAGTGGAAAGGCAGTCGGTCCTGATGATATACCTGTAGAGGTTTGGAAGTGTCTAGGAGAGGTGGCAGTAGAGTTTCTGACTGGGTTGTTCAACAGGATCTTAGATAGTGAGAAGATGCCTGAGGAGTGGAGGAGAAGTGTGCTGGTGCCCATTTTTAAGAACAAGGGAGATGTGCAGAGTTGTGGCAACTACAGAGGAATAAAGCTGATGAGCCATACAATGAAGTTATGGGAAAGAGTAGTGGAAGCTAGACTAAGGGCAGAAGTGAGCATTTGTGAGCAGCAGTATGGTTTCATGCCAAAAAAGAGTACTACAGATGCAGTATTTGCTTTGAGGATGTTGATAGAGAAGTACAGAGAAGGCCAGACGGAGCTGCATTGTGTTTTTGTAGATCTGGAGAAAGCTTATGACAGGGTGCCCAGAGAGGAACTGTGGTATTGTATGAGGAAGTCTGGAGTGGCAGAGAAGTATGTTAGAGCGGTGCAGGACATGTATGAGGACTGTAAGACAGTGGTGAGGTGTGCTGTAGGTGTGACAGAGGAGTTCAAGGTGGAGGTGGGACTGCATCAGGGATCAGCTCTGAGCCCCTTCTTGTTCGCTATGGTGATGGACAGGCTGACAGACGAGGTTAGACAGGAATCTCCATGGACTATGATGTTTGCAGATGACATTGTGATCTGCAGTGAGAGTAGGGACGAGGTGGAGGAGAAGTTAGAGAGGTGGAGGTTTGTCCTGGAAAGGAGAGGGATGAAGGTTAGCCTCAGTAAGACAGAGTACATGTGTGTGAATGAGAGGGACCAAAGTGGAAGAGTGAGGTTACAAGGAGAAGAGATCAAGAAGGTGGAGGATTTTAAGTACTTAGGGTCAACAGTCCAGAGCAATGGAGAGTGTGGAAAAGAGGTGAAGAAGCGTGTACAGGCAGGATGGAACAGGTGGATGAAAGTGTCAAGTGTGATGTGTGATAGAAGAGTTTCAGCTAAAATGAAAGGAAAGGTGTACAAAACTGTGGTGAGACCAGCGATGTTGTTTGGTCTAGAAACAGTGTCACTGAGCAAAAGAAAGGAGGCAGACCTGGAGGCAGCAGAGATGAAGATGCTGAGGTTCTCTTTGGGAGTGACCAGGATGGATAGGATCAGGATGAGTACATCAGAGGGACAGCACATGTTAGAGGTTTTGGAGATAAAGTCAGAGAGGCCAGACTGAGATGGTTTGGACATGTCCAGAGGAGAGATAGTGAATATATTGGCAGAAGGATGCTGAGTTTTGAACTGTCAGGCAGGAGGCCTAGAGGAAGACCACAGAGGAGGTTTATGGATGTAGTGAAAGAGGACATGAAGGTAGTTGGTGTGAGAGAAGAGGATGCAAAGGACAGGGTTAGATGGAGGCAATTGATTCGCTGTGGCGACCCCTGAAGGGAAAAGCCGAAAGGAAAAGAAGAAGTAGTGACAGACATAGCCCCACCCCCATCTACACGTGAACACCCTCCGTTTAATAGATAAGGGCATAGTCACCCCTGAGGTGAAGTTTGTGTTCAGGCTTAGGGAGCACTGTGTGGCAATGTACTGGCTCAGAGCTAGACACTGAAAGTTCCGTATTTGTTGAAGTTAACTTGAGGTACCTAGTTAGCTCCGCTTTGGTCTTTGTATGATTAGCCTGTATATGTGCGTGTGTCCGGGGTATCCTCACCACTATAGTCAACACAGACGCGGACGCACACGCCACATATTTATCTTATTTACAGCTGCGTATGGGTATGATGAAGTTGAGATGAGGCAGATGAGTGTTGGAGATGCGGTATGGAGCAGTGCTGACTGGCGCCACTGTCTTTGAAACGCTTATAAAATTGAAACAGCCCAAGTCACAGTCTTGACATAGGTCATTATACCATAGGGTAGAATCATATGATCTGTTCAACTGAGGATGTACGCGATTTCAGAGGTGGCAAGGTCATGAGGACATCATTTAGGCAAAAAAATATTTTTTGTCAAAAAAATGACTTAAGTCATTATTTTAGGAAGTTGAAGATTGGATAACTTTCTGTTATCCAATAAGGCAAATATAAATTAAATGAAAATCAGTTTACTACGACAGCACTTGCTCATTACGCATTTCATCACCAAACTTTGACTGCACTTAACACTAAGTTTCAATCAACTAATATTTACAATCAATTTAAGCATGTGTTTATGAGAGAGAGGACAGAGGAGAGATAGAGAGAGAGACGACGTTTATGTTGGAACTGTCACCACTCACCTGCTTGGATGATGAGTTTGGCACACTCATTGCAGGGGAACAAAGCCACATAGATGGTGCAACCTTTCACATCTGTGCTGTTCTTGTTCATGATGGCATTCAGCTCTGCATGACATACTGTGGGACGGAGCATCAAGAGACAACAGACTTTTTTTTTTTGTAACTCTGTTAAAAACAGAATAAAAAACAATGATAATAGTCAGCATGCAATGGGCTCTCCAGGCTATTGGGGTGTGTGAGCATGTCAAAGTAGAGCACTATGAGCTAATTTAAAAAACTTGCTCAACCATCAACGAGGTATGCAACTGTTCTTGCGTCATTTCACATTAGTGACGTCTGAATGGCACCCCATGGGGCTTCGAACCGTTTGCGACAATTGTGCCGAAAACTGTTTCATTACTCGGCGCCCCATTCATTGTGAAGGTGGGCGTCCTCTGCTGGCAAGGAACATTTTTTAATTAGAGTATAGCAACCCATCAGTCAAACTTCTGGGATATTTATCTGGTCAGTTAAGTAGCAGAGGGGGTTATTAATTCGTTTAAGCTGCTTTGTTCTTTACAAAATCAACAACAGGTGCATCGGAGGGGCAACAATGAGACGTCCCCCAAAACAGGAATGTTTTTTTAGATTGAGGCCACTGATACTTTTTTCCCCTACTCTTCTCTTTTGGCTAATTTTTTACTGACTTTCTACTGCTGTAGCTTTTCATTTGGCTTGGATCAACATCTCTTGATAGCACGGTGCGGTACTTGGGCGCTACAGAGGTAGTCCAACTCCTCCAGGATGGCACATCAATACGTGCTGTTGCAAGAAGGTTTGCTGTGTCTCCCAGCACAATCTCAAGAGCATAGAGGAGATTCCAGGAGACAGGTAGTTACTCCAGAAGAGCTGGACAAGCCCGTAGAAGGTCCTTAAACCCTCAGCAAGATAGGTATCTGCTCCTTTGTGCAAGGAGGAACAGGATGATTACTGCCAGAGCCCTACAAAATGACCTTCAGCAGGCCACTGGTGAATATTTCTGACCAAACAATCAAAAACAGGCTTCATGAGGGTGGCCTGAGGGCCCGACGTCCTGTAGTATTCCCTGTGCGCACTGTCCAGCACCGTAGAGCTCGATTAGAGTTTTTCATAGACCACCAGAATTGGCAACTATGCCACTGGTGCTCTGTGCTCTTCACCGACAAGAACAGGTTCAACCTGAGCACACTTGACAGACATGAAAGGCTCTGGAGATGTCGCGGAGAACATAAGGCTGCCTGCAACAACATTCAGCACGACCAGTTTGGTGGTGGGCGACAAGAACAGGTTCAACCTGAGCACATGTGACAGACATGAAAGGCTCTGGAGATGTCGTGGAGAATGTTATGCTGCCTGCAACAACATTCAGCACGACCGGTTTAGTGGCGGGTCAGTGATGGTCTGGGGAGGCATATCCCTGGAGGGACGCACAGACCTCTACAGGTTAGATAATGGCACCCTCACTGCTATGAGGTGTCAAGATGAAAACCTTGGACCCACAGTCACCCATTGATTAGGACCACTAAACTGTTTCACCTGATGAATGAAGCGCCAGTGTGTCAGCTGGTGAATGAAGCGCTTAAGTGTTTCAGAGCACTTGAGTGTGTCAAATGTCATCAGTCACATGGTTTTTCCATGTTTGAAATAAACTTCGAAGCAGTGGTTCACATGGGAACACTGAGTCTTGGGCGTGTATCGGAGCGCCAAAACAAAGCGGACATCTCTATTTCACATCAATATGATGAAAAGACTATTACGAACACATAAAAATTATATAATGTGATATTTCTTCTTGGAAGAGTGAGCTTACAGGGAGAAGAGATCAAGAAGGTGGAGGATTTTAAGTACTTAGGGTCAACAGTCCAGAGCAATGGAGTGTGGAAAAGAGGTGAAGAAGCGTGTACAGGCAGGATGGAACAGGTGGATGAAAGTGTCAAGTGTGATGTGTGATAGAAGAGTTTCAGCTAAAATGAAAGGAAAGGTGTACAAAACTGTGGTGAGACCAGCGATGTTGTTTAGAGTGTCTAGAGACAGTGTCACTGAGGAAAACACAGGAGGCAGAGCTGGAGGTAGCAGAGATGAAGATGCTGAGGTTCTCTCTGGGAGTGACCAGGATGGATAGGATCAGGATGAGTACATCAGAGGGACAGCATATGTTAGAGGTTTTGGAGATAAAGTCAGCGAGGCCAGACTGAGATGGTTTGGACATGTCCAGAGGAGAGATAGTGAATATATTGGCAGAAGGATGCTGAGTTTTGAACTGTCAGGCAGGAGGCCTAGAGGAAGACCACAGAGGAGGTTTATGGATGTAGTGAAAGAGGACATGAAGGTAGTTGGTGTGAGAGAAGAGGATGCAGAAGACAGGTTTACAGGCTTAGGAGGACATAAAGGACATACAAGTATCAAATATTCTAATTTTCCAATGCCATCAGGTTGTGCTTTGACATAAATGACATGTAGACTTCGATTTTTCCAGACGTGGAGGGGAAAATATTTTATTTTTGTGATCGGGGTTTGTGAAAACTGCAATATTCTTAAATATTTTATTCTGGGTTGAAGTTTTAGTTATTACGCAGAAATCTTTCGCGTACATATACAATTTTATTAGATTTTTAATGTTATTTTACAATAAACAAAGACAGAGAGAAAAATGAATGCAACAGAAACAAAAATGTTTACATTATTTATCATTTTCATTTCTGCACGACACGTGACAATTTATTGGTGGCCAATGTGATGGCTCTTTAAAAAAAGACAAAATTATACAAAATTAGATTTTTTTTTACATGTCTCCTTTGAGTCTTAAGTATTTGATCAATGATAAAAGCTTAAGTAATGAAGTAGGAAATGGATTATTTGCAAGAGTATAATTTGTTAAAATGTAATAATGATAATTGTGCATGCATTATTACCATAAGGGTATTTTGTATCAAGCCACTCCTCTGCAGATCGGGACCATGGCAGCAGGTCATCATCACAGCCGTTGGGCATACCATTGTAACCAATGCCAACGATTTTATTTTCTTGGTTTACTATGCATGCACCAACCTTCAGACAGAAAAAGAAACCTTCACAGAACCGTTTTTGTAACATTTGGTAACAAACGTGTGCGCGCGCGCACACACACACACACACACACACACACCAATAAAATCCTTATATGAAAGCACACCTGTGAATTTGGGTCTTTGCTCCTTTGGGCTGAGAGAAAGGCTACAGCCATGAAGTACTCTGGCCATTCAAGGTAGTCTTCTCTTTTCCTGGTTGTGCTGCTAGAAGGAAACAAAATAAGACAGCAAGAATGTCAAGTTCATCCTTTCATTCAATCAATCAACTTTTATTTATATATTGCTTAATCACATCAGCAGACATTTCAAAGTGCTTCAGCAGACAGACAAACCCAACAGAGCCCTCCAGAGCAAGCATAAGCGACAGCGGCGGGGAAAATCTCCCTCATTGAGACCTGTCACTCTGCCTACCCCTATTGTTACTAATTGCAAGCCTACAGGCCCCTAGTGTGTTGTGTTCAGGGGCCTGTATTTAACTATGTATGTATGCATGACCTAACCCATATGTAACTGCATGCAACTGCAGTGTACAGTGAGGAAGACAATTTCCCCATTGAGGGATGATAAAAGTGGACTATCTTCTTCTTTTGGGGATTTATTATTAACATAAACAAACTGAAATTGGACAGACAGATTTGACCTAAACCAGGTTTGTGCTTTCAATCACTACATCATCTTCTAATCTCCTGACAATATTATGATCTACAGCAGTGGTCCCCAACCCATGATCAGGAGTGGTGATCAGCTGGAGAAATAAGGTATGGCCAATAAAATTAAAGTTTGGAGTTGATAACAAATCAACTTGTGGATTATGCCCTGAATGACCTAAATATGACCCTAATAACAAATTCTAAAACAGGATGAATAAATGAAGGTTTTTTTGGTTGTTCATATTTCATATTTAAAAATAAAAAAACAAAACAAAAACAAAACATATTTCAAAAAAATAAAACATTTCAATTGAATGAACAGTAACCAAAAAAGGACTGGGCTGAAGCAAAATGCTTATATAAGCCCACCCTGGTTAACACAACTTAATCACAACAGCAAAATCAACATTCTTTTGGTTTTTAACAACATTCGCATAAATTGAATTATTCACCATTAAACATTGACTTCCCCTCAGAAAATTTACAAACATTTGTAACTTTCAATTAAGTCATATTTAATTTTTTTCTTGAATTTAGAATTTTTATCAATTTACTTTCAATTTCCAAATTATTCCAGTGTTTCACTCCTTGTACAGATACGCATCTTTGCCTGACATTTGTTCTTGCTTTAACAGATTCAAATTGTAGTAGACCTCGGATATTATATGTGCTTTTCCTTAGTTTGTAAAAGGATTGAATGGTTATAGGAATGTCTTTATTTACAATACGAAATACAATTTTTAACATATTTAACTTTATAATATCTACTAATTTCAACAGATTTGATTTTATGAAAAGTTCATTAGTGTGATCATGAAACCCTACTTTATTAATTAGTCTTATTGACCTTTTTTGCAATTTAATGAGAGGATCTATATATGTTTTATATGTGTTTCCCCAGATTTCACAGCAGTATGAAAGATATGGAAGAAAAAATGACGAGTACAATATGTGTAGAAATTGCTTATTCAATATGTGTTTAGTTTTATACAATATAACAAGTGTCTTTGATAATTTATTCCTGATATACTGTATATGTGGCTTCCAGCAGATCTGATGATCTACGATCACTCCCAGAAACCTTGTGTCATAAACCCTTTCAATTTCAATCCCGTTCCAACTCAATTTGACCTCTGTGCTTGACTTGTTGTATGCCAAAATCAGGAATTTGGTCTTTTTCCTCATTTAAAAGATAACTTATTTAAATCAAACCATTTTTAAATTTTATCAGCTCTGACTCCACCTGGGAAATTAACTGAGAAATGTCCGGTCCTGAGCAATACATATTAGTATCATCTGCAAAATTTACCAGTTTTAAGATTTCAGAAACTTTACATATGTCATTTAGATACAGAATTAATAATTTAGGCCCCAAGACAGAGCCTTGGGGTATTCCACAGGTGATTTTTTTCTGTTGTGATGCCATTCCATTGATTTCTACATATTGACGTCTGTTTTTTTAAATAACTTTTCAACCAACAATTTACAACTCCTCTGATCCCATAGCAGTTGCATTTCTGTAAAAGTAAATCATGGTCAATAGTATTAAATGCTTTATGTAAATCAATAAAAATTCCAATTGTGTTTTCTTTGTTATCTTTGTTCTTTAATACATTTTCAATAAAATCCATTACTGCAAGGGATGCTGATCTATTGTTGTGGAATCCATACTGTTGGTCATACAAAATGTTATATATTTCCAAAAAACTGTCTAGTTGATTGATGATTTTTTCTAATATTTTTGAAAATTGATCTAGTAAAGAAACCGGCCTAAAGTTGTTTACTTGTTTGTCCCCATCTTTATAGATTGGAAGGACTTTAGCCAGCTTCATTTTATCAGGGAATATTCCATTTTTAAAGGAACTGTTACAAATGTAGGTAAGAGGCTTAACTACAGAGTGGATCACCTCTTTAGTCATTGACATATCTATATTATTACTATCTGTAGATTTCTTGCTCTTACATTTTCTTACTACCTCTAACACATCACTCACACACTGGCCCAAGATACATGGAATTTGGATTCTTTTCAATGCCAACATTTTCATTTGCAACCTGTGATTGTGGTATTTGCCTTGCTAGACTTGGGCCTACATTGACAAAAAAAATCATTAAATTCATTGGCAATTTCAATTGCATCACTGATTACTTTGCCATTATTTGTTTTAAGGGATGTTTAGGGTTGTGTTGGTCAATCACTTCCTTAATGACTGACCAAGTTGCCCTAATAATTGTTTTAAACCTTTGGAGTTGCAAACTGTAGTAATTCTGTCTCTGTTCTCTGATAATTGATGTCAGTTTGTTTCTATATTGTTTGTACAATCTTTCCTTTTCTGCTGTTGGAAAATGAATGAATTTTTTATATAGCATTTTTTTCTTTCTGCATGATTTTTCCAGTCCACTTGTCATCTATTTATTCTGTCTGGTTTTGTGTTTCACTTTAATTTTCTTGGACAATATTAATCATAAATTGACATAAATGTGTCAAGAAATAGGTTATATGAGTCATTTGTGTCTTCCACATAAACCTCACTCCAGTCATGGTCACTGAGTGCTGCTTTAAAAGCTTCCATTGCATTGGGATGTCTTATTCTCTGTAACTTACAAACTTCTCCATTCTTTATCTTTAAATTAAATTCAAGAATGAAAAAAACTGACAAATGATCACTTATATCTGTCAGCAATAATCCACTCAAATCTTTGGTCAGTTAGATTAACAAAGATGTTATCAATCAAAGTTGCACTGCTGCTGGTTATTCTACTTGGTTTAGATATTAATTAAAGGTTGCTTGGATGGACAAGATTAGTACAACAAAAAATTTTAATTTTAATTTCCATCACCCAGGAAAGCTTACCGTCCAGGTAAGCTTTCCTGGGTGATGGACGGGTCCAGCTCTAAGACCTCAGCCTCTGCTTCCTCTGTGTAAGACATGGTAGCAGGATAGAGGAGATCCTCAAAGTCTTCTTTCCACCGCCCAACAATATTCTCAGTCGAGGTCAGCAGCTCTTCGCCTCTACTGTAAACAGTGTTTGCTATGCACCGCTTTCCCCTCCAGAGGCACCGAATGGTTTGCCAGAATTTCTTAAAGGCTGACCGACAGTCCTCCTTCATGGCCTCTCGGAACTCCTCCCAGACCCGAGTTTTTACCTCTGCGACTAGTCGGGCAGCAGTACGCCTGGCCTGCCAGTACCTGTCAGCAGCCTCCATTGTCCTACAATTCAACAAGATTTGATAGGACTCCTTCATACTAGCTCCTAGTGCAAGCCCAGCAAAGAGAACCTCAGCATCTTCATCTCTTCTAACTCTAGCTCTGCCTCCTGTGTTTTCCTCAGTGACACTGTCTCTAGACCAAACAACATTGCTGGTCTAACCAGTTTTGTACAGAAAGTCAACAATGTTCAAAAATTAGCAGTGCTGAGTTCAATTAGCGACGTCATTGATTATGTGGAAAAAATAGGTGTTAAACAGGTGGCCCTTAGTTAAGGATCAAGGCAACTGGTGCTGTAGATGCTGGCTGTGCATTTGTACTGTAGAAGAAGAGCATTCTTTCAATTGAGAAGTTAATAAAAGAAGGGAAAACCCATAAAAAAGTGCAAAAAATGATAGGTGCTAAAATGACATCAAACGCTTTTAATTGACAGCCAAAACCAGAATGGTGAGGAAGAAAAAGAAAACGACTACTCAAATGGATTCAAGAGTAACCAAAGTGGCGAAGGCTCAGTCTACAATCATCTCCAGGAGGATTAGAGAAGGTCTAAGGTGGTCTCTGAGTTCTCTAACAATAAGATGACATCTATGTGAAGCCAAGCTACAAGCAAAAAGCCCCCGCAAAGTTAAAAAAAAGACATGCTGAAGGGTCACATGCATGACGTCACAGTGGTTGCCCTCGCAGGGACACGCTCCCCGGAAAAAAAAGTTGCGGATCCAGTGTCTACACGACAACGCAGACCCAGCGTTTCAAAAAAAAAAAAACCCTCCTTCGCCAGCGTTTTCAAAAAGTTGCGTTTTTGTTCTGGATATTTGCGTTGTCGTGTGGACGGAAGGCGTGAACGCAACAAAAAAGTTGCGTTTTCAAAAAGTTCCGGTCATCGTGTGGACGGGGCCTGAGGAGCATGAGAGAGATCCTGACTCAAAATGACATAGTTGTTAACAAAGACGACAGCAAGAACTACACTTGCAAATACACAAGGGAAATAAAAGAAACTCACTTTGGAGGTGGTAATCAACGGGCCACTCTCCATACTGGACTGCATCACTCTCAGCATGTCTGTATCATGATTTCACAGCCACATGGGCTCACCTTGTCACAGTAATGCCATATCGTCAACGTGACTGTTTTGTGTATTCTGAGATCTGGGCAAAGCACTCAGAAAAGCAAGTAGAACACTATACCGTACTGAAGTGGTCTCTAGCTGTCCTTTGAGTGGTGTTGGCAGACTTGTATTTTGCCTGGAACAAGGAGGTGTAGTTGAGGGCAGAATTTTCATTTTTGAGTTAACTATGCCATGTTCTTCTCCATATCTTTGTTTGTAATGAAATGGATTAAATGATTAAATGATTTTCTAAATTAAAATAGTATAATGTTTCTAACCAACAGTGTTAATATACTTATTATTATTTTCAAAGTCAGTCACCTCATTTCTGAAATGTATCATTACTGCAACAGGTGGGTATTTGACATGAATTCGATGAGTAAAAAAAAATTGTTTGCTTTTAAATCCATGTGCACAATAAACATGTTAACTTCTTTAAAATTTACCAAATTGGCATGGTGGCGCAGTGGTTAGCGCTGTCGCCTCACAACACGGTGGGTCCGGGTTTGAGTCCCGCTCTGTGCGGGGTTCACATGCTCTTCCCATGTCCGCGTGGGTTCTCTCCGGGTTCTCGGGTTTCCGTCCACCTCCAAAAGCATGCGCTTCAGGTTGATTGGCCGGTCCCAAATTGCCCGTAGGAGTGAGTGTGTGTGTGTTTGTATGTCCTTGTATGTGGCTCCGCGGCGATTTTTAAGGACATGTTTTGGAAAATATGTTCAAGTTGTTAAATTGTTAGAAAATATTTTTAATTAACGGTCAAAGACTCGAGTCTTTGTTATTGATTCAAAAATGAAAATTTGTTGAATTCTTTCAAAAATTCCATTCTTGAAATCCTTGAAACCAAAATTTCATGAGAATGATTCTGGTATTATGGGTGACTGCTCTTGAAAACGGCTGACAGCCAGGAGTTAAGAAAGCTAAACTGTATATGCAAGAGTTCAACAAACATCAGACTCCTCAGCAGTATTGTGGAATCACATACAGTATATTCCATTGGGCTTCACTGCATATCTTCTCTCCACATCATCCGTCTGTGAAAAAATGATTATCACCCCTAAACATTTAGGAACAAAATGCTTCGGTACAACATTTGACATGAGTGCTCAGATAGCGTAAACCATCGTCAAGGCCAGAGAAATTGGAGGTGGACGTTTATTCTAATTTGATAGCCATGTGCTTTGCATACGTTGGGTGTTATAAGAAGAAAAAAAGATGAGAACTGCTCTGTCACACAGTGTCAATCTGGTGAATTTCAGGCAAATCCTTTCATCATTTTAGGTAATGCTGTTAACAGATAAACAAGCACAACCAATCACACAGGTAACATAGACAAGAAGCAATTATATGGTGTCATTTAACAACTTGGTTGTTCTATTACAAAATAATTCAATTATCCTGTTGAATACTAAATTAGTTGGATCAAAATATTTTTAGTAATGTGAGGGTCTTTTGTTCAAGTAGGTCATTCAAACTTTTGCACCAGTCTTTATTGGTGGTTTTTGACAGCTGTTACTTGTTTTACATGTTTGAATACTCAAATATGTTTCTTGGGTTAATGTTTTGAATATATACATCAGGATAATGTTTTTAATCTCTACATCAAATACAACATTCTATAATGCGTCCGTAACTCAACTGTACTCTGCAAATTTGGAAATAATCTCTGCACCGTTGCCGTTTACCACATTGAATTTATCTCAACCAGGTTTATGGCTGCCGGAAAATAACATGCACACGCATTTATCAGGATTACCTGAAGTAGTCAGTTCCATTAAAAGTCCTTATGTCCCCAATTTTAATTACAAATTGATTAAAAATAGTTCTTTGACCTAATTTGACGATACTTGTTTTTATGTCATTGATAAAACAGGCACCAATTTGTGTTTGTGTTTCGACAGGAACCACACTCGACTGTGTTTAATTCTTAGTGTTGTTTGGTTCAGTGTGAAAACGTGGCAATACATTACCATTCAGGGCGAGCAGACAGCGGTGGATGAATGTCTTCCATACTTTCTCAAAAGCTTCGGTTTCCCGACGTTTACTGCCTTTTCTCTGGATTGGGTTATATGAAGAGAAATCATAGGACACTACGAAGTTCAACTAAAACAACAATATGGAAGGAGGAAATAATCTCCCGCCCTGGGTTAGGATTATTTTTTGCCCCGATATTTGCCTTCAAGGAAACAACGTGACCATATCCCTTTCTCCCGAATACAGCAATCATTAAATTAAATTATCTTCAAATTCTGGGGTTAAATTTGTAGTGAGCAATACTGCCTAGAGAACTGCACACGTCTTCTTTACAGTTAGGAAGCACCTGGGAAGTCTAGACAGGGGAATAATTTCACCTGGCCCAATCGCAAGTCTCCTTTTTAACCCTATGTTTGGTTTTCGTGTGCCCTCAACTTTTTGACCGTCAAATTTAACGATGGGTCGTGGTGGGAATCATTTAAGAAACGGGTAGTGATGGCGAGATGAAGCCTTCGAACCACTTCAGGCAACTGGTTCGAGTAATGGTTATATTCTTGACGCTGCATGTGCACACAAAACCACCTGCTGGCCTTGGATACCATTACAGGCAGCTGTGATGTCTTCCTGTAAGATCCATTCTGACATCTGTTTGGGCTCCTGGAACTGACTATGTACTACGAAAAGATGTACATAGTCACTTTGTCAATTAATTGACAAAGTGACTATGTAATTATCATACACTTTGTCAATTAATTGACAAAGCGTATGATAATTTATATATATATATATATATATATATATATATATATATATATATATTCAATGAGTTTCCTTTCTTTTCATGACTATTGACATTGTAGATTCACACTGAAGGCATCAAAACTATGAATTAACACATGTGGAAATATGTACTTAACAAAAAAGTGTAAAACAACTGAAAATACACCTTATATTCTTGTTACTTCTGAGTTTTTGCTCTGATTATATTCTAGTTACTTCTGACCTTTTGCTCTGATTACTGCATTGCACACAGTCTGCATTCTCTTGATGAGCTTCAAGAGGTAGTCACCTGAAATTGTTTTCACTTCACAGGTGTGCCCTGTGAGGTTTAATAAGTGGGATTTCTGCCTTATAAATGGGGTTGGGACCATCAGTTGTGTTGTGCAGAAGTCAGGTGGATACACAGCTGATAGGATAGTCCTACTGAATAGACTGTTAGCTGCTTTTTTCTTGCCATAATACAAATTCTAAGTAAAGAAAAACGAGTGGCCATCATTACTTTAAGAAATGAAGGTCAGTCAGTCCGAAAAATTGGGAAAACTTTGAAAGTGTCCCCAAGTGCAGTCATCAAGCGCTATAAAGAAAGTGGCTCACATGACGACCGCCCCAGGAAAGGAGGACCAAGAGTCACCTCTGCTGTGGAGGATAAGTTCATCCGAGTCACCAGCCTCAGAAATCACAGGTTAACAGCAGCTCAGATTAGAGACCAGGTCAATACCACACAGAGTTCTAGCAGCAGACACATCTCTAGAACAGCTGTTAAGAGGAGACTGTGTGAATCAGGCCTTCATGGTAGAATAGCTGCGAGGAAACCACTGCTAAGGACAGGCAACAAGCAGAAGAGACTTGTTTGGGCTAAAGAACACAAGGAATGGACATTAGACCAGTGGAAATCTGTGCTTTGGTCTGAGGAGTCCAAATCTGAGATCTTTGGTTCCAACCACTGTGTCTGTGTGTGACGCAGAAAAGGTGAACGGATGGACTCTACATGCCTGGTTCCCACCGTGAAGCATGGAGGAGGTGTGATGGTGTGGGGGTGCTTTGCTGGTGACGCTGTTGGGGATTTGTTCAAAATTGAGGGCATACTGAACCAGCATGGCTACCACAGCATCTTGCAGTGGCATGCTATTCCATCCGGTTTGCGTTTAGTTGGACCGTAATTTATTTTTCAACAGGACAATGACCCCAAACACCTCCAGGCTGTGTAAGGGCTATTTGACCAAGAAGGAAAGTGATGTCGTGCTGCGCCAGATGACCTGGCCTCCACAGTCACCGGACCTGAACCCAAGTGAGATGGTTTGGGGTGTGCTGGACCACAGAGTGAAGGCAAAAGGGCAGAAGGCAACAAGTGCTAAGCATCTCTGGGAACTCCTTCAGGACTGTTGGAAGACCATTTCTGGTGACTACCTCTTGAAGCTCATCAAGAGAATGCCAAGAGTGTGCGGAGCAGTAATCAAAGCAAAAGGTGGCTACTTTGAAGAACCTAGAATATAAGACATTTTTCAGTTGTTTCACACTTTTTTGTCAAAACTATGAATTAATACATCAATAGTTTTGATGCCTTCAGTGTGAATCTACAATTTTCATAGTCATGAAAATAAAGAAAACTCTTTGAATGAGAGGGTGTGTACAAACTTTTGGTCTGTATATATATATATATATATATATATATATATATATATATATATATATATATATTAGTGCTGTCAGGTGATTAAAAAAATTAATCTAATTACAAGATTTATAATTAATTAATCTAATTAATCGCATTTTAATCTAATACCTGCTAAAGGCCCCCAAATAAAGAATTTGAATTCTAGGACATTACAAAATTGTAGTGCATGACTAATCCATAGAATACACCAAGAAGAGAAGATTTGAAATCCACATTTTATAGGTTAAGTGTGCTTTATAAATGAAATTCAAAAGAAAAAAGGCCAAGCACATCAGCAAACCAATTAGGCCAGGTGCATTTCTCAAAAATGCAATACAAATACATTTAAATAAAATAAATACATGCCCCTAAATAAGGCAGCAGGCATTTTCTTTAGAAGGGTAAGCTAACGTTACAGGAACCGACAAGCCAACTCTGTGTCCTTGACATGTTTTGCATTTACTTGATACGTTAGGCTGGAGCTGCTTCGGTGATATTAAAATTATCTTTTACAAAAGGTACAAAAAATAATCCTCTCCAAGGAACCATCACATTATCGTGGTGAAGAGGTCTGTGTGCCCTAAGGATCCTGGGAGCTATGTTGTCGGGGCCCACGTCTGGAGCCAGGCCTGGACGGAGGGCCCATCAGCGAGCGCCTGGTGGCTGGGTCTGCCACGAGGGTCTGCCACTTTTCAGGCTCAGCCTGAAAAGGCAACGTGAACTCTTCCCACACCTGTGGACCCACCACCCGCAGGGCAGACTGATGGAGTCGGGTGCGCTGCCATATGGGTGGCAGTGATAACAGGGGGTCACGATGGACCAGACTCGGGTGGCAGAAGCTGCCGTTGGGGACATGGAATGTCACCTCACTGGCGGAGAAGGAGCCGGAGCTTGTGTTGGAGGTGGAGTGTTACCAGTTGGATCTGGTGGGGCTTACCTCCACGCATAGCCTCGGTTCTGGATCCAAACTCCTGAATAGGGGTTGGACCTTGTTTTACTCCGGAGTTGCGTCAGGCATGAGGCGCAGGGCGGGTGTGGGGATACTCACAAGCCCCCGGCTGAGTGCCGCTGTGTTGGAGTTTACCCTGGTGGATGAGAGGGTCACTTCCCTACGCCTTAAGGCTGTGGGAGGGAAAACTCCCTCCCACAAATATCAGTTCAGAGTATTCGGCCTTCTCGGGGTCCCTAAATGGAGTCCTTGAAGGAATCCCTGCAGGAGACTCCATTGTTCTCCTGGGGGACTTCACTTGCACACGTTGGCAATGATGGAGACACTTGGAGGGGCGTGATTGGGAGGAATAGCCTCCCTGATCTAAACCCGAGCGGTGTTATGTTGTTGGACTTCTGTGCTAGTCACGGATTGTTCATAACTAACACCATGTTCGAATACAAGGATGCTCACAAGTGTACCTGGTACCAGAGCACCCTGGGTCGGAGGTCAATGATTGATCTTGTGATTGTATCATCTGACCTTCGACCGTGTGTTTTGGACACTCCGGTGAAGAGAGGGGCAGAGCTGTCAACTGATCACCACCTGGTGGTGAGTTGGGTCCGTTGGCGGGGACAACCTTTGGATAGACCTGGTAAGCCCAAACGAGTAGTGCGAGTGAACTGGGAACGTCTGGAGGAGGATTCAGTCCGCGAGGCCTTCAATTCACACCTCCGAAGGAGCTTCTCGTGCATCCCTGTGGAGGCTGGGGGCATTGAACCTGAATGGTCGATGTTCAAAGCTTCCAACTGCTGAAGCTGCATTTGAGAGCTGTGGTCTCAAGGTCTTGGGTGCCTCAAGAGGCGATAACCCTCGAACACCGTGGTGGACCCCGGTGATCAGGGAAGCCGTCTGACTGAAGAAGGAGGCCTTCAGGGGCATGTTGTCCCTGGGGACTCCTGAAGCAGTTGCAGGGTACCGACAGGCCAAAAGGACTGCAGCCTCAGTTGTGATGGAGGCAAAACAGGGTGTGGGAGGAGTTCGGAGAGGCCATGGAGAGGGACTATCGGACGGCACCAAAGTTGTTCTGGAGGACTGTCCAACACCTCAGGAGGGGGAAACGGGGGACCATCCAAGCTGTGTACAGCAACGATGGGACACTGTTGACTTCGACTGAGGAGGTTGTCGGTCGGTGGAAGGAACACTTTGAGGAACTCCTGAATCCAACTACCCCAACTGACCCGTCCTCTGTTGCAGAGGCAGAGCTGGAGGATGCTGGGGGATCAGAGTCAATCTCTCGGGGCGAAGTCACCGAGGTAGTTAAACAAATTCACGGTGGCAAAGCCCCGAGTGTTGATGAGATTTGCCCGGAAATGCTGAAGGCTCTGGGTGTTGAGGGGCTGTCATGGATGACACGCCTCTTTAACATTGCGTGGAAGTCTGGGACAGTGCCGAAAGAGTGGCAGACTGGGGTGGTGGTTCCTCTTTTTTAAAAGGGAGACCAGAGGGTGTGTGCCAACTACAGGGGCATCGCACTCCTCAGCCTCCTTGGGAAAGTTTACTCCAAGGTGCTGGAAAGGAGGGTCCGGCTGATTGTCGAGCCTCAGATTGAGGAGGAACAATGTGGGTTCCGTCCTGGTCGTGGAACAACAGACCAGCATTTTACTCTCACAGGGATCCTAGAGGGGGCTTGGGAGTATGCCCATCCAGTCTACGTGTGTTTTGGAGAAGGCGTATGATCGAGTCCTGTGGGAATATATATATAGTCCTGTGATATACTGTGGGAAGTACTGCGGGAGTATGGGGTGAGGGGGCCTCTCCTCAGGGCCATCCAATCCCTGTACGCCCAAAGTGAGAGCTGCGTTCGGGTTCTCGGCAGTAAGTCGGACTTGTTCCGAGTAGCTGTTGGCCTTCGCCAGGGCTGCGCTTTATCACCAATTCTGTTCGTGATTTTAATGGACAGGATATCGAGGCGTAGTCGTGGTGAGGAGGCTTTACAGTTTGGTGGCCTGAGGATTGCATCGCTACTTTTTGCAGATGATGTGGTCCTGTTTACTTCATCAGCCTGTGACCTGCAGTGCTCACTGGTCAGGTTTGCAGCCGAGTGTCCTTCCACAAGTGAAGGAGTTTAAGTATCTTGGGGTCCTGTTCACGAGTGAGGGAACAATGGAGCGTGACATTGGACGGAGAATTGGGGCAGCAGGAGCGGCATTGCAGTCGCTTTACTGCACTGTTGTCACAAAGAGGGAGCTAAGCCGAGAGGTGAAGCTCTCCATCTACCGTTCAATCCTTGTTCCTACTCTCACCTATGGTCATGAGCGATGGGTCATGACCGAAAGAATGAGATCGCAGATACAAGCGGCTGAAATGGGCTTTCTCAGGCGGATAGCTGGTGTCTCCCTTAGAGATAGGGTGAGAAACACTGCTGTTCATGAGGGGCTCAGAGTAGAGCTGCTGCTCCTTCGCATGGAAAAGAGTCAGTTGAGGTGGTTTGGGCATGTGGTGCGGATGCCTCCAGGACACCTCCCTAGGGAGGTGTTTCTGGCACATCCAGCTGGGAGGAGACCTCGGGGCAGACCCAGGACCAGGTGGAGGGATTATATCTCAACACTGGCCTGGGAACGCCTTGGGATCCCCCAGTCAGAGCTGGTGGATGTGGCCGGGGAAAGGGAAGTTTGGGGCTCCCTGTTGAAGCTGCTGCCCCCGCGACCCGACTACGGATAAGCGGTGGAAGATGGATGGATGGATGGATGGACAAATAATAATAATAATAATAATGGATTAGATTTATATAGCGCTTTTCTGGACACTCAAAGACGCTTTACATCGGGTCCATTATTCATTCACTCCTCATTCATACTTAGTGATGGTAAGCTACGTGTGGAACCACAGCTGCCCTGTGGACGGAGGCGTCGACAACGCAGATTGGCAGCGCAGAATCACTGCATTTTTGTTGATAGTCCCGTTTTTGTTCTTTTTATAAATAAACTCGCCCAAAGGTCCGAGTGGGCTTGCCTCGCTCTCCTGTGTCGCGTCCATCTCTGTTGTCAGTCACCCTGCTTTTTACGAGTGGTGCAGGTACGAAGTGAGAGCCCATTGAGAGCCTACGGGTCTCTCAATGGGCCAAATTTAAAATGCTTGCGTATTGACTTGCCACTCACGATTAATTGCGTTAATTTTTAGAGCACGTTAATTTGCAGCGTAATTAATTAATCTAATTAACGCATTAAAGTGACAGCCCTAATATAAATATATATATATAAATATATATGTATATATTCCATGATGGCGGCGCACAGGGTTGCAGCGGCTTCTGGAGCTCCCGCTGTAATGCCCATTTTTAGCGCTTTAAGGAACAATCTGAACAGCAGCTTAGCAACAAATGTGAAGTACAGCCCAGCTGAACTGTACTTCATCAGAAACAACGACATCAATTTCACCAATTTTGAAAGCTACTCTTGGCAGACTGGGGATACTCAGAAGGCAGGAGGAGCGGCGCGGGGGGGCCCGAGGATGAATCCAGCTAAAATCCAGCAGACCACCAATCCCCTCACTCTGGCCAATGTCTGTCCTTTGGACAATAAAATGGACATGCTATGCCTCCGGCTGCGGGTCTGGGAGGAGATGAGGAGCTGCTGTGTGGTCTGCCTGACGGAAACCTGGCTAAACAACAGCATGCCAGACTCTGCTTTCCAGATCGACGGATTACAGGTGTTCCTAGCGGACTGGGACTATCGATCCAGGAAAACACGTGGGGGAGGACTGTGTGCATATGTGAACAGGGGTTGGTGCACAAACAGTGAACTGGTTAAGAGCTACTGCGCTGAGGCGATAGAACACGTGACTGTTAAATGCCGGCCGCATTATCTGCCTTGTGAGTTCACGGCGATGTTCGTCACCATTGTTTACATCCCGCCGGGTGCTAATGCTAACGCTAACGGTAACGAAGCGTTACGTGAGCTGCACGACACCATCAGCTCACTGCAGACCAGGCACCCGGAGGCATTTTACGTGGTCGCAGGAGACCTCAACCACGTAAGACTAACAGACACACTGCCTAGTTTTTACCAGCACGTCACCATCACCACACAAGGGAACAACACACTGGACTGTGTATATTCCAACCTACGCGGCGCATACAGGTCCCTCCCCCGACCACACCTCGGCCTATCAGACCACATCTCCATCCTGATGGCTCCAGCATATCGTCCCCGGGTGAAATGCCTCAAACCCACGAGAAAAACTGTCACTGTGTGGCCCCAGGATGCAGCCACGGTGCTCCAGGACTGCTTCCAACACAGAGACTGGCAGATGTCCAGGGAGGCAGCCACACAGGGGGGGAGAGGTGAACCTGGAGGAATACACTTCCTCTGTCCCCGGGTTCATCTCCAAGTGTGCGTACGATGTCACTAACACCAGAACGATCACCGTCTACCCGAACCAGAAGCCCTGGCTGAAGGTGAGAGCTCTGCTGAAGGCCAGGGATGCTGTGTTCAGGGCGGGGGAGGCATAGGCACTAAGGGCAGCGAGGAGGGCTCTGGATAAGGGAATAAAGGAGGCCAAATCCACTTATGCTCTAAAGAGCCAGGGTCACCTGACGTCAGGGGACCCACGGAGCATGTGGAAGGGCATCAAGTGCATCACTAACTTTAACACCAGGAATGCACAGGGCCTGACAGACACCTCCCTAGCAGATACCCTCAATAAATTTTATGCCCGCTTTGAGGACCCCAACACCCCCCCCCCCAGCACCAAACTAACCCCCCCCCCCCGACACGCCCCTCAGTGTGACCACAGAGGATGTGAGGAGGACCTTGCAAAAGATCAACCCTCGCAAGGCTGCAGGCCCCGACGGCGTCCCAGGGAGAGTACTGAAGGGCTGTTCCCACCAGCTAGCAGAGGTGTTAACAGACATCTTCAACACCTGACTGCAGCTAGCAATCGTCCCCAGCTGCCTGAAGTCCGCCACCATCATCCCGGTCCCCAAAGGCCACTCGGTGAAGGAGCTGAATGACTATCGGCCTGTGGCCCTCACCCCGATAGTCATGAAGTGCTTTGAGAAGCCGGTCATGGCACACATAAAAGACTCCATAGACATAACAGTGGACCCCCACCAATATGCCTACAGGAGGAACTGCTCCACCGACGATGCCATCTCCTCTGTAGTCCACTCATCCCTCACCCATCTGGAGAGAAAGGACTCTTACATCCGCCTGCTCTTCCTGGATTTCACCTCCACATTCAACACCATCATACCCCAGACCCTGGTGCAGAAACTGGCAGAGCTTGGACTGTCTGCAACCACAGGGAACTGGGTCCTGGACTTCCTGGCAGACAGATCACAGACTGTCAGGATCAACAACACGGTCTCCTCCCCCATCACCATCAGCACCGGCTCCCCACAGGGTTGTTCACCCTACTGACATATGACTTTTCAGCAAAACACCCGAGCTGTCATATAGTAAAGTTTGCAGACGACACAGTAGTGGTGGTACGCATCCAGAACAATGATGAGTTTGAATACAGAGAGGAGGTGGAACACCTGGTGCACTGGTGCACACGCAGCAACCTCGGCATCAACGTGGGGAAGACCAAGGAGATGGTGGTGGACTTCAGGAGGAAAAGACACTCCCCTCCCCCCCTGCACATCGGAGGAGCAGCTGTGGAAGTGGTCCCCATGCTACAGGTACTTAGGGGTTCATCTCACTGAGGTCCTCAACTGGAGCTGTAACACTTCCTACCTGCTCAGGAAGGCCCACCAGCGGCTCTACTTCCTCAGGAAGCTGAGGCGTGCTGGACTGGGGAGTGCCGTCCTGAAGGCCTTCTACAGGGGTGCAGTGGAGAGCATCTTCACCACCAGCATCACTGTGTGGCACGGCAGCTGCTCTGCAGCAGACAGGAAAGCTCTGCAGAGGGTTGTGAAGGTCGCACAGAGGACTGTAGGGGGTGGCCTACCTACCATCACAGAAATCTACACAAGTATGTGTAGAAGGAGGGCCACCCAAATCATGACAGACCCCACCCACCCAGCACACTGTCTGTTCCAACTCGTCCCCTCAGGCAGGAGACTACGGAGCATCCGGAGCAGGACCACCAGGCTGAGAAACAGCTTCTTTCCAGAGGCTGTTAGACAGCTGAACTCCTGTGGTGCTCTGTAGTCACCCTCACGACGCCCCGTGTGTCACCACAGACACACGGGGATTTGCTGCAATATGGTGCTTCATCAGGTGCAACAGATGGAGCATCTACACACTTAAGCTGCTACATTGTAAATACATTTTGCTGTTCAGACACTTTTCAATTTACACTTCTATCTAGCATTCTTAACTTTTCTCTGTTCTCTTATTTATCTTCCATTTTTAACCCCTTATTTCTTAACTTGTCTTATGTATCGACCGGGTTTACTGGGACCTTCAGAGACGCATTTCGTACAGTCATATGGGAAAACGTATGTCAGCATGACAAATAAAGACTCTGATTCTCTGATCTATATACTGTATATATGTATATATATATATATATATATATATATATATATATATATATATATATATATATATATATATATATATATATATATATATATATATATATATATATACACACACACACAGTATACAGGCAGCACGGTGGTGCAGTGGTATATTATATATATATATATATATATACATATATATATAATTAACACGCTATAAAATCTTGAGTAGCAGGTCAAATTGTATAGTAATGAAACATATCAAAAAAATGTAAAAGAAAGAAGCAAACGTGAGAAAGAAAGTGTTAGGTACGATCCTGTGACGCTCTTATTTTGGGACTTCTTGTTGTACCCGGAAGTGGTTTCATGTAAATATAATGCTCTTGTTCTGTTGAGTGGACGTGTGTAATGTGCCAGTGTTCAATTGTGTGTTCAGGTGAGCGTAGCGGGCTCCGGTTCAATAAAGAAGAGAAAAACTTATTTCGTTCCACTGATCATTCACCACGCACATTCCGGATGAGCAAGTCTGGTATTGTAACAGAAAGAAAGGAAACAAAAACATTGACGTAATCAGGTTAGCCTAAGGTACAAGTTACCATTGTCTTTTGGACAGAAGTTTACGGTACTGTAACATAGGCAATGGAACGCAAATTAAAGGGCCTTATTATGAAAATCACACTTTTTCAGGTCTCTACATATACATAGTGGTCCTCCCTAACCTGACCAACTCCTAGAATCTGGTAAACAAACACTTCCTGCATCAATAGATATTTGGAGTTTTGGGAAGTCATGGCTCTGAGCGGCTCGATTCGACCATAAAGCGCTCGAATCGGTATTCTTGACGTCAGACTTTGCACTCTGTGCTATTGGACAGAGTATTGGACGATAGGTATTGGTTGACATGCGCAAGGGCGTGGCCATCCCCAAGACTGACTTCTTTGCGTGCTTCGGACATGAGGCAGCTGTCTGTTAAAATGGCGTCCTTGAGAAGGAGATAGGGTAGTTGCTCAGTTGTTGATTGTACAAATAAACACCAGTGTTTATTTTTCATTCCATGCAAAGAAGAACAGAACAGACCATGGTTGCGTTTCATTTTTAATGGCTATGTGCGGCTACATCGCCTGCACATTTGTTTGTGTATGGAACCACTTCACTCCAGCCTGTTTTAGCAATGAGGGTCAGTACAGCCGGGGCTTTGCCCGAGACTGATCTTCATTCAAGGATCACTCGCAACCATACAGGACTAAGGAACTGCACGCTGGTTACAGGTAAGTCTCACCACATTTATCTTTTTAGCAGTTGTCTGTTAGCATGAGTAATCGAGTGCCATTTGGCTAATTAGGTAGTACTGCTTTGTTTTACGTTTGCGTGTGTGCTCCAACACGTGTGTATGCTGGACCTTCAGTATCTAGGTACAACACACATAAGTTGGACTCACATTTTATCTTTTTTCATTTTGTCTGTTAACATGAATGAAGTCACGTTATGCTAGGCTATGTAGAGAGCTCTCCTTTGTTTTGTGTTTGTGCATTGCGTGTGTGCACGCTCCAACACGTGTGTGCGTGCTGGACCTACGGTAGGTACAACACACAGAAGTTGGTTCATATTTTCTTGTTGTTTGTTAGCATGAATGAAGTCATGCTATGCTAGGCTATGTAGGGAGGTCTCCTTTGTTTCGCATTTACGTATTTCGTGTGTGCGCGCACGCTCCCACGTGTGTGCGTGCCGGACCTACAGTATAAAGCTAAAACGCACGTCAGTTGGTCTCATATTTTCTTTCCTATTATTTGTCAGCATAAATAAAGTCAACTTATGCTAGGCTAAGCAGGGAGTTGTGCTTTGTCTTGTATTTGCGTGTGTGTGCGCACATGTTAGTCAATTGTTTGTTGGTCGTCATTGCGACAACGCACACAGGTCTGTCCTCCTTATCCAAAATCAGAACATTGGTGTCCTGAAATTAGTCTCTCTCATCCATGTGCATCTGTAACCCAGAAGAAGGAACAATTCATTTGGCGTTTCTAGTCGTCTCCTAGCGACCGTCTGGGCGTCACATGACCCCACGCAGCCTATCTGTGCCCATAAAACGGCGTCGCAGAAGTGAGTCGGGTGATGCGAGAGGGGCCGTGAGGAGACGGACAACGCCGAATTCTTAAAGTTTTGATTTCACCGTGAAAACCGTTTGAAACGTTTTCGACTTATTGCCTGTATGTCAACTTGTGAGAGCCGACTACAGCGCGACTACGTTCGTGTAACGGCGGAACCGGTGAGTTGCGCTAACCGTAAGCTTTTAGGCCGTATGCATACAATGGGGTTAGCGAGCGTAAATATGCCCGTTTCTCATGTATGTATTTAAGTGTATCTTCGGTCATACACTTTAAAAAGGAACAAAGTTAATATTGTACAGTATTAATTGTGATGCGACCTGCATTATTTATTGATTTTTGATTGATTACTTGATTGATATACTGTATATATACTGTGTATATATGTAATTGGTGTACACCGAGCTGAAACTGGTCCTGTTCCTTTTTATTCAGGCCAGGTGTGGATGGCGAGCTAAAGAAAGAAAGAACTTGGACAAAAATCCTTGTGAATTGTATTTTGCGGTCTGTCCCACACACTCACAATCACACATTCCCTTCCCTCACTTTGCACACTATCCCTCTGGAAATCCTGCTCAAGTCAACACTGGTACAACCCCGTGTTGTGGACAACCTGAACTTTTGTTTTGCACGATGCGCACATGGACTGAAACCAAATTAAGTGGGCTCATTGGACTTTAGAATTGAATGTATTAATTGAATGTATGCATTTGATGGCATTGATTTTTTTGTTTTCCCTGAATCTAATTTAAGTTAGAAATATCATTTGTTTTTTTCTTTGTGAAAATAGCCATTCCTTGTGTTCTATAATTTTTTAAAATATATGGTACCAAATTCAAACCTCAGTCTCTTCCTCTCTGCACTCCTAGAGCCGAACCAAATCTTCTGATCAAGCCCAATTTGATATTGTTAATTTGTTAATGTATGCATACATATGCTACACATCCTTTCAGCCTACAGCTTCAAAGGACGTGGCGCCAAACTGACCCAGTGGACACCCATACTGTTGGTACACAGCTGTCCTTCAGGACTTCATTCCCACTATAGAAGTAAAGGTATGTACAAGTCATATTACATACAATGTTTTAATAAAATTGGTTAGACTAATTTTCTAAATATTGTTGTCTACAGGTGTTAGTGAGTGCACATGTGTTGATAGTAGTTCAGTAAAAAATAAGTATTTTTTATTAGAATATTCCAGCAAGACAGTAAGTGAAGAGTTCAGTATGAACATTTTTGAGACAGATTCATGTATGTCAGATGATATTGCTTTGGCTCCTTATTTCGTTATGTTTGGTGTACCCCTCTACAAGATCCACTTTCCAAAGGTTTTTGAAGGGACAATGCAGAGTCAAACCTCACAAGACAGAGCCAACATTCTGTTAGTGTTGCAATATTTTAATATTTCAAGCAAACATGTTTTGAAATTCTGTTGGTAATTGCTCACAACAAAACACGGTAAAAAGTAACCATACAAATAAATTAGTAGCAAGTACCAGGATGTATTTTGAACAAAATTTTTCTAAACAATGAATCAAACAATATCAATAACAGTAAAGATATATCTTTGTGTTTTATTGAACAGGTTTTGTAGCTGACATGTTGGACCTCATATTTGACAAAGTCTTGGTGGACCCCATGCCATACACAAATGAGATGTCCATTCCTCTCCCTGAAAATCTGTCTGCCCAGTATGAGTGTCCGGACAAGGAGGAGGTCATTGCCAGCTACATGACCAGGTTCAACCAAGACTCGGTCTAAATCCAGGGTAGTGGCCTTTGTCTTCAGGAAACTCTCGGCGTATGTGAAGGACCACACAGTCTGGAATAACGACCCGGATTCTGCACCCTAAGTAGCCCCAGCACCAGCCAACAAAGGTGCGATAGGCCAGATGTCTGCACCGTCTACAGAAAAAGGACACAAAATTATTTATTTCACAATGTTTTCAATCCTGAGTATTACAACTGTTGTTGATTTCCTGATAGGATGGCCCTGTGTTCTCATTATTGTTATTGGATGTATTGTTTTATGTAAATAAATGCTTGTATATGTCAACAGAAATGGATTGTGAATACCAAAAAATGTTCAACATGTCTATTAATAAGACAAATCAAGTTGTCGCAAATACAATATATTAAACTTTATTGTACCTATATTTGTCATGTGTTACTGCCTGATGAAGCAAAATAAGACATAACTGTAGTTTTTATTCTGACATTTTTCAAAGAACGACTTACCGATGTATTGGTCTCAGACGTGAAGGGCCATACTCAGCCCTGAGTACGTGACCGGCCGTTTGTAGGGTGTACACGTTTAGGCACACAGGCTGGAACCCAGGATGTTGAGTCATGCACGGAACCTCATCAACCTCCTGCAGATGGCTCCGAACCTACAGTGAAAAACATGGTAAAGGTTATTTGAATTTATAATTGTGAAAGTAGCCAAATAGAGACATAACTTTGTGGTTTAGCTGTGAGCTTGCTACCTGTGTTATTTCCAAACAGAAGAGGTTTTCTGCTTCCTTTGGCATCCGTTCAGTGTTCACAGGAACACCTGTTTAATAAACAGAAGGTGACATCTCAAAATAGAGTAGATAAAGGCATCACTGCAATATGGTTACATCATTTCACCATTAACCTGGTGTGATGTGACAAGTGTTAGCTCCGTGTGTCTTGTCACAGAGGACTGCCTCAAATATTTTGCAGCTTAGGAACGGATTAAATCAATGTCATAAAAATAAAGTAACTTAGCCGTGAGCAGAAGCTAGCATTAGCCACATGGTAATGACTATCAGAACCACCATCAGACTTTACTGTCATTTATAGAATTACAGCAACATTTTTGCCTTGAACGTCCGTATATATACAACATACAAAATACATAATAAGACATATGACATTATTACTGTGCGATGAGAGGCGAGAGTAGAAAAAAAGTAGCTACCGGACGATGCTAACGTCCTGTGATGACGTAGGTTACAAAAGAACACAGAACAACTAAGTAAAGTTTACACGTACTAACCATTCAGGAAAGTCCTGCTGCAGCAGCACAGTCGGTGTTTCTTTAGGAGCCCCCGCTTATGGGTCCGACTCAGGGTCATAAATGTACGGCAACACGATTGGTCCTCCGGACGCCATGATAACAAATGCAATGCGGTCAGTGTCCCGTTAGCCTAACGCTCTCCTACAGAGGGGCGTGACCCAGGTGAAGGAGGCGTTGACCAGCGGAGCTCATTAACATACTACAGCCGGAGGCCTGAAACGAAGCGTTTTGTGAGTAGCTCAGATGAGCGATTTTGAAAAGCTATAGTTAGGACCAGAGATCATTCTAGGTCAAAATATTTGGAATACAGTCTAGTTGGACATCTGGCAGCTGAATGACATTAAGTTGAAAGTACATAATATGGGACCTTTAAGTGAAAAATTATTGAGTACAGTAAACTAAAATAAAAAGTACATTGCAGTTAAAGCATAAGAACAATATAGATAAGAATTTTTACCTTTGTGGTGGTGAGCAGTTGGCATACGTGAATGTTGGAGAGGGAGAGGAGAAGGATGGATGTTACTGCATTTGTTTCGCGTTTGACTTCCAAATTTTGTTTGACTTCCAAGACCAAAAAATTACAAATTTTTTGGTTGAATTCCGATTTGTTCTGACTGGAATGCAGGAGGTCGTGGATTTGAATCCTGGTCGGGACAAAACGCAGTCAACTTACTCAAATGCAGGAGGGGCGTGGTCTGGATAGCAGAAGGGTGTGGTTTCAAACCCCAGTCATGGCGGACACGATCCAGAGAGAAGACCCTTAATGCTATACCAGCCTACCTCAGTCATGAGCGAACACAATAAAGACAGAGTCATACCGGCACAGACGTTGTCCAGGTTAACAAGGTCCGCATCAGTTGCTGGGGAACCAGGGCAATCTGATGAGAAATGGGTTACTGGAACAAGACACATGGACAAAGGCGGAGAATACGGAGTTGTTGGAATGCTACTACACAAGTAATCCCAGAGGGATGTGGGACCAATGGATGCTTCAAAACCCACAATCAAGGCTAACAAAGAAACAGCTGTTAGCCCAGTGTTCCAACATCCATAACCGAAAACTGCTATCACAACTAGAGATTGATGAAATACTACAACAATGCTATGGCAAGGGGAGCTAGGACACCAGAGGCCTGTATCACACAGCTGGATTACGGCTTAGCGAGATAACGTCAGGCTTAACCCTGTCTTTTCGGTACCATAAAGGTGGCTGACTTTCTATCGGGCCGCGTTGTCGCTGTAACCTATGCTGAACACCTAACCTGCTCCAGAACAGGATAAGTTCAGGATAAGAGCTCAGCAGGTATAACAGCCCCACCTACTGACCAATCAGAGCTCAGCAGGTATAACAGCCCCACCTACTGACCAATCAGTTCTCCTGGAAAATGGGCTGTCCGTTTTATGAGAACCCGGTGGATCTTGGTGCACAGCTTGTGCGAAGAGCGCTCAGGCGCGAGAGAATATTTAGAGATCGCTGTAATCCAGTCGAATTGCCTGAACAATCACTGTACGAAAGGTACAAGTTTTGGAGAGAGGGGTTACATTACATTTGTCAGCTGCTGGAGCCTTACGTCAGTAATGTAACGTACCGCAACCACGCACTGACAGTCCCGCAGACAGTGTGCATTGCACTAAGGTGTTTTGCCACAGTTAATATATTTCTTAGTGATGTTCGTAATTATTATGATGTCCTTAAATCCCTTGTTGGATGGGTTACAAGCAAGCCACAGATAAAATGCCATTAATCAATTATTTGTTTAAGTAAATCATGGATTGATTGATTCATTCATAGTTACTTTTATGTATTCTGTTGGCGATGCCGAAAACCTCGGGAAAAACACAGTATGTAGAGCTATTCATAAAGTAGCGGGGGCTACAATCACATGCCATAACGAAATATGTCGTACACACAGACATTTATGGAACACTACACAACAAATGTTACTGTAGTCAGATATACAAGTGCAGTCATAGTGGGGAAGTAATATTATAATGGAACTAACTTCCGCATTGACACAGTCGGCGATTTTTAGCTGGCGATCCTTGCGCCGTTTGGCAGCTGCAACTGTGTTGCTTTTTGTCTGGATTATTGATTTGTATTGCTCGTATTTATTAATTATTATTGTTTTCTCCTCCGTAGTGAAATATGCGGCTCGGGCCAGTTTGTTGTGTGTTTGCGATTGGTCGCATGCAGCAAACTCCGCCCTTTTTATGTGAGCACGCACAGATCTAGAGTGGACATGCCCGAATGGAACTAGTGAGTTGATAGCCGGCTTTATGGTACCGAAATTCCGGAAGGCGGATGTCTCGGTAAGTGAGGCCAAATAAGTGAGAGGAAGCCCGGCTATGTTAATCAAGCTTTATGGTACAGGCCTCAGGTCTGCAGGGGGATTTCACCATCATCTCCACAATCTGAGATTGGGTACCAAGCCCCAAGAGACATAGATAGCCTTAATACAAGAGCTGCTGACCTGAGAAGGAAGATCGTGACCCAAATGGAAACATGGAGCCTCCGACAAATCCACACCACCAGGATCTACAGCGACGACATAGGGATTTCATTCGGATTAGACAAATGTGGCCGGATGGTATCGAGAAGAGGCAAGATGATCAGAACTGAAAGAGTTGACCTACCAGGGGGCATAATAATAGACATCAAGGACAGCTACCTTGGAATCCCACAGGCTAATGGCAATCATGAGGAGGCCGCAAGGAAGTCAACCATAGCCAAATACCTCCAGAGAGTAAGGCAAGTCTTGAGAAGTCAGCTGAATGGTAAGAACAAGGTCCGAGCCATCAACATGTATGCACAGCCAGTCATCAGATACCCGGCTGGGATCATAAGATGGCCAAAGGAGGAGATAGAAGCCATAGATATCAAAACTCGAAAGCTCCTCACTATGCATGGAGGGTCTCATGCATAGTGATGGTGGCATGTACCACCATCAGATAAAGGAAATGGCGGGAAGGTGAAGGAGGAGGGGCCGGGTTGACAGGAAGATGACGAGAAGAACACACCGTTGTCCTGGCATTGTCCTATCAATGCTATACAAAATGAAAGGCTTACCGTGAAGCAAAACAGCGCTTAATAAATTGTTAATCCAACCTGGTTAAGGAAATTAATGACCAGATACGTTTGATACCAAGAATTAACATTTCCATCTGTATTTTTACGCAAATCATGGTGGTTACAGGAATTGTTTAAACTCAGGTAGGTGGCTGTCATTACAGATTACTGCACCGTGCTTGTACAAAAAAGTAGATCCAGTACACAGGAAATTACAAACAAATTTTGTTGCTCAACATAAATCGTGTTAACTGATACAGGCTGAACTAACTAAATCAGAGATTTCGAATAACAGGCTGTAAATGACTACTGATACAACCAGTTTTTTTTTTTCATTTTGCACACTGTTCTGATATGTTCAACCAGTTGCATCCATTTGAGGTGGATCAAAGTACAGCTCTGTCTCAATATATACAACAGTGTAATTGGTTTGTATATGCGACACAAATAACATTAGGGATACTGTTAGGGAGATTACAAGTGTGCATTTTACCTAGCAGTATACTGTTGCTTTGTCTGCACTCTCACACCTGTAAATTTAAGATTTTAAGTTCATGAGCAAAATGTTTTGTGAATTTCTGGATCAGACATTTTTATTCAACAGCAAGGACATTTTCTACATTGAAATACAACAGCTAATTACATCTGATTTGTCTATACTCTCTAAAACAAAAAATATGTGCACGATTAATTTAAATGTTGACACTTATCACAGAAAGTTGTTCTGTCTCCTAGTACCCATAATCAGGAGGCTGACTACATAAAAGAGGTGTTCAACAAGGAGATTATTAATTCAATTTGAATATATAGAATGCTAAAATTCAGAACTAATTACCTGCACCAAAGAAGTCATGTTTTCTTACCAGTCATTAATTTTTTGACACAATTCTTTAGAAATTATTTGCCCAGTTTTCATGGTGGAAAAAAAATTGATTTTCATTTGTGGAATGATTTAACATGGGATAAAACATTAAACACATGTCACAATACCATGATTTAACCCCTGTGTTAACTTGCTTCACGAGAAGACGGTGTGACATAGAATACAAGACAAGATAGTTCAAGATTCAGTGTTTCCCCATGATTTTGTTTTGGAGTGGAAGAACTGTCAATATGTTTGATGCAGTCTCTTAGTCATCTAGATTTATAGGTACTATAAATCAAGAAGAGCAACAACCTGGACTTGGTTTAAGATGTTTTACCTTGAATCCAAGAAGATTCTTCAGTTTTGACTGACTCTCTACCAGTCAGTTCTGACTCACTTTTAAAGTCCAGTTACTTGTTTCAAAGAGAGATATTTAAAGATTAAACATTACTTATTTTACTTACTTACTGCCTTAAATGCCAACTGGCAGGTAGGGCAGCAACGAAGGATCTCCACTCCTGTGGAGAGGTTCCTGATTCCTTTTTTTATGTGACTGTGCTGCCATCCAGATGGGTCAGGCACTCTGGAGGCTGCCTCCAAGACAACAACTGCAGCTTCAGGAAGAGCTTGCGGACCGAATAGCTGAACGTGGAGGACAGAGACGAGAACAAGGTAGGCTTAACATTTTCTGACATTGATAACAATATTGATTTTTTTTTAACAGTCATGATGTACTCCTACGCTTGTCAACCAATTGCAGCTGGAACAGGCCCCAGTGCCCCCCAAAAATCTACAAGATCAAGGTGCATGCATATGATTTTGTTGTTCTTGGGTAGCCACAATTCTGGTTTTTAACCATCTACGCTGTGGTCCCCAAGCCAAGTCCTTGTGGACTGAGCTGCTGCTGCCCCTGAAAAGATTCTGTTCGTAAAAGTTATGAACAGAACTGGTGACAAGGAGCAGCCCTGGCGGAGTCTTACTGTAACTGGAAAGGAGTTAAATTCCTGCCAATAATTTGAGCAAGTCTCCAGGAATACTGAGGCTTGACAACCCATTTCAATGAGCTATCCACTCCATATTCCTGAATCATTTGCCAAAGGATACCTTGGGGGTCAGGATAAAATAAACCTTGCTGTATGCTTTATTTCGAACATGTGTGCGCAGAATAAAACAAAAATAAAGACAACAATAAAACTAATAACACACAAAACATGCTCGAAAATGAGTAGGAAGAAGCATAAGCTTATTGAATCCTACCCCTTCTTCACTTCACCATTGACATTAATTCCCCAAGTACAAAAAATAAATAAACAAATGAAGTACTAAACATATATACAAGAAAAGACAATAAACAGAAAAATGTTACAAATAGAATTGATAGAAAACACCCGATTGTTAGACCCCTTCCCCCTCACTGTACCCAGTGAAAACCATTTGCTTGTAGCGCTTTTTAAACTGGATCATGCTTGGACATTGCTTGAGCTCCACACCTAACCTGTTCCACACCCTCACTCCACAAACAGAAACACAAAAACTTTTCATTGTTGTACGTGCCCTCTGATATTTTAAGTTGTGCTCCCCCTCAGATGACAATTCCCTTCTCTATTGAAAACCATTTTTTGTATATTACCAGGAAGTGTCTTATGTATTGCTTTGTTGTGCTGTTTGAAAATGTATAATGTCAGTGAGTTTTAATATTCTGGATTTTAAGAATAGTGGGTTTGTGTGATCTCTATAACCAGCATTATGAATTATTCTTATGGCTCTTTTCTGTAATACTGATAATGAATTTATTGTACATTTATAAGTGTTGCCACAGACCTCTGCACAGTAATGTAAATATGGTAAAATGAGAAAACAGTAAAGAATGTGGAGTGACCTGTGGTCCAAAATGTGTTTGACTTTGCTCAGAACTGAAATGCTTCTTGATAATTTACTTTGTACATATTTTATATGAGCTTTCCAGTTAATGCTGTCATCTATTATCACCCCCAGAAACTTATTTTCATATACCTTTTCAATATCCACCCCATCTACCTGTACATGTGCTTGAATGTTCTTATTGCAGTTGCTGAATATCATGAATTTTGTCTTACTTAGATTTAATGATAATTTGTTCCTGTCAAACCACATTTTTAATTTGCGTATTTCATCAGTGACCCTCCCCATTAGTTTGTGCAATTCCACCCCAGAACAAAAAATGCTAGTGTCATCTGCAAATAATACTAATTTTAATACCTTTGAAACTTTGCATATATCATTTATATAAAGAATAAACAGTTTAGGACCCAACACTGACCTCTGTGGGATGCCACAAGCAATGTTCAAGCATGACGATGAATGTTCACCCACCTTCACAAATTGTTTCCTGTTGCTCAGATAGCTTTTCACCCAGTGAAGTACTAAGCCCCTGATCCCATACCTCTCAAGTTTATTGATTAAAATTTCATGATTGATTGTGTCAAATGGTTTTTTGAGATCTATGAATATTCCAATAGAGTGCAGTTTATGATCTATGCATTGGTGATCTCCTCAATTGACTCTATCAATGCTAGTGATGTCGAACTGTTTGCCCTAAATCCATATTGACTATCAGAGAGTAATTCATGTTTATTGATGAATTTATGTAGTCTATTGTTGAACAATTTTTCTAGGATTTTGGAGAATTGTGGAAGCAAGGAAACAGGCCTGTAATTTGTGAAGTGGTGTCTATCCCCAGTTTTATACAGCGGTACAACTTAAGCTATTTTCATGCTGTTAGGAAATTTACCAGTCTGGAATGCTAAGTTGCAGATGTATGTTAGTGGTTCTGAAATCCCCTCAATGACCTTTTTTACAACTTTCATATCAATTTCATTTAAATCCGTAGATGTTTTACTTTTACATTTATTTACAACATCTATTATTTCCTTTCCTTCCACTGCTGTGAGGAACATTGAACTGGGATTCCTTTCTATAAGGTTGTCACTCCACTTCTCATCTAAACATGGATCTGGGATTTCATCTGCCAGTTTTGTTCCAACATTTACAAAAAAACTGTTAAAACTGTTGACAACATCATCCATATTATCCATCTTCATGTTATTTTCAACAAAATATTGAGGGTAGCTCTGTTGTTTAGTACCATTTTTAATAATACTGTTTAATATGTCCCACATTCCTTTAATGTTGTTTTTGTTATTACATAATATTTTGCTGTAATATTCCTTTCTACACACCCTTATAATATTAGTTAACTTATTTTTATATTTTAACCATGGTCGGTCTTTGTACTTTTGATTTCTGTCACATTGTTTTATTGGACAATTTTTATTATATAATGATGTGAATATTTTTATAAAAGTTTCATATGCACTATCAATGTCTTTTTCATTATATACATTCTCCCAATTTTGTGCCAATAAGTCATTCTTTAATGTATTCATAGTTTCCTCTGTCCTCACTTGCATGTATTTTAGTTTCTCCTCTGGGTGATTTCTCTGCTGGCGGTTATTATAAATTGTAAAAACTGGTAGGTGGTCAATGATATCACTGATTAATAGTCCGCTTACTGTATTGTTTTCGATATCATTGGTGAATATGTTGTCAATTAGAGTAGCACAGTGGGTGGTGATTCTACTAGGTCTGGTGATTGTAGGATATAAACTCATGCTGTACATTGTGTTGATGAAGTCATCAATTATTTGGTGCTTATTTGGATTTAACAAGTCAATGTTGAAGTCACCACAGATGAAAACAACCTTTTGGTTAGTTTTAGAAAAAAATTCTTCCATCCATTCCTTGAATGCTTCAACACTAGAGCCTGGTGCTCTGTATATGCAACTGATTATTACATTTTTATTTTTTTCATTATACATTTCTATTGTATTATCTACTACTTTATAATTCAAGTTTTTGTTCACATACACAGCGACCCCTCCTCCGCTCTTGTTCCTTTGGTTTGCACAGTGAAGTTCATATTGATCCAGTTCAAAATCCATTCCTTTAACTGTATTGATCCATGTTTCTGAGATTGCAATTATTTTGAATGGTTTTATTAACTGATTTAAATATTCCTTGATGTTATTGAAGTTTGCATATGAACTTCTACTATTGAAATGTATTATTGATAGTTTGTTGTCCATTTTAATGGTGTTGTTGTACTGATCCTCTGTGTAATAGCAGCAGTTGTTGTTGATGTGGGAGAAAAAATGATTGTCCAGGTCCACAAACGCAGGTGGAGTGGTTGTACAAACCAGTCTCCCTCCAACTCCCATGCTCCCTTCAACACCCTCGCGAAGAGTGTAGAGCTGCTCTAGTGTTCCACGACAAGTGCAAAAACCGCGTTGTTCCTCCTGGATCTGAGGTTCAACTTACAGCTGGACTCACCTCTCCAGCACCGTGGAATACACTCTTCTGCAGAGTCTGAGCAGTATGATCCCCTGGAGTTGGAACACTCTGTCTGGTTCCCCTTCTCTAAAAGGGGAACCACTGCCCCAGTCTGCCACTTCAGAGGCACTGTACACGTTGTCCAGGCAATGCTGTAGAGACATGTCAGCCATAACAGCCCAGCAACATCCATATACTTGAGGTACTCAGGATGGATCTTGTCCACCCATGGGGCTGTGCCACTATGGAGCTGCTGAACAGCAGCAGAGACTTCAGCTCCAGTGACTAGTGGACCAACCTCAAAGTGCTCTATTCCCTCACTGGAATGTATGTCAGTTGGATTCATAGTATTTCTTCCACTGCATAACTACTCCCGCAGTTGATGTCAGCTGGACCTCATCTGTCTCATCTGTCTCATTAACCATATCGGGGGACAACTCCCCCCCCCCCCCCAAAAGCTTTAGACCACTTAGATATTCCACCACACCTACGTGAATGACATGGTGATGCGCTTCCTTTAAATCAAAAGTTCCCTGCCGATATCTCTTATGCTTGCTCGGGAGGGTCCTGTTGGGTTAATTTGTTTGTTAAAGCGCTTCGTAATATCTGCTGATGTGATTAAGTGCTATACAAAAATACAAGTTGATCGTTTGATTGACACGCCACTTTATGCTTGATTACTCTGATTTATTCCCATTGATGATTAAGGATAGGGATGATTAAGAATAGGGATGAAAGTCTATTGACAGGCGCTAGTAGTGTGATGGGAAGATGGAAAGAGTACTTTGAAGAGTTGATGAATGAGGAAAATGAGAGAGAACAAAGGCTAGAAGAGGTGGCTGTTGTGGACCAGGAAGTAGCAAAGATTAGTCAGGATGAAGTGAGGAAAGCATTGAGGAGGATGAAGAGTGGAAAGGCACTCGGTCCTGATGGTACACCTGTGGAAGTATGGAAGTGTCTGAGGTGGCAGTAGAGTTTCTGACTGGGTTCTTCAACAGGATCTTAGATAGTGAAAAAATGCATGAGGAATGGAGGAAAAGTGTGCTGGTGCCCATTTTTAAGAACAAAGGAGAGGCGCAGAGTTGTGGCAACTATAGAGGAATAAAACTGATGAGCCATACAATGAAGTTACGGGAAAGAGGAGTTGAAGCTAGACTAAGGGCAGAAGTGAGCATCTATGAGCAGCAGTATGGTTTCATGTAAAAAAAAGAGTACCACAGATGCAGTATTTGCTTTGAGGATGTTAATAGAGAAGTACAGAGAAGGCCGGAGGGAGCTGCATTGTGTTTTTGTGGATCTGGGCAAAGCTTATGACTGGGTGCCCAGAGAGGAACTGTGGTTTTGTATGAAGAAGTCTGGAGTGGCAGAGAAGTATGTTAGAGCGGTGCAGGACATATATGAGGACTGTAAGACAGTGATGAGGTGTGCTGCACGTGTGACAGAGGAGTTCAAGGTGGAGGTGGGATGTGGTGAGAGTGTTTTATCCCGCAAAATACCAAAATAAAACCAAAGTACAAGGAGGGTGTTTTTACAGCCAAAACGGGAATTCTTTTATTGATACGCAGATCATCAGTACAGATCAATCGGGAACAGCCCCTGGATGCACGTCTCCTGACCCTTTTATAGTCACAGTCCTTCATTCTCGTGTATGTAAGAGGTGTGCGTATCTTATTCATGGGAAAACAGGAAACATCAGATTTCCAGGCAAACATCCAAATCTAAACCAACACCCCAAGTCAGGTTGACCTGCTTCTTATCTTCCTTTTTTTTGGACAATCTGGTTATTCGCTGCCAAACTTGAAAATGTGTTTTCTCTGATTTGAAGTGTGACCTAAGCATGCATTATTTCGCTTCCACATAATCCCTCCTCTTTATGAGATTATCATAAACTACTCGTCGAAATAATGTATGGTGAATCAACACGTATGTCTACGATTGGTGGCGCTGTAAGTTTAAGGTTAAATATCACTAAACATAGTGATAAGTGAAAAAACATTCCATATACTGATATATGAACTTAACATGAATATACTAACATAACTGGTCATCTGTTACCATTCGACTGATGGGGGTGAAAAACCTGGTGGCTGTTTTTAACCAGGAAAAGTCCCCCATCGGCACCCTTCCCGTTGGGCGACCTTACACAATAAATCCTAACAGACTGACCAAATACAACACACACTGAAATCATTTACTGGAAACAGAAATCATTCTAATAATTCTGAATAGTATGAATTAGATTACCTCTTCCTTTATAGAACACAACATTGAATATAGAATAAACTGAATGATCTAACTGATAAAATTGATGATTAAACAATGGTTACACAGAATAGTAAGAATAATGTCATAGTGATATCCTGGTGATATATCCGTATGTAGTTGTAATGTATATCAGCCATTGTCCATCGTTCTTTATAAAAGTTCTTCCTCATAGTTGTAGATTGTGAATACATCTGGCATGTCCTCCCTCCTCTGCGTCAGAAGAATTCTGAGCACCAGTTCGTTAGCCGTTAGCATACTTAGCATTTGTGCGTCCTGTGTGTCCTTAATGAGGTTCAGTCCTCTTGTCCATTGTTGTCACATATCAATTCCTCAGGATAGGCACGATGCAACATGTCAATAAAGAGAATAGTATCAGTATTATCAGTATAATTATCCCAGATTTAGCCAAAACGGCTCCCCATTTTCCAAAAATTTCCTCTAGCCCATCCCACTTACTGCTTCCACCCCTACCAGCATTGTCATTCATTTCAAACTTCAACGCTTCAAGTTTTCTCATAGAAACACAAAATGTTCCATCAGGTGATGTGTTATTTGAGATAAATGTGCAACAAAGTGTTCCAAACATTTTACACACTCAAAGATCATCAAAAGGTATTATTGTGATTTCTTTATTAAACGGGGCTGACGTTATTTTCACAGTAGTAGTAGTAGTTGGACTAATTATATTAATTAATTATAATTAATAATTAATTATATTAATTAATATATTAATTATTGTCTGAGGAAGTCTGGAATGTCAGAGAAGTATGTTAGAGCAGTGCAGGACATGTATGAGGACTGCAAGACAGTGGTGAGGTGTGCTGTAGGTGTGACAGAGGAGTTCAAGATGGAGGTGGGACTGCATCAGGGATCAGCTCTGAGCCCCTTCTTGTTTGCTATGGTGATGGACAGGCTGAAAGACGAGGTTAGACAGGAATCTCCATGGACTATGATGTTTGCAGATGACATTGTGATCTGCAGTGAGAGCAGGGAAGAGGTGGAGGAGAAGCTAGAGAGGTGGAGGTTTGTCCTAGAAAGGAGAGGAATGAAGGTTAGCCGCAGTAAGACAGAATACATGTGTGTGAATGAGAGGGACCCAAGAGTGAGGTTACAGGGAGAAGAGATCAAGAAGGTGGAGGATTTTAAGTACTTAGGGTCAACAGTCCAGAGCAATGGAGAGTGTGGAATAGAGGTGAAGAAGCGTGTACAGGCAGCATGGAACGGGTGGAGAAAAGTGTCAGGTGTGATGTGTGATAGAAGAGTTTCAGCTAAAATGAAAGGTGTACAAAACTGTGGTGAGACCAGCGATGTTGTTTGGTCTAGAGACAGTGTCACTGAGGAAGAGACAGGAGGCAGAGCTGGAGGTAGCAGAGATGAAGATGCTGAGGTTCTCTCTGGGAGTGACCAGGAAGGATAGGATCAGGAATGAGTACATCGAAGGGACAGCACATGTTAGAGGTTTTGGAGATAAAGTCAGAGAGGCCAGATTGAGATGGTTTGGACATGTCCAGAGGAGAGATAGTGAATATATTGGTAGAAAGATGCCGAGTTTTGAACTGCCAGGCAGGAGGCCTAGAGGAAGACCAAAGAGGAGGTTTATGGATGTAATGAGGGAGGATATGAAGGTAGTTGGTGTGAGAGAAGAGGATGCAAAGGACAGGGTTAGATGGAGGCAATTGATTCGCTGTGGCGACCCCTGAAGGGAAAAGCCGAAAGGAAAAGATCTGGATATAGCGTTGTCACATTATCAGTAATATTTGGACTAGGTGTTGTGGCCTTTCTAGTAATCTTAACGGTGGTTGGGGAAGCTGTTGTGCTGACTGTAGTTAGCTTTGTGGCAGTTCTTGTTGTTTTCATGGGGTAAGTTGTTAGCTTAGTCAAAGAGTTAATGTCCCAGGGCCAAATTCTACAGTTTTGCTGTCCCTCCTCAACCGTTACGATCATCTCTATCGCATAGGTCATGTCGGGTTTAACAATGCTTGTGTGTAGTTGAATCTGCCAAACCCCTTGTTCAAATTTTACTGTTATCCCACGTTGTTCGATTCCCCACGCTGCTCGTAGTGCCACATTAGCTTGTAAAATCATGTGTGATGCCACAGAGTACATTCTGCTCTTGGTTCAGTATATAATTTTTCAAAACTCTAAATGTTCGTTGGGCAACACTGGCAGTTACATCCTTACTTGGAATCTTTAAGGTTACTCTTTCATCTACTAGTGTTCCTGCTAACATTGCTTCTGTCAGATAAACTGGATCCATATTATCCACTCGACTCAGTTTAGTGTATGTTTGAAAATTTGAGGCTCTCTCATCGTTTCTACACTTCACGTTGGCAAAGAATGCGTCATTAGGATTCATTCTCCTGTCTAATTTTACTTGTATCTCGAGCTCTTGATCTATGGTGATTTTTATGTGGCATGAAAAGTTGTTCATACTTATCTGCCCTTCCCCTGATTTCATCCTACATACAATGGTTTTATTTAATTCAACATTTATTTCACATTTTGTCCCCTTCTCTCTAATCTCTTCAGAAATAATCACTGTTCCTGTCCACTTCCACATAGTATGAAGATCTCTCTTACTTCTCCTGCCATCTTGCTCCTGATTTACTGGTTGTGTGTCATCATACACATGAGATGAAAATGCATTAGCGACACTGTGAATGTGAATTGTAGAACCTGACTAAAGCTGGTCCTCCTCTCCAGTAGAAGGATGGATGATGTCTAGACAGGCAAAGTCTGCGGCGTTTCTCATGTTGGAGTTGGGTGCCAATAGGGCCTCCTGCTCTGCCTTCTGAAATGACGGGGGCATTTCCAGATTGCCCACTGCCCGATCGATGCTTTTTAGGACCAACTGTTGAATGCAAGCAAGAGAACAGCATCCACAGAAAACAAACAGCAATTCTATCTTGATAAGTAACTAATGAAGTGGCAGACAATTGATCATATACAGCTTCATATCTGCTTTTAGTGAAATTTGTCAGACATTGAATGTTGTCATAGACGTAAATAATCCTGTCAATTTTTTTTTTTCGGAGGTGATTCAAACAAAAATTGACTCAAAACCACCTGCAATTTGATTTGTCATTTTATACTCATCTGAACTCGAGTTGGGATGCTAATAGCATCTGTGTAGACTGGACTGTCCCCCGATTTTGTGGTGTATAAGTTCATGTGTGACGATGTCGTCTCCTCAGCCTCAAACACGTAAATCTGATTGGGAGAAATGGGACAAACAAGCACACATCTCCCTGCCCAATTTGGGACAAGGAATCATTTTTGTCTTGGTGTTAGTCTTGTTAGTTTGCAGTTGAGCTTTAGCTAAGTGCAACTGTAGTTTTCGTGAATTCTTTACTAAATCACTAAATGTCTTTTGGCATTTTTCATAGTCTCGACATCTCATGCTCCACTCTTTCTCTCTTTTGCTTGAGTTGGCATGTTTCTGAATGGATTATTACTCTCTTTCCAAATTATTCATGGGTCCTGGCTGTCGCGGGAGGGCCGGTCCCTCGGCAGCCAAACCACGATGACAGGACATTGGGGTATGGTTTGCTATTTTCTACAGTCTCAAGGAAAATACAGTTGTTGTTTTTTTACCACATCCCTCGTGAATTTCAAATAATCTTTTATTTTTTTATTTCAGTCTTTTCTCAAAAGCTGCTTTAAGGCGTGAATGAATGAAAAATATGTTAATAATCTTTCATTCATTCATTTTCTCAACCCGCTCACGCAGGGGAGCCGGTGCCTATCCCGGCAATCTCAGGGCGTGAGGCGGGGGACACTCCGGGCACGACGCTAGTGTACCGCGGAGCCACATAGAAACAAACAATCACTCACACACACACTCCTACGGTCAATTTGGGACCGGCCAATCAACCTGAAGCGCATGCTTTTGGAGGTGGGAAGCTATAGAACCCGGAAAGAACCCACGCAGACACGGGGAGAGCATGCGAACTCCGCACAGAGTGGGACTCAAACCCGGGTCTGCCGTGTTGTGAGGCGACAGCGCTACCCACTGCGCCACAAGGGAAATTATTTCCTTTTGCTAAATACACGTACAATCATATGTTACACAAGAATGCACAAAAAGCCAACTATCACATTTAGACAACACAGCATTCACTAAATAAACACATAAAAACCCAGAGTAAGTCATGTCAAGAATTATAAAAATATAAAGTAGACCTTTCAAAACCTGCTTCAAGTCAGCAAAAGCAGTGTCTGTGTCAAAAATCCAAGCCATAGTCAGTCAGTCATGGCCATATGTCTTCCCCACATGTGATGTCGTTTGGGGTTGAGAGATCTCTGTAAAATCGTGGATCCAAAAGCTTAAGCAAATCATGTTTGTTAATTGTTCACCCACGATCGTTTTTATGTGGTCCAGACCAAATGTATACACCTCTAGAGTAATAATACAGCTAAAATACCCAAATGATTGTTTCACTAACAGAACAGAGCAAAGACAAATATCATTTCTAACAAAATATTCTCGTACTGAACAGTTGTGCTATCACATTATGTCTGTGCTATCACACTGTACCATGTTCTAAAGCAGTAGGACTTGAGACAAAAGACAAAGAAAAAAGAAAACCATGTATAGAGTAAAATGTTTATCATTACAAAAAAATACAAGTAGAAGTGTGAGTCAAGGTTTGCATTTATCTAATTAAATAATTAATCAATTAATCAACCAGTTAACGAACAGGAGTCTACTGGAATCTTTCACCTTTTAGTTCAGCTGGGGCTGGATGACTTACAGCTTCTTTACCGCTCTGAGCTCTGACACTGGTTTCCAGCCCCCAATAGGTTCTTAACGGACAAGATGTGGTTTTCTGTGGTGGTTTCCTGTGGTAATTTTCTGTGGTGATTTAGGCCATTCAACAAAAGGCCCCTTGATTCATGAGTGATTGAATGAAAAGATGAAACATCCTGATTGCTGCTGATCTAAAAAACATTATCGTGGGCTGCATCCTATGTTCCTAAGGTCAACCTATAATCTAATAAACAACCAGGAACTGTTGACAACATTACTTCCTCAGTCACTAGAATCATAATCATAACGTGTGGGTCTGTCTACATTTATCATAACGGTGTTGTTGTGTGTAGTTGTATCACTATAAGTGTTCATAGGTGTGTTTTCTTCAATGCTCTGACCTTTCTCTGCTGTCTCCTCGTGACTGCATTTACGGCCTTGTTGCAGGATGAACACATGACTCGCGTCTCACATCCAGTCTTTTGTGAACATCCTCATAGGTATCTGGTGTTGCCACCTTTGCGTTTCCTTTGCTTTGTGAAAGTATCCCAGAATGCTACTTTGGAAGAAACAGGACATCTTAGAAAAAACAGTCAGTTTGAGTGTTCTTAGGTATCAGAAAAAAAATTATTGCAGACAGGATGTGAACACAGTGAAGACAGATGCAGAACCTTATCCTCTCGCTTCCCCTTCATGACTGTTTCTCCTTCTCATCAAACATACTTTTTCCTTCATAACTTCATTTCACCGCAAACCTCTTAGAAATTACATAACCCCTGCTCTTGGAAATTAACATTCTCTTCATTCTTAGCAGTCTATCTCCTCTTCACCTCTTCTCTTTCTCTTATCAACATGGCCAAACTTTCTAAACAATTCATGTTCAATGTAACCATTAATGTAAACCCCCTTTGTGATATGGTGCCAAAGTGAAACATTTATAACACCATTTTTCTGCATTTTTCCTAGCAGGGCCTGTGAGAGGATTACCCCAATTGGTTCCCCATCATAATTTGAACTAACTGAGGGACATGTAGAGATTTATTCTCATTAGTATCGATTAAGCTCCCTTCTTAAGTCTATTCCTTTATTTGGCAGATCAATCCAGAAGCTACAGATAGTTCTCCTCCTGCACTTTTCCTCCCCTCGTAGCGATCCAGGATGCCTGGCCTGCTGTGTCTAGCCTTCCTAGCAGTGCTACAATATTTTGGACTCATTACCCGTACAGTAGCTGAATGTGTTGTATTTTTAAGTCTCATCCCTAACCTCGTGATTAGCAATCATCTGGGATATTTGTTCTGCTTGTGGTTCATAAACATTACCATTGAAAAGCAACAAACCCTCCAAATTTGGGTAAAGATCTGCAAATTCTGTCGCATTAAGTTGGTTATTGTCCTGTCCCTTCTCTTTGCCTATGTAGTTTTGCAGTGTCCTCAGTTCCTGTCTCACCTTTGCCCTGCAGAATTCACCTATCTCTTTGAACAACATTAAAACTTTCAACTCTAATTCTCTCTTCTTTGAATGTTTCTTTGATTGGTCTTTAGGCTTGTAGTCTCTTATTCTGATCTCCATACTCTCACACACTGCCACATCAAACGTACCTCCCTTTGGCCAGGGGTATTCTAGACCCTTGGTCCTCTTTTCTCATTTCTCCGAAATTTTGTTAATCTCCTTTAAAATGTCAGGGTTTTTGTTCCCACCAGAGCTACTGGTGTGGGATTCATTGTCGTAGATTGTATTGTGGTTATTTAAAATAGCTTGTGTTCTTATGACTTTCTTCTTTAAGAAAAAAAAAACAGAAAACCTTTCTCTTCTGCCTGTGCGCTCGAAAGGAGGGGTTGTGTGTGTGGGGGGGGGGGTTGGATGTGTTTGGTGGAGCGGGCGATTTCTTTTGCAGCTTCTGAACCTAGATTTATTTTTAGACAAGTCCAGTCTGTGTCTACTGACCCCTCCCCTTTCAATCTGTTTCCTGATTTTAACTTCCAGTCTGAGCTTGACTCTCCTAGTGTGCAGATCTCTCCACACAAACCAACTCTCTGCACACAATCTTGAAACCTTTGCTCTGACAATTCACAACAATCTCAACGGCTCATCGCAACATGAATCTAAACTTTGTTATTGCTTTAACACACTTTAAACACACTTTCAACACACTTTCAATACACCTTCTACTATTCCATCTACAGCACATACTAAAGGTTTAATCTCAGTCAAACACAGTCAACCACAGACTTTTTTTTTTCTTCACACACACGTTGACATCTGAGCTCAGCAATCATACACTCAGTTTTCTAATCTCATAAAAGAAAAACCTTATTTTATCCCAAGCTTAGTTTCAATCAGGTTTATCAGTCACACAAATTCTCATTCACTCTGATCTTCCCATAGACATATGGTTGGATCTTAACAAACAATTTAGATGGGATTCAATTTAGGCTCATGCGCATGAAGTGATTGTTATATTTAGCTGCAGCCTTTTTACGTTATTTCACAAATTATGGTTCCCAAATTTTCCTTTATATCACCTTTACTTATATTACACTTATATTTTTTGCTTAATTTCTTATTTTTACCGGCCGGTTATTATAATTTGTTTTTATATCAGTTTATGGTTGCTTCTCTTCAGACTATCTTCTGGATCATAGAGACATGATAGGCGCAGTCTTTTAACTATGCTATTTCTCGGTACCTTTTCTGAATTTTTCAGAAAAGTCAAATTGTGCCACTATCAGTTACTGCCGGCGCTTGATGAAAGACACACAAATGGACAAACAAAACAGCTGCTTCACCGCCGGAACCAGTAGAAGGGCCCTGGATTATCAACTCAAAACCCTGGAAAAAAGCTCCAAATAACAGGTATTTCACCGCCGGAAGTAGTGAAGGGCCCAGAATTTTTTCCTGCTCAAAAACCCTGGAAAAAAGCTCAAAATAACAGGTACTTCACCGCCGGAAGTGGCAAAGGGCCCAGAATTTTTTCTGCTCAAAAACTCTGGAAAAAAGCTCAAAATCCACTGTTGGATTTTCTCAACAACTGTCAGACACACCTTGGTCTACAGAACAAAATCCACACTTGGACATAAACAGCTTCTCAAAGCTCACAGGTCTCTCAAGACCAAACCAAAACAGTCCACACTTGGACACAAAAACTTCTCCCCAGCTGCTGTCTTAATTTCTGGCTGCTCCCTTTTAGTCGTAATGCCAATCAGTCCAATCTGTACTTCACTTCTCCAAGTGAAACTCTTTGCAGCAGCCGTCCATGTGCACCTGGAGTTTTAGCGAAACACACCCTCTCTGCTGCAACACCTCTCACGTCTCTGAGGTCTCTGAACAACTGTTTGGAGCATCCAACTATGCTTAATGACTTAAACTTTGGATATTTTAACTTTGCCAATTCAAATTTGTGTAAGGAATTTCAAAGGACCTTACCTTTAGCTAGCCTGTCACACCACGCAAAGAGGATGCTCCTCGGAGCCCACATCGACCGCTGTCCTTCCCTTCAGAGATCCTCTAGACAATCCTGTATCCTGTTTGTGACGCCAGTTATGTGGTGAGAGTGTTTTATCCAGCAAAATACCAAAATAAAACCAAAGTACAAGGAGGGTGTTTTTACAGCCAAAACAGGAATTCTTTTATTGATACGCAGATCATTTACGTGCCACTGTTTTGTTAGGAATGTCCTGGAGGTAAAAAGAGTGTCAGATAGAGTGATGACTCTGAAGCTAGAAATAGAAGGTGTGATGGTCAATGTTGTTAGTGGGTATGCCCCACAGGTAGGATGTGAGCTGGAGGAGAAGGAGAAATTCTGGTTGGACTTTGATGAAGTGATGCAGAGCATGCCTAGAAGTGAGAGGGTTGTCATTGGTGCAGACTTCAACGGACATGCTGGTGCAGGTAACAGAGGTGATGAGGAAGTGATGGGCAGGTTTGGTATCCAGGAGAGGAACGCAGAAGGACAGATGGTAGTTGACTTTGCAAAAAGGATGGAAATGGCTGTAGTGAATACTTTCTTCCAGAAGAGGCAGGAACATAGGGTGACCTATAAGAGTGGTGGTAGGAGCACGCAGGTAGACTACATCTTGTGTAGACGGTGTAACCTGAAGGAGATCAGTGACTGTAAAATAGCGGTAGGTGAGAGTGTAGCCAAATAGCATAGGATGGTGGTGTGTAGGATGACTCTGGTGGTGAGGAAGATGAAGAGGGCAAAGGCAGAGCAGAAGACAAAATGGTGGAAGCTAAAAAAAGGAAGAGTGTCACATGACAGGCTCTGGGTGGTCAGGAGCTGCTTCCAGATGACTGGACAACTACAGCTAATGTGATCAGGGAGACAGGTAGGAGAGTATTTGGTGTCATCTGGAAGGAAAGTAGATAAGGAGACTTGGTGGTGGAATGAGGAGGTACAGGAGTGTATACAGAGAAAGAGGTTAGCTGAGAAGAAGTGGGACACTGAGAGGACTGAGGAGAGTAGACAGGAGTACAGTGAGATGCAGCGTAAGTTGAAGGTAGAGGTAGCAAAGGCCAAACAAGAAGCTTATGATGACTTGTATGCTAGGTTGGACAGTAAGGAGGGAGAGACTGATCTATACAGGCTGGCAAAACAGAGAGATAGAGATGGGAGGGACGTGCGGCAGGTTAGGGTGATTAAGGATAGGGATGGAAGTCTATTGACAGGTGCCAGTAGTGTGATGGGAAGATAGAAAGAGTACTTTGAAGAGTTGATGAACTTGGAAAATGAGAGAGAACAAAGACTAGAAGAGGTGACTGTTGTGGACCAGGAAGTAGCAAAAATTAGTCAGGATGAAGTGAGGAGGGCATTGAAGAGCATGGAGTGGAAAGGCAGTCGGTCCTGATGATATACCTGTAGAGGTTTGGAAGGGTCTAGGAGAGGTAGCAGTAGAGTTTCTGACGGGGTGTTCAACAGGATCTTAGATAGTGAGAAGATGCCTGAGGAGTGGAGGAGAAGTGTGCTGGTGCCCATTTTTAAGGGAGATGTGCAGAGTTATGGCAACTACAGAGGAATAAAGCTGATGAGTCATACAATGAAGCTATGGGAAAGAGTAGTGGAAGCTAGACTAAGGGCAGAAGTGAACATTGGTGAGCAGCAGTGTGGTTTCATGCCAAAAAAGAGTACTGCAGATGCAGTATTTGCTTTGAGAATGTTGATAGAGAAGTACAGAGAAGGCCAGGGGGAGCTGCGTTTTTGTAGATCTGGAGAAAGCTTATGACAGGGTGCCCAGAGAGGAACTGTGGTATTGTATGAAGAAGTCTGGAGTGCCAGAGAAGTATGTTAGAGCGGTGCAGGACATGTATGAGGATTGTAAGACAGTGGTGAGGTGTGCTGTAGGTGTGACAGAGGAGTTCAAGGTGGAGGTGGGACTGCATCAGGGATCAGCTCTGAGCCCCTTCTTGTTCGCTATGGTGATGGACAGGCTGACAGAGGAGGTTAGACAGGAATCTCCGTGGACTATGTTTGCAAATAACATTGTGATCTTCAGCGAGAGTAGGGAAGAGGTGGAGGAGAAGCTAGAGAGGTGGAGGTTTGTCCTGGAAAGGAGAGGGATGAAGGTTAGCCGCAGTAAGACAGAGGTACATGTGTGTGAATGAGAGGGACCCAAGTGGAAGAGTGAAATTACAGGGAGAAGAGATCAAGAAGGTGGAGGATTTTAAGTACTTAGGGTCAACATTCCAGAGCAATGGAGAGTGTGGAGAAGAGGTGAAGAAGCGTGTAAAGGCAGGATGGAAGGTGTGACAGAAGAGTTCCCGCTAAAATGAAAGGAAAGGTGTACAAAACTGTGATGAGACCCGTAATCTTGTTTGGTCTAGAGACAGTGTCACTGAGGAAAAGACATGAGATAGAGCTGGAGGTAGCAGAGATGAAGATGCTGAGGTTTTCTTTGGGATTGACCAGGATGGATAGGATCAGGAATGAGCATATCAGAGGGACAGCACATGTTAGATGTTTTGGAGATAAAGTCAGAGAGGCCAGACTGAGGTGTTGGACATGTCCAGAGGAGAGATAGTGAATATATTGGTAGAAGGATGCCGAGTTTTTAACTGCCAGGCAGGAGGCCTAGAGGAAGACCAAAGAGGAGATGTATAGATGTAGTGAAAGCGGACATGAAGGTAGTTGGTGTGAGAGAAGAGGATGCAGAAGACAGGGTTAGATAGAAGGAACTGATTTGCTGTGGCGACCCCGGAAGGGGTAATCCGAAAGAAGAAGAAGAAGAAACAAGACTTTCTCCAAAATGTGTATTCTCAGTGGCCGAGAAGTAACAGCCTCCCAGAACAAAAACAAGTAACCATCTCAATGGCAGACATCCAAGAAAGAGTGTCAAAGATTAAGAGGTGGTCAGCACAGGGCGCCGATATGATTCATACATACTGGCTCAAGAAGCTGACAGTACTTCATGAGTGCCCAGCAGCACAGATGAACCAGCTACTCAGGGATGGGACTCACCCAGAATGGTTGACTGAAGGCAGGACAGTCCTGATCTTGAAAGACCCACGGAAGGGATCCATCCCACCCGACTGCTTGCCAATATCCTGTCTCTGTACAATATCAGGCATCGTGGCAGCTAAAATGAGTAGGCAGATGGTTCAATAAATGGAGTTGGTACAAACACCAGAGGAGCCAAGCACCAGCTACTGGTGGACAGAGTAGTCCACAGAGACTGTAAAGAACAGGCAGACGAACGTGTGCACTACCTGGATTGACTACCAGAAAGCCTATGATTCAATGCCTCACACATGGATACTGGAATGTCTGGAACTGTATAAGATCAACAGGACAGCAAGAGCCTTCAGCAAGAACTCAATTGGAACGTGGAAGACAACCCTAGAGACCAACTCCAAATCAATTGCCCAAGTTAATCACAAGTGTGGCATACATCAAGGGAATGCACTATCACCACTGCTGTTCTGCATAGGCTTGAACCCCCTCAGTCACACCATCACAAAGAGTGGTTACGGATACCGAATCTGAAGCGGGACAACAATCAGCCATCTCCTCTGCATGGATGACATCAAGCTGTATGCCAAGAATGAGCGAGAGATTAACTCACTGATCCACACCACTAGGATCTACGGCGACAACATAGGGATGTCATTTGGATTAGACCAAAGTGGCCGGATGGTATCAAGAAGAGGCAAGATGATCTGAACTGATGCGGTAGACCTACCAGGGGGCAGGATAGGAGACATCAAGGACAGCTACAAATACCTTGGGATCCCACAGGCTAATGGCAATCATAAGGAGGCTGCATAAATCAACCACAGCCATGGTTTCACCCCAAGTCCAGCACCCTGAGGCTGTACACTAAGTGGAAAGAGGGAGGCCAAGTACGAGTGAGCATCAGGGCCACTGTCCAGGAAGAAACATCGAAATTCTTAGAGAACATCAGCAAGATGGCCCCAAAAGATGAACTGCTCAGATAACACGTCAGACAGCAAACACCTGAGAGAGAGGAGGAGGAGGAGACAACATGGAGGGACAATCCCCTACATGGCATGTACCACCATCAGATAGATGAAGTGGCTGATATCAAGAAGACCTACCAATGGCTGGACAAAGCTGGACTAACAGCACAGAGGCACTGATCATGGCAGCACAAGAACAAGCCCTATGTACAAGAGCAATAGAGGCCAATATCAGTCCAGCATGTGGTAGCAGGGTGTAACATGCTAGCCAGGTCAGCATACATGGAGAGACACAACCAAGTAGCTCTGATACTGTACAGTAACAATCTGTACCAAGTAGCGACTAGTACCCAAATCCCAATGGGACATACCACCGAAGGTGGTTGAGAACAACGAGGCTAAGATCCTCTGGGACTTCAGCTTCCAGCCTGACAAATAGCTCCTGGCTAACCAAACGGACATAGTGGTGGTGGACAAAGAGCAGAAGAGAGCAAGGTTGATAGATGTGGCGATTCCAGCTGACGCCAACACCTGGAAGAAGGAACACAAAAAAATTTAGAAGGATGAAAGGGTGAACAGCTGAACCATATGTGTAAGGTCAAGACTACCGTGGTCCCTGTGGCAGTAGGAGCACTTGGGGCAGTGATCCCCAAACTGGAAGAGTGGCTCCAGCCAATTCATGGACAATATCTGAAGCCTCAGTCCAGAAGAGCACAGTCCTAGGAACAGCAAAGATACTGCGCAGAACCCTCAGACTTCCAGGCCTCTGGTAGAGGACCCGAGCTTGAGGATGACGCATAGACCATCTTACAAGGGTGAGAGGGACATATATACACACACGTACATATGTGTATACACATACACACACACACTAGCAGTCCCACATCGCTACCATATAAGTCGCTGTTGGTTTTAGAATTTCAACTTCCACACACCAAATAAGTTTCTAGAAGGTTTAGTAAATGTATTGAAATCCAACAGACCCAACAGGAATGCTGTGCATGCTACAGAATCTGTGAAACTGAGTCATTAACCAAAAAGTTGTCAGGACCGAGACAGGAGCGGAGTCAAGGTGCGTCTGAACTCAAGTCTTTATTTACAGCAAAGGCACACGAGGGAAGCACGAGAAAAAAAAAACGGTGCATGAGTCCAGGGAAACAGACAGGGCGGCGTGCAGACACGGGAGCATACAGACAGGACTTATTTTTGAAACAGGCAGGCAGAGGGTACAAGTCCGAGAGGCAGCGTTCGTGGTCGGGGACAAAGCAGAGTTCTGATACGAGTTCGGGCAGGCAGGTCAGGGTCCAAATACAATCCGGGGTCAAAGCAGGAGTCAGGATGAACTGGCGACAAACACAGCATCAACACAGAGGATCTGACGCTGGGTCCGTGTTCAAATCGGGGCTTTATAGTCAGTGATTAGGGGTCAAACGGTGGTAGGTGTGTCTGGAATGATTGGACGCAGGTGTGGGATCTGTGCCACGGGAAACCCAGCGTGAGGCTGGGGGCAGACCCCGAGCCGGGTCGTGACAAAAGGTGTGTTAAAAAAATTTAGTTTAATTAGTGGTGTCATTGATTAAAAAAATGAAAAAAATTGCATATGCTGGCTGTGCATTTGTCCGGGAAAAACATAGACAAAGAGCATTTTTAGATTAAGAGGAAGACCACATTGACTTCCCCAAAAAGAAATGGTGCAATATTTGTGGACTGATAAAAGTCAGCTTGTTGATTTTGAGTCTAATCGCCACAGACAACCTGCAAACACTCAATTCAAGCCACATTATACAGTAATCCCTCTCGTATTTGCGCTTCAAGATGCCCGGTCGTGGATTTTTAGTAGGTAGTCACGAGATAAACACATGTTATTGGCTGACATTATCTCAAATTGTGCCACGTTCAGAGACTCACGGATTACAGTGTACTTTCTGTGTATTAAAGATAGACTTAAAAGCGGTTTAACAATCTATAAGAGTGTGAGAAACGGAAATACGAATAGAAGGTTGTTTTATATCAGTATGGGGAGGGTTCATAAAGGTTTAAATTACCGTAAATAATAAAATAGTATAATAATATAGTTCCGCTACATTACTGAATTAGGTTTTTTTTCTGAAAAGAGCATGTAGCTGCGAGAAAACTAGGAACACTAGCGTCACGAACACAGGACGAAATAATCTGGCACCCTCTCAGGGAAAAGCCAGGCCTTTTAAAATGAGGCTGATGAGCAGAGTGGGAACTGGTGTGGCTCGTCAGCTGCTACGATCCAGCCACACCCTCTGCCACAGCTTGACCTGTCAAGAGAAAATGAGTCTTCACAATAACAGACCTGCCAAGCACACAAACAGAACAGAACCATGACAGTACCCAACGGACGCCTCCTGGTGGCCTTCCAGGCTTGTCTGGGTACCGATCATAAAAGTCTCTCAGGAGATCGTTGTCCAAAATAAGGGAGCGAGAGATCCATGAATGCTCCTCCGGACCATACCTCTCCCAATTCACCAAGTACTGAAAACCCCTACCCCGTCTCTGTACATCCAACAATTGCCGGACGGTGAAAGCAGGGTGCTCATCGATGATACGGGGGGGTGGAGGGGGCTTGGCCGGAGGGCAAAGAGTGCTAGACGCTGGCTTAAGAAGCGAAACATGAAAGGCTGGGTGGACATTCAGAGAGGGAGGTAGCTTCAGTCTAACAACACTGGGGTTAATGATACGTTCAATTACATAAGGGCTAATGCTCCAGTTTCCTAGATTCCACTTGAAGTGGAAGGTCCCGAGAGGACAGCCAAACCTCCTGGCTGGGCTGATAATCAGGGGCTGGTGTGCGACGATGGTCTGCCAATCTCCGATTTCGAGCGGCAGTACCGGTGAGAGCTGCTTGGGCTTCATGCCAGACCCGCCGAGCACGCTGGAGGTGTCCCTGTACAGAGGGGACTGCCACGTCGTTCTCCTGAGCTGAGAAGAGTGGGGGCTGGAAACCATTAGAGTCCATGAATGGGGACATACCAGTAGCGGAGCAAACCAGAGAGTTGTGGGTATACTTGACCCAGGGAAGATGGGTGGACCAGGAAACAGGATTCTGAGATGCCACACAACGAAGAGCTGCCTCCAGGCCCTGATTAGCCCGTTCCGTCTGGCCGTTGGTCTGTGGGTGGTAACCAGATGACAGGCTGGCCGACGCCCCTAATGCTTTGCAGAAAGCCTTCCACGCCCAGGAGGAGAACTGTGGACCTCTGTCGGACACAATGTCCTGGGGAATGCCATGTAACCTAAAAACATGCTGGACAAGCAGAGCAGCAGTCTCCAAAGCAGAGGGTAATTTTGACAATGGAATAAAATGCACAGCCTTGGAAAAACGGTCAACAATAGTCAATACGGTTGTATTTCCTTCCGACGGAGGCAGGCCAATGACGAAATCCACCGCTATGTGTGACCACGGTCGATGAGGAATAGGCAGGGGGCGAAGAAGGCCAGCAGGGGCACGGTGAGAAGTCCGATGAAAGCCTGGATGGCAGGCTAACTTGGAATCATGCCTCCACTGGAGCACCGGAGTTCGAACAGGTGGGGGCACAAACAGCCGATCAGGTGGACAGCCCTCAAGCAACAGATTACCAACTTGGGCCTCCTGAACGAGCCTCTCAATGTCCCACATGGCTGCTCCTACCACACAGGAAGAGGGCAGGATAGTGTCGTCAAATGAATCTTCCACTGATGGTGCAAACTGACACGAAAGAGCATCAGGCATGATGTTGCAAGACCCAGGCCGGTAGGTGAGCATAAAATTAAAACGGCCGAGGAACAAGGCCCACGGGCCTGGCGAGAATTGAGCCTGCGGGCGGAACAGAGGTATGATAAGTTCTTGTGGGTGAGATGAGCCCTCCAACCAGTGCCTCCACTCCTGAAGGGCTAGGACCACCGCCAACAACTCCCGGTTCCCTACATCATAATACCTCTCTGCTGGGGATAGCCGACGGGAGAAGAATGCACAGGGATGCATTTTCTGGTCAGAGCTGGAACGCTGGGAGAGGACCGCCCCCACCCCTGAATCAGAGGCATCCACCTCCACCACAAACTGAGCAGCAGGATCAGGGTGAGACAAAACAGGAGCAGAAGAAAACAGACACTTCAGTTTATCAAAAGCTGCTTCAGCTGCAGGTGACCATTCGAAGGGGACCTTGGTGGATGTCAGTCTGGTCAGAGGGGTAGCAACCTTACTGTAATCCCGAATGAACCTGCGGTAAAAATTGGCAAACCCCAGAAACCTCTGAAGATGCTTCCTGTTTGTAGGAGTGGGCCATTCGGCCACTGCCTGGTCCTTGGCAGGGTCAGTTCTGATTTGCCTCTTCTCCACAACAAAACCTAAAAAGCTAACAGAGGACACATGAAACTCACACTTCTCAGGCTTGACAAAGAGTCTATTCTCTAATAGTCGCTGTAGCACAAGTCTAACATGCTGGACATGTTCCTGAGAAGTACGGGAAAAAATTAAGATGTCATCATGATAAACAAATACAAATTGATTAAGCATATCCCGTAATACATCATTAATCAGTGCTTGAAAAACACCAGGGGCATTGGTGAGTCCAAATGGCATCACCAAATACTCAAAATGACCAAGAGGAGTGTTCAACGCAGTCTTCCACTCATCCCCCTCCATAATTCGAACCAAGTGATACGCGTTACAAAGGTCCAACTTAGAAAATATGGTCGCTTGGTGGAGGTGGCCAAAGGCCAAATCAATGAGTGGAAGGGGATATTTGTTCTTAATTGTAATGTTATTTAAGCCCCTATAATCAATACAAGGTGACGATGAGGGACGGATGAATCCAGCTGCAAGAGAGTCAGCTATGTAGGTCTCCATGGCCTCTCTCTCTGGTCTGGATAGATTGTAAAGCTTACTTGAAGGGTAAGAGGCACCAGGGAGCAAATTTATTGCGCAATCGTAAGGTCTGTGAGGAGGGAGAGATGTGGCCCGGTCCTTGCTAAAAACCTCCTGGAGATCATGGTACTTGGAGGGAACAGAGATGAGATCTACTGGCAAGGGCGGAGCTGGTGTGGACATGACGGAAACAGGAATGGCAGAATGCAAACTATGTGAGTGGCAGAACAAACTCCAGTTGGTGATTGCAGAGGAAGACCAGTCTATATGTGGGTTATAAGGGAGACCTAAAACTAGTGGGGAACTGGGGGAAGATATAATATAGAGGGATATTACCTCGTGATGGTTCCCAGAGAGCAACAAGGACAAAGGGGCTGTACGATGAGTTATGTGGGCTAAAAGCCCCCCATCGAGGGCAAACACATTCTTGGGTTCACTAAGGGGTTCGGAGGGCAAGATCGCACGAGTGATAAAATCATAGTCAATAAAACTTTCATCAGCACCACAATCCACCAAAGGTTGCAGAGGAAAAGAGGCTTGTTTCCAGGACACAATACCTTCAAGTAAAATGCGGTTAGAAGAGGGCGACTTAGCAGATGTATGGCTCACCAGTGCCCCTCCTGACGCTGAAGATCTTGCTCTTCTTGTCACGGACGGGCAATGAGCCCTCATGAGGCCCGCCTTACCACAGTACATACAAAATCTCTGTTCAAAATGACGTTGATGCTCTAGAGGCATTGGTCTCTTCCTCCCCAGCTGCATTGATTCCTCAGCTTTGGAAGTTGATGAAGCCAGTGGTGGAGGAACTCTGGATGGAAGTGGCTGGAGATGTGGTTGCTGCTGTCGAGGTGGCCTGGGCCGGAAGAGGGGAACACTCTCCCTGACTGCCCTTTTCCTGCGTCTCTCACGGAGACGGTTATCAAGACGAATTGCTAGGGAAATTAACTCGTCTAAGGAATCAGTTTCATCCCTAACCGCTAATTCGTCCTTCAGTTCCTCACTTAACCCACGAAGAAAAAACCCCTGTAATGCTCTCTCATTCCAGCCACTCTCGGCTGCAAGAATGCGGAAGTCTATGGAATAAATAGAAATGGGGTCTGAGCCCTGACGCAGGGAAAGGAGTCAGTTACTGGCTTCCTTTCGTTGTAAAGGATGATCAAAAACTTTAAGCATCTCGGCGGTGAACAACATATAGTTACTCCAAATGGGTGAATTACTGTTAGCCATAGCTACAGCCCAAGCAGATGATTTGTTGGACAATAAACTCATGGTGAAGGCTACTCTCGAAGTATCTGAAACATAAGTCTTAGGCTGCTGGTCAAAAACAAGTGAGCACTGGTGGAGAAACTCTCTACATGACCCTAAAACCCAAGTACCTGACTGGAGTGGGAATGAAGGGTTCTCTTGGCTGGCTGGGTACGGTGAACTGATCCAAGCGGCTGTCGAGCTGAGTCACACTGTTGCTGAGTTTTCTGAGAGAGTCCCTGATTTCCTGAAGCGCTCTCTCGTGTACTCCAACAAGGGTCCTTTGAAAAGCCAAAGCCTGCCGGATGCCATCAGTCTCTGCGGGGTCCATGGTGGCCAGATTATTCTGTTACGGGAAGTTCAAGTCTGGACCCCAAGGAGCAAAGACTGACACAAACATAAAAATAAACATTATTATTGCTCAGGCAAAAACACAAGTGAGCGATGAAACCGAAACAACAAAAATTAACAAAAATCCACAACACTGAAAAGAGCATGTAGCTAGTGATGGGTTGGGCAACACCAATGCGTCGGCGCATGTGTCAAGCTCTGAGAGCAAAGCGCCGTGTGGGTACATGTATTGCTTTAACAAAGTCATGCGACGATACAGATGTCACGTGACCGATACAGCGCCAACTGCGATTTAAAAGGAAGCGCATCTGTCAACGCTGATACAGCTCTGGCAAAACAAACAATAAATTGTTTATATCTTGTCTACCACTCGGACCTTTAATTGACCATGGAGCCCGAAAGGAAGAGGAAGACCTCTTCCGATGCGAGGTCATTTTGATCTTGCATCGGAAAACAAAGTATGTTTTTATTTCCTTGTTAACATTTCATCCTGTCCCTGATCTATTCTATTCTAATATTCTAGTTTAAGTTTGAAGTGTCTTTCTTTATTTCACATATACAAGTATAGAGTGATCAATATCTTTTTTCTTCACTTTTTGCTCAGATTGTATATTTTCACGTTAGAATTTTCAGAATTAAAATCCATTTCAAAGTGAGTAATTTAAAATATAACTTTGATTTGCTGCAGGTTAAGTGTAGGATTTGTTCAGTTGAACTGTCCTACATAAATAAGAGCACCTCGTCCATGCTGAGGCATTTCAGGGCCCGGCATGAGAATGACGCCACAAACAGGCCTACACCTGAACTGAACACAGGTAGGCCTATACAGACATTTTACAACTTTCTAATGGTGGCAGTAAGTATAACAGCTGACATGTGGACATCTGTAAACATGGAGGCGTACTTGGCTCTAACCTGTCACTACATAAACAAGAATATGCAGTTGTGTACATCTGTGTTAGGAGTGCAGTACTTTCCACAAAGTCACACTGCTGACAGTTTGGCCCAGGTCAAAAGGGGCATGATGGAGGACTGGGCCATAACCAATAAAGTAAAGTGTTTTGTGACCGACGCAGCACCAAACATGGTCGCATCCACTAAACAGCTCATAATTTGGCACTCAATTTGCATTGCACATAGATTAAATTTAATAGTTAGAAAATCATGTGACGACATCCCCACACTGACATCCATCAGACACAAAGTTAGGAACATTGTCACATACTTCAGATCCAGCACCACAGCCCAGGAGAAACTCGCTCAAGTACAGCGACAGATGGGACGGCCAACCTGGAAACTCATTAATGAGGTGGCAACAGCACATATGAAATGCTGGCGAGGCTGCATGATGAGAGGGAGCCAGTGTGGGTGGCGCTCAACTCATTGAACTCAGGCATACCTCCGCTGTCAGCTGATGAGATTACCAACATCGGAGAAGCACTTCTTGTGCTTGCTCCGTTCCATCAAGCCACAGTGGAGATGTCTGAAGAGAAGAGGGTTTCAGGGTCAAAGGTCATCCCGATGATGAAAATGCTATATCTCTCACTTGAGTGTAACTCCTCTAATTTGCACACACCCACAGCAACACAGTTACAGCAATACCTCAAGCGTCGAGTCACAGAGGCTGCCTCCAATCTGGAGTCATTGAGTGTGCTGACCCTATCGACACTTCTAGACCCCAGATATAAGTCACTCGGGTTTCGTAGTTCCTCCAAGTGCTCGGAGGCCATCAATAGGCTAAAAGCTGAATGTGCGGCTGTGATTGGGCACACAGCAGAGGAGCCACAGCTGGGACCATCGTCACAACAGCTGTCTGCAAAAACTTCAGGCATGTTATTCAGCTTTACTTGTGCATTTATTTGTTTGTAAATCATATACTAAATTGCCATTTGTTGTTTCTTAGACCTCTGGAGCCACCTGGACGAGGAGGTCAGCAGACGGACCAGCAGCTCCACAGCAGATGCTATTGTGGAGGTTCAGCGGTACCTGGCAGTGGGCAATGCTGCTAGGTCTGCTGATCCTCTGCAATATTGGGACAGCCAGAGGAACACCTTTCCACACCTCTTCTGGCTGTCCCTCAACTATCTATGTACACCAGCGTCTGTGCCCTGTGAGAGGATATTCTCCAAGGCAGGGGAACTCGCTTCAAAAAAAAGAAACATATTATATATGTATAATGTATAATATTATACATATTATACATTATGAAGGTCATTGCTTCTGTATGTCAGTTGGGCTGACGAGGTTGCCTGTAATGATTTTTAATGATTTCCAGCAGGTGTCGGTATTGAGCAACACAGTATCAACACAGTATCAATACAGTTTGGAAGTGTGCCACAACGCCTCATGAGGCCTCATCTACCCATCACTATATGTAGCTGCGAGAAAACTAGGAACACTAGTGTCACAAACACAGGACGAAATAATCTGGCACCCTCTTGGGGAAAAGCCAGGCCTTTTAAAATGAGGCTGATGAGCAGAGTGGGATCTGGTGTGGCTCGTCAGCTGCTATGATCCAGCCACACCCTCTGCCACAGCTTGACCTGTCAAGAGAAAATGAGTTTTCACAATAACAGACCTGCCAAGCACACAAAGAGAACAGAACCATGACAGGAACTCCTCTTGGCATCCTGAAATCTGCATTACGTCTGCCAATCCTTTCATTCAGCTCCATAGTATGCATGATATAAGGCCAATACTTATCTGTTGCCAGGAACAGCAAAGACTCGGCCCTACACCATGGTCGACTAGTCCCTCTGTATCTGCTGATTTCATCAACACTGCTGCCAGCTGAAAACAGTATTTATCACAAACAGACGATCTATCTTAGGTTTAGTACATACGTATATAGCAGTCAGTCTTATGATTAAGATAACTTGCAAACTGAACCCACTTATACCAACTATTCTTTTCTGGTCCAACCACAGTTTCTGATTCTTCTTCAAACCAAGCTACCTCCTTCACCATCATTGTAAAATGTTTAGACGTATCTTCCAACCCCAACAGTTTCCTGTGGAACCAGCTAGTAATTGTCTTAGTAGTTACAATTAGAGTTGGAGTTGGCCTTGAGGTAGCGATTAGATTAGTAACATCATTATTGGCACCACATCTCTTTGGGGAATTGAATAACTGAAAACTGTACTGTATCATCATTACCATCATATCCAGGAGGAGAAGGAGCATTCCCCCGTTCCAGGGAATCCTTCCTCTGACCTTCATCTTCGTCACTGAGAATGTCAATGGGTGCTTTTAAGCAGTGCTTTAAATGATACCACAGAGGGGATCCTTTGACCTGCACTGCAGTGGAAGTGGCTCTCACCACCTCGTACGGACCCTCCCGTCGGGGGATGTTCCGCTTCCGTCTGAACACCTTTATGTACACCAAGTCTCCTGGTGTCACCGAAGGTGGATTCTCCTCACTGTCAGCTTTTGCCTGTTATGAGATAACACGAGCAGAGACACTCCTGTGGATGTTAGTCATTTGTCTGACATACGATTTCATGTCATTTGTCAAAATATCAACAGACGGTCCCTTAGCTGTTTTGTAAATTAGAGAAGGCATTGACCTGCCGGTTAAACCTTCAATGTGGTGTTCTCCCTCAAACAGGAGTGGAGTGGAGTCTACTGGGTTTTTCACCCTGCAGACATGCAATGTCACATCTGAATATTCAAGAAGTCGGTGATAGTCAGTCAACCTTTGTGCGGTTAGCACAAATTTTCTTTCGATTAAGTTTATCAACTTATGATGTGATAAAATCTCTATCAAATAGCCCATAGTAAGAGCTGACACTTTTTCGTACAACAAATGAGTGGCAGCCAGGTGCTGATAGCATATCAATTATTGGGGGCTTTCGGATAAATCTTTAACTGCATCTAACACAATCAAACTCAAACAAAGAGAGAAAGGCAACCATTGGCTTTCTCTAACAAAAAAATAAAAAATAACAGTACTGCTCATTCACATCACAGTTATCATGCAAGAATCTAAAGTTCAGTTGCCAACAACTCAACAATCTATTTTTCCTATTACTCACTCAATACCAATACACCAAAGTATTGCACATAAAGATATGACGGTTTGTCACTCATCACTAACACTCACACACACACACACACACACACACATACACACACAGAGAGATCGAATCATCCACATTTATCTCATCCACATTTATCTCACTTCCAGACACACATAAGCAGCCAACCAAATTCCTTTTCAGCGACACACACACAGCCAGAGAGTGTGAGACCAGGGGGAGGGGGTGAAAGAGAGAGACGAATAGAGAATAGAGTGGATGTTTGGAGAAATAGACAGATATGTATTGGCAGATCACCAATTTATCAATCTTCCACAAACACTTAAGCAATTTGTATGGCAAAAGAAAGAGTTTAACAGGAACATAAAAATTATCCCACCCCAGTCCGGACAAATATTTAGAGATCTCATGAGATGAATCGATCATTGACGCACTCCATATGTTTATCATCCCGTCACCTATGGAACACCTGCCTGAACGGCGTCAAAACTCTTCATCAATCATCAGCTTGATAAGAAATTAAGACCTCATAGGCGCAGTTCCACACAGTTCACTAACCCTGAAGTTAGAAAACCATATGGCACCCGATCTGAAATCCCGTCCACCACAGCAAACAAGTCTCTAATTTTATTGTGGCTTTTGAAGCTTTGTTTGGTCTTTAACGATCAAACAAAGGCCACCCGTGGGCTTTTACCGCTGTGCCCCACCAGGACGGAAAACGTCGGACATTAACAGTCAAACAAGTAATTTATGTGTGCTAATAGACTGTCAGCCAAAAACCAAATGTCCATAATTTACCGATTCAATATTGAATCTGACATCTTTCACAAAACTTTCTCACCGAATAGACTGTCTTTTAATACCTCAACCTTAACCTTTATATTTTTGTTTTCTAAAGTTTATTGAATGTCACCCTTTTAATAAGAGAAAAGAGTTAACAAATATTTTGATGCAAAGCAAACAGATATTAAGCAGACAAACATATATTCAGACAAATACTCAACTTTGGGGTGGGGGTTTTGTTTCTCTCAAGGACAGGAGACAGTGTGTAAAATACAAGGTATTAATTTGCCAATTAAAATCATGCATAGGTTGATTAGCAATACAATAATATCATCCATGGGTTGAGTATAAGTCCAATAATATCATCGATGATATTGACAGACAGACAAGTTCAACAAATACTTATCTAATTATGATTAGAGCTCTGGAGATGATGAACAGTCATTTGAAGTGTTGCTTCAGAATATTCTGGGTACAGGAAAACTTCAAGTACAAACTAGGAATTGGATCACATATCTTTTTATAATCTAATGGCGTGGCTATGGGAGGTGCGAAACGGTTGTTTAACTTCGGGCCCTCTGCTCTCAACTAACCTTTCCCCCGCTTTCAGTAGGCACATCATGACCTCAAGACGTTAACAAAGACATCATGACCTCAAGGCGTTAACAAAGACATCAAGTCGACAGTTTCACAAAGCTGATGACACAACCTAATCAGTCACGCAAACCCTGCGAGTACACATGTATTGCAGATAAAATTATTTAAAGATACCAACAGTTATGCAAGCATTTCCAAACATGGTAAACAGTGGATTATTTTCATGCAGAATCTTCATGACCTCGAGACATCCTGGTGCCGTCTTCCCAAGTGCTGGATGATTTGACACACACACACACAACAATCCGGATCTTTGGTTCTATGAAATGATATTATTTTATTATATTATTTTATTGTATTATTTTATTGTATTAAAAACTTTCCACCACAGGTGCCATAGGTCTGTCGACTCCATGCGTCACAGATACGAAGCAGTTATCAAAAACTGTGGTTATGCAATTAGATATTAGTTTATGATTCTCAGAGAAGTTGGATCTTAATCTTAAAGCATTTCATAGTTTATACAGAACATTTTTGAGTTGTGAATAAAGATGTCAAGACTGCCATTTTTTGGAACATTATATTTCTTGACGTTCTGTAAAATCTTTCCAAATTCAATGACTTTTCTCACTTTTCTTTCTTTGAAATACAATATGCAGTGACAGTAAAGAAAGCCAAACTGTGGAGTAGACCGGATGTCCGGAATGCACCTCAGGTGTCATTGTCTCCTGTTACCTCTAGTTCAGCGGTCCTCAACCACTAATTCTCATTCTTGTAATTATTATTTGATTGACTTGTTCACCCTGTTATTTGAAATGATCAGTATTTCTCCTACATTGAATGTGCTAAAGAGACTTTTTCAGTTCTTCTTCAGAACTGAAGAAGTCTCTTGGATGAGAAACAAAACTTCTTCAAAAACTCTCTTAACAGCTTTGGATAACCCTGACCTGGATAACTGAGAACCTACACAGACACATAGGGAGGCCAAGTTGTGGGATTAGAGGCTTTAAAATTGGGAGAATTTGACTGCCAGCATGCATAAGTCTTGAAGGAGCAGGAGTAAATATTCTGGACTAGGGCAGATCATAAAAGGAAGAGATGGCAATATTAGGTGAAGGAGGGAGAGCAGCAGCTGCACCAAATTCATAGTCAGAAAGGTTTTGTTGAACAAAACTGGACACAAGCTGGGCTGATTCAAGCTCTAATTCCTTCTGGCGAATACGTCTATTAATTTCAACCTGTCTGACAATTCTCTCCCTTTCCTTGTGTGCCTCTTCCTGCCTTTGCAGAGCAGTTTCCTGCTGTTGCTGAGCATCTTTCTGCTGTTGCTTAGCAGCTTTGGCCTTCTCATCAATCAGTCTGAATCAGAGAATCAGAATTAGAGTCTTTATTTGTCATACTGACACACGTTTCCACAGTTGACAGCACGAAATATGTCTCTGAAGGTCCCAGTAAGCCCGGTCGATAAATAAGATAAATAAGTTAAGAGAAACTAGATAAAAAAGTTTAAAAAATGCAAGATAAATAAGTGAAGAAAACCTAGAAAAAAACAAAAGTTAAAAAATGTAAGATAAATAAGAAAAGAGAACAAAGAAAAGTTAAGATGTAAGATATATAGTTGAAGTTTAAAGTGTCTGGACAGCAGAATTTAGTTCACAACAACAACAACGCAGCAGCTCAAGTGTGTAGGTGCTCCATATACTGCATTTGAAGAAGCACCATATTGCACTGAATACCCATGTGGTGACACACGGGGCATTGTGAGGGTGACTACAGAGCACCACAGAAGTTCAGCTGTCTAACAGCCTCTGGAAAGAAGCTGTTCCTCAGCCTGGTGGTCCTACTCTGGATGCTCCGTAGTCTCCTGCCTGAGGGGAGGGGTTGGAATAGACTGTGTGCTGGGTGGGTGGGGTCTGTCATGATGTGGGTGGCCCTCCTTCTACACCTACTCGTGTAGATTTCTGTGGTGGTAGGTAGGCCACCCCCTACAGTCCTCTGAGCAGCCTTCACAACCCTCTGCAGCGCCTTCCTGTCTGCTGCAGAGCAGCTGCCGTACCACACAGTGATGCTGGTGGTAAGGATGGTCTCCACCGCACCCCTGTAGAAGGCCTTCAGGACGGGACCTCCCAGTCCAGCACGCCTCAGCTTCCTGAGGAAGTAGAGCCGCTGGTGGGCCTTCCTGAGTAGGTAGGAGGTGTTACAACTCCAGGCGAGGTCCTCAGTGAGATGAACCCCCAAGTACCTGTAGCTGGAGACCACCTCCACAGCTGCTCCTCTGATGTGCAGGGGGGGAGGGGAGTGTCTTTTCCTCCTGAAGTCCACCACCATCTCCTTGGTCTTCCCCACATTGATGCAGAGGTTGTTGCATCTGCACCAGAGCACCAGGTGCTCCACCTCCTCTCTGTATTTGGACTCTTCGTTGTTCCGGATGCGTCCCACCACTACTGTGTCGTCTGCAAACTTTACGATATGACAGCTCGGGTGTTTCGCTGAGCAGTCATACGTCAGTAGGGTGAACAGGAGGGGGTTGAGCACGCAGCCCTGTGGGGAGCCGGTGCTGAGGGTGATGGGGGAGGAGACCGTGTCGTTTATCCTGACAGTCTGTGATCTGTCTGCCAGGAAGTCCAGGACCCAGTTCCCTGTGGTGGCAGACAGTCCCAGCTCTGTCAGTTTCTGCACCAGGGTCTGGGGGATGATGGTGTTAAATGCGGAGGTGAAATCCAGGAAGAGCAGGCGGATGTAAGAGTCCTTGCTCTCCAGATATGTGAGGGATGTGTGGACCACAGAGGAGATGGTGTCATCGGTGGAGTGGTTCCTCTTGTAGGCATATTGGTGGGGGTCCACCGCTATGTCTACAGAGTCTTTGATGTGCGCCATGACCAGCTTCTGGAAGCACTTCATGACTATCGCGGTGAGGGCCACCGGCCGATAGTCATTAAGCTCCTTCACCGAGTGGCCTTTGGGGACCGGGACAATGGTGGCGGACTTCAGGCAGCTGGGGACCGTTGCTAGCCGCAGTGAGGTATTAAAGATGTCTGTTAACACCTCTGCTAGCTGGTGGGAACAGTCCTTCAGCACTCTCCCTGGGATGCCGTCGGAGTCTGCAGCCTTGCGAGGGTTGATCTTTTATAAGGTCCTCCTCACATCCTCTGTGGTCACACTGGTCTGCATTTCTCATCCAGTTCCTTTTCCTCCTGTTGCTGTCTTTTCAGCTCCTCCAGCTCACCTCTCTTCTTCTCGGCATCAAGTATGCTGACTTAGAGCTCACTCAAATAGGTAGTGTGACTGCTACCAGAATACCTACTTTTGTAAAATCTAGGAAACTAAAGGTGGTTTTAGTATGAGTACTCTTACTATAAGAACTATGGGAGGCTTGAGATCGTGTATATGGCCTTTGCTGTGGCATAGAATCAGGGGGCCGTGTTGGCTATTTCGTTAGGGCCCTTGGGTCACAAACATGTGGGTTCGGGATAACTTTATAAAATACTGATGGCAAAAAGATTTGGTCCTCTTTTTGAGCGTTTGGCAGATGGGGCTCAGGTGACAGGCCAGGCTCTTTTTGAGTGGGTACAGATGGCTTAGGTGATGTTTGAGACCTTTGTGAGGTGGCTTCATCTTCTGCATAAAGCCAGTTTAAGTCTATTTAACGTTGGGGTCCAACCAGGCATTTAGCAGGGAGAGCTTGACATTCAGTGGGTTCAGGTTAAGGGGGCTCATCAATAGGCCTTTTATTGGCTGGTTGTTTTTTCTAGCTGGCAGCCACACTGACCACACAAGAAGAAAAGATTGCACTCAAGTCTTTTATTTGGTGACAATCGGGATGAGTGCCATTGACGTACACTAATAGTTCTAAAAGACAGGAAAACAATCACCATATTATGTCCAATAAACAATAGGTTCAAACATGAAATTAGTTAAATGCATAATTAAATTACAAAGATGAAATGAGTTAAACGCATGATTAAATTAGTAAAACTAAGTTAAATGCACAATAAATTGTATTCAATGAAGACAAATTTAACTTACAATGAGATATCAAAAGACAAACAGCATACATCACCAGCTTCCAGCAGCATGTGCTTGGTGACAAGAGGAAGTATTGCCCATTCCTGCCTGTATTTACAGGGGAGGCAATAACAAACAGGAGGAACTTTCATCACGTTGTGGAGTGGAGGGGCAATGTAAGCCCATGGTTTTTAGTAATTTCTAACAGTGACCAAGTATTTATTTTATTATTTACTGTGATTTAAAAGTGCATGGACCCTCCCCATACTGATATAAACCACCTTATATCTGTATTACCTTTTCCCACACATAGACTTGCAGCACCCTCAGGGTTTCTTATGGTGGGCAAGGATGATGCACATGATATTCCTTCAACGATCTTTATTTGGCATTCAGTCTTAGCAAGGAACAAACAAAAACAGACAACAATCTCCCACTGGTTCACACTGAGCACAGACGAAAGTTGGCTACTTTGGGATGCGCTGCCCGCTGGTGGGAAAACTTTGAGGTAGAAGTCTTCCTCCAGGAAGAACAGTGTGAATTTCCACATGTTCCAGTCCTCTCTCTCGTCGTGAACCAAGTTGTTACGGAGTAGTTCTGGTTATAAACGTGTTGATCAACGCACTTATGCGGTTACATGTGGACGGAGACTTTTTTGAAAACGATCTTGTGTAGATGCAAATTTTTTTCTGTGTGGGATGAAAAAGGATACGTTTTGGAAAAGACCCGGCTTTATGAGGACATGACCTCAGTCTCGCAAATACATGCAAAACACACACGTAACCCAACTCAGGGCAACACACACACAACAGAACAACAAGGGTTATCACAGACTGTTTATAACACTTTTGTATTATAGAAAAGTTGCTGGAGGAAACATGGGTCTCGAAATGCAGTGTATGTATACATGCATGTATGGTATAATTTGACTACCTACTAAAAATTTGCAATGCAGTGAAGCCGCGCATCTTGAACGTGACTAAGCAAAGGATTACTGTATATGTATGTGTACAGGCCCAAACACACAGACACATGCCTGTAGGCATGCATATACAGGTACGTATGGTGAGAGGTCGAGCCGTGAGCAGCTCCTTTGCTCCATTGCCAGTTCACACACTGCAAATTGTTTGGTCCACATGGGCCTTGAACCCTCTGGTTCCCAGCCCAATACAGTGGACTGAGCTACTGCCGCCTCAAAACATACTAAATACGAAAGTAATATTCCCTGAGACTTAACACAAACAGTTATCGGACATAAAGACAATACATAATGAAATAAAATACAGTTACAGATCATTCAAGTTAAATTGATCTGGATTATTTGTTGGTTTTCCAATATTTAAAAAAAAATTAAAACAAATGAAAAACAAAAATCAAGTTTAGGTCATTTTACTCCGCTTTACGTCTACTCGCCACAAATTTGAAACTCGTAAAATCAATTGAACCTCCAACCTCCGTTGGACTCACCACCCACCGAACAAACTGTAGGGAAAGGGTGCAGTGTGGATTGGGTGGCTGTCATCAGCATTAGAATCGACGACCCAATCCCCAGGCAAAGAGTCTAGCTCTAGGAACATGGAATATCACCTCGCTGGCGGGAAAGGAGCCAGAGGTTGTGAGGGAGATTGAGAGGTACCGACTAGATATAATCGGTCTCATCTCCACCCAGAGTTTAGGCTCTGGAACCCAAACCCTTGAGAGGGCTGGACTCTACTTTTCTTGTGTTGCCCAAGGTGAGAGGCGACGGGCTGGTGTGGGCTTGCTTATAGCCCACACCAGCCCATCAGCTCAGCCGTCATATATTGGAGTTCACCCTGGTGAAGGCACAGGGTGAGCGTCCCTGTGCCTACGGGTTGGGGACAGGTGTCTCACTGTTGTTTCGGCCTACGAGCCAAACGGCAGTGCCTTTTTGGAGTCCCTGAGAGGGGTACTGAATAGGGCTCGGACTGGGGATTCCATTTTTCTCTTTGGGGACTTCAACTCTCACATGGGCATTAACAACAAGACCTGCAAAGGGGTGATTGGGATGAATGGCCTCTCTGATCTGAACATGAGTGGTGTTCTGTTAATGGACTTCTGTGCTCATCACAGTTTGTCCATAACGAACACCTTGTTCAACCACAGGGATGTCCAGAAGTGCATATGGCACCAGGACAACCTAGGTCAGACATCGATGACTGACTTTGTTGTCGCATCATCAGACCTCCGATCATGTGTGTTGGACACTCAGGTGAAGAGAGGGGCAGAGCTGTCGACCAATCACCACCTGGTGGTGAGCTGGATCCACTGACAGAGCAGGGGTCCGGACAGACTCCGGGAGAGCTTCTCTCAGATCCTGCAGGAGACTGGGGACAATGAGTCAGAGTGGACCATGTTCTCCACCTCCATTGTCGAAGCGGCTGCTCAAAGTTGTGGTTGCAAGGTCTCTGGTGCCTGTCGTGGCGGTAACTCCCGAACCCGGTGGTGGACACAGGAAGTAAAGAGTGTCATTTAGCAGAAGAAGGAGTCCTATCAAATCATGTTGAATTGTATGACAATGGAGGCAGCTGACAGGTACAGGCAGGCAAGGCGTACTGCAGCCTGAGTAGTCGTGGAGGCAAAAACTCGGGTCTGGGAGGAGTTTCGGGAGGCCATTGAGGAGGACCATAGGTCAGCCTTGAAGAAATTCTGGCAAACCATTCAGCGCCTCAGGAGGGTAAAGCGGTGCACAGCCAACAATTTTATAGTAGAGGCGGAAAGCTGCTGACCTCAACTGAGGATATTGTTGGGCGGTGGAAAGAATACTTTGAGGATTTCCTCAATCCCGCTACCATGGTATACACAGAGAAAGCAGAACCCGAGGTCTCACAGGTTGACTCGTCCATTACCCAAGCTGGTCACCAACATGGCTGCCAACCTCCTTGGTGCAAAGCACCGGGGGTGGATGAGATTCGCCCTATGTACTTCAAGTCTCTGGATGTGCTTGGACCAGAAGATGTGTTCCAACTATAGGGGGACACACTCCTCAGCTTCCCGGGGAAAGTCTATTCCAGGTTAATGGAGAGGAGGATTAGACCTATAGTCAAAGTGCAGATTCAGGAGAAACAATGCGGTTTTTGTCGTGGAATACTGAACCAGCTCTCCACTCTCCACCGAGTGCTTGAAGGTTTGTGGGAGTTTGCCCAACCAGTCCACATATGTTTTATGGATCTGGAGAAGACATTTGATCATGTCCCACATGGTATCTTGTGGAGAGTGCTTCGGGAGTATGGGGTTCGGGGCCCTTTGCTGAGGGTTGTCCGGTCTCTGTATGTCCGAACCCAGAGCTTGGTTTGCATTGCCGGCAGTAAGTCAGACCTGTTCCAGGTGCATGTTGGACTTCAGCAGGGCTGCCCTCTATCACCGGTTCTGTTCATAATCTTTATGGAAAAAATTTCTAGACGCAGCCAGGATCCGGAGGGAGTCCAGTTTAGGGACCAAAGGATTTCATCTCTGCTTTTTGCGGACAATGTTGTCCTGCTGGCCTTTTCAAACCTGGACCTTCAGCGTGCACTGGGATGGTTCACAGCTGAGTTTAACGTGAGTGGGATGAGGATTAGCACCTCTAAAACTGAGACCATGGTTCTTCACCAGAATAGGGTAGTGTACCCTCTTCAGGTCAGTGGAAAGTCTTTGCCCCAAGTGGAGGAGTTTAAGTATCTTGGAGTCTTGTTCACGAGTGAGGTAAGGATGGAACGTGAGATTAACAGACGGATCTGTACAGCTTCCGCAATGGTGCGGTTGCTGTATAGGTTTGTTGGGGTGAAGAAGGAGCTGAGTCACAAGACGAAGCTCTCGATTTAACGGTCAATCTGCGTTCCTGCTCTCACCTATGGTCATGAGCTTTGGTTCATGACCGAAAGGACAAGATCCCGGATGCAAGCCGCTGAAATTAGTTTCCTCCGTAGAGCGGCTGGGCGCAACCTTAGAGATAGGGTAAAAAGCTCAGTCACCAGGGAGGAACTCGAAGTAGAGCTGCTGCTCCTCCACCTTGAGTGGAGCTAGCTGACGTGGCTTGAGCATCTGTCCTGGATGCCTCCTGGATGCCTCCATGGGGAGCTGTTGCGGGCATGTCCTACCAGGAGGAGAACTCAGGGCATTATATCTCTCAGCTGACCTGGGAATGCCTTGGGATCCCCCCAGAGAACCTGGAAGAGGTGTCTGGGGAGAGGGAAGTATGGACATCCCTCCTGAGACTGTTGCCCCGGCGACCCAGTTGAAAATGGATGATGGAAATCACTTGAATCCCCTTATAAGCACATTGTACTGCAATACCCAGGAAATTAATTGTAAATGCAGTAGAGATGGAACTCACAGACACAGGCTTTATTGGGCTTTATTCATCGCTTTACACAGGAACTATGAACTGAGACACAACTCCTGCTCATTGATAGCTCAATAATTCCTGTTCCTTTTTCCAAACTTTCGTGAACTTCCCACAGCCCAAGACATAGGAAGCCACAGGTTCAGGGCAACTTCACAATAACAGTCTGCATTAAAACAGGTTATCACAACACCATGTTACTGTACAAATAGGAATAAAAACAAAAAATTAAATACATATGTCTAGTTCTAATATACAGTACAGTGCGCCCTTGTTACTCGCTGTTAATGCGTTCCAGGAACCACACGCGAATAACAAATACTGCGATATAGCAACAAACTATTTATTTTATTATTTACGGATATTTAAACGTTTATGAACCCTCCCCATACTGATATTAAGTCACCTTCTATCTGTATTACCTTTTCCCACACTCTTATCAACTGTTTAATGCACTTTATTGTCTCATGGAAGTGTGTTGCTTTACGAGACTCACGGAACGTAGCGCACTTCCGGATGCCGTCAGCCAATAGAAAACGCGTACGGTATCACGTGACTACCTACCAAAAATCCACGATGACGTGAAGTCGCAAGTGTTGATACGTGAATGCGCGAGTGTGCACTGTATACTCTTAACCGTCACTCGTGATTCACGTGATTATTTTGAAGAATAAAATTCATTTATGTTTTCTTTGCAACAACAAAGAAAGTCTAAGGTTTTTTTTTTCCCCCTGGTGAAAAATAATTTCACCATGGGGAAATTATTTTTCCACACAGATATATGTACAGGCCCCCGAAAATGGGTCTGTAGATATATCTGCATGCTAACACAAGGGGCCTGTAAGTATTCAAATATATAGTGAGAGGTAGAGTGGCGGACAGCTGATTTGTGATGTGCCCATGAATTCAGTTAAGTTTTTGCACACAAATCAAAGGTATGGATAGTTACCATTAGCCATTCCAACTCATTTGTGTCACCTTCTGTGCATGTCATCACGCCAAAATCTCATAGGTACTGTGTGTAAACTTTTTGATCAAACTTTTCAGTCATTTTTGTGGTTTCTGTTGTCAATATCATTTAAAAAGTAAACTCTCTCTCTCTCTCTCTCTGCCTCTCTCTCCCCCTGTCTATGTGTGTGTGTCTCCATGTGTGTAGGGTATCACTTATTTTATGTCTAAAGGCATACTATTGGATAATGCAGCCGAGCTGGCTAAGTTCATTTTCTACAGCAGAAGACTCAAGTGGAAGATGTTGAGGATTTAGGATTTTGGATGAGAGGTCAAAATACACACACACACACCAGTGACGTGCGGTCAGGAGAGGCAGGTGAGGCACGGCCTCAACTGCCATCATGAAAGAAAAAAACGGAAAATTGAATAAATAAATTAAATGCTAATATTTATCCAGCGATGTGTATTATAAACTTATTTTTCGTTTAACATCACCAATTTTAGGTTATTTTTACTCAAAATCGCTGAATTTTCACATTTACTGCTGCAATACGGAGCAGAGACCTGCGGCGAGGCACCAGCCAGCCGTGCCTCACCATGGATTGCGCAATAGCTCAAATAGCTGTGCTGGTATGCTTTACAGTGAGACCGTAATGCTATCTCTCTTTATGTCGCTATTAGAATGTTCAAACACGTTTGCTCTACAAACGAAATTCCCGTAATTTAGCTAATGTATAAAACATGCAGTGTTTTTGTGTCAACAGCAGCATGTGTGTAATGTCTTTCTTGAGTTGAGCGGTCCTGAAACCGCTGTTAAAAGGCACTGGGTGAGGCACAAAAATACCCGGCCTCATCGATAGGGGGCGCTGGTGATCCCAGGGATTCGTCTTGGGACTCCTCAGCCGAAGAATAAGTGAATGCAGGCTACAATCTACATTAAGTCAAGTGCAGTAATTTTTTTTTTTCCACTCGCCTATTCAAATGGAGGATTAAATATTACAAACTGAAGGAAGATACAAACAATTTCTACAAATAAGTTATTGATGCGTTTGTTCAGAGGGAGCGGCGCATGGACTTCATTTACAAGTAAACCTGACATGTCAATAGGTAGGTAACAACATTACGTTTTTTTTAAATCAAATATGCTTATTTGTGTGTTACAGTTTGTATGTGTCAATAATTCTGAAATGAGACTTTAACATAACCCACTCACTGTTGCTAATTAAATGGTGAATAAGCTACACTGTAGGTTCATATTTTTGTCATCATGATTATGTGATCATGATGACGTTGGTGCCTCACCAGCCATGAACCTCACCGCACGTCACTGACACACACTCAGACGTACGCATGCATGCACGCACACACACACACACACACACACACACACACACACACACACACACACACACACACACACACACGATACTCAGTGTGGCCTGAAAAAAATGTATCAAGTCAAAATTCAAGTATTTAATGCTTTAACTTCAAGTGTTGAGTAGTCTTTATTTCTAGTTTGATGAGATGAATTATACTTTTACTGCTGACATTTTCTAGTAGTACTGTATTTTCCGCACCATATGGCGCACCGAGTTATAAGGCAATTCAATTCTCAATTAGGTGGTCTATTTCTGTTCTTAAGCTATACATAAGGTGCACCGTATTATTGGGCACATGCTAAAACAATCTAACGGAAGCAAAACAGTGATTTTGCTTGAACTTTATTCTACTATGTATTTAAAAATACACACATATTTTTTTGATTGATCTTTTGTCAAAAATCCATCAAAGTCCTCGTCTTCTGTATCCGAATTGAACAGCTGGGCAATTTTGATGGCAAGCGACAAATTAATTTGCTTCGCTTGGTTTTTCGCAGTAGCGGTGATATGAGCGCACATGGAGTGGCATATTAAGTGAGACGGTGAAGCATGGAAAAACCGCGACTCTTGCGGCTGCTCTATACCCGTTCACAACTGTGTAACTGGTAGTCTGTTTGAATTGTGCCTTGTAAGCGTGTCACTTCGCTGTCACCATTTTTGAGGGGTCCTTTGCCAAACAAGTGTTGTTTTGCAGAGTACCAGTGGTAGAATAGACACACTTTCTAGGGGCATGTGAGGTATTATTTCCCTATGTCGGCAGGAAATGGTCCAACAGTCAATCTAGCTAAGTACGAACTAAAATCGCATTTTAGTAACATTAACATTTTTAAGGATTTTGGAACTCAATGCACACATAAGGCATTTGGAGTTAAAAGGCGCAGCGTCGATTTTTGAGAAAATTAAAGGCTTGTATGTGCACCTTATGGTGCAGAAAATACTGTATTTGAAACCCACATCCTACAATTACCAACTTTCATTTCTTGTTTAGGAATATTAATTTTGGCTGATTTGACACATTTATGTGTGCAGGCGAGATGTCCTGGATGAGTTAGTGACTCTCCATAACTTCAGTAACCAGTTTCTCCCCAATGCTCTGCGAGATTTATTCAGACACATCCATGCACCGGAGGAGAGGGGTGAATATCTGGAAACCCTCATCACCAAGGTCAGCCACAGGTTTTGTACCCGTAACCCTGGACTTGTTCGAGAACTGGGCCTCAGTCCTGGTTAGTTATGACACACATATTGTGAGCATGGACCCTGTCCAAAGGACAGAGGGTGTTGTGCAATGTACAGATTATAAAACACACACTCGCATTATTGTAATTAATAATTTTTAGGGTATATAATAAGATTGACTTTTCCAATACCAGGACATATTGAATATATAGTTATGCTCAAAAAATAGCAATGTCTTCATAAAGGTGAATAAAGGCCAAAATTTGTTAAATAAATTGTACTTTAATGAACACAAATGCATTGGGGACACTTCACATTCTATTTCAAAGCAAGAAAATTGGAAAAAGTAATTAAATTTGATAATATTTCAGAGAGTGAAATATTAAAAAAGTGATTACATTTGATAATAAAGTAATTAAATTTGATAATATTTCACAGAGAGTCAAAAATGTATTGTTCTAAAAAATAGCAGTGTTGACATCTGTCTTTGGAAGCTCAAAATTATACCATATAAACTAAGAAAAAAAAATTAACTTTGATGAATATCCTACACTAATATTTTGTTGCATAACCATGGTTTCTTATAACAAAATATTGCACCATTTCCTTTCAGGCCAGTCAATGTGTTCTTTTGCAAATTGTAACCACTTCAGCAGATGTCTGTTTTTTAACCAGTGGGACTTTGCAGAGGCTTCTTGCTCTTAGCCTGGCTTCACATGAACATCCTCTGGTTGTTACAGTACTCAGAGACAACCTTAGATCTTCTCTGATCCTCCTGTAGCTGGTCATTGGCTGAGCCAATCGATTCAAGAAGTTGCTTTTCTTTTTCTTTTTGGCTGCCATTTTAAAGCGTTTGATATCATTTTAGCTGAACAGCCTATAAGTTTCTGCACTTCTTCATAGGTTTTCCCTCCTTTTCTCCATTTCTTGATTAAAAAAACGTTCTTCATCAAAACAGTGTCTTGAACGATCAATTTTACTTTTCAGGACAAATGTACAGCTAGAAAATGCAATATCAGTTGCCTTGATCCTTACATAAGGACTACCTGTTAACACCTTTTTTTCCCCACAGAATCAACGGTCTCCCTAATTGAACTCACCACTGCTATTTTTTGAAGATTACTTGACTTCCTGTGAATTATTATAAATTTTAGTTACTTTTTCCAATTTTCTTGCTTTGAAATAGAATGTGCAATGTCTCCAATGCATTTGTGTTCATTAAAGTGCAATTTATTTGATGAACTTTGACATTTACTCACCTTTTAAAAGACACTGCTATTATTTTGAGCATAACTATATGTAATATCGCAAAAACGTCACACCATAATGTAATTTAATGTATTTGTGAAGATTCTCAGTCATCTGGGTCATGGTAGATCAATGGCTTGAATAAAATCAATTGAACTTGTAGGAACAGCTTGAAGACATTTGAAGAAGCCTCTTGAATGAAAGGCAGAAATCTTCAAGCTTTTCCCACATGTCCTCATGACTCTATTCAACACAGTTATCTAAAGTACTGAGGTAATTTATTTGTATAGACCCTGGCTTATATCCAAAGCCCAATCTGAAATTTGTCATGGGGTCAGAGCTACATACAGTGTGAAACAACATTTCTCAACACTTGGGAAAATGGAAGAGGTACGGGATCTCAGTACTATACCTTACAACCTGAAATTATTGCTACTGCCCAAAGATAACATTCTGTTGAACACAACTAAGAGGAGTGTGCAAAAGCTGCCTCTCCCAACAGTAACAATAATTCTTTTTTATTTATTTTTTTAAATTTTATACACTGTTATAATCCCCGAAGGGAAATTAAGAATGCACACTCTAGTTTTGTTAGTCTCAATCACACGCATGCATGTTAGTGTGTACAGGTCCCTGTAATACACACAACCACACACAAGGGGGCCTGCAGGCATGCAAGGGAGGTAGAGTGGCAGGCAGCTCCTTCGTGGTGCGCCTCAAATGAGCAATTTTTTGTAAAGGGGACGGCACCTTGCTCAAGGGTGCCTCGGCAGTGCTCTGGAGGTGAGCTGACACCTCCCACTGTCAGCTCACCTCGGGAGCGGGAATTGAACCGCTGATCTTGAATCATAGGACGACCTGCTCTACCGACCGCTTTACCACTGAGCCACTGCTGCATGACAATCAATGCAATGAAAGAGTCAAAATAATTGTGCATAAAGAGTGGCAGTTTATTCTTCAAGTAAAATGTTACCAAAAGAAGAAGGTATTATGGAGGAAGGGTTGTGCTAAATAAACTGAAATGAATTTAACAAAGAAGGACCAACTATCCTTAGAGGAAAACTACACCTCACTGCAGAACTGCATTGACACTACGGCCTGGGATGTTCTCTGTGAATCACATGGGGTTACATCAACAACTTGATAGACTGCATCACAGAATACATCAGGTTTTGTGAACACACCACCATACCAACCCGGACTTCACCCTGCTTCCCTAATAACAAGCTGCAGATTACCTGCAACCTGAAGGCATTCCTTAAAAAATAAGACGAGGGTTTTTAGGTCTGGTAACCAAGGAGAACTGAGGAGAGTGCAGCACGAACTCAGAGAGAAACAAGAGGAAGCTACAAGAGGAAGCTGGAGGCCAAACTCTAGAATAAAGTCATAGATGAAGCAGATCACAAGTAGCAAAGGGAGACAAAGGCAACCATCAGGTAGCTTAGAGAGAGCTAACGGTTTCTTTAACAGGTTCAGTTCACAGCCGTCTGTGTCCTCTCACACATTCCGACCCCCACACACTCCATCCACTTCCATCCCTCTTCCCTCTTCTTCCTGTGGTGCGCAATCCTGAGCTCCCTCTCTTCCTCCTTCTCCACTGAAGACACTAGCACCATCCCCCACATGATGGTGACAATGAGTCATGTCAGGACACAGCTCGAGAGACTCAGAGGAAGGAGGCTGGATCTGATAGTATCAGCCCCAGCCAGTTTTGTCCTGTCATCACACACGTCTACAAACTGGGCCTAACTCAGGAGAGAGTCCCAGTGTTGTGGAAGACATCCTGCCTGGTTCCAGTCGTAAAGAAGTTGACTCTACCAGACTTAAATGACTACTGACCAGTTGCCTGCACATCCCATCAATAACCTCAAGGAATACTTAAAACAGTTTATAAAACCATTATTGATAATTGCTATATCAGAAACATAGATCAATGGAATTTGAACTGGAAGGACATGAACTTCACTGTGTAAAGAGAAAGAACAAAGACGGAGGAAGAGTGGTTTTGTATGTTAATATTTGACCTATTAAGTAGTAGAAAATATGACATCTGTGCTTGATAACTTGTTAGAATGTTCTAGTATTGAAACATTACATTACAAGACTGGATTGGGGAAATGTTCTCAAAACTAATCAAAGCAGTCATCTGTGGTGACTTCAATATTGATCTGCTCAATCCAAATAACCATCAAAAAATGGATGACTTCACCAATATAATTTACAGTTATAATTCAAAAATAACCAGACCTAGTATAATCACATCCCACAGTACTACTTTAATCTATAACATACTCAGCAATGAACTTGAAAATAACACAGTAAGCAGACTATTAATCAATGATATCAGTGACCACCTACCAGTATTTACAGTTTATAATATCAAACACCTGAGAAGTAGGCCAGAGGAAAACCTAAAATACAGACAAGTGAAGACAGAAGGAGTGATTAATGCATTAAAGAATGAATTACTGGTACACAATTGGGACAAGGTATATAATAAGGTATATAATATTATTATTATATAATAATAATATTATATAATAATAATAATAATAATATTATATAATAATAATAATAATAATATATACCTTATTATATATAAGTTATATAATAAGAGTGACATTGATGGTGCTTATGAAGGTTTCTTAGCAATGTTTGTGTAGGTTCTCAGTTACCCAGGTCATGGTTATCTAAGTTTCGTGAAGATGTTTTGCCTCTCCTCCAATAGGCTCCTTTAGTTCAGTTCTAAACGAGAAGCATAAAGCTTTCAAGAAACTTTCTTAAAGTCCAGTGGGTTCATTTAAACAGCTTTGAACTTTCTTAGGAATATTCATGTCGTTGTATGACAAAACTTGTCCAGTAAAACGATATTACGAAAAACAAGGATAAGAATAGACCATAGTTTAGAATGTTTGTAAAAAGAAAAATAAACTGTATAGACAATTCATGAAGCAACCAACTAAAGAAGCCGAAGTAAATATAAATATAAAAATATAAATATAAAGAATATAAAAATGAGCTAATTAATATTATACATACCGGTATACGTAGAAATGAATATTATAGTAAAATTTTACAGTATTCCCTCGACACTTGCGGTTAATGTTTTCCAGGACTACCTGCAAATGGTGAAAATTTGAGATATTGTGACCAAATATATATTTTATTATTTACATATAATTTAAACATTTATGAACCCTCCCCATACTGATACCACCTCATATATGTATTACTTTTTCCCACAGAATGTTTAAAACATTTTTGCAAGGGTTTCACAGTGAAAAAACTCCACAAAGCAAAAGTAAACTTGCAGGAGGAACCATGAGTCTCAGAACACAGTGCACAGACGGATGCAGTCAGCCAATAACATGCGTTTCGGTTTCACTTGACTACAGTTCATGGGAGACACTTGCGTCTCGCTTCTCGTTCTCTCCCTTGTCCTCGATGAGATAAAACTTACACGCGCCGCGTCGCCTCTCGCTGATTTGGGAAATTTGCATTTACATATAATTAGAAGAAGCCGCAAATCTTGAAGCATGAATAAGCGAAAAAGGAAATACTGTATGTAATAGACAACAGTAAAGGCATATGGAACATATTAAATAGTATTATTAAAAATAATCTTAAACAACAGAGCTATCCTCAATATTTTATTGATAGCAGTAGAAGGGACAACATAAATAAAATGGTAAACAATTTTAATAATTATTTTGTAAATGTTTGACCAAATCTGGCAAAAAACCATTCCTGATACTTTGTCATATGAGGAAAGCAATAATAATATTATATAGAGAAAGTTGGATGTTCCTCACAATAGCGCAAGAAAAGGAAATAATAGAAATTGTAAATAAATATAAATGCAGAACATCTGTTTCAAATGAAATTGATAGGAAAATTTTTTTAAAAATGTAACTGAGGAGATTTCACAATCTCAAACAAACATCTGTAACGTTTCATTCCAAACCGATGAATTTTCTCAAAAAAAAAGAGATAAAGTTGTGCCGCTGTATAAATTGGGATAGACATCACTTCACAAATTACAGGCCTGTTTCTCTACTACATAAATTTTTTAAAATTTTAGGAAAACAATTCAACAACAGATTAGATAGTGTCATTACCAAATATAAGCTACTTTCCAACCGTCATTATGGATTCAGAACAAACAGATGAACAGCACCGTCATTACCAGAATCAATCGAGGAGATCACCAACACAATAGATCATAAACTACATTCAGTTGGGGTATCCATGCATCTTAAAAAGGCATTTGAGTGTGGGCCCTATCTCTGGTCTGCCCGCGCTTGCGGGAGGCTTGACGGGCATGTGGGGTTGCAATAACCCATGTCCGGTCTAGGGGGGCTATGTAGGAGGGTGAGTCACATGTCACCCGGTCACTGCGGCTGGCCCCTGGGGCTGCGGGGGGCATTCCTGTCCCCTGGGGTTGGGGGGTTGGGCGGGGTGTGGGCGTGGTGGATGGGGGTGGGGGGTTGGGGGGTGTGGCGGGGCGGGATTGGGGGAGGGGTGATGGGGGGGCCTCCTTGCCTCGCGCCCCTTGGGCCCGGCCCGTGCGCCCTGGCGGTGGCGGCCGCTGCCTCCTCTGGGTCCCTCAGGTCTACGTGGTTCTCGGTATCCCCGGTGGCTCTTTGGGTGGTGGCTTCTTGATGCTCCTGGCTACCGGGGTTGGGAGTGCTCGGTTGGCATCGCCCTGTTGAGTTCTGGTAGCCTATCTGGGTGTTGGTTTCATCACACATGCATGTTGGGCCAGGGCTTACCAGCTCCTGTCGAGTCCAATTATTGAGAACCATTGGGTCCTGTCAGAACGTGATGAGTCTCACTTCAGTCATCACAATCTTATGCCCTCTATCTTCCTCCTACACTGGTTTCCTCTGGTGGCCTATTCTATAATATCAGGATCTCCACTAATCTGATGTTTTGTAACATTGGTGTTCAGATATCAGTTCTAAGATAGAATAAAACAGCCTAAACCTTTTTCACCCCAACAGCACTGCCTGTCTATCCACTACCTTGTTTATGTTCTCTCTCTTGTCTCCTTTTTCCTTCCCCCTTAACTCACAGAGTTGCAGCACCCCCCTCTCTGGCTCACAATAGGAAATTCTAATAAAGACTGACTATTTAGTTACCAGAGAGGATTGGTGACGGTCACATGCACGCATTAAAATATATAAAAGATTTTGCTGCAAGACTAAAATAAGCATTGATCTCATAAAAGGTTAACCCCCTTTTATGGGGTTAAACTATGAGAATACATGCAGACAAGACAAAAAAAAAAAGGCATTTGACAGAATTAACCATGACATTCATTCATTCATTTTCTGCCGCTTTATCCGCTGTAGCGGGTCACGGGGAGCTGGAGCCTATCTCAGCTGGCATAGGGCGTGAGGCGGGGAACACTGCGGGCACGACGCCAGTGCACCAGAGTGCACCGGATGTAAAAGAAGTAGGTGGATGAATTCAGGGGGCGACATGGGATGTTGCCTTGTTCGTGTTAACCATAACATATTATCAGTAAATTTGAATGGAATGGGATCAGGGGCTTAGTGTTGCACTGGTTGATTTGTTATTTAAGTAACAGAAAACAATTTCTGAAGTTGGGGGAATATAAGTCATCATGCTTGGACATTGCTTCTTACGTCCTCTAGGGGTCAGTGATGGAGCCAAAATTGTTTATATTGTACATAAATGGCATATGCAAAGTTTATAAAATAGTAGTGTCCCCCATTCACACCCTATGCCAGCTGGGATAGGCTCCAGGTCCCCGTGACCCGCTGCGACGGATACAATGGAAGAAAATGGATGGATGGATGGACAGAATTAGTGATGTTTGCAGATGATACCGATATTTTCTTTTATTCTGAGGGGAATTTACCTGAGCTGTTGGAGAAGATCAGAACGAAAATGTACAAATTGAAGTTGTGGTTTGACAGAAAAAAATCCTAATTAAATTTGAGGAAAACTAAAGTTGTGTTACAGTCAAACCTCGGTTTTCAAACATTATCCGTTCCAGAAGGCTGTTTGAAAAGTGAATTGTTCGAAATCCGAAACTATTTTTCCCATTATAATTAATGTAAATAATTTTAATCCGTTCCAAGTCTCAAAAACAACCTTTTCTAAGTTTTTTTTTTTACTATTTTACACCATAAACTGCACTGTATACTGTTTACCATGAATAAAAAAGGGTAGAAATAGACACTGTGTTTTATTTTAATAAAATATATCCTATCAAACTTTGAACACGATTGCGCTACGGAGGAAACATCCTGGGCAGTTCACTCTGCTCCCAAGTGAGTCGCGTTCATGTACGCTCGTATTCTTTCGGTTTACACCATAAACTGCACTGTATACTGTTTACCATGAAAAAAAGGGTAGAAATAGACACTGTGTTTTATTTTAATTTAATAAAAGATATCTTATCGAACTTTGAAGACGAATGCGCTACAGAGGAAGCATCCTGGGCATTCGAGTTCGCTCGGCTCCCGAGTGAGTCGCGTTCAGGTACGCTCGGCTTCTTTGGGTTTGGTCGAGAGTCGAACTTTGGTCGAGTACAGAGACGTAAAATTCTCAGATTTTCTGGTTGAAAACCGAATTGGTCGAGAACAGAAGCGTTCGAAAACAGGGTTGACTGTATTTGGAAATTGTAATAAGAACATACAAGCACAGATAGAAGTAGATGGGTTTGACACTGAAAGACTATATGAAAACAAATTTCTTGGGGTAGTAATTGACGATAAAATAGATAACAGGGCTCATGTAAAACATTTACAAATCAAACTATCAGGAAGCATTTCAGTTCTGAGCAAAACAAAGCACTTTCTGGACCACAAGTCACTCCACATTCTCTACTGCTCACTTATTTTACCACATTTACATTACTGTGCAGAGGTCTGGGGCAATACTTACAAATGTAAATACAATCACTATCCATAATGCAGAAAAGAGCCATAAGAATCGTTGATAACACCGGTTATAAAGATGATACTAATTCATTATTCTTAAAATCAGACACATTAAAATTCATAGACCTGGTTCATTTTCAAACAGCACAAATCATGTAAAAATTGTGGATTGTGGAACAGTGGACCATCTCCTTACTCTTGCAGAGGGCTTGGGAGTATGGTCATCCAGTCCACATGTGTTTTGTGGACTTGGAAAAGGCATACAATCGGGTCCCCAAGGATAGACTGTGGGAGGTACTGCGGGAGTATGATTGAGTGAGCCACTCCTCAGGGCAATCCAATCCCTGTGCACCCAAAATGAGAGTTGTGTTACAGTTCTCTGCATTAAGTCGGACTCGTTCCAAGTGGCTGTTGGCTTTTGCCAGGTTTGCGCTCTGTCACTAATTCTGTTTGTGATTTTCATCAACAGGGTATCAAGGCGTAGTTGTGGTGAGGATGGTTTACAGTTTGGTGGGCTGAAGATTGCATTACTGCTTTGTGCAGATGATATAGTCCTGTTTGCGGCATCGGCCTGTGACCTGGTCCCGTTTGCAGCCAAATTTGAAGTGGCAGGGATGACGATAGGCACCTCCAAACCAGAAGCAATAGTTCTAGCAGTAAACCAGTGGACTGCCTTCTCCGAGTGGGAAATGAGGTCCTTCCCCAAGTGAAGGAGTTTAAATATCTCGGGGTCTTGTTCACAAGTGCAAATAGAATGGAACTTGAGATTAGCTATAGAATTGGGGTAGCAGGAGCAGTATTGCAGTCGCTTTATCACACTGCAATGAAGAGGCAAAGCTCTACATCTACCTTTTCAATCTTTGTGTCTACCCCCACCTATGGTCATGAGCTATAGCTCATGACCGAAAGAACAAGATCGTGGATGCAAGTGGCTGAAATGGGTTTTCTCAGGTGAGTAGCTGATGTCTCCCTTAGAGATAGGGTGAGAGACATTTCTATTCACGAAAGGCTCAGAGTAGAGCCCCTGCTCCTTCATGTAAAAGGAGTCAGCTGATGTGGATTGAGCATCTGGTGCAGATGCTACCAGGGTGCCTGCCTATGGAGGTGTTCCTGGCACGTCCAGCTAGGACAACACCTCGGAGAAAATCCAGGAAAAAATCCAGGACCAGGTGGAGGGTTTATATCTCGACACTGGCTTGGGAACTCCTTGGGATTCCCCAGTCAGAGCTGGTTGATGTGGCCAGGGAAAGGGAAGTCTGGGGTCCTCTGTTGAAGCTGCTTCCCCTGCGACCTGACTACGGATTAGCGGATGAGCGGATGAAGATGGATGGATGAATGTGGAAAAAAACTGCAGTTGTCACTGCCAAAGTTCATAGTAAGCCTCTTACCTGACACAGAGATCATAACCAAAGTTTTAGCTCATGTTGAACAAGTCTGCAATTTGTGTGCAGTGTCATCATGTAGTATCACCAAGCGATCATGTTTATGGTTTATGGATGGAAAAAAACACATTCTTTCAGGCCCTTCCTATCACTATCAACTCCTAGAATCTGAAAAACAAACAAGTCATGTATTGACTTTAATATCTAGAAGAAGGTCCAGGAGTCTAAAAATGTCCTGGTTAATTTCTCACCCATTGTGACGTAACAATGGGATTGATTGACAGGAATGACTGACATTATCCCAAGTCCATCTGCATGATGACATTCCCCTCTCCCATGATAAGGGCGTGTTTATCCCTGAGGGGAAGTTTGTGTTAAGACTAAGGTAGCAGTGTGTGGTAATTTTGTGGCTGAGAGCTATTCACTGAAAGTTCCACACAAGCAGTTGAAGTCAGACTATATTCGGTTAACTAGTTAGCTTTGCTTTGGTCTGTGTATGTACAGCCTACACACACACATCTTGTTTTTACATTATTTACAGTTACTTATGAGCATGAGTAAAGTCAGCTTGTATTTGGAAGACTTTATTCGTGCTTTTTTGCTTTGCTAACTATTTTTTAGCTCTGCTAACGATTTAGCTCTCAATATGAGTAGATACTTCAGTGATACTTTACTGATACCCGAGGGGTATCAATAAAGTATCTATCTTTACCCTTTGGTATCTATCTTTATTTAATTTTATCCCTCGGGTGTCGATACACCTCTGGTATCGGTACCGGAAGAGTATCAATACTTACTTAATCACTTACTTACTTATTTCTTCTTCTTCTTTTCCTTTCTGCTTTACCCTACAGGGGTCTCCACAGCAAATCAATTGCCTCCATCTAGCCCTGTCCTTTGCATCCTCTTCTCTCACACCGACTACCTTCATGTCCTCTTTCACTACATCCATAAACCTCCTCTTTGGTCTTCCTCTAGGCCCCCTGCCTGGCAATTCAAAACTCAGCATCCTTCTGCCAATATATTCACTATCTCTCCTCTGGACATGTCCAAACCATCTCAGTCTGGCCTCTCTGACTTTATCTCCAAAACCTCTAACATGTGCTGTCCCTCCGATGTACTCATTCCTGATCCTATCCTTCCTGGTCACTCCCAGAGAGAACCTCAGCATCTTCATCTCTGCTACCTCCAGCTCTGCCTCCTGTCTTTTCCTCAGTGACACTGTCTCTAGACCAAACAACATCGCTGGTCTCACCACAGTTTTGTACACCTTTCCTTTCATTTTAGCTGAAACTCTTCTATCACACATCACACCTGACACTTTTCTCCACCCGTTCCATCCTGTCTATGTACGCTTCTTCACCTCTTTTCCACACTCTCCATTGCGCTGGACTGTTGACCCTAAGTACTTAAAATCCTCCACCTTCTTGATCTCTTCTCCTTGTAACCTCACTCTTCCACTTGGGTCCCTCTCATTCACACACATGTACTCTGTCTTACTGCGGCTAACCTTCATCCCTCTCCTTTCCAGGACAAACCTCCACCTCTCTAACTTCTCCTCCACCTCTTCCCTACTCTCATTGCAGATCACAATGTCATCTGCAAACATCATAGTCCATGGAGATTCCTGTCTAACCTCATCTGTCAGCCTGTCCATCACCATAGCGAACAAGAAGGGGCTCAGAGCTGATCCCTGATGCAGTCCCACCTCCACCTTGAACTCCTCTGTCTCACCTACAGCACACCTCACCACTTTCATACATGTCCTGCACCGCTCTAACATACTTTTCTGACACTCCAGACTTCTTCATACAATACCACAGTTCCTCTCTGGGCACTCTGTTATAAGCTTTCTCCAGATCTACAAAAACACAATGCAGCTCCGTCTGGCCTTCTCTGTACTTCTCTATCAACATCCTCAAAGCAAATACTGCATCTGTAGTACTCTTTTTTGGCATGAAACCATACTGCTGTTCACAAATGTTCACTTCTGCTTTAGTCTAGCTTCCACTACTCTTTCCCATAACTTCATTGTATGGCTCATCAGTTTTATTCCTCTGTAGTTGCCACAACTCTGCACATCTCCCTTGTTCTTAAAAATGGGCACCAGCACACTTCTCCTCCACTCCTCAGGCATCTTCTCACTATCTAAGATCTTGTTGAACAACCCAGTCAGAAACTCTACTGCCACCTCTCCTAGACACAAACCTCTACAGGTTGGAGTGGAAGTGACTTCCAAACCTCTACAGGTTCTACAGGTTACAGGACCTCAACAGGACCGACTGCCTTTCCACTCTCCATCCTCTTCAGTGCCCTCCTCACTTCATCCTGACTAATCTTTGTTACTTCTTGGTCCACAACAGTCACCTCTTCTAACCCTAACTCTACAAAGTACTCTTTCCATCTTCCCATCACACTACTGGCACCTGTCAATAGACTTCCATCCCTATCCTTAATCACCCTAACCTGCTGGATGTCCTTCCCATCTCTGTCTCTCTGTCTTGCCAGCCTGTATAGATCAGTCTCTCCCTCCTTATTGTCCAACCTAGCATGCAAGTCATCATAAGCTTCTTGTTTGGCCTTTGCTACCTCTACCTTCACCTTATGCTGTATCCTGTGTACTTTCCTCAGTCCTCTCAGTGTCCCACTTCTTCTTAGCTAACCTCTTTCTCTGTATACACTCCTGTACCTCCTCATTCCACCACCAAGTCTCCTTATCTACTTTCCTTCCAGATGACACACCAAATACTCTCCTACCTGTCTCCCTGATCACATTAGCTGTAGTTGTCCAGTCATCTGGAAGCACCTCCCGACCACCCAGAGCCTGTCTTAACTCTTTCCTAAAAGTCATGCAACACTCTTCCTTTTTTAGCTTCCACCATTTCGTCTTCTGCTCTGCCTTTGCCCTCTTCATTTTCCTCACCACCAGAGTCATCCTACACACTACCATCCTAAGCTGTTTGGCTACACTCTCACCTACCACTACTTTACAGTCATTGATCTCCTTCAGGTTACACCGTCTACACAAGATGTAGTCTACCTGTGTGCTCCTACCACCACTCTTACAGGTCACCCTATGTTCCTGCCTCTTCTGGAAGAAAGCATTCACTACAGCCATTTCCATCCTTTTTGCAAAGTCAACCACCATCCGTCCTTCTGCGTTCCTCTCCTGGATACCAAACCTGCCCATCACTTCCTCATCACCTCTGTTACCTGCACGAACATGTCCATTGAAGTCTGCACCAATGACAACTCTCTCACTTCTAGGTATGCTCTGCATCACTTCATCAAAGTCCAACCAGAATTTCTCATTGTCCTCCAGCTCACATCCTACCTGTGGAGCATACCCACTAACAACATTGAACATCACACCTTCGATTTCTAGCTTCAGACTCATCACTCTAACCGACACTCTTTTTACTTCCAGGACATTCCTAACAAACTCCTCCTTCAAGATAACTCCTACTCCATTTCTCTTCCCATCTACACCATGATAGAACAACTTGAACCCTGCTCCTAAACTTCTAGCCTTGCTACCTTTCCACCTGGTCTCCTGGACACACAGTATGTCTACCTTCCTCCTCTGCATCATGTCAACCAACTCTCTACCTTTTCCTGTCATAGTTCCAACATTCAACATCCCTACTCTTAGTCCTATACCCTTTGCGCTCCTCCTCTCCTTTTTCGACTTCACTTACTTACTTATTTACTTACTTTAATTAATCCCGGAGGAAATTGTACATATCTACTGCTCACAAACATAAATGTACATAAATAAATACTACATAAATGAACACACAATACAAAAACAGTGACAATACAGGACACATAATATGCAACAAGATAGTCTAAACATTCAACTAAGCAGAAATAAAGGTAAAGACTACAAAAATAATTAAAAAAAACTGATAGCAGGGGCCCACATGGTGAACAAGGTACATCCCTCTGACATTGTAAGTCATGTCATCATCTCAACTGTTAAGTAATGTCATCATCTCAACCATATTATAAACACCCTGGTAGCACAAACACCACATTGTAGCACAAGCCATCTCCTCCCCTCCATTCATCAGAATCAAAATCTTTATTTGTCATGCTGACACATGTTTTCACATGGGACAGTATGAAATACCCCTCTGAAGGTCCCAGTTAGCCCGTCGGATAAGTAAGATAAGAAAAACAAAGAAAAAAGTTAAATATGTAAAATATATACAGTGTCTGAACAGTAATTTGATGTACAGTATAACAGCTTAAGGTGTGTGGTTGCTCAGTCTATTGCACTTAAAGAAGAGGCACCATATGCTAGCTGCAGTGAGGTGTTAAAGATGTCTGTTAACACCTCTGCCAGCTGGTAGGAACAGTCCTTCAGCACTCTCCCTGGGACGCCGTCGGGGCCTGCATCTGTGTGCTCCCAACCTATCTACCTCCACCTTTCTTCTCCTGAGAGATTCATTGTACCCTCTGAGGGTATGTTTCATTCGGGATGCCATCAGTCTCTGTGGGGTCCATGGTGGCCAGATAATTCTGTTATGGGTCGTTCAAGTCTGGACGCCAAGGAGCAGAAACTGACACATGTAAAAATCAACAGTTTTATTGCTCAAGCTGAAAACACGAGTGAGCAAAGAAAAACCAAAAACAGCAGAGCAAAAAGATGCAAATCCGCAAATGAGGAAATAGCAGGCAGCTGAGAGACAACTAAGAGCACTCGCATCACTGAAACAGGATGGAATTATCTGGCACTTTCTTGGGGGAAGACCAGGCCTTTGGAGTAGAGGCTGATGAGTAGAGTGGGAACTGGTGTGCCTCGTCAGCTGCTAGGAGTCAGCCACACCCCCTGCCACAGCTGACCCGTCAGGTTAGCTTAACACAAACCCAGACCTGCCAAGAATACAAAAAGAACAGAACTGTGACAAATCCCTCATTACTGATGGTCAATGCATTTCAGGACCACCAGTGAAAAACAAAATTCCGCGATGTTCCGACAAGCTACTTATTTTATTATTTATGTTAATTTAAACGTTTATGAACCCTCCCCATACTGATTAAACCACCTTATATCTGTACAGTAACCCTTCGCTTATTCGCGTTTCAAGATGCACGGCTTCACTACATTGCGGATGTTTAGTAGGTAGTCACATGATACTGTACGCACATTTTATTGGCTGTCAGCATCCGGAATTGCGCTGCATTACATGAGTCTCGGAATGTGCATCTTTGAAGTGCCCAGAAGCGAGGGATTACTGTCAATGGAGAATAGATAAGAGAATAAAAAGGTATGCACAGGTATGTACAGTGTCTGTGTCCTAGCTTCCATTCGTGTTCATCCCCACTGCAATGTAGGATTAGTGGATGGAAATAATGTAGGATGGTGTCCAACAGCCAACAGTTCAATGTAGTTCATGAAAACAAGACAAGACCTCCACATTTATTCTCAGTGCTCCAGATGCCATCCCTGTCTGTACAAACAGTCCTGAAGCCCTTAATAGAAAAGCATATTCATCTGGGATCATAACCACATTTCACTGAAGCAAATCAGATTGCATCCTGTCAGACTCCTTCTTGTTGGCAAGTCATCTCCCATTGTCTATCATAATTGTTGGGAGACACAGCTTTTATTATCTATTATATACTCATCCCTTGTCTCCTCTGCTGACCTCTTTCCCTTTTGCAAGCACTGTGTGTTTTTCTCCAGAAATCCTCCTTGTGTTTACCGGTTGGCCACAGTTTGATCAACTGATCTCATCTTTACACAATGTGGCCACGGAGTTTCATTCGAGTGACTGAGTAAGTAGCTCCATAATTACAGTAGAAAAATTAAGTTACATAATGAGTAAAAAACAAGAGAAAAATAAGAGAGAAATACATTGTAACAAAGTGAGTAAAAGTAGAAGCACCAGAGCTTGTGTATAAGTGCGTATGTGCACGTACTGTATGTGCGCATGTGCCCGTAGTGCATGCGCACTACATCAGCTGGGGCATGTAGCAAGCGTTGCCAGAGGGAGTTCATTAATGAAATTTAGTAAAATGAAATCAACTTTATTAATCCCCCAAGGGGAATTTATTTGTAATTTGGACTGGCCATTAACATTTATCCAGCCCAGACAAGCAAAATGTTCACTAGGGAGCTTGTAAAGGCAATATTTTTAATGGAAGACAAAAAATCAGTTTGGGACATTACATTTCAAATACAGTGTAGTTGGACATCTGGCAGCTGCGTGAAATTAATTAAAAACAGTATAATTATGGGATCTTTAAAAGAGTTCCACACAACACTTTTAATCAATCTTTCATACTTCTGCTGTCATGTGATCATCGCAAAATGTACACTCTATGTACTGTATATGTGTGTGTGTGTATACACAGGTAGTCCTCAGTCTAAAAACAATTGGTTCTGCAACGCTGTTCGTAAGCTGGATTGTTCGTAAATTCTATGATCGCCATTTGACATCATTTCTATCAAAATCAAAGTCAGTTTGACGGTTACTCAAAATAACCTTCCTTCATATTACTTCCTTAGTATTGTTTTCCTTACAAGAAACAATTACACACAACAAAACAACACATACACGAAAAAAACAAACAAACTCTGGTACCGTAATGTAACTTTAACATCTCTGCTTCTGCTGAATGAATTTTACCTCCACTAATAGTAGTTAAATGTGTTTTACCTATGAAAAACACATTTTTTCAGGTCTCTACATGTACATTGTGGTCCTCCTTAACCCTACAAACTCCTAAAATCTGTAAAACAAAGCTTCCTGCATCAATAAACACATACACATACCTCTCTGAAAACATCCCATGCTTAATTAGACTGCGTTAGCTTAGCTCCCCGGTCTGTTTTGCGAGCCATCTCTCATTGTCCATGACACCATCAGGATCAACTACCAGATTGTCAGGAAACACAGCTTTAATTACCTCCTGGTCGTAATCATCTGTTGTCTCCACTGAAAAACCAAAAAGCCAACATTAAATTTACCAGCAAATGGTAGTATATTTCAGAAGTACAAAAGTTTTTCAATTAGGTGTTATAAAACACACAAAGTGTTTTTGGTAAGACTGACACTGCATGAATAAAGAAACAGCTTTCCCTACAACCAAGTGAACATAACCTTTACTTTTCACGGCAGTTTAATATGCTCCCCAGAATGTTGAAGACAGTGCCAACAAGGGCACATTTTTTTAAGCTGAAGCATGCATCTTGTTCTCCAAACATTTGAAACACTAAATACAGTAGTAACAAGGGCAGGTTGATTATCTCGAACTGACTGTTGACCCCTCACAGAACTTCTTTGTTGTGTTTCATTCATGCAACTTTGAGAATGTAGCTGCAAGCTTACGGCAGAAAAATAAACAATTATATAATGAAAAATAAGAGTGACAAACATGAGAAAAATAAGAGGGAAATATATAGTAACGAAGATACTTAAAGTTTAAACATAGGTGTACTAGTGGAAAGTAGCTTGTGCGTGTTCACGTGGTGCATGTAAACACAGCAGGGGTGGCCAGTGTGGACAGAAGTAGCTCAGAGGCCCTTCAAACGAAGTGTATGGACCGGAAGTGATTTTATCAATATTCAATCAAATATATTGAGGACCACAGAACAGTATGGGGGCAAGACGTTTCAAATGCCGTGTAGTTGGACATCTGGCAGCTGAGTTACATGAATTAAACAAGCATATTATTCATTCATTTTCAATCGCTTTATGCGCTGTGGCAGGTCGCGGGGAGCTGGAGCCTATCCCAAATAGCTAGGGCATGAGGCAGGGGACACATTCTGGTAATACGTAATATGAGATCTTTAACATAAAATTGCAAAACATTCAGAGTTCAACATTTAGCATGGGCTTCAGTTAATTCGTCTGGGTAGAAACCTAACCTGGCTAACCCATGCACATAAATACATTGTGTTTTTATTCCCTGCTCCGAATTTTGCAGATGTGGATAAAATAATGATGTGTGTGTGTGTGTGTGTGTGTGTGTGTGTGTTAGTGTGTGTGTGTGTGTGTGTGTGTGTGTGTGTGTGTGTGTGTAAAAAGCAGCTTAATGCAAGAGGACGTGGGTTCAAATTTTGGTCGGGGCGAACACTATCCTGTAAATGACTTGAATACTGGAAGCCGTGAGTTTGAATCGCGACCTCACAACCCTCACTCGCTATCCTTGGCAAGACCGTTAATGCCATACTAACCTACTCAGAAGAGAGATGTGGATTAAAGAAGGACAAAACGCTGTGCATATACACACACACACACACACACACACACACACACACACACACACACACACACATATATATAAATACACATACAGGTGTATTTATATATTAATTTTGATGATTATAACTGACAGCTAATGAAAACCCCAAATTCAGTATCTCAGAAAATTAGAATATTACTCAAAACCAATACAAAAAAAGGATTTCTAGATATGTTGGCCAACTGAAAAGTATGAACATGAAAAGTATGAGCATATACAGCACTCAATACTTAGTTGGGGCTCCTTTTGCCTGAATTACTGCAGCAATGCGGCGTGGCGTGGAGTCGATTAGTCTGTGGCACTGCTCAGGTGGTATGAGAGCCCAGGTTGCTCTGATAATGGCCTTCAGCTCATCTGCATTGTTGCGTCTGGCATGATGCATCTTCCTCTTCACAATACTCCATAGATTTTCTATGGGGTTAAGGTCAGGTGAGTTTGCTGGCCAATTAAGAACAGGGATACTACGGTCCTTAAACCAGGTACTGGTAGCTTTGGCACTGTGTGCAGGTGCCAAGTCCTGTTGGAAAATGAAATCTGCATCTCCATAAAGTTGCTCAGCAGCAGGACGCATGAAGTACTCTAAAACTTCCTGGTAGATGGCTGCGTTGACCTTGGACCTCAGAAAACACAGTGGACCAACACCAGCAGATGACATGGCGCCCCAAACCATCACTGACTGTGGAAACTTTACACTGGACCTCAAGCAACGTGGATTCTGTGCCTCTCCTTTCTTCCTCCAGACTCTGGGACCTTGATTTCCAAAGGAAATGCGAAATTTACTTTCATCAGAGAACATAACTTTGGAGAATATCATCTCCACTCAGCAGCAGTCCAATCCTTTTTGTCCTTAGCCCAGGCAAGATGCTTCTGATGCTGTCTCTTGTTCAAGAGTGGCTTGACACAAGGAATGCGACAGCTGAAACCCATGTCTTGCATACGTCTGTGCGTGGTGGTTCTTGAAGCACTAACTCCAGCTGCAGTCCACTCTTTGTGAATCTCCCCCATATTTTTGAATGTTTTTTTTTTTTTCACAATCCTCTCCAGGGTACGGTTATCCCTATTGCTTGTACACTTTTTTCTACCACATCTTTTCCTTCCCTTTGCCTCTCCATTACACACAGAGCTCTGTGAACAGCCAGCCTCTTTAGCAATGACCTTTTGTGTCTTGCCTTCCTTGTGCAAGATGTCAATGGTCGTCTTTTGGACAACTGTCAAGTCAGCAGTCTTCCCCATGATTGTGTAGCCTACAGAACTAGACTGAGAGACCATTTAAAGGCCCACTATAGAAGTAAAGCTACTTCTAACCTACTTCTACTTCAAACCTATGACTTCCATCGGTCGAGGCCCGGGTTAACAACGACCACCATCGGCGCTGTTGACCTACAGGGCACCGGTGGAAATTGGATTACTGTTGGTCGAAGAAGGAGAGGAGGAAAGTGCGTTCGCACAAAGAAAGAGAAGAGGAGCGCCAAGAGTATAGGACTAAGAGTAGGGACGTTGAATGTTGGAACTATGACAGGAAATGGTAGAGAGTTGGTTGACATGATGCATTGGAGGAAGGTAGACATACTGTGTGTCCAGGAGACCAGGTGGAAAGGTAGCAAGGCGAAAAGTTTAGGAGCACGGTTCAAATTGTTCTATCATGGTGTAGATGGGAAGAGAAATGGAGTAGGAGTTATCTTGAAGGAGGAGTTTGTTAGGAATATCCTGGAGGTAAAAAGAGTGTCGGATAGAGTGATGAGTCTGAAGCTAGAAATCGAAGGTGTGATGTTCAATGTTGTTAGTGGGTATGCTCCACAGGTAGGATGTGAGCTGGAGGAGAAGGGGAAATTCTGGCTGGACTTTGATGAAGTGATGTAGAGCATACCTAGAAGTGAGAGAGTTGTCATTGGACTTCAGACTTCAATGAACGTGTTCGTGCAGGTAACAGAGGTGATGAGGAAGTGATGGGCAGGTTTGGTATCCAGGAGAGGAACGCAGAAGGACAGATGGTAATTGACTTGCAAAAAGGATGGAAATGGCTGTAGTGACTACTTTCTTCCAGAAGAGGCAGGAACATAGGGTGATCTATAAGAGTGGTGGTAGGAGCACACAGGTAGACTACATCTTGTGTAGACGGTGTAATCGGAAGGAGATCAGTGACTGCAAAGTAGTGGTAGGCGAGAGTGTAGCCAAACAGCATAGGATGGTGGTGGGCAGGATGACTCTGGTGGTGAGGAAGATGAAGAGGGCAAAGGCAGAGCAGAAGACGAAATGGTGGAAGCTAAAAAAGGAAGAGTGTTGCATGACTTTTAGGAAGGAGTTAAGACAGGCTCTGGGAGGCCAGGAGGTGCTTCCAGATGACTGGAAAACTACAGGTAATGCGATCAGGGAGACAGGTAGGAGAGTATTTGGTGTGTCATCTGGAAGGAAAGTAGATAAGGAGACTTGGTGGTGGAATGAGGAGGTACAGGAGTGTATACAAAGAAAGAGGTTAGCTAAGAAGAAGTGGGACACTGAGAGGACTGAGGAGAGTAGACAGGAGGACAGGGAGATGCAGCGTAAAGTGAAGGTAGAGGTAGCAAAGGCCAAACAAGGAGCTTATGGTGACTTGTATGCTAGGGTGGACAGTAAAGAGGGAGAGACTGATCTATACCAGTTGGCAAGACAGAGAGACAGAGATGGGAAGGACGTGCAGCAGGTTAGGGTGATTAAGGATAGGGATGGAAGTCTATTGACAGGTGCCAGTAGTGTGATGGGAAGATGGAAAGAGTACTTTGAAGAGTTGATGAACTTGGAAAATGTGAGAGAACAAAGACAAGAAGAGGTGACTGTTGTGGACCAGGATGTAGCAAAGATTAGTCAGGATGAAGTGAGGAGGGCGCTGAAGAGGATGAAGAGTGGAAAGGCAGTCGGTCCTGATGATATACCTGTAGAGGTTTGGAAGTGTCTAGGAGAGATGGTAGTAGAGTTTCTGACTGGGTTGTTCAACAGGATCTCCGATAGTGAGAAGATCCCTGAGGAGTGGAGGAGAAGTGTGTTGTTGCCCGTTTTTAAGAACAAGGGAGATGTGCAGAGTTGTGGCAACTACAGAGGAATAACGCTGATGAGCCATACAATGAAGTTATGGGAAGGAGTAGTGGAAGCTAGACTAAGGGCAGAAGTGAACATTTGTGAGCAGCAGTATGGTTTCATGCCAAAAAAGAGTACTACAGATGCAGTATTTGCTTTGAGGATGTTGATAGAGAAGTACAGAGAAGGCCAGACGGAGCTGCATTGTGTTTTTGTAGATCTGGAGAAAGCTTATGACAGGGTGCCCAGAGAGGAACTGTTGTATTGTATGAAGAAGTCTGGAGTGGCAGAGAAGTATGTTAGAGCGGTGCAGGACATGTATGAGGAATGTAAGACAGTGGTGAGGTGTGCTGTAGGTGTGACAGAGGAGTTCAAGGTGGAGTTGGGACTGCATCAGGGATCAGCTCTGAGCCCCTTCTTGTTCGCTATGGTGATGGACAGGCTGACAGACGAGGTTAGACAGGAATCTCCATGGACTATGATGTTTGCAGATGACATTGTGATCTGCAGTGAGAGTAGGGAAGAGGTGGAGGAGAAGCTAAAGAGGTGGAGGTTTGTCCTGGAAAGGAGAGGAATGAAGGTTAGCCGCAGTAAGACAGAATACATGTGTGTGAATGAGAGGGACCCAAGTGGAAGAGTGAGGTTACAGGGAGAAGAGATCAAGAAGATGGAGAATTTTAAGTACTTAGGGTCAACAGTCCAGAGCAATGGGGAGTGTTGAAAAGAGGTGAAGAAACGTGTACAGGCAGGATGGAACGGGTGGAGAAAAGTGTCAGGTGTGATGTGTGATAGAAGAGTTTCAGCTAAAATGAAAGGAAAGGTGTACAAAACTGTGGTGAGACCAGCGATGCTGTTTGGTCTAGAGACAGTTTCACTGAGGAAAATACAGGAGACAGAGCTGGAGGTAGCAGAGATGAAGATGCTGAGGTTCTCTCTGGGAGTGACCAGGAAGGATAGGATCAGGAATGAGTGCATCAGAGGGACAGCACATGTTAGAGGTTTTGGAGATAACGTCAGAGAGGCCAGACTGAGATGGTTTGGACACGTCCAGAGGAGAGATAGTAAATATTTTGGTAGAAGGATGCTGAGTGTTGAACTGCCAAGCAGGAGGCCTAGAGGAAGACCAAAGAGGAGGTTTATGCATAGTGAAAGAGGACATGTAATAATAATTCACACTTTATTGATCCCCAGAGGGGAAACTCTCTCCTCACTCTCAGTACATGCATATATGTGTTAGTCTTATCACATCACACAAAGTATTGTGAACAAGGTCCCTGAAACAGAGCACACTAGGGGCCTGTAATCATGCAGTTAGTCCAGGGGAGGAAGAGTGATGGGTTGCGCATGGAGGTTGCGCCCCAAATGAGCAGCTTGTGGTGGGGACGGCGCCTTGCTCAAGGGTGCCTCGGCAGTGGCTGGGAGGTGAGCTGACACCTCCCACTGTCAGCTCACACTCCAAGGGATGTCATGGCGGGAGCAGGAATCGATCCACCGACGACCGGGCGATCCGTCTTCAAGACATCTGCTCTACCGCTGAGCCACTGCTGCCCCAAGGTAGTAGGTAGTTGGTGTGAGAGAAGTGGATGCAGAGGACGGTTAGATGGAGGCAATTGATTCACTGTGGCGACCCCTGAAGGGAAAAGCCGAAAGGAAAAGCAGAAAGAAGATGTTAAAATTATTTGTTTTTATTATCATTTATCATGATAATGCTGGATTTCTTCTCTACCTGAATTGACCAAGACATATTTTATACTTATATACTTTGTCCTGTCTTAAGGAAACTCCAAATTCTACTTCATTTCATAGGAATATAAACGTTAGTTTAATACTAGTCCATACCATTTTTTATTGCCTAGTCATAAAAAAACCTTAAAAAAGCATGACTGTGGAAAAAGGCAGTTGCAAATGTTATTAACTCTATCCACAAATGATTGAGCATATAAAAAAATGTAGGCTATTTGAGAAGGCATAAGCATTAGTTACATGGGAAAATTGTAAAATGAACAGAGATGCTCCAAATGTGCGGTTATTTGTTTAAGAATAGCATCATAGGATATCTATATGTGTCAGAATGTATTTGTAAACAACATTGTTAAGACAGGTCATGCTTGGCCGCTATAAACAATGAATCGCGGTGATCCGACGCCTGATCCCGAGTTTCATTTAACTACAGCAATAGTGGATTAACTCCCTGTTTTCAAAACAAAAGCACCATATTCAGCAGCTACCATATTCACTACAGCTATCTTTACCTACCTAGTGCCGACTTTGTGCCAACAAAACCATAAATAGTTATTTGGTCTGACAGACAACAAGTTATGGATCTCAACTGCTTTCTCACCTGAAAATATTTTCAAATGTTGTGCACTCTAGTGGGCACATGAGGAAGTCCCACATGGACCATATGAAATGAAGATTTCATTAATTATGGTGAATTGGTATCATTTTTTGAATAAGCGGCCTCGTCACGCTCCTAATTTTAGATAGTATTTCTCTGTCTTCCACCAATGAAGTCAGGAACTTTGGAATGATTTTTGATCAAGATCTGTCCTTTAATTCACAGATTAAGTCTGTGTCTCGGACAGCCTTCTTCCACTTGCGAAATATTGCTAAAGATAGAATTTTTTTATTCTTTAAAGATGCAGAAAAAATCATTTATGCTTTTGTAACTTCTACGCTCAACAGAAATATAAACGCAACACTTTTGTTTTTGCTCCCATTTTTCATGAGATGGACTTAAAGATTTATAATTCATTCCAGATACACAATATTACCATTTCTTTCAAATATTGTTCACAAATCTGTCTAAATGTGCGATAGCGAGCACTTCTGCTTTGCTGAGATAATCCATCCCACCTCACAGGTGTGCCACATCAAGATGCTGATCTGACATCATGATTAGTGCACAGGTGTACCTTATACTGTCCACAATAAAAGGACACCCTGAAATGTGCATTTTAAAAAATTTTTTTTTGCTTTGTTGGGTGTCTGGGGACTCAGAGCCAGTCAATATCTGGTGTGACCACCATTTGCCTCATGCAGTGCAACACATCTTCTTCGTATAGACTTTATCAGATTGTCAGTTGTGGCCTGTGGAATGTTGGTCCACTCCTCTTCAATGGCTCTGCGAAGTTGCTGGATATTAGTGGGAACTGGTACACACTGTCGAATACGCCGGTCAAGCACATCCCAAACATACTCAATGGGTGACATGTCCGGTGAGTATGCTGGCCATGCAAGAACTGGGACATTTTCAGTTTCCAAGAATTGTGTACAGATCCATGCAACATGGGGCCGTGCATTATCTTGCTGTGAGACAAAACTGTACATTTCAGAGTGGCCTTTTATTGTGGGCATAATAAGGTACACCTGTGCACTAATCATGATGTCAGATGTCTGTGTAGGTTCTCAGTCATCCAGGTCATGGTTATCCAAAAGCTGTTGAGTCGATCCACTGGACGTTTAAGAAAGTTCTTGAAGACGTTTCGTCCCTCATCCAAGAGACTTCTTCAGTTCAGAGAGTGGCTGATAAAGTCCCAGTTTATAAACCCTGTGGGGTGTGGTCAGTGCTATTCACATTTCAACGAACGTCGCCAAAACCCATCTGGCTCCTCAACGATTGTTGATGGGGGTCCAAAGGGGGTCGTTGGGATGGGGGTCCAAAGGGGGTCTCATGCTAATGAGGGTCATTAGCATGAGACACACCACCTGGGTCAATCTGCTGTGACAATCTTGTTGGGAGTGTCGAAAGGACATGATTATAAATGGGAGAAAGGTGATGTCGCAGACCACCCCCTCTATTCAGAGATGGCTTCTCCACTTTGACGTGGATGGCCTCTTTCACTCTCTCAAACCATTTATCTTCCCTGTCCAAGATCTGAACATCGGTGTCCTGAAATGAGTGACCCTCTTCCTTGAGGTGAAGGAAGACTGCCGAGTCCTGTCCTGATGTGTTGGGTCTTCTGTGTTGAGCCATGCGTCTGTGGAGTGGTTGCTTGGTTTCCCCTATGTAGACATCTGAGCATTCCTCACTGCATTTTACTGCATACACCAGATTGCTCTTCTGACTGTGTGGTGTGGGGTCTTTTGGGTGGACCAGTCTTTGTCGGAGGGTGTTGCCCGGCTTGAAATACACAGGGACCTTGTGTTTGTTAAAGATCCTCCTCAGCTTTTCAGACACTCCAGACACATACGGGATCACTATACCATTGCGCTTGCTCTCTTCCGCCCTCACTGGGTTGTTCTCCTTTCTGGATCTTGTGTGAGCTTTCACAAAGGTCCAGTCAGGATATCCACACGTTTTCAGTGCCCCTTTCAGGTGTTGGTGTTCTTTCACCTGTTCTTGGGCACTGGTTGGTAGCTTATCAGCCCTGTCTTGCAGGGTCCTGATGATGCCCAGCTTGTGCTCCAGTGGGTGGTGAAAGTCAAAAAGCAGGTATTGGTCCGTGTGTGTTGGTTTCCTATATACCCCAACATACAGACTTCTGTCATCTTTTATGCCGACCTCGCAATCCAAAAAGGGCAAACTGTTGTCCTTTACATCCTCTCTGGTGAACTTGATGTTGCTGTCCACCGAGTTGATGTGTTCAGTGAAAGATTGCACCTCGTGGATTTTTACCTTAACCCATGTGTCGTCCACATACCGGAACCAGTGGCTTGGTGGTGTTCCATTGAACGAGGTAAGGGCCTTGTGTTCCACCTCTTCCATGTACAAATTGGCCACGATAGGAGACACCGGCGAGCCCATGGCACATCCGTGTTTCTGCCTTAGAAGTTCTGCTTAGAAGTTCCCTCTTTACTGGAAGTAGGTTGTGTTGAGGCAGAGGTCCTAAAAGTTTGTAGATCTGGTCGGGGTTGAGGTTTGTCCTGTCGCTGAGGGTGGTGTCCTGTGAAAGCCGTTGTCTCACCGCTTCCACAGCCTCCGTTGTGGGGACACATGTGAACAGGGAGGTGACGTCGTAGGACACCATGGTCTCGTCTGTATCCAAACTCAGTCCTCTTACCTTTTCCACAAAGTCCATGGAATTCTCTATATGATAGGGGTTGTTACCCACTAGCGGGGCCAAGATGGTTGCAACATGCTTGGCAATGTTGTAAGTGACCGAGTTGATGCTGCTGACGATGGGTCTGAGTGGGGTTCCTTCTTTATGAATTTTGGGGAGGCCATATATGCATGGTATAGCCTCCCCAGGGTACAGGCGAAAGTAGAGCAGGCGGTTTAAAGTTTCCTCCTTCTGTAGCTCCTGTAGGCAGTCCACAACCTTCTTTTTGTAGCTGCTGGTTGGGTCGTGCTTCAGGGTCTCATAGGTCGTGCTGTCACTGAGTAGGGACATAACCTTGCTGTGGTAATCCATTGTGTTGAGGATTACCGTGCATCTTCCTTTGTCTGCTGGAAGGATGGTGATGTTATGGTCCTTACTCAGCGCCGTCACTGCCTTCTGTTCCTGGGTGGAGAGGTTGGAAGGGGGGACCTTCGCTTCAGAAAGGGCTGCTGTTACCTTTAGCCTTAGTCCCTCTCCTTCTGTTGCGGAAAGGTTGTTCTTTTTGATTGCTGATTCCGTAGCGGTAATGAGGTCCACTACTGGTATGTGCTGTGGGGTGATAGCGAAGTTCAATCCTTTGGTGAGGACATCCTTCTCTGGTTGGGTGAGTTCTCTGTCTGATAGATTCCTCACCCATCTGTCTTGTGAATTTTCTGTAGATGTACTCAGTGGTTTCTGCCTCCAGCTGAGTTCTTCTGGCCTTGTGTTTTTCCGAGATTGGAGGTTTTGAAACTTACGTCTTTGCCTTTCCTTGCTCTTCGAGTGTTGAGCCATTTGGGCTGTTTCAACAAACTTGTGGACCTCTTGTAGGATCCTGGGTGGCAAAACTGATGTGAGTTTCATGGAGAGCTGGTCAGCCTTGGTCTTCAGTGCCTCGATGGTGAAGTGGACCTGCCTCACTCTCTCATTTAGGAGTTGGTTTTGAGCCTTCTCCAGAATGATGTTGGCACGGTGTCCCCTCACTGAAGATCCCAGCCGTAAGCTGCTTGGGATGATGTTGTTCTGTCGACATCTCAGGTTGAAGCGCAAGTGGTTTCTGTAGTCCGTGATCTTCCTTGCTGTCCTTTCGTACTCCCGTACCACATTGAGGGTGTTCCTCCCAAAGTGGTTTGCAAGATGTCTGTGTAGGTTCTCAGTCATCCAGGTCATGGTTATCCAAAAGCTGTTGAGTCGATCCACTGGACGTTTAAGAAAGTTCTTGAAGCCGTTTCGTCTCTCATCCAGGAGACTTGATGTGGCACACCTGTGAGGTGGGATGGATTATTTCAGCAAAGCAGAAGTGCTCACTATCACGCATTTAGACAGATTTGTGAGCAATGTTTGATAGAAATGGTAATATTGTGTATATGGAATGAATTATAGATCTTTAAGTCCATCTCATGAAAAATGGGAGCAAAAACAAAAATGTTGCATTTATATTTTTGTTGAGTGTACATTGGATTACTGCAATTCTTTATTATTGGGCTGTTCTAGCTCCTCTATTAGGACACTACAATTAGTTCAGAATGCAGCTGCCCGCTTACTGCCTTGAACTGGGAGGAGAAAGCACATCTCTCCTGTCCTAGAATCCCTACATTGGCTCCCAATTAATTTTAGAATACAATTCAAACTCCTTATGATTACATACAGTATAAAGCTCTCCACTGTAAGGCTCCATCTTACATTGAAGATCTCATTGAAGTGTATCACCCTCCCTGGGCCCTTCAATCCAAGGATGCAGGATTTCTGGTGACCCGTCGGTTTTTAAGAGTAGAACAGGAAGCAGAAGCTTTAGCTATCTGGCCCCTTTATTCTAGAATGATCTCCCAACCTCGGTCCGAGGGGCAGACACCCTTAGCTTATTTAAGAGTTGACTAAAAACCCTCCTCTTTCATAGAGCCTACAATTAGAAATAGCACACACTCCACTATATATGCTGCTATAGGCCTAGGCTGCTGAGGGTATTTTTCTCGATCTCTCCCGTTACAGGGAGATCCTCTGGAGCTTCTGTCACTTCTCTTTATCTTTCTATGCTTCTAGAATTTATTACTACTGTTAAATCACACTTTGTATGCACGATACTGTGGTGGAAAGTTTTTAATACAATAAAATAATATAATAAAATAATCTCATTTCATAGAACCAAAGATCAGAGGCCTGTACCATAAAGCTTGATTAACCTAGCCGGGCTTCCTCTTACTTATCTGGCTTCACTTACTGAGACATCCACCCTCCGGTTTTTTGGTACCATTAAGCCGGCTATCAACTCACCAATTCAGGCTTGTCCAGTCTAGATCTCTGCGCGCTCACATAAAAAGGGTGGAGGTTGCTGCATGCGACCAATCGCAAACATGCAACAAACTGGCCCGAGCCGCATATTTCACTACGGAGGAGCAAACAATAATAATTAATAAATATGAGCAATACAAATCAATAATTCAGGCAAAAAGCAACACAGTTGCAGCTGCCAAACGGCGCAAGGATTGCCGGCAAAAAATTGCCGACTGTGTCAATGCGGAAGTTAGTGCCATTATATTACTTCCCCACTATGACTGCACTTGTATATCTGACTACAGTAACATTTGTGTGTTCCATAAATGTATGTGTGTACGACATTTTTCGTTATGGCATGTGATTGTAGCCCCCGCGACTTTATGAATAGCTCTACATACTGTGTTCATCCCGAGGTTTTCGGCATCGCCAACAGAATACATAAAAGTACCTATGAATGAATGAATCAATCCATGATTTACTTAAACAAATAATTGATTAATGGCATTTTATCTGTGGCTTGCTTGTAACCCATCCAACAAGGGATTTAAGGACATCATAATAATTACGAACATCACTAAGAAATATATTAACTGGCAAAAAACCTCAGTGCAATGCACATTGTCTGCGGGACTGTCAGCGTATGGTTGCGGTGCGTTACATTACTGACGTAAGGCTCCAGCAGCTGACAGATGTAATGTAACCCCTCTCCCCAAAACCTGTACTTTCGTACTGTGATCAGGCAATTCGAACGGATTACAGCGATCTCTAAACATTCTCTTGCGCCTGAGCGCTCTTCGCACAAGCTGTGCACCAAGATCCACTGGGTTCTCATAAGATGGACAGCCCATTTTCCAAGAGAACTGATTGGTCAGTAGGTGGGGCTGTTATACCTGCTGAGCTCTTATCCGGAACTTATCCTGCTCTGAAGCAGGTTAGGTGTTCAGCATAGGTTACCACGACAACGTAGCCCGATAGAAAGTCAGCCACCTTTATGGTACCGAAAAGCCAGGGTTAAGCCTGAACTTATCTCGCTAAGCCGTAATCCATCTTTATGGTACAGGCCTCTGGATTGTTGTGTGTGTCAAATCATCCAGCACTTGGGAAGACGGCACCAAGATGTCTCGAGGTCATGAAGATTCCACATGAAAATAATCTACTGTTTACAATGTTTGGAAATGCTTGCGTAACTGTCGGTATCTTTAAATAATTTTGTCTGCGATACTTGTGTACTCGCAGGGTTCGCGTGACTGATTATGTTGTGTCATCAGCTTTGTGAATCTGTCGACTTGATGTCTTTGTTAAGGACCGGACACAGTGTATTAAATACGAGATTTTTAATTTGTTAATTCAAATCATGCAAAGGTTGAGTAGCAGTACAGTAATATCATCCAGGTTGAGTATAAGTCCAATAATATCATCATCGTATTGACAGACAGACAAGTTCAACAAATACTTATCTAATTATGATGAGAGCTCTGGAGACGATGAATAGTCCTTCGAAGTGTTATTACAGAATATTTTGGGTACAAGAAAACTTTAAGTACAAACTAGGAAATGGATCACATATCTCTTTATACTCTAAAGGCGTAGCTATGGGAGGTGTGAATCGGTTGTTTAACTTCAGGCCCTCTGCTCTCAACTAACCTTTCCCCCGGTTTCAGTAGGTACATCATGACTTCAAGACGTTAAGAAAAAACGAAACCCCCACCACAATACTGCCGCTGTCTTTGTGCTTCTGTTCGACAGGTGGGGAACACGGATGGAAGACAGGATATCCAAAGGCCTGGAAATCCCGCCCCCAATTCAGCGACAGCTCACTATGGACATTATACTCAAACTGGCCTATCTGCCTCTCTCTCTCTCTGTCTCTTTTACTTGACCTATCTTTGTCCCCAGTGTATTTCTTTTTCCCAACCAACAGGTCAAAGCTTTGGCTTTCTATCTGTTAAGCGCTTTGAAATGTCTTCAGATGTGATTAAGCGCTATATAAATAAAAGTTGATTGATTGATTGATTGATTCAACAATGTCCATGTGCAGTTTTAAGTGGATTGACCGCATTATTGAGGAGATGGTGACAGACATTTGTTAAATTATATGTTGGCTAAAAAAAAAAAAACAATCAGGTTACATTCTCCTCATGCAGACATTTAAGATTATTCTTGTTCCAAGCAGTTATGTTTCTCATCAGTGTGGTGTAATAATGCCAATTCTGGTCTTTTAACAGGAATTTTGATGGAAACCACAAGCTGGTTAGGTGGTGTCTCTTCATGCATGGCTGTGTTGATGGCTTCGGCCGGAAAATTATATACCCGCGCTGCTTATCCAACAACAGAGCCTCAAGTGTACAGTCATTATTCGTGGAGGGCGTTGAGAACTTCGGTCTACCTGCAAGGGTCAGGTGCGATCATGTAATGGAAAATATACTCGTTGCACATTTCATGTTGGAGAGAAGAGGCCTGGACAGTGCCATTACAGGTGTTTCAGTCCTTAATCAGAGAATTGAAAGACATTGGGCAGAACTTAATAGAGTTGTTAGTTGAGACTTGATAAACATATTTAATGGAAGAACAGTATATCCTCGATTCATTCAGTGAAGTGTATCTTTTTCCTTTCCATTATGTTTATTTGCCTAGAATTCAGCAGACAGGAACAGAATTAATCAATTATTGATCAATGGAACAACATTGACCTCTCCACACAAGGGGGCCAGACACCACTTCAATTGTGGCATTCAGGTGTTATTAACCCCACATTTGCGGTCAGGCATGACCCCTTTGGCCATTTTCATTTTTAAGACGCAATGAATTATTTTCAAAAAATTACAGTTTTTGTATCACTAACCCACTCTTCCATGAGTGGGGTCACATATGACCCCCCAAATAGGTTTTATGGTTTTTTGTATGAACCTTTACTTTTTATATAGATACATAGGTAGATAGACAGACAGATACTTTAATAATCCGGGAGGAAATTGCACATATCCACTGCTCAGGCATTACATAATGAATAAATACTGGATAAACACCAGGAGAAAAAAAACACTGACATCATAGGACATACCACAATACATACACTACAATAACAGACACATACAGCATTAACAGGACATATACTAAACTATAACTAAAATATAAACAGTATAAAATAAAATAAAATAAAATAAAAATAAAAGTGCAAGTGAAAATTAGCAGAACGCCCACACGGTGGGTAAGATACACCCTTCTTACAATGTAAGGCGTCACTATCTAATATCACAACATCTAATATCTAATATATATCTAATATCACAATGTTCAAAAATATAAGGCGTCACCATCTAATATCACAACATCACAACACCTTGGCCCCACTCACTGCAGCACGGGCTGACATCCCATCTCCTCCCCTCCATTCAACCGCGTGCTGACCTCGCCACATCCCCCCCGCTCCTCCGGAGAGAGTCATTCATTGTACCCCCTGATGGCATGGGGCATGAAGGAGGACCTCAGCCTCTCTGTGGAGCAGTCTGCCACTTTTACTGTCCCACTGAGACACCTGTTTTCAATTATTCACTTCTGCTGGAACTTTCTAATCAACACACCTGGTGTCAGCAAGCTCTCCACCCGGGAGCCGACTTCAGCAGCTCCCGGGTGGAGCTGTGCACCACCTCCATAAACACAACCCGGGCTTCCAGCAGGATGGCGGGCATTTGCAACATCCAGTAATGCCTCCAGTAGTTCAGGGGCGGCAGTAAGTCAGTCGGTAGAGCAGGTCCTCCAATGATCCAAGATCGGCAGTTCGAGTCCCGCTCCCGACCATTCAGTCATGGGAGTGTCAGCTGTACAAAATAACATACATGCATGATTACTAACCATGAATGAAAACAATAATTTCTCCTCGTGGATCAATAAAGTGTACTTCTTCGCAACCCACTCGTATGACTTGTAAGTCATTTCTCTATTCATGAACTTAAACTTTAGTGATATATTCTGAAGTGTGATCACTTTACTGGTTAAATGTGTTTATTTTATCCAGAGGAAAATGGCTAATAGGAGGCCAGCTCTGTTCTCTGTGGACCGTGTCCTGCAAATGATCCAGGACTGATGGAATGACTAACCAGACACAGTCATTGACTCAGATTCTACATCTCAGATATGGAAGAACCAGCCTACACTAAGCAAGAGCAATCAGACGCATTCGAGTCCCCTGATGAGTCGTCTGAAGAAGCTGTGAATGTTGTGCCGGACCAAGGGAGCCACAAGGGCTCATACTGGGCAGAGTTACCACCCAGACATGCTGCAACACCAAGTCACAGTTTTCAACGCATTCGGCCAGGACCTGTACCTTTGCTTAGGACTGTCTCCCTAATATATGCATGGAAGGGGTTCATGTCTGATGATATAATAGAAGAGGTGCTAACATGCACAAACAAGGAGGGAGAAAGACAAGCCTCAGACACGAGGAGAGAATGGAGAATTGCAACCAAAGATGAGCTTGTGGCCTTCATTGGATTGACCATTCTTGTAGGAAGCGATAAGAACTGGGATGTGCCAGTCCATATGCTTTTTGGGAGTCCTCTGCACAATCTATTGTACAAGGCCACTTTGTCAATTTGAAGATTTGGAGACATTTGCCGGTTCTTATGCTGTGATGACAAGTTGAACAGGGCCGACCGACTGCAAACAGATCTCCTGGCACTCTTTTGCCACATATGGGACCTGTTCCTGATCAACTGCCAGTATAAATTCATCCCCAGTGATTGTGTGACAGTGGATGAACAACTCGTGCCTTTCAGAGGGATGACCTAGCTTCTGCAGAACATGCCAAGCAAGCCCACCAAGTATGTTATAAAGATCTTCTGGGTTTGTGCCCATATGCAATTGATGGGATTGTGTACCTAGGGAGACAACCTGGTAAAATATCCAGAAGAATCTGGGAAAAAACATTGTCCGTCAGTTGTGCAGTGGATTCAGACACACAGGTTGCAACAGCATCACTGACAACTTCTTTACCAGCGTGCCTCTTGCAGAGCATCTCCTGGAGGGGGGTCTGACTATTGTGGGAACTTTACAACAGAACAAGCCACATATTCCTCCAGTCATGAAGGCTTCCAGGTCCAGAGAGGTCCACAGCACCGAATTTGGGTTCAATGGCAACATGACCATGATCAGCTATATAAGAAAGAAGGGAAAGGCTATTCTGCTGCTTAGCACAATGCACCACAGTGGGATGGTGGATGAAACCTGTCAGGTTCAAGCAACCTAGAACATTTAAAACACACTCACAAAAAGGAGAAGACAACAGTTATATTTTTTACTCGCGAGGAGAACGAACAGAGATGTGCTCAATTACAGATCTCCACCCCGTTCTCAACGTTTCTCTGCCGAACCCTCTTTTTATTTTCTTGGGGTGGTCCCTGTTTACATTATTTTTCTAAGGGGTGGGGGGCAGAGAAACAACAGTAAAACAGCACCTGTGGCATGTTGCCATAAAAGAGTAATAAAGTCATTTTGTTTACAGCATCGTCTTCTTTGAAGACAACAACCAGGGACATTCCTTATTAGCAATTCAGAGGTCACATCCTGGTCAAAGGACCTTCTGTTATTACTCTAGTGATCCCATTGCTGCTGTTGTCTCCCTGTAAAGAAGAACTCAATGCATAGCAAGGCATTTACACACAGATATAAACATTTATATGGTCATCGGGTGTAATACAAAGAATAAAGGAATATTAAAAGAGTAAATATGAGATAACTTATATACATTATTCTAACAAAACCTGCCCAAAGAAAAAAACAGAAGCGATCCTCTTCTACAATCAGATGAAAGGAGGAGTGGATATAATGGACCAGATGGTTGGCAACTACACTTGAAAACGCCAGATGCAGAGATGGCCCATGGTGCTCTGGTATAACATGATTGGCGTCGCCTCTCTGAATGCCTATACACTTCAGGGCTCAGCACCCTGAAGTTTACACAGGCATCACCCATGGATGACGACAATTCCTCACTGAGCTCTCAATGGAGATTGTGACACCTCATATGAGAAGTCGACTGGAAGACACCTCGAACCTACCAGCCTACATGACAGATGCAATGGAAAGGGTCAGATTGACAAAGACTGCTGCAACCCATCTGCAGGGAACAGACATAAATTGAGGTGCAGGAAGAGAAGAGGTGCAGGTTGTGTCCCAGAAAGAAAGATCGCAAAACCGCTGATTGCTGTATCAAATGCAGTACCCCTGTGTGCAAAGGTCACAGCCAGAAGCAAGTAGTTTATGACAGGTGCAGAGAGTGAGAGATTTGTTTTTTATAATGCAGATTCTTCCAGTAAATTAAAAAATAAATAAATAATTCAAATGTTTTTGTGTCATGTTATATGACAAATACCCGGAATATGAATGTATTGCAACTTTTCATTTTGAAGCTGTTGAAGAAAAACAGGGCCAAGTTTGACCTGCCCTGTGGAAGACTGGATGTATCGGTAACTTGTGCATTCAAGGGTTAACAACATTGGCATTCAGCCTGTTATAAATGACATTATTCATATGGATAACCACTATGACATCATGAACATGGGCCTTTGCAAGAACTTCAGACTAATAATAACATTACAATTCCATCTATTATAACAATCAATGAGACCACCGTGGTGGAGAGAGATTTTCTTAAGACAGGACCAAGTACATAAGTACAAGATGTTTATTTGACAATTAAAATAATTATACATAGGTTGACCAACAGTATCATTGATGATGCAGACAATGTCAATAGATACTTATCTAATATAACAAGATATTTATCTAATAAAACAAGATATCTGGTATGGACATCTGGGGAGTTGAGCTGGCACTCAAGTCAACTCAACTGAAGTCAGTCAGTCATTTTCATATTACCACCGCTATATCCGCCGGAGTGGGTCACGGGGAGCTGAAGCCTATCCCAGCGGCATAGGGCGTGAGGTGGGGGACACTCCGGGCACAACGCCAGTGCACCGCGGAGCCACACACAAAGACATGCAACCACGTACGCACACATTCACTCCTATGGGCAATTTGGGACCGGCCAATCAGCCTGAAGCGCATGCTTTTGGAAGTGGGAGGAACCCGGAGAGAACCCACGCAGACACGCTCCGCACAGAGCGGGACTCGAACCCGGGTCCGCCGTGTTGTGAGGCGACAGCGCTACCCACTGCGCCACTGAAGTCTCTAACGAATTCTTACAGCCAAGCTCTGCTGTGCGTGTGTACGTGGTGGGAGGTTACTGGATTAACTGGCAACCTCTTGTATGTCAAGCTGACCTTATGTCAAACTGATCTTAATACGTCATCTTTGCAAAACACGTTATGCATGTATGATGATAAGACTATTGCCAATACTCATCTGAGTCCAAAAAGAGCAAACACTGTCTAACATCAGGGTTGCATAGTTCCTATGACTGTCAATTTCTCTTACACATTTATGTGTGCTGTGTGTCTATTTTATTATATTATTTTACTAGTGAGAACCCATGGGATTTCCACGATATAAAACAATAATATCAGGCTTCGTGGTATTATAAACCAAAAGCACCCAACGTAGTCCAAAATCAATGTGGCGACGTACCGACTTTGTGTTGGCAAATCATTGCAAAGCTGTAGATTAATGTTAGCAGCCTATCTGGAGAAATAAAGCTAACTGATCGTGACATACGGAAAGGAGCTAACGTTAAAGGATAAGGCACTTGTCAAAAGAGCAAGTGGAAAAGAAATTTACCGTTTTTTTCAGATGCTCGAGGAGCTTTTTGGATACTACTGTACATCGATTGTCCCATTCCAAACCATAGCTATGGAAACAGCTATGGAAACCATAGCTGTTTGTGCTAGCCAGCTAGTTTCACTCAGAATTTGTTGCCGTTTTCTGTGTCGTTATTGCCATTTGGACTCTGCTCAAAAACATAAAAATTGTTGGAACAATTATGACACTCTAAAATTATGTTAACTGGGAAGTCCATGTATAGTTATTTCTTCTCCTAAGATAGCAAATGCCTTACGCCATATTGTTCACATGATTCTTTCTGGCAGATGCGCCATGATTGGTTGGGCGCCATGATTGGTTGGGCGCTTGATTGACAGGTAGTGGGTGGAGTTGGTGACAGCATGACAGTGACGAGCTTTATTTAAATATATAGGTGAGGAATTTAAACATTCCACCACATTCCCCCTTCCATTGCTTTTAAGTCATTGACCAAAACTGGGAAATTTAATAAATTACAACAGTACAATTTTTAACAAAGGTGGCGCTGATCTATGACTACTGTCTCACTAATCTTCACTGCAGATGGAGACAAAAACCCCAATGATGGCATTAGGGGTTTAATTCCTCCTCTGACCCTCACTGAATGATCATTTTCTTAGTGTGCAGGGAAGACAATTCACAAGAAAAATTAGTAGCCTCCAAAGCAGATGAACATCACTGAGCTGTATGAGTATATGAAGATATATTTCAAAATAATGATCAACCAAGTAAATGCACTAATATGAATATGAAATTATTATGCTTCTTAAGTCCAGCACTTACATTGTATGTAGTTTCCAATACTGCTATTATGTAGTTATTATTGAAACATCAGTGAAAACTGAAAAACTTGTTGACTAACAATATTCTTCTCCTGTACTTGGCTGTATGGCAATAAGGACATTCCCCCGAGATTTTTACCCCTATAAAAGTTGTGAGGATCTCCCTGCTTGAGACAAGTAGAATCTAAACAGCCACTCTACTTTGTAGTCAGGCTTCCCCTCAACACCAATAGGTGGGTGAGTCTGGTAGGAGTCTCTGTTTCTTACAATGTGGATGAAAGTTCCTGGACCTTCACAGCCATCAGAGTTGTCTACAGCAGTGGTCTCCAACCTTTTCTGCGCCACAGACCGGTTTCATCTAAGACAATACAGTATTTTCATGGACCGGCCTTCATTTTGCTTGATAATCGTTAATGATGCCAGGACAGCTGTAGTTTATTAATAAATCATCCACAGTGGTAGAGAAATAATGTAGGAAAAATAATGATCATTTACTATAAAAGGGCGAACAAGTCAATCAAATAATAATAATCATCATTACAATAATGAGAATTAGTGGTTGGGGACTGCTGATCTAGGGGTAACGAGAAACAATGACACCTGGAGTGTGTTCCGGACGTCCGGTCTACTCCGCAGTTTGGTTTTCTTTATGGTCACTGCAGAAAATCCCGCTCCACAAAGACAGGAGGTTGGAAATGGTTGCCTGCAGCTGAGGCTGCTTTTGATAAGCTGAAGTGCCTCTTTTCCTCTGCTCCTGTTTTGTATGGAGTATGTCTCCGCTTGCCCTGTCTGTGCCTGTAACAAGGCGTCTCACCATGCCCCTGCTGGCCTTCTTCGTCCCCTGCCAATTCCTCATGGACTGTGGTCGCACATAGCGGTGGATTTTGTCACTGGCCTGCCGCCGTCGGAAGGAAATACGACCATATTGACTGTCGTTGACCATTTTTCCAAGGCTGTGCATTTTATTCCTTTGTCTAAATTACCCTCTGCTTTCGAGACTGCTACTCTGCTTGTGTCAGGATTTGCAGTCGCTACTCTCTCCCTCTTCTGAGTCACTTCTGGTTTCCACCTACTTGGTTGTGGCAGTTCCTGGCAGCAGAGCAGCACACCTGTCTCCAATCACCAATCTACAGACCTTCATGAGGACCAGCTTCCCATCGTTCATCGTCAGTTTGTTTGTACTGCTTGTCAGTATCTGCACCTTGGCTCTCATAAACTGCAACCTTGACTCTCCATGTTCCAGTTCTGGTCTGCTGCCTTTTCGACTGTTACCTTTCCAGCCCGACTGCCTGCCTCGGCCGATTCACTTGCACAGCCTGATCGTCTGGTCCACCATCTCACCACATTCTTTTGTCAAATAAATCTAATTTTTCTATTACCTGACATCTTTGCGTTTGGGTCCTACAGTAAACCTTGACAGAACGAACTGGCTACATGGACCCAGCAAAGACAGGTCCGGATTGCATCCGCCTGGCTCTTGCAAATCAAGGAGTTCAGCTTGGACAACATGAGCCGCTGCTGCATAGCCTCTTGGAGAGTCAGAAGACTTCACAGTACCAGATTTCTCAGCCCAACTTCATGATCCAGGAACTTGCCGGCAAACTCTCCACATCCAGTATTCAAGGTCAGCCTGTTCCACTTCAACCTCAAGCCTCTGCTGCACCTCAGTCTACACCGCAGTCCTCCAGAAAAGTGCATATTCCGGACCCTGACCATTATTGAGATGATATGGGTAAATGTGGGAGTTATTTTTACTGCAGTGCTCACTAGGCTTTAATCACTAGGCTTTTACGGGTCTCTGGCCAGTCCCAGAGACCCGTAAGCAACTACAAAGGTTTCTTTGGTTTGCTAATTTTTACAGTCATTTTATCATGAACTACAGTTCAGTGGCAGCTCCTCTAACTTGTCTCACCTCCCCCAAGATTCCTTTTGTGTGGTCTTCAGATGCGGATGAATCCTTTCAGGCTCATAAGAGACGTTTTACGGCAGCACCTGTTCTCACTCATCCTGACCCAACTCTGCAGTTCATCGTCGAGGTTAATGCTTCGGATACTGGTGTTGGAGCCATTTTGTCACAGCAATCTGCTTCTGACAAGAAATTGCATCCTTGTGCCTTCTTCTCACGCCGTTTGTCTCCCGCAGAACGGAATTACACCATAGGTAATCAAGAATTACTCGCTGTCAAGTTAGCCTTGGAGGAGTTGCGGCACTATCTGGAGGGAGCTGAACACCCATTTGTTGTCTGGACGGATCACAAAAACTTATCCTACATCCAGTCTGCTAAGCGGCTCAACTCCCATCAGGCCAGTTGGGCTTTGTTTTTTGGATGTTTTAATTTCACCTTGACCTATTGACCTGGTTCAAGGGACACCAAACCCGATGCTCTTTCCTGACAGTTTTCTCCTGCAGACTCACCTGACATTAATGAAAACATTCTCCCACCATCTTGTGTTGTAGTTGCTGTTACTTGGGAGATAGAGTCCTGCATCAGGAGAGCTCAAGAGCCTGATCCTGATCCGAGTAGATGGTCCCCCCAAATGTTTGTATGTCCCATAGGCTGTCCATTCCCAGGTCATCCAGTGGGGGCATACATACCGATTTGCCTGCCATCCAGGAATTTTTCGAACCCTTGCCCTCCTCAGATGGAGGGCAATGGAGATGGAGAGGGACACCAGAGACTATGTTTCAGCCCGTACCGTTTGTGCTCGAGGGAAGACATCCAATCAATGGCCAGCTGGTTTTCTCTGCCCTTTGCCGGTTCCAACTCATCCCTGGTCTCACATAGCCCTTGACTTCACTTCTGGTCTTCCCGTGTCTCAAGGTAACTCCATTATTACAACCGTAATTGACCGCTTCTCTATTACCCAAGCGTCCTACTGCCCGCGAGACTGCTGACTTGCTGGTTCAACACATCTTTTGGTTACATGGGACCTCTCTGGACACTGTTTCGGATAGAGGACCACAGTTCATCTCCAATGTTTGGAGGCGGTTCCGTGAAGCCTTGGGTGCTCGGGTAAGTCTCTCCGGCTTTCATCCAGAGACTAATAGACGGTGTGAGTGGGCTAATCAACACTTGGAGGCTGCCCTTTGTTGTGTTGTGGTGCAAAATCCTGCAGACTGGAATTTGTATCTTCCTTGGGTGGAATATGCACAGAACTCTCTCCCGTCAGCCGCTACTGGTATGTCACCATTTGAATGCGCTCTTGGATATTTGCCCCCACTGTTTTGCTGTTCCGTCCGTCCAAGAGCATGTTCGGCGCTGTTGGGAGATTTGGAGGTGTGCTCGTTCAGCCTTGCTTTGGACTGTTGAGCAGATTGCTGATAGACACCTGACTCTTAACTCCTTCCTACCAAATAGGTCAGAAAGTGTGGCTGGCAGCTAAAAACATTCCCCTGCAGGTAGAGTCCAGAAAATTGGCACCTCGTTTCATTGGTCCATTTGAAATTGTTGAATTTGTAAATCCTGCTGCTGTTCGTCTGAGGTTGCCTTCTTCCATGAAGATTCACCCCACCTTTCATGTGTCTCAGCTTAATCCGGTCCATTCTAGTCCTCTCTGCCCTTCTGCCGATCCCTTGACTTTTTGATAAATTGTTCTCTCTATGTTCCAGTTCTGGTCTGCTGCCTGTTTGACTGTTACCTTTGCGGCCCGCCTGTCTGCCACGACTACTTATTTCCTGCCAATTCACTTGCCCAACCTAGCCTCTGGTCCACCATCTCACCACATTCTTTTGTCAAATAAATTTCATTTTTTCTATTACCTGATGACTTCGCAATTGGGTCTTTCAGTAAACCTTGACAGCTTGTCCAACATGTTTTCAGGTTACATGGCATTCCCCAAGACATTGTTTCCGACAGAGGTCCTCAGTTCTCTTTCCAGTGTGGAAGGCTTTCTGCAAGGCATTGGGGGCGTCGGCAAGCTTGTCATTGGGTTATCACCCACAGACCAGATAGAGCGGGCTAATCAGGACCTGGAGGCAGCTATTCGTTGTGTGGCATCTCGTAATCCTGTTTCCTGGTCCACCCATCTTCCCTGGGTTGAGTATGCCCACAACTCTCTGGTTTGCTCTGCTACTGGTATGTCCCCGTTCATGGCCTCTAATGGTTTTCAGCCCCCACTTTTTCCAGCTCAGGAGACTGACGTAGCAGTCCCTTCTGTACAGGGACACCTCTGGCGGGCTCGGCGGGTCTGGCGTGAAGCCAGAGCAGCTCTCACCTGCACAGCTGCTCGAAATTGGAGATTGGCAGACCGTCGCTGCCTACCAGCCCCCAATTATCAGCCCGGCCAGGAGGTTTGGCTGTCCTCTCAGGATCTTCCACTTCAGGTGAAATCCAGGTACATTGGGCCTTATGTAATTGAACGTATCATTAACCCCAGTGTTTTTAGACTGAAGCTACCTCCCTCTTTGAATGTCCACCCAGCTTTTCATGCTTCACTTCTTAAGCCAGTTTCATCTAGTCCTCTGTGCCCTCTGGCTGAAACCCCTCCATCCCCCAGGATCATCAATGAGCACCCTGCTTTCACCATCCAGAAACTGTTGGATGTACGGAGACGGGGTAGGGGCTTTCTGTAATTGGTGCATTTGGAGAGATACAGTCCAGAGGAGCGTTCATGGATCTCTCGCTCCCTTATTTTGGATGACAATCTCCTGAGACTGTTACGTTCCCTGACAAGCCTGGTAGGCCGCCAGGAGGTGTCCGTTGTGAGGGGGTACTGTCATGGTTCTGTTTTTTTTTTGTATGCTCGGCAAGTCTGTTTTTGTGTTAAGCTTGTTTTCTCCTGACAGGTCAAGCTGTGGCAGAGGGTGTGGCTGGCTCCTAGCAGCTGAGGAGGCACACCAGTTCTCACTCTGCTCACCAGCCTCTTCTCAAAAGGCCTGGCTTTTACCCAAGACGGTGCCAGATAATTCTGTCTTGTTTAAGTGATGCTTGTGTTCCTAGTTTTCTCTCAGCTGCCTGTCCTTTTCAGTGCTTGTGAACTTTAGTCATTTTTTTGTTTTGCTGCTTTTGGTTTTTGTTGCTCACTCGTGCTTTTAGCCAGAGCAATAAAACTGTTGATTTTCACTTTTGTGTCATTCTGTTCTCCTCGGGGTCCAGACTCGAACAATTCTTAAAACTCTGACTGCTGAAGCCTAACAACATTGGTGCCGACATGGATAACAATGTTCCTATATGTATTAATTGAGTGTCTCTGACAAAGGCTCCAGCAGGCAGCCTAACCTCCAGAGCCCAAGCCTGAGCTTCCGCGGCCCCAGGCTGACCTCCAGAGCCCCAGCCTCACCCTCTGCAGCCCAGGCCCCACACTCCACAGTCCTTGCCCGGGGCCTGAACCTCCTTTGGAAGTTCAAGAAGCCCGGAGCTTTGGCTGTGCCTGAGTACCCACTATTAAGCACTCCTCGACGGATATGGCCTATAGCCCGCTCCCCCAGCAGTTCGCTGGGGGGGCGGGGGAACTGCTCAAACTTTGTCCCTCTGGTGATCCAGCTCTACTGACAGAGTATGACCTGGACCACCAGAGGCACGGAGGACCGGACCACCAGAGGTACCAAGGCTGAGCTGGACCACCAGAGGCACCGAAGCTTAGCTGGACCACTAGAGGCACGGAGGCTCAGCTGGACCATCAGAAGCACGGAGGCCTGGAAAACCAGAGGCACTGAGAATTGGGCTGGACCACCAGAGGCACGGAGGCTGAGCTGGACAACCAGAGGCACTGAGGCCCGGACCACCAGAGGCATGGATTCCCGGACAACCAGAGGCACTGAGGCTGAGCTGGACCACCCGAGACATGGAGGCCCGGACCACCAGAGGCACCGACGCTGAGCTGGACCAGCAAAGGAACCAAGAATGAGCTGGACAACCAAAGGCACGGAGGCCCAGACCACCAGAATCACAGAGGCTGAGCTGGTCCAGCAGAAGCAGGGTCCCAGTGGACAGAGGCAGGGTGCACCCGGTGGTTCTCCCGGCGAGAACGAGAAGTCGGCGCCCAGCGCTCAATCCATCTGACACGGATTAGGCTCTGGGCCCTTCCCTCTTCGCTTGCCGCTACTGAGGGGATCCTGGTAAGTAACTTATCCTCCGCTTAGTAACATGCTTAAATTCAGCAGGTCATCTCGTCTGGTCTAAGGTCGTCTGCCCTGGCAAGGCCTGGCTTTTACGTGGGCCGGGTACGCCTTTACGCATGGACCGCGCGGGGCTGCTCATGGGGGGGAAGTGGGCCACAGAAGCCCGCGAGGCTCTTCCCCAGCTGCGGAAGGCACAAGGCTTCCGATGGATGACATGGCGACCCTCAGACAGGTGTAGCCCTGGGGGGAACCCAGGGCCACGAGGTGTGTTCAAAGTGTCGATGATTAATGTGTCCTGCAATTTGCATCAGTTCTCGCAGATAGTTGCGTTTTTCGACGCACGAGTCGAGTCATCCGCTGCTAAGAGTTGTGTGTGTTTCTTGCTTTTAGGCTGAGATGGCCAGGTGTTTTTCTCTGGAGATCTGGGGTTTGCATTGTGGCATGCTCACCCGGGATGCTGACGTCGCACCTCATGTGTTTCCAGTAACAGTGCTTCCGGGCGGAGCGGATGCATGGACCAGGGTGTGCCCTTGAGGGCGCGTACCTAGCCTCGATGGTGCTGCAGGTGGAGGAGAGCTGGATGGATGGCTGCCTGGCGGGATACCTGGCTGCGTCACGGGGCCCACACGCAGCCAGCTGCCCTCTGCCTCCAACCTCCAGCCGCCAGACTCCTCTCACCCCATCTGCCTCACCTTGGCGGCAGGTGGAGAGACAGCTTTGGCCAACAGTATGACCAAGTACAAATGGTAAAGATCCTTCCGCAGGTTCACCTACGGAAACCTTGTTACGACTTTTACTTCCTATAGATAGTCAAGTTTGATTGTCTTCTTGACACTCCGCCAGGGCTGCGACCAACCCCGGGGTTGCTGATCCGAGGACCTCATTAAACCATCCAATTGGTAGTAGCGACGGGCGGTGTGTAAAAAGGGGAGGGACTTAGTCCCTCTCCCCTCCTCACTCTCTGGAAGCCATCCATGACCGTGATAGCGCCCCCTAGCCTGGTGAGCCCAAAAACCAACCTCCGTCACATGACCTCCAGGAGGGCAGGTTACACCGCTAAAGTGACCCATGGATGGTCGTCAGCCAGACACCCTCCTAACTCTCTGGAAGACCCTTAGTCATATAACCAGCAGGCGGGGCCATACGGGCTTCTTCCGTGACCGTGGTCGTACCCCTTAGGCTGGTGAGCCCCAAAATCAACCTCCGTCACATGACCTCCAGGAGGGCGGGGAACGCGGCTGACATTATCTGGGAATGGTGCATCGTGGCTAGGGACTCGTCAGCCAGATGCTTTCCTCACTCTCTGGAGGATATTTAGTCAAAATCCAACTTTGTCGGGGACCTCCAAAACTCGCTCCAAGTGTCCGACTCACAGCTCTCATCGCTCGGATGCGCTTAGGGACTTTTCAGGCTGTAGCCGCTGGAGGTCAACGTCCTGAATTAGCTGCTAGCCATATTGCCCGATGGTGGTCCCTTGATGAACCCCCCCAAACGTCAACCTCACGCTTTCGCGCCCCATTTTAGATTTTCGCGATGCGGGACCCACCCAGCGTTGTTTCTGGGTCTTGCCCAGTTTCGAAGAGCCTGGTCCAGTTCAGATCAGGTTTGGTCGAGGTCGCTTGACAAAACCCCCCAAACCTTAGGCTCACGTCCCCTGTGGTCCGATGTATTTTTTCCCGCCCCTGGTGGTCTAACCTCCGTGCCCCTGGTTGTCCGGATTTTTCTTTTTTTATCAAAAATATAGGTTTTTATGCTGAAAATGTATGGTGACGCTGTCTATTTGGCTCCTTTGTGCTTTGTCAGATGAAATAATAAAAATAATGACTGAGAGAAACTAGAACTGGAGTTGTGTTGAAGAAGAATACACATGATTTTATTGTGCTATGTGGAGGCAGAACATGAAATTAAGTCAAAAATGCAACAAGAGCCCCAGCCAACCTTCGCAGCCCCAGTGTCACCCTCCACAGCCCCATCCAACCTCCACAGCACCAGCCTGACCCTCCGCAGCCCCGTCCATCCTCCACAGCCCCAGCATTAACCTCTGCAGCCCCATCCATCCTTCATAGCCCCCGCCAGCTGCCTGACCCTCTGGTTGGAGCTCTAGGAGCCCAGTGCTCCATCAACACCTGAGTACCCACAATTAAGCATCACCCTACGGACATAGCTGGTTTGCTGCGCCGCCAGAAGTCCGCACCCTCGGTAGTCCTGCACATACTTTTAGCTGGATCAACATTGGCAAAAAGTATGAGCTGGACCGCTGCAGATCCCCCACTAAGAGCTGGGTCATTGGGCCCCTGGGCATGGACCACCAGAGGACCCCCGGTTAGAAATGTGTCACTGGGGGCATGGACCACCACAGACTCACACTATGCTGAACCATATCTTAATGAATCCACTGAGCAGAGGCGCCTCTACCTGAGCCAGAGCCAGGGAGGACCCCCCATGGGTGGTCACGGTTCCCTTTCGGTCTGTCGAAAGGTTCCAAGCGAGAGCCTGGGGCCCGTGAATGACAAATATAACATTGGTTGCAAGCCAGTAGTGTAACGTCTGTTTTGAAATGCGCATTCTGTCATAGAACCAGAACCAGAGGAGAGGCATCGTGGTGAGATGGTGGCACAGTGGTTAGCGCTGTTGCCTCACAGCAAGAAGGTCATGGGAACAAACCCTAGCATTTCCAACATGGCCTTTCTGTGTAGAGTTTGCATGTTCTCTGCGTGTCTGAATGGGTACTCCACTCTGTGTTCAACCGGCAACTCTTGGGGCTCGGCTGTGCATAGGGACTTTGTCGGCCTGTATCTATGGAGGTCTCCATCGCTTGACGAACAACCCCAAACCTTGACCTCATGCCCCCAGGGGCCATTTCTTCAAGCCCCTAGTGGTCCAACCGGCTCATGGATGTTGACCACATGTCACTTGATGTTCTCTTTGTGGACATGGGCCATGGAGGAATGCCTGGGACCCTTCCCGGCCAGACGCTGCAGGGACCCAGCCCAAGCCTCCAGGACCCCATGCACAGCCTCCACAATCCCACCCTGAGCCTCCAGCAGTTCAGTCGTCTGGCTGGATGTTTTCCGCATGTCTCTTAACCCTTACATGCACATGTGGGGTCAGGCACAACCCCATTGATGTTTTTTCTTCAGCGGCTTCAAAATCAAAGCTTGTATTACAGTCATATTCCAAGTATTCCTCATAAAACATGTCTGACATGAGGCCATTTTCATTTTTAAAACGTAATGAATTATTTTCAAGAAATTACAGTTTTTGTATCACTAACCCACTCTTACACGAGTGGGGTCACATATGACCGCCAAATAGGTTTTATGAATTTTTGCATGAACCTTTACTTTTTTAGCCACTTTTACTGTCCCACTCAGACACCTGTTGTCGATTTTGCACTTCTGCTAGAACTTCCCAAACAACCTGGTGTCAGCAAGCTTTCCACCCGGGAGCTGACTTCAGCAGCCCTGTGCACCGCCTCCAGACACACAACCCGAGCCTACAGCAGGATGGCGGGCATTCGCGCCCCAGTTCCCAGCCTCCAGGAGCCCGGCAGGCATTCACAACATCCAGCAACGCCTCCACAACCGGGGCTGACAGCAAGCCAAACGACCTCTGCTGCACCATGCACATCCTCCACATCCATGGCCAGTTCATGTTAGTCATTTCTCGATTTCAATTTAAGTAATTTCTCTATTTATGTACTTAAATTTTTAGTGATATATTCTAAAGTGTGATCACTTTACCGTTTAAATGTGTTTATTTTATCCAGAGGAAAATGGCTAAGAGGAGGCTAGCTCTGTTCTCTGTGGACTGTGTCCTGCAAATGATCCAGGACGGATGGAATGACAAGCCAGATGCAGTCACTGACTCAGATTCTAAATGTCAGATATGGAAGAACTAGCTTATTGTCCCCTCACTGAACAAGGGCAGTCAGACGAGTCCCCTGATGAGTTATCTGGAGAGGCAGTGGATATTGTGCAGGACCAACGGAGCCACAAGGGTTCATACTGGACAGAGTTACCACCCAGACATCTGCGACACCTGTCAAGTCAGTTTTCAATGTATTCGGCCAGGACCTGTACCCGGTTTAGGACTGTCTCCCCAATGGATGCATGGAGGGAGTTCATGTCTGATAATATAAAAGAAGAGGTTCTGACATGCACAAATAAGGAGGGAGAAAGAGCAGCCTCAGACACAGAGAGAGAGTGGAGAAATGTAACCAAAGATGAGCTTGTGGCCTTCATTGGATTGACCATTCTTGCAGGAAGCAAGAACAACTGGGATGTGCCAGTCCATACGCTTTTCGGGAGTCCTCTGCACAATCTATTGTACAAGGCCACTATGTTAATTAAAAGGTTTGAAAACATTTGCTGGTTCCTACACTGTGATGACAAATTGACCAGGGCTGACTGACTACAAACAGATTGGCTGGCACCCTTTCACCATATATGGGACCTGTTCCTGATCAACTGCCAGTTCAAATTCATCCCCAGTGATTGCCTGTGTAAGGGACCAAGCAGTAAGGCAGCAGGACACAGGAGATTTTTGGTCCAAAAATCCAACAATCAAACAAATGAACGGAATTACCAGTTAAGCCAAACTAAGAATTAACACAGAGGCGGAGAAAAATGGCCACTACATACTTAACTGGCCAAAAACTCAATGTAAATCCCCAGATACCCCCAAGACACAGAATGCTATGGTATAGTCCAATAAGGCTGGCAGCAGCCAGCTGAGCCATTGTGACTACTAAAAAAAATGTACTAGTGGTGAGGTGTGGCTATTACCATGTGTGGCTGGCCATCACTGTGTGAATGAACAACTTTTGCCTTTCAGAGGGATGACCCAACTTCTGCAGTACATGCTGAGCAAGCCTGCCAAGTGTGGTATAAAGATCTTCTGGGTTTGTGATGCATGTAGCCCATATGCAATTGATGGGATCGTGTACCTAGGGAGACAACCAGGGGAAAAGGTACAGAAGAATCTGGGGGAAAACATTGTCTATCGGTTGTGCAGTGGATTCGGACACACAGGTTGCAACATCACCACTGACAACTTCTTCACCAGCGTGCCTCTTGCAGAGCATCTCCTGGAGGGGGGTCTGACTATTGTGGGAACTTTGCGACAGAACAAGCCACATATTCCTCCAGTCATGAAGGCTTCCAGGTCCAGAGAGGTCCACAGCACCAAATTTGGGTTCAATGGCAACATGACCATGATCAGCTACGTAAGAAGGAAGGGAAAGGCTATTCTGCTGCTTAGCACAATGCACCACAGCAGGACGGTGGATGAATTCAGCCCAAACAAAAAACCAGAAGCGATCCTCTTCTACAATGAGACAAAAGGAGGAGTGAACAAACACACATCATCAGCAGAAGAGGTGCAGGTTGTTTCCCAGAAAGAAAGATCGCAAAACCGCTGATTGCTGTTTGAAATGTAGTACCCCTGTGTGCAACGGTCACAGCCAGAAGCAAAAAGTTGTGACAAATGCAGAGAGTGAGAGGAGATCTGTTTTTTATGCTGCAAATTCTTCCAGTAAATAAAAAAATAATAAATGAGTAATTCAAATGGTTTTGTGTCACAAACATGTTTTATTGCGAATACCCGAAATATGAATGTATTGCAATTTTTCATTTCGAAGCTGTTGAAGAAAAACAGTCAGTGGGGTCATGTTTGACCTCCCCTGTGGAAGATTGGTGTATCGGTAACTTGTGCATCCAAGGGTTAAAACATTAAAAACGGTCCAATATGGCCAGAGACAAACCATTTGCTCTAGAGTGGCTCCAGGTGTACTGCATCTGGTCTCGGTTAAAAACATTCCAGACATCAGACAACTCATGCGTTACCATGAGCTGTCTGATTCTGTGGGAAGAGGCAGGATGAGGTTCAGGATTCCGGTCCAGGTTGTGATCCACTGTACAGTTAAAATCATCCCCTAAAAACATAAAATCATCACTGTTAAAAGTTTTACAAGTATCAGATAAAATGTTTAAAAATGACACCATTGGTGGGAGCATAGACATTTAAAAAAAACCATATTCAACTTTTCAAAATGGACTTTGACTTTTAATGAAACAACTGGATTTATGGATTAAAATGACCTCCCCATTAAAAGACCCCCTTTAGTCACTCTGGTTGTCTGCAGTACTGTGGATCTCCTGTAAAAACATCACATTTACTCCACTTACCTCCATTAATTAAACTCTTAGACCCCTGACCTATTGTGGCTGTTTTTTGATACCTTTGATATTTGTCTCTGTATACCACATTAAAAATCATTTAACATACCCATGCTTGGTATTGTTATCTTCAGCACAACTTCAGCTATATGAAGAGATAGTTATTATTTCTGTATAACTTACTACATTGACATATTGGGCCAAAATAGACATACACAGTCAAATTTTAAAATGGAAAAATTGTATTTTATTGAACATAAAAACCAAACACATGCTCATTGAATTGATTTTGAACTCTTTTTTGTCACTTGTGCCACTCTTCAAAGGAGTTTGTTGGGCAAAAATAGACACACATTCAAATTTGAAAATGGAAAAATTGTGTTTTATTGCACATAAAAACCAAAAATATGCTCATGGATCTGATTTTGAAATAAAAAAGGTTACTATAGGCTTCTAACATAACTATATACAGTTTGCCTCACTTACGCCACTCTTCAAAGCCGTGTCTGTTCAAAAGCACCACATCACGTAGTTAGTACTTCTAATTACGTGACGTGGCAGAGATTGGGCTGCCACTCATGTTCACCTGACACAGCTGGGCCACAGCTCAATCTGGAAGTCCTTGTGGGTCAGGGGCTTCACCTGGTGTGACTTACTGATATTGCATTGAGGAATTAGGCGTTGTAGTGACAATATGAACGAAGTGCAAAAACACTGTTCAGTACCAGCACGCACTGTGCATGGTAGCGCAGTTGATAGTGATATTTGTTAGTAGTAGTCATTAGTGGTACTGTGCACGCTAACGACTGGTAATGACTAAATGCATGTGAGAGTAGTATCCCAGCTTGTACAATGGCGACTATATGGACAGAAATACAGCACCTGCCATCTGATTATACCAATAAAAGAAGCCATTTGAACCTCTTGTCTTAGATCAAATGTAAGCAATCATATCTCCAATTTTCCATAATCGATCGGCTCCAAATTAAAACCGGAAGAGCGTTTCACAACTATACTGTTGTGTAAAGATTCGCGCAGCGATCCACGTGACAGACTTTCTTCGTTACGATTGGTTTAAACCCATCACATGATCTGATTGCGAGGGTGCGATCATAGTGCAATAAGGGTTAAAAATTCAACTCTCTTAAAATCAGCCCTCGCCCCATTCACATTTCAAGTGCTGATTTTGAAATCACACATGGCTGAAAGAGAGACAATTAAAAAAACCAAACAGTAAAAACAGCAGCAGCAGACTCCTTTAACAATCGTCTTCTCCATTAATTTAGCTGTGTCTTCTTCAACCTGTAGACCTCCTGGTCTGTGAGCACATCATCTGCTCCCCTACCAGACTTCCTGGTCAGAGATCTGGCTGACCTGATGAACAGCTCAAAGTCCGAGAAGTGGTCTCAGACCTCAGGCAGTCTGGACCCTTTTGTTCTCTCCAGGAACATTTTTATTTCCACTGGAGAGTAAATGACCTGGGAATCCTGGAGCTGACATGAGTCATTCCCAGCTGACGCGTTTGCCATGCTCCTGGTGAGTAACAGCCGAGGCTCCACCCACAAGCTTGGCCTCTCCCCCTGCCACACACCAGCACAGCCACACTCAACGGTGACAGCCAGTCAGGAACCGCTGAATGAATTGCAGCCAGAACGCAGCACTTCTGCTGGTCTGACGGATAAGTCCCTGCCCTCCCTCCTCCTTGGGCAGAAAGAGGACATTCTGAGGGACCCAATGATGGCAGTCCCAAAAAAAAGCCAACATCATTGCTTTGATTAATTTTAGCAACAATGGTGGGGATTCAACCCAGAACAGTCAGTGCCACAACACTGATGCAACCAAATTGTTTATAATTAAAACTCGACCTCTAAAAGACAGTTCTAATAAAATCCATTTCTAGTTTTTTAGCCTTTCTTCCACTTCCTCAAAAATGTTTTCCCAGTTCTTTTTCATAATAGCCAGATACAGATAGATACACTCCAAGGTATTTTAACCCATTTGTTTTCCATTGGAGTCTATCTGGGAGTCTGATTTCGTCCAGCCCACCTCCCACCATAAGAGCCTTGCTCTTCGCCCAGTTGACTTTAGATAGATAGATAGATAGATATAGATATATATTTTATTAAATCCGGAGGAAATTGTACATATTCACTGCTCAGGCATTACATAACGAATAAATACTGGATAAATACCAGGAGAAAAAGAAACACTGATATCACAGGACATACTACAAGACATACACTACACCAACATATGCAGCATTAACAGGACTTATATACTAAACTACGACTAAAATATAAACAGTATAAAATTAAATTAAAATATAAACACTAAAAAATTAAAATATAAACAGTATAAAATTAAATTAAATCCATTCATCCATTAAATCCATTCAACAGCGGAGAAGATCTCACTAAAAAAGCTGTGCAGTGCGTTCAAAGAGCTTATACCCTGCCGGTCTTTACAACAATAACATCATCAGTATATGCAAACATTTTGAAACTACAAGAAGAACCAGGAAATTTAACACCAGAGAAACTTGTTCTCAGCTGATTTAAAAAAAGGTTCAAATGCCAGAGAGTAGAGCGTCCCTGAGAGGGGACAGCCCTGTCTCATGCCTCTTTGGATCTTAAAAGGAGTACTCAAGCCACTGTTAATCTTAAGTACACTCTCAATGTCTCCATACAGGGTCTAAATCTTGGTTATAAAGTTAGAACTGAAACTGAAACTGTGGAGAGTGCCACAAGTATGAGTGCTCCACTTTGTCAAAAGCTTTTCCTGGTCTATAGAAATAAGATCAAGACTTGTGCCCAATGAACTTGAGAGGTCTAAAACATTTGGAATTAAATGTACGTAATCCGTGATTAGCCTGCCCGGTACACGGTAAGTCCGGTCAACATGAACCACCTGCTCCATCACTTTTCTTAGCCTGTTGGCCAAGACCTTGGAGAAGAGCTTGTTATCTGCCTAGAAGAGGGACACCGGCCGCCAGTTCCTGATATCTTGCAAGTTTCCTTTTTTTGGCAGGAGTGTGAGGACTGACATCGTGCAGCTCAGGGGCAGCCGACTTGTCGTCATGCTTTCCCTGAGCAGGGAGAGCAGGTCCTCACCAATCACCTGTCAGAATTTTTTTAGAACTCAATGGGCAGGCCATCTATGCCTGGAGACTGGATAAGTTTTATCCCCTGCAGGGCTTCAGACAGCTCATGCAGGGTGATGTCAGCATCTAGGTGGCGGTTTTGTTCCGCCGACACCTTTGGCAGACCAGATAGAAATTATGACAATATTTCAGGTTTCTCGGAGTGAAACAACTCTTTGTAGAAACCTGCTGCATATTCACGGATTTCTGCACTGTCCTCCAGCACCGTTCCCTCTGTAGATTGGAGAGACTGAATCATCTTTCCCTGCCTGTTTTTTTTCTTTCCAATCCAAAGAAGAAATGAGTGGTAGCATCCATCAGACTGATGTTGTTAAACTTAAAGCGTACCATGGCGCCCCTTGCTGACATACTCAACAGATCAGCTAAAGCACATTTTTGGTCCTTGAGCGCCGTAATATGCCTTTCTTCTCCTGTGGACTCTGCTATTGTCTGCAGTTCAGCCACTTTTTCTCTAGATCTGTGCTAAATCTGACCTTGTCACCAGAGGCATTTTGAGTGTACCGCAAGCATAGATTTTTTTATAAGGTATTTGACTACGTCCTTTTATGTTTATCAAAATCATCCCAAAAAGTAAAGCTGTTTTAAAACATGCGTCAGACAAAAGTGTGGTGTTAAAATGCCAGAACGCATTCCTAGTTTTTTAAGTTATTTATGAATATTCAACACTGCATTAGAGCATGATCTGTGAGTCCAACTGGAATGATGGAACATTAAAAATATTGAAATGGTTGGTAAAACAATAGAATCTGTCCATGGACAGATTTGTCTCCCAACGACCTGACTACGTGTACTGTCGTCTTGAGCTGTTAAAAGTCCTCCACACATCAGTCAGATCATTTGTTCTTATAAAATCTTTCAGAGTCTTGACCGATTCAGCATTAGGTTCCAGGTGATTCCTGTCTAAAACAGGGTTTTCTGTGCAGTTGAAACCCCCTTCTCCATTTCTGAACTTCATCATTTAAGATATTCAACAAGCAAATATATCTGTGCCCACAGTTGACATACACACAGATAAAAATCAATGTCTATTTTTCAACCTCTGCTCTGATTTTTAAAATGTGGCCTGGTATAATGTCTTCCACGAAAACAGAGCGGGGATTAAAAGCACATGATGTGGTTTTTGTGGACGAAATACACAAGCGCCATTCTCACTTTCAGTCCACTTCATTTTCAACAGTACTGTGTGTTTCTTGGACAAATAAAACATCAAACTTCTTAACATGGGGGGTTGGTAGGGTGGGTGGTAGGGTGGTGGGTGGTGGGGTGGTGGGTGGTAGGATGGGTGGTGTGGTGGGGTGGGTGCTGTGGTGGGGTGCTCGGATACCAGCACCTGAAGTCGCTACTACTGTATCAAGCTGCAACCACCGGTTCCACAGCAACCACAGCAGCCAGGAGGGCAGTGGCCCCAGTTGTCTGCCCCACTGTGGTCGCAGCCGCTCACTCCACAGCAGCCAAAGGCCAGCGCTCATTCTCCTCCTCCTCCTCTACACAGTGATGGATGAGATGTTCCTCTTCTCCACACCAAAAACAATTCATGGTCTCAGTGGTGACATAAAACTTGTGATTCCAGTAATAATTTTAAAACTAAGTGTGATGTTCAGCTCTTCATTGTACTGATTAGGAATCATCATAATCTGTCTCCGTAAGGTGTACAAGTCTTGGTGTGGGTCACTGGTACCACTGACCGGGTACGTTTTTATACGACCCAGGAGTCGAACATGTCGCGACAGTTCTCTCTCTAGTACCTTGTGGCTGAGGTCCAGTGGTGGGTTCAACATGATCACCTTTCTAGCACAGGTAGCCAGGGGGAGGACGGGGTGAAGGTTTTCTTAATCACCGCACTGCTCGCAAGTACCTGATACACTTTTTCAATTTCATCTTGATATATCACCACGCCTTTGTCCATTTAGGAGCCTGTCTTAAAGGTCCCATATTATGCTTTTTTAAATTCATGTCATTCAGCTGCCAGATGTCCAACTACTTGAAATGTATTTGAAATGTCTTGCCTCAAAATGATCCGTGGTCCTCAATACCTTTCATTGAATATTGGTAAATTTTCTTCGGCTCTCTAAAGGTCTGTTTTAATGGGGTGTAGCTCTCAGCTCCCCGCTCTCCCCTCTGAGCCTTCCCTATCTTCTCCCTCCTGTCAGATGACCAATCAACACTGCCCTCCCCCGTGCGTTCATGTATGTTTGTTTACTTGAGCCACCTGCATTACAGATGGATGGATCGATCGCCATTGTCTGCAACTTTTTTGACTTTCAGTAACTTCACCGCTACATATTTCGCTCTGATTCTTCTCGTGTTTTGCACTGTTGTTTTTCATGATATAACGGTTGATTTTTCAGCTCTAAGCGTGGACGTGCTTACTTAGTCTTTTGCTGAACAAAGACTCGTGGCTCATTGTGTAAACATGATCAGACCGGCTGGTGAGATAATTACACTGTGTTTTCTGAAAATTGTTATGGACAATGAGAGCTTGTGGATAACAAGGGAACTAAGCTAACGCAAACTAATAAAACATGGGATTTTATTGGCAAGACCAAGTTTTTCTTTTGTATTCTCATGCATGCACGTGTGCGTGTGTGTGTGTGTGGATGCATGCAGCTTTCCAATCATTTAGAAGAGCTAAAGCTGCTTTCATTCACCATAAAACAGACAATTGTTCTGAATTAGTAATTAATATGTAACTGTTTATGTGTTCGCTGCGATGCAGGGGATAGCCTCCGGTGGACACACACACACACACCGACTGCCAACTAGCCAAATGCTAGCTGAATTCAACAGGTTATGAGGAACTTTCAGTGTGTAGCTCTGATCCAGATCATTACCACACACCGCTACCGTAACCTGATCATGAACCACACACTCGCGCGCACACGATCACATACATGACTGACGTGGACCTCTAACTAGTTAGCCAAATGCTAACTGAGTCCAACAGCTTGTCAGTGTGTAGCTCTGAGCTAGGACATTACCACTCAATGCTACCGTAGCCTGAACGAACTCCCCCTTGCCACGCCCTTGGGTATGTCAACCAATCAACATTGTCAATCACAGAGCACAGTCTGTGATGTAAATTACGTCACAAAAGGAAAATTAGGTCACAAATGGTATTCTAGCAAAATCCGATCATTCTGATTCGGTCCGGGCCATGAATTCCTAAAACACCAAATATCTAATGATGAAGGAAGTGTTTGTTTACCAGATTCTAGGAGTTGGTCGGGTTACGGAGGACCACTATGTATATTGAAGGCTCTGTATGGATATATCTATTGTTTGACCATATTTGGAAATGCTTGTATGACTGTTCAGTGTCCTCAGATAATTTTGTTTGCAACAGATATGTCCTCACGGGGTCCGCGTGACTGATTATGTTGTGTCCTCAGATAATTTTGTGAAACTGTCGACTTGACATTTTGTGGTAATGCCTGAAGGTCATGATGTACCAACTGAAACCGGTAAAGAACTGGTTGAGAGCAGATGGTTCCTGTTCTAGTGGAAAGCTTCGAGGTCAAGCAACACTTTCAATACAGTTCTGCTTTTTAGAGTATAAATGATGTGTGATCCTTTTGTATCTTTGCACTTGTGCACCGCTGCAACTCTTGTCTGTAAGTCTCTTGTGCCCAGAATATTCTGCAATAAAGCTTCGAAGAACTGTTCATCGTCTCCAGCCTTTATTCAGACCTCCAACATTCTCACTACCCGAAATCAAACGAACACGTGGAGGAAGAAGTTGCGCTTTCCTCCAACAAAATGGTAACCCTGATGTGATTTCGGACTGAGGTGTTGGTTGACAGACGGAACATCGGCCGGCCAACAATTGAAAAAAGGTAAGAGGACATTTATCCTACAAATTGATCTTCTGTCTGTTGACTGGTGTTAAGGTCCATTCTCATGTGTGAATTTGATGAATTTAAATCATAGTCTGTGGCTGGTTGAACAGTGTTATGTGTTATGAATAAGTGGTACCAGAAATACAGCTGAATAAGGTTCGTGCGTTTGGGGGTCGTACCAGCGCATTTGAGAAAAATAGAGTTCCTGTGTGCAGAGGTTGTGCGGACACAGTTGCAAGAAGATGAACTTATCAGGATGTTGTGCGAAGCGTGTTATAAACACTGTATACTGAACTGATTGAAACTGGCCTCAGACCGCAGACGTTAAAACATCTGTTATAATCATTTAGACACTCTAAAGAGTATAAATACTGAGTGATTTCTTTGTTTCATTGCACTTGAGCACTGCACGTTGCTTGTAAGACTTCTGTGTCCAGAATAGTCTGTAATAAAACTTCGAAGAACTTTTACTTTGTTTCCAGTCTTTCTTCGTGACCAACATTCTCACTATCCAAATCAAACGAACACGCGGAGGCCGGAGAAAAAGATCGCCTCCAAAGTTTGTGATATCGGAGGTTTAGCCGACACATTTGTAAAAAGAGTTCGTGCGTTCGGAGGTTGTGAATTTGGAGAAATATCAGGGACTGTGTTGGAACCAGTCTTAAGAGAATTGACTTGAGAGGTTGTCTCGTTCTTTTGTGGAATTTTAGACTAGAATTCCTTGTTTGGAAATTCTGTGTTGAAATAAGAAGAAATAACATACTGAGAAAGGTTGTCAGATCAAAGGCCTAGAGAATTGTTGAGTGTGACTGGTCAGAGAGGGTCTCATGGTAAAAGGAGTCTCTGAATCTCCCCGAGGGAGGGAGTCATAGAGAAGGGCAGGTCTCACCGTGTGTGAAAAGGACACCATCTCGAGGAGTGGTGTCCTAGAGTCTTCCAGTCCGGGAGGTCGGGGAGCAACCATAGAAGGTGAATTTGATAGAGAGAAGGAATGGTTCAATTTGCGATCCATGCCTGACCACCCTGAGTTGGTTTTACTTGGGGAACAAGTGAGAAATGCAGCAGATCTATGCGTGGGGAACTGCCAGAGAAGGAACGGGAAAAGAAGAAAACAGAATTGGAAGCGTGGATGAGAAAATGCTGTGAAAGGGGATGGTTTCCTCCTATGTCTTCATCAACACGTTTAACGACACTGATGAAGGAGACGGAAAAGGCGTGTGTGGTGAAAACGGCAGGATTAGAAACAGAAATTGCTAAAACTAATAGAATTTCCCCAAAAGGTAGAAAAGCGAGAGAGAATGTTAGCCCCACAAACGTAATAACTACTACAAACGTAATAACCCCACAAACGTAATAAAAATTTGCAGCTTTAAATGTAATAATCCCACAAATGTAATAACCTTCCTACAAACATAATACCATTGCCTGGTAAAAATCTTCACCTTCTGAAATTGTAATAACTTCCCACAAATGTAATAAATTAGGAAATCACATACATTTAAGTCAGGTATGCATGAATATTCATTCATACAGTATTTAGAATATTTATCATCATCCTCTGGATACTTGCCTCTTTAGAATGATCATATGTTGTAGTTCCACCAAATGGTACTAATTCCAGATGTAGAAGTTAAGGAAATACTGGACTGGATTTGATATGTTATGCTCAACAATAACAATAATAAATAATTTTGGAATTACTGTTGATTCCATTTATTTTATTGACAACAACCAGTGGAATTTGATGAAGAATTGCAAACATGACACTTCTGTGACCAGAACTCAACACAAGTTAATTATAAATAATTTTAGCAATCCTGTACAAAAGTTTGAATGTGAACTGGATATTATTCTCATTAAAGACAATAACACACTATATGCACACAACATGAGCCTATTTTTGGGCTTTGTTAATAAGTCTTTAATATTTTTGAAATTTTATTTTAGTTAAACTTGTTTTGCAGTTACAGTTTTCTTCCAGCAGGGTGTGTATCACCCTTAACTCTTATTGGTCAGGCATTAAGCCTCGCGCTGTATGTGTAGGTTCTCTGTTATCCAGGTCAGGGTTATCCAAAGCTGTTTAAGTCAATCCTTCTTCTTTTCCTTTCGGCTTTTCCCTTCAGGGGTCGCCACACCAAATCAATTGCCTCCATCTAGCCCTGTCCTTTGCATCCTCTTCTCTCACACCAACTACCTTCATGTCCTCTTTCACGACATCCATAAACCTCCTCTTTGGTCTTCCTCTAGGCCTCCTGCCTGGCAGTTCAAAACTCAGCATCCTTCTGCTAATATATTCATTATCTCTCCTCTGGACATGTCCAAACCATCTCAGTCTGGCCTCTCTGACTTTATCTCCAAAACCTCTAACATGCTGTCCCTCTGATGTACTCGTTCCTGATCCTATCCTTCCTGGTCACTCCCAAAGAGAACCTCAGCATCTTCATCTCTGCTACCTCCAGCTCTGCCTCCTGTCTTTTCCTCAGTGACACTGTCTCCAGACCAAACAACATCGCTGGTCTCACCACAGTTTTGTACACCTTTCCTTTCATTTTAGCTGAAACTCTTCTATCGCACATCACACCTGACACTTTTCTCCACCCGTTCCATCCTGCCTGTACACGCTTCTTCACCTCTTTTCCACACTCTCCATTGCTCTGGACTGTTGACCCTAAGTACTTAAAATCCTCCACCTTCTTGATCTCTTCTCCCTGTAACCTCACTCTTCCATTTGGGTCCTTCTCATTCACACACATGTACTGTCTTACTGCAGCTAACCTTCATCCCTCTCCTTTCCAGGACAAACCTCCACCTCTCCACCTTCCTCCTCTGCATCATGTCAACCAACTCTCTACCTTTTCCTGTCATAGTTCCAACATTCAACGTCCCTACTCTCAGTCCTATACTCTTGGCGCTCCTCTTTTCTTTCTTCGTGCAAACGCACTTTCCTCCTCTCCTTCTTCGACAAACAGTAATACAATTTCCACCGGCGCCCTGTAGGTCAACAGCGCCGATGGCGGTCGTTGTTAACCCGGGCCTCGACCGATCCGGTATGGAAGTCATAGGTTTGATTCGCATCTTTGAGTTGGCAAAAGTTTTACGCCGGATGCCCTTCCTGACGCAACCCTCTGTATTTATCCGGGCTTGGGACCGGCACAATAAGACACTGGCTTGTGCCCTCTTGCGGCTACATTGTGTTTAAGTCAATCCACTGGACATTAAGAAAGTTCTTGAAGACGTTTAGTCAACCACAAACTTCTGAAGGTGGCTGGTCATGTCCCAGCTTATTAACCCTGTGGGTTGTGGTCAGTGCTATTCACATTCCAACGACCGTCGTTGACACCTGTCTGGCTCCTCAACGATTGCTGATGGGGTGTCAAAGGGGGGGGTCACTGAAATGTGAGTTTCACCTTTTTATACTAATGAGGGTCATTAGCATGAGACACATCACCTGGGTGGCCGGGCCTCTAACCACGGGGCCCGGCCGGGCTCAGCCCGAAAGGACTACGTGGGCCCAACCTCCGGTGGACTCACCACCTGCCAAGGAAACCGTAGGGGACGGGTGCAGTGTGGAGTCTAGCACTAGGGACATGAAATGTTACCTCACTGGGGGGAAAGGAGCCAGAGCTTGTGAAGGAGGTTGAGAGGTACCGACTAGATATAGTCGGGCTCACCTCCACCCACAGCTTGGGCTCTGGAACACAAACCCTTGAGAGGGGCTGGACCCTCAACTTTTCTGGTGTTGTCCAAGGTGAGAGGCGGCGGGCTGGTGTGCGCTTGCTTGTGGCCCCACAGCTCAGCCGTCATATGTTGGAGTTCACCTCGGTGAACGAGAGGCACAGTCCCCTGCGCCTTCGGGTTGGGGACTGGTGTCTCACTGTCATTTCGGCCTACGGGCCAAATAGCAATGCGGATTACCCGGCCTTCTTGGAGTCCCTGGGAGGGGTACTGAATAGTGCTCCGACTGGGGACTGCATTGTTCTCCTTGGGGACTTCAACGCTCATGTGAGCAATGACAGTGAGACCTGGAAAGGGGTGTTTGGGATGAACAGCCTCCCCGATCTGAACACGAGTGGTGTTCTGTTATTGGACTTCTGTGCTAGTCACAGTTTGTCCATAACGAACACCTTGTTCAACCACAGGGATATCCTTAAGTTTTCATGGCACCAGGACACCCTAGGCCGGAGGTCAATGATCGACTTTGTTGTCTTATCATCAGACCTCCGACCCCATGTGTTGGACATGCGGTCGGTTAAGTGGTAGATGATGGATGGATGGATGGACATCACCTGGGTTAATCTGCTCAGACAATCTTTTTGGGAGTTTTGAAAGGACATGGTTGTAAATGGGCGAAAAGTGATGTCGCAGACCACCCCCCTGTTCAGAGATAGCCTCTCAACTTTGATGTGAATGGCTTCTTTCACTCCTCTCTCAAACCATCTATCTTCCCTGTCCAAGATCTGAACATCGGTATCCTGAAATGAGTGTCCGTCCTCCTTGAGGTGAAGGAAGACTGCTGAGTCCTGTCCTGATGAATTGGCTCTTCTGTGTTGAGCCATGCGCCTGTGTAGTGGTTGTTGGGATGTCTACATAGGGGAAACCAAAGTCCTTAATGAAGATCCAAAAAAACAACTGAGCTGGATGTCACTATTCCATGTATATTATGGCCGTCAAACTAACAATGTTTTGCTGGCTCAAAGCACCCCTCCATAACATGACTTGATGAACAATACTGATGGTGCAAACATTTATTTTACTTCAAGAAAACAAACAGACTTATTTGAAAAGCATAGAACCAGAGTGAGAAAAAGAGCAAAAATGGCAACTGAGTGTTGTAATGAGCAAATGATTAGCCAAGTGTGTGCTGCGAATCCTCCATCCATCTACAATATAAATGATGAAGTTTTGGTACGAATTTGCTGCAAGAAACACAAAATGACAAAGAAATACATTGTTTTGAATGGAATCATTGTCAAGAAGAACTTAAGACTGTCAAAGTATCAGAATCAGAATCAGTTTTATTTGTCATCATTTGTTGAAAAACAGACAAGGAATTTGTATTCGGCAGGTGGTGTCTTAGACTGTACATTCATACATTAAATTTAATTATGCTAAATACTTTAAATACTATAAAGTATTACAAATACAAAACTAAATACAAAACGCAAGACGCAAAACGCAGTAGGTGGGGGGACACACAATGTACAAGTGCTGAGTGCATATGTAAACAGGTTGCAAGGACTGGAGACAAATAATTAACAGTTGCTGTTTAAGTGTCTTATGGCTTGGGGGAAGAATCTGTTCTTTAGTCTGGTGGTTTTTGAGAGGAGGGCTCTGTAGCGCCTCCCAGAGGGTAGACTTTTAAATAGTCGGTGTCCAGGGTGTGTTGGGTCTGAGATGATCTTCCCTCCTTGACTCTTGACTCTTGAGAAGTACAGCTTTTGGAGGGAGGGCAGGGAGGTCCCAGTGATCTTCTCAGCAGACCTGATTGTCCTTTGCAGTCTTGTCCTGTCCCTTTGGGTGGCAGCACCGAACCAGACTGTGATGGAGGAACACAGGACTGATTCAATGACTGCCGTGTAAAACAGGACCAAAAGCTCCTGTGGCAGACCGTGCTTCCTCAGTTGCCTGAGAAAGTACATCCTCTGCTGGGCCTTTTTGAGGATGCAGCTGATGTGGAGAGTCCATTTCAGGTCCCGGGAAACAGTAGTCCCCAGGAACTTGAAGCTCTCCACAGAGTCCACAGGGCTGTCTGCAATGGTGAGGGGGAGCAGAGGGGAGGGTAACTTCCTTCCTTCCTTCACAGTCTTGAGCGTGTTCAGCTCCAGGTTGTTATAACTACACCAGTCCACCAGCTGTCTCACCTCCTGTCGGTATGCAGACTCATCACCGTCCTGGATGAGTCCAATGACAGTTGTGTTATCTGCAAACTTCAGGAGTTTGACGGCTGGGTGCGAGAATGTGCAGTCGTTGGTGTAGAGGGAGAACAGCAGTGTAGAGAGGACACAACCCTGGGGAGCACCGGTGCTGACTGTCCGAGTGTCTGAGGTGATTGCCCCCAGCCTCACCTGCTGTGTCCTGTCTGTCAGGAAGCTGGTGATCCACTGACACATGACAGAGGGGACTGTGAGCTGGTGAAATTTGGAGGAGAGCAGCTCAGGGATGATGGTTGAACGCCGAGCTGAAGTCAATGAACAGGATCCGTGCGCATGTCCCTGGGTGGTCGAGATGATCCAGGATGAAATGCAGTCCCATGTCCCAAGAATAAGGTTATGTTCACACCACTTGAAAAATCAAGTTTTAGGGTACAGTGGTTTTCAGTCACAGACATTAGTAGTGCACCAGAGATGAAGAACGCAGGCGACAGAAGTAAAAAAAAGAAGACATTTCTGGATTCCTTACACACACGAGGACTTGAAGAGAATCTTTTAGCTCATCCAATTTCCACATACAACTGGATCCAAGGCCTGATGGTGATTGCCAGTTGGCAGCACTGGCAGACCAGTTGAGGAGCGTTGGGATATTTCAGACAGCAACATCCCTATGGCATCAGATTGTCAAATCCCCAAACAATGTATGGAACTCACTTGCTAATAATGTTGAAGGTACCTGGGATGCCTACCTACACAGCATGAGTCAGCAAGGAACATATGGAGACCATGTCACAGTGCAACGAGCGTCTGAAATGTTCAATGTTCAATTGCTGACAGTTTCAACCCTTGGTCCAGATGCAACAACTCTCATATCACTTTCAAACTTTTATGAGGAAGATTTGCCCTTGTTAATTCTTGGTCATATTGTAGAAGGATATGGAGAGCATTATGTTAGTTTAAGCAGCTCAGTAAGCCATACCATTGAGTCGATTCAGGAGGAGGAAAATGAAAGATTGCCCTCCCATTGGAGAACTCTATGTGACCTTTCCAACCGTTGTAGTCCAAGTAATGCCAACATCAGCAATCTCCAAGAGGTCATATTCTCTAATCTTAGTGAGTCTTTCATATTCTCTAATCTTAGTGAGCCTGAACTCTCCAAATCTAGTGAGGCTGAAAGGTTTGATAATACAGTGGCAGCATCCTTCTAATCAGGGCAAAGAAGACAACAGCGATGATGTTGACGCATGCTATTCTGATCATTTCGACATACCTCAAGAGAGAATTCCCACACTTCCAGTCGAGATTTTGTCCATGATTTTTGAACATGCCCTAAACTTGGACATGTCCATGATGCTTTCAACAGAGTGTCTTCCCTGTTCAGAGAACTTACTGGAAGACATCTTCCCAAGATATACGTATATCAGGAATTCATTATCTAACAGTCTTGGTATGGACGCAAACTGTGACCGAGATATCAGTGTCATGAAGCCGTATAAAACAGCAGGTTGGAACAGCGGTCTAGCGCTAAGAATTAAGGAACTTTTCTCAAACAATAAACAGTGGATGAGAGCTTGGATGACTCTTTCGCACCTCACCTTTGGGCATTATAAGGTGAAAGACTTTTTTTGGAAGTCACAGTAATTATTGCCGTTGGATTGATCCGGAAACAACCATCGGCGCCCCGGGACTTGATCCGCCCCAACCATCGGCGGATCAAGTCCCGCTCCCGCCAGGACATCTCCGGAGGGAGTGTGAGCTGACAGTGGGAGGTGTCAGCTCACCTCCCAGCCACTGCCATGGCGCCCTTGAGCAAGGCGCTGTCCCCCCTACAAGCTGCTCAATTGGGGCGTGTTCCAGAAGCCGCTGCCCGTATACACTGATTGTCAAAAACTAACACAAAGAAAATATAAAAAATACCTGAGTGACTAATGAAGATTAATAAAGTGTACTTCTTCTTGTAAGCCAAATGTTGGCTAGTTTGTTTTCAAGCTCAGGACCTTTAAACTGAGAAGGTTCAGAAATGTTCTTCGTGTGTCAAAGATTAAAAGACATATATGTTCTAAATACACGTATGCCCTCAGCAAGACAGCTGTGTTCCATATTGGATATGTTATTAATAAAAATATGTTCCTGCAGTGTGTCTATGAGTATGTCAATTTTTTCAGTACACTTATACTTCAGTGTTATCAGCACCTGTTTTCTTACTCTCTCAGCTGATATCATTCATATTCCTATTCAAAATAAATACTTCAATCACAATTAGAATTTTATCCAAATATTTTATTTACATTACTTAATTAGAATAAATAATATCAAGTTCATACTGAAGCTTATTATAGAGTTGCTATACTAAATTATAGCAATTTATCAATCAACTTTTATTTATAAAGGGCTTAAGCCAGTGGTTCTTAAGCTGGGTTCGATTGAACCTTAGGGGTTCAGTTGTCGATTTATGCCTGTCATGATGGTACGTCATCTGATTGCTTTCTTAATGTTTTAATTCATAGTAACTATTTGAGTAAAAAAAGAGAATGGTCAGACGAATATGTGTAATGTGAATTTACATGTACTGTACAATGGAACGTGATGGGAGTCAGCGTTCATGATTTGCAATGTCAAGTTGAGCAACTCTAGTCTCACACTGGCAAAAATAAAGGAACATATACTTATACTTCCTTAAGCTGCATGGAAAACAAAAGAAACAGACTTTGCTGTGAAAATGACATAAGAGTAGTACTTGCCAAGGTGAAGCCACGCATATCTGAACTGAGGCTTGTACCATAAAGCTGGATTACGGTTTAGCGAGATAACTTCAGGCTTAACACTGGCTCTTTGGTACCATAAAGGTGGCTGACTTTCTATCGGGCTACGTTGTCGTGGTAACCTATGCTGAACACCTGACCTGCTCCGGAGCAGGATAAGTTCAGGGTAAGAGCTCAGCAGGTATAACAGCCCCACCTACTGACCAATCAGCGCTCAGCAGGTATAACGGCCCCACCTACTGACCAATCAGTTCCCTTGGAAAATGGGCTGTCCGTTTTATGAGAACCCGGTGGATCTTGGTGCACAGCTTGTGCCAAGAGCGCTCAGGCTCAGAGAATATTTAGAGATCGCTGTAATCCGTTCGAATTGCCTGAACAATCATTGTACGAAAGGTACAGGTTTTGGGGAGAGGGGTTACATTACAGCTGCTGGAGCCTTACGTCAGTAATGTAATGCACCGCAACCACGCGCTGACAGTCCCGCAGACAGTGTGCATTGCACTGAGGTGTTTTGCCACAGTTAATATACAGTATTTCTTAGTGATGTTTGTAATTATTATGATGTCCTTAAATCCCTCGTTGGATGGGTTGCAAGCAAGCCACAGATAAAATGCCATTAATCAATTATTTGTTTAAGTAAATCATGGATTGATTCATTCATTCATAGGTACTTTTATGTATTTTGTTGGCGATGCCGAAAACCTCGGGAAGAACACAGTATGTAGAGCTATTCATAAAGTCGCGGGGGCTACAATCACATGCCATGACAAAAAATGTACACATATACATTTATGGAACACACAAATGTTACTGTAGTCAGATATACAAGTGCAGTCATAGTGGGGAAGTAATATTATAATGGCACTAACTTCCGCATTGACACAGTCGGCGATTTTTTGCCAGCGATCCTTGCGCCGTTTGGCAGCTGCAACTGTGTTGCTTTTTGCCTGGATTATTGATTTGTATTGCTCGTATTTATTAATTATTATTGTTCGCTCCTCTGTTGTGAACAACAGCAGAAGTCATACTGATTTGCAGGTAGGTCATTTCATGTGAGTTCATGCGCTGTCTGGGGTTTTGTTCTTTGAAAAAGGTGACATTAATGCACAATTCATTAAATACACCAGTAAAACATATACTTATGTCTTAAATTGGATTTTTTTATTTTTATTTTTTACTAAAGAAGGGTTCTGTGAGTGAGCGCATGAAACCGGCAGGGTTCGGAACCTCCAACAAGGTTAAGAACCACTGGCTTAAACACTTAGGGCTTAATCAACAGACATTTCAAAGCACTTATTTTGTATATAGCTGCAGTAATTCTGTGTTTTTGCTCCACTTGTATTTGTAATCAATCACCATTTAATCTGGAACTACTACTATGTGTAACTGGAACATTTGATCATTCTATAGAGGCAAGTATTCAAAGGATGACAATAAACAGGAAGAAAAGAAAGATGAGTGAATATTCATACATAAATGACTTCCTAATTCATTACATTTGTGGGAAGTTATTACAATTTCAGAAGGTGAAGATTTTTTTACCATCCCACAAATGTAATAAATTCCCACAAACGTAATAATTATTACGTTTGTGGGAAATTAGGTATTACGTTTGTGGTAGGTGATGGTATTACATTTGTGGGAAAGTTATTACATTTGTGGGATTATTACATTTAAAGCTGCAAATTTGTATTACATGTGTGGGGTTATTATGTTTGTGGGGCTAACAGAGAATCTTGAAAAAGTGGATGAAATGAAGTCTAATGCTAGGATGTTGGCAATGGGAGCAAATTTGAAATTGTCTCGCATTATGCGAAAGGAGGAAATTGCTGGTTCGACCTCTTCAAAAACTGATATCCCCACTGCTCCACCTCCGTATATGAAGCAAAAGGAGCCCCAGACATCCCCGAATAATCCGTTTGGCCCCTCACCATATGCGGATGTGAGAAATCCCTTGTCAAAATTGCAAGCCCCAGTATTAACCATTAACGAGGGTCGTCTTAATGTAAATGTTGACGCATCTGGGGCGTTAATCAGATCGCTCGAAAAAACACAATTGACCAATGTAGCTGACCAACTGGCCTCTGGTGTTACCACTGCCATTCAGGAAATGGAGCAAAAATTATAAAAAGCTGCCGACCCCAAAGAACCAAAAGACTAACTCTTGATGTTTTCCAAAAATTAGTGGAACAGGTGTGGTGAAATCCCTGATTCAGTAAAAACCCACCTCCTTCGACGTGTCACCCAACTTGAGGACAAAGCAACTAAAGAAGAGGAGGCAGAAAACCGCACCCTTCAAGCGGAGCACAAAGCGAAAGGAGAACAGGAAGCTGCCGCACGAACTAGACCAGAATAGGAAAACAGATATTACATTGCTCACTTACAGAATCAAGTGGCAGAACTAAAATGTCAAATGCAGTCTCTTTCAGGAACTCACTCAGGCTCCACCTTGAATGACTCCAAGGCCCCTCTGAGCTGTACTGAAACCTCTTTTTGTGAAGAGCCGACCCCACCTTGCTGACCAGTCACCTGCTCACAGGTGGAGATCCAGGCTCCGATGATTACCAAGGTGGATCCAGCAACCGGACAGGATACAAGTATTTGTTAATCATCGTAGATTCTTTCTCTGGATGGCCTGAAGCCTGCCCTTGTAAGGCAGAGACAGCTAGTGTAGTCGTCAAACATCTGGTGAACCACTATATTCCAACCCATGGGTTTCCTAGGAAGATTCGATCAGATAACGGGTCCCATTTCAAAAATAAACATCTCCAGCATGTGGAAGAAATGTTGGGTTTGATGCATCATTTTGGCTCTGTGTATCATCCCCAGTCACAGGGTAAAGTTGAACGAATGAACAGAACAATCAAAGACAAAATTGCGAAATACCTGGCGGCCTCATCCTTGACTTGGCTGCAGGCTCTTCCTTTGGCTCTGATGAATGTACAAATGTCACTGAACTCTTCCACAGGCTAGACACCATTCGAATGTCACACTAACAGACCTTTTCTAGCCCCTACAGCTCCATTGGCTACAACAGACACTTCAGGCCCCCCAGGCTTGCAACAACCATTACTTTCTCCCACCTCACAGAGAGACAGGCAGATGTCCCCAGAGAAATGAATGTGTGTGAAAGTGTGTGGTTGAAAGTAACAAAAAGAAAATGGTCTGAACCTAGGTGGACAGGTCCCTTCCAAGTGACTGAGCGAACGGGAACTGCAGTCCATTTGCTGGGAAAGGGGGACACGTGGTTTCACATCTCTTCAACCCGACCTGCCAGATCTCCAACGGGTCTGGCCATTCCTCCACCGGCTGGTGAAGGACAAGCTCCGGACATCGGTCTGGATGAGATCGCTGAGAACTACTCAGCCAAAGAAAGTTCCTCACTTGAGGAACCAACGCAGGCAACTGCTTGCTGATGACATCAATCGACAGAGGTATATTCACCTTTTGGGCAGAATAATCCCTGTGAATCGTCCTGGTACCAGGTAGTCAAACCCTAAGGTCCTGAAGAAGCTGACATCACCCCAGCTCAACTCCACTCGACTCTTCTCAACTCATCCCAGAGGAAAAGGTGCAAGACCTCTCTCTGCTGACAAGTGCTCTCCTTAAAGGGGCTCCTATTATGAAAAACACATTTTTCAGGTCTCTACATATACATAGTAGTCCTCCCTAACCCGACCAACTCCTAGAATCTGGTAAACAAACGCTCCCTGCATCAATAGATATTTGGAGTTTTAGGAAGTCATGGCTCTGAACAACTTGATCATATAGCGCTAGAATCCCCGTTCTTGACGTCAGACTAGGGACTCTGTGCTATTGGACAGAGTATTGGACGATATGGATTGGTTGACATGCCCAAGGGTGTGGCCATCCCCAAGACAGAGTTCTTTGTGTCGGATGTGAGGCAGCAGTCTGTTGAAATGGCGTCCGTGAGTAGAAGACAGGGTAGTTTCTCAGTTGTTGATTGTACAAATCAACACCAGTGTTTATTTTTTATCCCATCCAAAGAAGAACAGAAGAGAGCAGGGTTGCATTTCATTTTTAATGGATATGTGCTGGCTACATCGCCTGCACGTTTGTTTGTGTATGGAATCACTTCACTCCAGCCTGTTTTAGCAACGAGGGTCAGTACAGAAGTGGCTTTGCCTCGAGACTGATCCTCATTCAAGGATCACTCCCAACCATATGGGACCAAGGAACTGCACCCTGGTTACAGGTAAGTCTCACCACATAATATTTTTTGCAGTTGTCCGTTAGCATGAGTGATTGAGTTCTATTTGGCTAATTAGGTAGTACTGCTTTGTTTTTCGCATTTGCGTGCGCTCTCCAACACTTGTGTGTGCTGGACCTACAGTATCTAGGTACAACGCACATAAGTTGGGCTCACATTTCATCTTTTTCCATGTTGTCTGTTAGCATGAATGAAGTCATGCTATGCTAGGCTATGTAGGGAGGTCTCCTTTGTTTCGTGTTCCTGTATTGCGTGTGTGTGCGTGCATGCCCGATCACGTGTGTGCGTGCTGGACCTACAGTATGTAGGTACAACACACATAAGTTGGTCTCATATTTTCTTATTGTTTGTTAGCATGAAGTCATGTTATGCTAGGCTATGTAGGCCACTGTGCTTTTTCTGCATTTGTGTATTGCGTGTGCGCACGCACGCTCCAACACGTGTGTGCTTGCTGGCCTACACTAAAGCTAAAATGCACGTAAGTTGGTCTCATATTTTCTAATTGTTTGTTAGTATGAAGTCATGCTATGCTAGGTTATGTAGGGAGGTCTCCTTTGTTTTGCGTTTGCGTGTTGCGTGTGCGCACGCACGCTCCAACACGTGTGTGCTTGCTGGCCTACAGTAAAGCTAAAATGCACGTAAATTGGTCTCATATTTTCTTATTGTTTGTTAGCATGAAGTCATGCTATGCTAGGCTATGTAGGGAGGTCTCCTTTGTTTTGCGTTTGCGTGTTGCATGTGGGCGCAGATAACATCTGCTCACAAGAGATACAATAAATACACATAACAGTGACAGAAAAAAATGGCACAGCCAAAACATGTTGTATAAATTACATAATTTACATACTGACATAATTATAACAACAGAAGAACCTAAAATAAAAGGAAAGCATAGGGACATGAAAGAAGAAAGAAGCATTGGGTGTAGACGATGTATGATGTGGGGCGGGGGGCAGCAGTGGCTCAGTGGGGGGCGGCAGTGGCTCAGTGTTAAAGCGGCCGGTAGAGCGGGTCGTCCTATGATTCAAGATCGGCGGTTCGATTCCCACTCCCGCCCAAAAATACCCAGAGGTGAGCTGACAGTGGGAGGTGTCAGCTCACCTCCGGAGCACTGCCGAGGCACCCTTGATAAATTGCTCATTTGAGGCGCACCAAGAAGGAGCTGCCTGCCACTCTACCTCCCTTGCATGCCTACAGGCCCCTTTGTGTGTGGTTGTGTGTATTACAGGGCCCTGTACACACTAACATGCATGTATATGATTGAGGCTAACAAAACTAGAGTGTGCATTCTTAATTTCCCTTTGGGGATTATATGAGTGTATTAAATTTTTAAAAAATTAAATTAAATGTACAGACGATGATGTACATGATGTACGATGTATGATGTACATACATTGTCTATGGTGTAGACGATGTATGAAGGTATGTACAAGTGATATTCCATACAATATCCATCCATCCATCCATTCTCTACCGCTTATCCGGGGTCGGGTCGCGGGGGCAGCAGCTTGAGCAGGGAAGCCCAGACTTCCCTCTCCCTAGCCACTTCGTCCAGCTCCTCCGGGAGAATCCCAAGACGTTCCCAGGCCAGCCGGGAGACATAGTCTCTCCAGCGTGTCCTGGGTCGTCCCCGGGGCCTCCTCCCGGTAGGACGTGCCCGGAACACCTCACCAGGGAGGCGTCCAGGAGGCATCCTGACCAGATGCCCGAGCCACCTCATCTGGCTCCTCTCGATGCGGAGGAGCAGCGGCTCGACTCTGAGTCCCTCCCGGATGACCGAACTTCTCACCCTATCTCTAAGGGAGAGCCCGGACACCCTGCGGAGGAAACTCATTTCGGCCGCTTGTATCCTGGATCTCGTTCTTTCGGTCACGACCCACAGCTCGTGACCATAGGTGAGGGCAGGAACGTAGATCGACCGGTAAATCGAGAGCTTTGCCTTTCGGCTCAGCTCCTTCTTCACCACGACGGACCGATACAGAGTCCGCATCACTGCAGACGCTGCACCGATCCGCCTGTCGATCTCCCGTTCCATCGTACCCTCACTCGTGAACGAGACCCCGAGATACTTGAACTCCTCCACTTGGGGCAGGATCTCATCCCCAACCCGGAGAGGGTACTCCACCCTTTTCCGACTGAGGACCATGGTCTCAGATTTGGAGGTGCTGATTCTCATCCCAACCGCTTCACACTCGGCTGCGAACCGTTCCAGTGAGAGTTGGAGATCACGGCTTGATGAAGCCAACAGCACCACGTCATCTGCAAAAAGCAGAGACGCAATACTGAGGCCACCAAACCTAGGCTGCGCCGAGAAATTCTGTCCATAAAAGTTATGAACAGAATCGGTGACAAAGGGCAGCCTTGGCGGAGTCCAACCCTCACTGGAAACGAATCCGACTTACTGCCGGCAATGCGGACCAAACTCTGACATCGGTCGTACAGGGACCAAACAGCCCTTATCAAGGGGTTCGGTACCCCATATTCCCGAAGCACCCCCCACAGAACCCCCCGAGGAACACGGTCGAACGCCTTCTCCACAAAACACATGTAGACTGGTTGGGCGAACTCCCATGCCCCCTCAAGGACCCTGCGGAGGGTGTAGAGCTGGTCCACTGTTCCACGGCCAGGACGAAAACCACATTGCTCCTCCTGAATCCGAGATTCGACTTCCCGACGGACCCTCCTCTCCAGAACCCCTGAATAGACCTTACCAGGGAGGCTGAGGAGTGTGATCCCCCTGTAGTTGGAACACACCCTCTGGTCCCTCTTCTTAAAAAGGGGGACCACCACCCCAGTCTGCCAATCCAGAGGCACTGTCCCCGATGTCCACGCGATGTTGCAGAGGCGTGTCAACCAGGACAGCCCCACAACATCCAGAGCCTTTAGAAACTCCGGGCGGATCTCATCCACCCCCGGGGCCCTGCCACCGAGGAGCTTTTTAACTACCTCGGTGACCTCAACCCCAGAGATAGGAGAGCCCGCCTCAGAGAACCCAGACTCTGCTTCCTCATGGGAAGGCGTGTCGCCGGAATTGAGGAGGTCTTCGAAGTATTCTCCCCACCGAGTCACAACGTCCCGAGTTGAAGTCAGCAGCGCCCCATCCCCACTATACACAGTGTTGATGCTGCACTGCTTCCCCCTCCTGAGACGTCTGATGGTGGACCAGAATCTCCTCGAAGCCTTCTGGAAGTCGTCCTCCAAGGCCTCACCGAACTCCTCCCACACCCGAGTTTTTGCCTCAGCAACCACCAAAGCTGCATTCTGCTTGGCCAGCCGGTACCTATCAGCTGCCTCAGGAGTTCCACAGGCCAAAAAGGCCCGATAGGACTCCTTCTTCAGCTTGACGGGATCCCTTACCGCCGATGTCCACCAGCGGGTTCTGGGGTTGGCGCCACGACAGGCACTGACCACCTTACGGCCACAGCTGTGGTCGGCCGCTTCGACAATGGAGGCGCGGAACATGGTCCACTCAGACTCAATGTCCCCCGCCTCCCCCGGAACGTGGGTGAAGTTCTGCCGGAGGTGGGAGTTGAAACTCCTTCTGACAGGGGATTCCGCCAGGCGTTCCCAGCAGACCCTCACAATACGTTTGGGTCTGCCAGGTCGGACCGGCATCTTCCCCCACCATCGGAGCCAACACACCACCAGGTGGTGATCGGTTGACAGCTCCGCCCCTCTCTCCGCCTGAGTGTCCAAGACATGCGGCCGCAAGTCCGATGACACGACCACAAAGTCGATCATCAAACTGCAGCCTAGGGTGTCCTGGTGCCAAGTGCACATATGGACACCCTTATGTCTGAACATGGTGTTCATTATGGACAGTCCGTGACGAGCACAGAAGTCCAATAACTGAACACCATTCGGGTTCTGATCGGGGGGGGCCGTTCCTCCCAATCACGCCCTTCCAGGTCTCACTGTCATTGCCCACATGAGCATTGAAGTCCCCCAGCAGAACGATGGAGTCCCCAGTGGGAGCGCTCTCCTGCACCCCCTCCAAGGACTCCAAAAAGGGTGGGTACTCTGAACTGCTGTTTGGTGCATAAGCACAAACAACAGTCAGGACCCGTCCCCCCACCCGAAGGCGGAGGGAGGCTACCCTCTCGTCCACCGGGGTGAACCCCAATGTACAGGCGCCAAGCCGGGGGGCTATAAGTATACCCACACCTGCTCGGCGTCTCTCACCATGAGCAACTCCAGAGTGGAAGAGAGTCCAACCCCTCTCGAGAGGACTGGTACTAGAGCCCAAGCTGTGTGTGGAGGTGAGCCCGACTATATCTAGTCGGAACTTCTCGACCTCACACACCAGCTCAAGCTCCTTCCCTGCCAGAGAGGTGACATTCCACGTCCCAAGAGCCAGCTTCTGTAGCCGGGGATCGGATCGCCAAGGTCCCCGCCTTCGGCCACCGCCCAGCTCACAGTGCACCCGACCCCTATGGCCCCTCTCACAGGTGGTGAGCCCATGGGAAGGTGGACCCACGTTGTCCTTTCGGGCTGCGCCCGACCGGGCCCCATGGGTGCAGGCCCGGCCACCAGGCGTTCGCCTTCAAGCCCCACCTCCAGGCCTGGCTCCAGAGGGGGGCCCCGGTGGCCCGCGTCCGGGCAACAGTATATATATGTACAGTATATATATATAATCATCCATATATTTTATATATATATATATATATATATATATATATATATATATATATATATATATATATAGCCAGGTCAAATAGAAAACGCATTTATAATAAAGCAGTTACACATTTCTTTATACTGCCTGGTGTTACGCCGTTGGTTGGCCAGTAGGAGTCGCAATTTTAGTTACCTCCACAGGACGTTTACCTGGACTGACGTCTGTTCACATGGGATGTTAGTGGCGCGAAAGTCATGCATCTGACGTTGGGTCACGTGGGACGTGATTGGTGCGCTACAGTCGCACACTCACTTTGTGGATGAGAGAGATGCGGAGTGGAAACAGGTGGTTATCGCTGAGTTTGAGGAAAGACGCCAAATTGACCACGTTGTGGAGAATAGGATTAATTTATTGGCGTAAGTAATTTTAAGGTTGTTATATCAGTTTTGGCATTATATGAAAGACTTGTTTGGGGATGTTGCTGACTGATTCCGTTTATGCAGAGGGGAGAGCACACCGCTTGATGTGTTTTTCGGGTGTTCGTCACTATTTCTAGAAGCGAAACCCCGTGTAGGATATTAAGGTGTGTATGGAATATGCTTCTACATTAACGAAGGTTGGTGTAAGGATGTCACAGTGCTCAGCAGGTTCTGTGGACTGAACATTGAGTCATTCTTTATCAACTGCAGGCCCTTTTATTCTCCGCGGGAGTTCTCCTCTTTCGTGTTCGTTGGTGTTTACATTCCACCGCAAGCTAATGTGGATGTTGCACTCCATACATTAGCGGAACAAATCACGGACATCGAAAGGAAACACCCGGACTCATTTTTAATCATCCTGGGGGACTTCAACAGAGCGAAACTAAACAACGAGCTCCCCAAATACAGGCAGCATGTGACCTGTCCGACGAGGGACAACAACACGCTGGATCACTGCTACACGGTATCTAAGGACGATTATCGCTCGGTCCCCCGCGCAGCTTTGGGACACTCTGATCACTGCTTCGTCCATCTCATCCCAGCCTACAGGCAGAGACTGAGAACATCTCGGCCTGTGGTGAAAACGGTGAAGAAATGGACCAACGAGGCAAAGCAGGAACTGCAGGAATGTTTTGACTGCACCGATTGGAGTGTTTTTGAAGCTGCTACGGACAATCTGGATGATTACACGGACACTGTGACAGCCTACATTAGCTTCTGTGAGGACCTATGTGTGCCAACCAAGACCTTCCGCACATACAGCAACCACAAGCCATGGTTCACAGCCAAGCTGAGACAACTGCGCTTGGCTAAGGAGGAGGCCCACAGATCTGGGGACAGGGCTCTGTACCGGCAGACCAGGAACACACTGACAAAGGAGATCAGAGCAGCTAAGAGGAGTTACTCTGACAAGCTGAAAGAGAACTTCTCAGCCAACAACCCCTCGTCGGTGTGGAGAGGTCTGCAGGACATCACCGGCTACAGACGCCCGTCCCCCCCTGCTGAGGCCAACAAGAACCTGGCTGACGACCTCAACAGATTCTACTGTAGGTTTGAAAAGGACCTCACACCCACCACCCCCATCCCACTACCTGCAGCCCAGATCACACCACCATTCACACCTCCACTCCCCTCAACAAAGACTATCTGCACTCCACACCCCCAGGCCCCCCCCCCCCCCCCCACCGCGTTCTGCATCTTGTGTTGTATTAGTTATTTATAGTAGTTAAGGTATTTTAGATAGTTAAATTAATGTATGAATGTACAGTGAGACACCACCTGCCGAAAACAAATTCCTTGTCTGTTCTCCAACAGACGATGGCAAATAAAAGTGATTCTGATTCTGATTCTGATGTGTAATAACTACAATGTACTGTGTATCCCAGATGTTTCTGTGATGTTGTATTGCACATGTATTTTTAGAATGATAATCAGTAGTGTGTATTTTATTTTATAGAAATGGCCACTACTGTTGTCTTGTCCTGTTTGGTGTTGTCTTGTGAAGGTTAAGTTTTAGTTTTAATCAAGAAGTTTTCATTTGTTATCTTATTTTTTTCATATCCTCCAAGTCGTTTAAAGGAGGTAAATTCTGGTAATTCTATTGTTTATGTTTTAATAAACTGCCAGTTCAACCAAATTTAAAGCTGTCCTCTACCTGAGTTGAGGGGGAGAACAGTCGGGAAATAGAGCCCACATTTGGGGAGCCATCAGACTGTGTGTGCGTCTCGGTGTTGTCCGGCTGGCCACACATAGCCTGGTCACACACACACACATATATATATATATATATATATATATATATATATATATATATATAGATAGATAGATAGATAGATAGATAGATAGATAGATAGATAGATAGATAGATAGATAGATAGATAGATAGATAGATAGATAGATAGATAGTGAGGGTCCTTAGGCAAGACCTTTAATAATATACCAGCCTACCTCAGAAAGGAGCGCACACATAACGGCTCGGAAGTTGCCTGGGTCATCAAGGTCAGCATCAGTTGCTAGGGAACCAAGGCTATCTGATGAGAAATGGGTTACTGGAACAAGACACACATGGACTAGAGTGGAAAATGCTAATATACAAGTAATCAGAGAGAAGAAATATATGGGGCAGATGTGGGACCGATGAATGCTTCAAAACCCACAATCAAAGCTTAGAAAGAAACAGCTGTTAGCCCAGTGTTCCAACATCTGTAACCGAAAACTGATACCACAATTAGAGATTGATAAAATACTACAATGCTATGGCAAGGGGGAGCCAGGACAACAGGTCAGCGGGGGGATTTCACCATCATCTCCACAATCTGAGATTGGGTACCAAGCTCCAACAAATTTACACAGCCTCAATACAAGAGCTGCTGACCTGAGAAGGAAGATCGTGACCCAACTGGAAACCTGGAGCCAGTTGAGTTGTGAAGTACCTCCAGAAGATCTGCTAGAAGATGTGAATGCTGCAATAAGAACCCTCCACAGGGAATATAACAGAGACCAACAAGCCGATTCACAGTACAGCAACAGTAATCCTCGAGATGCTGGGATATAAGATCGGTACAGGGCATAACAAGTAATACCCTCCATGGAAGAGACGGTTAGAGACCAAAATAAAGGCAACACAGAGAAGTCAGCCAACTAGCTAAGCTGCAGGAAGGGAACATGGTGAGTAAAGTGGAATCCCTTTCCTGCAGGTACTTCATGGTAGACTATGTTACTGCCATTTGATTTTCTTAATGCCTATTTATTTCATTTTACCAGGATAGTTGTCATTTCTTGGAGGACACAAACTTCAGCAATGGAATCTGTCAATGATTTACCTCATTGAGACCTGAGCTGCCAGGCTGCACGGGTAAATTACTTAAATACACATTTTTATTGAAAATTTTATGTATCCGCATTGGGGCATGTTTGTTTGGTAGTGACAGAACGTGAACCACGACTCTTCCTGTCCAAAGATGCGGTGGGACAGCTGAGCAGACCAAATAGTAGGTCCACACCTTTTAGTTATGTTCAGAGTTGTTTTTGTTAAATTGTTTAATGAGGGTGGCATCTAACATGGTTGTTATTTTTTTCTTAAAGGGAATAGGCCAGCCACTGTTTCATAGGAAGAATTCATATTTTTCAAATTTCTTTCTTTTCTGTTCTTTTTGCCCCTCCTGAATTTTATCTTTTTTATAAGGGGTGTTGTCAATGCTGGTGGTTCTCCTTCCTAATTGTGTCTGCTGATATTTTACAGTTTTTATGAAATTTTAGTTGTGTGGAGTTTTTTATTGCATGCTTTGTGTTGGTATTGGGTCTGTGTCTCTACCTTTGTCTCACCAGGGGCCTCCGTAGCAGGGGTCTCACATCTGCAGATCTGCCCCTACACGACATGTACCACCATTAAAAATTGGATTAAAAATTAAGATTAAATCCAATTTCATTAATCCCGAAGAGAAATTATTTGTCCACTTCACCTATTTTTTAATTACATACTTAGTATTTATGTGCACAGGCCCGTGACACACACACACACAGAGATGCACACACGCACACATGCACACACACACACACACACACACACACACACACACACACACACACACACACACACACACACACACACACACACACACACATATAGGGGGCCTGCCAGTCTGCAGATAAGAGGTAAAGAATGTTTGGATCTGGCAGGAAGCCAGAGAACCCAGAAAGAATCCATGCAGACACAGGGAGAAAGTACAAACTCCACACAGAAAGGAAATGAACCGGATCCATATGGATGTGAGGCGACAGCAGTACCCACGGTGCCACCTTGCCGTCCTATTTAAGGATGTATAGATCCTTGTTTATGGTTTCATTATACTACAAAAAGATTCCGGCAATGTCTTCTTCTCAGGTTTGGTAAATTTTGCAGAAAACAGCAGTTCTTATTCTGCTTATTCTGACTGTTGTGGGCAATTACAAAATTATTACTCCTGCTTTGACTTTTTTCCATTGACTCATTGTAGAGTTTAGGGTAGACTTTGACATGCTGCTCAAACCAGAAATTAATGAATTGAATCATGCCAAAAATCAGTCAAACCTGGTTAAAACATGTATAAACCTGCAAGTGAACTGGGCTCCAAAGGGTTCATATTTTGAGGGTCCCCCGAGTTCTGCATGAAGACTGTAAGGATGCAAGCTCTTTCTTTTTGTGCACACACCTTCTAAAACAAGTTACCTATTGACATTATGCATGGGTTTTCAATTGATATATTTAAAGCAAAGCTAAGGACCAATCCGTTCACTGCTGTTAATAACTCTTTGACAGTTCATAAATATTTGTCATTGAACTATTAATATTGTTGTGTTTCTTTTTATTGATTCTGCTTTTATTGTGATGTACAGCACTTGGAGTGAAAATAAATTAGAAATAAATGTAGCATTATTACTACTACTATTACTACTACTAATAACTACTACTGTTACTGCTGCTGCTGCTTCTGCTACTACTGCTACTAAATTCTGAAGTATATCATGTAATTTTCACTGGGTGGTGCTGTGACCTCCTACCAAATTTTGTTGTTGAGATATATTCAGGGCTGGACAATTATAGAAACTGTAATGTTCGGTCAGATTTAACCATGGACCAGTGGGCCTTTCAAATATTCATGCTTCAAGGCCAAACATTTAACATTCGCAGCATAGCCACATTTTGAAGGTCATCGTTGGACAAAAAACATCACCAAATTTGAACAAAATATATCAAAATATATACTATAACATTTCATGTTGCCACGAGGTGGTGCTATGGCTATAATTAAAAAAATGTGGATGTTTTTAGGGTCCTTTTATGAAAAACAATTTTTTTCAGGTCTCTACATATACATAGTGGTCCTCCCTAACCCGACCTAATCCTAGAATCTGCATCAATAGATATTTGGAATCTTTTGGATTCATGGCTGAACAGAATCAAAAATGATTGGATTGACCACAGTGCTGAACCTTACGTCATCTCCATGGTGATAGAGTAAATCGACCTATCTTGAGTCATATTTGATTGTCCACCTGGATATGGGTGTGGTCATCCCCGAGGGGGAACTTGTTCAGGCTATGGTAGTGGTGTACTACCAACCTGGAGTATGCTGACGACACCATCCTACTCAGCACATCCTACAGCCAGCTGAGAGACGCCCTGGACATATACAGAGGAGAGGCAGAGAAGCTTGGTCTTCGAGTGAGCTGGAGTAAATCCAATTCCTGCATGACGGTGACGGACCGGATCCACCTCCCCTGCAGCTGGGTGATGACACTGTGGAGCCTGTCAAGAGCTTTATGTATCTGGGGTCCATAGTGACGGACAATGGGGACCTTTAACCAGAGATTCTCCGCAGAAAAGCTCTGGCAGCATCAGCTCTGCAGTCTCTTTGGAAGCCACTCTGGTGGCACCAGACCATCTCACGCAAGACGAAGCTCCGAATTTACAACTCTGCCATCCTCTCCATCCTGCTCTACGGCTCGGAAACTTGGCCCTTAAATCAGACCCTGGCTGCCAGTATAGATGGTTTTGATTGCAGGGCTCTCACAACCATCGAAAACATCAGGTGGCCCCAGCGGGTTTCCGACAAAGTCCTTAGAGCCCGGGGTGGCATGGTGGCGCAGTGGGTAGCGCTGTCTCCTCACAACACAGCAGTTCTGGGTTTGAGTACCGCTATGTGTGGAGTTTGCATGCTCTCCCCGTGTCTGCGTGGGTTCTCTCCGTGTTCTCCGACTTCCTCCCACCTCCAAAAGCATGTGCTTCAGGTTGATTGGCAGTTCCAAATTACCTGTAGGAGTGAGTGTGTGTGTGCGTGGTTGTCTGTCTTTGTGTGTGGCTCCGTGGTGCACTGGCGTCGTGCCTGGAGTGTACCCCACCTCAGGCCCTATGCCAGCTGGGATAGGCACCAGCTTCCCATGACCCGCTGTGGCGGATAAAGCGGCAGAAAATGGTTGGTTGGTTGCTTAGAGTCCGCACATGCCAGCCCAGAGCTTCTTGCCAGTCGTGTCGTCCTTGTCATGTACTCCGCCTTCCCCCTGATCACCCAACAAGAGTCATTCTCCAGTTTGACCCTAAGGCCGCAGGCTGGAAATGACTTTGAGGTAAGGCCCGCACCCGATGGCTTGACGTCATTGCAGGTGACCTCCGACAACAATGAGTCGCTGTGGAGGATGCAGAGCAGCTGGCACAAGACCACCAGCGTTGGAAAAAACTGACTCATCTGGTTGGCTCAACGCACAGGGACAGGACACCAACCCATCACAAGAAACCTACTGACTGAGCGGTGTGTGGTAATGATCTGGCTCAGAGCTACACACGGAAAGTTCCTCACAAACTGTTGAAGTTAGCTAGCATTTGGCTAACTAGTTAGCCCCGCTCTGGTCAGGTGTGTGTCTGTGTGTGTATGTGTGTGTGTGGGGGGGGGGGTTGTGTTCAGGTTATGGTAGTATTGTGTGGCAATGACCTGGCTCGGAGCTACACACTGAATGTTCCACACAAGCTGTTGAAGTCAGCTAACATTTGGCTAACTAGCTAGCTCTGCTTCAGTCATTTGTGTCAGATAAAGGCGTATCCTCATCGTCATAGCGAACAAAGCTGCATGTATCCACATCGCTCATAAGCAAACAGCTTCAGCCTTTATTTACAGCCTAATAGATATTCAATGTCTCTAGTCAAGGGGTTACGTTCAACTGACCTAAAACCTGCATGTGAAATAATCTAGGCAGAAATCAAGAGGTGAAATCTTCACTCATTCCAAACCTTGTGAGGCGCAAAGGCCAGATGCGTTCACACACACACACACACACACAGAAAGAGAGTGAGTAAAGTGCTATATTGATACATTCCTCCTTGTTGTAGGTTAATGGATGCAGAGTAAGGAAAATGGGGACATCGCCCAGTTCAACTGGGCGATGACAGCCAGTTCAACGTACAGTACTTAAACGCTTTGGCTTACCTCTCCCATGTTTCCCTTTGAAACTTCCGTCTTTGTCTTTCCTTGCTCTTCAAGTGTTGAGCCATTTGGGCTGTCTCAACAAACTTGTGGACCTCTTGTAGGATCCTGGGTGGCAAGACTGACGTGAGATTCATGGAGAGCTGGTCAGCCTTCGTCTTCAGTGACTCGATGGTGACCTGGACCTGCCTCACTCTCTCATTTAGGAGTTGGTTTTGAGCCTTCTCCAAGATGATGTTGGCACGGTGTCCCCTCACTGAAGATCCAAGCCGTAAACTGTTTGGGATGATGTTGTTCTGGCGACATCTCAGGTTGAAATGCAAGTGGAAAGGCAAAGATGTAAGTTTCAAAGCCTCCAATCTTGGAAAAATACAAGGCCAGAATAACTCAGCTGGAGGCAGAAACCACTGACTACATCTGCAGAAAATGCACAAGACAGATGGGTGAGGAATCTATCAGACAGAGAACTCACCCAACCAGAGAAGGACGTCCTCACCAAAGGATTGAACTTCGTCATCACCCCACAGCATGTACCGGTAGTGGACCTCATTACCACTACGGAATCAGCAATCAAAAAGAACAACCTTTCCGCAACAGAAGCAAAGGAGCTAAGGCTAAAGGTAACAGAAGCCTTTTCTGAAGCGAAGGTCCCCCCTTCCAACCTCTGCACCCAGGAACGGAAGGCAGTGAGTAAGGACCATAACATCACCATCCTTCCAGCAGACAAAGGAAGATGCACGGTAATCCTCAACACAACGGATTACCACAGCACGGTTATGTCCCTACTCTGCGACAGGACAACCTATGAGACCCTGAAGCGCAACCCAACCAGCAGCTACAAAAAGAAGGTTGTGGACTGCCTACAGGAGGTACAGAAGGAGGAAACTTTAAACCACCTGCTCTACTTTCACCTGTACCCTGGGGAGGCTATACCATGCATATATGGCCTCCCCAAAATTCATAAAGAAGGAACCCCACTCAGACCCATTGTCAGCAGCATCAACTCGGTCACTAACAACATTGCCAAGCATGTTGCAACCATCTTGGCCCCGCTAGCGGGTAACAACCCCTATCATAATTCCATGGACTTTATGGAAAAGATGAGAGGACTGAGATTGGATATAGATGAGACCATGGTATCCTACGATGTCACCTCCCTGTTCATATGTGTCCCCACAACGGAGGCTGTGGAAGTGGTGAGACAACGGCTTTCACAGGACACCACCCTAAGCGACAGGAAAACCTCAACCCCGTTCAGATCTGCAAACATTTGGACCTCTGCCTCAACACAACCTACTTCCAGTAAAGAGGGAACTTCTAAGCAGAACTTCTAAGGCAGAAACACGGATGTGCCATGGGCTCGCCGGTATCTCCTATCGTGGCCAATTTGTACATGGAAGTGGTGGAACACAAGGCCCTTACCTCGTTCAACGGAACACCACCAAGCCAGTGGTTCCGGTATGTGGACGACACATGGGTTAAGGTAAAAATCCACGAGGTGCAACCTGTCATTGAACACATCAACTTGGTGGACAGCAACATCAAGTTCACCAGAGAGGATGTAAAGGACAACAGTTTGCCCTTTTTGGATTGCGAGGTCGGCATAAAAGATGACAGAAGTCTGTATGTTGGGGTATATAGGAAACCAACATACACGGACCAATACCTGCTTTTTGACTCTCACCACCCACTGCAGCACAAGCTGGGCATCATCAGGACCCTGCAAGACAGGGCTGATAAGCTACCAACAAGTGCCCAAGACCAGGTGAAAGAACACCAACACCTGAAAGGGGCACTGAAAACGTGTGGATATCCTGACTGGACCTTCGTGAAAGCCCACACAGAAAGGAGAACAACCCAGTGAGGACGGAAGAGAGCAAGCGCAATGGTATAGTGATCCTGTATGTCTGGAGTGTCTGAAAAGCTGAGGAGGATCTTTAACAAACACAAGGTCCCTATGTATTTTAAGCCGGGCAACACTCTCTGACAAAGACTGGTCCAGCTAAAAGACCCCACACCACACAGTCAGAAGAGCAATCTGGTGTATGCAGTTAAATGCACTGAGGAATGCTCAGATGTCTACATAGGGGAAACCAAACAACCACTACACAGGCGCATGGCTCAACACAGAAGAGCCAACATATCAGGACAGGACTCGGCAGTCTTCCTTCACCTCAAGGAAGAGGGACACTCATTTCAGGGCACCAACGTTCTGATCTTGGACAGGGAAGATAAATGGTTTGAGAGGAGTGAAAGAGGCCATCCACGTCAAAGTGGAGAAGCCATCTCTGAACAGGGGGGGTGGTCTGCGACATCACCTTTCTCCCATTTATAATCAAGTCCTTTCAAAACTCCCAAAAAAATTGTCTCGGCAGATTGACCCAGGTGATGGGTGTCATGCTAATGACCCTCATTAGCATACAAAGGTGTAACTCATTTCTCAACGACACCCCCATCAACAATCGTTGAGGAGCCAGACGGGTTTCAACGACGGTCGTTGGAATGTGAAAAGCACTGACCACACCCCACAGGGTTTATAAGCTGGGACTTTATCAGCCACTCTCTGAACTGAAGAAGTCTCTTGGATGAGAGACGAAACGTCTTGACGAACTTTCTTAACGTCCAGTGGATTGACTTAAACAGCTTTTGGATAACCATGACCTGGATGACTGAGAACCTACACAGGCAACTTTAGCAATATTTCGCAGGTGAAAGAAGGCTGTCCGGGATACAGACTTGATATGAGAATCAAAGGACAGATCTTGATCAAAAATCACTCCCAAGTTCCTGACTTTATTGGTGGAGGATAGAGCAATGCTATCTAAGTGAATTGCAATGTTAGAGAAATCATCTGTAAGATGCTTCAGTTTTGTTACTGTTCAACATTAAGAAATTGTGAAGCATCCAGGATTTAGTATCCCTGAGGCAGGTTTCCAATTTAATTAGCTGATCAGATTCATTTGTTTTAATTGATAGATAAAATTGAATATCGTCAGCATAACAAACTGAAAATCCTTATTAAATCCTTATTAATCCATATTATTATTAAAATCCTTACTTAAAATCCTCAACTTTCTTGATCTCTTCTCCCTGTAATCTCATTCCTCCACTTGGGTCCCTCTCATTCACACCCATGTGCTCTCTCTTACTGTGGCTAACCTTCATTCATTTGTCCTTCCAGGACAGACCTCCACCTTTCTAGCTTCTCCTCCACCTGTTCCTTGCTGTCACTACAGATCACAATGTCATCTGCAAACATCATAGTCCATGGAGATTCCTCTTTAACCTCGTCTGTCAGCCTGTCCATCACCATAGCAAAAAAGAAGGGGCTCAGAGCTGATCCCTGATGTAGTCCCACCTCCACCTTGAACTCCTCAGTCACATGTACAGCACACCTCCCCACTGTCTTATAGTCCTCATACTTGTCATGCACCACTCTAACATACTTCTTTGCCACTCCAGCCTTCCTCTCCTACAGTTCCTCTCTGGGCACCCTGTCACAAGCTTTCTCCAGATCTACAAAAACATAATTCAGCTCCCTCTGGCTTTCTCTGTACTTTTCTATCAACATTATCAAAGCAAATACTGCATCTCTGGCACTCTTTTTTTGGCCTCTCCTGGACACTTCCAAACCTCTACAGGTATATAATCAAGACCGACTGCCTTTCCACTCTTCATCTTCTTCAACGGCCTCCTCACTTCATCCTGACTAATCTTTGCTACTTCACGGTCCACAACAGCCACCTCTTCTAGTCTTTGTTCTCTCTCACTTTCCTTGTTCATCAACTCTTCAAAGTACTCTTTCCATCTTCCCATCACACTACTGGCACCTGTCAATAGACTCCCATCCCTATCCTTAACCACCCTAACCTGCTGCACCTCCTTCCCATCTCTGTCTCTCTGTCTTGCCAGCCTGTATAGATCAGTCTCTCCCTCCTTACTGTCCGACCTAGCATACAAGTCATCATAAGCCTCTTGTTTGGCCTTTGCCACCTCTACTTTCACCTTATGCTGCATCTCCATGTACTCCTGTCTATTCTCCTCAGTCCTCTCAGTGTTCCACTTCTTCTTAGCTAACCTCCTTTTCTGTATACACTCCTGTGCCTCCTCATTCCACCACCAAGTCTCCTTGTCTACTTTCCTTCCAGATGACACACCGAGTACTCTCCTACCTGTCTCCCTGATCACATTAGCTGTAGTTGCCCAGTCATCTGGAAGCACCTCATGACCACCCAAAGCCTGTCTTAACTCCTTCCTAAAAGTCATGCAACACTCTTCCTTTTTCAGCTTCCACCATTTTGTCCTCTGCTCTGCTTTCGCCCTCTTCATCTTCCTCACCACCAGAGTCATTCTGCACACCACCATCCTATGCTGTTTGGCTACACTCTCATCTACCACTACTTTGCAGTCACTGATCTCCTTCAGATTACATCGTCTACACAAGATGTAGTCTACCTGTGTGCTCCTACCTCCACTCTTATAGGTCACCCTATGTTCCCACCTCTTCTGGAAGAAAGTATTCACTATAGCCATTTCCATCCTTTTTGCAAAGTCAATCACCATCTGTCCTTCTGCAATCCTCTCCTGGATACCAAATCTGCCCATCACCTCCTCATCACCTCTGTTTCCTGCACCAACATGTCCATTGAAGTCTGCACCAATGACAACTCTCTCACTTCTAGGTATGCTCTGCATCACTTCATCAAAGTCCAACCAGAATTTCTCCTTCTCCTCTAGCTCACATCCTACCTGTGGAGCAAACCCACTAAAAACATTGAACATCACACCTTTGATTCCTAGCTTCAGACTCATCACTCTATCTGACACTCTTTTTACCTCCAGGACATTCCTGGAGGTAAACTCCTCCTTCAAGATAACTCCTACTCCATTTCTCTTCCTATCTGCACCATGATAAAAGACCTTGAACCCTGTTCCTAGACTTCTAGCCTTGCTACCTTTCCACCTGGTCTCTTGGACACACAGTATGTCTACCTTCCTACTCTGCATCATGCCAACCAATTCTCTACCTTTTCCTGTCATAGTTCCAACATTCAATGTCCCTACTCTCAGTCCTATACTCTTGGCGTTCCTGTTCTCTCTCTTCCTATGAACACACTTTCCTCCTGTCCTTCTTCGACCTTCTTCTCTCTTTCTTCTTTAATATGACATGATCAGTAGTAGTCAAAATAAAAACTATCGACAAATAAAAATATAGAGTTGTGCAAAGCCTTTTTTGTGTAAGAAAATTTCCATTTATTATGAAAATATCCTATTGCTGTGCATCTTGTGAATACTTGGACTTGGACCTTAAAAAAAATTGCAAAAACTTCCTGTTCCCTGGATACAGTGCTTGAACCTGATGTTACATCTGAATATATTTGATTTTTGCACTGCTCGACAAAACAAATCTTCAAATGCACAATGACATTTAAAAAGTCTGTTCTGATGAAAAATACTAGACTGTGACATTTACATTTTCACTTTGTAACTATTTAATCTGAGTGAAAATCTTTTCTGTGTGTGCACTTCTGTGCTTGTGCATTACATTTACACACGTAAATGTAATCAGGAATTCATTAGTTCAGAGGAAGCTCTTTGCCAGAGTCTGTTTTCTGTCGGTCTGTCACACATTTTTTCTCAAGGCCGGGAGGATATCCCTTACACACACAAGCACACATACAGTACATATACACACAAACCTGACCGCTGATACAGCCACACATGGAAACAGAAAATGTGAGTCAGAGACAACAGACACAGAACATTAAGAGTATTGCATTTTTTAAATGATTACATGTGATATTAGTATTTCATTTTCTCATGCTAAAACTTACATTAAAAACAACAAGAACAGCAACAACAAAGCACCTTGTTTCAAATTTTAAATTTGATAATGATTCATTTTCTAATGACTCCCTAAAAGAGAAATGCTCTGCAGACAGATATAAGAATTCATCCTTTCTATATTTGTATGTTTTTTAGTTGACAGGCTAAAAGCAAAAAAGGAAATCAATCTTGTGCTTTGTATGTTTGTTTGTTTTTAATTTAACAGCAGTCATAAAAATTATGAGGGAAATGTAAAACTTGAAGCCACTTTTGTCTAATCAGTATAATAGATCATCTATCATATACAATATATGACTAAAATGATAAGCCAGGAAACAAAATATCTCACCGATGTCATAAATGCAATGTCAATACAATTTTTCATGTCATAACAGCACTGCAAATTTCAACTACCAACGTTATATTTTGCAGATTTGTGCTTGTAAAACAAAAATTTCGACCGTTTCCCCCGGTGCATCACTCAATAAATAAATAATTTGTTAGAATAACAACCATGATTATTAAATATCAAACAGGCTTTTGATGAAGTGGCATAATTTCAAAAGTTTTTAAACATAGTTTTCAAAAAAAAACTTGCCCATTGGCTCATATTATATCTATATTTCAACTAATACTTGAATGCAAATAACATAAATACACAATGCATCTGGAAAGGATAGTGGTATGATGTATCTATCTATCTATCTATGTAGATACCCTTGAAATTAAAAGGAAATCTAGTTTGTTGTAATCTAAAGGAATTTAAAGTGTGTGTATACACATATACAAAAAGTTTTCAGTAGTCAATGTCAAAATGTTGAAATATTTTCAATTATATATATTTCTCTACCTCTACCTCTATCTCCCCATCATTTCCATCTCTACAAGCCCCTTGTTCGTGTGAGTGACGGACCTGTACCCACTATTTATATATAATTGCACGCAACTAATAACCATTGTGTGTAGACTGGACCAATAATTTTCCCTACAAGCATCAATAAGGTCAATAAAATTTATATTAAATTAAATTAAATCTAAATTAAATTAAATTAAATTCATTCATTCACTTTCTGACTGCTTCATCTGCTTGCAGTGGTCACGGGGAGCTGGAGCCTATCCCAGCTGTCGTTGGGCGTGAGGCTAGGCAAACTCTGGGTGCGACGCCAGTGCACCATGGAGCTAAACACAGACAAACAGCTGATCCCTGATGCAGTCCCATCAGGGATCAGCTGATCATTTGAATGAGGTGTGCTGGAGCTCATCATCGATCAGCTTCCCAGATCTGCTGATGTGACGGCGGATCCGTCCCTGAGTCTGGTGCTACCTGGGTATGTATGCTACTCGTTTCTGTGTCCTGACGACACAGAAACAATTACGATATAATTACTTACTCAGTTGTACCTTATTTTACACATTTATTCATATTTTCTTCTGTCATTTACACACCTATATATTTTTTTATTATTGGTAGCATGATAAGGATGAAAATTAAAACTGTATAAGTAGAATTGGCTACTTGACCATGCATCAACATTGCCCTGACATATGTTTACATAAATATAATTTTGACTGTATTTCTAAAGATAATAATGAGAAGATTAAGACAATTTTGGTGTGGAAAATCAGAATCCGTTGACAATGGTTTCATTGAATGTCATCAGTATTGTGTGTGAAAAGAATTAATATGTGAAAAGAATCAATGAAAAAAACATTAAAACTCTAAAACACGGCGAAAAATCATGTTGCTTCCTGCTTATTTTTAAAGACAATAAAAACATCAAATCACCATATTTTATAGGGTTTGGTAAAAATAAAAAATAAAACAGGACTTTTGAAATACAAGACTGCTATTTGTGTTGGACCATTTGTGTTTGAAATGGAGAAGTAACAGCAAGTTTAACTCTCAGCAACATTTTGCACATAATATGTTGATATTAATGGAACATGTGAAAAAAGCAAGTTAACTAACAAACTAAAAGTAACATTTATAGATGTCATTTGGATTTGTACCACTGATTTCTTCTTCTTCTACTTCTTCTTCTTTTTCTTCCGGCTTTTCCCTTCAGGGGTCACCACAGCAAATCAGTTGCCTCAATTCAACCCTGTCTTCTGCATCCTCCTCTATCACACCAACTACCTTCATGTCCTCTTTCACTACATCCATAAAGCTCTTCTTTGGTCTTCCTATAAGCCTCCTGCCTGGCAGTTCAAAACTCAGCATACTTCTACCAATATTTTCACGATCTCTCCTCTGGACATGTCCAAACCATCTCAGTCTGGCCTCTCTGACTTTATCTCCAAAGCCTCTAACATGTGCTGTCCCTCTGATGTGCTCATTTCTGATCCTATCCAACCTGGTCACTCCCAAAGAGAACCTCAGCATCTTCATCTCTGCTACCTCTACCTCTGTCTCCTGTCTTTTCCTCAGTGGCACTGTCTCTAGACCAAACAACATTGCTGGTCTCATCACAGTTTTGTACACCTTTCCATTCGTTCTAGGTGAAACTCTTCTATCACACATCACACCTGACACTTTTTTCCACCCGTTCCATCCACGTTTCTTCACCTCTTTTCCACACTCTCCATTGCTCTGGACTGTTGACCCTAAGTACTTATAATACTCCACCTTCTTCTCTCTTCTCCCTGTAACCTCACTCTTCCACTTGGGTCCCTCTCATTCACACACATGTACTCTGTCTTACTGCGGCTAACCTTAATTCCTCTCCTTTCCAGGTCAAATCCCCACCTCTCCAGCTTCTCCTCCACCTATTCCCTGCTCTCACTACAGATCACAATGTCACCTGCAAACATCATAGTCCATGGAGATTCCTGTCTAACCTCGTCTGTCAGCCTGTCCGCCATCATAGCAAACAAGAAGGGGCTCAGAGCTGATCCCTGATGCAGTCCCACCTCCACCTTGAACTCCTCTGTCACACCTACAGCACACCTCACCACTGTCCTCATACATGTCCTACATGTCCTGGAAGAAATTCACTATAGAGAAATATTTCACCTGAAAATGCATATTTAATTCAGTTTTAACATTAGATAAAAGGTTCAGGGAAGCTTTTATTTATTTCTGGAATGTTTTTAGACAGAGGAAGGTGATTTTAGCAGACTGAGGTAGTACTGGGACCTTGGTAAAACTGAAGTCATATTACTCTGTCAACATCACACTCTCAATGTTACACAAGACATCACCAGATCTATGAAGGACCTGGAGTCTGATATAGTGGTACTAGAGAAAATAATTGTGTCCACAGAAGATGGAGGATATACTAAAGTCCTCACAGGGAAAAAAAATAGCACTAGCAGACCTGCTAAATAATAAGGTACAAGGCACACTGGTCACGTCCTAATTCCAAAATGTCAGTGAGATGGATACTCCTCTAGCATCTTCTTTGGCCTGGAGAATAAAAAATGGACAGAGGAAGGTAATGACATATTACTATCGGACACGGGGCAGGAACTGAGTAAACCCAGCAAGATTAGAAGGTGGGCAGTGGAGTTTTACTTCTCACTTTACTCCTTGGAGTATGAGGAAGAGGACACACTGTTTGAGGGGTTCTGCAATGAGCTACCTCAGGTTTCTGAGGACATCAGCTCCCAAGGAGCCATTGCCGAAGCAGGATCTGCAGGCTAATCATGCAGGGACGGAGGGCTCCTGGCATCAATGTCCTCATAATCAGGTTCTACAAAGCCTTCTGGGACATCACTGCTGAAGATCTTTTAGATGTCTACAATGAACGTCTGGGTTCTGGGTTCAATGAATGCCAGTGTCCTGTCGCAGGGCTGTCTTTACACTCCTCCCAAAAAAGGAAACCTGCAGGACATAAAAAATTGGCGCCCTGTGTCCTTGCTATGTGTGGATTACAAGATTTTGTCCAAGACCTTGGCCAACAGGCTGAGAGGAGCTATGAAGCAGATCATCCATAGGGACCAGGCCTACTGTGTGACTGGCAGGTCCATGGTAGACTATATCTATTTAATTTGAGATGTTTTGGAGGTCTCCAGCTCATTGGGCTTAAACACTGGCCTGATTTCTCTATACCAGGAAAAGGTTTTGACAGCCTTGAGCACAACTTCCTCTGCAGAGTTATGGAGAGTTTTGGGTTCAGCGCAGGTTTTATAGCTAAGACCAAGGTGTTGTACAGTGAAGTTGAGAGTGTGCTGAAATTTAATGGTAATTCTTTCAGAGTGTGTAGAGGGGTCCGGCAGGGCTGCACTCTGAGGGGTCCGGCAGGCCTGAAATACTCCGGGATGCTCTACGCACTCTCCTTTGAACCCCTCCTGAACAAAATACGATCTAGCATTTAAAGACTGATTTTACCAGGTTTTAATGGAAGCATTGTTTTATCAGCATATGCTGATGATATCATCATGTTTTTATTGGAAACCAAAAGGATGCAGACATTTTAACCAATGTCATTAACCAGTTCTGTGTTGTATCAGCAGCAAAGGTTAACTGACCAAAAAGTGAAGCTGTTGTTGGGGTGTGGTGTGACGACCTCCCAGTTCTTTCCCAGAAACTGGCCTGGAGAAAAGACAGCCTGAAATACTTGGGAATCTACTGTATATGGGCAATGAAAACATGGTCCAGAAGAACTGGAAGGGTGTCACAGAAAAAAAATTAAAAAAAAAAAAAAAACTGCAAAAGGAAGTGGTTGCTTCCTTTGATGTCTTTTAAAGGTAGGGTTCTGGTTTTAAACAATCTTGTGGCATCACAAATAAGCTAACATGTGTAGACCCCCCAACAGGCTTATTAGCAAAAATACAGAGAAAAATAGATTTTTTTTTGGGATGGTCTAGAATGGGTGCCACTAAGGGTTCTGTTTTTAACCAGAGAGGAGGGGGCACTTGGCCAGTAGAACTGCCGCATTCAGAATTCAGTTTATACAAAAGTATTTAACAGGGTCAGCTGATTTAATTTGGAGAGATATGGTCAGCTGTACTCTCGGACATGCCAACAACCTGGGGCTAGATGCTACTCTGTTTTTAATTGATACCAATTAATTAAAGTTAAGTGGGCTGCCTCCGTTTTATCAGAACATAAAACGAAAGGCACTAAAAATCTAACTGTCTGCACTGGTTGTTAAAGGAGCCACTAGTCCATGGAGCCAAGCTGGATATCAGCAATATCACCCCTGGCCTTACAGCAGCACTGTGCAAATCTGGGACCTTGTGCCCGCAGCAGTTGGTGAATGCAGTGGGACCAGAACTATCTCTCTCTACTGGGTCTTGCACTCCATCCTGGTGGCAAAGACGGTCCTGGCGGTCTGGAGGGGGAGGCTGTGCCATGAGGAGAAGAGCCTAATTATGGACTATAAACGGAAGGAAATAGAACCAGACATGATGGACCCCTTTCTAGAAATCACCCTGAGCCCAGGGCTGGGAGATCTGACTGGTCCCCTGCTCACCATCACCAACTCAGAAAAACTGACCTTACACAGTGCTGACAAGAAGACGATATACCACTGCGTAAAATCCATCAACAAAAATGGACTGAGCAACAGATGTTACTGGTAATGTCCAGTTTTTGTGTGTGTCAGGTTCCTTCACAAAGACAAGTAGCTCTTTGCTGGGTGTAACACCACTAACACACACAAGAGGAGGGGACATAAATGCAGCAATAAAATGCTGACAAAGAGGGACTTAGATCTGAAGCGGATGGTGTCTGTCACCACAGATGAAAGAGACCACCACCATCTCTTTTTCCACCACCTTGTCATGGTGGGAAAAGAGAGGGAGACAGTGGGAGCTTTCCAAAACTGTCAGGGTGTGGACAAAGACTGGCTGGGGGAACCAGATCCAATACACAGTGGAGGGTCCTGTATAATCCTCCCCTTGAAAAACAGACACCCGACCTCCAGTGGAAGATTTTACATGGTGGCATTGCCTCCAATGCTTTTATCTCTAATGCTGTATATCTGCTGTTCTTAACAAGTGTCTATTTTGTGACCTCAGGGAAACTGTTTTTACAGAATGCCAGAGATTCACTGACTTCTTCACCTTTTTAACTGTAGTTTTTAGTGTGTTTGATGTAGTATTCACTGAAAGTGTTTTCATCATGGGAGCTGGCTACAAAAACATTAACAAAGAAAAATGGCAACTCTTATATTTTCTTTCAGGAGAAGCAGGTGGAGAACAGGCACCCCAATAGGCAGGGACAGGAAGCTAGCTCAGCCTGGCTCTGTAACATCAGGGCCAGACTGAGACTAGAATACTGTTATTTTAAAGGGAAGGGAAATGTGGATGATTTTAAACATCTTTGGTACTACAAAGACATTATCTGTTCTGTTGCAGGAAATCAACTAGAATTTAAACATGTTTTTGATTAAAAAAAAATAGATCAAAACAGGGAAAAAAAATTTGTGAAAATATAAAAATGTAAATAAAGTGGTTTTTTTTAAAATCAAAATCTCTTTCTCTCCCATCTGAGAAGAGAAAATAATGTGTTAGCGTCTACTCACTCCATTTTTTCGCTTTTTTATTTGTGCACCAAGATTTACCCATGGTCACGTATTGTGAGTTTGTGAAATAGACGGGAGTGTGGCGTCCAAGTGCGTATTCAATTGTTGTTTTTTGCTTTTTTTTAATGTTTATCTTCACTTTCAGTTAGTGACGGTTACTTGTTAGTTAGTTGCGTTGTTTGTGAGACCTTTGAGAAGATTAGGAGGCACTATAGTAGCCCCAAGATGAGCTACCGCAGAGGAGAAAGCCACACTGGCGAAGCTCACACAGCAGCATGGGATAAAGTTAACACCCCCCCACTCAACTGCTTGGTGGGGCAGGTGTGTTTGCCGTGGGAGAGCAGGTTGGTTAAGACAGCGTTAAAGCAGGCTCTCAAATGAACAAAGCAGTGGTAATTTTTCTTAATGAAATTGTAAAGGTGCACCAGACCAAGGTGCACCTTTGGTGACCTTGGTTCTTAATCAACCAAGGTGATTGAGAATACCTTCATCCTCATCCTACACCTGACTAGCTTAATTAAAACGGTGATCATATCGAACACACCACCGTGTCTCAGCAAGGAGCTCTTGGAGAAGGAACTGTTGCGTCATGCTCGGCTCTTGAGTCCTATCAATATGTTCCCAGTCGGCAATACCACTCAGGCATGTTACGCCTTCTGGAGACAAGTTACAATGATCCCTGATCGGTTCGATGAAGAGCTGAATTTCATGCGCATATCTAAAATTGATCACTATGACTGCAGGGTTATGTCACCAGTGAGGGCATGAAAGGTTTCAAATGCGGATGGGAGGGACATCTCATGTGTAACAGTCCAAAGGGAGAGGATGAGTGCTAGATGTCGCCTGCCGTGGGGCAGGTGGCTGCGCTCGCGGAGGGGGCCGGCGGCGGTAGTTGCAGCTACTTACGCAGCTGTGGCATCGTACAGAGGAGGACAAGGATGATGATGATATTGTGATAGACGAGGAATTATTAAAGATAGCTCTTAAAAGGAAAAACACTAACACAAGAATGAATTGCTAAAGAAAATTGTTATAGAGACGCCTCCTGATACAACTCTGAGAACAAAAGTGACAACAGTCCGAAAGAGGCCGTAACAGAAAAATATGATTTGCAAAAGATAAAAAAGTTCCTGCAAGACACAAAGTTTCAAGGGCAAAAGTAGATTTTTTTTTTTCTTGACCTCAACATGGTTCTGGATAGCCTCAGCTTTTATATGAAAAGTAAAACAAGAAGTGGTGGACCAGTTTTTACAGACCAAGAGTTTTTTAGATTGAAAATCTAAGAAAAAAAGTAGAAGACATAATTGTAGAATAGATGATTGTGGAGAACAGTTAATTATTTTTTTTCTTAATTTTGTCTGGTTTTTTTTAGTTTGATAAATGTTAAAAGTTTAGATGTTTCTTTGTTCAGAAAACACACAGTACTATTGAAAATCCTCTTTACATGAATTTTTTTTGGATTTTGTGTCAACATGATAATTTTGTAATTTGACTTATGAATAAACGTAATGTTAAAAATCAATAAAAATCTGAGAAGAGGAAGGAGTGCGGTCTTTTGTGCATATATTAATTTGTGCATTTACGTCTCGGGAGTTGGTGAGTGAACACGACGAGAGTGTGGCGCCTTATCACGTTTATTCACGCTATTTCTTTGTTGCGCGTATATTCACGTTTCAGTTACCTACAGTTACATTGCAGTTACGTTCGGTAGTTTATGGAGTGTTTGCAGGGATTAGGAGGCAATATGGTAGTCCCTTGATGGGCAACTGAAGGCGAAAAACCCGCACTCAAAAAGCTCACTTGTGAGCATTGGATAAGGCTTACACAGACTGTCAGCTGCTAGTGAGGATGGTGATTTTAGCGGTGGAAGAGAATGTCGGATACGCCAGTGTTAAAGGGGTCCTATTATGAAAATCACACCTTTTCAGGTCTCTACATATTGTTAGAGGAAAGCCTGACTTCTTCCTCCGTGTGTTTGTTTGATTTCGGATAGTGAGAATGTTGGAGGTCCGAATAAAGGCTGGAGATGATGAACAGTTCTTTGAAGCTTTATTGCAGAATATTCTGGGCACAAGAGACTTACAGACAAGAGCTGCAGCGGTGCACAAGTGCAAAATTACAAAAGGATCACACATCATTCATACTCGAAAAGGCAGAACTGTGGGCGGTATCGAAACTGTTGCTTGACCTCAAAGGTTTCCACTAGAACAGGAAGCATCTGCTCTCAACCAGTTCTTTCCCGGTTTGCGTTGGTACATCATGACCTTCAGGTGTTACCACAAAATGTCAAGTCAACAGTTTCACAAAATTATCTGAGGACACAACATAATTAGTCACGCAGACCCCGTGAGGACATATCTGTTGCAAACAAAATTATCTGAGGACACTGAACAGTTATACAAGCATTTCCAAATATGGTCAAACAGTAGCTATTGCATATCCATACAGAGCCTTTAATTCCCCTTTCAGACTCGAAAGAGTCCGACTACCATAAAAACGATCACGAAAAAATACCCGCAGGGTCATCATCGGGGATGGGAGGTGGGTCAGGTGTGGGACCATCAAAAAGAGACAACAGGAGCATTTGTTTATCAGCTGCTGAGGGAGCAATTGCACGCAAAAGGGAAGCACGTAGAAGAGGAACCACACAGCCCAAACAGCCTAAGATAAGAAGTAAAATGATGCCAATAGGGATCAAAAATTTTAGACACACTGACCATAAGGGACCAGTGGAAAGCCAATCAAACGGGGAAAAGGAGTCAGGTTTATCCTTTGCCATCGCTGCCTTCAAGTGACGCAGTGCAGCCAACTAACTGTGGTTGAATGGACTGACGAATTTCATATGGAATATAAGTACAACACGTTTGGGGTGTACAACACATACACCCCTTGATGAAGCAGTCAAGAGATCAAGCACTAGTTGATGTTGTAAAAGCATGGTTCTCATAGCATCAATTTCATTGCTATAACCCTGATAAATGTTAAGGGACATATTCATGAAACATTTGAAGCGATAATCAAAAGTTTCATTTCATTTTCTACCACTTCATCCGCCGTAGCAGGTCACGTGGAGCTGGAGCCTAACTCAGCTGACATAGGGCGTGAGGTGGTGGACACTCCAGGCACAACACCAGTGCACCGCGGAGCCACACAAAGTGTCAATTCGTAAAGCTAATTTGCCAACACAAATTGTTTGTACTCATCAGGGACATTGGACTGATACGCCAGGCGTTTCCTGAAGATGAAGGCCACTACGCTGGATTTAGACTGAGTCTCGGTTGATGTTGGCTCTGTCTTGTGAGGTTTGACTCTGCATTGTCCCTTCAAAAGCCTTTGGAAAGTGGATCTTGTAGAGGGGTACACCAAACGTAACGAAATAAGGAGCCAAAAAAATATCATATGACATACATGAATCTGTCTCAAAAAGTTTTATACTAAACTCTTCACTTACTGTCTTGCTGGAATATTCTAATACACAACACTATTATTTTTTACTTAAAAAAATAATTACTTAACTACTACTTTACTTTAAGTGCACTCACTTAAACCTGTAGACAACAGTATTTAGAAAATTAGTCTATTTAACCAATTTTATAAAAACATATTGTTTTTATAAAACAATATAATATATAATATCCGGTCCCCCTTTTTAAGAAGGGGGACCGGAGGGTGTGTTCCAACTACAGGGGGATCACACTCCGCAGCCTCCCTGGTAAGGTCTATTCAGGGGTTCTGGAGAGGAGGGTCCGTCGGGAAGTCGAATCTCAGATTCAGGAGGAGCAATGTGGTTTTTGTCCTGGCCGTGGAACAGTGGACCAGCTCTACACCCTCCGCAGGGTCCTTGAGGGGGCATGGGAGTTCGCCCAACCAGTCTACATTTGTTTTGTGGACTTGGAGAAGGCGCTTGACCGTGTTCCTCGGGGGGTTCTGTGGGGGGTGCTTCGGGAATATGGGGTACCGAACCCCTTGATAAGGGCTGTTCGGTCCCTGTACGACCGATGTCAGAGTTTGGTCCGCATTGCCGGCAGTAAGTCGAATTCGTTTCCAGTGAGGGTTGGACTCCGCCAAGGCTGCCCTTTGTCACCGATTCTGTTCATAACTTTTATGGACAGAATTTCTAGGCGCAGCCAAGGCGTTGAGGGTGTCCGGTTTGGTGGCCTCAGTATTGCGTCTCTGCTTTTTGCAGATGACGTGGTGCTGTTGGCTTCATCAAGCCGTGATCTCCAACTCTCACTGGAACGGTTCGCAGCTGAGTGTGAAGCGGTTGGGATGAGAATCAGCACCTCCAAATCTGAGACCATGGTCCTCAGTCGGAAAAGGGTGGAGTGCCCTCTCCGGGTTGGGGATGAGATCCTGCCCCAAGTAGAGGAGTTCAAGTATCTCGGGGTCTCGTTCACGAGTGAGGGTACGATGGAACGGGAGATCGACAGGCGGATCGGTGCAGTGTCTGCAGTGATGCGGACTCTGTATCGGTCCGTCGTGGTGAAGAAGGAGCTGAGCCGAAAGGCAAAGCTCTCGATTTACCGGTCGATCTACGTTCCTGCCCTCACCTATGGTCACGAGCTGTGGGTCGTGACCAAAAGAACGAGATCCAGGATACAAGCGGCCGAAATGAGTTTCCTCCGCAGGGTGTCCGGGCTCTCCCTTAGAGATAGGGTGAGAAGTTCGGTCATCCGGGAGGGACTCAGAGTCGAGCCGCTGCTCCTCCGCATCGAGAGGAGCCAGATGAGGTGGCTCGGGCATCTGGTCAGGATGCCTCCTGGACGCCTCCCTGGTGAGGTGTTCCGGGCACGTCCTACCGGGAGGAGGCCCCGGGGACGACCCGGGACACGCTGGAGAGACTATGTCTCCTGGCTGGCCTGGGAACGTCTTGGGATTCTCCCGTAGGAGCTGGACGAAGTGGCTAGGGAGAGGGAAGTCTGGGCTTCCCTGCTCAAGCTGCTGCCCCCGCGACCCGACCCCGGATAAGCGGTAGAGAATGGATGGATGGATATATATACTGTATATATATGTATATATATATATATATATATATATATATATATATATATATATATATATATATATATATATAAAGTGGGTACGGAAAGCATTCAGACTCCTTTAAATTTTTCACTCGTTTCATTGCAGCCATTTGCTAAAATCGAAAAAGTTCATTTTATTTCTCATTAATGTACACTCAGCACCCCATCTTGACAGAAAAAAATAAGAAATGTAGAACTTTTTGCAAATTTATTAAAAAAGAAAAAATGAAATATCTCCTACCTGTCTCCCTGATCACATTAGCTGTAGTTATCCAGTCATCTGGAAACCCCTCCTGACCACCCAGAGCCTGTCCTAACTCATTCCTAAAAGTTATGCAACACTCCTCCTTTTTCAGCTTCCACCATTTTGTCCTCTGCTCTGCTTTTGCCCTCTTCATCTTCCTCTCCACATGAGTCATCCTACACATACCATCCTATGCTGTTTGGCTACACTATCGCCTACCATTACTTTGCAGTCCCTGATCTCCTTCAGATTACAACATCTACACAATGTAGTCTATCCGTATGCTCCTACCTCCACTCTTATAGGTCACCCTATGTTCCTCCCTCTTCTGGAAGAAAGTATTCACTATAGCCATTTCCATCCTTTTTGCAAAGTCAACCACCATCTGTCCTTCTGCATTCCTCTCCTGGATACCAAACCTACCCATCACCTCCTCATCACCTCTTTCCTGCACCAACATGTCCATTGAAGTCTGCACCAATGACAACTCTCCAACTTCTAGGTATGCTCTGCATCACTTCATTAAAGTCCAACCAGTACTTCTCCTTCTCCTCCAGCTCACATCCTACCTGTGGTCGAACTATATAATCACAGCAGAATATGTTGGTGCAATGGATTTTAAACATTTAAAGAGCTGTTGGCTCTCACGTCATGACTGTGAGCCAGAAATAAAACCCAGTTGCAGGAGTTTGTATTTGTTACAAAGCAAATACACAATCCTGGTTTTTCCAAGATAACTCCAACCTCACAACAGAAGAACTGACAATTCCTCTAACACCCCTCTTGTGCATGTGTTAGACATTAGTAAAAAAAATATAGCTTCATAGAAGTTGTTGACGATGTCCTATTTTGCAGTACATTATGTTCATTGCTATCCTTATTTTAATTGCAAGTATAGGCTTAATTATTCCTGCTAAGTTCGTCCAATTAACTGACCTGGTCAGTGATAACAATGTTCTGATATGCAGTATGCATATAGTACATCTCAGAACATTGTTACCACTAATTAGGATTATCAATCACTACCTACACAAAATCAATAAAACCTTTACATTTTTAATAATGGCATCTAAATCTGGTCATACTGAAAAAGGTTTTTTTGGAAAGATATGCAGAACACTCCGTATTGATAAAGCAGCCTACACTAAAAAAAGTATAATGTTGGATCAATTAAAAAAGTTCTTCAGTTGGTTACATCTAATAAAATTAATTTAAGTGAACTAAATAAAATATAATGGGATGACAGTGGCGCAGTGGGTTGTGCTGTCACCACACAGCAAGACAGTTCTGGGTTCTTCTAACCCTTTGTGCAGAGTTTGCATGTTCTCCCCGTGTCTGCGTGGATTCTCTCCGGCTTCCTCCCACCTCCATAAACATGCGCTTCAGGTTAATTGGCCTGTCCTAAATTGACCGTAGGTGTGAGTGTGTGCATTTGTGTTTGTCTGTGTCTCTGTGTGGCTCTGTGTGTGCACTGACGTTGTGCCCGAGGTTTTCCCCACCTCACGCCCTCAGTCAGCTGGGATAGGCTCCAGCTCTGCGCAACCCGCCACAGCAAAACTAAGACTAGAACAAGACCGGTGGAGAACACAAAAGCATGACAGAGTAGCAGGCGGGTCAAGAGTCAAAATGGTTTAATCGGACATGCAGGGTTCAGGTATCAGGTAATCACTGCAACAGGCAAATGAATCAGACAAATGACAGGCGAATAGGCAAAATCCAGAAACCAGGCATGGTCAGGCACAGAGCAATCAAAAACCAAGCTGACAGATCAGACGAGGGGTTGGTAACAGGCTCGGTCTGGGGAACAGTCAGGATCAGAAGAAGGTCAAGGACAGGCAGGATACATACTGTAGGCTGGAGAGTCAGGGCAAACACTAAACAATCTGGCAGAGAGCTGAGGGCTAAACTGGATATATGAAGGCTGGAGGCTGATTGGACAGTAGCTGCAGGTGTGTGGAGAGAAGTCAGGTGAAGGGAATGAACTGATTACTAGTGAACCGGAGTAAGGCAGGATCTGGAAAGACATAACATGTTAGAATAAACAAAACCCAGCAAAATAAAATAGTACGCAGACATGACACGAAAAGTGGTTAGACAATGAATGAATGAATGAAAATATTTTTTTTTTCATTCATTTTCTCAAGCCGCTTAATCCGCTTATGCAGGTCGCAGAGGAGCTGGTGCCTATCCTGGCAGTCTCAGGGTCACATAGAAACAAACAATCACTCACGCACACACTCACGCACACACTCACTCCTATGGTCAATTTGGGACTGGCCAATCAACCTGAAGCGCATGCTTTTGGAGGTGGGAGGAAGCCAGAGAACCCGGAGAGAACCCACGCAGACATGGGGAGAGCAAGCACACTCCGCACAAAGCGGGACTTGAACCCGGGTCCGCCGTGTTGTGAGGCGCCAGCGCTACCCACTGCGCCACCGTGCCGCCCCAAATGAATGAAAAATGAAATTAAATGAAATTAAAATTAAATTATATTAAATTAGACCAAAATGCGACATTATAACTAGTTGGACTATCTCTGTCAGAATGTGATTCAAATAAAGACACCATATTATGTTAGGAGAGGTGGCAGTAGAGTTTCTGACTGGGTTGTTCAACAGGATCTTAGATAGTGAGAAGATGCCTGAGGAATGGAGGAGAAGTGTGCTGGTGCCCATTTTTAAGAACAAGTGAGACATGCAGAGTTGTGGCAACTACAGAGGAATAAAACTGATGAGCCATACAATGAAGTTATGGGAAAGAGTAGTGGAAGCTAGACTAAGCGCGGAAGTGAACATCTGTGAGCAGTATGGTTTCATGCCAAAAAAGAGCACTACAGATGCAGCATTTGCTTTGAGGATGTTGATAGAGAAGTACAGAGAAGGCCAAATGGAGCTGCACTGTGTTTTTGTAGATCTGGAGAAAGCTTATGACAGGGTGCCCAGAGAGGAACTGTGGTATTGTCTGAGGAAGTCTGGAGTGGCAGAGAAGTATGTTAGAGCGGTGCAAGACATGTATGAGGACTGCAAGACAGTGGTGAGGTGTGCTGTAGGTGTGCTGTAGGTGTGACAGAGGAGTTCAAGGTGGAGGTGGGACTGCATCAGGGAGCCCCTTCTTGTTTGCTATGGTGATGGACAGGCTGACAGACAAGGTTAGACAGGAATCTCCATGGACTATGATGTTTGCAGATGACATTATGATCTGCAGTGAGAGAAGGGAAGAGGTGGAGGAGACGCGAAAGGGGTGGAGGTTTGTCCTGGAAAGGAGAGGAATGAAGGCTAGCCACAGTAAGACAGAGTACATGTGTGTGAATGAGGGACCCAAGTGGAAGAGTGAGGTTACAGGGAGAAGAGATCAAGAATGTGGAGGATTTGAAGTACTTAGGGTCAACAGTCCAGAGCAATGGAGAGGGTGGAAAAGAGGTGAAGAAGCTTGTACAGGCAGGATGGAACGGGTGGAGAAAAGTGTCAGGTGTGATGTGTGATAGAAGAGTTTCAGCTAAAATGAAAGGAAAGGTGTACAAAACTGTGGTGAGACCAACGATGTTGTTTGGTCTAGAGACAGTGTCATTGAGGAAAAGACAGGAGGCAGAGCTGGAGGTAGCAGAGATGAAGATGCTGAGGTTCTCTCTGGGAGTGACCAGGAAGGATAGGATCAGGAATGAGTACATTAAAGGGACAGGACATGTTAGAGGTTTTGATAGATAAAGTCAGAGAGGCCAGACTGAGATGGTTTGGACATGTCCAGAGGAGAGATAGTGAATATATTGGTAGAATGGATGCTGAGTTTTGAACTGCCAGGCAGGAGGCCTAGAGGAAGACCAAAGAGGAGGTTTATGGATGTAATGAGGGAGGATATGAAGGTAGTTGGTGTGAGAGAAGAGGATGCAAAGGACAGGGTTAGATGGAGGCAATTGATTTGCTGTGGTGACCCCTGAAGGGAACAGTCGAAAGGAAAAGAAGAAGATGTTAGCATTGAGCTAGCCACCATTCGTCACTGTTGGACTTTGTGGAATTAATATTCTAAGGAACACCTTGTCTTTGTGTTTTCTTGATGTTCTGTTGACACACCCATTCACCTCGCAGGTAACCATTATATTTATAGAGTGAATCGCATCGCGGATTGCATTGTTTCTTATGGCTGCCAAGCGATGTTGGTCACCAGTGACGAATGACGCCCATGTGACTACTGAATGCGGAAGCTGCTGTGGCGCAATTTTTTTTCTGACCAAAGGGATAATGCTGCACATATGAAATTTATTTTTTCTTCTATTTTTCTTAATGATGAATAACATATATGTCACCTAAAATTAACTTTACTGTCCCTTCAGTGCTTCTGGGCGGACATCTAAATGAAAGAAACTTTGGTTTCACATTATTTACCTTCGACAGAGGAACAACCTGACAGCATAAAAACCGTAAACAAAACAACAACAACAAGTTGTCGTTCTCGACTATAAATTAGTTAAAAAACAGACTGAAAAATACTAATCAAGTTTATGTCATTTCACCGGACTTAACATCTGTCCACCACAAATTCTGGACACTTAGAAGCACTAGAAAACTGCTAAGAGCACATAATATCATGTTACTGTTCAAGAAATAAGGATAAAAACATGTCATCATATAATATGTATACATTTAGTTCCAATATCTGCTGTTAAACCATCCATCCATCCATCCATCTTCTACCGCTTATCCATAGTTGTGTCGTGGTGGCAGCAGTTTCAACAGGGAGTCCCAAACTTCCCTTTCCCCGGCCACATCTACCAGCTCTGACTTGGGGATCCCAAGGCGTACCCACAGCAGTGTTAAGATATCATCCATCCGCCTGGTCCTGGGTCTGCCCCGAGGTCTCTGTTAGATTAATGTACATATGTCTCCTCCCAGCTGGGCGTGCCAAGAACACGTCCCTAGGGAAGCACCCCTGAGGCATCTGCACTGAGATGATTTGGGCATTCGGTGCGGATGCTGTTGAATGTCAGTTGTAAATCAGGTGATTGCGTTCAATTCAGATTAGTTTACGGTAAACTTTTGCTCCTCATAATCTAATCCATCAGAAGGAGAAGAAAACACTTCATGGTACTCTAAACCAGTTTTTAAGCACATCCGATAACAGTCAAGTCGTCACGTTAAAGTGAACTTTATTTTAAAGTGTTGGATCATGCCAGTTGTGCTGTGAAGATGAGGTTGTGACTGACAGCAGGGCTAAATATCCAGTGTACTTATTTTTATCACTGATGTTTTCCTGTGATACATATAAGTTGATCCTATATATTTGGGGGCGGCAGTGGCTCAGCGATAGAGTGGACGTATTCCAACCAGACATTGACCAGACATCTGCGGTTCGATTCCCGCTCCTGCCAGATATCCGACATCCTCGGAGTGTGAGCTGATTGTGGGAGGTGTCAGCTCACCTCCCGGCCACTGCTGAGGCACCCTTGAACAAGGCGCCGTCCCCTTCCAAGTTGCTCAATTGGGGCGCTACCAGAAGTGGCCTCTCTTCACTCTGCCTACCCATGTACTGTTGTGTTGTGCTTACTAACTGCATGCTCACAGGCATGCAGTGTGTTGTGTGTTTCAGGGGCCACAACAGAACATCTCAGCGTATCAGGCTTTGTACCGCCTTTCATTATTTAACATTTGTCATGGCCAAGAAAGCAAATGCTGCACTAGCGGTATTGGTAAAACACATAAGGCATAATGACAGTGGTAGTGGCGACAATCGTCAATGACAACTCTGCCTATCATGGACAATAAGTCCTCCCACCCTCCTCTTCCTTCCCTCCAAAACACTGGTCCCCAACCTTTTTGCAACGTCAAACAATATTTTCATGGACCAAATGTGGCAGGTAAATGCAACAATATAAAATAGTACAAATAGCATAAAAACTGTTATTTTATAGCTTATTTTATAGCTTTCTCTTTCTTTGAACTCTTAACTTATTCTTCTCTTTCCTCAATGGCTCCGGTAATTTTCCAAAACAAAACAAAGCATCATTCAGAAGCAGATAATAAATAAAATGGAAATAATGTAAGTGACCTACGGACCAGTACAGGCTACAGCCCAGGGTTTTTAATCAAAATGTTATCTTAATGTGGCAAGGCGAGTGGGGTGAAGCAGTTGCTGACAACGCCACCTGGGGACTTTCACCCCAGGATATAAACAAGATTTACAAATAACCAGCTTCAAGTTGGACCCAGGCACACAGTTCGTAAAATTCCACAGGAAGAGAGTGATTTCCAATTATAAAAAAAAAGACTTTTATTAAACAGTTATTTTAAAATGAGTGACAGACTAAATCAATACTAATGAATTATTATAAAGAAGAATTAGTAAAAAAAGGGACAGGGCTGGGGCTTACCACGACAGCAGAAACAAAAAGGGGAGAGATCCAAAAAAACTACACTGCACCCGTGACACAGCAAACCAAAAAAAACGTGGATAAGGAACCACCACCAGGGCAACCGCTGGTGCTGAAGAGAGGCCTCAGCACCTGTCACAGAAAAAGAACACAAAATCAAGCAACCCTCACACACTATAACCAATGTCAGAAAACCCAAAATAAACTGTTCTAACATACAAATTATCCAAAAAGAGGAAAAACAAGATTACTAAACAATAAATCAAATATAACCCACCCAAACCATCACGCCCGAAGAGGAAGCGGAAAGGACGGAGAAGAGTCCGACCAGGTCTACTTATATGGAAACACCCGCTGATTGTCTGCCACCTGCCCCTCACGGTGGGGAGTGTAGCGCTATCCTGCCACATCTACCCCCAGATTTTGCATCGTCGGCCCGACGATGAGACAAAAGCTTGCAGATGCTAACACCAGGGCCTAAAAATGGCCATTTGGGCATTAGGCTGTGCTGGATTACCATGCTGGCCTGCAGGTAAGGGGAGATGGTGAAGATTGGAATGGTGGCCAGCTGTAGTGCGAGCAGTCCGACGCGGAACATGCTGACTGGTACTGGGTTGCTCTGAGGGGGACAAAGAATGAACAGATGGTACAATGCCCCTCGATGTAGGAAGGAAATGCACTTGAGCTGGCCTGAACCTGTGAATGGGATTCAGCAGAGGAACTGCTCGGACCCGCAGGAGGCAAGGGTGTTTCGGGTACCAAGAGCCACAAGTCACCATCACTGAGGGAGTCAGCCTCCACCTGTTCTGATCTGCAAGGTGAGTGGGCCCTAGGAGGGGCTGCTCGAGCCTCGGGGCCAAGAACAGCTTTCAACATGTCTCGATGGACTGTTCGGGCCTGGTGCAGGTTATGTACTGGAGCAACCATGTAGACTGCCCCTTGATTTTCCGGGGCTGTTAATACCTGGTGAACGACAGGACTCCAAATATCCTGGATTTTATGCCGACCCCTAGCACTGTGATCTTTTAGGTACACCAGCTGACCCACTGGTAATGGCGCCTCACGAACTCGCTGATCGTGGCACTCCTTCCGAGATGAGGTTCTCTACCAAACATCAGATAGAAAGGGGACTCTCCGGTACCCTGATGAGGGGTGGTATTGTATGAAAACAACACTTGAGGCAGACAGGAGACCCAGTCCCGTTTCCTGGAAGCTGGCAGAGTGCACAAAAGGTTATGGAGGGTTCGGTTGAACCACTCACACTGCCCATTGCCCGTCGGCTGGTACAGAGTAGTGCGAGATTTATCTACCTCATACAAACAGCAAAGCTGGTGAATCAGGGCACTCTCAAAGCTCCTACCCTGGTCTGAGTGCAAACGGCTCGGAACACCAAACTTGTAAAACCACTCAGTAAGAAGGGCCTGGGCCACAGTGGAGGCCCGTTGGTCCCATGTGGGGACAGCAACTGTGAACTTGCTAAAAACATCTGTCATAATCAGGACATTTTCAACACCGTTGGAGGAAGGCTCAAGCAGGGTGAAATCGACGGCCACAATTTCATTGGGTTCCGAGGCAAGCAAGTGACCCATGAAACTAACCTGTCGGTGGAGTACACCCTCCCTTTCAACCAAGCGGTCCCACTGATGCAACAGAGCCATCGCTGGCTTTGAAACCTGAGGTCTCTCGGTGGGAGTTGGCCTAGCCTGTCTCCGCCAAAACACAAGAACTTGCCTCCTGCAAGGCGTGGACATCAGCGGAGGAGTGAGATGGAAAAGCAGAGACAACACCCTGGGTTGCCACAACCCTCGGGTCTGAACGCGCTGCAAGCTGGAGGGCATTGGGGATTGACATGCCTGGCACCACACTCTCAGTCAAGCCAGAACCGGACAGATACTGCCGAGAAAGTGCGTCAGCGTTGCCATTACTGCGACCTGAACGATACTTGATATCAAAGTCAAACGCAGCCAGCTGAGCAGCCCAGCGGTGCTCAGTGGCTCCAAGCTTGGCAGACTGCAATTAGCTCAACGGGTTGTTATCAGTGAAAACCAGACACTTATGGCCCAACAGATATTCGCGAAACTTTTCGGTCATGACCCACTTCAACGTCAAAAATTCTAACTTCATGGAGCTGTAATTATCCATGTTGCGCTCAGTGGGCCTGAGGCCTTGGCTGGCATAAGCTACAGGCTGAACACCTCGGTCAGTCTCTTGGGAAAGCACTGCCCCAAGGCCACTGTGACTAGTGTCAACTTCCAAAATGAAAGGACGAGAGAAGTCGGCATGAGTCAAAACCGGGGCTGACACTAACCTTGACTTCAAGGCCTCAAAACTGGCCTCACACTGGGACGTCCAGGAAGCACCAAGAACCTGCTCAGACCTTTTTCTGGACTTTTTGCTGGTGAGCTCAGCCAGTAACTTATGCAGAGGACTGGCCAATTGGGCAAAACCCTCCACAAAACGCCGGTAGTAGCTGGTGAAACCCAAAAAGGAGCGCAGCTCGGAAACGTGACGGGGCGGTTCCCATTTGGACACAGCCTCAATCTTTTCGGGGTCTGTCGAGACACCCTCACTGGAAATGACATGGCCCAAGTACTTAACTTCTTTCTGGAAAAAGGTGCACTTCTCAAGTTTGGCCTTCAAGCCTTCCCTTTGAAGGCGATCGAGCACAACTTTCAACCGCTGCAGATGTTGGGACACGGAGGAAGAGAAGATGACAATATCATCAAGGTACAGGAGGAGAGACTGACCTTGCTGATCTCCAAACATTCTCTGCATCAGCCGCTGGAAAGTACTTGGGGCGTTACACAGTCCAAAAGGTATCCGATTGAACTCAAAAAGTCCGAATGGGGTACAAAAAGTGGTCTTGGGCTGATCTGGCTCCAACACTGGTACCTGGTTGTACCCACTTGGGAGGAGACGGTAGCTGTAGTCGGCCTCACCTCAGTTACCCCTGTGGGTAGACTGACAACTTGGGCGCTACTGAGAGCACCCAGACAGGTCCGTGGGTGCAAGAGAATATCAGTTGTCCCCACGTTGACCACCGGAATATAAGCCGTACCCCGGACAGCACTAACCAGACAGGGAGACACCAGCAACCCGTTTGGCAGACCAGAATCAGGGGGCTCAAACAGCACAGCCTGATCTGAAAAATGTGATGAGCAAGTGCTGGCCACTATCTTCATTACCCCACCAGGGATACGAAGAGCCCGCTTACCTTGCACCCTCACTGAGCCAGTAAGGTTTTCATGAACCTGGACTGCAGCCTGGTGACATTTCTGAAGGGCCTCAATGACTGGGCCAGGGGCTTGTAGCACCGAGGGTGCCTCGAACAGAGACCGGCCATAGGCCCCAAAAAGATCTTGATAACAACGTCTAATAACGTTCATCCCCAAGACTCCAGGGACTGAGAGCACAGCTATAGGGGGGTCCTTCACAACCAAGATCCCACAACGGGACATTACCTTGTCACAAAGGGTCACATCAAGCTCTAAATAGCCAACATATGGAATGGCTAAACCATTAGCTGCCCGGAGCTGCAACCAATGACTGCAAGCGATCATGGTCCCAAGGTGCAAAATGCTCCTGAAAAAAACTTTCAGTGATGGTGGAAACCATGGACCCAGTATCCACCAAACACAACACCGAGACATCGCCCATCAACACATTTACATATGGACAAGAGGACATTAAACCGGACAGTTTACTTTCCACAGAGCCTGGAGGAGCCCCCACCGAGCTGTGGCTCAAAAGCTCAGCGAGCTTCAGTTTTCCGGCTCCTGAGTGGACAATGCAGGCCTAGAAGGGTTAGAAGTCGGCCCAGTGACAGAATGAACACGAGCACGAGATGGAACACACTCCCCATCGCACTCACGGGCATACGCCCAGGCTGCTGACACCTGCGATATATGACAGACATATGACATATGCGACATATGACATATTGACAGAATTGTGTGACGTCCGACTTTGGGGTCAGGGGGCCTGCAAGGAAGCTACGGGTAAGCTGTGCGGGTAAGCTGGTTAAGCTGCTTTTGTTGACTCTTTAAAAGGTCCATCAGTTCAGCTAAGGAACGACTCTGGACGCTAAACTGCAACCCATGAGCGGACGGAAGAGAGCAGCTGCACCCACGAGAACCCCCAGGAAGACCCTCCCCCTCCCATCTAATGGCCTCCCCACGCACCTCTAGTAGTGAAGCAGAGGGCTGGCGCCGAACCATTTGTTTTAGTTCCTAATCTCCTCACGCGCTTCTCCCTCCAAATGGTCGATGATAAAGAGGGTCTGATCAGCAACAGAGAGGTGGCGGGCTCACATGCATGCCTGTATCTCATCAATCCACTCAGCTTTTTTTTTTTAAATGGAAATCACGTCTCTGTCCTTTTTAATTGTGGATCCTGCCGACAACGCCAGATGTGGCAAGGCGAGCGGGGTGAAGCAGTTGCTGACAACGCCACCTGGGGACTTTCACCCCAGGATATAAACAAGATTTACAAATAACCAGCTTCAAGTTGGACTAAGGCACACAGTTCGTAAAATTCCACAGGAAGAGAGTGATTTCCAATTATAAAAAAAAGACTTTTATTAAACAGTTATTTTAAAACGAGTGACAGACTAAATCAATACTAATGAATTATTACAAAGAAGAATTAGTAAAAAAAAAAAGGGACAGGGCTGGGGCTTACCATGACAGCAGTAACAAAAAGGGGAGAGATCCAAAAAAAAGTACACTGCACCCGTGACACAGCAAACCAAAAAAACGTGGATAAGGAACCACCACCAGGGGAACCGCTGCGGCTCTGGGCCCTCAGCACCTGTCAAAGAAAAAGAACACAATTAGAAACACAAAATCAAGAAACCCTCACACACTATAACCAATGTCAGAAAACCCAAAATAAACTGTTCTAACACACAAATTATCCAAAAAGAGGAAAAACAAGATTACTAAACAATAAATCAAATATAACCCACCCAAACTTATTAATAATAATTCAACGAAAGAAATAAATGAATAAACTCAAGAAATTGGGAAAGAGTCTGCCCCTCCAAATAAAACCACTCTCCAGAGGTAATGGCTCAGCGTCTATGAGGGGGTCGGGACACCCTCTCTTGGCTCACGTTGAAGACTTGGTGAATGCCGTATTGTTCGGCTTTGACCAAGTCTCTAGACGAGCCAAACCCCAGAGCAGACACACGGACGTAGGAGAAGAAGTACGACGAACGAAGAACCAAAACAGCAGTGAGGCTCACAGCGGCAATGACGGCCGCGCACTGCAAAATAATCAAATTAACCTAATTAAAATATGAATATAGGACATTACAAAATAACAAAAATTACAAATAAACATCTCCTACTGGAGAGCAGGATCAAGATGTCGCACGTGGCAGGAGGAGGAAGCCCGCAGCCCAGACTACATTAGCGATGGCTGGGAGGGAATCATAATTCATAATGCAACACAGACCATCAGCAGCTTGATATAAAAAGGCAGATAAATGGAGAGTCTAGCCTCTCTCAATAGTTTGGGTTCCAGAGCCCAAGATGTGGGTGGAGGTGAGCCTGACTATATCTAGTTGGTACCTCTCAACCTCCCTCACAAGCTCTGGTTCCTTTCCCCCCAGCGAGGTGACGTTCCATATCCCTCGAGCTAGACTCTTTGTCTGGGGATTGGGTCGTCGAGCCCCATGCTGACGACTGCCACCTGAAGGAGATGGACCTTGTCCGGCTGGACAATCGACCTCGAAGTCCCTCCTTGTGTTCGTTTTCTCTTGACTTGGACAATGGCAGGATCGTTGGTTAAATAAACAGGACACTTGATATTCCTCAAATCTTCGAAGTTTATTGAAGCAGAATATTCATGGGTACTTAGGCTTACAGAAGAATGCTCCCCGCAAAGTACAACAATGCAAAGCAACACATAAGCTTTTATATTTTATGGGCGTACACAACTATCTGACTCAGACAGCTGCTGTCTGCTGAAAAGTTTCAGTCTATCTTGACTCGCATATGATGTTCTTTTCTCATCCTTGAGCAGACCCAGATGCACAGTCATAATATAAAAAGTTTTCTGTTATCCTTGAACGCACTCGCTCAGCCCCCACCACGCAGAAAAGTCACCCCATGCCCTCAATGAACTTTATTACAGCACATAATTCCAACATTCCCCCTTTTGGACTCGAAAGAGTCCAACACTAATCAAAAGTACCTGCAGGGTCCTCCAGGTCAACGGGGCGCAGAGGAAGCAGAGGTTCCACTCGAACAAAGGTGTCACTCTGGCCGTCGATGGTGTATAGTTCAGTGATGTGGATGTGAAACATGGGACACCAGAGGGAGGTCTTGCACCATTTCCTCTGGAACACACTGGCTCGTCCGGACGCTGGTTGAGAGCGATGCTCGGGAACGCTGCACCATGACCGCTGGGGTCTCTTCGAGAGCTTAGGTCAATCGCTAAACGCAACAGCCCGCCCTCGGGTCGTTAGTGACTTTACACTACGTAGCCAGTTCATTGACGTGGAGGCTAAGGCTTTCGCCAGTTTTTCTTCCAATGTTCGATTCATTCTTTCCACCTTCCCTTGTGATTGTGGATGATATACGGACCCAAAAGTGTGTTTGAGACCCAGCATATGCTCTACCTGTTGCGGATGACAATTTTTGAAATGTGTCCCATTGTCAGATCTCACTTTTCTTGGAAACCCATGGGTGGGGATGTAATGATTAATCAGGCATTTTACTACAGAGGCTGACATCTCAGCTCTGCAAGGATATGCCTCTGGCCACCCTGAAAATGAATCAACAATAACCAACAGATATCTGTACCCATTTACTGTCACATTCATGTCAGTGAAATCCATGGAGATCACCTGACCTGGTCCAGTGACCTCTTGATGCTGGATTCCTGGGGGTTTCTTGGTGATTGGAAGAGGGTTATGTGGATTGCAAACACTGCAGTCCTGCAGTTCACTTTTAACAATTGTTCTCATGAATGGATGCCACCAGGTGCAGAGTCGTCTCAGTGTTTCATCTGCACCTACATGGCATGGTCCATGGGCTTCTTGAATCAACTTTTTGAGCTCATTTTGAGGTGGTATAGGTTTTCCATCTTTTTCCCAGATTCCTGGGTCATTCTTCACACCCCCTTTCACCTTCCACATACTCCTTTCCTCTGGGCTTGCTTTTTCTTGCCAACCGCTTATTGTCGAGATTGTTATCTCGTCCTTTGTTGATTCTTCCTTACTTATTATGAGTTGGAGAGATGCAGCGTACCCCGCCGCCCCCTTTGCTGCAGCATCCGCTGCAGAGTTTCCCTTGGAAATCAAATCATTCTTTTTAGAGTGTCCTTGACACTTCACCACTGCTACAGCTTCTGGCAGCATCAGTGCACGACGGAGGCGTTTAACGTCCTCCAAATGTTTTACTGGTTGCCCAGTCGCGGTGAGGAATCCGTTACATTCCCACTCACCTAGGGCACAATGTACAACTACATAAGCGTAAGCTGAATCAGTGAAAATATTTACATTCTTACCTTCCGCCCACTCCAGAGCTGCCGTCACCGCCACGATCTCTGCCCGCTGAGCCGGTTGTGATCCGCTTAGTTTATCTGCACAAAGTATGTCAAATGTTTCCAGGTTCTGCTGAATTACAGCATAACCTGATTGTAGTCCGTCAGCTCCCTTGAAACAACAACCGTCCGTAAACAGTATCATGTCAGGGTCTGTCAGTGGTTGTTCATGTAGGTCAGTTCTCAACTGTTTGTCTTGTCTGACTTTTTCTGTACAAAATGTGGTCCCCCTTCTATCAGTCCTTCTGCCATATTGGCACCGTCATGAATGAATGTGATATGTGGTTGAGTCAGTGTGGCTTCAATACGTCTCTGCCGGCCCCCCGTCATGGTAAAAAATTGGCTGGTGACGTATTGTACCGTGCTGTGGTTGCTTCTGATTGTCAGTGGGTGATGTAAGACTACGTGTGCTGTCTTCTGGATTAATCTAGCTAGCGCTGAGGCAAATTTGGAGCATGCAGCTTGTCGTTCCTAGTTGTCTAATGGTGTTGATACATACATGCATACATTCCGTTCTCCACTATCCTCCTTCTGAAAAAGCACAGCTGACAAGCTGGTCGTTTTTTCAGCCACATCAAGGAAGAACATCTTGTCATATCGAGGAACAGCCAATGAAGCAGCAGAGGCAAGACACGTCTTAAGGTGGTTAAAAGCTGCCTCCGCATCAACAGACCAGGACAACACTGCGGAGAGATTTCTCATACCCACAGCTTTAACCATTGCTCGCAATGGGGTCGCGCATTCAGCAAAATCAGCTACATGATGGTGAGAGTAATTACACAACCCTAAAAAGGCTAACATTTGCTTCACCGAGGTGGGGCAACCTTTAAACCGATTGCTGCAATACGATTCAAAAGACTGTGTGTGGCAGCAGGGCAAGAATGCTCGGAGGGAGCAGCCAGCAACAAATCATCAACATACTGGACCAGGAGAACATCGTCGGGCAGACACAGTGGTTTCAACAATTCTCGTAGATGGGCATTAAACGGGCCAGGAGAGATGACAAATCCTTTGGGTAAACGGTCATAAGCATATCTTTTGCCGTTCCATGTGAATGCAAAGTAGGGACGCATATCGGAATGGAGAGGGATACTAAAGAATGCGTTAGCCAAATCAATCACAGTAAAATGAGTGTGTGATGTGTTCAGGAGTGACAGGGCAGCATGTGGGTTCGGAACAGGAAGAGTTGGTTTGGTCACAGCGGCATTTATAGCTCGCAGGTCATGTACCATGCGGTATTTTCCGGTACCTTTCTTTTCCACTGGCAAAATGGGTGTATTGTATGGAGAGGAATCAATTGGAATAATGACCCCTGCCTGTAAAAGACCTTCTAATGTGGCAGTTACGCCCAACCGGCCTTCTTCCTTTACTGGATATTGTAGAACCCAAATAGGGCCTGTTGTCATGTCAAAACGAACAGGCGTGACGTCGCATCGCCCAGCATCCGTGGGACCTTGGGACCACAGGGATGTGGGGAGAGATGCCAACAATTGAGGAGCCAAATCACTATCTGTGGTCTCATGACCATGGTGTCTGTCCAAGGGACGATGCTCCAGAGTCGAGGGGCAAGAAAGGTGTGGTGAAAGAACACGGTACGAATCCAATGGTTTTGAATACAAAAGGTTTGGGTGGAGAGTGGAAATCCAATCATCGGTTTTGACGCACGCGAGAACAAAGGGGCCAAGATCTTTTTGCGTGTGTTTTGGAGACACAGCCAAGGAGACATGAGGAAAGCACAGAGGCATGGATGGGTCCGGAAGGTTATCCATCCTATACCACTCCTGCTGTTCCTTCGTCAGGGAGACAGCCCAAGCAACACCCTGGGGTCCCACATAAAGATCAGAAATTGAAAGATCCCAGGGACAGCCCTCCACCTCCTGGAAGGCTTCCCGGAATACAGCATCGTCCAAGCGGTCATAATACAAGGTGCAGTGCAAGTCATCAGAAACCAAGTCATATGGGCGCAGGTGTCGAATCCAAACGGACCAGTCGGTCCAAGTCTTTTCAACCTCTTTCCAACAAGAGGAATCAGTGTCCATGTGAGCCCAGGAGATGTCAGCAGAAGCACACACAATAGCATCAGGCAAAAAGATAGTATCCGGAGGTGGCAATGATACTTCTGCCTGGAGACACACTTTCGTGTGACCATCTGGAAAAGTCAGAAAAAGTCCATCTGGGGAGCATTTTATAAGAGGGCACAGTCTGCACATCAAATCTCGGCCCAGTAGGTTAGCTGGACTGGTTGGAGCCAAGATGTATGAATGTTCCAGTCTTTGATCATTTAGAGAAGTCATGATGGGAGTGGTCTTATGCAGGGAAATCACTTCACCCTTGAACCCAACCAAAGGTATAATGTCGTCTGTAACACAGGCGCCGGGAGGGAGCTGCTGAATGGTGGAATATTGTGCACAGGTATCAACCATAAAAGGAGTCGAAGCACCTCCCACGGTCAAGGTGACTATAGGCTCCTGCTGGCCTATGCTATTGGGTTCAGGGCATCTTCTTTGTGGGTACTGGCCACCAGGGGGCAGGTACTGCTGATTGGGTACTCTACCATGACTGTCAGAGCGGTGCTGTGGTCCTTGTATCGGAGTGGCCGGAACCTTCCTCTTTGACTCATTCGTAGGCGGAGCGGACAATCCTTAGCCCAATGTCCGAGCTCTCCGCAGCAAAAGCAAGTGTCCTGGTGTGGGCGGACACCACCCCAGAATGACACAGGTGTCTGGTAAAGCACTGCCCCCGTCTCAACCGGAGGAGGATGTGACACAGGGGAGGAGACAATGTCCTCCTTTTTCTTTAAGTCCTGTATCTGCATGTTAGTCAATTGGGATACAGCAGTTTTATGTTTGTCTATTTTTGATTCTTTGTCCTTGGCATGTCTCCTCAGAAAATGTCTCAGGCAGGAACACCACCGATCATCCGTCATGTCTGATTGGTCAGGAAGATTTTCCATGGCGGTGAGAACAGGTTTAGGCACGCCCTTCAAGATCGAAGCGCGCCAGACCGAACCATTAAAGTCACTCTCAGTATGCACAAAGCCTGTGCGTCGCTGATATTCCATTTTAGCTCTATCAATGAAATCGCCTGCCTCCTCTGACTCACCCGGAACAAAGACCATATCATGGACAGCACACCGTGGCAAGGGAAAGTGGGCAGCAAGAACCTCATCTAAACCTTCAAGTTCTACCGCAGTCAAAACATCTTCTTTGTCCATAACATTAAGGGTCGTGTCATGAAGGACACGTGGCAAGACTGACAATGGACATGCTTTAGTTAGCAAGAGAACATAGTCACCCACACACAATTCATGTCCCGAAGTCTCACGCTGCACGGCTGAAAACCAATGACGGCCCCCATCTTTTATAGATGGACGACTATGCATTAAGGCCTGTAAGTCACTCTGTCTAAACACCCGAGATCTACGCCCAGTGACGGGATCCACATGCTCCAGCAACGGAGCTTGCATGGAAACATCATTGGCCTTGGATTTATATCGAGTCATGGGGCATCCATTTGTGGAAGTGCACGCTGCTTTTGAAGCTTCAAGAGTGAGAGCGTCCACTCTATGCGTTAACTCATTGATGGTTTGTTGAAGGGATTCTGGTATTTCCACAGGAGGGGGCACAGCCTGCGCTGCTCTAGCCTGGCGGTCTGCCTTCTTTTCCGCTTCCCATACCTTCCGCTAAAGCTCGTCTCGCAGGGATCTAGATGCATCTCCCCTACGTCCCAATTCTGCCTTAAATTCCTGTAGTTTATATTTGAGGTCTATGTAATGTGGTGTTTTCAGAATGTGTTCAAATTCTTGTATGTATTTCTTTATTAGCTCTGTCACACATAGCGCCAAGTGCTCTAGCGGCTTCAGAAATTGGTTTGATCCTACCTTGGTCACCCATGTTTGGCGTGGTTTGCTCCATTGTTAAAGTTCCTTCCTGAACTCCGTAGACCGGGGCCTGGAGAAATGGCTTCTCCGGTTCTGTGTATGTGTCTGTGGTCTGGAGAAATGGTCCGTTGGGCTCAGCGTGGTGGCTCGTGGGGTGGCAGTCAGCATCTGGCGGAGCTCTGCATATGGGCTCAGAAGAAAAGGGTTTGTTTTAGACAGCAGTGGATCACACGCATTATTTTTCAGATAGGGTGGCGGGTCGGGATTACTCACTCTCTCCAACAATTTTACCTCCTTACGGCTTGCTTTTACCGTTCCTCCCATAGCCTGCAATCAGGCATTTGTCTTCACTGTCTCCACTTTTTCCCGGGCTTCTCTGGCTTTCCTTCCTGGAATACTTATTCTATTAGTAGTAGAGATCTTAGTATCCAATTCAGCTTGTTTTTTCATGCATGCTTTTTCAACGGCTTTCATTAAGCCAACCAATGATTTTTTAGAGTGTCTTGGAGGAAACCATCCCTTTTTACAGGAATCCTCAACCCAATCTTTCAGTTCAGATTCCGTCTTACTGCCGATCTTAGTGGGCAAACCCTTGGATGCCACTATAATTGCCAATTTTAATTGGTCTTCGAGTGGTGCACCATTAGGTTCGTCAGGAATGTCATCCCAATCGAACCACTCCTTCTCACAATCGAATTCGCCTTCCATTTCGAACTCTTTCAGGCCTTTTAATTTATCAGAATGCGGTGTCCCAGACAACCACGGTCCTGGACCGTTTCACTAATATTCCCAGACGAAAATCAAGCTCGAGCGCACAGGTCGGTCCCAGACACAACCTCTCAGTTAACTCTGTTTAAACGTAATAATTTATCAGACGTTTTGCCAATAGATCGCTCCTCACTGAATGAATACACGAACTCTTAGAGTAACCATTAGTTGGTTACTCTATTAGTTGGTAAAACAGCTGAGTCTAACGTCTTCAACCTCAACTGAGTGCTGTTACAGGAATTCAATATTGGGTAACCGCCCCTCCGGACGCCACCGGGCTGTAAAATTGCTTATCCAATGAACACAATTCTACTCAAAACAAAAGAGACGTCTCACCTAGTGCACCTAGTGAGTCCAGTTACTAATGAGGAATTACTACCCCCAATCGGGCCACCTCTTTGTCCAATTATTTCGAGGAACAATATCCACCGGGATTTTCAACCTTTTTGTGATCGGGCGCCACCGTCACAGGGCACGTTTAAACTGTTTTTATCTGACACGCCGGTACAGACAAGGCTTTCCAACCCGTTTAGGTGGGACACGCCGGAACCCACCAGGGCCTCTAACCCAGGACTCAAATAGGCCTTTTCTAAATTTCCAAATTAAAATAGAATCATCAGTGTCCGATATTAAACAGAATTAAACCATCAGTCGTCTATTTACGGAGTCAAATTGAAACAGGGAATGATCTGCCTTTACCTCCATGGACAGAGACAAGACCAAGAGGCAAAAGTCCTCTTACTATATTGAGCATCCAGTTCGGTGTTGTCTTGGTCCAAAGAGGGTTTGGTCAAGATCACGTCGGGGTCACAAATGAAGGAGATGGATCTTGTCCGGCTGGACGATCGACCTCAAAGTCCCTCCTCGTGTTCGTTTTCTCTTGACTTGGACAATGGCAGGATCGTTGGTTAAATAAACAGGATAGTTGATATTCCTCAAATCTTCGAAGTTTATTGAAGCAGAATATTCATGGGTACTTAGGCTTACAGGAGAATGCTAACTGCAAAGTACAACAATGCAAAGCAACACATAAGCTTTTATATTTTATGGGCGTACACAACTATCTGACTCAGACAGCTGCTGTCCGCATACGATGTTCTTTTCTCATCCTTGAGCAGACCCAGATGCACAGTCATAATATAGACAGTTTTCTGTTATCCTTGAACGCACTCGCTCAGCCCCCACCTCGCAGAAAAGTCACCCCATGCCCTCAATGAACTTTACTACAGCACATAATTCCAACACACCCAATCCACACTGCACCCGTCCCCTACGGTTTCCTCGGCGGGTGGTGAGTCCACCGGAGGTTGTGCCCACATCATCCTTTCGGGTGGAGCCCAGCCGGGCCTCGTGGGCAGAGGCCTGGACACCAGGTGCTCGCATACGAGCCCCAACCCCGGGCCTGGCTCCAGGGTGGGGCCCCGGTTGCGCCATACCGGGCGACATCACGGTCCTTGATATTTTAGCCATCATAGGGATTTTTGTACAGCTCTTCATCTGGCCCGTCACCCAAGACCTGTTTGCCAAGGGAGACCCTAGCGGGAGCATAAAGTCCCTGATAACATAGCTCCTGGGATCATTCGGGCACTCAAACTCCCCCACCGCAATAAGTTGGCAGCTCTCGGAGGAGCTGACCTTCCCTGTTTTTTAATGTTTCTTCTTAACGGAGCTATGTTATCTAGCGTTGATTTTAGGATGTGTGTCACAATATCTGTGAGAAATTCAATGCTTTGGCTAGTACTAGAATAGGGGTCAGGGGAGCATACTGACTCCACGGCTCAGGGGATTTTTTCTTCAGATTTAGTTATTACTGCATCAGTGTTGATCTTGTCAAAATGCTTTTATCCTGTTGGTTATTGTTAGGGCAAAGTCGAAAGTAACTAGGGACTGATCTGACAAGAAGCCGTTTTGTGGGAAAATAGTTAAGCGCTTTATATCGACACCGTGGGTAAGAATAAGATCAAGGGTGTGATTGTGCTTATGGGTAGGACCATCCGCCACCTGTGAGAAAACCAGAGAATCTAGCATAGACTTGAACCCAATGCAGTCATTCACACTGTCGAAATGAACATTGAAATCTCCCATTACTATAACCTTATCTTTGGTAGCAGCCACATTAGATAAAAATTCAGAAAATTCTATCAAAAAAGAGAAATGTGGTTCAGGAGGACAATATTCAATTACAAATTCAATAGAATCAGTTAATCCATTTGAGGACTGTAGCACATTCACGCTAAGGCTCTCAAGGGTAATGTAGCTAGACTCAGGTTTTGGTTTAAATGCTAAATTAGAGTTGTAAATGGCTGCCACGTTACCTCCTCATCCAGTATCACGCAGTATGTGAATGTTGAAATGGCTGGGAGGAGAAGCTTCATTAAGACTAACATACTCATCTTTATGTAGCAAGGTTTCTGTTAGTCCAAAAATGTCAATGCTGTGATCGGTTATTGGATAATTAACTAAAAGAGCCTTAGATAATAATGATGTAATTTTTAAAAGACCAAATTTAATTATTCAGGCCGCAATATGTCTGGGTACACATTTAATATGGATTAAGTTATTATGGTTAATCATGTAGCCGCAAGAGGGCACAAGCCAGTGTCTTATTGTGCCAGTCCCAAGCCCGGATAAATACAGAGGGTTGCGTCAGGAAGGGCATCCGGCGTAAAACTTTTGCCAAATCAAAGATGCGAATCAAACCTATGACTTCCATACCGGATCGGTCGAGGCCCGGGTTAACAACGACCGCCATCGGCGCTGTTGACCTACAGGGCGCCGGTGGAAATTGGATTACTGTTGGTCGAAGAAGGAGAGGAGGAAAGTGCGTTCGCACGAAGAAAGAGAAGAGGAGCGCCAAGAGTATAGGACTAAGAGTAGGGACGTTGAATGTTGGAACTATGACAGGAAAAGGTAGAGAGTTGGTTGACATGATGCAGAGGAGGAAGGTAGACATACTGTGTGTCCAGGAGACCAGTTGAAAGGTAGCAAGGCTAGAAGTTTAGGAGCAGGGTTCAAGTTGTTCTATCATGGTGTAGATGGGAAGAGAAATGGAGTAGGAGTTATCTTGAAGGAGGAGTTTGTTAGGAATGTCCTGGAGGTAAAAAGAATGTCGGATAGAGTGATGAGTCTGAAGCTAGAAATAGAAGGTGTGATGTTCAATGTTGTTAGTGGGTATGCCCCACAGGTAGGATGTGAGCTGGAGGAGAAGGAGAAATTCTGGTTGGACTTTGATGAAGTGACGCAGAGCATACCTAGAAGTGAGAGAGTTGTCATTGGTGCAGACTTCAATGGACATGTTGGTGCAGGTAACAGAGGTGATGAGGAAGTGATGGGCAGGTTTGGTATCCAGGAGAGGAACGCAGAAGGACAGATGGTAGTTGACTTTGCAAAAAGGATGGAAATGGCTGTAGTGAATATTTTCTTCCAGAAGAGGCAGGAACATAGGGTGACCTATAAGAGTGGTGGTAGGAGCACACAGGTAGACTACATCTTGTGTAGACGATGTAATCTGAAGAAGATCAGTGACTGTAGAGTAGTGGTAGGTGAGAGTGTAGCCAAACAGCATAGGATGGTGGTGTGTAGGATGACTCTGGTGGTGAGGAAGATGAAGAGGGCAAAGGCAGAGCAGAGGACGAAATGGTGGAAGCTAAAAAAGGAAGGGTATTGCAGACAGCTAGCCAGATCTTAAAAGTACATCAGAGTTCATTTGTGGTTTGTGAAAACAATGTGTGTCCACTCAAGACACAGTGAAAAAGGTTTACATTAAAAATATCTTGACCAAATTGAATTAGCCTTCCTTGCACTACCCATGTACTGTGCATTCGTGCGCAAAGCATGCATGTGCACGCGCGCACACACACACACACACACACACACAGAGCCTGGAGTTCACATTAAGCAAATTAACAATGATCCAGAACCTGGCCTGGACATCGTCAGTGAGGTATCTGGCAAGCACTGCTTCTCTCTGCTAATGTCTGTTGATATCTATTTTTAACTTGTCTCTTGTTTACCACTACACATAACAGATCAGAATTTTGTCTGTCAGTCAGTCGTCACATGCTCATATCAAGAGGTTTGCTTGTTAAGATTAGAACAGTGAATTTTTAAAAGGAAGGGTATTGCATGACCTTTAGGAAGGAGTTAAGACAGGCTCTGGGTGGTCAGGAGGTGCTTCCAGATGACTGGACAACTACAGCTAATGTGATCAGGGAGACAGGTAGGAGAGTATTTGGTGTGTCATCTGGAAGGAAAGTAGATAAGGAGACTTGGTGGTGGAATGAGGAGGTACAGGAGTGTATACAAAGAAAGAGGTTAGCTAAGAAGAAGTGGGACACTGAGAGGACTGAGGAGAGTAGACAGGAGTACAGGGAGATACAGCGTAAGGTGAAGGTAGAGGTAGCAAAGGCCAAACAAGAAGCTTATGATGACTTGTATGCTCGGTTGGACAGTAAGGAGGGAGAGACTGATCTATACAGGCTGGCAAGACAGAGAGACAGAGATGGGAAGGACGTGCAGCAGGTTAGGGTGATTAAGGATAGGAATGGAAGTCTATTGACAGGTGCCAGTAATGTGATGGGAAGATGGAAAGAGTACTTTGAAGAGTTGATGAACGTGGAAAATGAGAGAGAACAAAGACTAGAAGAGGTGACTGTTGTGGACCAGGATGTAGCAAAGATTAGCCAGGATGAAGTGAGGAGAGCACTGAAGAGGATGAAGAGTGGAAAGGCAGTCAGTCCTGATGATATACCTGTAGAGGTTTGGAAGTGTCTAGGTGAGGTGGCAGTAGAGTTTCTGACTGGGTTGTTCAACAGGATCTTAGATAGTGAGAAGGTGCCTGAGGAGTGGAGGAGAAGTGTGCTGGTGCCCATTTTTAAGAACAAGGGAGATGTGCAGAGTTGTGGCCACTACAGAGGAATAAAGCTGATGAGCCATACAATGAAGTTATGGGAAAGAGTAGTGGAAGCTAGACTAAGGGCAGAAGTGAGCATTTGTGAGCAGCAGTATGGTTTCATGCCAAAAAAAGTACTACAGATGCAGCATTTGCTTTGAGGATGTTGATAGAGAAGTACAGAGAAGGCCAGACGGAGCTGCATTGTGTTTTTGTAGATCTGGAGAAGCTTATGACAGGGTGCCCAGAGAGGAACTGTGGTATTGTATGCGGAAGTCTGGAGTGGCAGAGAAGTATTTTAGAGCGGTGCAGGACATGTATGAGGACTGTAAGACAGTGGTGAGGTGTGCTGTAGGGGTGACAGAGGAGTTCAAGGTGGAGGTGGGACTGCATCAGGGATCAGCTCTGAGCCCCTTTTTGTTCGCTATGGTGATGGACAGGCTGACAGACGAAGTTAGACAGGAATCTCCATGGACTATGATGTTTGCAGATGACATTGTGATCTGCAGTGAGAGTAGGGAAGAGGTGGAGGAGAAGCTAGAGAGCTGGAGGTTTGTCCCGGAAAGGAGAGGGATGAAGGTTAGCCGCAGTAAGACAGAGTACATGTGTGTGAATGAGAGGGACCCAAGTGGAAGAGTGAGGTTACAGGGAGAAGAGATCAAGAAGGTGGAGGATTTTAAGTAGTTGGGGTCAACAGTCCAGAGCAACGGAGAATGTGGAAAAGAGGTGAAGAAACGTGTGCAGGCAGGATGGAATGGGTGGAGAAAAGTGTCAGGTGTGATGTGTGATAGAAGAGTTTCAGCTAAAATGAAAGGAAAGGTGTACAAAACTGTGGTGAGACCAGCGATGTTGTTTGGTCTAGAGACAGTGTCACTGAGGAAAAGACAGGAGGCAGAGCTGGAGGTAGCAGAGATGAAGATGCTGAGGTTCTCTTTGGGAGTGACCAGGAAGGATAGGATCAGGAATGAGTACATCAGAGGGACAGCACATGTTAGAGGTTTTGGAGATAAAGTCAGAGAGGCCAGACTGAGATGGTTTGGACATGTCCAGAGGAGAGATAGTGAATATATTGGTAGAAGGATGCTGAGTTTTGAACTGCCAGGCAGGAGGCCTAGAGGAAGACCAAAGAGGAGGTTTATGGATGTAGTGAAAGAGGACATGAAGGTAGTTGGTGTGAGAGAAGAGGATGCAAAGGACAGGGTTAGATGGAGGCGGTTGATTCGCTGTGGCGACCCCTGAAGGGAAAAGCCGAAAGGAAAAGAAGTGTACTCCGACTGCTGTAAAATGTAGCCGCAAGAGGGCACAAGCCAGTGTCTTATTGTGCCGGTCCCAAGCCCGGATAAATATAGAGGCTTCACTCGAGAAGCAATCACTTCACTGGTTTTTGAACAACAACATCATCAGCATAGGCAGATAAAATAATGCTCTCTCTAACACCAGGTAAAATCTAACCGTCGATGCTTTTGCGGATTTTACAGAGGAGGGGTTCCAGGGAGAGTGCATAGAGCATCCCAGACAGAGCATAGCCCTGCCGAATGCCCGGTGCACTCTAAAGGGGGCACACAAACTGCCGTTAAACTTCAGTATACTCTCAACGTCACTGTACAACACCTGGATCATGGCAATAAAACCGGTGCTGAACCCAAACCCCTCCATAGTTTTCCAGAGGAAGCTGTGCTCAACACGGTCAAATGCCTTTTCCTGATCTAATGAAACAAGACCAGCATTTATACCCAATGATCTGGAAACCTCCAAAACATCTCGAATTAGGTAGACATTGTCTACCATGGACCTGCCGGGCACACAGTAGGTCTGATCCTGGTGGATGACCTGCTCCATAGCTTTCCTCAGTCTGGTAGCCAAAGCCTTGGACAGAATCTTGTAATCCGTGTAGAGCAGTGACACAGGGCGCCAGTTCTTGATGTTCTGCAGATTGCCTTTTTTAGGCAGGAGGGCAATGACAGCCCTCTGGCAGGACAGTGGCAAAGGGCCCGAGGCCAGACTTTCATTGAACACTTCTAGCATATCACGTGCTATAATGTCCCAGAAGGCTTTATAAAATTTGACCGTCAGACCATCAATCCCCAGAGATCGTCGTCCCTGCATGTTCTGCAGGGCAGTGTGGAGCTCCTCTAACTCCAGTGGCCGGTCGAGTTGTGAATTTGTCTCCGTGGAGACCTGAGGTAGCTCTGCACAGAACTCCTCTAACAGTGGCTGGTTTTCTCGGTATTCACTGTCATACAAAGATGAATAAAAACTCACAGCTCGCCTTCTGATCTGTCCAGGCTCTGTCAGCTCCTGTCCTGTGTCAGACAACAGGGAGTGGATCACGTTGGTCTGTCCATGCTTCTTCTCCAGGCCGAAGAAGAAGCTAGAGGGATCATCCATCTCTGTGATGTTTTGCACCCTGGATCGGACCAGTGCACCTTGTACTTTAGTATCTAACAGGTTGGCTAAAGCCATTCTTTTGGACTTGAGGATTTCAGTACACCTCTGATTTCCTGTGGAAGCGCTTGACTCTAACTCCACGATCTCAGCCTCCAGGTCTTTCATAGACCGGCAGGTATCACATGTAACGTTCAGAGTATACTGCTGGCACAGGAGTTTTATCTCTGTTTTGCCATAGTCCCACCTAAGAGAGGTGCCTAAGAGAGGTAAAATCAGCTTTTCTAAGTCTAAAAGTGCTCCAAAAATAGCTTAAAATCTTTCTAAAGCCTTTGTCTAAACCTAAAGTTGAATTAAAATGCCAGTATGCACTCCTAGGTAAAATATTTCTCATCACAACGCGACATAAAACCAAAGAATGATCAGTAAAAGCAGCTGGCATTATATAACAGTCTTTAAAAACATTGAAATGGTGTTTAAAACAGTAAAAACGGTCCAGCCTGGCTAGAGACACCCCACCTTCTTTTAGGTGGGACCAAGTGTACTGTCGGCAGTCTGGATGCATCCTCCTCCACACATCCACCAGGCCATGAGAAGAGACCAGCCGTTTCAGAGTGTGTTGGGATGCTGGGTGAGGCTCCACATGATTAAGGTCTAAAATCCCGTCCTCAGTACAGTTAAAATCCCCACCCAAGAGTAAAGTCTTCTGAGCCACAGCAATCCAGTTTAGCTTGTATTTTTTCTAAAAAGCTATTCCTCTCTGCACCGTTTGTTGGAGTATAAATATTCACAAAAACCAGGGTGCAGTGTTCGAAATGTACCTTCGCGAAGAAACACCTCCCCTTTACGACATGCTCGACTTCCAGAGATGTTGGGTTAAAACTTCTAGAGAACAGGAAGCCCACTCCACCACTCAGCGTGGTGTTATGGCTCAGGACCACCTGTCCTTCCCACTCTTTCGTCCAGTCCACCTCATTGTTCTCATCACTGTGTGTTTCTTGTAAAAACAGAACGTCAATAGTTTTCCTCTTTGCTGTGTCAAAAACTAGTGCCCTTTTTCTTTCTTCTCTGGCTCCATTTACGTTTAATGTCCCCACTCTAAAATAATCCATGATGAGGGAAAAGTTAAAAGAACAAAATTAAAGACTAAGTTGTTTACGGACTTTACTCATTTTCTTTTTGAGTCGGTATATCTTTTGGTCACTGAGTTCTGATGTGTCTCTGTTTCTAATAAGTTGTTTTGCCGAATTATAAAAGATTTCTTTATCAGGAAAAACTTGTTCCAGATTCAGACCTTTCATGCCTTTAGTTTGTTGTAAAAACAATTTAAACATCTTTTCAGGGTACAAGTCACGCTGGCAGTGACTGGAGTGTGAGATAGTTCACTGCAATCAGACATACAATCATCACTGTCACTGCTGTTTTGAACACTCGGCGCGACCTCAAGCCGGCCAGTTTTACAACCGGTAGAAAAAGTTAAAACATTCTTCTGATTACCGCGCCGCCTAGTAGGAGCAGGAATCCATTCAGACTCATGCTCGTCTGTGACAGCTTCAGTACCTGTCTGGTTTCCTGTCTCAACATTCTCATTTTTATCACGAGTCTCCCTCCTATTCTCACCCACTGCACCTGTCACCAGCTTAGTCTCACCTAGTGTATTTTTCTCACCCAGTTCACCTTCCACCTCCATATCTCGCCCAGTTCACTCACTACCTCTCCAATCTCACCCTGTTCACCTGTCAGCTCAACATTCTCACGTATCACAACGTCACCCATCTCACAGACACCACCCCACTCTCACCCATCGCTCCACCTGCTCTCTCAGCCACCCTACCGCCATCCTCACTTGTCCCACCTCCACTCTGCCCCCTCACCTCGACGATATTACTGGTTATCACTGCTCCTACCTGCACCTGACTCTCAATCTCGCTCTTCGGAGCATCTCCCTTTTCCGCGTTCCCAATGCTTCGGCGATGCATTGGGAACGCATCCCAACGCAAAGACAAGGACCTGTCGTTCGTCAAAATACCCTCTGGGAAGGTATCGCGCTAAAAATGCTAACACGCTAGCCCGTCAAGGGGATTGTCCGTATTATGTTAGCATTGAGCTAACCGCATCTAACTGCAGTTGTTATTAAATTCACAGTGAATTTATTTGAAAGTGGCGTCTTTTTGCTGTTCTGTTGACACAACCGTTCATCGCGCAGGTAACCATGATACTTTTGGTGTAAATCGTGTCTAGAGCTGCATTGTTTCTTATGGGTGTCAAGCTATGTTGGGTGCCAGTGACGTATGACGCCCACGTGACCACTGAAAGCGGAAGCTGCTGCGGTGCAGATTTTAAGCTTTTTTGACAAAACGGATGATGCTACACACATAAAATTTATATTTTCTTCTATTTTTCATGATGATGAATAACACAAATGTCACTTAAAATTAACTTTACTGTCCCTTTAACAATATATTTGGTCCAGTCAGATGTGGAGCTTTAACAGTTAAGTTTTTAATCTTTGAGACTCCTTGACAGTGACCGACTCTAGGCCCGAGCTGGGCTAGCAGCCGTAGCTTCAACTGCACGGAGCACCTGAGAGTCTTGTAGCTGCAGCAGGCCAAGGCGGAAAAGGAGCTGCCGACACCGAGTCAGAATGGGTGCCGCAGACAGTAAAGCCAAGAGAAAGCAGCAGCGAAGCGAGGCCAGCAACACAGGCAAGAGGACACAGTCAAAACAGCGAAAACTAGCAGAGCAAAGGCAAAGCAGGGCAAAGCAGCATCCACGCAGCAACAAGCTATGATGTTCTTACAATAACTTAGCGCCGCTGGAACTCCCCAGCAACACACCCGGTCCTCACAGCCCCTGCTACAAATAAAGAATTAACTTTAGTGAGATCTGGAGGAATAGTGGAGGAGCAGAAGAAAAGCACAGGCTTGTCATCAGTCATACCTACCAGTCAGGCCCTCGTAAGAGCTCACCCCGAGGGAGAGGGAGAGGAGAAAGGCGAGCGCGTCATAGAAGGTGCTGTACGACGGCGATATCTAGAGCCGCAGACTGTAATGGTGTCTAAAAGCAAACCCAACCAGGCAAATCAGTGCAACAATATTAAATGGGCATTACTAGCAGCCACTGCCAACATACCTGCACAGGTAACAGCGAGAGGGAGGGAACGACAGGACCCGGAAGTGACAAGGACGGCCGGAACAAGAGAGAGGGGAGGCCGCCAACACTCCCTTTTATAGAGTGCCACCATGAGGTCATTGGCTGACAGTGACTCTACACAGCAGCTCATAATTAAACAGATGAGACACATCATCCTGCCACAATCATATACACTGCCCGGCCAAAAAAAAAGTCACTGTTTGGGTTTCAATAAGCTAATTGCAGTGTTATGATCAGGGGTTGCTTTGGTTGGTCAAGTCTAGTCTAAGCAATAGTATTCAGCAAAAAAATTAAGTCAGCTGAGTATCTGAATGTACTGAATGACCAGGCAATCCTATAAATTGATTTTTTCTCCCGGATGGCACGATCACATTCCAGGACAACAATGCCAAAATTTATCGAACTCTAATCGTGAAAGAGTGGTCCAGGGAGCGTGAGGAATCATTTTGACACATCATTTGGCCCCCACAGTCCTGAGCTTAATGCAATTCTGGACAGAAATAAATTCTGTGACATTGTGCGAAGTTGGGGCGGTGGCACAGTGGGTAGCGCCATCGCCTCACTGTGCCACCAGTCCCGCTCTGTGCGGAGTTTGCATGCTCTTTCTGTGTCTGTGTGGGTTCGCTCGGGGTTCTTCGGCTTCCTCCCACCTCCTAAAGCATGCACTTTAGGTTGATTGGCCGGTCCCAAATTGACCGTAGGAGTGAGTGTGTGCGTGCGTGATTGTTTGTTTCTATGTGGCTCTGCGGTACACTGGCGTCGTGCCCGGAGTGTCCCCCGCCTCATGCCCTGAGACTGCCGGGATAGGCACTGGCTCCCCCGCGACCTGCGTAAGCGGATTAAGCAGGTTGAGAAAATGAAGGAATGAATGTGCGAAGTTGTTGAAACAATGCGCACCGCAATCAAAGCTACAGGCAGTCCCATAAAATATTAGAGTGTGACTGTTTTTTTGGCCGGGTAGTGTATAATAGCCCATCCAATGGTACTCAGGAAGCAATCATTTCATTAGATGCGGAAAAGATTTTTGATCGCATAGAATGGTCATACCTTTTCGACACAATCAAAAAGTTTGGCCTAGGAGATAATTTTTTATCCTGGATCAAGTTGCTTTACTCAAATCCACAAGATTCAGTTAGTTACATGGTCAAATTATTTTCCTCTATATCGCTCAACAAGGCAAGGATGCCCGCTAAGCCCCCTTTTATTTGCTTTGATTATTGAGCCTCTCGCAATTGCTATTCGTTATAATATGTCTATTGTAGGAATACAATGCCATGGTCTGGTTGCAAAAGTCTCACTCTATGCTGATGACCTGCTTTTTTATATTTCAAATCTTCATACTTCTATTCCTGCTGCTTTGCGTTTACTTTCAGACTTTGGACAACTCTCAGGATATAAATTAAATTAAATTAAACCTGAGTAAAAGTGAGCTATTTCCTATTAATTTGGTTGCAACAGACCTCCTTTTACAATTATTTCTCTTTAAAGTTGTTGATACCTGTTTTACGTATCTGGGAATTTAGGTTACACACAAACAAGATCATTTATTTGAAACTAATTTTTTTCCACTTTTATCAAAATTTAAAGCAGATTGTGAGTGATGGTCGATACTCAAACTGTCGTTAATGGCATGCGTTAATTGTATAAAAATGAATGTTCTTCCCAGTTTTCTTTATCTCTTCCAGTGTCTCCTAGTTTTTCTTATTAGCTCTTTCTTTAAACAAATAGATTCTCTCATTTCAGACTTTCTGTGGGATAAGAAAACTCCCCTTTTGTCCAGGAAGTATTTACAACGGCCAAAGCAATTTGGGGGGATGGCTTTACCTAACCTCAGAGTTTACTACTTGGCCTCCAATATTAGAGTTTTTCTTTACTCGCTCCAAAACAGCGCTTCCCCTTTACCTGACTGGCTTGTTATGAAAGCAAACTCTGTACAACCTGTCTCTCTCAGGGCACTTCTGTATTCACCAATTACACAAAAAATATTATAGTGAAGACCTCTCTTAAGATTTGGACCCAGCTGAGGCGCTACTTCGATTTGCAGCTCTTCTCTCATGCTCCCCTAGCAGCAAACTACGCCTTTATGCCTTCTTTCACAGACAAAACCTTCATTGCCTCGTCAAAACTTGGTATTCAGACTTTTAAAGACTTCTTTATTGATTATATTTTTGCCACTTACCAACAACTTACAGTGAAATATACTCTCACTCCCCAATACTTTTTCAGATATTTACAGGTCCGTAGCTTTGGTCGAAGTAACTTCCCTACTTTTCCTAGTTTATTTGAGGACTCTGACCTAGATGCTTTGCTCTTGCCTATTTCTAAGTTGAAAGGTTCCATTTCAGTTCTCTATAATTGATTAAACCTGATGAGAATAAAATCTAAGTTCAATCAGGACCCTTTGGGAGGGAGATAAAGGGGAGCCTATATCTGATGAGCTTTGGTCATGAATCTTAATACGGGTGCATAAATCTTCTATTTGTGTAAAGCACTCTCTTATGCAATGTAAACTTGTTCGTGTTTATTACACCAAGGCCTGCTTATCTAACATGTACAGCTCTGTAGCTCCAATTTGTGACAGGTGCCATCAGTCACCTGCTGACCTTATGCATATTGTCACGGGGTTGAACACGACTGGCAAGGGGAACCCAAAAGCATGACAGAGTAGCGGGCAGTGCAGCGGGCTCTCCCTCACTGGTTTGATCCTAGACGCATGAAATGTGGGGTGTATCCTCATGGAACGGGGCAGTCGCAGACGAACAGCCACTGAGTTGATGATTTTAGAGATAGGGAATGGCCCCACGAACCAAGGACCCAGCTTCCTAGATTCAACACGTAGAGGAAGATAGCGTGTTGACAACCAGACCCGTTGACCCAATGTGTATAGTGGAGCAGGGGTGTGTCTCTGGTTGGCGGACCGCCTGTACCGATCCAATGAACGGAGTAAGTACCTCCACTTCGCAGGTAATGGCACCAATGACACAGGAAGCAGGAAGAATTTCTTTGGGCAAAGCTGGGGAATTGTCTGACTGGAACTGGCGAGAGAGTGTGTCAGGTTTAATGTTCTTAGATCCTGGTCGGTAGGAAAGACAAAAGTTAAACCGGTTAAAAAATAAAGCCCACCTGGCCTGCCGGGAGTTACGCCTCTTGGCAGACCGAATGTACTCCAAATTCTTATGGTCAGTCCAAACAATGAACGGCTGTTCTGCCCCTTCCAAACAGTGCCTCCACTCCTCAAGTGCCAGTTTTACAGCAACCAGTTCCCGGTTACCAATATCATAATTTCTCTCTGCGGGCGACAACCTGCAGGAGAAGAAGGCACAGGGATGGATCTTGTGATCCTCGGCTGACCGCTGAGAAAGCACCACTCCCACTCCGGAATCTGAGGCATCCATCTCCACAATGAACTGCTGAGTGGGGCCTGGAAGAGTCAGAATGGGAGCAGAGGCAAATCTGGCCTTAAACTCCCTAAAAGCCTCCCAGGAGGTCTGAGGTCTGAGGTCTCATTCCCAGGAATGAGACCTCAGACATGGAACTCGCACTTCTCAGCCTTAACGAAAAGCTGATTGTCCAACAGACGTGGCAATACCTGCCATACATGAACAATATGATCCTGTCTGGACTTGGAAAAAATGAGAATGTCATCCAGATACACAAATACACAGATATTAAGAAAACCCCTCAACACATTGTTAACCAGACATTGAAATACAGCAGGTGCATTAGTAAGACCAAAAGGCATGACCAAATACTCATCATATCCACTTGGAGTATTGAAGTCCGTCTTCCACTCATCCCCTACCCTGATGCGAACAAGATGATTAGCGTTCCTTAAATCCAACTTAGTGAAAATGGTTGCCTCCTGCAATACCTCATGAGCGGACGAGATGAGTGGAAGTGGATACCAATTCTTGACAGTTATTTCGTTGATACCCCTGTAATCAATACAGGGTCGTAAAAGTTTTACCCTTCTTCTCAACAAAGAAAAACCCTGCACCAGCTGGTGAGGATTAGGGGCGAATGAGACCTGCAGTCAATGAGTCCTGGATAGAATAGAAATAGAAATAAAATAGAAAGCCTTTTATTGTCACTATACATGGTATAATGAGATTTGAGCAATTCCTTGCAGTGCAATAATTTACAGTAGAAAAGAGTAAGAATAAATACAAATACAAGTATATACAGTCGTTATGCTTCTGATTGTTTACAGGTGTTTACATCAAATTCACAAGAAGCACCATGCCCAGCACGGTGTATTGCATGTGCCCGATTGAGGAATTTCAAAGTATGTGTGTGTGTGTGTGTGTGTGTGTGTGTGTGTTGGGGGGGGGGGGTATCAATGGGTGTTTGAGTTTAGATGTGTGATGGCTTTCGGAAAGAAGCTGTTGTGGAACCTGTTAGTCCTTGATTTGATGGACCTGTATCGTCTGCCTGAGGGCAGAAGGTCAAACAGGCCTGAACCGGGGTGGGATTCGTCCTTTACAATGTTCATCGCTCTGCTGAGGCAGCGGTAGGAGTAGATCTCCGACAGGGAAGGCAGAGAGCAGCCAATGATCTTCTCATCCGCCTTCACGACTCTCTGGAGCCTCTTCCTGTTCGCCATGCTGCAGCTGCCATACCATACTGTGATGCAGTAGGTCAGCAGGCTTTGGACTGATGCGCTGTAGAAGGCCAGCAGCAGGGAGGGGTTCAGGTTGTATTTTTTTAGAACCCTCAGGAGGTGGAGCCGCTGCAGTGCCTTCTTGATGATGGCATTGGTGCTGTCTGACTAGGAGACATCGGAGGAGATGAGGACGCCAAGGAACCGGAAGGCTTGGATCCTCTCTACACAATCACCGTCGATGTAAAGTTGGGCTGGGTCAGTGCTGAGCCTCCTGAAGTCGATGATGACTTCTTTTGTTTTGCTGGTGTTCAGAGCCAGGTTATGTTCTGAACACCAGGCTACCAACTCCCGGACCTTCTCTCTGTAGGCTGTCTCGTCACCTCCAGAGATGAGACCGACCACTGTGGTGTCGTCAGCAAACTTGACTATCAAGTTGTTGTCGTGGGTCGGGCGGCAGTCGTGGGTGTAGAGACAGTACAAGAGGGGGCTCAGCACGCAGCCCTGTGGGGAGCCGGTGCTCAGTGTGCGTGTGGTGGAGAGGTGGGGGCCGAGTCTCACAGTCTGGGGTCGGTTTGTGAGGAAATCCTTTTTCCAGGCACACGTGAGAGGGGAGAGACCAAGGTTGAAGAGTTTATTGTTGAGAATGTCCGGGATTATAGTGTTGAATGCAGAACTATAATCCACGAACAGCATGCGGACATAGCTCTGCTGCTGCTCCAGGTGTGACAGCGCTGAATGGAGGGCTATGGCGATGGCGTCCTCAATGGATCTGTTAGCCCAGTAAGCAAACTGGTGTGTGTCGAATCCAGATGGAAGGAAGTCCTTGATGTGCTGGAGGACCAATTTCTCGAAGCACTTTGATTACCGGGGAGAGGGCTACAGGGCGATAGTCGTTTAGTGTGGTGGCTGGAGTCTTTTTGGGTACCGGGATAATTATTGTGGATTTTAGACAGGGTGGGATGACAGCTTGGGTCAGGGAGAGGTTGAATATCTTTGTGAAGATGGGTGAGCTGGGAGGCACACGCTTTTAGCACTTTGCCTGGAACTCCATCCGGGCCAGCAGCCTTCTTGGAGTTCACTGCCAGGAGCACCCGTCTGACCTCATGCTTGCTGACGGTGAGTGTGCGGGAACTGGGTGGAGGAGGGGGTAGGACAGGGGCTGAGGGGTAGTGTTGTGGCTTGTGTTGTGGCTGAGGAGTACTGTTGTGACCGTCAAAGCGGGCAAAGAAGCAGTTCAGGTTCTGCGCAGTATCTTAGCTGTTCCGAGGACTGAGCTCTTCTGGACTGAGGCTTCAGATGTTGTTCCAGGAATCTGCTGGAGCCACTCTTCCAGTTTGGGGGTCACTGCCCCAAGTGCTCCTACTACCACGGGGACCACATTAACCTTGACCTTCCACATCTGTTCCAGCTGTTCTTTCAACCCTTGATACTTCTCAATCTTTTCGTGTTCCTTCTTCCTGATGTTGGCGTCAGCTGGAATCGCCACATCTATCACCACTGCTCTCTTCTGCTCTTTGTCCACCACCACTATGTCCGGTTTGTTAGCCAGCAGCTATTTGTCAGTCTGGAAGCTGAAGTCCCACAGGATCTTAGCGTTGTCTTTCTCAACCACCTTTGGTGGTATGTCCCATTGGGATTTGGGTACTTCTAGTCCATACTGGGTACAGATGTTCCTGTACACTATCACGGCTACTTGGTTGTGCCTTTCCATGTATGCTGAGTTGGCAAGCATCTTACACCCCGCTACCACATGCTGGACCGACTCTGGGGCTTCTTTACATAGCCTGCACCTTGGGTCAGATCTACTGTGGTAGATATTGGCCTCTATTGCTCTTGTACTTAGGGCCTGTTCTTGTGCTGCCATGATCAGTGCCTCTGTGCTGTCTGTCAGTCCAGCTTTATTCAGCCATTGGTAAGTCTTCTTGATATCAGCCACTTCCTCTATCTGACGGTGGTACATGCCGTGTAGGGGCTTGTCCCTCCATGTTGTCTCCTCCTCCTCTTCCTCCTCAGGTTTCTGCTGTCTAAGGCATTCACTGAGCAGTTCATCTGTTGGGGCCATCTTCCTGATGTACTCTTGGATTTTCGATGTCTCATCCTGGACAGTGGCCACTAGATGCTCACTAGTCCTCGGCCTCCCTCTTTTCGCTTAGTGTACAGCCTCAGGGTGCTGGACTTGGGGTGAAACCCTCCATGCATGGTGAGGAGCTTTCTAGTCTTGATATCTGTGGCTTCTATCTCCTCCTTTGGCCAGCTTATGATCCCAGCAGGGTATCTGATGACCGGCAGTGCATTCATGTTGATGGCTCGGACCTTGTTCTTGCCATTCAGCTGACTTCTCAAGACTTGCCTTACTCTCTGGAGGTATTTGGCTGTGGATGACTTCCTTGCGGCCTCCTCATGATTGCCATTAGCCTGTGGGATTCCAAGGTATTTGTAGCTGTCCTTGATGTCTTCTATCCTGCCCCCTGGTAGGTCAACCCCTTCAGTTCTGATCATCTTGCCTCTTCTTGATACCATCCGGCCACATTTGTCTAATCCGAATGACATCCCTATGCCGTCGCTGTAGATCCTGGTGGTGTGGATCAGTGAGTCAATTTCTAGCTCATTCCTGGCATACAGCTTGATGTCATCCATGTAGAGGAGATGGCTGATTGTTGTCCCGCTTCGGTATCCGTAGCCACTCTTCGTGATGATGTGACTGAGGGGGTTCAGGCCTATGCAGCAGTGGTGATAGTGCATCCCCTTGGTATATGCCGCACTTGGGCAATTGGCTTGGAGTTAGTCTCCAGGGTTGTCTTCCACATTCCCATTGAGTTCTTGATGAAGGCTCTTAGTGTCCTGTTGATCTTATACAGTTCCAGACATTCCAGTATCCACGTGTGTGGCATTTAGTCATAGGCTTTCTGGTAATCTATCCAGGCGGTGCACAAGTTGGTCTGCCTATTCTTACAGTCTCTGTGTACTGCTCTGTCTACCAGTAGCTGGTGCTTGGCTCCCCTGGTGTTGCTACCAATTCCTTTATGTGCCCCGCTCATATATTGATCCATGTGCCTACTCATCTTAGCCACCATGATGCCTGACAGGAGCTTCCATGTTGTACAGAGACAGGTTATTGGCCGGTAGTTGGATGGGGTAGATCCCTTTTGTGGGTCTTTCATGAGGACTGTCCTGCCTTCTGGGTGCGTCCCATCCCTTAGCAGCTGACCAACTCTTCATCTTTGACACTCTTTCTTGGATGTCTGCCATTGAGATGGTTACTGGTTCTTGTTCTGGGAGGCAGCTGTGGTCAGTCCTCAGGTCCACTAGCCACTGGGCATCGGTGTTGTGTGATGCTTCTCTTTCCCATATGCCCTTCCAGTATTTTTCCACCTCAGCTCTTGGTGGGTCTGACTGGATGCTATTTCCTTGCCATTGTGAGTACACCGCCATGTGCCCGCCATGTCTGGGGTTCGAAACCACGCCCTCCTGCATTCCAGGCCACGCCCCTCCTGACTGGATAGTGTTTGTCCCGACCGGGATTCGAACCCACAACCTCCTGCTTTCAAGTCAGTGGATGGAGGTTGTTTGGAGGGGAGTTGAGGGTTTTTGTTGTTGTTCTTTATTCTGTTTTTTCTTTGAGTTTTTTTTTGTCTTGTTTTGTTTTTTGTTTTTTCTTCTTTTTTCCTTTTTTCTTTTTATAGGATTACACAACATAGTTTATGTTTTACACTGTTAATGATTTGTATAATTGGGCAACTCCTGAAGAAAACCTCCTGAAGAAAACCTGATAAATAAAGTTTTGAAAAGAAAAAAAAAGATATTGAGAACCACAGATCACTTTGGGGGAAGACATTTCAAATACAGTGTAGTTGGACATCTGGCAGCCGAATGACATGAATTAAAAAAATAATATGGGACCTTTAAGTTTTGATGTCCAGTTGCTTTCCTCTGGATTTGAAATTAATTAATTTTACATGAATCAACTTTAAACGGTCGGGGGACAGACAGTCTCTATAGTGTGTACAGGAGGTGACAGTACAGTGGCTGATCGTTCTAGGAGCGCAGAGACTTGTGTAAGACTGCAAATCTGCATCTCAACAAAAAATGTTCAGTACTTGATCCCTTTGGTTTTGAAACCATAGCTGCTTGACTATCTCCCTCAAATGATTAGTACTCGACCTACATGACCTCAAAAGGCAAAACAACAGAGACAGCTAGCCAGATCTTAAAAGTACATCAGAGTTCATTTGTGGTTTGTGAAAACAATGTGTGTCCACTCAAGACACAGTGAAAAAGGTTTACATTAAAAATATCTTGACCAAATTGAATTAGCCTTCCTTGCACTACCCATGTACTGTGCATTCGTGCGCAAAGCATGCATGTGCACGCGCGCACACACACACACACACACACACACAGAGCCTGGGGTTCACATTAAGCAAATTAACAATGATCCAGAACCTGGCCTGGACATCGTCAGTGAGGTATCTGGCAAGCACTGCTTCTCTCTGCTAATGTCTGTTGATATCTATTTTTAACTTGTCTCTTGTTTACCACTACACATAACAGATCAGAATTTTGTCTGTCAGTCAGTCGTCACATGCTCATATCAGGAGGTTTGCTTGTTAAGATTAGAACAGTGAATTTTTAAAAGGAAGGGTATTGCATGACCTTTAGGAAGGAGTTAAGACAGGCTCTGGGTGGTCAGGAGGTGCTTCCAGATGACTGGACAACTACAGCTAATGTGATCAGGGAGACAGGTAGGAGAGTATTTGGTGTGTCATCTGGAAGGAAAGTAGATAAGGAGACTTGGTGGTGGAATGAGGAGGTACAGGAGTGTATACAAAGAAAGAGGTTAGCTAAGAAGAAGTTGGACACTGAGAGGACTGAGGAGAGTAGACAGGAGTACAAGGAGATGCAGCGTAAGGTGAAGGCAGAGGTAGCAAAGGCCAAACAAGAAGCTTATGATGACTTGTATGCTAGGTTGGACAGTAAGGAGGGAGAGACTGATCTATACAGGCTGGCAAGACAGAGAGATAGAGATGGGAAGGACGTGCAGCAGGTTAGGGTGATTAAGGATAGGGATGGAAGTCTATTGACAGGTGCCAGCAGTGTGATGGGAAGATGGAAAGAGTACTTTGAAGAGTTGATGAACGTGGAAAATGAGAGAGAACAAAGACTAGAAGAGGTGACTGGAGGATTTTAAGTACTTAGGGTCAACAGTCCAGAGCAATGGAGAGTGGGGAAAAGAGGTGAAGAAACGTGTACAGGCAGGATGGAATGGGTGGAGAAAAGTGTCAGGTGTGATGTGTGATAGAAGAGTTTCAGCTAAAATGAAAGGAAAGGTGTACAAAACTGTGGTGAGACCAGCGATGTTGTTTGGTCTAGAGACAGTGTCACTGAGGAAAAGACAGGAGGCAGAGCTGGAGGTAGCAGAGATGAAGATGCTGAGGTTCTCTTTGGGAGTGACCAGGAAAGATAGGATCAGGAATGAGTACATCAGAGGGACAGCACATGTTAGAGGTTTTGGAGATAAAGTCAGAGAGGCCAGACTGAGATGGTTTGGACATGTCCAGAGGAGAGATAGTGAATATATTGGTAGAAGGATGCTGAGTTTTGAACTGCCAGGCAGGAGGCCTAGAGGAAGACCAAAGAGGAGGTTTATGGATGTAGTGAAAGAGGACATGAAGGTAGTTGGTGTGAGAGAAGAGGATGCAAAGGACAGGGTTAGATGGAGGCAATTGATTCGCTGTGGCGACCCCTGAAGGGAAAAGCCGAATGGAAAAGAAGAAGATAATCAGTTCCTGAGATATTCTCTTAGATGGCAGGCATGGTCAAAATAGTGGTGCTTAGAAGTTTACTTGCATGAGTCTTACTTTACACATCGACATAAAGTCATTAAAGGGACAGTAAAGTTAATTTTAAGTGACATATATGTTATTCATCATTATGAAAAATAGAAGAAAAAATACATTTGTGTAGCAACATCCGTTTGGTCAAAAAAGCTTAAAATCTGCGCAGCGCAGCTTCCGCATTCAGTGGTCACGTGGACGTCATATGTCACTGGGGCCAAACATAGCAGCCATAAGAAACAATGCAATTCTAGACGCAATTAACACCAAAAGTACCATGGTTATCTGCGCGGTGAACGGTTATGTCAACAGAACAGCAAAAAGACGCGACTTTCAAATAAATTCTCTGTGGAATTAATAACAACTAGAGTTGTTATTAATTCCACACAGTCCAATAGTAATAAAGGCAGTTCGCTCAATGCTAACATGATATGGACAATGCCATTGACGGGCTAGCGCGTTAGCATCTTTAGCGCGATACCTTCCCAGAAGGTATTCTAAAGAACAACAGGTCCTTGTCTTCGCGTCTTTTTGCTATTCTGTCGACACAACCATTCACCGCACAGGTAACCATGATACTTTTGGTGTTAATTGCATCTATAATTGTTCTGTTTCTTATGTCTGCTAAGCTATGTTTGGCCCCAGCGAAGTATGACGCCCACGTGACCACTGAATGCGGAAGCTGCTGCGGCGCAGATTTTAAGCTTTTTTGACCAAACGGATGATGCTACACACATAAAATTTATTTTTTCTTCTATTTTTCATAATTATGAATTACATATGTCGCTTAAAATTAACTTTACTGTCCCTTTAACTCCCTATAAACAGGAACGAAGATGTAAAGATTTTTTAAATATGTTATAGAGAGTAGTGTGTGACATATTTCATGTCATGGTATAAATGGGTGGCAGTAAGCAATTCTTGGCAATCAACTATGTTTTGAACAAACTAATTAGGTTTTGTACTACCTAGGTTTCAAGCTAACTAGGTTTTGAACTAACTAGATTTTAAACAAACCATTTTTATTTATTTATTTTTTGTACTGACTAGGTTTTTTGAACCAACTAACTAGGTTTTAAACTGACTAGGTTTTAACCTAACTAGTATTTGAACTAATTAACTAGGTTTTAATCTAACTAGGTTTTTAACAAACTAACTAACTGGGTTTCAAACTAACTAGGTTTTGAACTAACTATGTTTTAAACTAACTACTTTTTGTACTAACTAACCACATTTTAAACTAACTAGGTTTTGAACTAACAAACTAGGTTTGTAAAATAACTAGTTTTTGAACTAACAAACTAACCTACTAGGTTTTAAAAAAAACTAGGCTCTAAGCTAACTAGGTTTGGAATTAACTAGGTTTTGAACTGACTCGCTGGGTTTTTAACTAACAACGTTTTAACTAACTAGTTTTTTTAGCTAACTAGGTTTTTAAATTAAATAGGTTTTTTAATAACTAATTAGCTAGGTTTTAAACTAACCAGTTTCTGAACTACCTGACTAACTAACCCATTAGGTTTTGAACAAATTAGGTTCTAAACTAACTGGGTTTTGAACTATGTTTTAAACTAACTAGTTTTTGAACTAACTAGGTTTTAAATTAATTAGGTTTTAAAATAAGTATCTAACTGGTGTGGGGACTTTCGGACAGGTGACTTTGACAAACTTAAGTGACCCAGCCGGTATAAATTCCCCACCCCTTTCTCAAATTCTCACCCGACCTTCATGAGTTACATGTCACGCATCTGACTGCGACAAAAGAGAAGAGCAGACTCCCAGCAGGAGGTGCAGGTCCACAGAGGATGGTCCACAGTGGATGGGTGGATGAGGGGTGAACCTGAGAAAACCTATAAGGACTTAGAGCACAGAGACTCCAGGGAAGAAGTTGAGTTAGTAAGTGTGAATGGAGAATTGGAGAATTGGAGAGTGAGATCGGAGAGGAGGACGAGTAACAGAGATGGTCAGAGAGAAGGAGGAGGAGAGAGGAGCTCACTAAGTCTGACATTAGTGAGGAGCTCACAAAGTCTGGAGGAGCTCACTATGTCTCCTCTCTTAGTGAGAGGAGCTCACTAAGTCTCACTGCTGGAGACCTACACTGAGTCTCCAGCAGTGCAGGTCTATAAGAAAAAACATAGCAGCCTAATTTGCTGTAATTGTAAAATTTTTGAAAAAGAAATGTTTAAGTCTAGTCTTAAATAGTGAGAGGGTGTCTGCCTCCCGAACTGAGGAAGGGAGGTGGTTCCACAATAGAGGGGCTTGATAGCTAAAGGCTCTAGCCCCTGTCCTACTTTTGGATATTCTAGGAACCACCAGTAGGCCAGTATGTTGAGATCGTAATGCTCTAGATGGATTATATGGAACTAAAAGTTCCTTCAGATAGGTTGGTGCCTGGCCATGAAGGGCTTTGTATTTGAAGTACTTTTGTACTCTACTTTGAAGGACCGTGGTACATATCCAGTTGTATTAAGGAAGTGGTTGATAAGTAAAGGTAAGGTTTCTTTGATAAGTTTAGTTGGAATTAGAGCTAACAGACAGGAGGATGGTTTAGCTGAGGAGACTATTTTAATGAGCTGACTGATCTGTATTGGAGAAAAAACATCCATAGAACCAAAGGGTTCAGGAGTCAGTGTCAGGGCCGAGACAGGAGCGGAGACCAGGTGCGTCTGAACTAAAGCCTTTAAGTCAGCAAAGGCACACGAGAGAAGCACGGGAACAACCGGTTCACGAGTCCAGGGAAACAGAGTGGGGCGGGCAGCGTGCGGACACGGGAGGATACAGACAGGACTCACGGGGAAACAGACAGGCAGGCAGAGGTACAAGTCCGAGAGGCAGAGTTCGTGGTCAGGGACAAAGCAGAGTTCTAATACAGCTCCAGGCAGGCAGGTCGGGGTCCAATAACAATCCAGGGTCAAGGTAGGAGTCAGGATGAACTGGTGACAAACAAGGCATCTACACAGAGGATCTGACACTGGGTCTGTGTTCAAGCAGAGTCTTTATGGTTCGTGATTAGGGGTAAAACGGTGGCAGGTGTGTCTGAATGATTGGACGCAGGTGTGGGATCTGCACCGCGGGAAACCCAGCGTGAGACTGGGGGCGGGTCCTGAGCCGAGTCGTGACAGTCAGCTGTGTGTTTTCCAGATCTAAGGGACCTAAAGAAGGACTAGAGTTGGTGGAGGACAGGACACCATTAATTTTGTCTCTGATGAGCTGTTTGCTGCTTTTAAAGCCAACCACCCACATGACTTAAGCCTAGGTGCATCTCAATGTTGGAAAACATCCTTAAAAAGGGATTCAGTGATTGTTGTCACCATTGAACCAGTATCTAATAAGCACTTGACTTTAACACCCCCCAACTCTACCTCCACTACCAGGCATTTACCTATAAGTGAGAATGGTTTATTTCAGGGGAGCGGAGCCTGATCAGAGGCACTTGGACTGTTTGTCATAGCACTAAAATCAATGTGATTTGTACCTGACTGCGGTAGAATTCTCCTCAGGTTGGGAGTTAGGTAGACTGGCTGTGCACTGTCTTAGTCCCTGTCGACACTGACGGAGGACATGCCCGGGCTTTCGGCACTGGAGACAGATGGGTTGACCTTCTGGGGTGAACTGATAGTTGGTGTTACGAGGACGAGAAGTAGGCTGGTTTAACGGTTTAACACAGATTATCTTAGACAGACGTTTTAAAATTTTATTGATTTGAGACTGCTGTTGGTTAATGTCTGTGTAGGTTCTCAGTCATCCAGGTCATGGTTATCCAAAAGCTGTTTAAGTCAATCCACTGGACGTTAAGAACGATCAGTGGATTGACTTAAACAGCTTTTGGATAACCATGACCCTTCCTCCACCCTCACTGCATAACAAGCGCCTTCAACATTTAGATCCACACACAGTGGTGAATCCCTGAATTTGTCCAGGGGGACACTCACCCTCCTCAATCCATTTAATTGCTTCGTGTCGCAACTCATTGAAAGCAACTGTTGGGTTTTGTTGCACAATACTCTTTAGCTTCCTTCATTAGGAAATGTCACATCCATGCTTTATGAACTGATCTCTGACTAAAGTATCTGTCAGGGCCTCTGTGGTGGAATGTTTAAAATAAAATAAAATAATAAACACTACAGCAAATGCAGATGTGTTAGAGAAGTTGACAGAGTCATAGGAACTATCTGACCTTGATGTTTGGCAGAGTGTGTGCTTTTCAGATGAATATTGGCAGTAGACTTATCACCATACTTGCATAATGTTTTTTGTGAAGATGACATATTGATGTCAGTTCGACATGGGGTTGGTTTGACATGTAATCAGTTGCCATCCACCACGTACACACACACAGCAGAACTTGGCTATAAGAACTTGACAAAGACTTCATTTGAGTTGAGGGCTAGCTAGTTGAGGGATGTCGTTACCAGAGATCTTGTTAGATAAGTATCTGTTGACATTGTTTGTCTGTATCATCGATAACACTGTTGAACTTCTCCTCAACCTATGCATGATTTGAATTGACAAATAAATGTCTTGTACTTATATACCTTGTCCTGTCTTAAAAAAAACCTCACTCCACCACAAATGGTGTCACGAACAGGATCTTGCCGACCACCACACCTCAAACATGGCTGGCAGGGAGAAACGACAGACGAACCCGCAGAGTCCAAAATCCAGGCGGGGTCATGCACAACAGGCAGTCCAAAAACTCTCATTCACCGGCTTAATCTTGGAAACGTGAAAGGTGGAATGGATCCTCATAGAACGGGGCAAACGGAGATGCACAGCTTCAGGGTTAATCACCTTGGAGATGGGAAATGGGCCCACCAACCGAGGAGCTAACTTCCTTGATTCCACCTGGAGGGGAAGGTCCTGTGTGGATAGCCAAACCCGTTGACCTGGTACATATTGTGGGACTGCTGTGCACTTATGGTTGGCCGAGCGTCTGTAGTGATTCAATAAATGAAGTAGGGTGTTCCGGGCCTGCATCCAGGTGAGCCGGCACCATCGAATAAACGCCTGGACCGAGGGGACATTGACTTCTCGCTCCTGCTCGGGAAAGAGTGGGAGAAAATCCTGGGCACACTGGAAGGGCAAGAAGGTAGTGGCAGAGCTAGGCAGGGTGTTGTGGGCGTATTCCACCCACAGGAGTTGTTTAGACCACAAAGATAGGTTTCGGGATGCTAGGCAGTGCAGTGCTGTCTCCATCTCTTGGTTCATTCTCTTGGCTTGGCTATTGGACTATGGGTGGAAACTGGAAGAGAGACTGACCTTTGCCCCGAACAGACTGCAGAATTTGTGCCAGAAACAGGAAGTGAATTGCGACTCTTGTTTGGAAACCACATCACTGGGAAGGCCGTGCAAGCAGAAGACATTGAAAATTAAGATCTCTGTGATCTCTTTTGCAGAAGGCAACTTAGGAAGTGGTACACGGTGGGCAGACTTAGAAAATATATTGTTTAAGGCGAGTATAACAGTGTTACCCTCTGAGGCCAGTAGTCCTGTGACAGAGTCCAGAGAGATGTGCGACCAGGGATGGTGGGGTAGAGGCAGAGGTTGGAGAAGTCTGGAGCGTGGATGAGTAGAGTTTTTGTGCTGCGCACACATGGGACAAGTGGCGATAAACTCCTTGGCGTTCTTCTCCAGAGAGGCCCACCAATATTGCTGTCACAACATGGCCAAGGTGCGTCTCACCCTCGCATGGCAAGCCAATTGGGAACAGTGACCACACTGCAGAACCTGGGAATGGAGTCTAGCAGGGACAAAAAACAACAGGACTTGCACTTGGCGTAGGCTGTTCCCTTAGGGAACGCTTAACCTGGTCTTCCACTTCCCAGATAACGGTGCAAACAAATCAGGTCTCGGGGAGAATGTTTTTAGGCAAAACTGGACATTTGCCTGACTGGAACTGCAGAGAAAGAGCATCAGGCTTGGTGTTCTTAGATCCTGGTCGATATGAAAGGCAAAAGTTAAATCAATTGAAAAAAAGCACCCACCTGGCTTGCCAAGAGTTCAACTGTTTGGCAGACCGAATATATTTCAAGTTCTTATGGTTTGTCCAAACTACAAAAAGCTGCTCCACTCCCTCCAGCCAGTGTCGCCACTCATCGAGTGCCAACTTTATAGCCAAAAGTTTCCGGTTCTCGATGTCATGTTTCTTTCAACCGTTGACAACTTGCGGGAGAAGAAGGCACAGGGATGAACCTTCTGATCCTCAGCAGACCACTGTGACAGAACTGCTCCCACCCCAGAGTCTGAAGTGTCCACTTCCACAATAAATTGCCTGGCAGGGTCTGGAAAGATCAGAATTAGAGCAGAAGCAAACCTGGCCTTTAACTCCCCAAAAGCCTCCTCCGCGGATTGTGACCACTTGAAGGAGACCTTCTGAGAGGTGAGAGCCATGAGCGGGGCTGCAACTGAGCTATAATTGTGGATAAATCTCCAATAAAATTTGCAAAGCCCAAGAACCGCTGTAACTCTTTTCTGGAAGAAGGCATGGGCCAGGCTGTTACCGCTGCAGTCTTGGCTGGGTCCATTGAAACCCTACCAACACTGATGATGAACCCTAGAAAAGAGACCTCTGAGACATGAAACTCACACTTTTCCGCTTTAATGAAAAGATGGTTCTCCAAAAGCCTTTGCAGGACTTGATGTACTGGTGAACATCCAGGGAATGGACATTGAGGTGGTGTCTTCGTATAAGTACCTGGGTGTTCACCTGAACAATAAAATGGACTGGACTACAAACACTAATTTTCCGTATAAAAAAGGGTCAGAGCAGACTCTATCGGCTCAGGAGGCTGAGGTCTTTTGGAGTGCAGGGACCACTCCTGAAGGCCTTCTATGCCTCAGCTACTTTTCATGGGGTGGTCTGCTGGGGGAGCAGCATCACTGTTGCCGGCAGGAAAAGATGGATAGGCTGATCAGGAAGGCAGGCTCTGTCCTAGAGTGCTCCCTGGACTCAGTAGTGGTGGTGGTAGAGAGGAGGATGGCAGCCAAGCTGTCATCAATAATGAAGAACCACTCCCACCCCCTGCAGGAAATGTTACAATCACTGGAGAGCTCCTTCAGTGATCGGTTGCTTCACCTGAGATGCGTGAAGGAACACTATGGCAGGTCCCCCCTGCCCACGGCCGTCAGGCTGTATAACCAGCAATTCTCCCAGCAGACCACTCAGAGAACATCACATTCAAAATCCGGATGACCAATGTAATCTGCAGTTTGTAGTCTGTAGTGCAACTGCAAATTGTAAATTGTTGATAATACATGTTAAAATGTATATCATATGTGAATATGTATATATTATTTATATAAGTATGTATGACACCCCCTCCCTCCCACTGCTGCAATCGCACAATTTTACACACTGTGGGACAAATAGAGCTCATCTTATTTTATCTTATCTTATCTTATCTCATGTTCCTTTTTGGACTTGTAAAAAATCAGAATGTCATCCAAGTACACAAAACCACGAACATTAAGCATATCACAAAGCACATCGTTGACTAAATTTTGAAACACTCAGGGGTGTTAGGTAGGCAGAAAGGCATTACAAGGTATTTGTGATGTCCACCAGGAGTGTTAAGGGTCGTCTTCCACTCATCACCCTCCATGATACGAACCAAATGGTAGGCATTTCTTAAATCTAACTTAGTGAAAATAGTAGCCTCCTGCAACAACTTGAACTGCAACAACTATGAGATAAGTGGAAGTGGATACCTTCTTCTGGAGAAGAAGAAGGACGAATAAGGCTGGCTGCCAACGAGTCCTGAACGTAATTTTCCATGGCCTTTATCTCTGGAGCAGATAAGGAATAAAGTCTACCACTAGGAGGTGACGTTCCCAAATGAAGGTCTATCACATCGTCATATGGCCTATGTGGAGGTAGAGACAAAGGCCAGCGCTTTACTGAATACATCCTTGGAATCAATATACTCCTCAGGAACCCCGGTTGAATCTGCACTTTGGCTGGAACACAAGTACTGAGCGGTGACAGGGCAGACTTGAGGCAAACATTATGACAATGCGTACTCCACTGGAGAATCATCCCAGACACCTAGTCTATGTGTGGGTTGTGTCTATGCAGCCAATGGCATCTCAAAATCACTAGTTGTTCAGTCGAGTGAATGGGGTGAAAAGAGATTTTCTCTGTGGTTTTCTGTCAAACACATGAGCAGAGGACTTGTTTAGTGAGTTATCCGGCAGAGAAGACGCAGTCACATCAAATAGCCAGTCATATCGATCACCAGAGAGATGGTGATCGACTTCAGTAAGTAGCGTCAGTGCCACAGTCAATTAACACACGTACATTGATATTCTGACCGGCACAGTGAAGTAAGGCGTGCAGCAAAGGTCAAGAGGGCACACTAAAGTTTATTGACTGCCCTCCGTGTAGCAGGTGAGCCCTGCCTTTTACTGGACATGAAGAAACGAAATAGCTAGCCACAGTAGAGGCAAAGATTTCCCTGCAGACAATACTCTCTCCACTGGGGACAGATGTGCCCAACCGAATGGCACTGGCTCCACCTGACCTCTACTGAAGTCCTCCTCTGACGGCGGCGGAGGTGGCGGAAAAGCAAATGCAGAGCGGAATCTCCTGTCTGTATCGGGAAAGTGAACTCTCTCTCTCCTGCGCTCCCTGAGATGGAGATCAAGAAGAAGAAGTAGAAGGACATTTTTGTGACACAAGATGTTCCTAAAGTTATTTAGGTTTTTTGTCATTTTATAAAAAACAAATTCTAGTTTTAAGCGACATCTGATGTTACAGCAAAAAGCAGTAGCTGCTTCTTGAACGGTATTGTTTTCAATTCTCCTCTTCCTGGTCACATAAATTGCGAGTTTTGCCTCTCCAGCGATAAAATTTATAAGCTGCCACTTTCTTTGATTCGATTTCTTGTACCCAGCACCATAAATAAATTTCCTGATATTAAAATTTTCACTGAACAGATTAAAGATATTCATTAAAAGAGTGAAGAGCACTGCAAGTCTCGTACACTCACTAAAAGCATGAAAGACTATCTCACGAATGGGACAGAAGGGACACTGGCTTGACACAGCAGGGTTAAAAACAGAGATAAAAGCATTGGAACCGACGGCACCGTGTAAAATTCTCCACTGGAGGTCGGCTGTTTTTTTCTTGAGGGGAGGTTTGTATAGAAGCCTCCAATGTGGGTCAGGTCCATTTCCCATCATCCTGTTGGCCCAGGTAGTGGGTGCTCTGTCACACAGGCCTTTCTTGTCGATCTCCGAGAAGAGGACCCTCCAGCTCTCCAAACGGGACTGATGGGACCTCAGGGAAAGGATCTTTGCTGTCTAGCACAGTCCCTCTACTATAGTCCAGGAGGAGGCTTCTCTCCTTCCCAGAGAGTCTTTGCCTCCACAGTTGTAGGCACCCTCTGAGCCATCCTGGTGGACTGGATGTTCAGCAGGGAGCTCACAGCCTGGGCATCCGCCAACGCTGGCCCGGCGTTGTCCACCAGCTGCTGGAGGGTCATGGACCTGGTTCTGCAAAGCGCTGTAAACAGCCCAGGTGTGGCTCCACTGCAGACATCCAGCCTGGCTCAATGCACTAGTGGTTCCTTCAGTAACCAGAACAGAGAGTCAGAGCTTTTTCCTGGGCTGCTTTTAAAAAGGGCCCATGACTTAAAAACACCATGATAAAACGGAGGCAAACCATTTAACTTTAGAAATTTAGAATCCATTAAAAACAGTGCAGCATCCAGCCCCAAGTTACTCTCACGTCTGAATATGCAGCTGGCCACCTCTCTCCACGTCAGATCCGCTGGTCCGGTCAGAAACCGCTGGATGAACTGTAATCTGAACGTGGCTGTTCTACTAGCCAGGTGGATGAGGCCCTGTCCCCCCTCCTCTCTCAATAAAAACAACACTCCTTGAGGCACCCAATGCAGCCCATCCCAGAAAAAGTTAACAAGTTTGGTCTGGATTTTGGCTAGAAACCCTGATGGAGGGTCCATACAGGCCAAGCGGTGCCACAGCTGCGAGGCCACCAGGTTGTTTATCACTAAAACTCGACCTCTGTACGACATTCTGGGGAGCAACCATTTCCATTTTTTAAGTTTCCCTTCTATTTTTTCAATGACGCTCTCCCAGCTCTTCCTGGTTGTTGTCTGATTTCCCAGGTACACACCGAGATAATAGAGACCATCAGTCTTCCAACACAAGTTTTGAGGAAGAACCGGGAGGTTGCCATGCCACTCACCAACAGCAAGGGCTTCACTTTTGCTCCAGTTTACTTTTGCAGCAGTTAAAACATTGAATAAGTTTGTTAAAACCACTGAAACATCAAAATCCCTCTGGTTTTTGATAAGAACAACAACATCATCAGCATAGGCAGATAAAATAATGCTCTCTCTAAAACCAGGTAAAATCAAAACGTCGATGCTTTTGCGGATTTTACAGAGGAGGGGTTCCAGGGAAAGTGCATAGAGCATCCCAGACAGAGCAAAGCCCTGCTGGATGCCCCGGTGCACCCTGAAGGGGGCGCACAAACTGCCGTTAAACTTTAGTATACTCTCAATGTCACTGTAGAACACCTGGATCTTGGAAATAAAACCGGTGCTGAACCCAAACTTCTCCATAGTTTTCCAGAGGAAGCTGTTCTCAACACGGTCAAATGTCTTTTACTGATTGCCTTTTTTAGGCAGGAGGGCAACGACAGCCCTTCAGCAGGACAGTGGCTAAGAGCCCGAGGCCAGACTATCGTTAAACACTTCTAGATAGATAGATAGATAGATACTTTAATAATCCCGGAGGAAATTGCACATATCCACTGCTCAGCCAAACACCAGGAAAATACAAAAACAAAACAGGACATACCACAAGACATACACTACACTAACAGACACATGTAGCATTAACAGCACATATACTAAACTAGAACTAAAATATAAACACGAAAAAAATATATAGTTAAATATAAACAGTATAAAATTAAATATAAACAGTATAAAATTGAATAAAATCCATTTAACCGCGTGCTGACCTCGCCACCTCCCCCCCGTTCCTCCTGAGAGAGTCATTTTACCCCCCTTGGCACGGGGCATGAAGGAGGACCTCACCCTCTCTGTGGAGGCGCTGTGTGACAGCAGTCTGCCGCTGAAGGTGCTTCTCTGCTGGGAGAAGGTGGTGTGAAGGGGGTGGCTGGTGTTCATGATGGCCCTGAATTTAGACATGGTCCTGCTCCCCAGAACTGTCTCCAAAGAGTCCAGGCTCAGCCCGACCACTGAGCCCGCTCTGCGGATGAGTCTGTTAAGACGGTCCATGTCTCTTTTCCTGGCACCACCACCCCAACACACATTGGCGTATGACAGCACACTGGAGACTACAGACTGATAGAACATGAGAAGGAGCTTAGGACAGATGTTGAAGGAGGCCAGCCTCCTCAGGAAGTACATCCTGCTCTGCTCCTTCTTGTACACACAGTCCAAGTTGAGTGACCAGTCCAGTCTGCTGTCTAGCTGCAGTCCCAGGTACTTCTAGTTTCCGACTACCTCCACCTCACTGCCATCGATGATCACTGGCTGTGGAGAGGGAGGTGCCCGCCGGAAATCCAGCACCTTTGTCTTGGAGACGTTGAGCTGGAGCTGGTTCTGCTGGCACCACTCCACAAAGTCAGCCACCAATGCCCTGTACTCCCCCTCATCACCCTCCTGGATACATGCCACAATCGCAGTGTCATCGGAGTACCTCTGTATATGGCATCTATCCGAGTTGTGCTTGAAGTCCGATGTGTAGAGGGTGAAGAGAATGGGGGAGAGCACGGTCCCCTGTGGCGCCCCTGTGCTGCTGGTCACCATAGAAGACAAACAGTCCCCCATACGGACGTACTGGGGTCTGTCCGTTAGGTAGTCCATGATCCAGCTCACGAGGTAGGGGTCCACAGCCATGGAGGTCAGTTTGTCCTGCAGGAGCCGGGGCTGGATGGTGTTGAAGGTGCTCGAAAAGTCAAAGAAGAGAACCCTGACGGCACAGCCCCCGGTGTCCAGGTAGGAGAGCACACAGTGGAAGAGGTACAAGACGGCGTCGTCAACCCCAACCTTGGCCTGATAGATAGGCGAACTGGAGAGGGTCCATTGCACCCTGCACCTGTGGACGCATGAGCTCCAAGACCAGTCGCTCTAGGGTCTTCATTACATGGGAGGTAAGAGCGACCAGTCGGTGGTCGTTGAGCTCAGTAGGGCGTCTTTTCTTGGGTACCGGGACGATGCAGAAGGTCTTCCACAGTGACAGGACCCCTCCCCAGCCGCAGAATGAGGTTGAACAATCGCTGCAGAGAAGTAAAATCAGCTTTTCTAAGTCTAAAAGTGCTCCAAAAATAACTTAAAACCTCTCTAAAGCCTCTGCATAAAGTTAAACTAAATTAAAATGCCAGTATGCACTCCTAGGTAAAATATTTCTTATCACAATGCGACATAAAACCAAAGAATGATCAGTAAAAACAACTGGCATTATATTACAGTCCCTAAAAACATTGAAATGGTGTTTAAAACAGTAAAAACGATCCAGCCTGGCTAGAGACACCCCACCTTCTTTTAGGTAGGAACAAGTGTACTGTCGGCAATCTGGATGCATCCTCCTCCACACATCCACCAGGCCATGAGAAGAGTGTCATTTCAGAGTGTGTTGGGATGCTGGGTGAGGCTCTGCATGATTACAGTCTAAAACCCAGTCCTCAGTACAGTTAAAATCCCCACCCAAGAATAAAAAATCCTCCGATCCACAGCAATCCAGTCTAGCTTGTATTTTTTCTAGAAAGCTATTCCTCTCTGTACTGTTTGTTGGAGCATAAATATTCACAAAAACCAGGGTGTGGTGCTCAAAAAGTGCCTTTGCCAAAAGACACTTCCCTTTTACGACATGCTCGACTTCCAGAGATGTTGGGTTAAAGGTTCTAGAGAACAGGAAGCCCACTCCACCACTCAACGTGGTATTATGGCTCAGGACCACCTGTCCTTCCCACGCTTTCATCCAGTCCACCTCATTGCTCTCATCACTGTGTTTCTTGTAAAAACAGAACGTAAATAGTTTTCCTTCTTGCCGTGTCAAAAAACAGTGCCCTTTTCCTTTTTTCTCTGGCTCCATTAGCATTTAACGTCCCCACGCTAAAATAATAATGAGGGAAAAGTTAAAAGAACCTAAAAATAACTAAATAGGAAAAATAATAAATGCAAAAACTCAGTTGTTTACGGACTTTATTCATTTGCTTTTTGAGTCGGTATATCTCTTGGTCACTGAGTTCTGATGTGGCTCTGAAGAAGAAGAGGAAGAAGAAGTGTCACAGTTCCTGCCTCTCACTCCCCTCCTGTCACACTGCTGCAGTATTTTTCCACTCTCCCTCCCTCTGCTCCACTCTACCTGCCGGCCACACCTACTGCACCAGCCCACTCTGCTCACCTGCTGCAGATCACTGCAATCAGGCCTGCATATAGTCTCTCCAGCACCTTCACTCCTTGCCAGATTGTTCTTCAGCGTCATGCGAGACTTTCCAGCATTCATTCCCTGTCTGATCTCCCGGTGTCGACTTTGCCTGTCCCTGACCTGCCTGTCGGTAAACTCACCTGCCTTCCATCCCTGACCTCGTGCTCTGTCTCTGCCTGGTATCTGCCTGCTCGTCTGGATTTGACTCCTCCGCCTGGCCTCGTCTCGTCTCCTGCCTGCTCCCCAACGGTGCCTCCGTCTTCGCTGACTACTCACCTGGCTACGACCCCCCCGCCTGTCTCCAACCTCTCTTCAGCTCACTCCTTGTCGGCCTCACAGCACGTGCAGCCGGCTCTCCTGAACGCAGAGCGTCCTGCTCGTCATCTTCGGCTGACGTAAGCTACGTCTCTTCCCCTCTCTACGAAAGAGACTTGAACTGTGTGGAACCGGGGGCTCAGAAGCCTCCCCTGGGTTCCGCGGCTGATCCCAGTCGTCTCCTTTTCCCTCCTCTTGGCCCTAGAGATGGTGTGAGGCCTCTCAGCCCAAAGAACAAACTTTATTCTGTAATAATTCTGCATGCTGCATACCCTGTTTGCTGTGGTGATAGTAAAGGTTATTACCAACTGTTCCTGTGCGCCTGTGTACTGCATTTGGGTCCAAACAACCCCCGTTTCAAGAAGTTTTTTTTTTTTTTTTTTTTTTGCAAAAACACTTTAATCGCATTCAAAACATTTTACAATTTTACATTAGATGAAAAACACTAAAGAGCTTGAAAAACACTAAAAACCAATAAGTAAGAGGAAATACAATCTAAAATCAGTGCATTATATCAAGAAGTTTGCAAAATTGAGTTGATCATCAATTAAAGTGCATAGGACATGTTTGGATATGTATATGTTTTGGATAACTGGCCCATGGGAAGAGCCGGACAGCCATTCGGCCCCATCCAAAGGGAATCAGATGTTTTCGACGCACCCTTAGAACGCCAAAAGTTTACTTCTTCTGGGGAAGCAGACTGCTGATGAGCAAGCACCTCCTGCAATGTCAATGTGTGCGCAGGTGACGTAGGTGTAGGAGACTGTGGCATACTCACCATTACTTGACTTTGTCAGCACATACCCTGCCGCCTGCTTCGCTGCCTGATCTGCTGCCTCAGTACCTTTAGCCTGCAACGTGTTTGCTTTACTATATCCTGCTGTTTTGACAATAGCCAATGAGGAGGGCAACATAATGCTAGCTGACAGTCTCTCAATCAGCAGTCTATGAGCTATGGGAGCCCCCTAAGCTGTAAGAAAACCTGTCCTCTTCCATTCCTGTAAATTCAGGACTGCTGCACCTACCGCGTAGGCTGAGTCTGAATATACTGTTAAGTCTTGTCCTTCGCCTGCCTCTAGGGCCACACACAAAGCCAAAACCTCGGGGGCTGTCCAACAGCTGCTCCCGCCTTCAATGAGCCGTCAGTGTGTCTGAAACAACAACCATCTGAAAAGAGAATTAAACCTGTAGACAGTGGTGTGGGTTGTAAATCTGAAGTTTGAGGTCACAAGGGAATCAGAAAAGCGCATTCAAGTGGTGTCCCTGAATTACTGATATAGACCGCCATGTTTACACTGGAATGGATGTACTGAAGGTTAGGAGCTTGAAGAATCTTGGATAATCCAGTTTGTCGCAAAGCTGACATGGTGAAAGCCTGAAATGCAACAAACAATGTGACAGAATGTTCTGTGAGTGATAAGTGGGTGGCCTCCGACTATGTATGTTGTTTTAGTGATCAATGTAGCTAATCCTGCTGCATATCTAGCACAAGGTGGCTGTCTGCTCTCAATTAGGTCAAGGCGTACACTACAATACATCAAAATGCGTATTTCACTTTCAACCTTCTGATACAGGATGCCATTATCGTTATCACCTGAGATAGAGACATCCAGATGGAACACGGAGCCTGAATCGGGTGTTGTTAATCGTTGGCTACGGCAGCTGCCGTAGCCAACACATTAACAAGTCTAACAAAGCAATCTGATGTTTCAGTAGCCCACTCAAGTTTGGCAGTGGTGTTTTTGTGATTGTGCTGTTTTATCAGTGCACAAAGTGGCATCGTGTGTTCGACAAAACAAGTGATGGTTTATCTACTGTAACCGCTCAAACCCAAAAATGATAGCATGTCTTTTACCGTTTTAGGCTTTGGATGGTGGAGGATAGCAGAGCGACGAGCCGTGGACATTGCTGAACCATGTGCTGACATAACACGTCCCAGGAAAGTGCCGGATTTCCTGCAACGCTGTAATTTTTGTTTGGACACATGAGAACAATTTCCTATATGGCTTCTAAAAAAAAATTCAGGTGTCTCACATGCCAATCAGAGATCATACACGTATTGTACTAACACACAACCTTCAGGTAACTGCATGTCAGACAACATTGTTTTCATAGCCTCATTGACGATTCCAGGGCTGTTCTTAAATCATTGTGGGAGTCTGATGTATTGCAGCTTGACTCCATGATACCAAAACGCAAGGTATTTTCTGGAATCCGGATGTAGAGGTAAACAAAAGAAAGCATTTGCCAATTCCACAACTGTAAACCATTTGAATTTAGGTGAGGGTGATGTCAATACCCTGGTTGGATTAGGTACAGGTAGAACTGTACCTGTACCTGTCTAACTTACTCTGTCTGCTTTTTGAACTGACCTCAATGGGGTTGACCAAGGTAATTCTGATTCTTCCAGAACACCAGCATCCCACAGTCCACAGTGTACTCTCCATCTCCTCATTTGATGCTTCCGGCCATGGATACTGTTTCTTGCAAACAACTTGTGCATCAAAAATGGTTAGTACAACTTCAGGGTTATCTTTACAATGCCCTACATCAAATGGATCTGTAGACCATATCAGTTTGGGGATAGAATCTAACATTACCTGGCTATCCCTGTGATCAGGTAAGTCTCTGCTATGTTCGTGTGAAATGAGGTAATCTTGCAGAGTTGTTGTATCAATCATGGAACCTAAAATTCTGTATGATTTAGTTGATGGTGAGAATTGAACTTGTCGAATTTGTGAATCAGGCCAACCGGTAAGACTAACCATTGATCCCACTTCCCTCGGCTCGTGTCCCAATGACACTGTCAATGAAATGTGGGGAACTTACAGTATGTGCTTCCCATTTCAAACAACGTATTTTGTTCTGGTGTCAAAATCATGTGTGCCACAACGCCTTCAGTTGAAATATAAATGTGTTCGGAAGGTAAATGCCAAATATCGTCTATGTGTGATCTGAACTTATCTTCATATGTTTCATCATGGTCCCTATCATAAAACAGTGTGCAATGCAGAGGATCGATAGGAGGCAAGTAGGGTGCAAAGGACTGAATCCAAGGCTTCCACATGGCATATACGGAACACACGCCGGGGTCAGCGGAGGGTGTCTCTGGTTGAACCTCTGCCCAGCAGATGTCAGCAGTGGGTGAGATTGGACCTGGTCGCATCAGCCATTGTCCATTATGTCCAGCTTCATTGCAAAATACCTGAGTGCCATCTGGGAACTGGACAGTTAAACCTTGTGGTCCACACAAAATGGTAGTGCTTGTGGCAATTAGCAAGTCTCTGCCTATCAGGTTAACAGGTGTTTTTGGTGATGCAATGAACCTGTGTCTTAAATGATGTCCAGCTAACACAGTAGTTAATGGTTTGGTGAAAGGCAGAACCTGTGGTTTCCCCGACAAGCCCATCAATGATATGCTGTCTGATGATAACATTGACAGGTGTATTGAAAGTGGAATACGTGGCCCCAGTGTCTAACAGGGCGCTGACAGACTTACCACACACAGTCATAGGAAGCATTGGTTCCACTGTTCCGTTGCTTCCGAGGCTGCCCAGGCATCCCTAGGCTGTCCAGTAGGGGTCTTCATCCACCTGTGTCACTGTTTCCCCAGTGCAGTATTGACCATACTGCTGTAGTCCAGGCTGTCCCATCGGGCACTGGTTGTTTGGTGCAAATGGATAGATGCCCCCCCTGCCATGTCCTGGAACAGGTGGAAAACCTCTGTCTCAAGATGGTTGTGGACCGTACCCTTGTGGTCTTAGTCCGGCCTGTAGGCAACTGTGACTCCAATGATCAAGATCACCACAGATGAAACATCTAGGCTGACTACCTGATCCGCTGCTGCCATAGCTTTCACCTCTTCCTCGTCCTCCTTGGGCCCCAGACCCGCCGCTACGACCCTGCTACATAACACTGCCAGTGGAATTCCCGTATTGCCCCGAATATAAGATGGTGTTTTTTGCATTGAAATAAGACTGAAAAAGTGGGGGTCGTCTTACATTCAGGGTCTAGACATAATTCCCATTCACAACGCTAGATGGCGCCAGATATCTTTAAAGCAAATGCTGAACTTAACTCCCCAGGCCAAAGCGAACCCGTGTCATGAAGAAGAAAAATAAAAATAGCGGTAGCACGAAGAACAAAAATAAAAAATAGAGTTAAGAAAGAAAAGAGAAGAAAATAAGAGAAGAGATAACAGAAAATGGAGAAACATAGCGACAATCTGGAGTAATGTTCTGACATGACAGATCTCAGCTGCTCTCAAGTTTAAAGCAGTTTGCATTATTTTATTGCAAGGTTTTTCCTTATTCATATTTGCTTCAAGACTACAGTTACAGTTAGACTTCACTTTGATGGTTAGTGCAGTTATTGCAATTTGGTTGTTTTATCACAGTAGATTGGTTTATTTACATTTCAAAAACTAGAAGCCATTCATTTACAAATGTGATTGCACTAGTGATGTGATTGCATTAATTTACATATTTAAATGTGTGATAGACAGTTTTAGCATGATTTGAATGAGGCAAAATAACATGCCTTTTCTCTCGAATATATTGTTATAATCATTTGTTTCAGATGTACTGTACTTATTTTCTGTATAAAAATTAAATTTGGTATTCAAAAAGTCTTTTTCCATCTTTAAAATCCTCTCAGAAATTTTAGGAGTCACTCTGGAACCATGCCCAATTACAGCTATATTTCGCCCATACATGTCCTTAACAACATCCAGGGAAATGCTGTGGCTTTTACCACTCTACTGGCTAGGCATAGAATCTTACTTAATTGGAAACCACCACAACCCCCCTTGTATCTGTTTGGTTGAAAGACATTGTTTTTTTTTAAATTAGAAAAAAATTAATTTACACTACGTGGGGACATAAGTAGATTTTTCAAGAGGTGGTGTTCTTTTATACAATATTTTACAGATTTACAAACCCTCCCATAATCTGAATTTTCTTTTTTAATTCTATAGGCCTAGCATGTACAGGACATATATCTATATCAATTATTGGGCAATGTTAACCCCTTAACTAAGGGCCACTGTTTGCCAGATTTTGCCATATACCATCCCGTGGCCGTTATGTAACAACCCACTAATGTACTCTGCTTAAATTCATCTTTTGGTTTTTATTTAATTTTTGTTGCTGTTGTTGTTGGTTTTTTGTTTCGTTTATTTTTTTTTTTGCGTGTTTTTTTTTTTTGGTGTTGTTGTATGTGTATCTGTATATTTGTGTGATAGCTCACCTCTATCTTGCACATAAGTTGTGATATTATTGTGAATTTGTGATCCTGTTATGTGAAGGGAGGGGGAAGGGGTGGTTGGGTGGGTGGGATTTTTTTTTTTCCTTCTCTGATTTACATTATTGTACAAACTCTTTTCATAACTTCGAAAATTGATTTAAAAAAAAAAGTATTTTTTCAAACTTGAGTCTTGAAAAAGAGGGGTCGTCTTATAATCAGGGTCGTCTTATATTCGGGCCAATACGGTATACTTCTTTTCATCATTTACCTTGGCCCTAGTGTCAGCTAAGTTAAATTTAAGTAATTGTGTCTGCATGTGTTCCATGTCGGTGTTGTGGTCAGTCTGTTTTCTGATCATGTGTTAAATGATGCACAAGATGATGGCGGAAACGACCTTCTACCATAATCAGGAAATCTGGGTCACCTGTCAACTTCTTTTTCAGTTGAAGTGGCAAACCATTCAGGAAAGCTATTCTAAACTGTGTCACAGCTACCTCATTGTTAGCGGGATGTGCTTCCTTTGCTGCTGACCATTTGGCCAGGCAGTTGTCATAACACACCAATATTCCTCCTTACCATCCCATGTGGGATGGTAAGGAGGATGTCTTTTCTTTGGCTGCTTTATCAATCAACGCCTGGTTATGGAGGGCCTGTTTAACTCCATCTTTGCAGAGTCTGTCCTGTAATCTATTATACTCCTTTCTCTCACGTCCGATTGACTCCAGCTCTTCCAAAGTGTATGTCCGCACCCGTCTTTGTGCATCGTTCACCTTCCTAGCTGATAGAAATCTGAGTCAATGTTTTGTTCTCCAGCTACTCTAAGCATCGGGAATTGTCCGCTCGTCGGGCATTGTTCATTAAAGAGAGGCGGTGTGTTAGGCGTCACTGCTGGATGAATGGTGATGTATTCATCTTTTTTTCTCTTGTCCATCTCTGTCTGATTGTCGGGAATGACATTTCCTGTTTTGTCTGGTTCCGTCTTTGTCTGAGTCAATGGTGTAGTTGATGTCTGAGTAAATGCTACTGCACTCAAAGTTAGTTTATGCACCTCCCTTCTGTCTACTTCCGCTTCCTTCATTTCTTTCCCTCTCTCCGTCCTGCCTGCTTGACCCTCTCCTGTAAATCTTGAACCATTTCGTGTGCATTTCTCTCCTCCTCTCATAACTTCCCACTCACATTGTAGTTACTGTTGTTTCGCTCATTTTTAACTTTGTCCACACCCTCTGAAGTTTTTGTTTTTCTTTGTCAGGTTTTTTAACATATCAATTCCACTCAATATTTGTCTCCCGTCCGCCGGGAAGTCGAATATCGGATTCAGGAGGAGCAATGTGGTTTTCGTCCTGGCCGTGGAACAGTGGACCAGCTCTACACCCTCCGCAGGGTCCTTGAGGGGGCATGGGAGTTCGCCCAACCAGTCTACATGTGTTTTGTGGACTTGGAGAAGGCGTTCGACCGTGTTCCTCGGGGGGTTCTGTGGGGGGTGCTTCGGGAATATGGGGTACCGAACCCCTTGATAAGGGCTGTTCGGTCCCTATACGACCGATGTCAGAGTTTGGTCCGCATTGCCGGCAGTAAGTCGGATTCGTTTCCAGTGAGGGTTGGACTCCGCCAAGGCTGCCCTTTGTCACCGATTCTGTTCATAACTTTTATGGACAGAATTTCTAGGCGCAGCCAAGGCGTTGAGGGTGCCCGGTTTGGTGGCCTCAGCATTGCGTCTCTGCTTTTTGCAGATGACGTGGTGCTGTTGGCTTCATCAAGCCGTGATCTCCAACTCTCACTGGAACGGTTCGCAGCCGAGTGTGAAGCGGTTGGGATGAGAATTAGCACCTCCAAATCTGAGACCATGGTCCTCAGTTGGAAAAGGGTGGAGTGCCCTCTCCGGGTTGGGGATGAGATCCTGCCCCAAGTGGAGGAGTTCAAGTATCTCGGGGTCTCGTTCACGAGTGAGGGTGCGATGGAACGGGAGATCGACAGGCGGATCGGTGCAGCGTCTGCAGTGATGCGGACTCTGTATCGGTCCGTCGTGGTGAAGAAGGAGCTGAGCCGAAAGGCAAAGCTCTCGATTTACCGGTCGATCTACGTTCCTGCCCTCACCTATGGTCACGAGCTGTGGGTCGTGACCGAAAGAACGAGATCCAGGATACAAGCGGCCGAAATGGGTTTCCTCCGCAGGGTGTCTGGGCTCTCCCTTAGAGATAGGGTGAGAAGTTCGGTCATCTGGGAGGGACTCAGAGTCGAGCCGCTGCTCCTCCGCGTCGAGAGGGGCCAGATGAGGTGGCTCGGGCATCTGGTCAGGATGCCTCCTGGACGCCTCCCTGGTGAGGTGTTCCGGGCACGTCCTACCGGGAGGAGGCCCCGGGGATGACCCAGGACACGCTGGAGAGACTATGTCTCCCGGCTGGCCTGGGAACGTCTTGGGATTCTCCCGGAGGAGCTGGACGAAGTGGCTAGGGAGAGGGAAGTCTGGGCTTCCCTGCTTAAGCTGCTGCCCCCGCGACCCGACCCCGGATAAGCGGAAGAGAATGGATGGATGGATGGATGGATGGATGGATTTGTCTCCCGTCAAAAATCACACTTTGTCCCTGACCATTCATTACATTCCTTTCATTATGTCACGACCCAAACACGACTGGCAAGGGGAACCCAAAAGCACGACAGAAGCAGGCGGGTCAAGTCCAAAAACAGGTTTAGTAAGACAAGCAGGGGTCAGGTACCAGGTAATCAGTCCAAACAGCAGACAAGTCAGGCAGACGGCAAGCAAACAGGCAGAGTCCAAAATCAGGCAGTTCATACACAAGATGGCATTCCAACAAACCAGGCAGACAAATCCAAAAGGGGTCGACGAAAGGCAGGGTCCGGGAAACAGGCTGGGTCAGTAACAGTAATCAGGAGTACCGGCAGGAATGAAAGGCTGGAGAGTCAGCGCGAACACTAAACAATCTGGCAGAGTACTGAGGGCTGAGCTGGGTATATGCAGTGTGGAGACAGATTAGGGAGTGGCTGTGTGGAGAGACAGCAGGTGCAGGGAATGAACTGATTGAGGGTGAGACAGGATCTGGAATGATATGACACGTTAGTGGCAGGAAAATGAACAGGAAAATCATAGAACAGATGTGACACATTAATTTCACACAATCCCCTTTCATCACAATCACAGTCATATTCACCTTCCATTTCATACAATACAATACAATATTAAATTAAACACTTTATCACGTTCACTGAATGGCTGTCGGAGGGACTTAAACCCACCATGGTTCTTTACCGACTCGCCCGTCAGAGGGACTCCAATGCTACAATGGTACTTTGCCGGAAGGACTCCAACCTACATGATACTTTACCGGGATATTTCTGGAAGGCCTCCAACCTACAATGGTACTTTACTGGAAGGACTCTAATCTACAAAATCTTTCTGTCTTACTGAACCGATCTTATAACATTATCACTCCTTTTCCTTTCGGCATTTCCCATCAGGGTTCGCCACAGTAAATCAACTGCCTCCATCAGACCCTGTCTTCTGCATCTTCTTCCCTTGAACCAATTACTTTCATGTCCTCTTTCACTACATCCATAAACCTCCTCTTTGGTCTTCCTCTAGGCCTCCTGCCTGGCAGTTTAAAACTCAAGCATCCTTCTACCAATATATTCACTATCTCTCCTGTGGACATGTCCAAACCACCTCAGTCTGGCCTCTCTGACTCATTCCTGATCCTATCCATCCTGGTCACTCCCAAAGAGAGCCTCAGCATCTTCATCTCTGCTACCTCTAGCTCTGTCTCCTGTCTTTTCCTCAGTGACACTGTCTCTAGGCCAAACAACATCCCTAGTCTCACCAAAGTTTTGTAAACCTTTCCTTTCATTTTAGCTGAAACTCTTCTATCACACATTACACCTGACACTTTTCTCCACCTGTACCATCCTGCCTGTACACGCTTCTTCACCTCTTTTCCACACTCTCAATTGCTCTGGACTGTTGACCCTAAGTACTTCTCCCTGTAACCTCACTCTTCCACTTGGGTCCCTATCATTCACAAACATGTACTTTGTCTTATTGTGGCTAACCTTCATTACTCTCCTAGGACAAACCACCACCTCTGTAGCTTTTCCTCCACCTGTTCTCTGCTCTCACTACAGATCACAACGTCATCTGCAAACATCATAGTCCATGGAGATTCCTGTCCATTTCCATTCTTTTTGCAAAGTCAACCACCATCTGTCCTTCTGCATTCCTCTCCTGGATACCAAACCTACCCATCACGTCCTCATTACCTGTTTCCTGCACCAACATGTCAAGTGAAGGCTGCACCAATGACAATTCTCCCTCTCTTAGGTATGCTCTGCATCACTTCATCAAAGTCCAAACAGAATTTCCCATTGTCCTCCAGCTCACATCCTACCTGTGGAGCATACCCACTAACAACATTGAACATCACACCTTCATTTTCTAGCTTCAGACTCATCACTCTATCATCTGACACTCTTTTTACCTCCAGGACATCCCTAACAAACTTGTCCTTCAAGACAACTCCTACTCCATTTCTCTTCCTATCTACACCATGATAGAACAACTTAAACCTGTCTCCTAAACTTCTAGCCTTGCTACCTTTCCACCTGGTCTCCTGGACACACAGTATGTCTACCTTCCTCCTTTGTATCATGTCAACCAACTCTCTACCCTTTCATGTCATAGTTTCAACATTCAACGTCCCTACTCTCAGTCCTATATTCTTGGCATTCCTTTTCTCTCTCTTCCTACGAACACACTTTCCTCCTCTCCTTCTTCGACCAACATTAGTCCAATTTCCACCAGCACCATGTAGGTGAACAGCACCGATGGCAGGCGTTGTTAATCTGGTTCTCAACCGATCCGGTATAGAAGTCATAGATTTGAGTTGCATATTTTATTTGGCAAAAGTTTTACGTTGGATGCCCTTCCTGACACAAACCTCTGTATTCATCCAAGCTTGGGACACTGGTTTGTGCCCTCTTTATACCCTAGTATAAAGTTATTAAATAGTGTGACCCTGTGTGGCAATACACAGAACTTAATGAAAGCTATATCTAAACATCAGACTGGTGGAACTCTATCTGATATGTTAGAGCTTTTGTACAGAGCGATTGATTGTGGCAGGAATCACTTGTACCTATCTCTTCGACAGCGGAGCTGTAGTGGTCTGTTGGAGAAGAAGCTCCACTGTTCATCCAGTGTATGGTGGAGAGGGTGAGCTGGGTTGTCCATGATGGATAACAGTTTGTTCCAACACAGCCTCCACAGTGCCCAGATTACAGCCATCACAGATCCAGCCGTCCGAATCAGTTTGTTTAGTCTGTTGGTACCGCTGACTCTGATGCTGCTCCCCCAGCAGACCACAGCAAAGAAGAGTACGCTAGCCACAACAAACTGATAGAATATCTCCAACATCTTGCTTCACAGTACAGTGATACCTCTGCTTACGAATGTCTCTACATACGAAATGTTCTACTTATGAAACGCCTCAACAGGAAAATATTGCCTCTGGTTACGAAAGAAATTTTGAGTTACAAAAGGTAAACATATAGTATGGGCTGATACTCGTAGCTCCCAAAGGTTCCTGACCGCAACATTCTTATAGCTGCTCTGCCATTGGCTATTACCTAGCATCCTGGCATCCCATTGGCTAAGAGGGACCTCTATGTGTAGCTAGATAGGTGTCTATGCAGCGTCCTCGTCATTCAGTCCTCGACCCATGACGTGTTCTAATAGTCTTATGTAAATATATTAACTTTTAGAGTATTCACTATGGACCCCAGGAAAGTGACGGAGAAAAGAGGAAAAGAAAACACAAAGAAAATATTTTTTGTCCATACAAACAACGTAAGAGATAATAGAAAAGCATGAAAAATGGATACGTTTGGTTGATCTCGCCAAGAAATATGGCCATAATGCATCTACAATCGCCACATTATTAAAACAAAAGGAAGTTTAAGGAGTTTAAGGCATCACATGGGTGGTTGGAGAAGTTCTAAAGGAGGACTGGAACTCACTCTGTTGTTCGTCATGGTGAGGCAAGAGCACATAAACCAAAGAGGGCAAAAAACAATGAGGACAGCAGTTAAAAGGTAAATGACCATCATTTTTATTCTTTGCTCTATTCTTTGTTTTTTACATAATGCACAACTCTCATTTATTGTGTAATAATCTAATTGTAACGTGTATTTGTTACATGTTTTGATGCATTTTTAGGCTTTATAAAAAATTTATGTCTGAATTTTGGGGGCCTTAGAACGGATTAGGGCATTTTCACGGAAAACGCGTCTCTACTTACGAAATTCTTTACTTACGAAATTTTTTCCAGAACCAATTAATTTTGTCAGTAGAGGTACCACTGTAGTCAACTTTAATCACACACTCATTTAATCTTTTCAGACATTTGAACCCTGTCCCAGTACACACATAACTCATCTAATCTTTTCATGCCTTTGAAGTCTGTACACATTTAAACTCACCTAATCTGACATACAGACACACACACACACACACACACACACACACACACACACACACACACACACACACACTCTGGGGGTAACAATTCCATTTATGGAAGTCTTCACACTTATGGGGTGATCAGGATGTAGGCAGGTCTGTCAGTTCTTTGTATACAGGATGTAACCGGAAACAGTACCTACACCGAGAAGAAGCGGATGAGTTCATCACAATCTTATTGGACCAGAAAACACCACATCCCCTCATACATATTCCTAATCTGAATTTTTTAAAATTTGACCAGGCCAAGATAGAAACTGTTCTTCTTCAGCTGCGTCTGATGTAAGACCCGTTTAGTACCAGCAGTCAGGGACACTGGGAGAGACCGGATATCTGTATTAGACTTGCTGTCAGGAATAACTTTTTAAACTTATGACGATCAGCTAAGCCTCCTACTTTACCTCAATAACAAGAACCCATGGAATAACAAAGCTTTGAAAGGACTCTGCTTCAGTTTTTGCCACCCAACGTGGTGAGAGGAGGAGATGAAGGATGGTCAACTCCGTGACGACATCGGCCATGAACAGCAACAACAACCTAGGATGACACGGTCCAAAACATTGTTCTTCATCTCCCGGTGGCCACAATTAACAAAAGTAAGCAGAAAACCTGTTGTAATAACCAGATTTCTGCAATTGAACTGACTAAAATACGGGTGATGAGTGATAGTGTTATAATGTAGCCGCAAGAGAGCACAAGCCAGTGTCTTATCGTCCCGGTCTCAAGCCCGGATATATACATAGGGTTTTGTTAAGAAGGGCATCCAGCATAAAACTTTTGCCAAATCAAACATGCAAATCAAATCCATGACTTCCATACCGAATCGGTTGAGAACCAAATTAACAACAATCGCGATCGGTGCTGTTCACCTACAGGGTGCCGGTGGACTACTTTTGGTCGAAGAAGGAGAGGAGGAAAGTGTGTTCGTCGAAAGAGAGACAAAAGGAACGCCAAGAGTATAGGCCTGAGAGTAGGGACGTTGAATGTAGGAACTACGACAGGAAAGGATAGAAAGTTGGTTGACATGATGCAGAGGAGGAAGGTAGACATACTGTGTGTCCAGGAGACCAGGTGGAAAGGTAGCAAGGCTAGAAGTTTAGGAGTTATCTTGAAGGACGAGTTTGTTAGGAATGTCCTGGGGGTAAAAAGAGTGTCAGATAGAGTGATGAGTCTGACGCTAGAAATTGAAGGTGTGATGTTCAAGTGTTGTTAGTGGGTATGCTCCACAGGTAGGATGTGAGCTGGAGGAGAATGAGAAATTCTGGTTGGATTTCGATGAAGTGATGCAGACCATGCCTAGAAGTGAGAGAGTTGTCATTGGTGCAGACTTCACTGGACATGTTGGTGCAGGAAATAGAGGTAATGAGGAGGTGATGGGTAGGTTTGGTATCCCGGAGAGGAATGCAGAAGGACAGATGGTGGTTGACTTTGCAAAAATCATGGAAATAGCTATAGTAAATACTTTCTTCCAGAAGAGGCAGGAACATAGGGTGACCTATAAGAGTGGTAGTAGGAGCACACAGGTTGACTGCATCTTGTGTAGACGTTGTAATCTGAAGGAGATCAGTGACTGCAATGTACTGGTAGGCAAGAGTGTAGCCAAACAGCATAGGACAGTGGTTTATAGGATCGATCTGGTGGTGAGGAAGATGAAGAGGACAAAGACAAAGAAGGGGACAAAATGGTGGAAGGTAAAAAAGGAAATTTTTTTAATGACTTTTAGGAATGAGTTAAGACAGGCTCTGGGTGGTCAGGAGATGATTCCAGATGACTGGACAACTACATCTATTGTGATCAGGGAGACAGGTAGGAGAATACTTGGTGTGTCATATGGAAGGAACTAGATAAGGAGACTTGGTGGAATGAGGAGGTACAGGAGTGTATACAGAGAAAGAGGTTAGCTAAGAAAAAGTGGGACACTGAGAGGACTGAGGAGAGTTGACAGGAGTACAGGGAGATGCAGAGTAATGTGAAAGTAGAGGCAGCAAAGGCCAAATAAGGGGCTTATGATGACTTGTATGCTAGGTTGGACAGTAAGGAGGGAGAGACTGATCTATACAGGTTGGCAAGACAGAGAGACAGAGATGGGAAGGATGTGCAGCAGGTTAGGGTGATTAAGGATAGGGATGGAAGTCTATTGACAGGTGCCAGTTGTGTGATGGGAAGATGGAAAGAGTACTTTGAAGAGTTGATGAACGAGGAAAATGAGAGAGAACAAAGACTAGAAGAGGTGGTTGTTGTAGACCAGGAAGTAGCAAAGATTAGTCAGGATGAAGTGAGGAGGGCATTGCAGAGGATGAAGAGTGGAAAGGCAGTGGGTCCTGATGATATACCTGTGGAGGTATGGAAGTGTCTAGGAGAGGTGGCAGTAGAGTTTCTGACTGGGTTGTTCAACAGGATCTTAGATAGTGAGAAGATGCCTGAGGAATGGAGGAGAAGTGTGCTGGTGCCCATTTTTAAGAACAAGGGAGATGTACAGAGTTGCAGCAACTACAGAGGAATAAAGCTAGTAAGCCATACAATTAAATTATGGGAACGAGTAATTGAAGCTACAATAGAGAAGTACAGAGAATGCCAGAGGGAGCTGCATTGTGTTTTTGTAGATCTGGAGAAAGCTTATGACAGGGTGACCAGAGAGTAACTGTGGTATTGTATGAGGAAGTCTGGAGTGGCAGAGAAATATGTTGTAACTTCTGAATATGAAACACTTTTGAGTTGTAGCAAAAGTCCGCCGTGTATAGAGTGAAGAGGATAAGGGACATACAGGGCTGGATACAGGGCTGGATACAGGGCTGGACAGTGTTGAAGGTGTGGTGGGGGTTTCGTTTCTCTCAAGGACAGGAGACAGTGTGTAAAACACACGGTATTTATTTGCCAATTCAAATCATGCATAGGTTGATTAGCAGTACAATAATATCATCCATAGGTTGAGTATAAGTCCAGTAATATCATCGATAATATTGACAGACAGGTTCAACAAACAGACAAGTTCAACAAATACTCATCTAATTATGATGAGAGCTCTGGAGACGATGAATAGTCCATTGAGGTGTTGTTACAGAATATTCTGGGTACAGGAAAACTTCAAGTACAAACTACGAAATGGATCACATATCTTTTTATACTCTATTGACGTGGCTATGGGAGGTGCTAATCAGTTGTTGAATTTCGGCCCCTCTGCTCTCAACTAACCTTTCCCCTGGTTTCAGTAGGCACATCATGACCTCAAGACGTTGACAGAGACATCAAGACCTCAAGACGTGAACAAAGACATCAAGTCGACAGATTCACAAAGCTGATGACACAACCTAACCAGTCACGCGAACCCTGCGAGTACACATGTATTGCAGACAAAATTATTTAAAGATACCGACATTTACATAAGCATCTCCAAACATGGTAAACAGTAGATTATTTTCATTGGGAATCTTCATGACCTCGAGACAACCTGGGGCCGTTTCCCAAGTGCTGGATGATTTGACAAAAGCACACAGACAGATCTATTGATGCAATACAGACCTTTGGTTCTATGAAATGATATTATTTTATTATATTATTTTATTGTATTAAAAACTTTCCATCACAAAGGCACTTGAAAAATCCAGAACAAGGATCCTTACAGTGCTGCTTTCCTTGTCCAGATGCGAGTGGGCTCAGTGTAGGCAGGAGACTACAGAGCATCCGGAGCAGGACCACCAGGCTGAGAAACAGCTTCTTCCCAGAGGCTGTTAGACAGCTGAACTCCTGTGGTGCTTTATAGTCACCTTCACGACACCCCATGTGTCACCACAGACACACGAGGATTTGATGCAGTATGGTGCTTCATCAGGTGCAATAGATGGAGCACCTTCAGACTTAAGCTGCTGCATCGTAAATAAATTTTTCCTGTTCAGACACTTTACAATTTACACTTTACACTTTATATATCTAGCATTCTTAACTTTTCTCTGTCCTCTATCTTATTTACCTTACATTTTTAACCCTTTTCTTTTCTTGTTTTTCTTAATTTATTTATCTTATTTATCGACCGGGCTAACTGGGACCTTCAGAGATGTATTTTGTACTATCATATGTGAAAACGTATGTCAGCATGACAAATAAAGACTCTGATTCTCTGATTCTCTAAAGCATGTGGAGGATAATGTCCTCCTGAAGACATTTAAACATTATATACATGCTATTTGTGATTTTGCTAGCTTCGCAGTATTCAATTTTAATCACACACTTAGTACTTTGCCATCACCCTGTCTCAGTAATTTTCAACACATTTGAACTCATCTAATATCACACACACACACACACACACACACACACACACACACACACATAGTTACAAGAACAATTCCATTTATAGGACATAGGCGACGATCTCAGTTTTTTATTCACGGGATGAACCAGAACTGGAAACCAAATTCCAACCGGAACAGGAAGCCACATTCCAATGCCCACAGAGGTGGGGCAGGTGAACACTCGTTACAGTCTAATTGGACCAGAAGATATCATATCATCTCATGCAAATTCCTTATCTGAATTGTATAAAAAAATAATAGGTAGAGAATGATAGTGCTCTTCTCAGCTGTGCTGTTGCAAGAGCCGTTTACTGCAGGCTTTCTGGAACACTTGGGGGAGCCCGGATATCTGTACTAGACTTGTTGTCATGAATTTACTTTTTAAACTTATGACAATCAGCTAAGTCTCCTACTTTACCTCAATAACAAGAACCCACGGAATAATGAAGTTTTAAAGACTACCCTGCTTTAGTTTCTGGCGCCCAATGTGGTGACAGGGGGAGATGAAGGATTGTCAACCCCATGACGACATAGGCTGTAAACAGCGACGATGACCTAGGACGAAAACATTGTTCAACCATCACTTAGTGGCCACAATTAACAAAGGTCAGCAGAAAACCTGTTGTAATAACCAAATTTTTGCAATTGAACTGACTAAATTAAGGGAGATGAGTGATAATGTTATAAGATCGGGTTATTAGAAAAGAACAGTGATGCTGAGTTTTGAACTGCCAGGCAGGAGGCCTGGAGGAAGACCAAAGAGGAGGTTTATGGATTTAGTTAAAGAGGACATGGAGGTAGTTGGTGTGAGAGAAGAGGATGCAGAAGACAGGGTTAAATGGAGGCAACTGATTCGCTGTGGCGACCCCTGAAGGGAAAACAGAAAGGAGAAGAGTTATTAGAAAAGAATAGTGGTTTGGAGTCCCATCCGACGGCGATTCGGTAAAGAATCGCCGTCCCTCCAAAGAATTGGAGTCCCTCCAATATCGATTCGGAAAAGAACCACAGTGGATTGGAGTCCCTCCGACGCGGATTCAGTAAAGTACCATAGTGGGTTAAAGTCCTTCCGATGGTGACTCGGTAAACGTTATAAAGTGTTTGATTTTGATATTGTATTGTGTAAAATAGAAGGTGAATTCAACCGTGAATGTGACGAAGGGGGACTGAATGAAAGGAATGGAATGAATGGTCAGGGACAGACTGTGATGTTTGAAAGAATTTTTTAAAAAACAGAAAAAGTAAAACTAGTTTACAAAGCGTTAAACCGGTAGAACCGCTGACTGCTCAGAACAGTGACATCAGAGGAGACAGTGGTTCACAGAATGGCTGCTGCCAAGTGATCAGATTTTAATCTGATACATGGGGTAAAATGTTATGCAAGCTTCCCAAAATAAGAATTAACTAAAATCCAGCCAAACAAGCAAATTACACTATTGATAGATTGAACAAATTGTCTGTAAATCTGATTGAAGGTCTGACAAGACCGTTTTCTGATTCCAGAACAACGAGCTCACAAATAATAAATGTAATAAAATTAAGATGAGGCTTTTTAAAACAAGACGAGAGGAAGGTCATCAAACTGTGGCTGAGTGTGGGGGGAGGTGATAAATGGGAGATCTGCTGGGTGGTACTTGGGTGTCACGTGATTGACGATGACGTGTCTGGTACCATGTGGCATTATGATGAACGTGCCTGCCCACCGTGTGAGCATCTAACTAGAGATCCACTGGGATTTATGAGCTATTGTGTGATCTCTGTACTATATTTAGGCTGTTAGGTTTTGTTGTGTTTGTCTATGCAGCCGTGTTTATGTCTTTTGTCCTTATCCTACCAATATATCCCTAAGTATGTGTTTATTTAGTGTGAATGCCGTGTCGTCTGACTGTGATAGTTGTATTCTTGTGCATTCTTGTGTAACGTATTCTGTATGTCTGTACGTGTACTTAACAGAGGTAAATAATTTCCCTGTAGGAATATTAAAGTATTCTTCATTCATTGAAGTCTGAAAACAGCTTTTAAGAAACGAGTGAATGGAAAGAAACTGTGAAAAATAAAATATGATTTGAAATTCACTTGGGGTGTGATCCAAAATTGTGTTTCCTTCAAATTGTGTAGATAATAGCAGAACATATCCGCATGTCCTGTCGTGACGTGTTTGGCGAGGGAAGAGCCCTCTCATGGCAGCCCGAACAAGGATATTAGTTTTAATAAAGATAGGGAGGCATATTATTTTGAAGAAAAGGGTAAAATTCCGTTCGAGAACAGGCTAATTCAGAACAGACATTTTTTAAGACACTGTTTTGTTTCATCACCACCATTGCCTGTTAACTTCCCCTGAGTCTCCATGTGCGTCATGTCAGCCCGGATAAATGAAGTTTAATGAATTCGCTATTTCTCAGCAGTGCAATTATAAACCACTGCTCTGCTGTGTAAAATGAAAATCCTACTGAAGTATTTTGAGCCCAGTTCAATTGAAGACATTAAGTCGCAAAGTAGTTCATATTCAAGTGACTCCTGCTTCAAGTAACAAGAATCTGTAAAAGTTTTTTGTACATACATGTTTTAATCAGACAATCACGAAGGATCACGTTCCCTCTGCTGATGCTGGGATAAAGTTTTCCTAAAAGTTTTCCACTTTTGAGTGTTCACAGTGATAGTTTTTAAAATTTTTTTTATCAAAACCAATGAAAGAAATCATAAATTCGCACCATTCGCATCGGGCTATCGGCTAGCTCCAACGTGGGCCTTCACCATTCGCATCAGGCTATCGGCTAGCTCCATCCTGGGCCTTCACCATCCGCACCGGGCTATCGGCTAGCTCCAACCTGGGCCTTCACCATTCGCATCGGGCTATCGGCTAGCTCCAATCTGGGCCTTCTCCATTCGCATTGGGCTTCGGCTAGTTCCAACCTGGGTCTTCACCATCCGCATCGGGCTACCTGCTAGCCTCATCCTGGTCCTTCACTCCTCTTCACTGGGCTTCCAGCTAGCTCCAAACTGGGCCTTCATCATCCACACTGGACTACCTGTTAGCCTCATCCTGGACATTCATCATCCAAACCTGGCTACCTGCTGAATTCAACCTGGGTTTTCATGTTGTACAGCTCCACAACACTTCACGTGAGTCAGATACTGCTGTGTGTTTAAATATGTCTCTTTTTATCATCCTACTCTTCCTTCTAACTACCCGGGATACTGGGACTCTTACTACCCCCAGGCAATCTCCTATTCAACAGACATTATTACCTCGATTGTCATCCTATGGCCGTGGTACATTGGATTTCACTTTTCCACCTAGGGATGTCTCAATCCTTTGGACTACATTGTCTGCTGGTCTTCCAACTCAGCGTGTAACAACTCTTGTTCCATTGTATTCTAACTTGCTTTTGCAACAGCTATGTAGTTCCAATTCTTTAATCTCAACCACGCCTCCAATGAAAGATAAAAACTCTCAACGTTTTAGCACTGCTTTTTGTCGTGTGTTAATCACTCTCATCTTGGCCATTTCTGGCAATGCTCATTCAAATCCAGGGCCTACTTCAGCTAATGTTAGTCCCACTGCTCCTAGTCTGTCGTTTGATGATTTCTGTAAACGGAAATCTCTGGGCTTTTTACACATCAATATCCGTAGTCTTTTACCGAAACTTGATTTGCTTAAATCCTGGGCACACACTGCAATTCCTGATGCTTTAGCAGTTTCTGAAACATGGCTTAGAAGGAGCATTGCGGATGTTGATATTTTAATTCCAGGTTATAATGTCTTTCGCCGGGACAGAGCTACTAAGGGTGGGGGCATGGCTCTCTTTGTGAGGGACCATCTGCAATGCTCTATTTTATTGTCAAAGTCTGTTCCCAAGTTTCTCAAACTGCTGGTGTTAAAAATCAATCTGTCAAATAATTTCTCTCTTTCTGTAGCTGTCTGATATAGACCGCCCTCTGCCCCACTATGCTCTCTAGCTGTACTCAGTGAACTTCTTGCCCCGTACATCTCCTCTGAGTTTATTCTCCTGGGTGACCTAAATTGGGACATGACTAACCCCCCAGATATAGTCATGCAACAATTTGATGCCTTAAACCTCTTCCAAATTATTTCAGAGCCCACCAGACATAATTTGAAATCTTCATCTTCTGCATCACTGATAGATGTGATCCTCACAAACGCCCCTTCTAATTATAAATCTGGCGTCTTCAGTCAAGATTTGAGTGATCATTGTGCTATTGCCTGCACACGCTCTGGTTCCTCAGTTAAACGTCCACCTGTGACTGTAATCAGACGCTCCATGAAGAAGTTTAACCGAGATGCCTTTCTCCATGACATTGCTGCAGTGAACTGGGATAGAATTTATACATTTTCAACTATGGATGCTGCCTGGTCCTACTTTAAGTTGACCTTCAGTCAGATCATCAGCAAACACGCTCCACTCATAAAATTTTGGATCAAGGATCGCTTCAGCCCCTGGTTTACCCGTGACTTAGCCACATTAATCCACCAGAAGAACACCTTATGGCGGAAAGCCCGTTCCTCCCAGTCACTTGTCGACTGGCTTGCCTTTAGGCAGTGTAGGAATAAATGCACTCAGGCTGTCAGAAAAGCTAAAGTCATTCATTTTCTGGACAAATTTGCATCCTGTGGCTCTGATTCCAAGACATTTTGGAAAACGGTCAAGTCCATGGAAAATAAGCTTGCCCCTCCCCGTTTTACAAGTGCAATGATCTTTGATGACTCTGTTGTCACTGATAAGTCTCACATGGCTTCACTTCTCAATCAACACTTTGTCAACTCAGCCCATGTCTCTTCTGCCAAGTCCCCCACTGCTGCCCCATCATTTTCACCTACACCTTCCAGCTCTGGCACCTTCTCCTTTAGTCCCATCCTGTCCTCAGAGGTTTTAGAGGAACTCACCAAACTGGATCCTAACAAGTCAGCTGGCTCTGATGGGCTCGACCCATTATTTTTAAAAATTGCTGCTCCCGTCATTGTCAACCCTATCTTGTATCTATTCAACATGTCTCTGGAGCTGTCTGCTTTTCCTTCAGACTGGAAATCCGCTTTGGTCTTTCCACTCTTTAAAGGTGGCTCTAGCTCTGACCCCAACTGCTACATACCTATATCCATCCTGCCATGCTTGGCCAAGATGCTAGAAAAATTGGTTAATAGACAGCTCAGCCACTTCATTGCTTCAAACGATATTCTATACAACCTACAGTCTGGGTTCCGACCTGGCCACGGGTGCACCACAGCTACTCTGAAGGTTCTGGATGATGTTGTTACCTCCTTGGACTCCAAACAGATCTGGATTGCTGCCTTTATTGACTTATCCAAAGCCTTCTACTCTGTCATCCACTCCATCCTTCTCCAGAGGCTCACTAGTATTGGTCTGTCATCACATTCCTGCAATTGGTTCGCTAGCTACCTAAACAACAGAGTTCAGCAAATAAAGTCTCTAAATGTCTTGTCTGACACTCTTACCATCATGAAAGGGGTGCCTCAAGGTTCCATCCTGGGCACAACGCTGTTCAACATCTACATCAACAATGTAGCCAAGCATGCCGGTAATTCCAAGATTCACCTATATGCTGATGATACCATCTTATACTCAGTGGGCCCTTCTCTCCACTCTGCAGCATCCACACTACAACTCAGTCTCACTTCTGTCAAACAGTATTTTCATGGCCTTCATCTTTCACTCAACAACAAGAAAACCAAATGCATTATTTTTGACCGAAACATGACTCCACCACTGCCCCTAAAATCCTCTGTGCCGATGGCTCTGAACTGGAGTTTGTGACCAGCTATAAATACCTCGGTCCCTGGTTGGACTCATCCCTGTCCTTCACCACCCACATTATGCATCTGCAATCAAAAGTCAAAGCTCGCCTGAGCTTGCTCTACCGAAACAAGGCCTCCGTCACCCGATCAGCCAAACGCATGCTTGTGAAAATGACCATGCTGCCTATATTTGACTATGGTGACACCATCTACAGGATAGCTTCCCAATCTACTCTTAGCAAACTTGACACTCTCCACCACTCTGCCATCCGTTTTGCCACAGGCGCTCCATTCAGAACTCACCACTGTGACCTGTACAACCTGGTAGATTGGTCATCCCTCCACACCAGACGGCTCCACCACTGGCTTCACCTCATTTACAAATCCATACTTGGAAAAACACCTCCCTACCTCTCCTCCCTTCTACACCTCTCCCATTCTGCCCTCAATCTTAGGTCCAGTAGGCTCATTAAACTCTCCATCCCTAAAGCCCGTACTGTCTTTGGTCGCAGTGCTTTTTGATTTGCTGCAGCGAATGATTGGAACACTTTTCAAAACACCCTCAAACTCACTGTCCCTATGTCACTCACTGCTTTTAAACATAACCTGCATGAAATTATAGTTGACAGCTGCACTTGTTGAGTGCCTCTCTCTCTCTCTCTCTCTCTCTCTCTCTTTCTTTCTCTCTTGTTCTCTTTTGTATTGTATTTATTTTTTTTATTTATATTTCTGTATAATGTATAACTCTGTGTTTATTTCAGCCTCCCTCCCCTCCCCCACACCTCTAAGGGCCACTGCTCTTTGCTCAGGCTGCATTTGTAAATAAGAACCTGTTCTTAATTGCTTGCCTGGTTAAATAAAGGTTCAATAAAAAAATAAATAACTTAATAGGCAGGAACTTGCTAATTGCTATCAGCACTATCACTTTGTGTGGACCACAAGACCTGACTGTCCGATTCCCAGATGGCATTCAAATGTTTTGCAGTGACACTAGAGACAATGGACAATGGCTGATGCGACCAGTTCCAACCTCACCTACTGCTGACATCTACTGGGCAGAGATTCAACCATAGACATCCTCCGCTGACCCTGGCGTATGTTCCGTGTATGCCATGTGGAAGCCTTGGATTCAGTCCTGTGCACCCTACCTGCCTCCTGTCGATCCTCTACATTGCACAGTTTTATGATAGGGGCCATAATGAAACATATGAAGGTTCAGATCACACATAGAATATAGTTGGCAGTTACATACTGAGCACATTTACATCTCAACTGAAGGCGTTGCGTCACACACAATTTTGACACCAGAACAGAACACATTGTTTGAAATGGGAAGCACATCAGTTCCCCGCATTTCATTGGCAGTGTCTTCAGGGCATGAACTGAGGGAAGTGGGATCCATGGTCAAATGCTTAGTTAGCTTTACCGATTGGCAGGATTCACAAATTCAACAAGTTCATTTCTCACCATCAACTATATCATGCAGAATTTTAGGTTCCATGACTGATAGAGTGACACTGCAACATGACTTCATTTCATGCGAACATGGCAGAGACTTAACAGATCACAAGGATAGCCAGGTAAGGTTAGATTCTATCCTCGAAGGGGTATGGTCAGCAGGTACATTTGATATAGGGCAGTGGTCCCCAGGCCGCAGACAGGTACCGGTCCGTGGGTCATTTGGTGCCGGGTTACACAGAATAAAAAAAATAATTTTCATTACTTCCGTTTTATTAATTTCAGTCTGGAAGATGTTTTATTTTCAAAAGTGACGTCTGGGCGGAAATGCATCAGACAAATGTATCCGTCTGTCCCGCTTGACAGACAGGTCTCGGTCACTTGACAAGTTACTCCTAAATTAAAATAATATCTAAAGCACTTGCCTCCAGATTGGAGAAAATTATTCCATCAATAATTCACAGTGATCAAACAGGATTTATTAAGGGTCGACACGCTACCAACAATGTTAGAAGACTACTCAATCTGATTAGCTTGACACAGCGCAACAACAGGAAAGCAATTGTTATTTCACTTGACGCAGAAAAAGCCTTTGACAAAGTTAATTGGACTTTTCTTTTCACATTGCTTCATAGATTTGGCTTTGGTGAATTATTTATCCGATGGGTTTCAACCTTATGTAACTCACCTAAGGCCACAGTTACCACTAATGGGATAATTTCACCAAATTTCATTTTACAAAGAGGAACCAGACAGGGATGCCCTCTATCTCCCCTATTGTTCGCAATATTTATTGAACCACTGGCAGTAGCAATATGTCAAAACCTGAATATTAAAGGTATCTGCTCTCAGGTGTCGGAACACAAAATTAACTTATATGCGGATGACATTTTACTTTATCTAGAAAATCCAAATACATCAGTGAAGGAAGTATGTACACTAATTACAACCTTCTCTGGTCTTTCAGATTATTTCATTAACTGGTCAAAGTCAACCATACTTCCTTTAACAGATCTTGAAGACTCTCATCCAAGAGACTTCTTCAGTTCAGAAAGTGGCTGATAAAGTCCCAGCTTATAAACCCTGTGGGGTGTGGTCAGTGCTATTCACATTCCAACGAACGTCGCCAAAACCCGTCTGGCTCCTCAACGATTGTTGATGGAGGTCCAAAGGGGGTCGTTGGGATGTGAGTTACACCTTTGTATGCTAATGAGGGTCATTAGCATGAGACACATCACCTGGGTCAATCTTTTTGGGAGTGTCGAAAGGACATGATTATAAATGGGAGAAAGGTGATGTTGCAGACCACCCCCTCTATTCAGAGATGGCTTCTCCACTTTGACGTGGATGGCCTCTTTCACTCCTCTCTCAAACCATTTATCTTCCCTGTCCAAGATCTGAACATCGGTGTCCTGAAATGAGTGACCCTCTTCCTTGAGGTGAAGGAAGACTGCCGAGTCCTGTCCTGATGTGTTGGCTCTTCTGTGTTGAGTCATGTGTCTGTGTAGTGGTTGTTTGATTTCTCCTATGTAGACATCTGAGCATTCCTCAGTGCATTTTACTGCATACACCAGATTGCTCTTCTGACTGTGTGGTGTGGGGTCTTTTGGGTGGACCAGTCTTTGTCGGAGGGTGTTGCCCGGCTTGAAATACACAGGGACCTTGTGTTTGTTAAAGATCCTCCTCAGCTTTTCAGACACTCCAGACACATACGGGATCACTATACCATTGCGCTTGCGCTCTTCCGCCCTCACTGGGTTGTTCTCCTTTCTGGATCTTGTGTGAGCTTTCACAAAGGTCCAGTCAGGATATCCACACGTTTTCAGTGCCCCTTTCAGGTGTTGGTGTTCTTTCACCTGTTCTTGGGCGCTGGTTGGTAGCCTATCAGCCCTGTCTTGCAGGGTCCTGATGATGCCCAACTTGTGCTCCAGTGGGTGGTGAGAGTCAAAAAGCAGGTATTGGTCCGTGTGTGTTGGTTTCTTATATACCCCAACAGACAGACTTCTGTCATCTTTTATGCTGACCTCACAATCCAAAAAGGGCAAACCTTTGTCCTTTACATCCTCTCTGGTGAACTTGATGTTGCTGTCCACTGAGTTGATGTGTTCGGTGAAAGGTTGCACCTCGTGGATTTTTACCTTAACCCATGTGTCGTCCACATACCAGAACCAGTGGCTTGGTGGTGTTCCGTTGAATGAGGTAAGGGCCTTGTGTTCCACCTCTTCCATGTACAAATTGGCCACGATAGGAGACACCGGTGAGCCCATGGCACATCCGTGTTTCTGCCTATAGAAGTTCCCTCTGTACTGGAAGTAGGTTGTGTTGAGGCAGAGGTCCAAAAGTTTGCAGATCTGGTCGGGATTGAGGTTTGTCCTGTCGCTGAGGGTGGTGTCCTCTGAAAGCCGTTGTCTCACCACTTCCACAGCCTCCGTTGTGGGGACACATGTGAACAGGGAGGTGACGTCGTAGGACACCATGGTCTCATCTGTATCCAAACTCAGTCCTCTTACCTTTTCCACAAAGTCCATGGAATTCTCTATATGATAGGGGTTGTTACCCACTAGCGGGGCCAAGATAGTTGCAACATGCTTGGTAATGTTGTAAGTGACCGAGTTGATGCTGCTGACGATGGGTCTGAGTGGGGTTCCTTATTTATGAATTTTGGGGAGGCCATATATGCATGGTATAGCCTCCCCAGGGTACAGGCGAAAGTAGAGCAGGCGGTTTAAAGTTTCCTCCTTCTGTAGCTCCTGTAGGCAGTTCACAACCTTCTTTTTGTAGCTGCTGGTTGGGTTGCGCTTCAGGGTCTCATAGGTCGTGCTGTCGCTGAGTAGGGACATAACCTTGCTGTGGTAATCCGTTGTGTTGAGGCCCTTCCCATCCCTCTCCTGCCTCGTGGGGGTTGGGGGCCCTCCGCGTCCTTGGGGTTGGCTGGGGGGCTGGGTGTTCCCTCTCGGCACACCCTATCACACATTATCCGGGTGCGGCGGGGATTCCGGGTGGGCCGTGGGTTCAGTCTCCGTGTCGCTGTTTGCTGTGGGGGGTCTGCTGGGTGCTGCTGGGGCTGTCGCGCTGCTGGCTGGTGTAGCTGGCTGGAAGTCGAGCTTTGTTGGGGGCACGCCGTCTGCTGTCCGCACATGAGGCTGTTTCGTTGGGCCTACGCTTGACCTTTGGTCTGGTTGGTGGACTGGTGGTGGCGCTGGAAAATTCCTCAGTGCGTCGAGGGTGGGCTGGCTGCTGGCTGTTGGCCGGTGGTATCCGGCTGACTGTGGTTGGTGGGCATGTGTTGAGATGCTGGGGTGCCTGGCCTGGTGTGGGTGGCTGGCTCGTGGGCAGTGTGGCCCCCTTGGTTTGTTCAGTGATTAGTCATGAGGGGGAGGGGTTGGTGGGGGGGGGGTGGCGGTTCGGCGGCTGCCTCCCCTGGATGGTGTGGTGGCTTTGAGCTACTCGCTGGCCTCGGTCCTGCGGGGCTGGCCCTCTGTGGCCTGGCGGCCGTGCCTGGTGGGGCGGTGCATGCATCTCCTTCATTCCCCTCGGTGGTGCCTTTTACTTTTAGGCACATGCAGGGCACAGTTAGGGCTTTGGGAATGGATGGGGGTGAGGGCAGTGGGCATGGTTGTGGGGCGGATTGCAGTGCTCTAGGGCGCTGTATCCTCCCCATATACGCCTCACTTGTCTCCCCCCATACACACACACACACTTTGGAGGGGGCCCTGCGATGTTTGGAGTAGTCTGGACAGCACTGGTCCTCCCCTTCAGATTTTTAATGCACCACATTAGATAGCACAGGAGCACAGGGTTGGGAGATGGCTTCCTCGTCAGGGATCGAGGTAGCATAATAACAGGGAGGGTAGCGTGGACTCCACACAACATGTGGCTGCCGGTTGTCAGTCGTGGCTGTTGATTCGCCGCGCAGCGATGGGGACCGGGGATGTGGCGCTGGTGTGGGGGTGGGGCGGTGTGTGGGCTGTCTGGCCTGGCCTGGGGGTCGGGCTGCGGGGGGGTGGCCTGTGGATGCGGGGGTGGTTGGGTGGTATGAAGTCATCGCTGCTTTTGGGGGCGGGATGGTTGCTGGGCGGCTTGACTTCTCCCCCGCGGACCCTGTCTCCCATCTACCTGTGGGTGCTGCACGGCTCATCTGCTGGCCCATCGGGCATGTTAGGTCGGCTTTGTGGCATGTGCCTTGCCGCCGCTGTTGGCCGGGAATCTGCGGTTGGTGGCCGGCAGTTGGCTTACTTTTCTTACTTACGTTGGTTTCCCGATGGACCTGGGCTATGAGCGGGGCTCGGTGTGGGGGCACCTGTCGGCGGGTTGGCTGCGGTGGGCCTCTGGTAGGGCCTGGCATGGGCTGCCCGGGGACTGGCTGTCTCTGGTCGGCTTTCCTCTGTGGGCGGTGGCGTGGGGGGGCTTGCGGCCCGCTGGGGATCTCTGCCGTATCTGGAGGGTTGGTGTGGGCCCTATCTCTGGTCTGCCCACGCTTGCGGGAGGCATGACAGGCATGTGGGGTTGCAAGACCTCATGTCCGGTCTAGGGGGCCTATATAGGGGGTGAGTCACATGTCGCCCGGTCACTGCAGCTGACCCCTGGGGCTGCGGGGGGCATTACTGTCTCCTGGGGTTGGGGGGTTGGGCGGGATGTGGGCGTGGCGGATGGGGATGGGGGGTTGGTGGGTGTGGTGGAGCGTGGTGGAGTGGGGGGTGATGAAGGGGCCTCCTTGCCTCAGGGCCCTTGGGCCTGTCCTGTGTGCCCTGGCGGTGGCGGCCGCTGCCTCCTCTGGGTCCCTGGGTCTACGTGGTTCTCGGTGCCCCCAGTGGCTCTTCGGGTGATGGTTTCTTGATGCTCCTGGCTGCCGGGGTTGGGAGTGCTCGGCTAGTGTGGCCCTGTTGAGTTCTGGTAGCCTATCTGGGTGTTGGTTTCATCACACATGCATGTTAGGTCAGGGCTTACCAGCTCCTGTCGAGTCCAATTATTGAGAACCATTGGGTCCCGTCAGAATGTGATGGGTCTCACTTCAGTCATCACAATCTTATGCCCTCTATCTTCCTCCTACACTGGTTTCCTCTGGTGGCCTGTTCTATACTATCAGGACCTCCACTAATCTGATGTTTTGTAACATTGGTGTTGAGATATCAGTTCTAAGATAGAATAAAACAGCCTAAACCTATTTCACTCCAACAGCACTGCCTGTCTATCCACTACCTTGTTTATGTTCTCTCTCCCTGTCTCCTTTCGCCTTCCCCCTTAACTCACAGGGGTGCAATACTTCCCTCTCTGGCTCACAATAGGAAATTCTAATAAAGACTGACAATTTAGTTCCCAGAGAGGACTGGTGACAGTCACATGCACGCATTAAAATATATAAAAGATTTTGCTGCATTGATCTCATGAAAGGTTAACCCCTTTTTATGGGGTCAAACTATGAGAATACATGCAGACAAGACAAAAAAAAAAAAAAAAAGAACGCACACTCTAGTTTTTGTCAGTCAATCAAATCAAATCACATGCATGCATATCAGTGTGTACAGGCCCCTGTAATACACACAACCACACACAGGGGGGCCTGTAGGCATGCAAGGGAGGTAGAGTGGCAGGCAGCTCCTTCTTGGTGCGCCTCAAATGAGCAATTTATAAAGGGGACGGCACCTTGCTCAAGGGTGCCTCGGCAGTGCTCTGGAGGTGAGCTGACACCTCCCACTGTCAGCTCACCTCCGGGTATTTTTTGGGCGGGAGCGGGAATCGAACCGCCGATCTTGAATCATAGGACGACCCGCTCTACCGCCCGCTTTAGCACTGAGCCACTGCCACCCCCGAATGTACTCCAAATTCTTATGGTTAGTCCAAACAATGAAAGGCTGTTCTCCCCCTCCAACCAGTGCCTCCATTCCTCAAGTGCCAGTTTTACGGCAAGTAGTTCCCGGTTACCGCGGATGGCAACTTGCGGGAGAAAAAGGCACAGGGATGGATTTTGTGGTCCTGACCACTGAGAAAGAACCACTTCCACTCCGGAATCTTAGGCATCCACCTCCACAATGAACTGCTGAGTGGGGCCTGGAAGAGTCAGAATGGAAGCAGAGGCAAATCTGGCCTTAAACTCCCAAAAAGCCTCCTCTGCAGCTTGGGATCACCTGAAGAGGACCTTCTGGGAGGTGAGGGCTGTAAGCAGGGCAGCTACCAAACTGTAGTTTTGAATGAATCTTCGATCAAAGTTAGAAAAACCCTAGGAACAGTTGTAGATCCTTCTGGGAAGCCAGGCAGTAACCGCTGAGGTCTTGGCTGGGTCCATGGAAATTCTCCCGACGCTGATGATGAATCCCAGGAAAGAGACCTCAGAGACATGGAACTCGCACTTCTCTGCCTTAACGAAAAGCTGATTGTCCAACAGTCGCTGCAATACCTGCCGTATTGAACAACATGATCCTGTCTGAACTTGGAAAAAATGAGAATTTCATCCAGATACACAAATACACAGACGTTAAGAAAATCCCACAAAATGTCATGACTCGGCTCAGGACCTGCCCCCAGTCTCGCGCTGGGTTTCCCGCAGTGCAGATCCCACACCTGCGTCCAATCATTCAGACACACCTGCCACCGTTTTACCCCTAATCAAGAACCATAAAGACTGTGCTTGAACACAGACCCAGTGTCAGATCCTCTGTGTAGATGCCTTGTTTGTCACCAGTTCATCCTGACTCCTACCTTGACCCCGGATTGTTATTGGACCCTGACCTGCCTGCCTGGACCCATATTAGAACTCTGCTTTGTCCCCGACCACGAACTCTGCCTCTCGGACTTGTACCTCTGTCTGCCTGTCTGTTTCCCCGTGAGTCCTGTCTGTATCCTCCCGTGTCCGCACACTGCCCGCCCCACTCTGTTTCCCTGGACTCGTGCACCGGTTGTTCCCGTGCTTCCTCGTGTGCCTTTGCTGACATAAAGACTTTAGTTCAGACGCACCTGGTCTCCGCTCCTGTCTCGGCCCTGACACAAAACATTGTTAACCAGACATTGAAATACAGCAGGGGCATTAGTTAGACCAAGAGGCATCACCAAATATTCATAATGTCCACTTGGAGTAATGAAAGCCGTCTTCCACTCATCCCCTTCCCTGATGCGAACAAGATGATAAGCATTCCTTAAATCCAACTTGGGAAAACGGTTGTCTCCTGCAATACCTCATTGGCGGACGAGATGAGTGGGATTGGATGCCGGTTCTTGACAGTTATTTCGTTGAGACCCCTGTAGTCAATGCAGGGTCATAAAGCTTTATCCTTCTTCTCAACAAAGAAAAACCCTGCACCAGCAGGCGAGGATGAAGGACGAATGAGGCCTGCAGTCAACGAGTCCTGGATGTACGTGTCCATGGCCTTCATCTCCAGGGCTGAAAGGGAGTACAGTCTACCAATAGGGGGGGTTGTACTGGGGAGAAGATCAATTGCACAGTCATAAGATTGATAAGGAGGAAGCGATGTGGCCCGTGCCTTACTAAATACTTCCTTCCCGTTAAGTCAGACTTGTTGGCTGTCCGACCGAGGTTAACTGTTGACGGGACAGATTTTAAACAGATGGAGTGAAACTGTGCACTCCACTGCAGGATTGTTCCAGAAATCCAGTCTATGTGTGGGTTATGTTTAAGCAGCCATGGGTACCCCAAAATCACTGGTTGTTGTGGAGAGTGAATGAGGTGAAAAGAAAGGATCTCTCTATGACTCCCTGAAAAGCACATTAGCAAAGGAGCAGTTTAGTGCGTGACCCAGCAGAGGAGACGGTCATCCAGGGTGGTGGCATCAATGGGCTTGGTCAAAGGTTCCTTACTGATCCTTATTTGCTTGACTAGAGAAATGTCAATCAAATTAGAGTCAGCCCCAGAGTCAATTAGCAAACCTACCTTGATCTCTTGATGGGTGCAGCAAAGTAGGCCGTGCAGCACTGGTTGAGAGGGCACACTGAAGTTATCTGTCCGGTTCACCAGTGCCCTCTGTTTAACTGGTGAGCCCTGCCTTTTACCAGACAGGAAGAAGCAAAATGGCCGGACTGACCACAGTAGAGGCAGAGATTTCCCCGCAGGCAACGTTCTCTCTCTGCTGGAGACAAACGAGCCCGACCTAGTTGCATGGGCTCCACCTGATCTCGATGGACGTCCTCCTCTGGCAGCAGGGAAGATGGCGAAGAAGTAGATGAAGAGGATAACATCCGGATTGCTTTGGGATGATGAGCTCTCTCCCTCCTGCGCTCCCGGAGACGGACATCGATGCAAGAGGCTAGAGTGACGAGAGAGTCCAGATCTGCAGGAGGATCGTGCGTCGCTCATTTGTCTTTTATAAGGTCTGCCAACCCGTTATAAAAAACGTCAAACAGAGAAGCGGCATTCCAGTCACTCTCCGCTGCCATGGTGCGGAACTTTATGGAGTAATCCACCACAGATCTTATCCCTTGGGTAAGATCAACAGACCCCTGGCTGCCTTCACATGATCGAAGACCTTTCGAAACTTGGCGGAGAAGGACTGGACAGAGGCACAGACGGGTGACTGCTGCTCCCAATCAGCGGTCCCCCAATCTCGGGCTCTCCCAGTGAGCAGGGAGACGATGTACGCCACGTGGGCTCGGTCAGTTGGAAAAGCTGAGGGTTGCTGCTCAAAGACAAGAGAGCATTGTACCAGAAAGGGACAGCAGGTACCTGGGGCCCCGGAACAATGTTCCGGTGGCGGAATCCGAGCCTCAGAACCAGTCGCCGACCGAGCAGGAGATCCGGGGTCAGCAAAGGGAACTGGATGAACCGGTAATGCCGCCAAAAATGCAGCAAGATGTTCCTGGAGAAAGTCCATACTGCGCTCCTGGCAAGCGGTCGTGGAGCCAAAGACCTCGGCTAGAAACTGGAGGTGCTGGTCATAACGCTGATTTAGATGTTGGATTTTGCTGAGAAGGGTCACTGTTGGCTGGGTTCATTGTGGCCAAATTGTTCTGTCAAGGGGTCGAACACGATTGACAAGGGGAACTCAAAAGCACGACAGAGTAGCGGGCAAGTAAAGTCTCAGAACAGGTTAAATTATACAGGCAGGGGTCAGGTACCGGGTAATCAGTCCAACAAGCAGATGAATAAACCAAACGACAGACGAATAGGCAGAATCCAAAACCCAGGTGGGATCACACAAAAGAAGGGAGTCCAAAAACCAGGCAGATAAATCTGAAAAGGGGTTGACGAAAAGCAGGGTCCGGGAAACAGGCTGGGTAAATCACAGGAATCAGATTAACGGGCAGGAATCAAAGGCTGGAGAGTCAGGGTGAACACTAAACAATCTGGCAAGGAACAGAAGAAAGGGCTGGCATTTGAAGGGTAGAGGCAGATTGGGGAGTGGCTGCAGGTGTGTGGAGAGAGGACAGGTGACTGGAATGAGCTGATTGTAAATGAAGGTAGAATCTGAAATGACATGATATGTTAGCAGAAAGAAAACAAACGGAAACTATTAGACCCGAGATGTGACAAGTATATCCATTCCGGCATCAACATGGCGGACCATATCGGTACTTCAGCGACACCACATGAATGCACTTTTCTGACCTCAAACTTTGCCCAGATTTACAAACCACACCACTGTCTACAGGACTAACCCTTTTTTTTAGATGGTTGTTGTTTCAGACACACTGACGGCTCAAATCTACAGGAATGGAAGAGGACAGGTTTTCTTACAGCTAAAGGGGGCTCCCATAACTCATAGACAGCTGATTGAGACTGTCAGCAAGCATTCTCTTGCCCTCCTCATTGGCTATTGTGACAACAGCACGTTGCAGGCTAAACGTAATGAGGCAGCAGATCAGGCAGCGAAGCAGGCCGCAGGGTATCAGCTTACAGGCAAAGTCATGGTGAGTATGCCACAGCCACCTACACCTACGTCACCTGTGCATACACTATCATTAAAGGAGGTGCTTTCTCATTAGCAGTCTACCTCCACGGAATAATTGAATTTTTGATACCTTAAATTGTGGCCTCTTTCGAGGCTAAGAGGGGGGAATGAAGAAATTTAAACATTATATTCATGTGTAGCCAGGTGGACTAAAGACAGAGGGTGTTTTCGGCTGTCCACACAGCATTGTTTGCATGCACCCCTGAATTAGTGCTGTGGTGACCGTGTTTTTTTTTGTTTTAATACTTGTTTTGTCTGATGGCAGGTTGCTCTGTGCGTTTTGCCGTGTCATGTATCATAGGTGGAAATGATAACTGTGTTTTTGGTAAAGTGACGCTGTCACTTTAAGAGTAGAGTAGCCCAGAGCTCGCGATAGGGCGGAACTCACGTGAGACAGCACACACAAGGGAGCTACGGTAGCGGGAAGTTGCGGTCTGTTCAGGTGTGTAGTTTTGAGAAAATATCCTTAAAACACTCATAAAACAGAAAAGGAATTACGTATGTCAGCAGATAAGAGTGTAGCAATGATTATTACCTAAGTTAAATGTGTACTGATTGTTTATTCCTGACGATGTTTGTAGATCTGTAGAGCGGTGTGTACGTGCAATATCTCCGTGCTGAGGGCCAAAACTGAAAAGCAGTGCAGCGTAAGTGCTGATATTGTACACTAGTAGACAGACATATTATTATGTGTATTTCCACATACTTTCATGTTAATTTTATGTTTCTGTCGAGCATTAGAGGGGAGATTGAGCCATGTTGATTCCTGTTTCACTTCTGGTTGTTTGTGTCTTGGCGCACAGGATGCATACTGGAGTGACAAGTGAGTTCATGATACATTCTGTGAAAACTATTTGAAATTCTTGTCAGAAAATGTGTTAGTTAAAAATGTACATTTTTGATTGTAGTAACGCATTTCACTGAGAAGTAACTGAGTTATGTGGCTCAACAAATGTATGTATTTTATTTGTTTTTCTGCCACTACTGTTGTCTAGTTTTCCGTAGATTTGTCTAGATTAGTTAAAGAAATAAAAGTAGGATTTCTGTTTTTTTGTTGTTTTATTAAACCACCACCAACCTCAGCTCATTACATTATTGCTGTGCTATGTACAGTCGAGAAATTAAGACCCACATAAAATTATTTTTTCTGTGACTGGTCCCTATCCTTTTAAAACAGGCCACACATGCTATTTGCTATTTTGCTAGCTTCACAGTATTCAATTGTAAACACACACTCAGTACTTTTCCATCACCCTGTCTCAGTAATTTTCCACACACTTGAACTCATCTAATCTGACACACACACACACACACACACACACACACACACACACACACACACACACACACACATAGTTACAATAACAATTCCAATTCAACTGTTTACTCACAGGATGAACCAGAACCAGAAAACACATTCCAACTGGAACTGGAAGCCACATTCCAACGGCCACAGATGAATGGCGGGTGAACACTTGTCACAATCTAATTGGACCAGCAGACATCAAATAATCTCAGGCAAATTCCTTATCTAGATTGTATAAAAAACACCGGGCAGAGAAAGATGGTGCTCTTCTCAGCTGCGCTGTTGTAAGGCCCATTTACTGCAGGCATTCTGGTACTCTGGGTGGAGCCCGGATATCTGTATTAGATTTGTTGTCAGGAATAAACTTTTTAAACTTATGACAATGGGCTAAGTCTCCTATTTTACCTCAATAACAAGAACCTACGGAATAAGTAAGTTTTAAGACTATCCTGCTTCACTCCACACTGACCTTTCCTCGGCAGGCAAATTGCAAAGAGTCCTCAGCATGTTGCACCTGACGCCTAAGGAGAGTAAGGAAGAGGTGGTCCAGAGTCTTCATCAGATGCAATGTAAGCTCGGTGGGCCAGTTCTTGTTTTTAATTGGAACGATGCATGATGTCTTTTAGAGATGGGGTATTCAATTAAAAGTCACGGAGGTCCAGTTATTAAAATTTCTTTTTGGTAAGTGGTCCAAACCAAAGTCCAATTTGTGTCTTGTAGCCAGCCCCTATGTGCATGTTTTCAGTTATTATCAATTTTCAATGCAGGATATAATTTAACGGAGTGTACAGAGGGTTGCGTCAGGAAGGGCATCCGGCGTAAAACTTTTGCCAAACCAAAGATGCGAATCAAAACTATGACTTCCATACCGGATTGGTTGAGGCCCGGGTTAACAACGACCGCCATCGGCACTGTTGACCTACAGGGCGCCGGTGGAAATTGGACTACTGTTGGTCGAAAAAGGAGAGGAGGAAAATGTGTTTGCACGAAGAGAGAGAAGGGGACCGCCAAGAGTATAGGACTGAGAGTAAGGACGTTGAATGTTGGAACTATGACAGGAAAAGGTAGAGAGTTGGTTGACATGATGAAGAGGAGGAAGGTAGACATACTGTGTGTCCAGGAGACCAGGTAGAAAGGTAGCAAGGCTAGAAGTTTAGGAGTAGGGTTCAAGTTGTTATATCATGGTGTAGATGGGAAGAGAAATGGAGTAGGAGTTATCTTGAAGGAGGAGTTTGTTAGGAATGTCCTGGAAGTAAAAAGAGTGTCGGATAGAGTGATGAGCATGAAGCTAGAAATCGAAGGTGTGATGGTCAATGTTGTTAGTGGGTATGCTCCACAGGTAGGATGTGAGCTGGAGGAGGAGAAATTCTGGTTGGACTTTGATGACGTGATGCAGAGCATACCTAGAAGTGAGAGAGTTGTCATTGGTGCAGACTTCAATGGACATGTTGGTGCAGGTAACAGAGGTGATGAGGAGGTGATGGGCAGGTTTGGTATCCAGGAGAGGAACGCAGAAGGACAGATGGTAGTCGACTTTGCAAAAAGGATGGAAATGACTATAGTGAATACTTTCTTCCAGAAGAGGCAGGAACATAGGGTGACCTATAAGAGTGGTGGTAGGAGCACACAGGTAGACTACATCTTGTGTAGACGGTGTAACCTGAAGGAGATCAGTGACTGCAAAGTAGTGGTAGGCGAGAGTGTAGCCAAACAGCATAGGATGGTGGTGTGTAGGATGACTCTGGTGGTGAGGAAGATGAAGAGGGAAAAGGCAGAGCAGAAGACGAAATAGTGGAAGCTGAAAAAGGAAGAGTGTTGCATGACCTTTAGGAAGGAGTTAAGACAGGCCCTTGGAAGCCAGGAGGTGCTTCCAGATGACTGGAAAACTACAGCTAATGTGATCAGGGAGACAGGTAGGAGAGTACTTGGTGTGTCATCTGGAAGGAAAGTAGATAAAGAGACTTGGTGGTGGAATGAGGAGGTACAGAAGTGTATACAGAGAAAGAGATTAGCAAAGTAGAAGTGGGACAATGAGAGGACTGAGGAGAGTTGACAGGAGTACAGGGAGATGTAGCGTAAGGTGAAGGTAGAGGTAGCAAAGGCCAAACAAGAAGCTTATGATGACTTGTATGCTAGGGTGGATAGTAAGGAGGGAGAGACTGATCTATACAGGTTGGCAAGACAGACAGACAGAGATGGGAAGGACGTGCAGCAAGTTAGGGTGATTAAGGATAGGGACAGAAGTCTATTGACAGGTGCCAGTAGTGTGATGGGAAGATGGAAAGAGTACTTTGAAGAGTTGATGAACGTGGAAAATGAGAGAGAACAAAGACTAGAAGAGGTGACTGTTGTGGACCAGGAAGTAGCAAAGATTAGTCAGGGTGAAGTGAGGAGGGCATTGAAGAGGATGAAGAGTGGAAAGGCAGTCGGTCCTGATGATATACCTGTAGAGGTTTGGAAGTGTCTAGGAGAGGTGGCAGTAGAGTTTCTGACTGGGTTGTTCAACAGGATCTTAGATAGTGACAAGATGCCTGAGGAATGGAGGAGAAGTGTGTTGGTGCCCATCTTTAAGAACAAGGGAGACGTGCAGAGTTGTAGCAACTACAGAGGAATAAAGCTGATGAGTCATACAATGAAGTTATGGGAAAGAGTAGTGGAAGCTAGACTAAGGGCGGAAGTGAACCTTTGTGAGCAGCAGTATGGTTTCATGCCAAAAAAGAGCACTACAGATGCAGTATTTGCTTTGAGGATGCTGATAGAGAAGTACAGAGAAGGCCAAACGGAGCTGCATTTTGTTTTTGTAGATCTGGAGAAAGCTTATGACAGGGTGCCCAGAGAGGAACTGTGGTATTGTACGAGGAAGTCTGGAGTGTCAGAGAAGTATGTTAGAGCAGTGCAGGACATGTATGAGGACTGCAAGACAGTGGTGAGGTGTGCTGTAGGTGTGACAGAGGAGTTCAAGGTGGAGGTGGGACTGCGTCAGGGATCAGCTCTGAGTCCCTTCTTGTTCACTATGGTGATGGACAGGCTGACAGACGAGGTTAGACAGGAATCTAGACTATAATGTTTGCAGATGACATTGTGATCTGCAGTGAGAGCAGGGAAGAGGTGGAGGAGAAGCTAGAGAGGTGGAGGTTTGTCCTGGAAAGGAGAGGAATGAAGGTTAGCCGCAGTAAGACAGATTACATGTGTGTGAATAAGAGGAACCCAAGTGGAAGAGTGAGGTTACAGGGAGAAGAGATCAAGAAGGTGGAGAATTTGAAGTACTTAGGGTCAACAGTCCAGCGCAATGGAGAGTGTGGAAAAGAGGTGAAGAAGCGTACATAGGCAAGATGGAACGGGTGGAGAAAAGTGTCAGGTGTGATGTGCGATAGAAGAGTTTCAGCTAAAATGAAAGGAAAGGTGTACAAAACTGTGGTGAGACCAGCGATGTTGTTTGGTCTAGACAGTGTCACTGAGGAAAAGACAGGAGGCAGAGCTGGAGTTAGCAGAGATGAAGATGCTGAGGTTCTCTCTGGGAGCGACCAAGAAGGATAGGATCAGGAATGAGTACATCAGAGGGACAGCACATGTTAGAGGTTTTGGAGATAAAGTCAGAGAGGCCAGACTGAGATGGTTTGGACATGTCCAGAGGAGAGCTAGTGAATATATTGGTAGAAGGATGCTGAGTTTTGAACTGCCAGGCAGGAGGTCTAGAGGAAGACCAAGGAGGAGGTTTATGGATGTAATGAGGGAGGACATGAAGGTAGTTGGTGTGAGAGAAGAGGATGCAAAGGACAGGGCTAGATGGAGGCAATTGATTCGCTGTGGCATCCACTGAAGAGAAAAGCCGAAAGGAAAAGAAGAAGTAGTACAGCTAGCTCTTTTACCAGACCAGGTAAACAAACAATCTGATTGGCTGAATTGAGTGGAGCTATTACCGTTTTAACTGGAGGAGCAGCGTTTGCCGTCTGTAGCTGTGACCGCCAGAAAAAATTGTCCAAGAAAATCTGTCCTTGTGGATTCATCATGGTCACGGGTCCGCACCATGGTCCGCCATTTGGTGGCCCCTATTCTAGACCGTGGACACCTTCCCCAGATAAAGGCTCAGGTTGAAGACTCGTAGTTGCTCCCCGACTTCAGCGGCACAGGCCTTGAGTGAATGGGGGCTCAGTCCATGTGGTACTGCTGCTTTCTGGGGCTGCAGCTTCCTCAATTCTCCTCTCACCCGGTCTGCCATGAAGCAGGGAGATGGCATTGATGGTGGTGGGAGCTAGGGGGCGAAGGGAGGTGGTCTGCAGTAAAGAGGAAGTCTTGGGGGTGAAATAATTGGAGAGGGAGGGGAGGAGGAGCTAGGATACGTGGAGGGGAGCTTGAGGGAAGAAGCGGTGGGAGGAGTTAGGATAGGAGAAGGGGGTGGACTGGGGGAAGAAGGAGAGCAGCGGGGGGGAGGGGTGAAAGGGGGCTACTTTGCTGTTGTAGAGAAGGGAGGAAGACCATGGAATAGGGAGGACGCTGGTTAGCTGCTGCAGAGGTCGTGAGGAAGGGGGGTGATAGAGTGGTGTGGGGTGGCTTGGCTGAATCTATTGAAGAAGTGGTTAGGGTCGTTGGCTTTCTGCACCCCTCCCCCCTCCGTGGAGTCCTGGCTTTGTGCCCAGTGATGTTTCTCACACTGTCCTAGACGTCCCTCATTTTGTTGGTGCTTCTGCTCCACCTTCCTCCTGTATGAGTCCTTGGCCTCCTTTAGGCAGTGTCTGACCTCCCTCTGTGCTTCTTTCATCTCCTCCTTATCCTTTATCCCGAAGGCCTTCTTCTTTCTGTTGAGGATATCCTTGACGTCCTGTGTTATCCACGGTTTGTTATTTGGATAGCACCGAACTGTCTTGGTGGGACCGACCACATCAACACAGAAGTTAAAGTAGTCAGTGAGACAGTAGGTCATCCCATCGATGTCTTCGATGTGGGGCGGCAGTGGCTCAGCAGTAGAGCAGGTGCCCTATGATCGGAGATCAGTGGTTCGATTCACTTTCTAATTATCTTATTGCTTTGTACCTCTTCAGGAATGACAAAGGTAGTGTAAAACTGCCATGGTGTTGTTGTCAATAAGACAAAATGTGTTTTTACCATCAAAACAAGATTTCATTTAGCAGTGTAAAATCAATAATTTGTCAGCGCAAATGTTTTCATGTGTACACAAGTGTGTGTTCACAATGAACAATAAACATTATCTTAACTCTTTCCACGATGAGCTCACTGAAAGACACAACCCCTGGGTGTATAGGTGTGTTGGTGGAATAATGTGGAACTCACAGACTGGTTCCCATGACTGAAGTCAGCGTTAAAGATGTGTGTGTGTGTGTGTGTGTGTGTGTGTGTGTGTGTGTCTGTGTCTGTGTGTGTGTGTGTGTGTGTGTGTGTGTGTGTGTGTGTGTGTGTGTGTGTGTGTGTCATAGACACAGAGAGAGAGGTGCCAGTATTATCAGCAATAGGAAGGTTATGGTACACTAAAAGGAATGTCTCTTGGAAATCCTGACATAATCCAGCTGTCTCACTCTTACACATCCACACACCCACACACACAGGAGACTTAATATTCTGAATTAGTGAACTCTTTCATCCTTTCTATTCAAAATATACCCGTTTCAGATCACCCCTGTACCTGTGTTGTATTACACTGTCATATGATGAACCCACCATCACAACACTGCTGAGATTGGCCACAACACCATAATCTGAGGCACGATTAATGCTAAAATCAGACAGAAATTCTTTACAGGTGTCAGAGCACAGTAGAGTGAAGTCATTGCCATAAAAACAAAACAACCAAAAAATCAAACACATCAGAAAGCAGATACTTTTAGTCCCTTTTACTTTATGTGCCATTAAATAGATAAAAAAAGAAAGATTACTATTCAAATTGCAATCTGTTACATAAAATTTAATACTAGAAATCCTCATTTGCTGAGCAAGTGAAGCCAAATACTTAATAAGAAAAAATATTCTCTTGAAAAACCAAACAAAACAAAAATAGAAATATGAGTATTCTGACTTTAATTAATGTATAAATAAAAGAAAGCCAAAAATTTAATTATTAATGTACATTGAATAGAGTGTGTTAATTTATTATGCTTGGATTATTTTCACGTGTTTGGATATTACGTGATTGGATATTTATAGGGCATGAGGTGTAATAAACTCAGTGGTAATCAGTTTTGCCAAATCAAACAAGGCCTTTCACCCCAAATGACAAGTTGAATCTAAAATCAGTTTAAATAAAAATTTAAACAATAGATTTTTTAAAACCTCTTTGCTACCTTAAACAATTACAAGACCATACTTTGTAAAGTGTCTGCATGTGTGTCAAGCTGTGTGTGGTAATGGGGCACACTTACCTGTTTTAGATCCACGAAAATGATGATATCCATCAAACCTAACACAGGAAACTGATTTGGCTTAACAGCATAATTACTGGCGCCAGACTTCGCACAGAGGCCATGCGTCTGTCTCTTTGTATGTGTGTGGAACCTCCAGTTAACAAACATGCAGAATGACAGAAATCAATCCCTGGGCCTTTTTTTTTAAGTTGTCAAGCTGTTACATGATGTCCATCATATGAAAATGAACGAGTAATTTATTTCAATCAATCAATCATCAACCTTTCTGAGATTTCCTAACTGAAGTTGAATTTGGCATTGATTACAGCGTTTCATAAAAAGGTTTTCTAAAATGAATTAGAAATTTAAAAAACTCCAGATGTACTAATGGTTTAATCCTGCATTTTAAGGTTTACCTTTTGTCTTCATTTTTCCTTGGTGCAGGTTTTGGTTTCAAAGACAAAATAAAAAAACCAGGACAGTTTCAACCAGTTTATTGCTCATAACATTATTACTGCTACATACAAGTCAGATTCATTTCTTAAGACCTGTGCAGCATTACAGCTAACAAAACAATAATCACATAAAAATAGCACATGTACTTCTTTAATTGATCAAAATTCTTGAAAATGTGTTTTAAGATTTGAAATAAGGATAAAAGATAGTAACATTTTTGTGGCCTGTTATCATCCAATGCTTAATAATAGGATGGAAGAGTTGTTTATACTGAGACACACACAGAAAAACAGAGAAGAGTGAATTGTGTGTGTGTGTGTGTGTGTGTGTGTGTGTGTATGTGTGTGTGTGTGTGTGTGTGTGTGTTACAATTTGCTGCTGCTCCAGTCTGACACCTTTAAATGTTGTCATCAGAGACCATATGTGAAACACACACCCACACCCACGCGCGCACACACACACACACACACACACACACACACACACACACACACACACACACACACACACACACACACACACACACATTTAAGGAGAGACTGGGAGAGGGAGAGACGGAGAGGGAAGAGTTTGTCTGTAATAAACCTCTAAGCAGTAACTTGCCTGAATTTAAATCATCTTGACTAAAAATAGCCAGCTAAGTCTGTCTGCCCGAGTGTGAAAATATGAAAAAAAAGGTTACGTGAACTTTAATGAATTAAGGCCGTGTATTATTTCCAATAATATTCATATGAACACACATAATCAGATGATCTTCAATAATGTTACGCTTAAACATGACTAAGAGAATGAGGCTCCTCATAGATGTACTCGTGATTTAGGTCAAATGGTAACGTACATGCTTTAAAAATGTATTTTTTTTTAAGTCAGATGATCAAATTCAAAATTCAGTCAGTTAAGGAAAAGTTTGTCGAGAAACCCATAAATAACCATTCACTGTTTTCACACAAGTGACTTTTATTGTCATGAATGTTTTTTCAGTCAGAGTTCAACACTTGTGAAACACTAAAAATGTATGCATAAGTTATTACTTAGAATATCAGTTTCATATGCTTTGAAATTTAGAGTTTAATGATGAGATTGTGATTATGGTTCCAATAGCCAAAGGAAAAAATTTATCCTGATGTATTATTATTCATCCATCCATTTTCCTGACCACTTTATCCGCCATTGAGAGTCATGGGGAGCTGGAGCCTATGCCAGCTGGCTTAGGGCATAAGGTGGTGGAAACTCAGGGTACAATGCCAGTGCACCATGGAGCCACAATTACTACCGTATTCAAATCACTAAATTCTGTTAGAGAAATTTTATCCTAGAAATCTACGAAGAGTATAGATCAACGAGAAGAGCTATCAAGGCTATTCTGATACGTGCTTAAAACTCTTATCCCCCTGACCTATTGTGGTCATTTTATGGTACCTTTGATATTTGCCACTATATAACACAATAAAAATTATTTAACATACCCATCTTTGTATGCTTATCAACTCAGCTCAACTTCCGATATTTAAGGAGATAGTTATTATTTCCCTGGAACTCACTACGTTGACATATTGGGCCAAAATAGACACACAGGGTCAAATTCGAAAATGGAACACATTGCACTGTATTGCACATAAAAACCAAAAAAATGCTCATTGATTTAATTTTGAATTCCAAAAAGGTTGCCATAGGCTTCTAACATAATTATATACAGCTTGTGTCACTTATGCCACTCTTCAAAGCGGTTTCTGTTCAAATGAGACACATCATCATGTCACATAGTTAGTACTCCTTCTAATCATGTTACTTGGCAGAGCTTGATCTGCCACTCATGTTCACCTGACACAGCTGGGCCACCAGCTCAATATGGAAGTCCTTGTGGGTCAGGGGCTTTGCCTGGTGTGATATCGCAATGGAAGAATTAGGCGTTGGTCATGGCAATATCAAAAAAGTGAATAAAAACCGATGTCGTGTGCACTAATGACTACCTCTGACAACTGTTGTACCCTGCGAGGTACGGGTAGTTGTTAGTGTGCACAGTATCGCTAACGACCACTGCTAATGACTGGTAATAACTAAATGCATGTGAGAGTAGTATCCCAGCTTGTACAATGGCGACTATATGGACAGAAATGGCGCCTGTCAACTGATTATACCGATAAAAGTAGCCATTTGAATCTCGTCTTACATCAAATTCAAACAATGATTACTCTGTTTTTCCATGGTCAATTGGCTCCAAATAAAAACAAGACGAGAGTTTCACATCTATACCGTCTTGTAAAGATGCGCACAGCAATCCATGCGACAGACTTTCTTTGTTACAATTGGTTTAAAACCATCATGTTATCTGATTACATGGGCATGATCAGCATATGAAAATGGTTAATCAGATTTCAGGGCAGATGTATTAATGATGGTGTCAGAAGCTAGGTGAGTCTCCTCAACACCTGCTAAAGCAAAGACCCTTCGTCAAATCCTCAGGTGTACATAGACCTGACTCCAAGAGGGGAGTTGGTGTGACCTCCGTCCAGCAGAGGAAGGGGACAACTCAGAGTTTCTGATACAAGGCTGCCAATGTCGAGCACATCGAGATAAGACTGCTGTGCCTGAAGTGAAGAATGAACACCCAGGCAGGGTTCACTAATGTGAAATGATAGACACACAGGTGGACAGGCAGGCAGGCAGTTAGATAGCTATTTGTCTGTATGTCTGTCTGTCTCTCTGTCTGTCTGTCTATGAATCTAGGTAGATTCCCGTTACGCAGTTGTGAATGGGGATAGTCTTGGTTTTTTCCACGCTTCACCATCTGTTGATTTGGGACTCCATGCACACGCATACCACTTCTTCTTTCTTCTTTTCCTTTCGGCGTTTCCCTTCAGGGGTTGCCACAGCAAATCAATTGCCTCCATCTAGCCCTGTCCTTTGCATCCTCTTCTCTCACACCAACTACCTTCATGTCCTCTTTCACTACATCCATAAACCTTCTCTTTGGTCTTCCTCTAGGCCTCCTGCCTGGCAGTTCAAAACTCAGCATCCTTCTACCAATATATTCACTAGCTCTCCTCTGGACATGTCCATACCATCTCAGTCTGGCCTCTCTGACTTTATGTCCAAAACCTCTAGTCATAGTGCATGGAGATTCCTGTCTAACCTCGTCTGTCAGCCTGTCCATCACCATAGTGAACAAGAAGGGACTCAGAGCTGATCCCTGACGCAGTCCCACCTCCACCTTGAACTCCTCTGTCACACCTACAGCACACCTCACCACTGTCTTGCATTCCTCATACATGTCCTGCACCGCTCTAACATACTTCTCTGCCACTCCAGACTTCCTCGTACAATACCACAGTTCCTCTCTGGGCACCCTGTCATAAGCTTTCTCCAGATCTACAAAAACAAAATGCAGCTCCGTTTGGCCTTCTCTGTACTTCTCTATCAGCATCCTCAAAGCAAATACTGCATCTGTAGTGCTCTTTTTTGGCATGAAACCATACTGCTGCTCACAAAGGTTCACTTCCGCCCTTAGTCTAGCTTCCACTACTTTTTCGCCTAACTTCATTGTATGGCTCATCAGCTTTATTCCTCTGTAGTTGCCACAACGCTGCACATCTCCCCTGTTCTTAAAAATGGGCACCAGCACACTTCTCCTCCACTCCTCAGGCATCTTGTCACTATCTAAGATCCTGTTGAACAACCCAGTCAGAAACTCTACTGCCACCTCTCCTAGACACTTCCAAACCTCTACAGGTATATCATCAGGACCGACTGCCTTTCCACTCTTCATCCTCTTCAGTGCCCTCCTCACTTCATCCTGACTAATCTTTGCTACTTCCTGGTCCACAACAGTCACCTCTTCTAGTCTTTGTTCTCTCTCATTTTCCACGTTCATCAACTCTTCAAAGTACTCTTTCCATCTTCCCATCACACTACTGGCACCTGTCAATAGACTTCCATCCATCTGTCCCTATCCTTAATCACCCTAACTTGCTGCACGTCCTTCCCATCTCTAGCTCTCTGTCTTGCCAGCCTGTACAGATCAGTCTCTCCCTCCTTACTGTCCAACCTAGCATACAAGTCATCATAAGCTTCTTGTTTGGCCTTTGCCACCTCTACCTTCATCTTACGCTGCATCTCCCTGTACTCCTGTCTACTCTCTTCAGTCCTCTCAGTGTCCCACTTCTTCTTAGCTAACCTCTTTCTTTGTATACACTCCTGTACCTCCTCATTCCACCACCAAGTCTCCTTATCTACTTTCCTTCCAGATGACACACCAAATACTCTCCTACCTGTCTCCCTGATCACATTAGCTGTAGTTGTCCAGTCATCTGGAAGCACCTCCTGACCACCCAGAGCCTGTCTTAACTCCATCCTAAAGGTCATGCAATACCCTTCCTTTTTTATCTTCCACCATTTCGTCCTCTGCTCTGCCTTTGCCGTCTTCATCTTCCTCACCACCAGTCATCCTACACACCACCATCCTATGCTGTTTGGCTACACTCTCACCTACCACTACTCTACAGTCACTGATCTCCTTCAGGTTACACCATCTACACAAGATGTAGTCTACCTGTGTGCTCCTACCTCCGCTCTTATAGGTCACCTTATGTTCCTGCCTCTTCTGGAATAAAGTATTTACTATAGCTGTTTCCATGCTTTTTGCAAAGTCAACCACCATCTGTCCTTCTCCATTCCTCTCCTGGATACCAAACCTGCCCATCACCTCCTCATCACCTCTGTTTCCTGCACCAACATGTCCATTGAAGTCTGCACCAATGACAACTCTCTCACTTCTAGGCATGCTCTGCATCACTTCATCAAAGTCCAACCAGAATTTCTCCTTCTCCTCCAGCTCACACCCTACCTGTTGGGCATACCCACTTACAACATTGACCATCACACCTTCTATTTCTAGCTTCAGACTCATCATTCTATCTGATACTCTTTTTACCTCCAGGACATTCCTAACAAACTCCTCCTTCAAGATAACTCCTACTCCATTTCTCTTCCCATCTACACCGTGATAGAACAACTTGAACCCTGCTCCTAAACTTCTAGCCTTGCTACCTTTCCACCTGGTCTCCTGGACACACAGTATGTCTACCTTCCTCCTCTTCATCATGTCAACCAACTCTCTGCCTTTTCCTGTCATAGTTCCAACATTCAACGTCCCTACTCTTAGTCTCATACTCTTGGCGCTCCTCTTCTCTTTCTTCATGCGAACGCACTTTCCTCCTCTCCTTCCTCGACCAACAGTAATCCAATTTCCACCAGCGCCCTGTAGGTCAACAGCACCGATGGCTGTCGTTGTTAACCCGGGCCGTGACCGATCCGGTGTGGAAGTCATAGGTTTGATTGGCATCTTTGATTTGGCAAAAGTTTTACGCCAGATGCCCTTCCTGACGCAACCCTCTGTATTTATACGGGTTTGGGACCGGCACAATAAGACACTGGTTTGTGCCCTCTTGCGGCTAAACCACTGCTACTGTGAAAAAGCAAGTGAAGCAAATGAATTTGGTGCTTGCCATCATTCCAGGAGGATTACAGAACTCCAACCACTGGACATTGGTGTAAACAGGGTGTTCAAAGGGAAGTCACAAGTATCATAGGAGCAATGGATGGCGAACACTTTTTTACTAAAACTGGACGGCAGCGCCGGGCGGGTTACGTCGGCATATGTGAATGCCTGGGCGACGATATCTGCTTAGATTGTTGTCTGAGCTTTTGCGAAAGCTGACGTGATTACTGAAGAGCCACCCGGCAATAAGACTGACTCAGACAATAAGGAGAGGTTACCCGGCATATTTGATGGCGAAATTGCCCAGCTGTTCAATTCAGCTACACAAGATGAGGACTTTGATGGATGTATGACAAAAGGTTGATCAAAATATAATGTGTTTATTTTTAAATACGTATTACAACAAAATTAAACCAAACTCACTGTTTAGCTTCTGTTACCATGTTTCAGCATGTGCCTAATAATAAGGTGCAACTTATGTGTGGTTTAAGTACTGATCTATCACTGATGGCGCCGCGGATGGCCGCCTCTGTGTTTCGGTGCGCCCTTGTTTTTCTTCTTTTGAGCTTTAATTCGGTTTTCTGCCACTCTGATGGCTACTACTCCAGGGAAGCTCTCGTGGCCATCAGAGCTACCACTCCGGAGGGTTTATTTCCGACTTTCCTGGCCTCAACTGCAGTTTTATTGCCAATTCTGGCCAAGGAGGCTCGCAGCAAGGTGAGACGCCGCAGAAGAGGAAAGCGCTCAGGTGCGCTGGTGCGTCTCCGCCAGCGTGGACTACACATAGCTCTCCCCGGGATATTCCTCTCTAACGTGCGCTCACTCTGCAACAAAATGGACGAGCTGAGCCTGCTACTAAACACAAACAGGGACTTTTCCACGTCCTGCATCTTGTGCTTTACGGAAACGTGGCTGTGCGATCTCATTCCGGACTCTGTGCTTCACCTGAGCGGGTTCGATCTCTACAGAGCGGACAGGAACACGGCGCTTTCCGGCAAAACGAAAGGGGGTGGAATTTGCTTTTACATCCACAACGGCTGGTGCAACGATGTGACAGTACTAACTCGGCACTGTTCCCCGGACCTGGAAGCCCTCATCATCAACTGCAAGCCCTTCTACTCGCCCCGTGAGTTCTCCTCATTCATTCTCGTCGGTGTTTACATCCCGCCAGAAGCTAATGTGTGCGAGGCGCATCGCGCGCTGACCGATGAGATACTGAGAGCAGAACGTGCACACCCGGATGCCTTGGTTACTGTCCTCTGGGATTTTAACAAAGGTACTCTCTCCCAAGACCTCCCAAAGTTCAAGCAGCTCATCAAGTTCCCCACCAGAGAAGGGAACGTCCTGGACCACTGCTACTCCACCATCAGCGGTGCGTACCACGCTGTTCCCCGCGCTGCACTGGGCCAGTCCGACCACATCATGGTGCATCTGATTCCTGCCTACAAGCAGAAACTAAAGCTCTGCAAACCTGTTGTAAGGACATCCAAGAAGTGGACCAGTGATGCAGTAGGGGAACTTCAGGAGTGTTTGGACTGCACAGATTGGGATGTGTTTAGGTCTGCCACCAACAGCCTGGATGAGTACACGGACACTGTGACGTCCTACATCACCTTCTGTGAGGACAGCGTCATCCCAACACGCACCAGGGTTGGCTACAACAATGACAAACCCTGGTTCACAGCCACACTCAGAAGGCTCAGGTCAGAGAAGGAGGCTGCATTCAGAAGTGGGGACAGAGACAGATACAAGGAGACCAAGTACAGATTTGGTAAGGAGGTGAAAAGAGCCAAATCTGCATATGGTAAGAGAATGGAAGAACAATTCTCAGCCAACGACTCTGCCTTTGTCTGGAGAGGGCTCAAGGCTATCACCAATTACCAAGCCCAGAGCCCCCCACTCTGTCAACGACCTACGTCTGGCCAACAGCCTTAACGACTATTACTGTCGTTTTGAAAGACAATGGAACAGACCTGACCCCCCAATCATTACCAACGACCAGCCACTGGACAGCAGCCCCATCCCCTTCCCCACTGTCTCATCGGGTCCTTCACAGCCCCACACCTCAGTACCCCCCCTCCCCACACCTCTCCTTATCAAGGAAAGAGAGGTGAGGAGTCTCTTCCAACGACTCAACCATCACAAGGCTGCAGGCCCAGACTCCGTCTCTCCCTCCACCTTGAAGCACTGCGCCAACCAGCTGGCTCCGGTGTTCACTCAGATCTTCAACACCTCACTGGAGACCTGTCATGTACCAGCGTGCTTCAAGACTTCAGCCATTGTCCCAGTCCCCAAGAAGGCAAGGATCACAGGACTTAACGACTACAGACCCGTTGCTCTGACATCTGTGGTCATGAAGTCCTTTGAACGCCTTGTCCTGTCCCACCTCAAGGACATCACTGGCAACCTCCTGGACCCTCTACAGTTCGCCTACAGAGCCAACAGATCTGTAGACGATGCTGTAAACATGGCGCTACATTTTGTCCTCCAGCACCTGGACTCCCCAGGATCCTACGCCAGGATTCTGTTTGTGGACTTCAGCTCTGCTTTCAATACAATTGTCCCAGCTCTGCTCCACAACAAGCTCTCCCAGCTGAACGTGCCCAACTCCATGTGCAGGTGGATCACGGACTTCCTGACGGACAGACGGCAGTTTGTGAGGCTGGGGAAGCATGTCTCTGACACCCGGACTATCAGCACTGGATCCCCTCAAGGCTGCGTTCTTTCCCCTCTGCTCTTCTCCCTGTACACTAACTGCTGCACATCTGGTCACCACTCTGTCAAACTCCTGAAGTTTGCTGACGACACCACCCTCATCGGCCTCATCTCTGATGGGGATGAGTCGGCCTACAGAAATGAGTTGGACTGGCTGGTATCATGGTGCAGCAGGAACAACCTGGAGCTCAACGCCCTCAAAACAGTGGAGATGATAGTGAACTTCAGGAAAGACCCTCCTGCCCTCCCCCCCGTCATCATCTGTGACACTCCAGTGATCCCCGTGGAGTCCTTCCGCTTCCTGGGCACCACCATCACCCGGGAGCTCAAATGGGAGCAGAACATCAGCTCCCTCACCAAGAAGGCTCAGTAGAGGATGTATTTCTTGCGGCAGCTGAAGAAGTTTCACCTCCCTGCGAAGATGCTGGTCAACTTCTACACTGCCACCATTCAGTCCATCCTCACATCTTCCATGTCAGTATGGTTTGCTGCTGCCACGGCCAGGGACAAGGCCAAGCTGCAGCGTGTCATCCGTTCTGCGGAGAAGGTGATTGGCTGCAGCCTCCCACATCTCCAGGAACTTTTCGACACAAGGACCCGCAGATGTGCAGCCAGGATTGCCGCTGACCCCTCTCACCCCGGCCACAACCTCTTCCTGACCCTCCCCTCTGGCAAGAGGCTACGGTCCATTTGGACCAGGACCTCACGCCATAAAAACAGCCTCTTCCCCACTGCAGTCAACCTCATGAATAATGCCCCCCCCCCAGGTAACCATCCGCCCCTCACCAGTCTGCAAAGACAGTTTACTGTTTGGACTTCCTCTCTTCGCCTGCAAACACCATCCTTATAGAGCATATCTCAACTCACCGTAGTGTGAATTGTAAATAGTCTTCTGTTCCTGTTCCTATTCCTCATTCTCTATTATTCTCTTCCACCTTCAATGCACCGACACCGCGTCAAGTTCCTCGACAGTCATTTTTACTGTACTTGGCAATAAAACCTTTTCTGAAATAGACCCTGCTGGGGGAGCCGCATAAATGTAGCCGAGAGGAGAGGGACTGGACAGGCTGATGAAAAAGGCTCTGTCCTAGGATGCCTCCTGGACTCAGTGGAGGTGGTGGGCGAGAGGGGGATGATGGCTTAGCTGCCATCAGTGATGAGAAACAACTCCCAGCCACTGCAGGGCACATTAGGATTACTGGAAAGCTCCTTCAGTGATAGGTTGCTTCACCCAAAATGCTATCGCAGGTCTTTCCTTACTATGGCAGTCAGAATGTATAACCAGCACTGCTCCCAGTCGACCACAGACAGTCACTCACACAATCTGGATGACTAGTGTACTTTGTAGTTTGTAGATTGTAGGTCGTCAATTGTAAATTGTTAATATGTATATCTGTATGTATGCATGTATGTATGCTTGACTGAGGTCTGTACAGTATGTTTGAACTCTGCTCTGCTGCCACAATTGTGCAAATTTCCCCACTGTGGGACAAATTAAGCTTTATCTTATCTTGTCTTAGAATTCGGTGCACCTTATGGTCCGTAAAATACGGTACCTAGGACAGCAGTTACACAGCAAACTGGACTGGTCATTCAACATGGACTGTGTGTACAGGAAGAGGCAAAACAGAATACTTCCTGAAGAGACTGGCTTCCTTCAATATCTGTGTATGTTCTTATCAATCCATAGTGTCCATTGTGCTGTCATACGCCACTGTGTGATGGGGCGGTGGGGCCAGGAAAAGAGACATGGAATGTATTAAAAGAAGAAGAGGAAGATTTTGGATTTTTACAAAAACACTTCCATCATACTCAAACTTCTTCTTTTCCTTTCGGCTTTTCCATTCAGGGGTCGCCGCAGCGAATCAGTTGCCTCCATCTAACCCTGTCTTCTGCATCCTCTTCTCTCACACCAACTACCGTCATTTCCTCTTTCACTACATCCATTAACTAATTACACTCAAACATTTTGCAATTTAACATTATATGAAAAATGCTGAAATGCTTCAAAAATACTAAAAAACCATAAATAGAAATAAAATACAATTCAAAAATCAGTGCATTACATCAGGAAATTTGCAAAAGTAAGTTGATCATCAACTAACGTGCATAGGACATTTTTGTGGCACCTAAAGCTATTCAGGTCTTTTGTCATTTTATAAAAACCAAATTCCAGTTGTAAGCGACATCTGATTTTACAACAAAAAAACAGTAGCTGCTTCTTTAACAGTATTGGTTTCAATGTTTCTCTTTCTGGTCACATAAATTGCGAGTTTTGCTTCTCAAGAGATAAAATTTAAAAGCTGCCACTTTTTTTGATTCATTTTCTTGTACCCAGCATCATAAATACATTTTCTGATATTAAAATTTTCACTGAGCAGATTAAAAAACTTTGTTAAAAGAGTGAAGAGCACTGCAAGTCTCTTACACTCATTAAAAATATGAAAGTGTCTCACAAAGAGGACAGAAGGGACACTGGTTTGACACAGCAGGATTAAAGACAGAGATAAAAGCACTGGAACCGATGGCACCGTGTAAAATCCTGCACTGGAGGTCGGCTGTTTTTTTCTTGAGGGGAAGTTTGTATAAAATTCTCCACTGGTCAGGTCCATTTCCCGTCACTCTGTTGGTCCAGGCCAGTGGTTCTTAACCTTGTTGGAGGTACCTAACCCTGCCCGTTTCATATGCTCACTCACCGAACCCTTTCTTTTTATGCTCAGCATGGTTAAAATATTAAGAAAGCAATCAGATGACGGACCATCATGACAGTAGAGGTAAGATCTTAAGCCCGAGTCCAAGCCCGAACCGGCCCGAAATTCAGCCGGGTCGGGCTCAAAATGTCAATGATTACGTTCGGGTCGGGTCGGGCTTTAATACCCACGGGCTCAGGTTGGGTCGGGCTGGATTTTTAAGCCCGATCTTATGTCTGTCTACATGACAGGTATAAATCGACAACTGAGTGCGCAAAATCCCATGTAGCACAGGTAGGCTAATCAAATTGGCAACGATGTGCCAAATGTACAGTGATTCGTGTATGTTTGGCAAAAACACCCGACACAGGTGTTTTGTCTTGACCTCCGTCTCCGCCGAACCCCTGAGACTGACTCACCAAACCCGTAGGGTTCGATCGAACCCAGGTTAAGAACCACTGGTCCAGGCAGTGGGTGCTCTGTTTTTTGTTGGCTGTGTGCAGGGTGACTTTTCGATCATCTCCGAGGAGAGGAGCCTCCAGCTCAACAAACAGGGGACTGATGTGGACCTCAGGGAAAGGATCTTTGTTGTCCGGCACAGTTCCTCTACTATAATCCAGGAGGAGGCCTCTCTCCCTCCCAGAGAGCCTTTGCCTCCACAGTTCTACCACCCTCTGAGCCACCCTGGTGGACTGGATGTGCAGCAGGGAGCTCACAGCCTGGGCATCCACCAACGCCGGCCCGGCGTTGTCCACCAGCTGCTGAAGGGTCAGGGTCCTGGTTCTGCAAAGCACTGTAAACAGCCCAGGTGTGACTCCACTGAACACATCCAGCCTGGCTCAATGCACTAGTGGTTCCTTCAGTAACCAGAACATTGAGTAAGAGCTTTTACCTGAACTGCTTTTAAAAAGGGCCCATGACTTAAAAACACCATGATAAAAAGGAGGCAAACCATTTAACTTTAGAAATTTAGAAGAAATTAAAAACATCATCCAGTCCCAAGTGACTCATACGTGTGAATATGCAGCTGGCCACCTCTCTTCCCGTCAGAGCCGCTGGTCCAGTCAGAAACCGCTGGATAAACTGTAGTGTAAACATGGCTGTTCTACTAGCCAGGTGGATGAGGCCCTTTCCCCCCTCCTCTCTAGATAAAAACAACACTCCCTGAGGCACCCAATGTAGCCCATCCCAGAAAAAGACAACAAGTTTGGTCTGGATCTGGGCTAGAAACCCTGATGGAGGGTCCATACAGGCCAAGCGGTGCCACAGCTGTGAGGCCACCAGGTTGTTTATGACTAAAAGTCAACCTCTGTATGACATTCTGGGAGCTACCATTTCCATTTTTTTTAAGTTTTCCTTCTATTTTTTCAGTGACGTCCTCCCAGTTCTTCCTGGTTCTTGTCTCATTTCCCAGGTGCACACCAAGATATTTGAGACCATAGGTCTTCCAGTATAGGTTTTGGGGAAAAACCGGAAGGTTGTCATGCCATTCACCAACAGCAAGGGCTTCGCTTTTGCTTCAGTTTACTTTTACTGCAGTTAGAACATTGAATAAATGCGTTAAAACCACTAAAACATCAACATCCCTCTGGTTTTTGATAAGAACAACAACAACATCATCAGCATAGGCAGATAAAACAAGGCTCTCTTTAAAACTAGGCAAAATCTGCTTTTGCGGATTTCGCGGATTTTACAGAGGAAGGGTTCTAGGGAGAGTGCATAGAGCATCCCAGACAAAGCACAGCCCTGCCGGATGCCCCGGTGCACCCTGAAAGGAGCACACAAACTGCCATTAAACTTCAGGATACTCTCAACATCACTGTAGAACACCCGGATCTTGGCAATAAAACCAGTGCTGAACCCAAACTTCTCCATAGTTTTCCAGAGGAAGTTGTGCTCAACACGGTCAAATGCGTTTTCCTGATCCAATGAAATGAGACCAGCATTTATACCCAATGAGCTGAAAACCTCCAAAACATCTTGAAATAGGTAGACATTGTCTATCATGGACCTGCCGGGCACACAGTAGGTCTGAACTTGGTGGATGACCTGTTCTGTTACGGGAAGTTCAAGTCTGGACCCCAGGGAGCAGAGACTGACACTCGAGTAAAAATTAACAGCTTTATTGCTCAGACTAAACAATAAGCTTGAGAACAAAACAGCTGAGCAAAAATGACAAAACTCCAAAAACACAGAAAAGAACTGGCGACTGAGAAACACTAGACTCTCACATCACTAGAGCAGGACGGAATAATCTGGCAACCTGCTAGTGAAAAGCCAGGCCCTTTAAAGATGAGGCTGATGAGCAGAGTGGAAACTGGTGTGGTTCATCAGCTGCTATGATCCAGCCACACCCTCTGCCACAGCCTGACCTGTCAGGAGAAAAGGAGGTTCACCTAATAACACACCTGCGAAACATACAAGAACGAACAGAACCATGACATGCTTCATAGCTTCTCTCAGCCTGGTAGCCAAAGCCTTGGACAGAACCTTATAATCAGTGCAGAGCAGTGACACAGGGCGCCAGTTCTTGATGTCTTGCAGATTGCCTTTTTTAGGCAGGAGGGCAATGGCAGGACAGTGGCAAAGGGCCCGAGGCCAGACTTTCGTTAAACACTTCTAGCACATCAAGTGCTAGAATTTCCCAGAAGGCTTTGTAGAATTCTTCCGTCAGACCATCAATGCCCGGAGCCTGTCGTCCCTGCATGCCGTGCAGGGCAGTGTGGAGCTCCTCCCACTCCAGTGGCCGGTCGAGCTGTGAGTTTATCTCCGTAGAGACTTGAGGTAGCTCTGCACAGAACTCCTCCAACAGTGGCTGGTTTTCTTGGTATTCACTGTCATACAAAGATAAATAGAAACTCACAGCTCGCCTTCTGATCTGTCTGGGCTCTGTCAGCTCCTGCCCTTTATCATATAGCAGGGAATGGATCACATTGGTCTGTCCATGGTTCCTCTTCAGGCCGAAGAAGAAGCTAGAGAGAGCATCCATCCCAGTGATGTTTTGCACCCTGGATCGGACCAGTGCACTCTGTACTTTAGTATCCAACAGGTTGGCTAAAGCCATTCTTTTGGACTTGAGGATTTCAATATACCTCTGATTTCCTGTGGAAGCACTTGTCTCTAACTCCACGATCTCAGCCTCCAGGTCTTTCATAGACCGGCAGGTGTCATTTGTGACGTTCAGAGTATACTGCTGGCACAGGAGTTTTATCTCCATTTTGTCATAGTCCCACCACTGCCTAAGAGAAGTAAAATCAGCTTTCCTAAGTCTAAAAGTGCTCCAAAAATAACTTAAAACCTCTCTAAAGCCTCTGTATAGAGATAAAATTGAATTAAAATGCCAGAATGCATTCTTAGGTAAAATATTTCTTATTACAACATGACATAAAACCAACGAATGATCAGTAAAAACAGCCGGCATTATTTTACAGTCCCTAAAAACATTGAAATAGTGTTTAAAACAGTAAAAACAATCCAGTCTAGCTGAAGAAACCCTGTCCTCTGTCAGGTGGGACCAAGTGTACTGTCGGCAGTCTGAATGCATCCTCCTCCACACATCCACCAGGCCATGAGAACAGACCAGCTGTTTCAGAGTGTGCTGGGATGCTGGGTGAGGCTCTGCATGATTTTGGTCTAAAACCCTGTCCTCAGTACAGTTAAAATCCCCACCCAAGAATAAAAAATCCTCCGATCCACAGCAATTCAGTCTAGCTTGTATTTTTTATAGAAAGCTCTCCCTCTCTGCACTGTTTATTGGAGCATAAATATTCATAAAAACCAGGGTGCGGTGCTCAAAAAGTGCCTTTGCTAAAAGACACCTTCCCTTTACGACATGCTCAACCTCCAGAGATGTTGGGTTAAAAGTTAAAGAGAAAAGGAAGCCCACTCCACCACTTAGCGTGGTGTTATGGCTCAGGACCACCTGTCCTGCCCACTCCTTCATCCAGTCCACCTCATTGCTGTCATCACTGTGTTTCTTGTAAAAACAGAACGTCAATAGTTTTCGTCCTTGCTGTGTCAAAAACCAGTGCCATTTTCCTTTCTTCTCTGGCTCCATTTACGTTTAACATTCCCACTCTAAAAGAGATGATATATATCTTGGTCACTGAGTTCTGACATGGCTCTATTTTTAATAAGTTGTTTTGCTGAATTATGAAAAATTAATTTGTCAGGAAAAAACAGTTTCTGATTCAGACCTTTCATGCCTTTAGTTTGTTGTAAGAACATTTTAAACATTTTTTCCGGGTACAAAACGTGCTGTTGACTGGCAGTAACTGGACTGAGATAGCTCATTACAATCAGACATACAATCATCGCTATCACTACTGTCTTGAACACTCGGTCTGACCTCAAGCCAACCAGCTTGACATCCGGCAGAAACAGTCAAGACATTCTTGCACTTACTGCGCCACCTAGCAGGAGCAGGAATCCATTCAGACGCATGGTCGTCTGTGACAGCTTCAGTACCTGTCTGGTTTCCTGTCTAAACATTCTCATTTTTTTTCCCCAGTCTCCCTCCTAACCTCACCCACTGCACCTGTCACCACCCTAGTCTCACCCAGTGTACCTTTCTCACCCAGTTCACCTACCACCTCTATAATCTCACCCCGTTCACTCACTACATTTCTAATCTCACCCTGATCACCTGTCAGTTCACGATTCTCACCCACCACAACCTTCACCTCACCCAACTCACTGGACACTACCCCACTCTCACCCATCACTCCACCTGCTTTACCCCTAACCTCACCTGCTCTCTCAGCTATTCTGCCACCATCCTCACTTGTTCTACTTTCACTTTCCCCCCTCACCTCAATGTTATTGCTGGTTGATGTTCCTTCCTGCACCTGACTCTCAGGTTCACTCCTCGGAGCGTCTCTGCTCTCCGCGTCTCCGATGCTTCGGCGCTGTGGAGCCAGAACGGGATGCCTCAGAGCGGCGGTTGGAACCGCCGTCTCACAGGGCGGGTCCCGCGGACCATTGCTGATGCGCCTCGGACAGGCACTAACAATGTTACCCTCCTCTCCACAGCCAAAACATTTGAGCCGAGAGGAGGTGGCGTACAGCGTGTAGTCATAGTCATCTACTTGAACAACTGTTCAGGATCATTGATACCTGTCGGCGGTGACACACGACATGTTTTAGCTGCGGGGACTTGCACCCCGACGGGACTTTCGTAATGGGCGACACAACTTTTCCGTGTCGAGAGAGTTCTTTAATCAGGAATTCGTCACTTATGAAACAAGGAATGTTTGACAGCGTGATTTTAGACGCCGGTTATGACAACAGCATGACCTGTTCAAACAGTACATTTACCGTTATCTCCTTTTAAATTAGCAACTTCACCTGTTCCACCTCCTCCACGATAAAAACAATTGCCCTATTCATCCGGCCGCAGACTTCACCGCATTGCACCCAATAACATCCCCCACCGCAAGTGCCACCTCTTCCACGCTGCAAGGAGAAACCACCCTCATTTCGTGACTCCTTTTCAGCGATTTGAAGCCACCATACGCCATGACAGCATCTGAGTGGCCACCAACCAGCCCATGCCTGGCCGGCAAAAACCACACAAAAAAACTGACAATAAACGACACTAAACACTCAAGACAAACCTAATCAACAATATACAAAGAATACAAACATAAAGACAAAACGTAAAGATAGAAAAAAACGCTGAAACACACTCAGCAGTTTCCACTCACTTCATTCACTCCTCCCACAAGAAGAAGAAGAAGATCTGATTTGATTTTTAAAATGGCATTTATTCATAAAAGCTGAAATACTAGTCACATTGACACAGAGATTCACGCAGGAACAGGAACTCACATTTCAAAAACAAATTATATGAAATGTAGGAACATAAGCAACATATACGTTAATTAAACCAACCACAGACTGAACACAAGTTCCTCACTCATCACAAAACATGTTTAAATCATTTATAGCTCTGAAATAGTTCAAATTGATTCTGACTCTTGCTTGACACATTCTTCTTAAAATGGGTGCTGCACTGCAGTCAGATGAACCATCAACCTTTTTCCTCCTGCTTAGATAAATTGCCACCTTTGCTTGGCCCAGAAGAAAGCTTCGAATCTGCCAATCCTTTTTTTGAACCTTCCTACGTTTCAAACCAATAATGTATACCTGTTTGTCGAAAACACAACCAAATGAGAGAAAGATTCTATCTAAAAACAGGAACAGATTACAGAGTCTCTGACAGTCTAGGATGCAGTGAAAAACAGTTTCTCTGCGAGAACAGAACGGATAGTTTTCCGACATATTTGGATTCAAACTCGAAATAAAACTTGATAACCACAGCGCCAGGTAAAATCCTCCACTGGAGATCCCCAACCTTGTTTGTTAACGGCGGCTTGTAGAAAGACTCCCATGAAGGGCTCACATCCATTGCCAGATCAAGGTGAACCCTCCATGGTGTGTTAACCCAATCTTTAAGTTTATCATTGTTTAAAATCTTTAACATCAATTTCTACGTTTTTCCCATTACTGTCACTGAGGCTGAGTGGGTCTGACAGTCGTTAGAGCAAAGACAAACTCTCTACAGGGAAAGGATTAGCATGATTTGGTTTTCAAAGGCCTGCACAATAAAAATCTATCAAAGTCAGTTGCTGTGGGGTGAGTCGGCTCTTCCAGCTTCTCAACAGGCTTCCAATGAGCCTCACTGAGGACACACCCACTGCAGAGCACAGAGCAGCAGCATCATCCAGGGTGGGTCAACAAATTTCCACCACACATCCAACATCGGACACTTCAGGTGTGATGAATTTGGACTCAACTGATGCTTCTGCAATAAATCTTACATTAAAAAGTCCTGCTCTGATAAAAGGTTCCTTTAAAATCCAATAGAGTGATTTAAAGTCCTGTGGTCTCCTCTTGGACAAAACTCCCCAGATTCTATTGACACTGATAAAAACAAAGAAGATCTTTGAGTCTGTTGTTTCTCAGGTCAATTAAGAAAAACGAGCGATCGAGTCCCAGACCCCGGCACTGGGCCAGTACTGCCTGACCATAGGTCCTGGGCCGCCACAGCAGGTCCTAATGGCCAGTCAGGAACCACTGAATGAATTGTAGCCAAAATGCATCGCCTACAGTCTACATGTGTTTTGTGGACTTGGAGAAGGCGTTCAACCGTGTTCCTCAGGGGGTTCTGTGGGAGGTGCTTCTGGAGTATGGGGTACCGAACCCCTTGATAAGGGCTGTTCGGTCCCTGTATGACTGATGTCAGAGTTTGGTCCGCATTGACAGCAGTAAGTCGGATTGGTTTCCAGTGAAGGTTGGACTCCGCCAAGGCTGCCCTTTGTCACCAATTCTGTTCATAACTTTTATAGACAGAATTTCTAGGCGCAGCCAAGGCGTTGAGGATGTCCGGTTTGGTGGCGTCAGTATTGCGTCTCTGCTTTTTGCAGATGACGTGGTGCTGTTGGCTTCATCAAGCCGTGATATCCAACTCTCACTGGAGAGATTTGCAGCCGAGTGTGAAGCGGTTGGGATGAGAATCAGCACCTCCAAATCTGAGACCATGGTCCTCAGTTGGAAAAGGGTGGAGTGCCCTCTCCGGGTTGGGGATGACATCCTGCCCCAAGTGGAGGAGTTCAAGTATCTCGGGGTCTCGTTCACGAGTGAGGGTACGCTGGAACGGGAGATCGACAGGCGGATCGGTGCAGCGTCTGCAGTGATGCGGACTCTGTATCGGTCCGTCGTGGTGAAGAAGGAGCTGAGCCGAAAGGCAAAGCTCTCGATTTACCGGTCGGTCTACGTTCCTGCCCTCACCTATGGTCACGAGCTGTGGGTTGTGACTGAAAGAACAAGATCCCGGATACAAGCGGCCAAAATGAGTTTCCTCCGCAGGGTGTCCGGGCTCTCCCTTAGAGATAGGGTGAGAAGTTCGGTCATCCGGGAGGGACTCAGAGTCGAGCTGCTGCTCCTCCGCATCGAGAGGAGCCAGATGAGATGGCTCGGGCATCTGGTTAGGATGCCTCCTGGACGCCTCCCTGGTGAGGTGTTCCGGGCATGTCCTACTGGGAGGAGGCCCCGGGGACAACCCAGGACATGCTGGAGAGACTATGTCTCCCGGCTGGCCTGGGAACGCCTTGGGATTTTCCCGGAGGAGCTGGATGAAGTGGCTAGGGAGAGGGAAGTCTGGGCTTCCCTGCTTAAGCTGCTGCCCCCGCAACCCGACCCCGGATAAGCGGAAGAAAGTGGATGGATGGATGCATCGCCTCTCCTGGTCAGATGGATGAGTCCCTACCCTCCTTCCTCCTTGCGCAGGAAGAGGATGCTTTGAGGGACCTCCTTGGGGGGGGGCCCTCCTTGCCCCATGCCCCTTGGGCCTGTCCCGTGCGCCCTGGCGGTGGCGGCCGCTGCCTCCTCTGGGTCCCCGTGTCTATGTGGTTCTCGGTGTCCCCTGTGGCTCTTCGGGTGATGGTTTCTTGATGCTCCTGGCTGCCGGGCTTGGGAGTGCTCAGTTAGCGTCGCCGTGTTGAGTTCTGGTAGCCTATCTGGGTGTTGGTTTCATCACACATGCATGTTGGGTCAGGGCTTACCAGCTCTTGTCGAGTCCAATTATTGAGAACCATTGGGTCCCGTCAGAACGTGATGAGTCTCACTTCAGTCATCACAATCTTATGCCCTCTATTTTCCTCCTACACTGGTTTCCTCTGGTGGCCTATTCTATACTGTCAGGACCTCCACTAATCTGATGTTTTGTAACATCGGTGTTGAGATATCAGTTCTAAAATAAGAATAAAACAGCCTAAAGCTTTTTCACTCCAACAGCACTGCCTGTCTATCCACTACCTTGTTTATGTTCTCTCTCCCTGTCTCCTTTTTCCTTCCCCCTTAACTCACAGGAGTGCAGCACTTCCCTCTCTGGCTCACAATAGGAAATTCTAATAAAGACTGACTATTTAGTTCCCAGAGAGGACTGGTGACGGTTACATGCACGCATTAAAATATATAAAAGATTTTGCTGCAAGACTGAAATAAGCATTGATCTCATAAAAGGTTAACCCCCTTTTATGGGGTTAAACTATGAGAATACATGCAGACAAGACAAAAAAAAATAAAATAAACTCAACCTCTAAAAGACAGTTTTGATAAATCCATTTCATGTTTTTTAGTGTGGTGCAGAGAGGTTTTCTTAAGACAGGTCGAAGTACACAAGCATAAAATATTGTCAATTCAAATCATACATAGGTTGAGAAGTTCAACAGTGTCATCGATGATGCAGGCAAACAATGTCAACAGATACTTATCTAAGGAGATATATAGTAACAACATCCCGGGAGTTGAGCTAACACTCAACTCAACTCAAATTAAGTCTTTGTCGAGTTCTTATAGCCAAGCTCTGCCGTGTGTGTATGTGGTGGGCAGTCACTGGATCCACTGGCAACTGACTACATGTCAAACCAACCCCATGTCAAACTGACATCAATAAGTCATCTTTGCAAAACACATTATGCAAGTATGGTGATAAGTCTACTGCCAATACTCGTCTGACTCCAGGAAAGCAAACACTCTGCCAAACATTAAGGTCACATAGTCCCTACAACTCTGTCAACTTCTCTAACACATTTGCATTTGCTGTAGTGTTTATTTTATTATGTTATTTTAAATATTCCACCACATTAGCCTCTCTTCCACTTTCTCTAAAACATTTTCCCAATTCTTTTCCATAATAGTCTGGTCTCCCAGATAAACTGCAAGGTATTTTGACCCGTTTATTTTCCATCAGAGTTTAACCAAGAGCCTGATCTCATTCAACCAACCTTCCACCATAAAAGTCTCAATCTTTGCCCAGTTGACTTTGGCGGAGGAGATCTCACCAAAAACTTGTACAGTGCATTCCAAAAAGGCTACATCATGCTGGTCCTTGATTACAACAACAATATCATCAGCATATGCATACAGGGTCTGAATCTTGGCAATAAAGTTAGAGCCGAAACCAAAACCCTGTAGCGTGTGCCACAAGTACGAGTGTTCAAGTCTATCAAAAACCTTTACTTGGTCTATGGAAATTAGACCAAGTCCTGTGCCCAATGAACCTGAGATTAGCCTGCCTGGTACACAGTAAGTCTGGTCAACATGAAGAATCTGCTGCATCACTTTTTGTAGCCTGTTGGCCAAGACCTTGGAGATGAGCTTATAATTTGTGCAGAGGAGGGAACTGCCAGTTCCTGATGTTCTGCAAGTGCCTTTTTTTTTTTTGGCAGGAGCGCGAGGACTGCCCTCCTACAGCTCAGAGGCCGCTGACTTGTCGTCATGCTTTCCCTGAGCGTGGAGATCCCCACCAATCACCTCTCAGAATTCTTTGTACAACTCAAGGGCAGGCCATCTAGGCCTGGATACTTACCAGGTTTCATTCCCTGCAGGGCTTCAGAAAGATCTTGCATTGTGATGTCAGCACCAAGGTGGCACTTTTGTCTCGCCGGCACCTTTGGCAGACCAGACAGAAAGGATGACAGTATTTCAGGTTTCTCAGCGTATTCAGAGTGGAACGATTCTTCATTGAACCCTGCTGCGTATGTACAGATTTCTGTACTGTCCTCCAGCACTGTATCCTCCATGGATAGCAGAGAGTGAATCATCCTCCCCTGTAGATTTTTTCTTTCTAAACCAATGAAGAAATGAGTGCGAGCATCCATCAGAGTGATGTCATTAAACTTACTGTGCACCATAGGGCCAATTGCGGGTATGCTCAGCAGCTAAGCCAAAGCACACTTTTGTCCTGAGAGCCGTAATGTGTCTTCCGTCTCCTGTGGACTCTGCTAATGTCTGCAGTTTGGCCTCTTGTCTCTCCAGAGCTCTGCTAGATCTGACCAAGTCATTTTGAGTGTACTGTAGACATAGATTCTTGATCTGGCTTTTGCCTACATCCGACCATTGCTGCAGAGAGCCAAAGTCACTTTTTTGTTTTAAAAATGATCCTAAAAAACAATAAAAGCAGTTTTAAAACATCTGTCAGACAAAACTATGGCATTAAAATTCCAAAATACACTTCTAGCTTTTATGTTATTAATGAAAATACAACACTGCACTACAACGTGTTCTGAGAATCCAACTGGTAAGATAGAACAGTTCTTAAAAACATTAAAACTGTGGGTAAAACAATAGAATCTGTCCAGTTGTATAGATAGGTTTGTCTCCCAACAACCTACCCACGTGTACTGTCGTCTTGAGCTGTTAAAATTCAACCACATATCTGTCAGATCATTTGTTTTTATAACATCCCTCAGATTCGTGACCAATTCAGAATGAGGTTCCCAGTGATTCCTGTCTAAAATAGGGTTTTCTGTGCAGTTCTAATCCCCTGTTTAAAACAGACGCTCATCTCTGCTGCGTTTCTGAACTTAATCATTTAAAATATTCAAACAAGCCACTCTACCTGTGCCCACAGTTGGAGCATACACACAGATGAAGGTGTTCCTGATTGCCACACCACTCACAACTACCTGTTGAACTTTTTCAACTTCATCTAGAAAATTCACCACTTCTTTGTCTATTCGGGGGCCTGCTTTAACATTGTCATATCTGACCTACTCTTCCACCACTAAGCACATCTCCCTCACCGAGCAGCTGGCAGTCGGTGTCAGCCTTATGCGGTGCTGGCGAGTGAGCTGTTCGAGTACGGCTTCTTCCTTTTCAGTTGCCCACCGCTGGGCTACCATATCGCCTCCTAATCCCACCAATGCCCCACAAACTACCGAATGTAACTGCAATGTAACTCTCACTAACTGAAATGTGAATATACCAGCAAAATCTTTTTTTTAAATACAGAGAATAAAGACTTCTCCTTTTCCTTTCGGCTTTTCCCTTCAGGGGTCGCCACAGCGAATCAACTGCCTCCATCTAACCCTGTCTTCTGCATCCTCTTCTCTCACACCAACTACCTTCATGTCCTCTTTCACTAGATCCATAAACTTCCTCTTTGGTCTTCCTCTAGGCCTCTTGCCTGGCAGTTCAAAACTCAGCATCCTTCTACCAATATATTCAGTATCTCTCCTCTGGTACACAAAAGTATGAACAAATTTATAAGAAAAGCAAAAAATAGTGAATAGATGTGCAAATACACAAGACACTCCTTTCTCTTCTTAGATCAAAGAAGAAAAAAGACTGATTTGATTTATAAAATCACATTTATTCAAAAATAGAAATATATGATATTCACGTTGACACAAAATCCAAGAGGTGCACGCAAACAAGAACTCATATTTCAAAAACAAGTAATATAAAATGTAGTAGAAGAAGAATTGGTTGGATGTATTAGAAAAGGTGATGAGATGGAAAATAGGGTTGTTATGGACAACTTTGTTACGTGGAGTGAAGAAAACCACCTCCAACTCAACTTCGTTAAGACAAAGAACTGGTGGTGGACTTGTGGAGGACAAAAGTACAGGTAACCCCGGTATACATTCAGGGGGTCAATGTGGACAGTGTGGAGGACTAGAAGTAGTTAGGGGTCCATATTCACACTAAACTAGACAGCGGGAGGCACACTGATGCCCTCTACAAAAAGGGCCGAAGTCGACTCTTTTTTTTAGAGAAAGCTGAGGTCCCTCAACATGTGCAACACCATGCTGATGATGTTTTATCAATCTGTGGTGGCTGGTGCACTCCTCCATACTTTGATGTGCTGGCAGTGGTTTGAGGGAGGCCAACGCCAAGAGATTGGACAGACTGATGACATTGTTGGAGTGAAGTTAGAAACTAAAGGCCATCTTGGATAATGAGTTCCACCCACTGTACAAGACACTGACGGGACAAAGGAGTGCATTCAGTAGTAGGATGACCCTTCCTAAATATACTACTGAACCTCATAGGAAATCTTTTCTCCCTTTGGCCATCAGGCTGTACAATGCCTCACTTTCACATGCAGTGAAGTAGAAATGAAGTGGCAGTTATTGCTAATGTGCTGTATTTGTATCTTTCCACAGTAATTCCTTGTTACTCATGGTTATTGCCTTCCAGGACCACCTGCAAAAGCAAAATTCAGCGATATATCGACAAACTATTTATTTTATTATTTACAGTAATTTAAATGTTTATGAATCCTTCCCATACTAATATTAAACCACTTTATACCTGTATTACCTTTTTCCACATTCTTGTGGACTGTTTATAGCACCCTTGTGCTTCACGGAAGTGTGCTGCGTTCCGTGAGATTCAGAACGCAGCACACTTCCAGATGCTGTCAGCCAATAGCATGTGCAATACAATATCACATGACTGCCTCATAAAAATCTGCAATGTAGTGAAGCCGGGCATCTTGAAGCGCGAACAAGCGAGGGGTTATTGTATTTATAAACATGTCTATTTATTCCTTTATTTATTGCTAATCTCCTTGCTCTTTTTAATTCTAATTTATCTATTCCTGTCTCACTTTTTTTTATACTTTGTTCTACTGTGAAGTGACTGTAACAAAAAGCAATTTCCCCCTCGGGGATGATTAAAGAATTCTGATTCTATACTGTAGAGCAGGCATCATTAAATTACGGACAGTGGTCAGGATCTGGAACGAGTGATAACTCTGTCCCGACCCGTGACCACTCCATGATAAATTCACGAGAGTATATTTTCTTGGAGCATTTTTTCTGATGGTCATGGCCATAGACGGCAGGCGCTGCTACTTGTTAATATGGTAAAAGCTCCACTCAGTTCAGTTAATCAGATCAGGAAAAGCACTGGTTAACAATGAGTCAGCTGAGAAATTTATGTTTATTTTTCCGTCAGACAGTTCAAAATCATTGTCCCTCATGTGGTCCAAACATGTGGCATTAATTAAAAGTGGTAACGTGAACCGCCACTAAGAAACAAAACACAGAGCTTTTGACCAAAGTTATCTGCAGAAGTCGAGATGAGGGCACGCAAAGTGACCGAGCTGCAAGCCTAGTATGACAGATCAAATGTTTACTCAAGGTATAGTGAATTTTGAGGCAACATAAAAAATATTTTAGTTGTGGGACAGTTTTGAAGAAATGCTTAAACACAATTGAGACATTTTAGGGAAAACAGAAACATTAAATGTGTGAAAAACTCCCAAATCCCGATGTCAGCAACCAGAAAATCAGAAATATTAACAGCTTGATACAGCTAGTCAGAGAGCACCATGCATATATTTGGCTATTGATGAGTCTGCAGATGTTACTGACAATGCCCGGCTTTTGGTGTGTATCAGGTTCCTTCACAAATATTTTTGAAAGAGATGACACAGACGTTCAAGTGGGCACATGCAGGATCTCTACAGCTGGAGCTCACTGATCTGTAAGGAAATGCTGCATTGAGAAAGCATTTTAGGGCAAGTAACCCTGCTACTTTCTGGCTCTGACTGTGTCTGTGTCTGTGTTTCCTGGTCTAACTAAAGTAGCACAGCACACCTTGACGACGTTTGGATCAACTAACATCTGTGAGTCACTACTTGTTTTGTCAAAACAAGTACTATTCTAGGTTTACCCATGAATAGCTACTTGTCTGCTTGGGAATGGCCATTCCAACCAATATATAAATTGCTGGCAGGCCAGTCACATGTCCATTTGTCTCAATAAGAAAGCTCTGTTTGCATTTTTCCCTGAAAGAGACACTTTAATGTGTTTTTTTACTTAAAGTGTAGGACTTCAGTTCTTTAGGCTGGAACATCTTTAACCCTTGGATGCACAAGTTACTAATACATCCACCCCTACCTAGGGAGGTCAAACAGCTTCAACAGCTTCAAGAAAAAAGTTGTAATACATTCATTTCCCAGGTATTTGTAACAAAACGTTGTGACACAAAGCCATTTGCATTATTTATTTTTTCATTTACTGTAAGAATTTACAGTTTTTGTGCACACACCCACATTCACACAAAAAACAGATCTCACTGTGTGCATCTGTCACAAAATACTTGCTTTTGGTTGTGAGCATTGCACACAGGGGTACTGCATTTAATTTGTTTTTGCGGTCCTTCTTTCTTGAACACAACCTGCACCTCTTCCTCTTTCGCTGGCGACGTGTGTCTGTTCCCTGTGGCTGGATTGCTGCACTCTTTGCCACTCCAACCCTTTCCATTGCTGCTGTAATGTAGGTTAGTAGGTTCGGAGTATCTTCCAGTTGAGTTTTCATGTGTGGTGTCACAAGCTCCATTGAGAGCTCTGTGAGGAAGTGTGGTCGTCCATGGGTGATGCCTGTCTAAACTTCAGGGTGCTGAGCCTTTAAAAGTGTAGTAGTAGTAGTATTTTATTGATCGCTGAAGGAGGTCCCATCAGGTTAATTGATATCTCCGCCACAATACACACAGCATAGTGAGCACACAGAAGCACACAGAAAAAGCACATGGAAAGAAGTACCAACACCTAGAAGGAATAAAAATAACACATCAATGTGTATAGGCATTCAGAGTGGCGACATCAATCATGTTATACCAGAGCACCGTGAGCCATCTCTGTGTGTGGCATTTGCAGGTGTAGTAGCCAACCATCTGGTACATTATATCCACTCCTCCTTTTGTCTGATTGTAGAACAGGATCTCTTCTAGTTTTTTTCTTTGGACTGTTTTCATCCACTGTCCTGCTGTGGTACATTGTGCTAAGTAGCAGAACAGCCTTTTCCCTTCTTTCTTCAATGTTACCATTAATAATAATAATAATAATGATTAACACTTTATTGATCCCCAGAGGGGAAATTCTCCTCTGGGGATCAATAATGGGATGTGATCAGACTATGTGTTAGTCTTATCACATCACACAGTATTGTGTACAAGGCCCCTGAAACACAGCACACTAGGGGCCTGTAATCATGCAATTAGTCCAGAGGAGAAAGAGTGACGGGTCGCGCACGGAGGTCGCGCCCCAAATGAGCAGCTTGTAGTGGGCAAGGCGCCGTCCTCACCTTGAGGACGTCCCAGTGGCTGGGAGGTGAGCTGACACCCACTGCCCGCTCACACTCCAAGGGATGGCATGGCGGGAGCGGGAATCGATCCACCGATGGCCGGGTGATCTGTCTTCAAGACATCTGCTCTACCGCTGAGCCACTGCAGCCCCGACAAGGGTGGGGCGTCATATAATCAGGGTCATCTTATATTCGGGCCAATACGGTATATTTGTTTTAATTGTGAGTTTGTGTGTTCTTCAATGTCACATAATGGCTTGAAATTTATTTCCTTGGGTTTACTTGTATTAATGGTAAAATAGCTAGCTGTGCACTCAGCTGTGCACTTGGTTTGTCATCTGGCAAGAAAGTAGACAAGGAGACTTGGTGGTGGAATGAGGAGGTACAGGAGTGTATACAAGGAAAGAGGTTAGCTAAGAAAAAGTGGGACACTGAGAGGACTGAGGAGAGTAGACAGGAGTACTGGGAGATGAAGCAACAAAGTGAAAGTAGAAGTAGTAAAGGCAAAACAAGGCACTTATGATGACTTTTAGCTAAGTTGGACAGTAAGGAGGGAGAGACTGATCTATACAGGTTGGCAAGACAGAGAGACAGAGATGGGAAGGACATGCAGCATGTTATAGTGATTAAGGATAGGGATGGAATTGTATTGACAATGTAGTCACAAGCGGACACAAGCCAATGTCTTATTGTGCCGGTCCCAAGCCTGGATATACAGTATTCAGAGGGTTGCGTCAGGAAGGGCATCAAAACTTTTACCAAACCAAACATGCAAATCAAACCTATGACTTCCATACCGGATCGGTCGAGGCCCGGGTTAACAACGACCGCCATCAGTGCTGTTGACCTACAGGGTACCGGTGGAAATTGGACCACTGTTGGTCGAAGAAGGAGAGGAGGAAAGTGTGTTCGTAGGAGAGAAGAGGAACGCCAAGAGTATAGGACTGAGAGCAGGGACGTTGAATGTTGGAACTATGACAGGAAAAGGTAGAGAGTTGGTTGACATGATGCCGAAAAGGAAGGTAGACATACTGTGTGTCCAAAAGACCAGGTGGAAAGGTAGCAAGGCTAGAAGTTTAGGAGCAGGGTTCAAGCTGTTCTATCATGGTGTAGATAGGAAGACAAATGGAGTAGGAGTTATTTTGAAGGAGGAATTTGTTAGGAATGTCCTAGAGGTAGAAAGAGTGTCAAATAGAGTGATGAGTCTGAAGCTAGAAATCGAAGGTGTGATGTTCAATGTTGTTAGTGGGTATGCTCCACAGGTAGGATGTGAGCTGGAGGAGAAAGAAAAATTCTGTTTGGACTTTGATGAAATCATGCAGAGCATACCTAGAAGTGAGAGAGTTGTCATTGGTGCAGACTTCAATGGACATGTTGGTGCAGGAAATAGAGGTGATGAGGAGGTGATGGGCAGGTCTGGTATCCAGGAGAGGAACACAGAAGGACAGATGGTAGTTGACTTTGCAAAAAGGATGGAAATGGATATAGTGAATACTTTCTTCCAGAAGAGGCAGGAACATAGGGTGACCTATAAGAGTGGAGGTAGGAGCACACAGGTAGACTACACCTTGTGTAGACGGTGTAAAATGAAGGAGATCAGTCACTGCAAAGTAGTGGTAGGCGAAAGTGTAGCCAAACAGCATAGGATGGTGGTGTGTAGGATGACTGTGGTGGTGAGGAAGACGAAGAGGACAAAGGCAGAGCAGAGGACCAAATGGTGGAAACTAAAAATGGAGGAGTGTTGCATGACTTTTAGGAAGGAATTAAGATAGCCTCTGGGTGGTCAGGAGGTGCTTCCAGATGACTGGACAACTACAGCTAATGTGATCAGGGAGACAGGTAGGAGGGTACTTGCTGTGTCATCTGGAAGGAAAGTAGATAGTTTGGGCACTCTTAAAAATTTTCCAGATTTTTCTTTACAAATCACTGGTTGTTCAAATCAACAATTTCAGTAAAATATATCATATAGCAGACAAGCCGAGTAATATTTGAGAAGTGAAATGAAGTTTATAGGATTTACAGATAGTACGATAATTATTTTAACAAAAGTAGGCAGGTGCATAAATTTGGGCACCTTTGTTGTTTTATTGATTTGAATATCTTTAGCACTACTTATTGGAAGACAAAATTTGTTTAGTAAGCTCGTTGACCCTTGACCTACATACAAATGTGACTCTAATCATGAGAAAGGGTATTTAAGGTTGTGGCCAATTTTAAGTTGATGTCCTCTTTGCATCTTATACGAAGAGTGGCAACAGGCAAGACTCAAAACAACATTCAAATGACCTGAAAACAGATTGTTCAACATCATGGTTTAGGGCAAGGGTATTCAATTAAAAGTCACGGAGGTCCGGTTAGAAAATTTTCCTCTTAGTAAAAGGTCCGAACCCAAGTCCAGTTTGTGTCTGATAGTCGGCCACTATATCCAAATCGTCATTTATTATCAATTTTCAATTCAGGATATGTTTAAGTGAGTGCACAACTAGCTCTTTTACCTCACCATAAATAAAAGTACACCCAGGAAAATAAATTTCAAGCCTTCATGTTAGATTGAAGAACACACAAACCTCAGAATTTAAAATAAAATGCAAAAAGAGCTGAATAATATTTTTTCTTGTAAATTAAAGACATCCCAGCCTAAAGAACTGAAGGCCTACGCTTCAAGTAAAAAAACATTAACATGTTCAGAAAGCATGAATAAAAACTGTCTCTTTCGGGGGAAAATGCAAACAGTACTTTCTTCATGAGAGAAAGGGGCATGTGGCCTGCCAGTAATTTACTTGTGCACAAGGTGTGCCTGTGCACAGGTGGTCTCTGTAATGTTGGTGAAAGAGACCACTGGACTTGATCAGCATCTTTTAGTGCTGCATGTATGTCCTCTCCCCTTGTGTGTGTTTCATAGTGGTGTTACACTCAGCAAAGAGCTCCTTATCTTTGTGAAGGAACATGACACACACACAGAAGCTACAAGTCATCAATGGCCACAGATATACATGGTGCTCTCTGAATAGCTGCATCAAGCTGTTAATATTTCTGATTTTCTGGTTGCTGTTGAAGCTGACATTGGGAGTTTTTCCACACATCTCATCTGTTTTCCCCCAAACAAAATGTCAACAACAGCTTTCAAGCACTTATTCACAACTGTCCCATCACTAAAAGATTTTTATGTTGCCCCAAACTCCACCATGTCTTTAGTGAACAATCGTTGCATTTTTCTCGGTAATTTTGCCCTCAGCTCAGACTTCAGGAGATAATTCAGCACAAAAGCTCCGTGCTTTGTTTCGTAGTGGCGCTTCACATTATTAATTAATTAATTAGTGCTATGTGTTCAGACGATATGAGGTAAAATGGTTTTGAACTGCCTGACGGAGGAATAAACATAAATTTCGTCCACTCATTGTTAACCAGTGGTTTTCCTCGTTAACCTCCCTTCGTTTGGAGCTATGCTGTCTCCCTTCTTCTGTGCTCCGGTGTAGCGGTAAACTCACAGTGGAACCGAGCTGTCTCACTTCCTGGTATGCTGACAGAGCAGGTAAACAAATGATCTGATTGGCTGAACTGAGTAGCGCTGCTACCGTATTAACTGGAGGAGCAGCACCTGCCATCTGTAGCCGCAACCGTCAGAAAATTTTTTCGAAGAAAATCTACTCTCGTGAATTTATCATGGAGTGGTCACGGGTCCAGACAGAACCATCACGCGGTCCGGATCTGGACCACACAATTAAGTTATGAGAAAGAGTAGGTGAGGCTATACTAAGGTCAGAAATGAGCAGTCATGAGCAGCAGTACGGTTTCATGCCAAAAAAGAGTACTACAGATGCAGTATTAGCTTTGAATATGTTGATAGAGAAGCACAGTCAACCCTCGGTTTTCGAACATAATACGTTCCAGGAGGCTGTTCGAAAAGCGAGTTGTTCGAAATCCGAAACTATTTTTCCCATTATAATTAATGTAAATAATTTTAATCCGTTCCAAGTCTAAAAAAAAAACTTTTTTCCAAGTTTTTTTTTACTATTTTACACCATAAACTGCACTGTATACTGTTTACTATGAATAAAATAGGGTAAAAATAGACACTGTGAGTACAGAGACGTAAAATTCTTCAATTTTCTGGTCGAAAACCGAATTAGTCGAGAACAGAAGCGTTCGAAAACCGAGGGTTGACTGTACAGAGAAGGCCGGAGGGAGCTGCATTGTGTTTTTGTAGATCTGGAGAAAGCTTATGACAGGGTGCCCAGAGCGGAATTGTGGTCTTGTATGAGGAAGTCTGGACTGGCAGAGAAGTATGTTAGAGCAGAGCAGGACATGTATGAGGACTGTAAGACAGTGGCGATGTGTGCTGTAGGTGTGACAGAGGAGTTCAAGGTGGAGGTGGAACTACATCAGGGATCAGCTCTGAGCCCCTATTTGTTTGCTATGGTGATGGACAGGCTGACAGACACAGTTAGACATGAATCTCCATGAACTATGATGTTTGCAGGTGACATCGTGATCTGTAGTGAGAGCAGGGAACAGGTGGACAAAGTGTACAAAGCCATCAGGTAAACTAGGAAAAGAAGGGGAATTATTTTGAATAAAGCCAGACTTGTAAATATGTGAAAAATGTTTAGAAGGGAGAACAATTTTCAATGTCAGTTGCTGGTAAGCAGGGCTTTGAACCTGTTCATGGAACTAAAACGAAAACCGGAAACTTTTGGTATTTTGGCAGGAACAAAAACGAAACCGAAAACTTTATATTTTTTAATGTTCCGGAACAGAATCGGAACAGAAAATAATTGTAAACCGGTTAATACTGGTTTTTTTTTGTTCTTGAAAAAAATATTTGACCTCATGTTTCACTTCCTGTCATTCACTGGATGTGGGATGAGAGCGGAAAGAAGTAGCGGCTATCAGCAGCAGTTAAGAAAAGGGCAGTCTCCCAGTCACAATTTAATCTTAACAGGTAAAACACTGCAGTATGTCAATCTTAAAAATGTATGATTTAAACATTAACTCATTGGCTGCAGTCGTTTTCAGAGCAGTGTGTTCCCGTACTGCCAGTGCTTTGTAGCAATATTGAGCTATGGGAGTAGCACAATGAAGATCTGTTGTTCAGCAATAAATGACAAGGCGGAAGTTATTCTTGTCTTATTTTATGTAGTGTCTAAGTAGGAGGCATAAGCCTTAACTACAGTGATATAACTTGTGTGGCACCCTGAACATTTATTTAGTTAAAATTATGGTCAGAATTAGTTTGTGTTTCTTTGTCCATTCAGTTTGGTTTCCCCACCATTATTCTTAGCATCATTTATAAGTTTATATTGTTCGTTCTGGGTCAATATCCATTTACGTCAGCAGGTGTCAGCACCAGCGGTGAGAGGGACGGACGGCCGCTGACCTCCGGTGAGTCAGGAAGCAGAAAGAGAGCGCGCGGAGCGACAGCGGAAAGAGAAGGAGTTTTTTATGTCGGCCCGGGCGAGCGATACGCACGAGCAGTTCAGTCACAAAGAAAAAATACGGAGGAATAACTGTACACTGTGGATGTAAATAAAATCACTGGCACCTGCAATAACGTGGTCATCATTGGACGAGTGTAACAAATTTGGCGAGCCAGCCAGGAGAATCGCTATAACAACGACGAAGACGACACAGCCCCTCTCCAAGAAAAACGAACCTAGACGGAACGGTACCAAAAAAAAAAAAAAAAAAAAAAAACAACAAAGATGGAGCAGCCCCAAGATGAGGTCAGTGCAGTTTTGTGGACGCTTAGCAAGCCAGAGCTCATTAAAGTGTGCCAGCATCTCAAGTGCAGTGAACCAGCAGGTGAGGGATTCAAAGGACAGTCCCGTCGGGCCCTGGTTCAGCTAGATGATAGCACGTTGGATGAAATTGGAGAGAGTGAGGAAACGCACGTGTTCCAGCAGTTCATAAGTGATCTCCAGTCATTCATACAATCAATCCAAGAAAAGGGTACTGGTGATGCTGAAAGTGAAGTTGAGCCAAGTGAAATACAAAGACTGCAACAGGAGTATGTACAGCTTCAACAAGTCCAGACAGAGGCTCGACGTGCCTTAGAGGAAAAGATCAAAGCTTTGGGCTCCCGGGTGAACAGGACACCACCTGTAAAAGAGAGAGAAGTTCATTATTCTCCAACTGTGTCAGCACAACAAGTGACTTTGAGAAAAGATTTCCGGATCTGGGGCCAGATAAGGGAAGCGGGACAAAAAGATAAATTATCTTTCACTAGTCTGACCAACCAAATCGAGTCTGGGCTTAATAAAGGCTATTCAGAGGCTGAAATCATTGAAGCGGTGATTAAAGCAGTAAGTCCTGGCCTGCACCTGAGAGACCTGTTGGAAGTCAAGCGAGATCTCACGCTGCCCATACTAAGAACTATACTAAGAGGACATTATAAAATGGACTCATCATCCGACTTGCTCCACAGACTCATGAACATATACCAGGATCCCAAAGAATCAGCCCAAAGCTTTCTATTCAGGGCAATAGAACTTAGAGAAAAGCTACTGTGGAAGTCTGGTGACGATGCACAAGGGGAACAGTTCAGCCCAGATTTAATCCAGCATAAGTTCTTACGCTCCTTAGAGACTGGTTTACTGAGTGAGGGAGGGAAATTTCAGTTAAAACCCCACCTTAGTAACCCCAAAGTTACAGATGAAGTTCTGATAGATAAACGAAGCTGCCAGTCTTGAGCTTGAGAGACAGAATAAGCTTCAGAGAAACATTACAGTCAAACCACCCAGAGTAAATGAGGTACACCTAAGACAGTAATCCAACGACACCCAGTCACCCCAGAACAGTGAGGCAGAAACAAACGTTGAAATACAGTCGACAGGGAGTGTGGGAGCTGCCACGAAGACAAAACAGGGACAAAGCAAAGGTCCAGATCCAGAAACTGTTAAACTAATTGAGGGTCTCAAGGCTGACGTCCTTGAGGTGAAGAAAATTTTCAATGATACACTGGAAGCAGCAAAGTCCAGGCCCAGTACAGCCATCCGGCCATCACCAGCTGCAAGATGGGGGAAAAGGGTGTCAGGTATGCAGAGAAGGTGGGATTGGCGACACATGTAGACACTGTTTTCGTTGTGGGCAGGCAGGACACCTCTCCCGTGGCTGTAGGCAGAACAGGTAGGAAAACGGGAGAGGGCTGCTGAGCGGGGACCCACAGTAGCCCATCCACTCGTAAGGTCCCGGCGAGATAATAACAGATCTACAGCAGCTCACTCATCTGCTGGATAACGAATGAAGTCTGTGTCCCTGCAGAAAAACTCTCCATTAGAACCCCTGAGTGACCACACAGATAATTTCCCTGACATGTCACATCCAAATAACAATAAGTTCTGCAGTGACCCACAAAGGGGTTATGTGCCATCACAACGTCAAACCAAGCTCATCGGTCTCATTGGAAGATGTCTGGTCCAGTGCCACTTAGACAACATACCAGTGAAGGCTCTATGGGACACTGGAGCTCAGGCAAGCCTCATCAACAATCTCTGGCGAAAACAACACCTCCCACATAGTACTGTCCGGCCCCTCTCTGAGCTCTTGGGGACAGAACCACTGGTAGCATTAGCTGCTAATGGGAGTGAAATTCCATATGATGGGTGGGTGGAAACGGAATTTTATCTAGACTGTGATTCACGCCCTGAAAAGAGACTCTTAATTCCAATCTTAGTGTCCAGTGACCCCAATGTTGCAGAACAACCCATCATTGGATTTAATGTGATTGAAGAAGTAGTGGGCAAATGGGGAAAGCAGCAGCCAAATGCACGATTTTCAGAAAATGAGCAGAATTTTCTCAGTAACAGTGAAAACAGCTAAGTCGATGTTAAAGATATTGCAGACACCGGTCTCAAATCACAGAATGGGGACAGTGCAGGCAGGAAAAAGGGGAATAAGTCTGGCTCCTGAAAAGATAATTATCACATTTGTTCGCGTACGTGTAAGGGCCCAGGTTATAGGAGAAAGCTTGTTGTTTGTTCCCAGTGTCCCGTCACAGCTGCCAGAGGGTCTTGTTATGCAAGAAGGGCTGGTCCTTGTCACAGAGGGAAAATCCATGTACATCCCAGTCTCAGTGGCTAACAATACAAAGCTTGATGTCACACTAAAACCTAAAACTATCCTGGGACACCTAGAAGAAATCAAGGCGGTGTTCCCCATCACAGCAGAGCCCTCTGACAAGGCCCCAAAGAAAGAGACAACTGAGCATAAAATTGTGCAGCATCCTATCCAGCTAAATGAGGTATCTACCCACCTGCAGCAGAGCCACAAGTCACCTCACTGGGACCCTCCAGTGAGATTAGACCATCTCAGTGAGGACCAGCAGCAGATTGTAAGGCAGTTGTTAAGAGAGGAATGTAATGCTTTTGCCGATGACGACAAGGATGTAGGATGTATCCCCAGGGTTATAACCCTAACCCTAACCTCAACAAATTGATTGGCTGCCTAACAGAACCCCCCATTCTGGGCTATCCTGATTTTGCTGAGCCATTCATATTACATTGTGATGCTTCACAAGAGGGCCTGGGAGCCGTGTTATATCAGCAAAAAGAGGGCAAGATGAAAGTAATTGCATATGGCTCACGGACATTAACACCCCCTGAGAAAAATTATCATGCGCATCACACTGCATGATACCTCACCTGTCCGGAAAACATACATCTTCGTGCCAAAACCCCTACATCAGGAGGTGAAGGAGTACCTCCAAGATCTCTTGAACCGTGGGTGGATTTCAGAGTCAAGGTCACCCTACTCCTCCCCAATTGTCTGCGTCCGGAAAAAGTCAGGTGAATTAAGGCTGTGCTGTGACTACAGGGAACTCAACAGAAAGTCAGTGCCAGATAGGCATCCGATTCCCAGGATCCAGGACATGCTCGACTCTCTGCATGGCAGCTCCTGGTTTTCAGTCCTCGACCAAGGAAAAGCATACCACCAGGGGTTCCTGGACCCAGACAGCCGTGCCCTAACAGCCTTTATCACACCTTGGGGATTGTATCAATGGAATCGCAAACCCTTTGGCCTCAGTTCAGCCCCAGCAGAGTTCCAAAGGAGTATGGAGGACTGTTTGAAGGGTCTTCGTGATGAAATCTGTCAGCCATACTTAGATGATAACTTAGTCCACTCACCCTCATTCAACAACCATGTGGAACATGTCCGCGCTGTCCTGCAGAGATACCAAAAACTTGGTGTCAAGCTTAGTCCCCAGAAATGTGAGGTGTGCAAGCAAAAAGTACGTTTTCTTGGCCGAATGGTATCAGCGGAGGGGTAAACCATGGACCCAGCTGAGATAGCTCCAGTCCAAGCTCTTAAGGACAAACCACCAGTTACAGTGGGTGAGTTAAATAGAGTCCTTGGTTTCCTTTCCTACTACAGGGCCTATATTCCTGATTTCTCCAAAGTGGCAAAACCACTCTACCAGCTGCTATCCCTGCCTCTGCATAGAACTCCACCACCTGTTTCAAAAACGGAGGGGAAGAGGGTGAGTACAAAGCAAAAAGGTCGGCCACCACCCAGCACACCCATCAGTTGGACTCAGAGTCACCAGAATGCCCTCAACAAATTGATTGGCTGCCTAACAGAACCCCCCATTCTGGGCTATCCTGATTTTGCTGAGCCATTCATATTACATTGTGATGCTTCACAAGAGGGCCTGGGAGCCGTGTTATATCAGCAAAAAGAGGGCAAGATGAAAGTAATTGCATATGGCTCACGGACATTAACACCCCCTAAGAAAAATTATCATATGCATTCCAGGAAGTTAGAATTCTTGGCCCCAAAATGGTCTATTTGTGAACGCTTCAGAGACTACCTTTACTGTGCCCCACATTTTGTCATCTACACAGACAACAACCCCCTAACATATGTCCTGACAACAGCAAAACTCAATGCAACAGGCCATCGTTGGGTAGCTGAATTGGCTGACTTCAACTTCACAATCAGATACCGACCTGGTAAAAAGAATGCAGATGCAGATGGCTTGTCCAGGTTACTCCTCGACATACACCAGTACATGGCTCAATGCACAGCAGAAGTAAAGCAGGATATAATGAGGGCTACTGTGGAAAGTGTAGTTTTGCAGAGACAAAATGCTTTTGTCATCAATCAGGCTGCAATTAGCTTAGTGCAAGACCCCACACCACTGTCTGCAGGAAAATTGTTCTCTCAAAAGGAAATCAGATTGAGTCAGGAGAAAGATGCTGTGATTGGTCGTCTCTTGCATTTAAAAGTCAATGACTATCTGCCTAGAGGTAGTGCTCTGAAAACAGAACCCCCTGATGTAAGAATCCTTCTTAGACAGCGGAACAGACTGCATGTAAATAACGATGGAGTTCTCTACAGGAGAGCCAACGGTAGAGATCAGCTTGTGCTTCCCAAAGAACACCATGACACTGTCTTCAGAGAACTACACAAAGAAATGGGACATCTTGGTGCAGAAAGAACTCTTGGACTGGTAAGACGAAGAAGAACGACACCAGAAAGAAAACAGAGACTCTGATGCAGATCCGGGGCCATCACCTCTGGCACAGCGCATCCACCCTCCAAGAGAGCGACGGCGACCAAAGATGCTGACATATGAGATGCTGGGACAACCTACTGTCAGACAGGTTGATATTGGCAGCATGAAGAGGGAGACACTACTAATGTGTTTTCTAACTACTAATGAGTTAAATGATTTTACTTAAATAGTATAAATAGATTCTTTCACAGCACTGAGTGATACCTGTTAGCATGGCAGTTGTTCAAGGAAAAACAATTTTGCAGCAACAAGTGAAAAAAAATATATAATAATTTTTTTCTTTTGTTAAGTGGGGGAGGGTGTGGCACCCTGAACATTTATTTAGTTAAAATTATGGTCAGAATTAGTTTGTGTTTCTTTGTCCATTCAGTTTGGTTTCCCCACCATTATTCTTAGCATCATTTATAAGTTTATATTGTTCGTTCTGGGTCAATATCCATTTACGTCAGCAGGTGTCAGCACCAGCGGTGAGAGGGACGGACGGCCGCTGACCTCCGGTGAGTCAGGAAGCAGAAAGAGGGCGCACGGAGCGACAGCGGAAAGAGAAGGAGTTTTTTATGTCTGCCCGGGCGAGCGATGCGCACGAGCAGTTCAGTCACAAAGAAAAAATACGGAAGAATAACTGTACACTGTGGATGTAAATAAAATCACTGGCACCTGCAATAACGTGGTCATCATTGGACGAGTGTAAGACTTGCATAAAGCAGTGGTGTAGTGCTGTGGTATTGTTTACTGTAGGGTCCGGACATATCTATAATTATAGTCTATAGCATATAAACTATTGCTCTATTTGCCAATTAAAAAGTCCTTAAGTTACCGTATTTTGCATATCATTTGGCTCATTGTATAAAGAGGCACAGTCTAAATGACGGAATTTATTTCTGTACTTTAACCGGATACACGACGCACATTATTGTTCGGTGCATGCTTGCTAACGGAAGCAAAAAGGCGACTGTGGTTGAACTGTGTTGTTCTACGTATTTAAATTTAAAAAATACACCAACATTATTTTTTAAATATGTTTTTATTACTTTATTTTTTGATAAATCTGTACTAATATTCTCTAATTGGTCTATTGCTGCCGGCGCACGTAGTGACGTAATAGGTCCTATGTCGGCCGACAATGGCTGTTCTGGTGGATCGCTGACTAAAATCACACAAAAACATTTTTACAGATTTTGGATACACATAAGACACTTAATGTTGACTTTTGAGAAATTTTAAAGCTTTCAAGCGTGTCTTATGGTGCGCAAAATATGGCACCTACATATTTAGATTTACAGGGTACATTATTAACTGGTACAGGAACTTTATTTGTTTGTTCTAAACGGTTCAGGAACGTCAGTTTATGGGTGGAACACAAAACCGGAAACGTTATAATTCCGTTTCTGTTCAGAACGAACCGATTGGCAAAAAATTCTGGTTCAAAGCCCTGCTGGTATGTAGCAAAGATTTTCATCCATTCATTTTCTGTTTGCTTCATCCGCTTGAGCGGGCCACAGGAAGCTGGAGCCTACCTCAGCTGTCACAGTACGTGAGGCAGGGCAAACTCCGGGTACGACACCAGTGCACCACGGAGCAAAGATATTACCAATGAAAAAGTTTTTAAAAGTCTAGATATAAAGTTTTGACCAGGTTGCAAAGGTCTGTAACAGAAGGAAGAAAGACATGGTTTGCTGCTAAGAGAGTATGAGAGGAAAAGAGTTGCAAATCAAAGGAGCGCATTAGTATAAACAGTAGTTGAGGATGCAATTGGCAAATACAGAAGTTCCCTGACAGGCACAGGCTGTACAGTTTGCCTCCATGACAAATAAGGGGGAAGCACTGTGTTGGAGCCAGCTTAAAAAATTCTCATATTGGAAGCCCAGTAGTAGAATCTGAGGTTAGGCCTACTTTGGCCTTTGTAAATGCTTCCTCGATCAATGGGCAGTCTTGTTATCCCACAGAAAGTCTGAAATGAGAGAATTTGAGAAATAAGAATTTGTTTGAAGAAGGAACTCTTAAGAAAAATTGGGAGACACTGGAAAAATAAATAAAAAAACATTAATTTTTACAGAATTAATGCGTTCTATTAATGGCAGTTTGAGTAGCAACTATGTCTAATTTATGTGTAACCTGAAAATCCAAATATGTAAAACTGGTGTCAACAATTTTAAAGGGAAATATTGTAAAGGGAAGTCTTCAGCAGCCACATTAATAGGAAATAACTCACTTTTAATCAAGTTTAACTTGTACCCTGAGAGCCGTCCGACGTCTCGAAGTATACGCAAAGCGGCAGGAATAGAATTATGGAGATTTGAAACATATAAAGGCAAGTCATCAGCATAGAGTGAAACTTTTGCAACCACACTATGATGCCATATTCCTACAATAGACATATTCCAATATGTCTATTGTATGATTATATTCCTACAATAGACATATTCCAATACGTCTATTGTATTGTATCCAATATGTCTATTCGTACAATATATGTCTATTGTACAAATAGCTTTCGCAAGACACGCAATAGCCAAAGCAAATAAAATGGGGCTTAGCAGGCATCCTTGCCTTGTTAAGCAATAAAGAACGAAATAATTTCACCATGTATTGTTGATCCTAACTGAAGCTTGTGAATTAGAGTAAAGCAACTTGATCCAGGATAAGAAAGCATCTGCAAGGCCAAAATCTTTGACTGTGTAGAACAAGTATGACTACTCAAAACGGTCAAAAGCGTTTTCCGCATCCAATGAAATGACTGTGTCCTGAGTATCAATGGAAAACAGGCCTGCAGCTGTGTGGAAGTTGCATACTGATAGCTTGGAAGATAGCGGCAGTGTGTCAAGCGAACACAAGCTGCCGTGTGTGTTTCTGTTGTTTTTCCCATTTTATACGTGCACTGTAAGCGCTGTACTGGTGTATGATTGTCAGACCCTGCTCGAGCTGAGAATAGATGTTCTCAGATCCAGCTATTGAGGAGAGAGAACTGAGCGTCATGTTCTCTCGGATATCCCCTCATACCTACTCCGCACTGTTGTGCCTCTCCTGACGCAGAAACGACGCCGTCGCCAGGGAAAACGTAGTGGCAGCCTTATGAGGCTGAGGGCGGGGTCGGTGGGACCCTGTTACAGCCCCCATCGTGCACTCATTGTTTAACCCTCTGTAGAAGTAGTTTGGGTTATGTAAATTGCAGCGTGTCAACCCCAGCTCCTGATTGGATCTAGCTGAAGGGGGCGTGGAATTCGGCGTCTCCCTCCTGCAGTGTTCCAGCATTGGAATGCGGCCGGAACCTCAGCTTTATCTGACTGTTGGAACTGACGCCTCTCCCGCACTGTGTGAAACATTTCTTAGCTTTTTCATTGGTTGAGTGTCTTCTGCCAGAGAACTTGTTTCACCTTCATCCAGTGACCTTTCAATCTCAGTCTTGTGCACTACAGTGTTTGACATATGGGAGGCTGTGACCCTGCCCATTGTACAGGAGATTGCTAATCATTTTAAGCCCTCTGGTTCTCCCGAGGATGCTGTTCCTTCTCAATTTTTTAGGGAAGTTTTCCAGGCTGTTTGGCCCATCTTATCTTGTAGTTATTAATAGCAGTTTGTCATCTGGAGTGGTCCCTGCCAATTTTAAACATGCGATTGTTCAACCTCTGCTTAAAAACTTTGGGCTGACTTCCGGGTGACGCTACGTGTTAGACGGCACGGAGAAAGGGAGCTCTGATAAAAACCAATTAAAACTAGCTATGGGAAGCTAAACTCATGACAAAAAGCATCTAAAGTGCTCAGGGACTTGTTAAAGAAAACACGAAAACGAGATGGAAAGGAAATCAAGGCAAAATATAAAAGGAAAATGCCAGCGATACGACGGCGGATAAGACACCGGCCAATGACGAACAAGACTTGGTATACTGAATGAGATTCGCCGGCTGCGGCAAGAACATACTGAATTTGCCAAGGAAAATAGAAAGGCCATGACAAGAATAGAGTCAAATATGAAGGAAATACTGGAAAGAATGGCCTCTCTGGAGCAACAAACGCAACAGTTGGAAGAGAGACAAGGAGAAACAGAGGACCGGACCGCACGGTTGGAACGCACGGTTGCTTACATCCTCCACCAAAATGCAAAGATGACGGCCAAATGTGACGACTTAGAATCCAGACTAAAACGCAATAACATCAGGATACATGGCATCCCAGAGGAATCTGAAAAAAAGGACACCATCAGCTTCGTGACTGAACTCATCCGCTCATCAGTGGGCATCACGGAAGACACAGACATCTGCACTGAGAGAGCGCAGCGCTCGATGGTCGCTAAGCCGAAGGAGGGAAACTCTGGACTACGGAGTGAAGGACCGAATTCTACGGCAGGCATGGAGGAAAAAGATCACTGACGAGGGAAAATCGGTGTACTTTAATCAAGACTACACAAACGAGATTCAAAGAAAAAGGAAACAGGTGCGTGATGTCATAAAACAGTTAAAGGAGAAAAAAGTGAAGGCACAATCCCCGTACCCCGCACAGTTGAAGGTGTTTCTGGACTCAGGGACCAAGACTTTCACTACACTAATGGAGGCTGCACCCTTGCTGAAGGACATGGGAATTCACATTAAAGAGGACGAGATGGACAAACTCCAGAGGATGATGGAGAGAGGAGCCTGGACCACAGTGATAGGAGCGAAGGACAGGGGACAGCCACGCATCACTGAGGATGACCTACAAGCCCTCATCTAATGGGTTTATGGATATTATGGATAAAGGTCAAAAGAAGACTACGAACACTTCAGTATTAAATGGAACCCTGAAACACAATTTAGTAATTCAAGAATCTGGATAAAATAACGTATAATTAAATATGGAGCTGGTGAAAAGTATTAAATTTAAGCAAAATTACAGAAATATTGGTTAAAATGAGTAAGTGTATAACTCAGTTTGAGTACGTAGCAACTTTATTTAGCAGCAGGAAGTTGCAGGCACACATTGTGCAAAACCCCAGAAAGGATCCGCTCACCTTTCTTAATATGGGACGTTTGGGAGTCAGGTTTGCTTCTTATTTAGTAGTTTTTATTGAGATGTTTATGGTTTATTTTTTGTTTTTTGTTAAGTTTAGTTTAGTTATGATACATAGGAGATATAGAACAGAGATGTGTGGTCTTATTCCAACATGAACAGATTGAATTTGGTGACATATAATGTTCATAGGTTAAATCAACCAATTAAAAGAAAAAAAATTCTGAACCAGTTGAAAAAAATTACAATGTTCAATTGCTCTTCTTCAAGAAACACATTTAACTGAAAGTGAATCTACAAAATTAAAAAGGGAGTGGGTCAGCCATGTATTTCATGCTTCACATGGTAAGAGAAGAGGTGTAGCCATATTAATTAATAAGTCTGTACCATTCTGTGAAGAAAAGATAATTAGAGATAACATGGGCAGATATGTAATGGTTGTTGGCTCCATTAGAGGTGTGAATATATCTTTACTAAATATCTACGCCCCAAATGAAGAAAACGAGACATTCTATAAAATCATAGCTACTTTAATAACCAATAATGGGAAAGGAATGACAGTGGTGGGAGGGGACTTTAATACAGTTCAAAATGGTAAATTGGATAGACTGCCTCCAGAACAAGGCACTACTACAAAAAAAATCTAGAGTACTAAACAGCGTTATTAAGGAATTGGGTTTAATTAATCCGTAGAGGAGTAATAATAAGGAAAAGGATTTTACATTTTATTCAAACCCCACATGGTAGTTACTCTAGAATAGACTCCTTCTGTATTTCAAAACAACATATGCATTATGTTCTGTGTTGCGAGATTGACAGTATAACCATAAGTGACCATGCACCGGTCACATTGAGCTTAAGTCTAGACGATGAACCCTGCTTTAAATATGGGAGACTTAATGTGTTGATTTTATCAGATGAAAAGGTGGTGAATGAATTAAAAGAGACTATTAAGGAATACTTTCAAATAAATGACAATGACGAAATCACACCAACAACTCTGTGGGAGGCGGGGAAAGCAGTTATGAGAGGAATGAAATAACATCTAGATTGAAGAAAGCGCGCTTAAAAAAGCAAAAAATATTGGAAAGTAAGATCAAAGAATTGGAATTACAGCACAAACAAACATCAAACAATTCTGTACTACTTGAACTGAAAAAAATTAGACACCAATTGGATGAAATCCTGACATATAAAGCTTGATGGCGGCGCACAGGGTTGCAGCGGCTTCTGGAGCTCCCGCTGTAAAGCCCACTTTTTGCGCTGTAAGAGACAACCTGAACAGCAGCTTTGTAACAAATGTGAAGTGCAGCCCAGCCGAACTGTACTTCATCAGAAACAACCACACGGCATCAATTTCACCAGCAGTGAAAGCTACCCTCGGCAGACTGGGGATACTCAGGACGCAGGAGTGGTGCGGGGGGGGCCCGAGGACGGACCGGCAAGAGGAAGCAATGTGCCCGGAGGCAGAAAAGAGGAAAGAGGGCTGGCTGGCTAACCCAGCTAAAATCCAGAAGACCACCAATCCCCTCACTCTTTCTGGCCAATGTCCGTTCCTTGGACAATAAAATGGACATGCTACGCCTCCGTCTGCGGGTCTGGGAGGAGATGAGGAGCTGCTGTGTGGTCGGCCTCACGGAGACCTGGCTAAACAACAGCATGCTGGACTCTGCTTTCCAGATCGACGGATTACAGCTGTTCCGAGCGGACCTGGACCATCGATCCGGAAAAACACGCGGGGGGTGACTGTGTGTATATGTGAACAGGGGTTGGTGCACAAACAGTGAACTGGTTAAGAGCTACTGCTCCGAGGCGATAGAACACGTGACTGTTAAATGCCAGCCGCACTATCTGCTTCGTGAGTTCACGGCGGTGTTCGTCTCCATTGTTTACATCCCGCCGGGTGCTAATGCTAACGGTAATGAGGCGTTACATGAGCTGCATGACACCATCAGCTCACTGCAGACCAGGCACCCGGAGGCGTTTTATGTGGTAGCAGGAGACTTCAACCACGTCAAACTAACGGACACACTGCCCAGTTTTTACCAGCATGTCACCATCCCCACATGTGGGGACAACACGCTGGACTGTGTATACACCAACCTACGCGGCGCATACAGGTCCCTCCCCCGACCACACCTCGGCCTATCAGACCACATCTCCATCCTGATGGCCCCAGCATATCGTCCCAGGGTGAAATCACTCAAACGCATGAGGAGAACCGTCACTGTGTGGCCCTAGGATGCGGCAACGGTGCTCCAGGACTGCTTCCAGCACACAGACTGGCAGATGTTCAGAGAGGCGGCCACACAGGGGGGAGAGGTGAACCTGGAGGAATACACTTCCTCTGTCCTCGGGTTCATCTCCAAGTGTGCGGAAGACGTGACCGACACCAAGACGATCACCGTCTACCCGAACCAGAAGCCCTGGCTGAATGCAGAGGTGAGAGCTCTGCTGAAGGCCAGGGATGCTGCGTTCAGGGCGGGGGAGGCAGAGGCACTAAGGGCAGCGAGGAGGGCTCTGGACAGGGGCATAAAGGAGGCCAAATCCACCTATGCTAAGAAGATCCAGGGTCACCTGACCTCAGGGGACCCACGGAGTATGTGGAAAGGCATCAAGTGCATAACCAACCTCAACACCAGGAATGCACAGGGCCCGACAGACCCCTCCCTAGCAGATGCCCTCAATAAGTTTTATGCCCGTTTTGAGGATCTCAACACCCCCCCAGCACCAAACTAACCCCCCATGACACGCCCCTCAGTGTGACCACAGAGGATATGAGGAGGACCCTACAAAAGATCAACCGTCGCAAGGCTGCAGGCCCCGACGGCGTCCCAGGGAGAGTGCTGAAGGACTGTTCTCACCAGCTAGCAGAGGTGCTAACAGACATCTTCAACACCTCGCTGCAGCTAGCAACGGTCCCCAGCTGCCTGAAGTCTGCCACCATCGTCCCGGTCCCCAAAGGCCACTCAATGAAGGAGCTTAATGACTATCGGCCGGTGGCCCTCACCCCGATCGTCATGAAGTGCTTCAAGAAGCTGGTCATTGCGCACATTAAAGACTCTGTAGACATAGCGGTGGACCCCCACCAATATGCCTACAGGAGGAACCGCTCCACCGATGACGCCATCTCCTCTGTGGTCCACACATCCCTCACACATCTGGAGAGCAAGGACTCTTACATCCGCCTGCTCTTCCCGGATTTCACCTCAGCGTTCAATACCATCATCCCCCAGACCCTGGTGCAGAAACGGACAGAGCTGGGACTGTCTGCCACCACAGGGAACTGGGTCCTGGACTTCCTGGCAGACAGATCACAGACTGTCAGGATTAACAACACGGTCTCCTCCCCCATCACCCTCAGCACAGGCTCCCCACAGGAATGCGTGCTCAGCCCCCTCCTGTTCACCCTACTGACGTATGACTGCTCAGCGAAGCACCCGAGCTGTCATATCGTAAAGTTTGCAGACGACACAGTAGTGGTGGGACGCATCCGGAACAACGATGAGTCCAAATACAGAGAGGAGGTGGAGCACCTGGTGCACTGGTGCAGACGCAACAACCTCTGCATCAACGTGGGGAAGACCAAGGAGATGGTGGTGGACTTCAGGAGGAAAAGACACTCCCCTCCTCCCCTGCACATCGGAGGAGCAGCTGTGGAGGTGGTCTCCAGCTACAGGTACTTGGGGGTTCATCTCACTGAGGACCTCACCTGGAGCTGTAACACCTCCTACCTGCTCAGGAAGGCAAACCAGCGGCTCTACTTCCTCAGGAAGCTGAGGCGTGCTGGACTGCGGGGTCCCGTCCTGAAGGCCTTCTACAGGGGTGCGGTGGAGAGCATCTTCACCACCAGCATCACGGCGTGGCATGGCAGCTGCTCTGCAGCACACAGGAAAGCGCTGCAGAGGGTTGTGAAGGCTGCACAGAGGACTGTAGGGGGTGGCCTACCTACCACCACAGAAATCTACACGAGTAGGTGTAGAAGGAGGGCCACCCACATCATGATAGACCCCACCCACCCAGCACAAAGTCTATTCCAACCCCTCCCCTCAGGCAGGAGACTACGGAGCATCCGGAGTAGGACCACCAGGCTGAGGAACAGCTTCTTTCCAGAAGCTGTTAGACAGCTGAACTCTTTTGGTGCTCTGTAGTCACCCTCAAGACGCCCCGTGTGTCACCACAGATACATGGGGATTCAGTGCAATATGGTGTTTCTTCAAGTGCAATATATGGAGCGCCTACACACTTGAGCTGCTGCGTTGTTGTTGTTGTTGTTGTGTGAACTACATTCTGCTGTCCAGACACCTTGAACTTCTACTATATATCTTACATCTTAACTTTTCTTTGTTCTCTTTCCCTATTTATCTTATATTTTTAACTTTTTGTTTTCTCTAGGTTTTCTTAACTTATTTATCTTGCTTTTTATAAAAAACTTTTTTAACTAGTTTCTCTTAACTTACTTATCTTATTTATTGACCGGGCTTACTGGGACCTCCAGAGACATATTTCGTGCTGTCAACTGTGGAAACGTGTGTCAGTATGACAAATAAAGACTCTGACTCTGACTCTGACTCAGAGGGTGCCTTGCATTTTATAAATCAAAAATACTATGAAAGTGGAAATAGAGCAAGTCGCCTGCTAGCGTTTCAGCTTAGAAAGGCCCAATCAAACCGGATTGTCTCCAAAATAAGACATCCGGTGTCTAAACAACTAGTGGTAGAACCTACAGTGATAGCACAAGCATTTGCAGAATACTATAAAAAATTATATGAAGATATAGACATTGATCATTTAGAAAGCGAGAGGCAAGACTTTTTTAGCAAATTACAATTACCATCCTTATCAAAAACATCTGAACTGATACAACCAATTTAATCCAAAAAAATATTTGATGCTATAAAAACTCTAAAAAAATAATAAATCTCCTGGCACAGATGGGTTGCCAGGGGAATACTATAAATGTCTAGCAAAAGAAATTACCCCAGTTCTGACAAAAGTTTTTAATTATGCGTTGACATCGGCACATCCACCTCATACCTGGTCAGAAGCTGTTATTTCAGTATTATATAAGGAGGACAAAGATCCTACTACCTGTGAAGCATATAGACCTGTTAGTTTATTGTGTAATGATAATGTAGCCGCAAGAGGGCACAAGCCAGTGTCTTATTGTGCCGGTCCCAAACCCGGATAAATACAGAGGGTTGCGTCAGGAAGGGCATCCGGCGTAATACTTTTGCCAAATCAAAGATGCGAATCAAACATATGACTTCCATACCGGATCGGTCGAGGCCCGGGTTAACAACGACCGCCATCGGCGCTGTTGACCTACAGGGCGCCGGTGGAAATTGGATTACTGTTGGTCGAAGAAGGAGAGGAGGAAAGTGCGTTCGCACGAAGAAAGAGAAGAGGAGCGCCAAGAGTATAGGACTAAGAGTAGGGACGTTGAATGTTGGAACTATGACAGGAAAAGGTAGAGAGTTGGTCGACATGATGCAGAGGAGGAAGGTAGACATACTGTGTGTCCAGGAGACCAGGTGGAAAGGTAGCAAGGCTAGAAGTTTAGGAGCAGGGTTCAAGTTGTTCTATCATGGTGTAGATAGAAAGAGAAATGGAGTAGGAGTTATCTTGAAGGAGGAGTTTGTTAGGAATGTCCTGGAGGTAAAAAGAGTGTCGGATAGAGTGATGAGTCTGAAGCTAGAAATAGAAGGTGTGATGTTCAATGTTGTTATTGGGTATGCCCCACAGGTAGGATGTGAGCTGGAGGAGAAGGAGAAATTCTGGTTGGACTTTGATGAAGTGATGCAGAGCATACCTAGAAGTGAGAGAGTTGTCATCGGTGCAGACTTCAATGGACATGTTGGTGCAGGTAACAGAGGTGATGAGGAAGTGATGGGCAGGTTTGGTATCCAGGAGAGGAATGCAGAAGGACAGATGGTAGTTGACTTTGCAAAAAGGATGGAAATGGCTGTAGTGAATACTTTCTTCCAGAAGAGGCAGGAACATAGGGTGACCTATAAGAGTGGTGGTAGGAGCACACAGGTAGACTACATCTTGTGTAGACGATGTAACCTGAAGGAGATCAGTGACTGCAAAGTAGTGGTAGGCGAGAGTGTAGCCAAACAGCATAGGATGGTGGTGTGTAGGAAGACTCTGGTGGTGAGGAAGATGAAGAGGACAAAGACAGAGCAGAAGACGAAATGGTGGAAGCTAAAAAAGGAAGAGTGTTGCATGACCTTTAGGAAGGAGTTAAGACAGGCTCTGGGTGGTCAGGAGGTGCTTCCAGATGACTGGACAACTACAGCTAATGTGATCAGGGAGACAGGTAGGAGAGTATTTGGTGTGTCATCTGGAAGGAAAGTAGATAAGGAGACTTGGTGGTGGAATGAGGAGGTACAGGAGTGTATTCAGAGAAAGAGGTTAGCTAAGAAGAAGTGGGACACTGAGAGGACTGAGGAGAGTAGACAGGAGTACAGGGAGATACAGCGTAAGGTGAAGGTAGAGGTAGCAAAGGCCAAACAAGAAGCTTATGATGACTTGTATGCTAGGTTGGACAGTAAGGAGGGAGAGACTGATCTATACAGGCTGGCAAGACAGAGCGATAGAGATGGGAAGGACGTGCAGCAGGTTAGGGTGATTAAGGATAGGGATGGAAGTCTATTCACAGGTGCCAGCAGTGTGATGGGAAGATGGAAAGAGTACTTTGAGGAGTTGATGAACGTGGAAAATGAGAGAGAACAAAGACTAGAAGAGGTGACTGTTGTGGACCAGGATGTAGCAAAGATTAGCCAGGATGAAGTGAGGAGAGCACTGAAGAGGATGAAGAGTGGAAAGGCAGTCGGTCCTGATGATATACCTGTAGAGGTTTGGAAGTGTCTAGGAGAGGTGGCAGTAGAGTTTCTGACTGGGTTGTTCAACAGGATCTTAGATAGTGAGAAGATGCCTGAGGAGTGGAGGAGAAGTGTGCTGGTGCCCATTTTTAAGAACAAGGGAGATGTGCAGAGTTGTGGCAACTACAGAGGAATAAAGCTGATGAGCCATACAATGAAGTTATGGGAAAGAGTAGTTGAAGCTAGACTAAGGGCAGAAGTGAGCATTTGTGAGCAGCAGTATGGTTTCATGCAAAAAAAGAGTACTACAGATGCAGTATTTGCTTTGAGGATGTTGATAGAGAAGTACAGAGAAGGCCAAACGGAGCTGCATTGTGTTTTTGTAGATCTGGAGAAAGCTTATGACAGGGTGCCCAGAGAGGAACTGTGGTATTGTATGAGGAAGTCTGGAGTGGCAGAGAAGTATGTTACAGCGGTGCAGGACATGTATGAGGACTGTAAGACATTGGTGAGGTGTGCTGTAGGTGTGACAGAGGAGTTCAAGGTGGAGGTGGGACTGCATCAGGGATCAGCTCTGAGCCCCTTCTTGTTCGCTATGGTGATGGACAGGCTGACAGACGAGGTTAGACAGGAATCTCCATGGACTATGATGTTTGCAGATGACATTGTGATCTGCAGTGAGAGTAGGGACGAGGTGGAGGAGAAGCTAGAGAGGTGGAGGTTTGTCCTGGAAAGGAGAGGAATGAAGGTTAGCCGCAGTAAGACAGAGTACATGTGTGTGAATGAGAGGGACCCAAGTGGAAGAGTAAGGTTACAGGGAGAAGAGATCAAGAAGGTGGAGGATTTTAAGTACTTGGGGTCAACAGTCCAGAGCAATGGAGAGTGGGGAAAAGAGGTGAAGAAGCGTGTCCAGGCAGGATGGAATGGGTGGAGAAAAGTGTCAGGTGTGATGTGTGATAGAAGAGTTTCAGCTAAAATGAAAGGAAAGGTGTACAAAACTGTGGTGAGACCAGCGATGTTGTTTGGTCTAGAGACAGTGTCACTGAGGAAAAGACAGGAGGCAGAGCTGGAGGTAGCAGAGATGAAGATGCTGAGGTTCTCTCTGGGAGTGACCAGGAAGGATAGGATCAGGAATGAGTACATCAGAGGGACAGCACATGTTAGAGGTTTTGGAGATAAAGTCAGAGAGGCCAGACTGAGATGGTTTGGACATGTCCAGAGGAGAGATAGTGAATATATTGGTAGAAGGATGCTGAGTTTTGAATTGCCAGGCAGGAGGCCTAGAGGAAGACCAAAGAGGAGGTTTATGGATGTCGTGAAAGAGGACATGAAGGTAGTTGGTGTGAGAGAAGAGGATGCAAAGGAAAGGGTTAGATGGAGGCGGTTGATTCGCTGTGGCGACCCCTGAAGGGAAAAGCCAAAAGGAAAAGAAGAAGAGTTTATTGTGTAATGATGTTAAAATATTGACAAGTATACTGGCACAAGAATGGAAGGACTTATGACATCATTAATTAAACCGGATCAGACGGGTTTTATTTCAGGAAGACAAGGAGCCAATAATATTAGGAGGACCCTGAACATAATAACATGCACTAAAAACAGTCCCAATTGTGACATGTTACTTAGTTTAGACGCACAAAAAGCTTTTGATCAAGTAAAATAGAATTTTTTGGATTGTACATTAACAATGTTTGGATTCCACTCAACATTTATAGAATGGACAAATAATATATCATAAAATTGACATACAAAAAACCCAAAATCCCGAATCAGAGTTAACGGCTGCTGTTCTGAATTCTTCTACCTTAAAAGAGGAGTCAGACAAGGAGACTGTTTGAGTCCATTGTTATTTGCTCTGAGTATCAAACCTTTGGCCGAGTCAATCAGACAAAATAAAAACTTAAAGAGAATATTAGATAATGGGGGTATGGAACACAAAATATCACTATTCGCAGATGATATATTAACATACATCAGTGATCCATCTTCATCCATACCAGCACTTTTAAATAATTTGGGGGAATATGGAAAACTATCAGGATATAAAACAAATGAATCTAAATCAGTAGCCATGATGCCATCAGGTAAATACCCAACTGAACTAGAAGAGAAGACAAAGTTTAAATGGACAAGCAAAGGATTTAAATATTTGGGCATTACAATCACCCCTGTCACATCACAACTATTTGAAGCAAACTACGGGAAATTGATAGGTGATATAAAAAAGGACTTAAGTAGGTGGAAGGTTTTACCTTTAAACTTACTGGGAAGAATAGAAACTGTGAGAATGAACATACTGCCAAGATTGTTATTTTTATTTCAGTCACTGCCCATTATAATTTCTAACTCTATCCTAACGTTAGATAAAACAATACCAAAATTTCTATGGCAACATAAAAGAGTCAGAATCAAATATAAAACACTTTTGCAGCCTAAAGACAAGGGAGGGTTGAACCTACCCAATTTACAGCTTTCTTACTGGGCTGCACAAATTCAAGCCATAATCATCTGGACAAATAATGACACGGACACAGTTTGGGTGAAGATGGAACAAAGTTTGTGTAAAAACATTTCTTTAGAATCACTTCCTTTTGTGACTCAGGAAACGAGGAGGAAACTCAGAATAGAAAATGAATGGATTAAAGGAACAATGAAGATATGGTCAGTTGTAAGAAAAAAATTGGGCATATCCAAATCAATCACTAGAGCCACTAAAATAACTAAGAATCCAGACTTTTTGCCGTCTACACTTGATGCTGGGTATAAAAAATGGTCAAATAAGGGACTCATTTATATAAAACAACTGTTCACTGGGGAAACTCTGAAGTCATTTGATCAATTTAAAAAAGAATTTAACTTACCTATTCAGGACTTTTATAAATCTCTACAATTACTTCATTACCTTTTAAAACATAAGGAATGGGAAAACATTAGAAAAATACCAACGGAGTTAGAGGGACTGTTGATGTCAATGACCATAGAAAATAGAATAAAAACGGGGACTATATCAAAAATATATAAGGCTCTACAACTGGATTCTAAGGACAGTAATTTAGGGGTTAAAGAGAAATGGGAACTGGAAGCTCATATCATAATAACAGATAAACAATGGGAAGACCCCTTTGAAGCAGGCCATAAATTAACTAGTAGTACAACACTTAGGGAATTTGACTGGAAGGTTAAAATGCGATATTTTAATACTCTGGTGGTAACTTCAAAATATAGTAATGCATCTAATTTGTGCTGGAGAGGGTGTGGAAAGGTGCGAGACCACACACATATATTTTGGGACTGTTCCAAACTTTCAACTTTTTGGAAAGATATTCAAGAAAAAATTAAACATGTTTTGGGCATAAATATTATTTTAAATCCAGCATTGGCCATTTTAGGGATACCCACAACTAATATGATAGACAAAGATATGATTTATTTACTCAGAATAATACTTCTGGTTGCAAAAAAATGTGTGATGGCTACGTGGCTGGACCAACATCCCCCCAGAATAACACAATGGGGAGAGAGAATAAAAAATGTATACTCTATGGAGAAAATCACTGCAAAACTACAACTGAAAACAGAGAAATTTATGTCAAGATGGACACCAATTATAAAGGCTATACAATTTTATGTATGAATGTACAGGAATATATATATACGTATATAAGGATAAAAAGAGATGTATATATATAATTAAAAAAAATTTTTTTTTCCTTTTTCCTTTAAATGATTATTTATTATCCAATTGAATGTATAACATGGGAAGTGTTTTTTCAATTTGTATTGTAATTTATTTGTACATCTCCTGGTCTTTGGTTTAATTGTTGAATAAAAACTAAGTTAAAACAAAATAAAAAAAAATTTGAGGCTGTATCCCACGATGACAAATTTTAGACCCATTTGAAACTGCCTTTTCTTTCTAAAATCTTGGAAAAGATTGTCTACTGTTAGCCTATGGGCTTTTTAAATGATCGCAATATTTTAGAGATTTTCCAGTCTGATTTTAAGCCATTGCACAGCACTGAATCAGCACTTTTAAAAGTTTTTAACATCTTTTTCGCGACTGACTCTGGTCACTGTGTTGTACTTGTACTCCTTGATCTGACCGCAGCATTTGATACAGAATCAGAATCAGAAAAGGTTTTATTGCCAAGTACAGTAAAAATGACTGTTGAGGAATTTGACGCGGTGTCGGTACATTGAAAGGTGGAAGAGAATAATAGTGAATGAGGAATAGGAATAGCAACAGAAAGACTATTTACAATTCACATTACGGTGAGTTGAGATATGCTGTATAAAGATGGTGTTTGCAGGCGAAGAAAAGAAGTCCAAACAGTAAACTGGTGACTGGTGAGGGGCGGATGGTTACCTGGGGGGGGGGGGGGGGCATTGTTCATGAGTCTGACTGCAGTGGAAGGACCATAGCCTCTTGCCAGAGGGGAGGGTCTGGAAGAGGTTGTGGCCGGGATGAGAGGGGTCAGCGGCAATCCTGGCTGCACGTCTGTGGGTCCTTGTGTCGAAAAGTTCCTGGAGATGTGGGAGGCTGCAGCCAATCACCTTCTAAGCAGAACAGATGACACGCTGAAGCTTGGCCTTGTCCCTGGCCGTGGCTGCTGCAAACCACACTGACATGGAGGATGTGAGGATGGACTGAATGGTGGCAGTGTAGAAGTTGACCAGCATCTTCGTAAGGAGGTGAAACTTCTTCAGCTGCCGCAAGAAATACATCCTCTGCTGAGTCTTCTTGGTGAGGGAGCTGATGTTCTGCTCCCATTTGAGCTCCCGGGTGGTGGTGGTGCCCAGGAAGCGGAAGGACTCCACGGGGGTCACTGGAGTGTCACAGATGATGACGGGGGGGAGGGCAGGAGGGTCTTTCCTTAAGTCCACTATCATCTCCACTGTTTTGAGAGCGTTGAGCTCCAGGTTGTTCCTGCTGCACCATGATACCAGCCGGTCCAACTCACTTCTGTAGGCCGACTCATCCCCATCAGTGATGAGGCCGATGAGGGTGGTGTCGTCAGCAAACTTAAGGAGTTTGACAGAGTGGTGACCAGATGTGCAGCAGTTAGTGTACAGGGAGAAGAGCAGAGGGGAAAGAACGCAGCCTTGAGTGGATCCAGTGCTGATAGTCCAGGTGTCGGAGACATGCTTCCCCAGCCTCACGAACTGCCGTGGACAATGATATTCTGATTGGTGGCTTTAATTCCTATTTATCTCAGCGAACCTTCCATGTCAGCCTCAATGATTGTGTGTCCTCCACTGTCCCTCTCTTGAGTGGGGTACCACAGGGCTCTGTGCTTGGCCCTGTTATTTTCCCTTTACTTACTCCCACTTGGTGCAATTCTAAGAAAACATGACATTTCTTTTCATTGTTATGCTGATGATATTCAGATATATGGTCCTCTTAAGATATATGTTCCTCTTGATTGTTTAAGTGACATTCAAACCTGGATGTCACTGAATTTTCTCAGTTTTAATCTAAAAACGATTGAAGTCATGGTTTTTAGTAGCACTTCTGAAATCCCCATAGTTGATCTTGATTGGTTGACACAAAACAAAAAGAGTTGTGAACAACTTGGGGGTAAAAGTGGATAAGGAGCTTAAATTTGACAACCAGATTAAAGCAGTGATGAAGATGAGCTTTTTCCATTTGAGGCATTTGTCAAAAATCAAACCAATTTTAAGAAAAAAACATTTTTAGACAGTAATCCATGCCTTTGTGATCACTCCTCTGGATTACTGTAACAGACTTTATGTGGGGGTCATCCATTGCGTGCCTTCAACTGGTCCAGAATGCTCCTGCAAGTCTTTTAACAGGAACAATAAAGTACAAGCACATTTCACCAATTTTACCTTCACTGCACTGGCTGCCCATACATTTTAGGATTCAACTTAGGTTGGCGAGGAAATTGTGGATATCTTCTTTGTTCGGTTTTACAGAATTTGAATATAAATTACGGTAATATCTATAGAAGACGTCATTAATTTCTAAAGGTGATTGTGAATACTTACCAGAGGGATCCTGGATTGTTGTTATTAAAGATTTTTCTCTGTTGCGTTGGAGTTGGTTCGCAAGAAATTTGCTTGATTTATTGTTATACTCAAAATTGTTATATCTCAGTTGTTGTTGTAAGAATTCTGTTTTCTTTGACAGGATGTTATTAAGATTTAGTTTTGCATTTTGTAGTTAAGTCCATAATTTTTTATTTGGATTTACAGCATAATCCTCAGTTAGATGTTTGAGTTTTTCTTCCATTTATGTTTGCATTTGTTGTTCCTGTTTTTTTTGAGTGAGCCTTCCCAGTTTCCCAAAGTAAGGAAGGGGAGGAATCAGGGAATTCATTATATTTGAAAATTCTGCCCATTCTTGCCTTATTATTTTATCAAATTCTGGATCTTTAAGCAGAGAAATGTTGAAGCGCCAAGTCTGTGGAGGTTTATGGTGGTTAACTGTTTGTAGCCTGAGGGATATCGGTGCATGGTCACTAATAATGATTGGATGAATTCTAACAGAAGATTTATGTGCAATAGAATTATTTATGAGGAAAAAGTCAATTCTTGAAAATGACTGGTGCACCGCAGAGATGAAAGTGTATTCTTTTTTTGTTGGGTTTTTAATTCTCCAAACGTCGTCTAGTCCAAAATCTTTCATATAATCCTGCAGAACGTTAACTGATTGTAGTTGTTTTATTTGTATTGTTGAAATTTTTGATCGATCCACTGAGGGATTCAGAACTATGTTGAAGTCCCCACCAATAACAGTTGTTGAGTTAGCTGATAAATCAGCTAAATGAGAGAAGACTGTATGGAAAAAACCTGGATCATCATTATTGGGTGCGTATAGATTACTGATTGTGTATAGTTTTTCACAGATTGTTGCCTGAATAATAATGTATCTGCCCTCAGGGTCTGTAACTGTACTGTTTAAAGTGAAAGGAACTCTCTTATGGATTAGAATAGAGACTCCTCTTTGTCTGTTGTTATAACAAGATGAAAAGATTATATTATAGTTTGGATCAATGAGCCATTTTTCTTCAGATTGTTCTAAATGTGTTTCTTGTAGGAGGAAAATATCTGCTTTTAGATTGGAGATATAGTCCATGATTTTAATTCTTTTTGTCTGTGAGCGCATGCCGTGTACATTCCAGGAAACTAAATTTAAATTAGACATACAAATATATGTTCTGTCTTGAGATTAACGATGATATAACATAATTTAATTGTCTGTGTGATCTTTCTGCCCTATGCACATCATGATGTTGAGGTGTCAGGTGTTGGATCCAAGATATGTGTATGTTGCAGATAAACATATACAGCAGATTGAAATGTATGTATACATTGAAACAAAGCACGGCACTGCCTGACAAACTAAGAGTTAACACCTTAAAAAACATATCATGATAAATAAAAGGGGTAGGGAGAGCTAGGGTGAGAGGGGTGAGTGTGTAGGAGGAAGAGGGATGGGGATACATATATACAGTATAGAGACAAATAAAAGGAGAGGGGGGTGCCTAGATGTAGGAGAATTTTTGGGGAAGTGTAACATTTGTATTTATATATATCATAATTATTATTAGCATTGATATAATAACATATCAGAGCCGTTTATGAATACTTATCTGACTCATCAGAAAAGCCAGGGGGTGGTGGAGGGCTCACGGAACAGCTGGCCATCGATATAAAGTTTATCCACGACCAGAGCTGTCCGTTTACCTTTCCGTCTGTGCTCCTTCATGATGGGATAGAGCACTTTTCGCCTCTCATTAATCTCTTTGGGGAACTGGTTGTTCATCCCGTACTTCGTGCCCTTCAGCTCCCGACCTTTGCTTTTAACGAACACTTTCTGTTGAAAATGTTCGAATTTGGCGATGATAGGCCGGTGACGGTCTCCTCTCCAGGGTCCGAGCCGATGGACGCGGTGGAAAGTGATGGTTTTCACAGTCTCCTCCGGGATTTTGAGGGCGGACTTCAAAAAGTTTTTAATCTGGGACTCCGGGTTGTCCTGTGTGGACTCTGGGATGCCCGAAAAGATGACATTGTCCCGCATGCTCCTTGTCTGGATGTCCAGGACGGTTTCTTTCAGGGACTTGTTCTCTTTTTGTAGTATACTTACCTCGGTGTTCATAGTCGTCAGCGCAGAGCGAAGCTCGGAGTTGTCCCGCTGCAGGTCGGCTATCTGCTGGTGGGTGAACTCCAGGCTGGTTCTGAGTTCTTTTATTTCCTCATGGAGGATCCCGAGGACGTCAAGCTTTTTGTTGATGGACTCCAGGACGCTGAGCTGGATGCCCGAGGTGTCCAGGTCCTGGGTGTCAGTGGAGGAGTCTTTCTTTTTCCTCTTGTTAGGATTCTCCCGGGAAGTAGCGACGCTAGGGCTTTCCATGGCTCACCAGTAAAAATACTCGTCTATAAACTTCTCCAAGTCCTCCACTGTGAGTATAATTATATGTACAGATAGTAACTTCTATTTTAATCTTACTAACTGAAAGCTTAAGATTTACTATATAAACCGGCTATTTTTGAATAAAGTTATTCTAGCAGCTGGGGGCCGCCATGTTGGATCTCACTTCCACGTGACGTCGTTCAGTGTGTCATCAGGTGTCTCTGTGTCATCAACAAAATCCTTTTATTTGCTTATAAAGCCATAAATGGCCTTGCTCCACCTTACCTCTCCGAGCTACTTCACCCACACACGCCCAGCCGAGCTCTCAGGTCAGCTGACCAGGTGCTCCTCAGGCAGCCTAAGGTCAGGCTGAAGCTCAGAGGGGATCGCGCATTTTCGGTATCAGCTCCTAAACTATGGAATGGGCTCCCACTGCACATCAGGCAGACTTCTTCATTTTCGCATTTTAAATCTCCTCTTAAACCCCACCTCCTTTTCCAGGTGTTTGACACCATTTAGAGTATTTTGTATATTATTTTCACATTATTTTAATTTTTTTTCCAAGATTTAATTTCTGCTTTTAACTTATTTTAAGTTATTTTATTGGATTTTTATTTGATATTTTATTTAACTGCATTAGATAGATAGATAGATAGATAGATAGATAGATAGATAGATAGATAGATAGATAGATAGATAGATAGATAGATAGATATAATAACATAAAATAAAAATTCAAAGTTATAGTGAAAATAGCAGGAGGGTAAGGGACAGCCTTCTTACATTGTAAGGCAGGCCACTATCGAATGTCACAACATCACAACTCCTCGACTCCCTCTACACTGCAGCACAGACTGACATCCCATTTCCTTCCCTCCATTTAACCGCGTGCTGACCTCGCCACCTCCCCTTCGCTCCTCCTGAGAGATTCATTGTACCCCCTGATGGCACGGGGCACGAAGGAGGACCTCAGCCTCTCTGTGGAGGCGCTGTGTGACAGCAGTCTGCCGCTGAAGGTGCTTATCTACTGGGGGAAGGTGGTGTGCGGGGGGGGGGGGGGGTTATTCATGATAGCCCTGACTTTGGACCTTTTCCTGTTCTCCAGAAGCATCTCCACAGAGTCCAGGCTCAGCCCGACCACTGAGCCTGCTTTGTGGATGAGTCTGTTAAGATGGTCTATGTCTTCTTTCCTGGCCCCGCCACTCCAACACACAATGGCGTATTACAGCACACTGGAAACTACAGACTGATAGAACATGGGAAGGAGCTAGGGACAGATGATGGAGGCCAGCCTCCTCATGAAGTACCTTACTGCCCTCAATGATCACTGGCTGTGGAGAGGGGGGTGCCTGCCGGAAATCCAGCACCATCTCCTTCGTCTTGGAGACGTTGAGCTGGAGCTGGTTCTGTTGGCACCACTCCAGGAAGTCAGCCACCAGTGCCCTGTACTCCCCATCATCACCCTCCCGGATACATGCCACAATCGCTGTGTCATCGGAGTACTTCTGTATGTGTCATGTATCCGAGTTGTGCTTGAACTGCGATGTGTAGAGGATGAAGAGAATGGGGTAGAGCATGGTCCCCTGTGCTGCCCCCATGCTGCTGATCACCGTAGAAGACAAACAGTGCCCCATACGGACGTACTGGGGTCTGTCTGTTAGGTAGTCCATGATCCAGCTCACGAGGTAGGGGTCAACAGCCACAGCAGGAGCCGGGGCTGGATGGTGTTGAAGGCGCTCAAAAAGTCAAATAAGAGCACCCTGATGCCACAGCATACAGGTAGGAGAGCACACGGTGGAAGAGGTACAAGACGGCGTCGTCAACCCCAACCTGGGCCTGATAGGCAAACTAGAGAGGGTCCATCACACCCTGCATCTGTGGATGCCTGAGCTCGAGGACCAGTCGCTCTAGGGTCTTCATTATGTGGGAGGTAAGAGTGACCAGTTGGTGGTCGTTGAGCTCAGTGGGGCGTCCTTTCCTGGGTACAAGGACGATACAGTAGGTGTTCCACAGTGACGGGACTGTCCCCAGCTGCAGACTGAGGTTGAACAATCGCTGCAGGGGGTCCCCTAGTTCCGAAGCACAGGCTCGGAGGAGTCTTGGGGAGACCTTATCCGGTTCAACTGCCTTATAGGGACAGAGCCTCCTCAGCGTTGTTGTCACCAGGTCTGCAGTGATGACGGTCTCGGTTATGGTGGGGGCAGGAGGTTGTGGTGAGGTTGGCAGTCCAGTGGTTGAGGCGGGGCAGATGAGCTTCGCAGCTCTTGGAGTGGGCTCGGAAGGGGCGGCAGGCGTGGAAGGAGAGGAAGCACAGGAGGGAGGAGCATCAGCAGAGCAGGGCGGGAGATGCCTGGGACCAGGAGCCGGGAGTGGTGGGGGCAGCTGAACCGATTGAAATAGCTGTTTAGTTCATTCGCTCATTCACTATTGCCCTCCACAGTGCTGCAGCCTTTCCCGTGTCCAGTGATGGTTATCATCCCATTCCAGACCTCCTGCACCTGGTTGCGCCTCAGCTGCTTCTCCAGCTTCCTCCCGTACACCTACTTGGCCTCCCTCAGGCAGAGTTTCACTTCCTGCTGGGCCTTTTTCATCTCTTCGTTGTTCCTGCTCCTGAACTCCCACTTCCTCCTGTTTAGGAAAGCCTTGACTTCCTTGGTTACCCATAGTTTGTTGTTGAGGTAATACCTGACTGTCCTGACAGGGGCCACGGTGTCCACACAGAAGTTTGTGTAATTTGTAAAACACTGAGCTGCCCCCTCAATGTCCTCCCCATGTGAGCCCACAATAACATCCCAGTCGGTGGTCTGGAAGCAGTTGTTGCTGGCAGCCGTTTCACCAGCAGGATGTAGGTGGGCTGTAGGTGTACTAGGTTATGGTCCGATTTATCTAGTGGGGGGAGGGGGTGGCGGTGTATGCCTCCTTAGCATTGGTGTAGAACAGATCGATGGTTCTGTTCTTCCGTGCGGGGCAGTCAACACACTGGACCATTATGGGGAGAGATGAGTCCAAGGTGACATGATTGAAGTCACCGGTGGTAACGAGTGCCTCTGGGTGCTGGGTCCGAAGAGCAGAGGTGGTCGCACAGATGGTCTCACTCGCAGTCTCTGGGTTCGCACATGGAGGTACATAGACGGCGAGGACAATACTTTATGCTACCTGGCATGTGAAAATTCACACGCCAGGTAGTAGGGCCCAATGCTAACAGGTGTCCTGGTCCGCTCGTACCGAGGAGAAGCCGGTTAATCCGACATTAGCGTCTGGCACATTGCCAGTTAGCCACGTCTCTGAGAACACAAACAAGCTGGTTTCCCAGTAGTGCTGTTCAGTCATGCACAGCGCCGTCAGTTCGTCCACCTTGTTCGGCAGCGAGTTCACGTTCCTCATGATAACAGAAGGGACAGAGGGCTTGACTTGCCCCCGGCTAGTGGCTCTAGCCGTTAGTGTAGCCCTTTCAACACAACCCGCTTGGCAGCTGCGATATCTCCGTTGGAGCTTGGCAGAGATAAGGTCGCGTGCTGCTGGGTCTCCTTTGACTCTCATAGACATCAACTCCTCGCTGGAGTACATTAGCTTTGTGCTATCCATTATCCAAAGTTAGAATAATACACACATAAACAGAGAAAAAACGCAAAATTAAGCACGAAAAACTCGCTCAAAGCAGAGGAAACTGCAGCATGGTCGCGCATGCGCACTAGAACTATGAGCACACTATGCGCACTAGAACACTAAAATTATGTTCATGGTTTTATAGTGCATCTGCTGTTTTTTTATTTATTGACTGTGCAGGCCTTTGGAAACCTTGTGTTTACTAAAACTATGCAATAGAAATAAAGTGGATTGGATTGGATTGGATGTGTTATTATGTACAGGCAAACCTCGGTTTCTGACCACAATTCGTTCCAGAAGGCTGTTCGAATACCGATTTGTTCAAATTCCAACTACATTTTTCCCATTACAAATAATGTAAATGGTCTTAATCCATTCCAAGATGCTAGAAAACTACCTTTTTTCAACATATTATTTCATGAAATTTATATATCAAATTGTATAGTAATGAAACATATCAAAGAAATGTAAAAGAAAGAAGTAAACACGAGAAAGAAAAAAAAAAACATCAATGTAATCAGGTTAGCCTAAGGCCACTTGGTGGCGAGAAAAAATAATAATAATATGCTCAGATGATGATGTGATGGGCGTAGGTGATGACACACTGAACGATGTCACGCGGAAGTGAGATTCAACATGGCGGGCCCCAGCTGCTAGAATAACTTTATTCAAAAATAGCCGTATTATATAGTAATTCTTCAGCTTTCGGATAGTCAGATTAAAATATAAGTTGATATCTGTACGTAGAATTATACTCACAGTGGAGGACTTGGAGAAGTTTATCGACGAGTATTTTTACCGGTGCACCATGGAAAGCCCTAGCATCACTACCTCCCTAACAAGAGGAAAAAGAAGGATTCCTCCACTGACACCAAGGACCTGGACACCTCGGGCATCCAGCTCAGCGTCCTGGAGTCTACAAAACAAAAAGCTCAATGTCCTCGGGATGGTGGGGACTCCAACATAGTTCTGAATCCCTCAGTGGTTCGATGAAATATTTCAACAATACAAGTAAAACAACTACAGTCAGTTAAAGTTTTACAGGACTATATGAAAGACTTTGGATTAGATGACATTTGGAGACTTAAAAACCCAACAACCCACTTTCTTCTCTGCGGTGCATCAGTCATTTTCAAGAATTGACTTTTTCCTCACAAATAATTCTATCGCACATAAAACTTCTATTAGAAGTCATCCAATCATTATTAGTGACCATGCACCGATATCCCTCAGGCTACAAGCAGTTAACTACCATAAACCTCCACAGACTTGGGGCTTCAACATTTCTCTGCTTAATGATCCAGAATTTGATAAAATAATAGGGCAAGAATGGGCAGAATTTTAAAAATATATTGAATTCCCTGATTCCTCTCCTTCCTTACTTTGGGAAACTGGGAAGGCTGTAATCAGGGGAAAAATAATATAATACTCCTCATACAAAAAAAAAAACCAGGAACAACAAATGCAAACAGAAATGGAAGAAAAACTCAAACATCTAACTGAGGATTATACTGTGAAACCAAATGAAAAATTATGGTCTGAACTACAAAATGCAAAACTAAATCTTAATAACATCCTGTCAAAGAAAACAGAATTCTTACAACAACTGAGATATAACAATTTTGAGCATAACAATAATTCAAGCAAATTTCTTGCAAACCAACTCCAATGCAACAGAGAAAAATCTTTAATAACAACAATCCAGGATCCCTCTGGTAAGTATTCACAATCACCTCTAGATATTAATGATGTCTTCTGTAGATATTACTGTAACTTATATTCAACTTCTATAAAACCAAACAAAGAAGATATCCACAATTTTTCTCGGCAACTTAAACCTACCCAAACTAAAATCTGAAGACAAGAGACATCATAGACGCTCCACTGACTATCAATGAATTACAGAGTGCACAAGACAGTATGCCAGCAGGCAAGGCACCTGGTCCAGATGGTTTCCCTGCTGAATTTCTCAAACATTTCTGGTCAGTGTTAGCCCCTCTCTTCTTCAGAGTAGTAATAGAAATTAAAAATAATGGTTATATAAGTGGACACATGAATAACAATAAAATTGTTATTAAAACCAGATAAAGATCCCACTCATCCTTCTAGCTATCGACCCCTTTCACTAATCAACACCGACGTTAAAATAATATCTAAAGCACTTGCCTCCAGATTGGAGAAAATTATTCCATCAATAGTTCACAGTGATCAAACAGGATTTATTAAGGGTCGACACGCTACCAACAATGTTAGAAGACTGCTCAATTGGATTAGCTTGACACAGCGCTGCAACATGAAAGCAATTGTTATATCACTTGACACTGAAAAAGCCTTTGACAAAGTTAATTGGACTTTTCTTTTCACACTTCTTCATAAAATTTGGTGAGCCGTTTATCCAGTGGGTATCAACCTTATATAACTCACCTAAGGCCACAGTCACCACTAATGGGACAATTTCACCAAATTTCACTTTAGAAAGAGGAACCAGACAGGGATGCCCTCTGTCTCCCCTATTGTTCACAATATTTATTGAACCCCTGGCAGTAGCACTACGTCAAGACCCAAATATTAAAGGTATCTGCTCTCAGATACCTTTAATATTCGGGTTTTGACGTATGTGCGGATGACATTTTACTTTATCTAGAAAATCCAAATACATTGGTGAAGGAAGTATGTACACTAATGACAAACTTTTCGGATCTTTCAGATTATTCCATTAACTGGTCAAAGTCGATCATACAACCATTAACAGAGAACTCGTGGAATCCTGCAGTCCACAACTCACTTTATTCTTTTCCCATGGGTAATATTAGATATCTGGGTATAAATATTTCTAAAAAAAATCTCAGATCTAGTCCACTTGAAATTCACCCCAGAAAAAAGTCTCTGGTGATCGAAGATGTCAGAACAACCTCCCCATCTCCCTTCTGGGAAGAATAGCTACTGTTGAAATGAAAATATTACCTCAAATCAACTACCTTTTTTCGATGATCCCATTTAGAGGTTTGAACATAGGGTGACCTATAAGTGTGGTGGTAGGAGCACACAGGTAGACTACATCTTATGTAGACGGTGTAATCTGAAGGGGATCAGTGACTTTAACGTAGTAGTAGGCGATAGTGTAGCCAAACAGCATAGAATGGTGGTGTGTAGGATGACTCTGGTGGTGAGGAAGATGAAGAGGACAAAGAGAAAGGAGGAAAAAATGGTAGAAGCTGAAAAGGGAAGAGTGTTGCATGACTTTTAAGAAGGAGTTAAGACAGGCTCTAGTTGGTCAGGTCGTGCTTCCAGATGACTGGACAACTACAGCTAATGTGATCAGGGAGACAGGTAGGAGAGTACTTGGTGTGTCATCTGGAAGGAAAGTAGATAAGGAGTCTTGGTGGTGGAATGAGGAGGTACAAGAGTGTATACAGAGAAAGAGGTTAGCTAAGAAGAAGTGGGACAGTAAGCGGACTGAGGAGAGTAGACAGGAATGCAGGGAGATGCAGCGTACAATGAAGGTAGAGGTAGCAAAGGCCAAAAAGGGGGCTTATGATGACTTGTATGCTAGGTTGGACAGTAAGGATGGAGAGACTGATCTATACAGACTAGCAAGACAGAGAGACAGAGATGGGAAGGACATGCAGCAGGTTAGGGTGATTAAGGATAGGGATGGAAGTCTATTGACAGGTGCCAGTAGTGTGATGGGAAGATGGAAAGAGTACTTTGAAGGGTTGATGAACGTGGAAAATGAGAGAGAACAAAGACTAGAAGAGGTGACTGTTGTGGACCAGGAAGTAGCAAATATCAGTCAGGATGAAGTGAGGAGGGCATTGAAAAGGATGACGAGTGGAAAGGCAGTTGGTCCTGATGATATACCTGTAGAGGTTTGGAAGTGCCTAGGAGAGGTGGCAGTAGAGTTTCTGACTGGGTTGTTCAACAGGATCTTAGATAGTGACAAGATGCCTGAGGAATGGAGGAAAAGTGTGCTGGTGCCCATTTTTAAGAACAAGGGAGATGTGCAGAGCTGTGGCAACTACAGAGGAATAAAGCTGATGAGCCATACAATGAAGTTATGGGAAAGAGTAGTTGAAGCTAGACTAAGGGCAGAAGTGAGCATTTGTGAGCAGCAGTGTGGTTTGATGCCAAGAAAGAGTACTACAGATGCAGTATTTGCTTTGAGGATGTTGATAGAGAAGTACAGATAAAGCCAGAGGGAGCTGCATTGTGTTATTGAAGATCTGGAGAAAGCTTATGACAGGGTGCCCATAGAGGAACTGTGGTATTGTATGAGGAAGTCTGGAGTGGCTGAGAAGTATGTTAGAGCGGTGCAGGACATGTATGAGGACTGTAAGACAATGGTGACGTGTGCTGTAGGTGTGACAGAGGAGTTCAAGGTGGAAGTGGGACTGCATCAGGGATCAGCTCTGAACGAGGACATGAAGGTAGTTGGTGTGAGAGAAGAGGATGCAGAAGACAGGGTTAGATGGAGGCAGCTGATTCACTGTGGCGACCCCTGAAGGGAAAAGCCGAAAAGAAAAGAAGAAGATTTAAACCAACATAAAAGTGGTTCCAATCATTAGACTCTGCCATTGGTAAATTCTACTCAAAAAACAAAACAGCTAAAATTAGCCTGACAACTCTCCAGAAAAAGAAATCTGAAGGTGGTCTGGAGGCACCCAACTTCATGCAGTACTACTTAGCAAACCAACTACAGTATCTGATCAAGTGGATCCATCCACATGAGGACTACAAGTCCTGGCTGGAGCTAGAACAGAGAGACTGTAATCACATCAATCTCTCTGATCTTCCTTTTATAACCATAACCCTTAAACAACACCCTTGCTTCAAGAATCCTTTGATTGCCTCCACCTTGTCTGCTTGGTGGAAAGCCCCTGATATTACAGAATCTCAGTTACACCCTAGTATACTCTCCCCAATTTGGCACAACCCAGACTTTATTAACAATAAAAAACCTCCGACACGACGTGATGTGTGGCGGCGCGCCTAGGTGCAGTGGCTCATGGCTCTTCCTTTCAGTGCTTCTTTTACTCCTACTTTATATCCCTCTCTCACTTTTTATGCACCATGGGTTACGCGAACATCCACTTCACCCGCCAGAACCCTTTGGTAATTGGGAACCAGCACCACACACCCGCTACGAGTCACTATCATCACACGCACAACATTCCAGACGGAACAGCGAGGACACCGGGCTCTCCGTAGTTTATTGTCGGGTCCCAGAGATGGCGCAGGCGGAGGAGGGACAGAAAGCAGAAACGAGGCTGCCGGTCCGGCGTTATGCTAAGGCTTCGAAAACGACCACACAAGCCACCTCTACCAAGCCTGTACCTCTCCAACGCCAGATCACTGGTGTATAGAACGGACGACCTGCAACTACTACTCGCCGGAAGTCGTTATGTCCGCGACTGTTGTGTGATGATTTTCACCGAAACTTGGCTCCACTCGGACATACCTGATGTAAGCATGCAGCTAGCAGGCCGCACGTTGCTACGTGGGGACAGAACAAAGGACTCGGGTAAGAGCAGAGGAGGGGGGCTCTGTCTGTATGTGCACAACGACTGGTGCAACAACGGGACGGTGATCGACATGCACTGTTCCCCTGACTTGGAGTACATGTCTGTCAGGTGCCGGCCTTTCTTCCTACCTAGAGAGCTAACTATTATCATCATCACGGCTGTGTACATCCCACCTCACGCCAATGTAAACACGGCGCTCAACCTCATGTTGGACACCATCAACATACACCAGCAGGCTCACCCAGATGGTGTCCACATTATTGCAGGAGACTTCAACAAGGCCAACCTGAAGACTCTACTCCCAAAATTCCATCAACACATCAAATGTGCCACCAGAGGGGACAACACCCTGGATCGTGTTTATTCCAACATAAAACACGCATACAGAGCCACACCCCTCCCCCAACTGAGTCTATCAGATCATCTCTCCCTCCTGCTCTCCCCAGCCTACACCCCCCTCAGACGCAGCGCCAGGCCCACCACAAAGACCATCACAACCTGGCCTGACGATGCACTCTCCAGGCTGCAGGACTGTTTTTCAGAGACAGACTGGGACCTGTTTTAGAACCAGGACCTGGAAACATTCACCGGCGCAGCACTGGATTACATCAAGTTCTGCATTGGGAATCCAAACCAGAAACCCTGGATGACCAGCCAGGTACGCGCGCTCCTCAGAGCATGCGATGCTGCCTTCAGATCTGGCAACAGGGATCTTTACAGGTCTGCTCGATCAGATCTAAAGAGGGGCATAAAGAAGGCCAAAGCGGACCATAAAGCAAAAATAGAGTGCCACCCCAGCAACAACATTCGAGAGGTTTGGAAGGGTATCCAGGATATCAACAACTACAGAGGATGCTCTTCTACACCAGCAGAAGACCTGAGTGCGTCGCTGGCAGAGGACCTGAACTGCTTCTTTGCCCGCTTTGACGGTCACAACACTACCCCTCAGCCCCTGTCCTACCCCGTCCCCCACCCAGTTCCCGCACACTCACCGTCAGCGAGCATGAGGTCAGACAGGTGCTCCTGGCAGTGAACTCCAAGAAGGCTGCTGGCCCGGATGGACTTCCAGGCAAAGTGCTAACAGCGTGTGCCTCCCAGCTCACACCCATCTTCACAAAGATATTCAACCTCTCCCTGATCCAAGCTGTCATCTCACCCTGTCTAAAATCCGCAACAATTATCCCGGTACCCAAAAAGGCTCCAGCCACCACACTAAACGACTATCGCCCTGTAGCCCTCACCCCGGTAATCACAAAGTGCTTCGAGAGATTGGTCCTCCAGCACATCAAGGACTTTCTCCCGTCTGGATTTGACACACACCAGTTTGCTTACCGGGCTAACAGATCCACTGAGGACGCTATCGCCATAGCCTTCCATTCAGCACTGTCACACCTGGAGCAGCAGCAGAGCTATGTCCGCATGCTGTTCGTCGATTATAGTTCTGCATTCAACACTATGATCTCGGACATTCTCAACAATTAACTCTTCACCCTCGATCTCCCCCTCTCACGTGTGCCTGGATAAAGGATTTCCTCACAAACCGACCCCAGACTGTGAGACTCGGCCCCCACCTCTCCACCACATGCACACTGAGCACCGGCTCCCCACAGGGCTGCATGCTGAGCCCCCTCTAGTACTGTCTCTACATCCCTGACTGCCGCCCGACCCACGACAACAACTTGATAGTCAAGTTTGCTGACGACACCACAGTGATCCGTCTCATCTCCGAAGGTGATGAGACAGCCTACAGAGAGGAGGTCCGAGAGTTGGTAGCCTGGTGTTCAGAACATAACCTGGCTCTGAACACCAGCAAAACAAAAGAACTCATCATCGACTTCAGGAGGCTCAGCACAGACCCAGCCCCGCTTTACATCGACGGTGAGTGTGTAGAGAGGATCCAAACCTTCCGGTTCCTTAGCGTCCTCATCTCCGATGTCTCCTGGTCGGACAACACCAATGCCATCATCAAGAAGGCACAGCAGCGGCTCCATCTCCTGAGGATTCTAAAAAAATACAACCTGAACCCCTCCCTGCTGCTGGCCTTCTACAGCGCATCAGTCCAAAGCCTGCTGACCTACTGCATCACAGTATGGTACGGCAGCTGCACCATGGCGGACAGAAAGAGGCTCCAGAGAGTCGTGAAGGCGGCTGAGAAGATCATTGGCTGCTCTCTGCCCTCCCTGTCGGAGATCTACTCCTCCTGCTGCGTCAGCAAAGCTATGAACATTGTAAAGGACAATCCCACCCCGGTTCAGGCCTGTTTGACCTTCTGCCCTCAGGCAGACGATACAGATCCATCAAATCAAGGACTAACAGGTTCCACAACAGCTTTTTCCCGAAAGCCATCACACATCTAAACTCAAACACCCACTGATACTCCCCCACAACACACACACACACACATACTTTGAAATTCTTCAATCGGGCACATGCAATATGCCGTGCTGAGCATGGCGCCTTATGTGAATTCGATGTAAGCACCTGTAAACAATCAGAAGCGTAACGACTGTATATACTTGTATTTGTATTTATTCTTACTCTTTTCTACTGTAAATTATTGCACTGCAAGGAATTGCCCAAATCTCATTATACCATGTATAGTGACAATAAAAGGCTTTCTATTCTATTCTATTCTTTATTTTAGCACATGGGCAAAGAAAGGGATCACACACCTCCACCACCTTCTTCAAGATAGTAGACTAATGACATATACAAAATTGTTGAAATGGAAATTTTCTCCAATATCTGCAAGAAGACAATAATAAAAAGTATACCGAAGCTTCAACCAACCTCATCGCCACCTGATTTACAGCTACCTGAATTCACCAAATACATTCCAAAGTTGTCCCCCCAAAAAAATCTTTCAAAGATATATAGTTCACTCTCAAAAACTGGCTCGATACATCTACCAACCGCAAAACGGGAAAAATTACATATCTTTAGACTATGACTCTTGGACCGAGATTTGCGGAAATACATTTAAGATGACAAAGACATCTTTACAACTAATTCAATTTAAAGTACTTTCTGTAAATCAGATACATGTACCCAATGCACACAAAATACAATTGACACTTACTTTCATGCCCTTTGGCTTTGTTCACCCGTCTATCAATTTTGGGTGTCAGTTACTCAGAAAATGTCCTCTATGTTAGACTACAGGATTCCACAATCTCCAAACATCTGCCTAATTGGCGATCTAACAGAAATGGCCTTACCTCACGCTCAGTTACAGCCCACACTTGTAGCTCTTACCATTGCCAAGAAAACCATTTTGGTCAATTGGAAAAATAAAAGAACCCTAAACATCACCCATTGTTTGAATCTCCTCATTGATCACATTTCACTTGAGAAAATATCTGCTACTCGAAAAAAAACAATTGGCATCATGTACAGAAAAATGGTCTTCATTTATTAGATCTTTAAATATAAATCTATAGCTCTCTCTTGTCTGTCAGTGTATGCCTCCATTCTCACACATCTGAAATGTTTCTGAACATGTTGTCTGTGCTCATGATCTGATAACTAACTTATATCTCTTCTGCCACCTTATAGTTGAATGATGGATCTGGGACACCATGGGTGTGTGCATGCACTAGGGGACCCCTCTCCATCTTATGCCTGGGTTTGCTCTCTGGATCTCCGGGGCCTGCCTGGCTCTGGTGCCTCGCCCTGGCGGCTGTTGTATCTGTTGTCTCGCCTTTTGGGCCCTGGGGGTGCTGAGTTCCTGTGGTCTCCGGGGATTTGGGGGTGGATGTGCCTGTCTCCTCTGGGGCACTCTGGGTTGGCCTTTGGGGTGTGGGGTGGGTTGTCCCTCCTGTTGCTCCCTTCTCCCATCTCTGCTCCGATTCCTCCTCATCTCTCCTCTCCTTTCTGCCCGCCCCTTCTTGTCCGTCTCCTGCCTCGCGGAGGCTGGGAGCCCTCCGCTACCTGGGGGTTGGCTGGGGGCTGGGTGTTCCCTTTCGGGGTGGTGGGTGGGGATGGTGTGGGGTTGGGCGGGGGGAATGACACACTCCTCCGCGGGATTTGCTTGCTATCCAGGTGCAGCGGGGATTCCGGGCGGGCCGTGGGTTTGATCTCCGTGTCACTGTTTGCGGTGGGTGGTCTGCTCGGGGCAGCTAGGTCTGTCGCGCTGCTGGCTGGCGAGGCTGGCTGGAGGTCAGGCTCTATTGGTGGCCCGTCGTCTTCTGTCGGCTCATGGGGCTGTTTCGTTGGGCCTACGCTTGACCTTTGGTTTGGCTGGTGGACCGATGGTGGCGCTGAAAAATGCCTCAGTGCATCGGGGGTGAGCTGGCTGGTGGCTGTTGGCCGGCAGTGTCCGGTTGGCGGCGGTTGGTGGGTATGTGTTGCGGTGCTGGGGTGCCCGGCCTGGTGTGTGTGGCTGGCTTGTGGGCAGTGTGGCCCCGTGGGTTGGTTAGGTGGTTGGTAGTGGGGGGGGGGGTTGGGGGGAGGAGACTTGGCGGTTCGGGGGCTGCCTCCCCTGGATGGTGTGGTGGCTTCGGGCTATTCCCTGGCCCCCTGTGGCCCGGCCGCAGGGCCTGGTGGGGCGGGGCATGCATCGTCTTCATTCCCCACAGTGGTGCCGTGGTGGTGCATCTCTGGGTTGTTGTTGTTGTGGGGCGGGTTGGTGGCTTGGACCGGTTGCAGGTTGGTCATCGGTAGCCTTGATGGTCACCAGACGCCTGTGGCCGTGCCGGGGCCCTGGTGGTTTTGGCCGGGCCGGGTTGTGGGTTTGGGCTGGTTGGGCTGCAGTGATGCTGGTCCCCCTTACGGCCCTATCCATTTGGGCTGGGCCCACACCAGATTGCCTCCTAATATTCACTTTACATATGTCACACTGCACAATACATAATAACCTTTAGGCACATATAGGGCACAGTTAGGGGTTTGGGAATGGATGGGTGCAGGGGCAGTGGGCTTGGTTGTGGGGTGGACTGCAGTCCACTAGGGCGCTGCGTCCTCCCCATATACGACTCACTTGTCCCCCCCGTCCTCCAATTTTAATGCAACATACACACACGTACGTACTTCAGAGGGGGCCCTGCGATGTTTGGAGTAGACATCGCTGGACATTGCTGGGCTTCCCTTCAGACTTTTAATGCACAACATTCCACACAAGGTAGCACAGGAGCACAGGGTCGGGGGATTGCTTCCTCGTCAGGGATCGGGGAAGCGTATTAACAGGGAGGGTAGTGGTGACTCCACATGAAATGGCACTGCTGGTGGGGCGCGGCCCTCTATGGCCTATGGCTGGGGATAAGCTACTTGGCCTGGGCCTACAGCTCGGCTTGGGCTTGGGCTGCTAGGGAGTTGGGCTTGTTTGCGGGCATTTTATGGTGGTGGATGGTTATCTGTGGCTGCCGGTTTGGGATTGCTGGTTGTTGGTCATGGTCATTGATTCACCGCATGGCGATGGCGACTGGGGTGTGGCACAATGACAAATGACTCGGTGAGAGCGGGAATCGGACCGCCAATCTTAAATCAGCAATACCACTGAGCCACGGTCGCCCCAAAAAGGCGTTCTTTTCGTGTTCAACTTCCAAATTTTGTTCGACTTCTAAGGCAAAAAAATTCAAATTCCAAATTTTTTGGTCAAATTCTGATTTGTTCAATGTCTAAAGTGTTCGAAAACCAAGGATTGCTTGTATAATGTAAAAAAATGTCTGTTCTGATTATACCCAGTCTGATCCGGGTCCACCTCAGTTGAGATAAGAGTCTCAAGGCGCAAAGTCAGAGCCTTAGATTATTATTTAAAATCCACATTCAGAAGACATTTTGGGAAATATAAGCAAAGAACAGGATCTTTATCCTTCTTTAGCAGAAGAGATTATAGCCTGATTTAGAGTTTGGGGAAGGGGCTCAGAGCTGATCCCTGATGCAGTCCCACTTTCACCTTGAACTCCTCTGTCACACCTACAGCACACCTCACCACTGTCTTACAGTCCTCATACATGTCCTGCACCGCTCTAACATACTTCTCAGCCACTCCAGACTTCCTCATACAATACCACAGTTCTTCTCTGGGCACACTGTCATAAGCTTTCTCCAGATCTACAAAAACACAATACAGCTCCCTCTGGCCTTCTCTGTATTTCTCTATCAACATCCACAAAAAAAAGTACTGCATCTGTAGTACTCTTTCTTGGCATCAAACCATACTGCTGCTCACAAATACTCACTTCTGTCCTTAGTCTAGCTTCAACTACTTTTTCCCATAACTTCATTGTTTGGCTCATCAGCTTATTCCTCTGTAGTTGCCACAACCCTACACATTTACCACGTTCTTAAAAATGGGCACCAACACACTAGTCCTCCATTCCTCAGGCATCTTCTCACTATCTAAGATCCTGTTGAACAACCCAGTCAAAAACTCTACTGCCACCTCTCCTAGGCACTTCCATAGCTCCACAGGTATATCATCAGGACTGACTGCTTTTCCACTCTTCATCCTCTTCAATGCCCTCCTCACTTCATCCTGACTAATCTTTGCTAACTCCTGGTCCACAACAGCCACCTCTTCTAGTCTTTGTTCTCTCTCATTTTCCACATTCATCAACTCTTCAAAGTACTCTTTCCATCTTCCTATAACACTACTGGCACCTGTCAAAACACTTCCATCCCTATCCTTAATCACCCTAACCTGTTGCATGTCCTTCATATCTCTTTCTCTCTGTTTTGACAACCTGTATAGATCAGCTTAGCATACAAGTCATCATAAGCCCCTTGTTTGGCCTTTACTACCTCTACTTTCACCTTACACTGCATTTCCCTGTACTCCTGTCCACTTTCCTCAGTCCTTTCAGTGTCCCACTTCTTCTTAGCTAACCTCTTTCTCTGTATACACTCCTGTACCTCCTCATTCCACCACCGAGTCTCCTTTCGTTCCAGATGACACAGCAAGTACTCTTCTATCTGTCTCCCTGATCACATTAGCTGTAGTTGCCCAGTCATCTGGAGGCACCTCCTGACCACTCAGAGCCTGTCTTAACTCTTTCTCAAAAGTCTTGCAACACTCTTCCTTTTTCAGCTTCCACCATTTCGTCCTCTGCTCTGCCTTTGACCTCCTCACCTTCCTCACCACCATCCAATGCTGTTTGGCTATACTATCTCCTACCACTACTTTGCATTCACTGATCTCTTTCAGATTACATTGTCTACACAAGATGTAGTCTACCTGTGTGCTCCTACCACCACTCTTATAGGTCACCCTATGTTCCTGCCTCTTCTGGAAGAAAGTATTCACTAAGGCCATTTCCATCCTTTTTGCAAAGTCAACCACCACCTGTCCTTCTGCATTCCTCTCCTTGATACCAAACCTGCACATCACCTCCTCATCATCTCTGTTTCCAGCACCAAAATGTCCATTGAAGTCTGCACCAATGACAACCCTCTGACTTCTAGCTATGATCTGCATGACTTCATCGAAGTCCAAACAGAATTTTTCCTTCTCCTCCAGCTCACATCCTACCTGTGGAGCATACCCACTAACAGCACTGAACATCACACCTTCACTTTCTCGCTTCAAACTCATCAATCTATCTGACCCTCTTTTTACCTCCAGGACATTCCTAACAAAGTCTTCCTTCAAGATAACTCCTACTCCATTTCTCTTCCTATCTACACCATGATAGAACAACTTGAACCCTGCTCCTAAACTTCTAGCCTTGCTACCTTTCCACCTGGTCTCCTGGACACACAGTATGTCTACCTTCCTTCTCGGCATCATGTCAACCAACTCTCTACCTTTTCCTGTCATAGTTCCAACATTCAACATCCCTTACTCTCAGTCCTATACTCTTGGTGTCCTATACAGTCCTACACTCTTCTCTCTCTTCCTACAAACACGCTTTCCTACTCTCCTTCTTCGACCTCAATAGTCCAATTTCCACCGGCACCGTGTAGGTGAACTGCGCCGATGGCGGTCGTTGTTAACCCGGGCCTCGACTGATCCAGTGTGGAAGTCATAGGTTTGATTTGCATGTTTGATCTGACAAAAGTTTTACGTTGGATGCCCTTCCTGACACAACCCTTTTATTTATCCGGGCTTTGGACCAGCACAATATTACGCGGGCTTGTGCCCTCTTACGGCTACATTGATACTGTAAATCAGTGATCTACCTATATACAGTATCTGTCCATTTCTCTATTCATCTCCCTCCCCCTCCCCCCTGATCTCTCACGCTCTACTTTTCTGTTTCTTTTTCTTTTCCTTTCGGCTTTTTCCTTCAGGGGTCGCCACAGCAAATCAATTGCCTCCATCTAACCCTGTCTTCTGCATCCTCTTCTCTCACACCAACCACCTTCATGTCCTCTTTCTCTCCATCCATAAACCTCCTCTTTGGTCTTCCTCTAGGCCTCTTGCCTGGCAGTTCAAAACTCAGCATCCTTCGACCAATATATTCACTATCTCTCCTATGGACATGTCCAAACCATCTCAGTCTGTCCAGAGGAGAGATAGACTGTTTATCTCTTTATCCCGCTAGAAATTTTACTGGGTGTGTATGTGTGTCTGGATGTGCGTGTGTGTGTGTGTGGTTGATGAGGAATGTTGGAAGTGAGATAACTGGATGATTCAATCTTTGTGTATTAGTGGAAAAGAGATGAGTGACAAACATTCGTATTTGTATGTGTAATACTTTGTTGTACTGGTATCTAACGTTTAAAAGGCTAAAGAGATTGTTGAGATGATGGTAACTGAACTTTAGATTCTTGCACAATGACTGAGGTGTGATAGAGCAATACTGTTATTTTTTATTAAATATGAGCCACAGTTTGCTTTTTATCTCTCTCTGTTAAGAGTTTGGGTGCGTGTCATACAGTTATAAATTGTTGGAGCAAAAGCCAGCCCCCATCTCTCATATTTTCATTTGCTGCACAACTTTCATTTCATTTTCATATTACCACCGCTATATGCGCTGCAGCGGGTCACGGGGAGCTGGAGCCTATCTCAGCAGCACAGGGCATGAGGCGGGAGACATGTTACATGTTTTGATGCATTTTTATGCTTCATAAAATTTCGTATTTAGTGAAGCGTTTTCCCTGCAAATAGCTTAATCCGTTCCAAGCCCCCCAAAATTCAGACATAAATGTTACACAAATATATACATAATTCTACACATACAAATGTTTTAATTCAATTCAACTGCATTCAATAAAAGGATTTTTTTCACTTTTGGTCTAACATATTTTAAATTGTGTGTTCTGAAATTGTGTGTATTTCTTTCCACTATTTTCAACATCACTACATAACTGCTTACCCTTCATTCACTCTTATTTTGTCATTAGCATTATACAATTTATTTTACAACACTACATAATTGCTTACACTGTCTGTGCTGTGGGAGTCATGGGGTCTGAATCGCAGAATTGGTCAGCAGTGGGGATTCTCAGTAAACTGAACCCACTGTTGTCTGATGAAATAAATACAGTTTCACAAAAATGGAACAAGCAAACACAAAGCAATCAGTCTCCCCAGCCAGCAGACAGCACATTTGTAGAGAAATGCAAGAATAAAAAAGTTTAACGTGTTCAAAAGCATGAGAGAGAATTAGCTATTTTGCAGATATTTCAAACCCAAGGAAAGAAATTAAGAGAAGCTTCTAATAAACATGTAGGAAAGTTAATTGATATAGGTAAGAAAGTGTATCCTCTTCTGTACTCCTCTCAGATGCCGGTCCGAAAAGTATCACAGATGGGAGATTATGTGATAAAGGCTGAGAACGATGCACTTTATCCAGTATTAGACCTGACAAAACAAACAAAAACAGAACAAGAGGATGAAATACATCTGCATTGGCAGAAAGTACATGTGGCAGGATAATGTGTCTCATCTGCGTTTAATTACGAGCTGCTGTGTAGAGTCACTGTCAGCCAATGACCTCATGGTGGCACTCCATAAAAGGTGGAACCCCTACCGAAAGGTGGGGGTTCGGTGTACACCATAGCCCCAGTTGATGACCATACAAGAGTCAGACATGTACATCGTACGCTGCTGAAAGCGGTGGTAGGGGCTGGCTCCCCTAATCATAATACTGTCAGTCATTCATCTCTCCCTCGCAGACCACAGTCAGAAGACCAGATGTCTTGCGATGGAGACCTGTTCCTGGTGCAGGAATCCCCTCTAGAAGCTGGCCCGGTTCAACCCACCTCTCCAGCGTTGCTCATGGAGCCTGGTCCATCCCCAACATTGGATGTTCCTGAAGCTCCCGTGGTGGTGGTGGACCCTCTGCCTGTTGCTCTTGCTGATGCGGTTGGCCCTGGCCCTAGTCAAGGCATCACGAGAAGGACTGCACGGTCTACTGCGGGCCAACACTCAAACGTCCATCATCTACTGGAGGCGTGGCAGCTGGTGGTGCTGACCCGACCAATCCCATGTCCAGTGCAATATCTGCTCACTTTCGGCCTTGGCTGTAGCGTTGTTGGTCTCTGGGGTGTTACTGCTTGATCGTCGGGACGACGATTCAAATGGGGGGGGGCAGATTGTGGCAGGATAATGTGTCTCATCTGCATTTAATTACGAGCTGCTGTGTAGAGTCACTGTCAGCCAATGACCTCATGGTGGCACTCCATAAAAGGGAGTGTTGGCAGTCTCCCCTCCCTCTTGCTTTGGCTGTCCTTGTCGCTTCCGGGTCCTGTTGTTCCCTCATTCTTGCTGTTACCGGTGCAGGTATGTTAGCAGTGGCTGCTAGTACTGCCCCTTTAATTATTTTTTTTGCACTCATTTGCCTGGTTGGGCTTGCTTTTAGACATCGTTATAGCCTGCGGCTCTAGAGATCGCCATCGTGCAGTACCTTTGACGCGCTCGCCTTCCTCCTCTCCCTTTCCCTCGGGGTGATCTCCCACGGGGGCCTGACTGGTAGGAGACTGATGCCGACCTGTGCTTTTCCTCTGTTCTTCCACTATTCCTCCAGACCTCACTAAAGTCAATTTTTTATTTGTAACGGGCTGTGAGGACTGGGTGTGTTGCTGAGGAGTTCCAGCGGCGTTAAGTTCCAGTCCCAGCAGCGCTAGGTTACCGTAAGCACACCATAGCTCGTTGCTGCGTGGATGCCGCTCTGCCCTGCTTCGCCACTGCTCTGCCCTGCTCAGCTTCGCTAGTTTTCGCTGTCTTGACTGTGTCCTCTTGCCTGTGTTGCTGGCCTCGCTTCGCTTTCACCTGGCTTTATTTGTCCATGGCACCTATCCTGACTCGGAGTCGGCAGCTCCGTTTTCAACTTGGCCTGCTGCAGCTACAAGGCTCTCAGGTGCTCTGTGCAGTCGAGCTACGGCTGCGAACCCAGCTCGGGACTAGAGTCTGTCGCTGTCGGAGCGCAAGGATAAAAACTTAGCAGCTGAAGCGTCACAGCGGACTGGACCAGTTATATTGTGGGCGTAGAACTGACTTTCTCCCAGCTTGTTTTTTAAACATGGTCTTAATGACTGACTGAGATCAGTGGGGTTTTTTGGGGTTGTAATTACTTTTTGTTTGTTCTTTTCTTTTCGGGTTTTTCATTTCATTTTTGTTTGAATTGGTTTCTGTGAGTTAGCTTAAATAATTTCTCGTTGCTTTATTCCTTTATTTTTCTAAGTACTTAATTTTCCTTGTGTTTGATACATTGTTTTTTTTTGTGTAACTGAATATTGGTTTGGGTTGAATTATTGAGTTATTTTGTTGTATTTTGGTTACCCTTTGGTGTGCGTGACCCACTAATTCCCTTTTTGTTTCCACCTTTTCAGTTGCTGAGAGCCAACGGTGGTGGTCCCTGGTGTCCTGGTGGTGGTTTCCTCTTATTGTGTGCTGTGATCTCCGAATTTGAGTTTTTCACTGAGTGTGTGGTACTGTGTGCCACAATTGATTGTTTAAAAAACCTATTTTAAAACTTGTTGAAAATAAAAGTAATTGTTTGATCTTGGAACCACGTCTCATACCCTAACTGAATAGAACGAACCTGTGTGTCTCAAACTGTTTGGGTCGATAAAACTATCTCCTTGGGCGAAATTCCCAAGGTGGTATTGTCGGCAATTACAAATTGAAGGACAGTTTTAAATTAAGTAAACTCGACCCCAAAACCGCCATCGAGTTGCCACATACAGAAGAAAGGCAGATGCACAAGTGGATTCAGCAGTCAAGTAAAATGGAGTCTTTGGAAGGCTGAGGCAGGGGATAGAGAGTGTGATGAAGAAGATCAGGAAGAAGAATGTAAAAAAGAAACAGAGCAATGAAGGGGCACATGAAACACCAGACTATGTGAAAGTGCAGTATTTTGAACTCCCTCCTCCCACACCCAGGCAACAGGAGTGGGTGTGACAGGAGCAGGGGCAAGACCAAAACAATTTATGGGGTCTTGCATGGGCATCACCATACTCAGGCAAGAGGATGAAACAGGAGGTTTTGAACCTCCAAGTGTTCCAGAACACGTCAACTCCAAGACCAAGAACTTCCTTACCATTTAGTGGTAATGAAATTGTGGAGGAACGAGGGCAGTTCAATTGTGAAATCAAATTTGTGATGCGTGGACCACCTGTTACAACAGCTGTGCAGGAAGGATCAGAATATTCCCTGCTCGCCAAAGGACCAAATTTGCAATGTTTCTTGGGCTACGATGGACTTTGACGTAACCCTTCAAAGTCCATCGTAGCCATAGTAGAAAAACAGTAGTCCATAGTAGAAAAATATAAACAGTATAAAATTAAATTAAATCCATGCAACCACATGCTGAGTTTGCCACCTCCCTCCCGCTCCTCCTGAGAGAGTCATTGTACCCCCTGATGGCACAGGGCATGAAGGAGGACTTCAGCCTCTCTGTTGAATCTGCTGCTGAAGGTGCTTCAGTGCTGGGAGAAGTGGTGTGCAGGCGGTGGCTGGTGTTGTTCATGATAGCCTTAACTTTAGACATGGTCCTGCTCTCCAGAACTGTCTCCACAGAGTCCAGGCTCAGACCGACCACTGAGCCCGCTCTGCGGATGAGTCTGTTAAGACGGTCCATATCTCTTTTCCTGGCTCCGCCACCCCAACACACAATGGCATATGACAGCACACTGGAAACTACGGACTGATAGAACATGAGAAGGAGCTTAGGACAGATGTTGAAGGAGGCCAGCCTCCTCAGGAAGTACATTCTGCTCTGCCCCTTCTTGTACACGCAGTCCATGTTGAGTGACCAGTCCAGTCTGCTGTCTAGCTGCAGTCCCAGGTACTTATGGTTTCCTTCCCCCTCCACCTTACTGCCCTCGATGATCACTAGCTGTGGAGAGGGGTGTGCCCGCCAGAAATCCAGCACCATCTCCTTTGTCTTGGAGACGTTGAGCTGGAGCTGGTTCTGTTGGCACCACTCCAGGAAGTCAGCCACCAGTGCCCTGTACTGCCCCTCATCACCCTCCCGGATACATGCCACAATCGCTGTGTCATCAGAGTACTTCTGTATGTGTCATGTATCCGAGTTGTGCTTGAAGTCCGATGTGTAGAGGATGAAGAGAATGGGGGAGAGCACGGTCCCCTGTGGCGCCCCCATGCTGCTGGTCACCATAGAAGACAAACAGTCCTCTATATGGACGTACTGGGGTCTGTCCGTTAGGTAGTCTGTGATCCAGCTCACGAGGTAGGGGTCCACAGCCATGGAGGTCAGTTTATCCTGCAGGAGCCGGGGCTGGATGGTGTTGAAGGCACTCAAAAAGTCAAAGAAGATCACCCTGACGGCACAGCCCCCGGTGTCCAGGTAGGAGAGCATGCGGTGAAGGACGTACAAGACTGCGTAGTCAACCCCAACTTTGGCCTGGAAGGCAAACTGGAGAGGGTCCATAGCACCCTGCACCTGTGGACGCATGAGCACCAGGACCAGTCGCTCTAGAGTCTTCATTATGTGGGAGGTAAGAGCGACCGGTTGGTGGTCGTTGAGCTCAGTAGGGCATCTTTTCTTGGGTACAGGGACAATGCAGGAGGTCTTCCACAGTGATGGGACCCTCCCCAGCCGCAGACTGAGGTTGAACAATCGCTGCAGGGGGTCCCCCAGTTCCGAAGCACAGGCTCAGAGGAGTCTTGGGGACACCTTATCCAGTCCAGCCGCCTTATAGGGACGGAGCCTCCTCAGCGTTGTCGTCACCAGGTCTGCAGTGATGACGATCTCGGTCGTGTTGGGAGCAGGAGGTCGTGGCGAGAATGGAAGTCCAGTGGTTGAGGTAGGGCCATTGAGCTTCGCAGTTCTTGGAGTGGGCTTGGGAGAAGTGGCAGAGGTGGAAGGAGAGGAAGCACAGGAGGAGGGAGCATCAGTGGAGGGGTCTGCAGGGCCGGGAGAGGCCTGTGATGAGCAGCCAGGAGTGGTGGGGGAGCTGAACCGATTGAAAATGCTGTTTAGTTAATTCACTCGTTCATTATTCCCTTCCACAGTGCTGCGCCCTTTCCTGTGTCCGGTGATGGTTCTCATCCCATTCCAGACCTCCCGCACCTGGTTGTACCCCAGGTGCTTCTCCAGCTTCCTCCCGTATGCCTCCTTGGCCTCCCTCAGGCAGAGTCTTACTTCCTGCTGGGCCTTCCTCATCTCCTTCCTCATCTCCTCCTTCTCAATCCCCGAAGGGGGAGTTCGTTCAGGCTACAGTAGCATTGTGTGGTAACTTCCTAGCTCAGAGCTACACACTGACAAGCTGTTGGACTCAGTTAGCATTTGGCTAACTAGTTAGAGTCCACTTCAGTCATGTGTGTGAGTGTATGTGGTTCGTGATCAGGCTACAATAGCGGTGTGTGGTAACGACCTGGGTCAGAGCTACACACTGAAAGTTCCTCACAAGCTGTGAATTCAGCTAACATTTGGCTAACTAGTTAGCAGTCGGTGTGTGTGTTTGTGTGTGTTTGTGTGTGTTTGTGTGTGTGTCTGTGTGTGTGTGTGTCCCCGCCTGAGGCTCTCCCCAGCATCACAGCGAACACATAACCAATTACACATTAATTACTAATTGAGAAAAATTGTCTGTTTTTTGGTGAATGAAAGCATCTTTAGCTCTTGTAAGTGATTGGAGAGCTTCGTGTATCCACACACACACACACACACACGCACGAAAATATAAGAAAAAAACTTGGTCTTACCGGTAAAATCCCATGTTTCATTAGTTTGTGTTAGCTTAGTTCCCTTGTTATTCACGAACCGTTGTCCAGAATGATTTTCAGAAAACAGAGTGTAATTATCTCACTGGCCGGTCTGACCATGTCTACACAATGAGCCACGAGTCTTTGTTCAGCAAAGACTGAGGAAGCAGGTCCACGCTTAGCGGCAAAAAATCAACCGTTATATCATGAGAAACAAAAGTGCAAAACACGAGATTTAGAGCGAAATATGCAGCGGTGAAGTTACTGAAAGTTACAAAAGTTGCAGACAACGGCGATCCATCCGTAATGCTGGCGCATTCGAGTGGTAAACAAACGAACGTGTGCACGCGGGGGAGGGCAGTGTTGATTGGTCAGCTCACACGAGGGAGGGACTAGGAAGGGCTCAGAGGGGGGAGCGGGGAGGAGAGACGGACCTGAGAGATACGACCCATTAAAAAAGACCGTCACAGAGCAGAGGAGGATTTATCAATATTCAGTGAAAGAAATAGAGGACCAGGGATCACTTTGAAGCAAGACATTTCAAATACAGTGTAGTTGGACATCTGGCAGCTGAATGGCATGAATTAAAAAAAGCATAATATGGGACCTTTAAGTCAGCACCACTAATCGTTGATTTCAATCTAAAACCAAAGTATATTACAGCTTGGACACCTCAATATCCACTAAAACCTGAAGCTGAAGTGGGAATTGAGGGAACTATTCAAGTTCTGTTGAAACCTGGAGTGCTGCTGGTTGAGCTGAACCCATGCAGCAACAGACCAATCTGTTTACTGCATGATTTACATGTGTTGAATGAAGAAATAGAGAATTTTCCGGCTGAGGTTCCAAATCCTCACACTTGGCTGTCAAATGTTCCACCCGATGCCAAGTGGTTCACGGTGACACACACACACACACACATACACACACACACACACACACACATCAAATATGTTAGACTACTGGGACACACAGATAGATGAAAGCAGTGTAGCATGGTCTGCTCCTCAGTAGGAGGCAGGGAACTAATTAGTGTTGCCACACACAGACACAGACACATACACGCACACGCGCCCACACACACACACACACACACACACACACACACACCTACACACACACACACACACACACACACACACACACACACACACACACACACACACACACACACACACACCCCAACATACACAAAATCCAGTTGATTAGTTGTGTGGCAGATATACAGGGTGGAATGTAACCATAAAAATTGTTTGGAATCACCTTGAACGTTACCATGGATAGAAATAAGTTTGAGGTGAGTGTAAGTGCACCAAGAATCAGAAAATGGACTACATCGAGAGAGCTTGAATGGCTGAGAGGTGTCTTGAAAACTGTCTTTAATGGTTGAAATGAATAATGTAATTGTGGCTAAATGGAAACTAGTTTGTCATCCAGTTGTGTGTTAGAAAATCAATCTTTACTGTTCGCAGCTTTTCTATGTACCTGTATTACAGTACACATGCTTTGTATATGAATCATTATAATAAGTTCACATTCAGTGAACCAGGGCTGACTTGTGTTCTAATGCTGAATAATTTGGCTTAGAGAACCATGCAACTAAATACAGTCATCAAACTTAATTTGGATAAAGATGGTCCTTGCATGATGGTTTTTCAGCTTATAAAAGTGTCACTTCATCAAAAATTAATCACTATGGGTTCAGATAACACATTAGTTTACTTTTGTGCCCTTTATGCAGAGACCATAGATCTCACATGGCTGAACAGGCTTAATTCCTGATCACTGCTATTTCCACATGTCCACCCCTCACTTGTGCTGCCACTTCCTGTCACAATCTTCAGCTGATTTGTCTTCGGCCAGCTGGTAGAAATTTAATTTGCATTTAATTTGCTATTTCCTGTATCAGTCAAGAAAGAGCAAATTAAATGCAAGTGCAGTTTGTAGACCCTTGAAATATGTTTTGTGTCTGTTATTTTGTTATAGTAATTAACATACTTTGACATTGCTGATGCAAATTAAAATGACTTGTCTTACCCAAACCTTCCATATGGTTTTTAGAAAATCAGTTCAGTCATCTATAAATTCAGTCATTGATGAGTAATATGTATAACAAACATGTTAACAAGCAAAAAAGATAAGAAAAAATAACCTAATTGGTGATGTAATTTCATTCCAACCTGCAACTGCATCCCGTGGTTTAGATTGCCTCTAAAATATTAGTTTCCTGCCATCAATCATTTTATGTATGTATGACTGTGTATCTGTGTGTGTGCATGTGTGGTGTGCATCTATGAGTATTCTCTACTTAGCTGCAAGGCAGGTTGTGTAAACAGGACATAAAATTTAGGTGGCCCTTCCTGGCCTGACATCTGCTCTGCTAAAGATCAGTGGTTTTGGTCACCTAATTCTCATAAAAACACTTTGAAAAGAACGATTTTGAAAAGAAATAGGGGGTGCCTTTTCTTCCACTTCAGTTTTGATGACAGCAGCTTAAGCAGAGAATTAAATTGCTTATTTACGCATATTATATACAGCATGTACCAGGTTTTTTTGGTGCATCTGGAGACATTCCCAGGCAAGATGAGGTATGATATTTGTTGTGCACAAAAAGTTCTGTCATCTCAATTTACATGCCTATTAAGATCTAAAATGAGGCTTGCTTATAAGATGCTGGATTCCATCTCAATTTTCATTATTCTGTGATTTAATCCGGTGTGTGTGTGTGTGTGTGTGTGTGTGTGTGTGTGTGTGTGTGTGTGTGTGTGTGTGTGTGTGTGTGTGTGTGTGTGTGTGTGTTTGCCAGGGGCATGTATGATTATGTGTCTCATAAGTTTTAATTAATGAGGTTAAAAGTCTGAACAGACATCATTTAAGTGTATCACTCCCAGATCTTCACACAATGCTGAGGTTAAAGGGCCGGTAAAATTAATTTTAAGTGACATATATGTTATTCGTCATTATGAAAAATTGAAGAAAAAATTAATTTTTTATGTGTAGCATCATCCCTTTGGTCAGAAAACCTTAAAATCAGCCGCAGAAGCTTCCACATCCAAAGGTCACGTGGGCGTCATACGTCATTGGTGACAAACTTAGCTTGGCAGCCATAGAAGACAATATGATCAACGACACGATTAACTTGATAAATATCACGGTTTCCCTGCGAGGTGAACGGTTGTGTCAACACAACAGCAAGAAAAAACAAAGACAAGGACCTATTCTTCTTTAGAATACCTTCTGGGAAGCTAGGAAGGAGATGGAGAGCACGGATAAACCAGGTCTATTTGTCCAAGGATCCGTCATGAGCACTTTACCTCGGACGATTTCCGATTTGAAGGTAAGATCATTTTCATACAACCCATAGTATTTATTCTGAATTCCCAAGGTTTAGAGGATAATTAATTACTGTCTGGAGCTACTGAAGGTATTGTATAAATGTTTTTATGACCAGATTATCACACGATTATGGCACTCGCGAAAAGTAAACAAGATCAAAAGTGATAGACAGGTCATTTTACTGAGAAGATCTGTGACACTGAAATAAAACATACAAAAACAGCATGTTAGGTCCTGATCCTTATACATTCGTAAATACAAGACATTATTTAATTTAATTTAATACTTATTTATTTAATTTAATAATTAATTTTATTTAATTTTATTTTATTTAATACTTACTTTAATTTAATTTAATTTAATTTAATAATTTAATATAATCCCCGAAGGGAAATGAAAAACGCACAATCTAGTTTTTGTTAGTCAATCAATCACACGCATGCATATTAGTGTGTACAGGCCCCTGTAATACACACAACCACACACAAAGGGACCTGTAGGCATGCAAGGGAGGTAGAGTGGCAGGCAGCTCCTTCTTGGTGCGCCTCAAATGAGCAATTTTGTGAAGGGGACAGCACCTTGCTCAAGGGTGCCTCGGCAGTGCTCCGGAGGTGAGCTTGACACCTCCAACTGTCAGCTCACCTCCGGGTATTTTTTTTTAAATTTTTCTATTTTTTGGGGGCGGGAGCGGGAATCGGACTGCTGATCTTGAATCATAGGACGACCCACTCTACCGCCCGCTTTACCACTGAGCCACTACCGCCCTGTTTATATTAATATAAACTAGAGTTGTTATTAATTCCACATAATCCAGCAGTAACGAATGGTGGCTAGCTCAATGCTCACATAATATGAAAAATCCCATTGACGGGCTAGCGCGTTAGTATCAGTAACTTTTCCATACACACAGTAAACCAAAACAGGACATTATAACTAGTTGGATATCTCTGTCAGAATGTGATTCAGATGAAGACACCTAGGATGAGTCACTAGATGTCCAAACTCTCATCCTCCTTGTACTTCAGGTGGTAATTATATGGAATAATTACACCCCCAGGTGGGTTCGCTGGGAACTTGTCTTCAGTTTCCGATGATGACATTATTTTTGGTGATATTCGAATAAATTATTGCGAAAATGCCGGCTCTTTACCTTGTCGCTAGCTTTATCTGCATTGATATGGATTCACCTCGTGGTCTACGGTTGCGTCACTTCCGCTGTCATGGTGTGGTCCATAACTTACGATAAATTTAATCTTTGCAAATAAAAAAAATTAAAATGCCACCAAGCCTTTTTTTCAACTTATGCACTTCAAATACAGACCCCATTCATTTTAACTTTACTGTCCCTTTAATCTCTATGTTGACTGACATCAAGTTGGGAAAGCTGAAAGACTGTTTTCACCAACTATAATATCTGGAACTCCACTCCAGCTGTTAAGAACTGGAGGAAACTGTTTCTGCATAGATTCTCCATATTTGTCAATACCATTTTAATTATTGGCAGGATGTGGCTGTCTTGCTTGGTAGTGCTTAGATGATTAATCATTATTGAGTGTTCGTTGCCCATTTGGTATCCTGTTGCACTAAGCCTCCTTAGTTACCAGTAATTTCACGCTTCAACTTGATAGCGAACACTACCACGAAATCGGTAACTTCTTAACACCAACACTCCAACAGTTCCAAAGCACAAGAAAATGAAAAGTTACTGCAAGTTTAACACCTCTGGAATACCACTAAATTCAAGCAGACGGTGGTGCATACATGTGCATGTGATACGTGTGAACCAAGCTAGGGGGAGCATGGAAGGTGTTGACAGAGGGAGCTCATTAACATATAATAGACAGCCCCTTCAAACGAGGCCATCCGATTGAAGTAGATTAGAACTATCGTCAGTGAAAGATATTGAGGACGATGGATTATTTTGGGGCAAGACATTTCAAATACTGTGTAGTTGGACATCTGGTAACTGAATGACAATTTTAAAAAAAGCATTATGTAACCTTTATATCAGTTGCAGACTTCAATATTCATGTGGATGACACTAATGCATTTATTAGGGATGAGCGAGTACACCACTATCTGTATGTGTATCTGTTCTCGGAATGGAAGGGACTTAAACCAGAAGTGGGTGTAGTTTGACTGGAAATGGGTGGGTACATTATTTTAAGTCTGAAATTGATATGGGTTGATCAGAAGTTGTTACACTTGTTATTTTAAAACTATTTACAGAACTGCCTAAAAATTGAAATTCAAATAAATGTTTTTGCTCACAAAATTAAGACAATTATTTACAGAACTTTTTTTTTAAACTCAGAACATTAATATTCCTAAATGTAAGAATGAATATTTACAGAACAGCCTCAGAATTGAGATTCAATGTTTTTGATTACAACAGCAGAGGAAGTATTTACAAAACAAGTTTTTTTTATGAACTCAGAATATGAAGAGCATTAATGAATGTTCTTCTTCTTCTCCTTTCGACTTTTCCTTTCAGGGTTCGCCACAGCAAATCAGTTGCCTCCATCTAACCCTTTCCTCTGCATCCTCTTCCCTCACACCAACTACCTTCATGTCCTCCTTCACTATATCCATAAACCTCCTCTTTGGTCTTCTTCTAGGCCTCCTAGATCACAATCTCGATCGTGATCTAGGAGGGAATAAACCGGGGAACTTGTGTCCCTTGTTTTTTAATCTTATTTTTTAGTGCAGGAACTAAATTTGTTTTTCATAGAGTCCACTGTATTACAAACAAATTTGTCAATTTGAGGTGGACTTACATTGATTGAGTTTAGAAAATAATATGCTGTGTACTTCAAATGAAGGATTAAATTGACCTGATTAAAAAAAAATTAACAGATTGGGAATCATAGAAAACGGTATTGTCTTACAATATTGACTGTAAGACAGTGGTGAAGTTTGCTGTAGGTGTGACAGAGGAGTTCAAGGTGGAGGTGGGACTGCATCAGGGATCAGCTCTGAGCCCCTTTTTGTTCGCTATGGTGATGGACAGGCTGACAGACGAGGTTAGACAGGAATCTCCATGGACCATGATGTTTGCAGATGACATTGTGATCTGTAGTGAGAGCAGGGAACAGGTGGAGGAGAAGCTAGAGAGGTGGAGGTTTGTCCTGGAAAGGAGAGGGATGAAGGTTAGCCGCAGTAAGACAGAATACATGTGTGTGAATGAGAGGGACCCAAGTGGAAGAGTGAGGTTACAGGGAGAAGAGATCAAGAAGGTAGAGGATTTTAAGTACTTAGGGTCAACAGTCCAGAGCAATGGAGAGTGGGGAAAAGAGGTGAAGAAACGTGTCCAGGCAGGATGGAACGGGTGTCAGGTGTGATGTGTGATAGAAGAGTTTCAGCTAAAATGAAACAAAAGGTGTACAAAATTGTGGTGAGACCAGCGATGTTGTTTGGTCTAGAGACAGTATCACTGAGGAAAAGACAGGAGGCAGAGCTATCCTAAATCACCCTAACCTGCTGCACGTCCATCCCATCTCTATCTCTCTGTCTTGCCAACCTGTATAGATCAGTCTCTCCCTCCTCACTGTCCAACCTAGCATACAAGTCATCATAAGCTTCTTGTTTGGCCTTTGCTACCTCTACCTTCACCTTACGCTGCATCTCCCTGTACTCCTGTCTACTCTCCTCAGTCCTCTCAGTGTCCCACTTCTTCTTAGCTAACCTCTTTCTCTGTATACACTCCTGTACCTCCTCATTCCACCACCAAGTCTCCTTATCTACTTTCCTTCCAGTTGACACACCAAGTACTCTCCTACCTGTCTCCCTGATCACATTAGCTGCAGTTGTCCAGTCATCTGGAAGCACCTCCTGACCACCCAGAGCCTGTCTTAACCCCCTCCTAAAAGTCATGCAACACTCTTCCTTTTTCAGCTTCCACCATTTCGTCTTCTGCTCTGCCTTTTCGTTCTTCATATTCCTCACCACCTGAGTCATCCTACACACCACCATCCTATGCTGTTTGGCTACACTCTCGCCTACCACCACTTTGCATTCACTGATCTCCTTCAGGTTACACAGTCTACAAAAGATGTATGCTCTCTTCTGTGTGCTCTTACCACCACTCCTCTAGGTCACCCTATGTTCCTGCCTCTTCTGGAAGAAAGTATTCACTAAAACCATTTCCATCCTTTTTGCAAAGTCAACCACCATCTGTCCTTCTGCGTTCCTCTCCTGGATACCAAACCTGCCCATCACCTCCTCATCACCTCTTTTACCTGCACCAACATGTCCATTGAAGTCTGCACCAATGACGACTCTCACTTCTAGGTATGCTCTGCATCACTTCATCAAAGTCCAACCAGAATTTCTCATTGTCCTCCAGCTCACATCCTACCTGTGGAGCATACCCACTAACAACATTGAACATCACACCTTCGATTTCTAGCTTCAGACTCATCACTCTATCCGACACTCTTTTTACCTCCAGGACATTCCTAACAAACTCCTCCTTCAAGATAACTCCTACTCCATTTCTCTTCCCATCTACACCATGATAGAACAACTTGAACCCTGCTCCTAAACTTCTAGCCTTGCTACCTTTCCACCTGGTCTCCTGGACACACAGTATGTCTACCTTCCTCCTCTGCATCATGTCAACCAACTCTCTACTTTTTCCTGTCATACTTCCAACATTCAACGTCCCTACTCTTAGTCCTATACTCTTGACGTTCCTCTTCTCTTTCTTCGTGCAACGCACTTTCCTCCTCTCCTTCCTCAACCAACAGTAATCCAATTTCCACCGGCACCCTGTATGTCAACAGCGCCGATGGCGGTCATTGTTAACCCGGGCCTCGACCGATCCGGTATGGAAGTCATAGGTTTGATTCACATCTTTGATTTGGCAAAAGTTTTACGACGGATGCCTTTCCTGACGCAACCCTCAGGGACCGGCACAATAAGACACTGGCTTGTGCCCTCTTGCGACTACATTTTCCCCTTTTTTTTTTCCTTTTTTCCTCTTCCATACTGGTTAAGAGTTTTTTCGCATCGGCCCTGACTACTGTATTGATCTCCGCTATTGGTCTTCTGTATCTTCAAAAGTCATTTCACGCAACAGGTCACCAATTTACTGTTTCCTGATGCATTTACAAATTGATTATAAAATCATGCTTCTGACCATCAAATAGCGCCAGATCATAACAAAAGTTATCACAAGGCATTCTGTGTAAGCAGGGAAAGACCTGCTCTGGCACAACCACATTGTCCCACATGAGCAAGCACTTTTGCAATGGATGCAGGTAAATTATCTTCTCTTTAATGATCCTATAGGAAGAAGCCAAAGATCCAGCTGCTCCAGTTTCAGCTCATGTGATGTGAGAGGGGTTGCGGTGGGAGGTATGCGGCAGGGACCCTTAGCAATGGCAGAAGCATATGATAGTCATCATAGAAAAGAGGGCACTGGAGAGGGATTGTTGTTGGAACCACGTGGTCAAACCTGTTGAAGAAATGGTTCAATTCATTTGTCTATGTTAGTAGGAGTGTTGTTTTTCTGCTCGTAGCCTGTCATTGTCCTCATCCCAATCCACACTACCCTCACACTCTTTTGTTGTACCAGCCTATCCACACCCATCCTGTAGTCCTCCTTGACCACCTTCAACAGGTGTCGAAGATACTTTGGCATGCCCTTAGCTTAACTCTATCCCCTTTCTGATGGTAATTTTTATCTGGGTGAGGAGAACGTTTAACACTCTTTGGGTAGAAATGTGCAGTTTTGGTAGGACCAACACTTTCCCTGCAGAATCTCATGTAGTCTGCACTACACTGTTTTGCACTTTCCATGTCTTCCTCATGCAACCCTGTAGCATACTTCAGCCTCTCACAGTCTCAGTAGAATCAGGAGTCCTGTTCCTGTAGGTATTGTTGAGCATTCTCAGCACACAGAGGGAATACTACAGCAGGAAGTAGACCAGGCTATGGTCAAACCAACCCAGCAAGGGGAGAGGGGATGCACTGTAAGCATCCACAGCGGCAACAGTGTTACTCACTGCGACACCATGCCACCCTCCAGCAGGTTGGTGTTCCTCATAATTCTAGGGTACTCCACACTACCCTAGAATTGAGAAAGTGTGACGTGACAGAAGTCAGCAAAAATCACATAGATTGCATCTGGGTGTTGAGTTGGTAGTTTGACAATATTGCTTCATATGCAGAAGATATGTCCACAGTGGGTGGGATGTAAACACAGCAATGACATGCAAATATTCTTTGAGCAAGTACAGTTATATGGTTTTGGCCAACGTCAAGTAAATCAATAATACATCCACATATTTCCTCCTTCACTGTGACATTAGTGGCATTGCAAAAGCTATGGCTGACAGGCTCTGTGACAAATTAAAAAGATATACTAGTAAGCTGACAAGTTTTTAAAAGACATTGTTTTGATCTATGGTAAAATTAACATGCCGTAATGAGGTTTAAATTGATCACATGGTCATGAGAAACAATTCATAAGATGTTTTAAAATGGTGTGATGGCCTCCTGCATAGCAGGGCCTGCTGCTGTGTGTGTGTGGTGGGTGTGTCTGTCTGAGTTTGTGTTTTGCAGGTAACTAGTAAGTAGGCGGAGCCCTCTAACTGGGAGCACCTGGCCAGTCTCCCAGTGAGGGTATTTAAGATCAGCTGTCTCAGACCTTCCCTCTCTCCTGATCCTGAGGACACCATGTTTGTGTTTAGCTGGCTTCAGTCTGTTTGTTAGTTTAGTTTCTTGCATACAACACTTCATTCACCATCTTCCATCTACAGACACACTGATAATACTGACTTACACACCTCATAATTTAGAAATGTTTGCTTTGCAGTTATTTTTTGTAAAATTTATTAATTTTTCCTTAAATACTGTGTATCTCCACTTTTTGTCATGGGTCACGAGCGGGGTCGTGTCCATGGGTTAACAACATTAAAAATTCACGGTATGTTTACAAAAGGTTAAAAATGTAAAATTAACAAGTCGTTAATTCATTTTTCATTTCATTTTCCATTGTTCAGATTTAACATTATTAACAGTGATTGACAATGTGGTCTTGATATGTTCATCTGAGATCAATTTTTCAGGTCTCCACCTGCATGCCAAGGCGATTTGCGGTATTTTCTGCATAGTAGTAAAACTTGTTACTGATGGAAAACCACTGATTAGAAAAAGAAATGCACTTTACTAATCCCCTAGGGAAAATTACTTTTCCACTCATGGTTGTATATAGTTGTGTACAGGACCCTGAAACAATAACACACACCCACACAGGGCCTGTAGGCATGCCATATACAGTATACGTATACAGTGGGAGATACAGCAGTTGGCAGCTCTGTTCTACATACATTATAACATTGATTCTTTATTTTGATCCTTTACTTATGTTCCTAAACACCAATTATCTGAAGTTTAGAAAAATAACTCATAAAAATCAAAACCACAACCCTATATATACCAAAAAACAAAAAAGTGAAACATTGTGATTTCCTAAAAGGGTCGACAATTATTGTAAGGTTGGGACTGGACTGTGAGGAGGGTAACCTTTTTCACATTTTTCCAGTTTGTAACATTCATGGATAGGATATAAAGGCAGAACTGGCGGCTGGTCAGTATCTAACATGATAACAGGGCTGTATGACTTTATTAAAACCCCAACAGTCATTAAAAGAAAAAAGGTCATTATCTAATAGGTGATAGTTACAAAACTTCCATTTCAAAGTAAAAAATATCTCCTGAAATGTAAAAACATTTGCTCAAAATTCCCATTTGCTCAAAATTAGCAGGACCTTTTCACTGCTGCTTTTCTTCTTCGAAATTTTTTCAGTTTTGCAAAAATTCAATATATTACTGAAAATAAACAAACAGGCCATCACTGCAGTTTTGCAATTCTAATACATAATACTGGTCTCTGGACTCCGAAGAGGACATGAGTGAGAGCATGGTGTCGCTAAAATACAATTCATTATGGACAACACCGTTTATGAAACTTCCAACTGCACTGAAACTCCTTCAGCAACAGAGTGCTATTGATTCAGAATGCAATAAAACAATTCAACACAAAACAATAATTTATACTTGTTATATGCCATATAAGGATATCTTGGACAATTTGATTTTTCAAACAAATTGTTTAGTGTGTTTACTGTAAATGATCTGCCATGTCTTCATGTCATAATCACATCCAGCATTGTACATATAAGGAGCTAATTGTACTCAGTTAATGTGTATACGTAAACATCTGTAAATGTTCTATTCTATTGTATCTGTTATCCCAGTGTGTGTCGTGTATTGTTTATTGTCTGTCTACGTCTACTGTCTGTCTACTATTGTCCATCTACTTGGGGCGGCAGTGGCTCAGCGGTAGAGCTGTCTGCTCTGCAGACAGATCACCCCAGCCATCGGTGGATCGAATCCTGCTCCCGCCATGATGCCACCAGGAGTGTGAGCTGACAGTGGGTGGCAGCTCACCTCCCAGCCACTGCCAAGGCGCCCTTGAGCAAGGCGCCGTCCCCCCTACAAGCTGCTCAATTTGGGGTGCATTCAGAAGCTGCTGCCTGTCACTGACTCCCAATGTGTGTAGTTTGTTGTGTGTATTAACTGCATGCTTACAGGCCCCCTTGTGTGCAGTGTTCAGGGGGCCTGTATATACTGTTGAGACTTACACAGATTGTACAATATACATTGTAATTTCCCCTCGTGGGATTAATAAAGTTTACTTCTTCTACTACTATTCTGTTATGCTGCTGTAATTGCAGCCTATTTCCTCTTTAGTGGAGGAATAAAGCAATATTCTATTGTATTATTGTTTATTTAGGGGCTTTATGCTCCTGATAGGGTTACATGTCACACAGCATCGTTAAGTTGCACGGTATGGCACCACCGGGGCCCCTCCCTGGATGTGAGAGGCAGGTGGCCAGGCCTCTGTCCACTGTGCACGGCCAGACAGAAAGGACGATGTGGGCTCAAACTTCAGTCGACTCACTACCTGCCAAGGGAACCGTAGAGGATTGGTGCAGTGTGGACTGGGTGGCAATCGATATTGTGGGGTTTGATGACCCAATCCCCGAACTTTACTGCTAGTCTTCCGTTTCATCTGTCATCACTGTCCCTGCATTGGTAGGGCCCAGCGTACTCAGTTGTTCAACTCTGACTGGTGCTTCACTGGTCTCCTGTCCACGCCCTCATTGCTGAGGTCTGCTCGGATGATTGGTGTTACACAACTTCCGACCATAGCTCCTCTGTTGCAGCCTATTAACCGTTATTAGCCTATTAATGTCCATTTCAGGGCGGCTCATCAATGTGTGGCAGCTTGTCTTTTGTCTCGTCTTTCAATTCTTCCTACGAGAGGAACTGTGGTATTGTATGAGGAAGTCTGGAGTGGCAGAGAAGTATGCTAGAACGGTGCGGGACATGTATGAGGACTGTAAGACAGTGGTGATGTGTGCTGTAGGTGTGACAGAGGAGTTCAAGGTGGAGGTCGGACCGCATCAGGGATCAGCTCTGAGCCCCTTCCTGTTCGCTATGGTGATGGACAGGCTGACAGACGAGGTTAGACAGGAATTGCCATGGACTATGATGTTTGCAAGTGAAAAAGGACATGAAGGTAGTTGGTGTGAGAGAAGAGGATGCAGAAGACAGGGTTAGATGGAGGCAATTGATTCGCTGTGGTGACCCCTGAAGGGAAAAGCCGAAAGGAAAAGCAGAAGATTGTTAACACTGTCAACACCATGTTTTGTTATTATTGACATTATTTTAGCACCAAGAATTTCACTAATATTAAATATTTGGTTTATTTCATCATTAATACTACGGGTTATATCATGGGTTGAAATCAGAGTTTCCAATTGAGTCATACATTTTTAGAGCTTCAAAGTGCCAAGGAGGTTAGGAGTCTAGGAACTCTGTCTGCCTTTAAAAAAAACATATAAAGAAATGACATTGCAAGGTTACAGGACTAATAGAAATGTTTGCAAGGACAATTAACTTTACAGATGGTTAATTTTTAATATAATCACGATATTGTATACAGAGAGTGTAAGAACACTGGATAGGGCAGAGGCCCAGCCACCAGGCACTCACATACGAGCCCCAACCCTGGGCCTGGCTCCAGGGTGGTGCACTGGTTGCACCATACCGGGCGACGTCACAGTCCTCGATATTTTTGTCATCAAAGGGGTTTTGGTAATGCTCTTATTCTGGCCCGTCACCCAGGATCTGCTTGTCAAGGCAGACCCTAGCAGGAGCATAAAGCCCTTGACAGTTCGAGTTCAGTTCAGTTCATCCGGACACTCAAACTGCCCCAACCACAATAAGGTGGCAGTTCTCGGGGAAGACTAACAGCCCTGCTGAGCATTTTACCTTTGACTCCTTCTGTAATTCCCAAAGTCCTACTTTTATGCATTTAAACATAAGAATTGTCCTTGCAAAACTTGCTGATCTGACAGCCTATCTTCACACTTCAAATCCAGATATTCTAGTCCTCTCTGAGTCTTGGCTCAAGAAGTCCATTACTAACCCCTGTTTCCATTCCTGAGTATAATATGTTCCACCAAGAGAGGCTCTTAAGGTGGCGGGGTGGTTATTAATTATAAGAATAATCTGCAGTGTTCAGTTATTAGCTCTAAATCAGTCCCCAAGCAGCTGAAGTTGACTATTTTAAAATGTCAAAGGACTTCTCCCTCACTGTTGCTCCTGATACAGAAAACCTGCTCCTGCCTCTGCACTCTCCGCTCTGAATGAGCTGATTGCCCAACACACCTCCTCTGAGTTTATCATGTTATGGGACTTAAATTCGGACATGTCTGACCCCCTTATTATTGATGCAAACTGACTATGTAGACCATAATTTTTTGCTAGACAGACTTGGAGATGTGGGTCTGTCTAAGAGCTGAACTAGCACAAGAATCTATTTGGGCCCAGCTTTATTCATTATTTGTGTCAATGATATTGTCCAAGCTGTGGGAAATACTGGTATCCACCTTTATGTAGATGACACAATTCTATACATGTCTATTTCATATCTAAACGCTATATTTTCCTCACTCCAAATCAGTTTCAATAGCATTAAGCAGGCCTTCTCCAATCTGGATTTGCTACTAAACACAAATAAAACAAGTGCATGATCCTCAATAGAACCCCACAACAAGACCACTGTGCTTTACCCATCAATTCTCTTTTCACTCACCAAATACAGTTAGACATGCACATATGTTGTATACAGGCCGCTGAACAAACACACTACGGGCCTGTGGGCATGCAAGGGTCACGTGTGAAGGGTCACGTGAGTGATTATGAGTGATTGTGCCCCAAATGAGCAGCTTGTGGAGGGGACGGTGCCTTGCTCAAGGGCACCTCAGCAGTGGCTGGGAGGTGAGCTGGGAGGTGACAATGGAGCAAAAGAAATCCATTCAGTAGTTGCATGAAGCAGTAGCTGAGGGCCAAAGAAGTAATGTCCTCTTCGTGTGGGTCACCTTACAGCACATCTACTAGGAAGATGATCTGCACACATAAATTGGCAGGAGGGAGATGGTGATCAACTTTAAGGCCCTCAACCAATGCACTGTGGCTAATAGAGCCAGTTTGAGAATCCGTCTAATCACATTGGAGACGTGTGGACTCATTGACAAACGATATGGATGCACAAATTTTTGCTTAAATCGTGTATGATTGTTTGACATACAAATCCTCAGTATTACTTGAATTTGTTCTTACTCTGCAAACAAATTTAGAACTTCATCATTCCGCAGTTGGTGACAAACAACTTCTGTGTCGGGAGATGAGGATGTGGTCCAGCGCTTTCCTGGTTCTGCCATCTGGGATGCACCATGTCCAGTGATGAATTAGTTTCCGGGGAAACCAGGTGTCAGCGACGCAGAGGTTGTTGTAGTGCCAGAGAAGGAGAAGGCAGTGACCATTGTCGTTTGTAAGCCTGTCAGCAAAAGTTGTGCTGACAGGTGAGCCTGTGGACCGATCATTGCTGGATAGAGTGGCATTGGCATCATTGAGAATAATGGTGATGTCGTGTGGTGGGGCTTTGCCAAAAGCCTGATGGAGTTGGTCAAAGAAGGCATTCTTCACGTCCTCATCAGCAACATTGGTGGGACCATAGGCAACAATGACTGTCATCTTGCTGTGTTGTAGTTGGACATCTAGCAGATGAATGACATGAATTAAAAAAGCACAATATGAGACCTTTAAAAAATATATTGTGCTGTTCTATGATCCTACCAATTACTGCTTTCAAATAACCACCTTGCTGTCACCGCACAGCAAGGTGGTTCCAGGTTTGAGTCTCGCTCTGTGCGGAGTTTGCATGTTCTCCCCGTGTCTGTGTGGGTTTTCTCCAGGTTCTCTGGCTTCCTCCCACCTCCAAAAACATGCGCTTCAGGTTAATTGGCTGTCCCAAATTGCTCGTAGTGTGTGAATGTGAGCGTGCATGGTTGTCTTTGTGTGGCTCCGCAGCACAATGGCGTCGCACCCGGAGTTTGCCCCGCCTCATGCCCTAAGACAGCTCGGATAGGCTCCAGCTCCCCGTGACCTGCTACAGCGGATAAAGCGGTTCAAAAGATGAATGAATGAATGAATATAAAATACAAAAATCTATGGCACACCGACAAAACAATACTTCCTTCAAAGAGACATCATGTCTTGTAAATCAAATGAAAAACTGAATTTGAAACTGAAAGTATGTTACTGCTCTGTGATGCTCACTTGTCTGAGGCTGATATTTGATGATGTCTCATCTTTTGTACAAGTTCATCAATGTTCGGTGTCAGACTGTGAGTTTAGTAAATCCTCAGTATTGAGTGAAAGTGTTTATCAGTCAGATGTCTCCTGTATGATGTTTTGTTCAGCTTGATCAGAGAGAACAGTTGTTCACTCAGGTATGTGCTGCAACACCTAAAGAGCATCCGAGCAGCTTGGATGCGAGCAGCTTTGATGCGGCATTGCGTCGGGGATAAAACGTGCAAACTCAGCAGAAGACACACAGGTTTACTTTTTACCTCTCTGAACATATACTCTGACTCCCATTTGGCTTGAAACCCCCCACTCTCAGCGTCCACTTACCTTTTAGCTATTTTTGAGGAGGGGAGTAGCTAAATTCGCTCTGACTGCTGATAAACAATGAAACCAAACCCCACTTGCTGTGCTGCAATTACTTCCGCTACCGTTGCATTGAGGGAAATGTGGTGTTGGTGTGTGCAAAACACCAGAGGGCGGATGTGGCCTGCTGGCCAGTTCTAATAGTAATTAAAAATCATCATCCCAGGGCCCATAAATAATTTCTCACGGGCGAGATCTGGCTCTCGGGCCTTTTAGTTTGATATATGTACTGTAGACGGTTGGTCAGGTAAAATCCAGTCTGTGAGGTGATGATCCAATCAGTTGTGCACCATCTTGTCCCTCAGAAGTGTCGGTTGTATCATTTGAAAGCACTGGAGAAATCAAAGGACATGATCCTCACAGTGTTCCCAGGTTTCTCCGGATGAGAGGGGGTCCGTTGTTAGAGAAAGACGACAGTGTCGTCCACTTACCAGTCTGGTAAGCAAACTGGAGTGGATCGAGCGACAGGATCACTACAGGGCGGAGACGACAAAGGACCAGCCGCTCCAGGGTTTTCTTTAGGTGGGATGTTAGTGCCACCGGCCTGTAGCTGTTGAGGTCCTTGGGGTGCGGAGTATTGAGCACACGCAGGACATTTTCCACAGCTGTGGCCCCCTCCTCAGCTTGAGACTCAGTTTGAACATGTGTGCAGCGATCCCACTCAAGTGGTCTGTGCAGGATTTCAAGAACCTGGAGCAGATGCCATTTGGACCCGCATCCTTGTCTGGATGTCTGGATCAATGCAATTTTTTTATCCTCAAGGTTTTTTAAAACCTTGAGGATTTTAAACTTGTATATTCACACATTGACATACCCAGGTATTACTTCCCACATGTATCACAGAGATCACATCACAAAAATGAACAACCAAAAAATAAAAGACATTTCTCTATTCATATTTTTTCATTTATATTGATCAAGGTCCTTGATTTCACTGACAGCACTGACTTTAACCTTCTCTGGTGTACCATTGAGTCTTATGAATACCTTACAGTTTCTTTCCCAGGTGTCTTTCTTGTCAAGGTGTCTTTTCCTTCCTCAGGAGTCTTGCCTGCCATGCAATTTCAGCATTTTGTGAGATGCTCATTCACATACACTCCTGTTCCATTCAGTTTCTTTGCGAGCTTTAGCACTTCAACCTTGTTTTCTGTTCACACATTTGACTACAATGGTTGGCCTCTTGTTCTGTTTTTGTGGGATAGTACAACAAACAGCTACATTTTATCTAGGGGGATGCCTTTACCGTTGAAAGAAAAATATGACTTCCTGTTCAAGTAGAAGTTTTTCACCTGGTAGTGCATCCTCTCCCTCCTTGTTGCCTTCTATAATCCGTGCATAGGAGCAGTGGTTTGTCTTCAGCCCACATATCACAAAAGGGTCCGTCTCATGAAGCAGGGTTAACAAACCCTAGGTAAATCCTGTGACTCTGGGTTGACTTACCCTTAGCCTGTAAACCCTGGGTTATTGATTTCACAAGGGCTGCTCAGAGTTAGTTTATCAACCCAGGGTGTTCACCTGCAGTTTAGCAGGTGCGACACAACTGTAAAAAGCCATTAGTGGAGTGGAGCCCCAATTCATCTCGATGATGATCGACAAGAAGTGCTCCGCATACTTGTAATCTACATATAAATGAAAACTTTGAGTACATTTTCGGAAGAAAGAGGAACAGTGCTGTGACTGCAAAGAAGAGGGAGATGACATGGGAGCTCATATATAGTTTTAATGTAGTCCATTACAATCACCGTAAAATTGACAGCGGGGAAAAACTCCCTCATTGAGGAAAAAACTCCAGGCAGGACCCGGACTCTTTTGGGCGACCGTCCGCCTTGACCGGTTGGGTGGAAAAGAAATACAATGAAGAAAAGGACAGTGTAAGAGAAAGAGAGACAAAGAGAATGGCAGATAGGCCAGATAGAGTCAGTGTCTTTATGGTTATGATTTGGAGATTTAATGATGATGACTATTACTAACAAATCCTTTTCCCAGTTGTGAGAGGCTTGCTAGCTTCGGAGTTGCCAGTGTTACTACCTGGCTCAAGGTCGGCAACAAAAGGGAGGCCACTCACAGATATAACAGTCAAAGTTAGTTTCATTTAACAAAAACAAATGAGCAAAAGCAAGTTACTGATGGTATGTATATTTATGAAGGGTATCAAGCTGGGGGAGAGAATGTGACCAAAAGGGCGGTCCTTAAGAAGCCCTGCAGGCCCAACCCAGAATGGCAGGCACTAACAGGCACTTCCTCCCAGCTCCGCCTACCAGCAAACTCCTAGTAGCTGCAAGAAATCAGACCGGTGAGAGACAGGCAAGCAGACTGCACCAGGTTGTGACACCAGACCTGTCTTAAGGTCTTAAGGATGTCCAGCTTTTCTAGAAAAGTCCGTCTTAAAAATGGCTTTGAAAGTAAATCTGCAACCAAATCCATTTTTCTCCTCCTTCAGCCATTGTGGGTTGACAAAAACTGCTGTTAAATCAACACGACAATAAATTTGCTTGTGCAGCTCGCTACAGATTCAGTTTTCTAGCTCTGGCTAGTACACGCTCTCACTATCCAATCAGAAGGTGTGAAAACACTGACGTTGAGTACGCTTTCTAGAAAGCGTTGGTGGCGCCATCTTTAAATCTGATTGGTTAAAGCAACAGCTGTATAGACACATATTTTATGCTCTCCGCCCTCTGAAATGGATTGTGAAGGCGTCCAGGTAGATTTCTGACCTGGAAACAAGTAATGGCTGAAATGTGATTGGTCAGTCAGTCATTATCTTAACCCGCTTAATCAGCTGATGCGGGTCGCGGGGGAGCCGGTGCCTATCCCGGCATTCTCAGGGCGTGAGGCGGGGGACACTCCGGGCACGGTGCCAGTGTACCGCGGAGCCACACAGAGACAAACAACCACTCACACACACATTCACTCCTACGGTCAATTTGGGACCGGCCAATCAACCTAAAGCACATGCTTTTGGAGGTGGGAGGAAGCCGGAGAGGCAACAGCACTACCCACTGCGCCACCGTGCCGCCATGTGATTGGTTAAAAGCTTAAATATGAAAGCACACGTCCCCGGGGCCTCCTCCCGGTAGGACGTGCCCGGAACACCTCACCAGGGAGGCGTCCAGGAGGCATCCTAACCAGATGGCCGAGCCACCTCATCTGGCTCCTCTCGATGCGGAGGAGCAGCGGCTCGACTCTGAGTCCCTCCCGGATGACCGAACTTCTCACCCTATCTCTAAGGGAGAGCCCGGACACCCTGCGGAGGAAACTCATTTCAGTCTCTTGTATCCGGGATCTTGTTCTTTCGGTCACGACCCACAGCTTGTGACCATAGGTGAGGGCAGGAACGTAGATTGACCGGTAAATCGAGAGCTTTGCCTTTCGGCTCAGCTCCTTCTTCACCACGACGGATCGATACAGAATCCGCATCACTGCAGACGCTGCACCGATCCGCCTGTCGATCTCCCGTTCCAGCGTACCCTCACTCGTGAACGAGACCCCAAGATACTTGAACTCCTCCACTTGGGGCAGGATCTCATCCCCAACCCGAAGAGGGCACTCCACCCTTTTCCGACTGAGGACCATGGTCTCAGATTTGGAGGTGCTGATTCTCATCCCAATCGCTTCACACTCGGCTGCGAACCGCTCCAGTGAGAGTTGGAGATCACGGCTTGATGAAGCCAACAGTACCACGTCATTTGCAAAAAGCAGAGACGCAATACTGAGGCCACCAAGCCGGACATCTCCATAAAAGTTATGAACAGAATCGGTGACAAAGGACAGCCTTGGCGGATTCCAACCCTCACTGGAAACGAATCCGACTTACTGCCGGCAATGCGGACCAAACTCTGACATCGGTCGTACAGGGAACGAACAGCCCTTATCAAGGGGTTCAGTACCCCATACTCCCGAAGCACCCCCCACAGAACCCCCCGAGAAACATGGTCGAACGCCTTCTCCAAGTCCACAAAACACATGTAGACTGGTTGGGCGAACTCCCATGCCCCCTCAAGGACCCTGTGGAGGGTGTAGAGCTGGTCCACTGTTCCACGGCCAGGACGAAAACCACACTATTAATAACTATTCATGGACAAAATATAATTAACATCAGTCTGTGATTCAGGTATTTTTTAGGCCAGCAGAGAAGGCCTTGCAGGCCCTGACGGCCCACCACTGTTATGATGTGACTTGAACTGTAATATGATTCTAGTAGATGTCTCTTACTGCTCTGCCATCTTGGATTGAAGGCAGGTGGATGGGGTCATCATCGAGGTCTTCATTTTGTAGGGCAGGGTGCTGTTTTCCAGTAATACTGAGTTCCTATGCACTATCCTCTTGCAGATTCCTACTGACGTGTGCGTAACGTTTCTATGACTAACTTGCTATCTTTTGGAGAAAAGACCATGGGAAGAATGGTTAAACGTCTCCTTTTTTCCCTATATTGGGTTTTTATGGAACTTATCCTCATCTACTTCAAGGGTTTTAGGGTAGAGAGTGTTACTCTGTCCAGATTTTGAACTCCTAATACTCAGTTTGCCAAAATAAAGTCAGCGCAGGTATACTAAAATCAGAGAAATATGATTTCTTCTGCTGTTTCCTATCAGGGAGAATTTTAACTACCTATGGAACTTATTGGGGCAGCCTGATATGATTAACTCAGTATCCTCTGACGTCTATATATGATAATAATTTAGCCGCAAGAGGGCACAAGCCAGTGTCTTATTGTGCCGGTCCCAAGCCTGAATAAATACAGAGGGTTATGTCAGGAAGGGCATCCGACGTAAAACTTTTGCCAACTCAAATATTCAAATCAAATCTATGACTTCTATACCAGATCGGTTGAGGCCCAGATTAACAACGACTGCCATCGGTGGAAATTGGACTACTGTTGGTCGAAAAAGGACAGAAGGAAAGTGTGTTCACAGGAAGAGAGACAAAAGGAACGCCAAGAGTATAGGACTGAGAGTAGGGACGTTGAATGTTGGAACTATGACAGGAAAAGGTAGAGAGTTGGTTGACATGATGCAGAAGACGAAGGTAGACATACTGTGTGTTTGGGAGACCAGGTGGAAAGGTAGCAAGTCTAGAAGTTTGGAGCAGGGTTCAAATTTTTCTATCGTGGTGTAAATAGGAAGAGAAATGGAGGAGTTATCTTGAAGGAGGAGTTTGTTAGGAATGTCCTGGAGATAAAAAGAGTGTCAGATAGAGTGATGAGTCTGAAGATAGAAATAGAAGGTGTGATATTCAATGTTGTTAGTGGGTGTGGTCCACAGGTAGGATGTGAGCTACAGGAGAAGGATAAATTCTGGTTGGATTTTGATGAAGTGATGCAGAGTATACCTAGAAATGAGAGAGTTGTCATTGGTGCACACTTCAATGGATATGTTGGTGCAGGAAACAGAGGTGATGAGGAGAGGTGACCAGGTTTGGTATCCAGGAGAGGAATGCAGAAGGACAGATGGTGGTTGACTTTGCAAAAAGGATGGAAATGGTTTTAGTGAATACTTTCTTTTGGAAGAGGCAGGAACATAGGGTGACCTATAAGAGTGGAGGTAGAGCACACAGGTAGACTGCATCTTGTGTAGATGGTGTAATCTGAAGTAGACCAGTGACTGCAAAGTAGTGGTAGGCAAGAGTGTAGCCACACAGCATAGGATGGTGGTGTGTAGGATGACTTTGGTGGTGAGGAAAATGAAGAGGGAAAAAGCAGAGCTGAGGACAAAATGGTGGAAGATGAAAAAGGAAGAGTGTTGCATGACTTTTAGGAAGGAGTTAAGACAGGCTCTGGGTGGCCAGGAGGTGCTTCCAGATGACTGGACAACTACAGCCACTATGATCAGGGAGACAGGTAGGAAAATACTTGGTGTGTCATCTGGAAGGAAAGTAGATAAGGAGACTTGATGGTGGAATGAGGAGGTACAGGAGTGTATACAGAGAAAGAGGTTGGTTAAAAAGAAATGGGACACTAAGAAGATTGAAGAGAGTACACAGGAGTGAAGGGAGATGCAGCGTGAGGGGAAAGGAGAGGTAGGAAAGGCCAAAAAGGGGGCTTATGATGACTTGTATGCTAGGTTGGACAGTGAAGAGGGACAGACTGATCTATACAGGTTGGCAAGACAGAGAGACAGAGATGGGAAGGACGTGCAGCAGGTTAGGGTGATTAAAGATACATATGGAAGTCTATTGACAGGTGCCAGTAGTGTGATGGGAAGGAAAATGAGAGAGAACAAAGACTAGAAGAGGTGGCTGTTGTGGACCAGAAAGTAGCAAAGATCAGTCAGGATGAAGTGAAGAGGGCACTGAAGAGGATGAAGAGTGGAAAGGCACTCAGTCCTGATGATATACCTGTGGAGATATGTAAGTGTGTAGGAGAGGGGGCAGTAGAGTTTCTGACTGTGTTGTTCAACAGGATGCTGGTGCCAATTTTTAAGAACAAGGGAGATGTGCAGAGTTGTGGCAACAGCAGAGGAATAAAGCTGATGAGCCATACAATGAAATTATGGGAAAGAGTAGTTGAAGCTAGACTAAGGACAGAAGTGAGCATTTGTGAGCACCAGCATGGTTTCATGCCAAAAAAGAGTACTACAGATGCAGTATTTGCTTTGAGAATGTTGATAGAGAAGAACAGAGAAAGTCAGAGGGAGATGCATTGTGTTTTTGAAGATCTGGAGAAAACTTACGACAGGGTGCCCAGAGGGGAACTGTGGTATTGTATAAGGAAGTTTGGAGTGGCAGAGAAGTATGTTAGAGCGGTGCAGGACATGTATGACGACAATAAGACAGTGGTGAAGTGTGCTGTAGGTGTGACAGAGGAGTTCAAGGTGGAGGTGGGACTGCATCAGGGATCAGCTCTGAGCCTCTTCTTGTTTGCTGTGAATCTCCATGCACTATGATGTCTGCAGTTGACATTGTGATTTGTAGTGAGGGCAGGGAACAGATGGAGAAGAAGGTAGAGGGATGGAGGTTTGTCCTGGAAAGACAGGATTGAAGGTTAGCCGCAGAAAGACAGAGTATAAATGTGTGTGAATGAGAGGGAAAGAAGTGGAAGAGAGGTCACAGGGAGAAGAGATCAAGAAGGTGGAGGATTTTAAGTATTGGGGTCAACAGTCTAAAGACCGTATCACTGAGGAAAAGACAGGAGACAGAGCTGGAACTAGCAGAGATGAAGATGCTGAGGTTCTCTTTGGGAGTGACCAGGATGGATAGGATCAGGAATGAGTACATCAGAGGGACAGCACATGTTAGAGGTTTTGGAGATGAAGTCAGAGTGGCCAGACTGTAATGGTTTGGACATGTCCAGAGGAGAGTGAATATAGTGAATATATTGGTAGAAGGATGCTGAGTTTTGAACTGCTAGGCAGGAGGCCTATAGGAAGAGCAAAGAGGAGGTTTATGGATGTAGTGAAAGAGGACATGAAGGTAGTTGGTGGGAGAGAAGAGTATGCAGAAGACAGGGTTAGATGGAGGCAACTGATTCACTGTGGCGACCCCTGAAGGGAAAAGCAGAAAGGAGGAGGAGAAGAAGAAGGCAGGTGAATAATGACAGTTCTTCAATTTCTTTTCTAGAACTGGAAGTTTAAATATTTATGTCCACCATAATTCTCTGATTATGGTGGACTGGAGCTGGAGAATATCCCATCTGGCTTGGTGCGTGAGGAGGGGAAACTCTGGCCACAATGCCAGTGCACCGCAGAACCACACAGAGAGATAGACAAACACGCACTCACTCACCCAGACCTATGGGCAAATTGGAAAGGCCAATCAACCTGAAGTGCATGTTTTTGGAGGTGGGAGGAAGCTGGAGAACCTGGAGATAACCCTCGCAGACACGAGGAGAACATACAAACTCCGCACAGAGCTGGATGCGAACCCAGAATTATGTGTCGACATTGCTACCCACTGCGCCACCGTGCCGCCCTTGTGAAGAAACCATCTATAGCAAATTTGAACAATTAGGGTTCACTGCCACGGCCTCCGATATACTTTTCAGTTCACTCCCAAGAAACCCTTCACACCAAATCAAGTAAAACTGGTATCAATGCTATTGAATCACATGATGCACATTAGGCAGGCAGTACACTTGGGTCTTCGACAAATGTACAGCTTATCAAAGGACCTATTGACCTATTTCCCAGTTTTCCCAAACTGGGAAATTTAGATGTAACAGTAGCAGAGCATAATTATTACAGAAACTATACGGAAAATGTGCATTGAGGAAAAACAAGATAATAATAATAATAATAATAATAATTATTATTATTATTATTATTAATATAATAATAATAATAATAATAACAGAAAAAATATTAACAATATTAAAAGAAATAATAATAGAAATAATAACAATAATAACAATACTAAGGCCTTTAGTCAGAAATAAATAAGTGTGGCACTCTGTGGCCATTCACAGGACCTAGCCATACCAAAACATCAGACTGGTGGTGGGACTCTGTCTGATATTTCAGAGCTGTTGTACAGCACGATGGCTTGTGGCAGGAATGACTTCCTGTAGCTTTCTGTTCGACAGCGGAGCGGTAGTAGTCTATTGGAGAACGAGCTCCGCTGTCTCTCCAGTGTGTGGTGGAGGGGGTGAGCGGGGTTATCCATGATGGATAAAAGTTTGCTAAGAGTCTTCCTCTCCACCACGGCCTCCACAGTGTCCAGACTACAGCCAATCACAGAGCCAGCCTTCTTAATTAGCTTATTAAGTCTGTTGGTATCGCTGGCTCTGATGCTGCTCCTCCAGCAGACCACGGCAAAGAAAAGTACGCTGGCCACAACAGACTGGTAGAAGATCTCTAACATCTTGCTGCATACGTTGAAAGATCTCAGCTTCCTCAAGAAATAGAGTCTGCTCATCCCCTTCTTGTAGACAGCATCGACATTGGAATTCCAGTCCAGTCTGTTAGAGATCTTGACACCCAGGTACTTAAAGTTCTCCACCTCCTCTACAGCCTCTCCTAGGATGTAGATTGGTTGTGGTGTGTTCCCCTTCCTCCTGAAATCGATCACCATCTCTCTGGTCTTGCCAACATTCAGCCTCAGGTGATTGGCTCCAGCCCACTCCACAAAGTCATCCACCACAGCCCTGTACTCCCCCCCCTCCCCTCACTTATACAACCAACAACTGCCGAGTCATCCAAGAACTTTTGTAGGTGGCATGACTCGGAGTTGTACTGCAAGTCGTTCGTGTACAATGTGAAGAGGAAGGGGGATAGCACAGTCCCCTGAGGGGCTCCTATATCACTGACCACCGCATCAGACTGAACACTGCCCACTGCCCAAACTGTGGCCTATCTGTCAGGTAGTTGCCTATCCAGGAGATGGTGGAGGTGTCGACACCCATCCCCCGTAGCTTCTCACCCAGCAGCCTTGGTTGAATGGTGTTAAAAGCACTGGAGAAATCAAAGAAGGTGATTCTCACAGTGCTTCCCCCACCATCCAGATGCAAATGGGCTCTCTGCAGGAGGTAGATGACGGCATCATCAACTCCCAATTGGGGCCGATACGCAAACTGTAGGGGGTCAAGCAACTCCTTCACCTGAGGCCTCAAGCTGGCCAAGACCAGCCTCTCCAGCGCCTTCATCAGGTGAGACGTGAGGGCAACTGGTCGGTAGTCATTCAACTCCGATGGGGCCGACTTCTTATGGACAGGGACAGTTTGTCTCGGACCTCGTGCTGCACTCTTTTCAATTCCCCTCGGTCACCAGACCTGAAAGCCCTCTTCTTCTTATTTAAGAGTTCCTTCAGGTCACTTGTAACCCATGGCTTGTTGTTGGGGAAGCAGCGTACATTCGGGGTTGGCACAGTGGTGTGCTCACAGATCCTATTGTTGTCTGTGATGCAGTCCGTCAGGTTGTTGATGTCCTCCCCATGTGGCCTACATAGCACATCCCAGTCTGTGGAGTCAAAGCAGTCCTGCAGTGCCTCAGCAGCCTCCTGAGACCACTTATGGACTGTCTTGGTGCGTCAGCTGATGGGGGAATGTAGGTTCCAATTATAACAGCCGATGTGAACTCCCGAGGCAGGTAATATGGCCGCATTCCCACGGCAAGCAGCTCAATGTCCGGGCTGCAGAGACGTTCCTTCACGTGCACGTGTCCCAGATTGCACCACTTCTCACTCACATACAGTGCAATCCCTCCTCCCTTCTTCTTGACGCTACTAATAACGTCTCTGTCCGCGCGAACAACACTGAAGCCGGGTACCGCCACACTGTCATCCGGGATGTGCAGTGCAGCCATGTCTCCGTGAAACACATCACGCTACACTCACGATACTCCCTCTGGGTTTTAACCAGCGCGGCGAGCTCGTCCACCTTACTCCCCAGAGACCTCACGTTCCCCGTAATAATGGCCGGCACTGCCGAATGAAACCTCATCTTTTTCGCCTTCAGCTTTGCAGCAGCTCTGCGGCCCCGACGCCTCCTCCTCCGGGATGTCCGGCCTCACTCAGCTGCGGCACAGCTGGGCGCAGCGCGATCAGCTGGTCGCGGGTGTAAACAATGCACTCACCGGTTGCCATGGGTATCACGCGAATAAAAAAGTTGGGGATATGTCCAGAAAAAGTTTCAAAAGGATAAGAAGGTCGTCACCAATCTGGTTGGCAACGGCAGGAAGTAAAAAAAACAAAGGTGAAAGGACAAAAATGAAGGAGAAACGATACAAAAACAAAGAAACACACGGGAGCTACTGTAACAGTCGCCACTTAGCACGGCGCCATGTTGAATTGGCGCCGTGCTATTGTATCAACTGTAAATTGGTAACCATGACAACTGTCTTCAAACGCTAGCGCACATTTTGTTTTCTATGATCCAATTTAGAAGAATTATGTGAACTGAGTGAATGACAATCAATTCCAACATGCAAAACAAGGTACTGTCGTGATAACCATTCACACAATCTCAGATTATTGTCAGTATGCTGCTTCAGATAAATCAAGCAACAGAGCAATTTTGCTGTTATAATACAGGTTGTTGGTTTAGATGACAAAATAGCAGAATTTAGTTTTTGAAGGTCAGTGTGAGCATAAAAATCCATGTATTCTTTAGGTCTTACTACACTAAAGTTGTGATTAAAACAGCAAGCGTGTTTATGTACACTCATTTTTTATTGTTGAATTAATAAATGTATATCAGGAAAAACATGCAACACACAAGTCTAGGGTACCCAGATGAATTTCGAACAAACCTCCTTTATGAGGCAACAATGCTATCCACAATAAAACTGTGCTTGAAAAAGAAGTAGTACAACAAACAAAAAAACTTTGACTTCTATTACTCTGCATTTATGCCATTTAAAGCAATTATTTCGGGTAGTGTTACATATTTCAGAAGAGACAATTAAAGAAAAGAAACAAAGCAATTGTTCATTTGGTTTGTGTACATTTACATTTACAATACAACTTTTCTTTGTCATATTGCATAGTATGGGATACAGACAGCAACACATTGAGGTTAGAGTGACTTTAAATGCATTCTCCTAAACTCTCTCTCACTGATTGTCTCTCTCCCTTGTCCCTCTGTTTACATTTTCCTCAAGCAACAGAGAGGGCTTTTTAAGCCAGTGCTACATATAGAAAAGAATGACTGCATGTATGTGTGGGTAGGTGAGTGAGGGATTGTTAAATTCTGCCAGAGGGTCTGTTCACCATAAACAGTGTTTTAAAAGCTGAAAATCCCATCATTCTAAGAAGAGAAGTTGTTTAAGACAGAGAGAAAGAGATGAAGAGATGTCTGTGTAGGTTCTCAGTTATCCAGGGTATGGTTATCCAAAGCTGATTAAGTCAATCCACTGGACTGAACTGAAGAAGTCTCTTGGATGAGAAACGAAACGTCTTCAAGAACTTTCTTAACGTCCAGTGGATTGACTTAAACAGATTTGGAAGATCGAGAGATAGTTGTTAGAGACGGTTTAAGAGAAATTGAGTGGGAAAAGAAGAGTACAGGGAAGAAAATGGTTCCTTAGACAAAAATTGTGCTATTTTGTTGAATGATAAATACAAGTTGTATTTACTCTAAATACAGGTAACTGTACATCATTAGACCCAGTTCAATTTAAAACAAGTGAATCAACTTCAATTTGTATCTCATGTCATGTGTGGGGTTAGGACCCATACACAGAACACCAGTGGAGAAATTTTCAGCTCAGCAAAAAACCGAGAAACACAAGAAAAGTTGAGATGTCCAACAAACTAGAGGCGTGAGCAAGGGTAGAAAACAAACTGGCCCAGAAGTAGTGATGACCGCTTTGTTTCGGCGCTCCGATACACGCTTCAGACTCGGTGGGCGTTTCTCTCTGAACCACTGCTTCGAAGCCTGCTACAAACATGGAATAATTATGTGATTGATGACCTTTGAAACACTCAATTGCTTTGAAACACTAAGTGCTTCATTCACCAGGCTTCGGTACGCCGGCCAGTCCCAGTTATGTTACAGGAGATGAAACACCACGGTGCACTGCCTATTGTGTCAATACCTTCTGGGTTGATTAGATTAGGGATCATTCTTAATTTACAGGTGAAGTGTTTGCTTTGGTCCCAGTACCTGACATACAGTAACAACAAGTAGTCAATGATGAGGCGTTACCGAGCCAGACATGATAATGAAGGCGATGGTGCTGATGCGATGACGTCTTGGAATTCGGACTTTTATCTAACAATATAGACCTTGTTTCTTTCCAGTGGCCCTAATCCTCCTATGTAAATCACACACACGAACACATATGTATATATTTATATTAAATTTACATGCAAGAACATTGCTTTATTGAACCCGGCGAGGATCAATGAACATAAATCAATGTCTTATAATATATGGCTACAATATAACAAGAAAAGATTCACACATTCAGTTTAATTATATTCGGTTTCATTCAGAAAATGTATGCAATACAAGAAACTTCAAAGCGGGGTTTTCTGGGGTTATTGACCATTGTGTGGTTGTAGTACAGACACTGCCAAAGAGGGCACCCACTTTCTCAATGAATGGGGTGCCGAGTAATGTAACAGTTTTTGGCACAATTGTTGTGAACTGTTCGAAGCCCCATGGGGTGCCAATCGGACATCACTACAGAGAACCAAAGGAGAAGCCAGCTAGCTAAAAAGCTTATTCAGCTTGATCAGGCACAGGTATGGAGATGAAGGAACAGGTGCGGAGACAAGGCTCTGCCCACAAGTTCAGCCACGCATCCTGCCACACTCCAGCACTGCATAGCAATGTGACACAAATACCGAACCATGACATCTCAGGCCCCGTCCAGACATAGCTGGATCTTTTTGAAAATGCAACTTTTATCTTACGGTTACCTTCCGTCCAGACAACAATGCAGATATCCAGGACAAAAACAGAACTTTTCAAAAATGAGTGAGGTCCTGCGTTGTCGTGTGGACGCTGTAATCAAAACCTTTTCTATGCAGGGGCGTTTCCCTGCGACAAAAAATGCAGTGACATCTGGTGTGTGTGACCCATCTCTACATTTACAAACTGAATGGATGAAGTTAAAACTGGCTATTTTCTGTCGTGTAACAGCTCCACGTCATAGACGCGTTGATAAACATGCTTGGTAATTGAATATTTGTTTGTTTCTTCCTTTATGAGTCATTAAGTTTATATATTTATTTGTTTATTCATTCATTTATTCACGTTCCTCGCCTAAGACGCCGACGCCAGTTGTGGGTCAAACTGGGATGTGCTGCCTGCTGGTGGGAGAACTCTATGTTGGCGCCTGCCTCCAGGAGGAACGGCGTGAATTTCCACACGTCCAAGTCCTCTCTCCTGTTGTTCTCGAAATTGTCACGGAGTTGTTCTTATAAACGTGTTGATAAACGCACTTATGTGGTTACGTGTGGATGGATGTTTTTCTGAAAACGCTGTTATGTAGACGCAATTTGTTTTTAATACGGGGTGAAAGAAGTTGCGTTTTCAAAAAGATCCGGCTACGCGTGGACATGGCCTCAGAAGTATGTCAGTAATGATCTTAGGCTATGGTAGGTGTCTCTGTTTAAAGGTTTAAACCTAAACTTCTACCAAGTCTTGCTGACTTGTCAGAGGGAGGTATTTAAGCAACATAGTAATTTGACATCATGACGTGATGCCAACAAATCTTTTCAACTTAATGGGGTAGCTTTCAAGATATTGCAACAGTTTAAGTCAAACAGTGTAAAGAATGTGTCTGTTTTAACTGATTAAGCACTTTAGCTTCCACCATAGAACAGGAAATAAATTTTTGATTATTCAATACTAAAAGTAGAGGTAGGCATTGCATTGTCAATGTACAGCAATCCCTCATTACTCACGGTTAATACGTTCCAGGACCATTCGCAAAAAACAATATTCCGTGATATAGTGACGAACTATTTATTTTATTACTTACACCAATTCAAAAGTTTATGAACCCTCACATTACTGATATTAAACCACCTTCTATCTGTATTAGTTTTTCCCACACTCGTATAGATTGTTTAAAGCGCTTTTAAGTGTTTCTTTAATATATGGATGCTGTCAGCCAATAGCATGCGCGTATGGTATCGCGTGACTACGTACTAAAAATCTGTGATGTAGTGAAGCCAACCCAAGTCAAATCGATCAATCAATCAAAAAATTTTAATTACATCCAAAACCAAACAAAAAATATTTCTCAATCTGCTAAGAAGAGTGCAGAATGACATGGTTCCAAGGGGACAAGTTCAATTTATATATAACACTTTTTTGGGAGTAAAAAACGTGCTAAAGAAGTGGAAGTGAAGGTTTACTGAGGCAAACAAAAGGTTTTTGGTGTTGTTTGAAGGTTATTTCTTTATTTATTTTTATTTTATTTTTTTAGATCCAGACACGGCTTGGCACAGAAAAACTAGGGTTCAACCTTTCTGTTCAAATATTTATATGTTGTAAAACCACATCTCTTAAACTTTCTGCCTATGGAGAAGAACATAATATCACAGAATATAACAGACTGATTTCCATCTTTGTAGCACACAGTACAGACACGGTGTTTAAAATTGTCCTTCCAGCAGCAGTCTTTTCAATAAACAGCCTGACACTGATTTATTACCATAGCTCTCCTCAGTTAGTTAACTCTCTCTCTCTTTCTCTGTTTCTCTCTTTCTGAAAATGATCGACTGAGTGTGGAGCTGAGAGCATGGTGAATGTTTGTGGATCATTTTTGTTTTTTTCTGCTAACTTTTTCCATCTTTTTTTCTCTGGGTGAATGTGTGTTGAGTTTGTGTGTATATAGTGGTGTGTATGTAGTGTGTGTGTGTGTGTGTGTGGGGGGGGTGTTAGTGAAAGGTTAGTGGGGTGGTTTCGGTGTGTTTGGGGGGTAGTGTGCTAGGTGTGGCACCATGCCCATGGTGGAGGCAGCTCCAGCTGAGTTTGAGAGGCTGACTCGTCATCATGTCATCAAACGTGCCTGCCATGCGGTGCTCCATGAACGAACCGGCAGTGGGAGAAGTGATTGGGTACGGCAGCATGAACTCTGCTGCCCACATGAATGGAGCTATCATCATGTTTTTGGACAGCACAGCTAAGGTTGGCGAAGTGGTTGAAAAAGGAGTAGTTATACAGAACACATTTTCTCCTGTTCTCCCCTTCGTCAGCCCGGTTGCTAAGGTGATTATATCAAGCGCACTTCTATTCATAAAAAATGTAGTCTTAACTAAAGAGCTGTCATGGTATGGCCAGATGGTGTCATCCATAAAAATGATGTCATGGAGTGCTGTGGGGCGGAGGGACACTTGGTCCGCTCCTGCCCAACAGCAGCGGTGGATCCCCACCACTGCTGCCGGTGGGGATCTGCCGGCTGCCTTGGCGCCGGTCTCTGCTTTGGTTTCCCTGGTGGCGGAGAGCCTGCGGATCCTGAACCCGGTCATTCGGGTCCCTGAGGGTTCGGTGCAGGTTTTGGATCAGGTTTCTCCAGTGGGGATTGGCCCAGTGCTGAGTCGGGGCCCAGCTCCCCTGTCTCCGGATGCTCCGGTGGCTTCAGTCCTCATGGCCACACCCGCAAGTAGCGACTCCCCTGCGGATTCCAGCAGTGGCTGTGATGTACAAGAACAGACTGGTACCGATCAGCCAGAGACGGCTGATACCGATGAAGAGTACAATGATATAAACGAATACATGTATGACGAAATTGTTAACGACATGGAATTATTGATGACATGTCTGATGATGAAATATCAAAAATTTCTCAAAAAAAAAAAAGATTCAGAAACTGTCCAAAGCGGTGTCAAGACCAGGAGCATGGCAAAGGTGTCAGCTGGGAATGACTCCTCTCAGCTCTAGGATTCCCAGGTTGTTTACTCTCCTTTGGAAATAAAAATGTTGCTGGAGAGAACAAAAGGGTCCAGATTGCCTGAGGTTCGAGACCGCTTCTCGGACCTCGAGCTGTTCATCAAGTCAGCCAGACCTCTGACCAGGAAGTCTGGTAGGGGAACAGATGATGTGCTCACAGACCAGGAGGGCTACAGGTTAAAGAAGATGGTTTTAAGAATGAAGACACAGCTAAATTAATGAAGAAGATGACTGTTAAAATTGTCTGCTGCTGCTCTTTTTACTGTTTGGTTTTTTTAATTGTGGTCTCTCTTTCAACCACGCGTGTTTTTAAAATTGGCACTTTAAATGTGAATGGGGCCATTTTTAAATTAATGGCGCTAAGGAGAGTAGATGTAAGGTTTATACAGGACACCCACAGTACTGTAGACAACTAGAGTGACCGGAGGAGAGCATTTAATGGGAAGGTCATTTTGAGCCATAAATGTAGTTGTAGTGTAGGGGTGGGGATTCCATTCTCCAGACGGTTTTTGCCTGTTTTTAATGAGGCGGAGGAAATTATTCCAGGTGTTTTATTAAAAGTCAAAGTCCAATTTGAAAAGTTGAAGATGGTGTTTTTAAATGTCTACGCTCCCACCAATGATGTGGAACAGATGTCATTTTTAAACATTTTATTTGATACTTTTCGAACTTTTAACAGTGAGGATTTTATGTTTTTAGGGGTGATTTTAACTTTACAGTGGATCACAACCTGGACAGGAATCATCCTAAGCGTCACCCTGCCTCTTCCCACAAAATCAGACAGCGAATGGTAACCCATGAGTTGTCTAATGTCTGGAGGGTTTTTAACAGAGACCAGAGGCAGTACATTTCGAGCCACTCTAGAGCAAATGGTTTGTCTCTGGCCAGATTGGACCGTTTTTACTGTTTTAACTATCAGGTGAAGACTTTTAGAAAAATGTAGCATCCAGCATGTGGGTTTTACTGATCACTGTCTCCTCTCCTGCTCTGTTTTGAAAGCGACTGTTGGCATTTTATCTCCAGCCTTTTAAATGACCAGGTTTTCAGAAATTTATTAAGTGTTTCTGGGCTCCCAAAGATGAGAGTAAAACTGCTTTCAGCTGTATTCAGCAGTGGTGATATTTAGGAAAAACCCAAACCACACAGCTCTGTCAACAATACACTTGATGTCACTAGAGATGTAACCCGGTCTGTGGGAGACCTGGAGACCAAGATAGTAGAACTACAATCTTTATCAGAGTCTACAGGAGATCACGGGTGTTTAGATTCCCTCAAATCTAAAAAGAAATCTATAGCCAACCTGCTGGGCATTACAGCACAGGGAGCTCTGGTCAGGTCTCGGTTCCTGAACGCCTCAGCGATGGATGTTCCCTCTCTGTTTTTCTTTGGGTTGGAGCAGAAAACTGGACAACAAAAAATCATTCACTCGTTACGTACAGACTGTGCCTTTAGAGATCTCAGACTCATCTGAGATCAGGAAGTGTTCTGTTGGTTTCTACAGAGACCTGTTTCTACAGAGACCTGTACACCAGACCCAGAGGTGCACAGCGGCTTCCTTAAGGGTCTCCCTCAGGTGTGCATAAAGGACAACTGTCACCTCGGGGCAGACCTGAGACCTCAGGAGCTGACCTAGGCTCTGATGAGCCGGCAGAACTCCGGGATTAGATAGCCTCCCCATTGACTTTTACAAGTCATTTTGGTCAATCCTAGGGCCAGACCTGCATGAGGAAGACTGCTTCTGAGCTGCAGCAGAGGCAGCTGCAGAAGCAGCTGCCTCTGCTGCCTAAAAAGGGAGACCTCCAAAACCTGAAGAATTGGAGGCCGGTGTCTTTGCTGTGCATGGATTATGAAATCCTGTTCAAAGCTCTGGCATTGAGAATGAAGGAGGTAATGGCGTCCATTATCCACCCTGACCAGATTTTCTTTTTACCCAGCAGGCTCATCAGTGACAATGACACTTTAATTTGGGATGTTTTGGAATTCTCCGGCTCATTGGGTGTAGACACTGGTCTCATTTCTATAGACCAGGAAAAGGCTTTTGACCGGTACTTATGGCAGATTCTGGCTGTTTTTGGGTTCAACCCAGGCTTTATAGCTAAGATTCAAGTTCTCTACAGTGACATTGCAAGTGTTCTGAAAATAAACAGTGGTTTGAGTGCTCCGTTTAGCATTCAGAAGGGGTAAGGCATGGGTGCTTTCTCTCTGGAATGCCATTGAGCCTCTGCTCAGTAAACAGAGACAAAATCTCCAGGGTGTTCGATTCCCTGAGTGTGAGATACCCTTTAAACTATCGGTGCACGCTGACGACCTCATTGTCTTAGTAAATACTCAGAAAGATATTGACTGTTTAACTCATACTGTTAATGATTTTGGCTTAATCTCCACTGAAAAGGTAAACTCGGGGAAGAACGAGGCTGTAATGGTGGGAGAGAGACTGGAGGATCGGCTCGGGCTCCCAGGCTGTCTAGCATGGGGAAGGGAGGCCTGAGGTACCTGGGATTGTTCCTCGGTGATGAGACCTACATGAGCAGAAACTGAAACAATGTCCTTGAAAGGGTAAAAGGTCGGCTGGAAAAGTGGAAGTGGCGCCTGCCCAAAATGTCCTTAAGAGACCGAACCTTGATAACAAATAACCTGGTCTCATCTACCCCGTGGAACTGGCTGACCTGTGTCGACCCTCCAGTTTCTCTCCTGTCTCAGGTACAGAGGGTTTTAATTGATGTCTTTTGGGACAAAATGCACTGGGTTCCACAGAGTGTCCTCTTCCTTCCTAAAGAAGAGGGGGGGCAGGGTCTAGTCCACCTGGCCAGTAAGGGGGCTGCTGTCCGGCTTCAATTTATTCATCAACTTCTAACTGGACCAAAGGACAGTCTGTGGAGACCTCTGGCCCAGTGCATCCTGAAATGGTTTAACAACCTTGGGCTGGATTTTAACCTGTTTTTAATGAACACCAGTACTGTGAGCACATCATCTCTGCCTGGTTTTTATAAAAGTGTTTTTTGTTAGCAGGTTCCAGACACTAAAAAGACTGAAGCACTCGGATTCACTATCCTGGATCCTGCTAGAACCTATCCAGTGGGGGTTCATTCTGGACATTCCCAGCCGGGGAGGTGCTTCTCTGTCCAGGAGGCTGCAGGTTGCAGGAATCCTTACACTGGGACAGGTGGTGTAGCTGGCTGGACCTCAGTTTAAAGACCCGTGGACTGGCTGCTCGGATGGGACTATGATCCACCAGGATCACACAGCAACTACTGGACCACTGGAGGCAGAAACTAACAGAATAAGAGTGCCTACTTTTAAAAGGATTTCGTCTTATCCTTCGTGCTGTACTGTCTGATGTACTGTCTGTGTTGCACTGCTTGTTGCACTGCCTGTGTTGTACTGCCTGTGTTGTACTGCTTGTTGCACTGCCTGTGTTGTACTGCCTATGTTGTCCTGCCTGTGTGTCCTGCCTGTGCTGTACCGCCTACGTTGTCCTGCCTGTGTGTCTTCCCTGTGTTGTACTGCCTATGTTGTCCTGCTTGTGTTGTACTGCCTATTTTGTCCTGCCTATGTGTCCTGCCTGTGTTGTCCTGCCTGTGTTGTCCTGCCTGTGTTGTACTGTCTGTGTTGTCCCGTGTTGTACTACTGTGTTGTACTGCCTGTTGTACTGTCTGTGTTGTACTGCCTGTTGTACTGTCTACCATGGGTCAGAGAGGACTGCAATTTCATCTGTGCTGTATGTCGTGCATATATGGTACATTTGACAATAAAGCTGACTTTGACTTTGAGAAGGGGAACATCTACCCAAACAGTAAGGATTCTTTTCCTGCCCTTTTACTGGCCCCGGATTATGAAGACTGTGGTTGACCTATGCTAAAGCCCGGACCTTCTGCCTCCCTGGTGGAGGCTTCAGGGGAAACCCTCTACAGGCTGATGGTAAAAACATTAGACCGAAACAAACTGAGAGATCGGACTGATACTCCATGGAGGAGCTACTTGGGCCTAAATCCTCAAACAAGACCCTCATGGAGATCTCTCTACAAACCTCCGCTATTAAGAAAATGTGGAGACCTCCAGTGGAGGATCCTTCATGGAATCCTCCCCATGAACTCTTTTGTATCAGTCATCAACCCCTCAGTGGAGGACAGATATCCTTTTGGTGACAATCGAGAGATTGTTTATAACTGTTTTTATGAGTCTCACTGTCTTTTATCTGTTTCTCTTTTTACAAACTGTTTTTACTGCATGTGGAGAAGGTTTCAGTAGGCACGTTTTTATTTGTGGTTTTAAATACACTCGCCAACACACACAGAAAAGCCAGGTTTTAAACTTTGTTTTAGGACAGGCCAAAATGGCAGTGCATGTGAGCACAAAGAGGAAGGTGGAAGAGGACCTGAACATTTATGTAGCTGTATTGTGCAAAAAGACGCTCAGGTCCAGAATAATGGTGGATTTCTCTATATAAAGCGGCTGGTGATCTGGACTCGTTCCAGCAGGTCTGGGGGTCCAGAAAGTTCTCTGTTCTGTAGCAGATGGAAAATTTGTGTACGGTGGTTGTTTGATTGTGTGTTTGTATTTATGAAGGTCATTTATTTAAAGTGATCATTAGTCCTTTTTACTGATACAAAATGGAAAAAAGCGACTATTAGTTGTTTTTTTTTGTTTTTTGTTTTTTTTCAAAAATCAAAACTCAAAACTCTCTCTCCTTTCACTGCTTCCTAGACTGTCATAGACTCGACAATCTCTTCCGGTTTTTGGAGAGTATCTTTCTCTCATCTCTCTCTCTCTCTCTCTCTCTCGGTCTCTATGTACAGTACATCGATAGCAGTCAAAATAGGAACAGATTTGCTCTGAAAATTTAAGTTGTTTTTTTTTAAGAATATATTGTTTTAAAAAAAAAGGTTAGAGTTAATTGCAGTCTAAACATCAACCAAGAAATTTTATTTATAAAGTAATCTTAAGACCTAGGCTATCCAGATTATTTTACATGATGCATGTCTATCCTTGTCAGTGATTCTTTCTCTCGCACTGTATGCTGGGAGAGAGTGTTTAGGAAATCTGAAATGTCTTTGTGCTATTTTTATTCTTTTTCATTGTTTATTTGTTTATTTCTGGTGAATTTGGTGGATTTTAAGGAGCCATGAGTGATCTCGTTGCACAAAGGGACAACATTTGAACCAGGTTTGAGAGGCTGATACGCCAGCACACCATCAAGGTGGCAATGGTTGCCAGCGGCTCGGCAGAAGTGTGTAGTTTGGTGTTGGGAGAGAAGGTCGGGCATGGCAGCATAAAATCAGCCTCCCTATTCAACAACACAGTGGTAGCTTGTCTGCCTGTAATTGAAAAGGTGAACCAAGTGGTTGAGAGCAGTGTGACGATTCACAAGACCTTTAACTCTGTCCTCACCCTGGCTAACCTGGAATGAAAAATTATGATCTTCAATGCCTCACCGTTCATCAGCAATGGGATCCTAGAGAAAGAGTTGGTCCTAACATGCAGTGGTGAGCAATCAAGGCAAGCAAGGCTTTCTCTGCTGGCCTAACATGATAATATTTATAAGAAAATTTAATTATATTCTAATGCATTTTCCTTGGCTTGGATATTCATTTCTAGGAAGGCAGCGACATACAGACCCACATTTGAAGAGAAACTAGCATTTGTGAGACGAATTTGTTCGATCCCTAAACACGCTAACCTGTTTTACCTAACAAAGTGTTCTTGAGGAAAGAAAGGAAAGTGAATTTTTTTTATAAACCATTTCAACCGTTTTTTTGGTTATATTTATTTCGTTCATATCAAATCAATTATATTGAAATAAAATGACAGATATATTAACAATGTCAGTCAGTCATTATCCTAACCCGCTTAATCCGCTGACGCGGGTCGTGGGGGAGCCGGTGCCTATTCTGGCAGTCTCAGGGTGTGAGGCGGGGGACACTCCGGGCACGACGCCAGTGTACCGCGGAGCCACACAGAGACAAACAACCACTCACACACACATTCACTCCTACGGTCAATTTGGGACTGGCCAATAAACCTAAAGCGCATGCTTTTGGAGGTGGGAGGAAGCCGGAGAACCCGGAGAGAACCCACGCAGACACGGGGAGAGCATGCGAACTCCGCACAGAGCAGGACTCGAACCCGGTGTCAGCCATGTTGTGAGGCGACAGCGCTACCCACTGCGCCACCGTACCGCCCATATTAACAATGTAAAAATTATATTGTTCTTCAACAATATGCATATATAATGTGGCACACTTGTGCATCTGTATGATTGTAATGGAAATACACAGCATCTTATTTCATGAATGAATCGCTGAAACAAATCTATGACTACCATACTGGATCGGTCATTGACCATCGGTGCTGTTCACCTACACAGTGCCGGTGGAATTTGGACTACTGTTGGTCGAAGAAGAAGAGGAGGAAAGTGTGTTTGTAGGAAGAGAGAGAAGAGGAACGCCAAGAGTATAGGACTGAGAATAGGGACATTGAGTGTTGGAATTATGACAGGGAAAGGTAGAGTTGGTTGACATGATGCAGAGGAGGAAGGAAGGCATACTGTGTGTCCAGGACACCAGGTGAAAAGGTAGCAAGGCCAGAAGTTTAGGAGCAGGGTTCAAGCTGTTCTATCATGATGTTGATAGGAAGAGAAATGGAGTAGGAGTTATCTTGGAGGAGGAGTTTGTTAGGAATGTCCTGGAGGTAAAAAGAGTGTCAGATAGAGTGATGAGTCTGAAGCTACAAATCGAAGGTCTGATGGTCAATGTTGTTAGTGGGTATGCTTCACAGGTAGGATGTGAGCTGGAGGAGAAGGAGAAATTCTGGTTGGACTTTGATGAAGGGATACAGAGCATACCTGGAAGTGAGAGAGTCGTCATTGGTGCAGACTACAATGGACCTGTTAGTGCAGGAAACAGAGGTGATGAAAAGGTGATGGGCAGGTTTGGTATCCAGGAGAGGAATGCAGAAGGACAGATCATGATTGACTTTGCAAAAAGGATGGAAATGGCTATAGTGAATACTTTCTTCCAGAAGAGGCAGGGACATAGGACCACCTATAAGAGTGGAGGTAGAGCACACAGGTAGACTGCAGTTGGTGTAGACAGTGTAATCTGAAGGAGATCAGTGAATGCAAAGTAGTGGTAGGCGAAAGTGTAGCCTAACAGCATAGGATGGTGGTGTGTAGGATGACTCTGGTGGTGAGGAAGATGAAGAGGGCAAAGGCATAGCAGAAGACAAAATGGTGGAAGCTGAAAAAGGAAGAGTGTTGCATGACTTTTAGGAAGGAGTTAAGACAGGCTCTGGGTGGTCAGGAGGTGCTTCCAGATGACTGGACAACTAAAGCTAATGTGAGTTCTTGGTGTGGCATCTGGAAGGAAAGTAGATAAGGAGACTTGGTGGTGGAATGAGGAGGTACAGTTGTGTATACAGAGAAAGAGGTTAGCTAAGAAGAAGTGAGACAGTGAGCGGGCTGAGGAGAGTAGACAGGAATGCAGGGAGATGCAGCCTAAGGTAAGAAGAGTTTATGGACAAGGAACATGAGAGAGAAAAAAGACTAAAAGGTGGCTGTTGTGGACCACAAATTAGCAAAGATTAGTTGGGATGGAAGAGAAGTGTGCTGGTGCCCATTTTTAAGAACAAGGGAGATGAGCAGAGTTGTGGCAACTACAGAGGAATAAAGCTGATGAGACACACAACGAAGTTATGGGAAAGAGTAGCTAGACTAAGGGCAGAAGTGAACATTTGTGAGCAGCAGTATGGTTTCTTGCCAAGCAAATACTACAAATTCAGTATTTGCTTTGAGGATGTTAGTAAGGAAGTACAGAGAAGGCCAGAGGGACCTGCATTGTGTTTTTGTAGAAGAATAGAATAGAATAGAATAGAATAGAATAGAATAGAATAGAAAGCCTTTATTGTCACTATACATGGTATAATGAGATTTGGGCAACTCCTCACAGTGCCATAATGTAACAGTAGAAAGAGTAAGAATAAATACAATACAAATACAAGTATATACAATCGTTACGCTGAATACCGACTATTTACAGGTGTAAACATTGAAATACAAGAAGTGCCATGCCCAGCACGGGGTATTGCATGTTCCCAATGAGAAATTGCACAGTGTGTGTGTGTGTGTGTGTGTGTGTGTGTGTGTGTGTGTGTGTGTGTGTGTGTGTGTGTGTGTGTGGAGGTGGGGGGGGGGGTATTAGTGCGTGTTTGAGTTAAGCAGAGTAATGGCTTTCAGGAAGAGGATGTTGTGGAACCTGTTTGTTCTAGTTTTGGGGCACCTGTGTCGTCTGCCTGAGGGCAGCAGGTCAAACAGGCCTGAACCATGGTGGGATTTGTCCTTTGCTATGTTCTTGCTCTGCTGAGGCAGCGGGAGGAGTAGATCTCCGACAGGGAGGGCAGAGAGCAGCCAATGATCTTCTCAGCCGCTTTCACAACTCTCTGGAGTCTCTTCCTGTCCTCCATGGTGCAGCTGCTGTAACATACTGTGATGCAATAGGTCAGCAGGCTTTGGATGAGCAGTAGAAGGCCAGCAGCAGGGAGGGGTTCAGGTTGTATTTTTTGAGAACCCTCAGGAGGTGGAGCCGCTGCTGAGCCTCCTGAAGTCGATGATGAGTTCTTTTGTTTTGCTGGTGTTCAGAGCCAGTTTATGCTCTGAACACCAGGCAACCAACTTCCGGACCTCCTCTCTGTCTCGTCACCACCAGACATGAGACCGACCACTGTGGTGTCGTCAGCAAACTTGACTCAAGTTGCTGTCGTAGGTCAGGAGGCAGTCGTGGGTGTAGAGTCAGTACAAGAGGGGGCTCAGCACGCAGTCCTGTGGGGAGCCGGTGCTCAGTGTCCATGTGGTGGAGAGGTGGGGGCCTAGTCTCACAGTCTGGGGTCGGTTTGTCAGGAAGTCCTTTATCCAGGGGAGAATGCAGACCTATAATCCATGGACAGCATGCGGACATAGCTCTGCTGCTGCTCCAGGTACGACAGCGCTGAGTGGAGGGCTATGGCGATGGTGTCCTCAGTGGATCTGTTCGCCCAGTAGGCAAACTGGTATGCATTGAAGCCAGAGGGGAGAAAGTCCTTGATGTGCTGGAGGACTAACCTCTTGAAGCACATTGTGATTATTGGGGTGAGGGCTACAGGGCGATAGTCGTTTAATGTGGTGGCTGGCGTCTTTTTCGGTACCGGAATAATTATTGCGGATTTTAGACAGGGTGGGATGACAGCTTGAGTCAGGGAGAGGTTGAATATCTCGGTGAAGATGGGTGTGAGCTGGGAGGTACACGGTTTTAGCACCTTGCCTGGAAGTCTATCCGGGCCAGCAGCCTTCTTGGGGTTAATTGCCAGGAACACCCGTCTGACCTCATGCTCGCTGACGGTGAGTGTGTGGGAACTGGGTGGGGGAGGGGGTAGGACAGGGGCTGAGGGGTAGTGTTGTGGCTGAGGAGCACTGTTTTGACCTTCAAAGCGGGCAAAGAAGCAGTTCAGGTCCTCTGCCTGCAACGCACTCAGGTCTTCTGCTGATGTAGAAGAGCATCTTCTGAAGTTGTTGATGTCCTGGATGCCCTTCCACACCTCCCGAATGTTGTTGCTGAACAGGTGGCACTCTATTTTTGCCTTATAGTCCGCTTTGGCCTTCTTTATGCCCTCTTCAGCTCTGCTCGAGCAGACCTGTCAAGATCTCTGTCCAGATCTTGACAGCATCGCACACTCTGAGGAGCGCGCATACCTGACTGGTAATCCAGGGTTTATTGTTCGGAAGGAGATGTATGGTTTTGTCCTTGGTCACATTCCCGATGCAGAACTTGATGTAGTCCTTACCGCACCGGTTAATGTCTCCAGCTCCTGGTTCTCGAACAGGTTCCAATCTGTCTCTGAAAAACAGTCCTGCATCCTGGAGAGTGCATCGTCAGGCCAGGTTGTGATGGTCTTTGTGGTGGGCCTGGCGCTGCGTCTGAGGGGGGTGTAGGCTGGGGAGAGCAGGAGGGAGAGATGGTCTGATAGACCCAAGTGGGGGAGGGGTATGGCTCTGTATACGTGCTTTATGTTGGAATAAACACGATCCAAGGTGTTGTCCCCTCTGGTGGCATACTTGACACGTTGATGGAATTTTGGGAGTACAGTCTTCAGATTGGCCTTATTAAAGTCTCCTGCAATAATGTGGACATCATCTGGGTGAGCCCACTGGTGTGCATTAATGGTGTTAAGCAGGAGGGAGAGCGCTGTGTTTACATTGGCGTGAGGTGGGATGTACACAGCCATGATGATAATAACAGTTAGTTCTCTGGGTAAGAAGAAAGGCCGGCACCTGACAGACATGTACTCCAAGTCAGGGGAACAGTGCATGTCTATCACCATCCCATTGTTGCACCAGTCATTATGCACAAACATACAGAGCCCCCCTCCTCTGCTCTTACCGGAGTCTTTTGTGGAGAAAGCTTATGACAGGGTGCCCACAGAAGAACTGTGGTATTGTATGAGGAAATCTGGCATGGCATAGAAGTATGTTAGAGCGGTGCAGAACATGTATGAAGACTATAAGTCAGTGGAGAGGTGTGCCGTAGGTGTGACAGAGGAGTTCAAGGTGGAAGTGGGACTACATCAGGGATCAGCTCTGAGCCCCTTCTTGTTCGCTAATTTGATGTACAGGCTGACAGAAGACGTTAAACAGGAATCTACATTGACTATGATGTTTGCAGATGACATTGTGATTTGTAGTGACAGCTGGGAACAGGTGGAGGAGAAGCCAGAGAGGTGGAGGTTTGTCCTGGAAAGAAGAGGAAGGTTAGCCGCAGTAAGACAGAGTACATGTGTGTGAATGAAAGGGACCCAAATGGAAGAGTGAGGTTACAGGGAAAAGAGATTACGAAAGTGGAGGATTTTAATTATTTAGGGTCAACAGTCCAGAGCAATGGAGAGTGTGCAAAAGAGGTGAAGAAGAGTGTACAGGCAGGATGGAATGGGTGGAGAAGTGTCAGGTGTGATGTATAATAGAAGAGTTTCAGCGAAACTGAAAAGAAAGGTGATACGGCGATCCCTGAAGGGAAAAACCGAAAGGACAAGAAGAAGAAGTTGTCACTGCTAGAAAATACCCAGTGTTATACACGACTGAGGTGATACAACATCTAGTAGTGTTTCTGCTTTCTGTTTCTCCAACTGTAATGTCATAAATGATGGTCATTTAAGTGTGTAAATGGCACAGCCTGTTTTGTTTTGTGACATAGTTGTGTGATGTCTATAAAACGTGTAGCCATGGGGTTCTTCTGCGTGAGTGACAATGAAGGTAGGGCTGACACCTTTCCAATTTGAGAGAAGTTAAAAAAGCCTCAGGCCCCGTCTACACGGTGCCGGAACTTTTTGAAAACGCAACTTTTTTGTTGCGTTTACGCCTTCCGTCCACACGACACTGCAGATATCTGGAACGAAAACGCAACTTTTTGAAAACGCTGGCCTAGGTGGATTTTTTTAAAAACGCTGACGTCGTGCCTGCAACAAAAACAGCTGTGACGTTATCTTTATGGGCCAGTGTGTACAAACATGATGGATGTACGAACCTCTTTGATGGCAGCATTCTTGCAAGCGTTTTGTGACAACAAAACACGGATAAAAATGGATAAAATTTGACTCAATACTGCCACCACATGGTTTGGCATGCTTATAGCCGTCTTCAAAAACGCATGTATGCGTTTACGTGTGGACGGAGATTTTTTTTAAAACGCTGTTGTGTGGACGCGAATCGTTTTCGATGCGTTTTCAAAAAAAACGTCATTGTGTGGACAGGGCCTCAGTACTCAATGAAAGCCACTAACAGTATTGTGAGATGCATTTATTTACATTTGACTAAGAAGAACATCACTGAAGGTCAAGGTGTGAAATGCATGGCCTGCCACTGCTAACATGGTCACTCTGATAAACATGATTCCTCCCAGCTGCAAGAGTCCCTACCTGAAGCATATGCATTCATTCTTTTTCATGTACCGCCGCTGTATCCGCCATAGCGGGTCACGGGGAGCTGGAGCCTATCCCAGCTGGCATAGGGCGTGAGGCGGGGGACACTCCGGGCATGACGCCAGTGCACCGCAGAGCCACATACAAAGACATACTAACACGCACACACACACACTCACTCCTACGGGCAATTTGGGACTGGCCAATCAACCCGAAGGGCATGCTTTTGGAGGTGGGAGGAAGCCGGAGAACCTGGAGAGAACCCACGCGATAGGGGGAGAGCATGCAAACTCCCGCACAGAGCAGGACTCGAACCTGGACCCGCCGTGTTGTGAGGCGACAGCGCTAACCAGTGCGGCCACCGTGCCGCCCCTGAAGCATATTGTCTCCTTCAAAAGACAGGCTCTGATGATCCCAAAAAAGACCAATGAAGAGGTTAAAGTCTGGTTTTTAAACTAGATAACTTTGATTACATGTTCATGTTACCATGGAGGGTATGAAGTGCATTAGGTACAGGAAGGAGGGATAACTCATTCACTCCTATCCATTGAAAGCGGTACAGAACCTGTGGAAACCTGTGGTAGTTGACAGTGAAGAACCTAAGAAGAGCCCCATGGCCTTGGTGTGTCTGCAGTGGCTTCCACTGCTGCAGTTCTGGTTTCACGATCTTCAAGTGAAGATGTTTCAACTCGATGGTGGCGAAAGAGGACAAACATTCCTGTCAGGATGGTGGAGTCTCAGCTGAGGGAGGATGAAGAGGAAGATGTCATGAAAAAAAAAAGAAAAGACAAAAAAAGAAACAAAAAGCAAAAAGTAGCAAAGTGGGAAAAAAATGTTCTAGAAAAATATGCAAGATTAAACTGAGCAAACCGAACATTAATAGAGTGGGGCATGGGAAAAAAGAGCGTCTGTCTTTAGTTTGACAAAAGTAAAAAAAAAAAAAGTTCGGTGTTTTGTTTTTCTCTTTTTTATTTGTCCTGGAAAGACACTGATGGGGGAGGGGGGTGTTACTGGATCTAAAAATACCTTTTAAATGTGTGAATTGTTGCAGGATCATCTGTGGAGTTGAAATTCCTAACAGCAAAAATTTCCACCCAATGTTCAAAGTGATTGTAAAAATTTAAAATTTTAAAGGTCGGGCTGACACACCATGGATGGATCACATTTGTATGGAATTAGGGGTGAACCCTTCATAGGACTCTTTCTACCACCACAAAAGAAAAGTTAGATATCTGCAGTGGAGGATCTTACATGGTGCTGTGGCCATAAAAAGTTTTATCTATATTTTTAATTCAAATGTGTCAGAAAACTGTTCTGTTCTTGCATATAAACTGTTTTTCACTGTTACATGGACTGTCAGAATTCAAAATCAAAACTCTTCTTCTGGTTTGGTAACATTTTTAACAAACAAGCCTTTATTATTGGTATTAAACACTGGAAAATGTATGGAAGAATAAATTTCCTTCTGGGTTTAACAACAATTGCAATATAAGTAAGCAGGTGAAATAAAGAAGGTTTGAATGTATATCAAACTATGATGTAAAAGTCATTTTAAAAAATTTGATCCAAACATGAATTGCAATCGAAATCAATTATTTCAGTGATGTTGTGACATGGAAATCCTGGTGTGTGTGAAATATGTAATGAATATGTTTATGAACATATTTTATATTTTTATTTTATTTTTCTTTTTTTCTGTGTGTCTTTCTATTTGTCTGTCTTTCTCCCATGGTGGTCCATGCTTCATGTTTGAGAGCCAGTCATCATCATAATTATATTACCAATTATGTTCTGCTGTTTAGTGGTACTGTACAAGTTCTATGTGTGCTCCTTTTGTTTCATTTTAAGGTCAGTCTTCTTCTTTTCCTTTTGGCTTTTCCATTCAGGGGTCGCCGCATCGAATCAGTTGCCTCCATCTAACCCTGTCTTCTGCGTCCTCTTCTCTCACACCAACTATCTTCATGTCCTCTTTCACTACATCCATAAACCTCCTCTTTGATCTTCCTGTAGGCCTCCTGCCTGGCATTTCAAAATTCAGCATCCTTCTATCAATATATTCAGTATTTCTCCTCTGGACATGTCCAAACCATTTCAGTCTGGCCTCACTGATTTGATCTCCAAATCCTCTAACATGTGCTGTCCCTCTGATGTACTCATTCCTGATCCCATCCATCTTGCTCACTCCCAAAGAGAACCTCAGCATCTTCATCTCTGCTACCTCCAGCTCTGTCTCCTTTCTTTTCCTCAGTGACGCTGTCTCTAGACCAAACAACATCGCTGGTCTCACCACAGTTTTGTACACCTTTCCTTTCATTTTAGCTGAAACTCTTCTATCACACCTGACACGTTTCTCCACCTGTTCCATCCTGCCTGTACAAGCTTCTTCACCTCTTTTCAACACCTCCATTGCTCTGGACTGTTGACCCTAAATACTTGAAATCCTCCACCTTCTTGATCTCTTCTCCCTGTAACCTCAATCTTCCACCTGGATCCCTCTCATTCACACATGTACTCTGTCCTAACCTGTGCTAACCTTCATTCCTCTCCTTTCCAGGAAAAACATCTGCCTCCCTAGCTTTTCCTCAACCTGTTCCGTGCTCTCAGTATAGATCAAAATATCATCTGCAAACATAGTCCATGGAGATTCCTGTCTAACCTCGTCTGTCAGCCTGTACATCACCATATTAAACAAGAAGGGGCTCAGAACTGATCCCTAACACAGTCCCACCTCCACCTTGAACTCAGCTGTCACACCTACAGCACACCTCACCACTGTCTTATAGTCGTCATACATGTCCTGCACCGTTGCAAACTTCCACTCCAGACTTCCTCATACAATACCACAGTTCCTCTCTGGGCACCGTGTCGTAAGTGTTCTTCAGATCTACAAAAACCACAACGCAGCTCCCTCTTGCCTTCTCTGTACTCTCTGTCAACATCCTCAAAGCAAATACTGCATCTGTAGTACTCTTTTTTGGCAAGAAACCATACTGCTGCTCACAAATGCTCACTTCTGCCCTCAGTCTAGCTTCAACTACACTTTCACAGAACTTCATTGTATGGCTTGTCAGCTTTATTCCTCTGTAGTTGCCACAACTCTGCACATCTCTCTTGTTCTTAACAATGGGCAGCAGCACACTTCTTCTCCGTCCCTCAGGTACCTTCTCACTATCTAAGATCCTGTTGAACAACCCAGTCAGAAACTACTGCCACCTCTCCTAGACACTTCCATACCTCCACAGATATATCATCAGGACTGAGTGTCTTTCCACTCTTCATCTTCTCAAATTCCCTCCTCACTTCATTCTGACTAATCTTTGCTACTTCCTGGTCCACAACAGCCACCTCTTCTAGTCTTTGTTCTATCATTTTCCTTGTTCATCAACTCTTCAAAGTACTTCCCGTCTTTCCGTCACAATACTGGCACCTATCAATACACTTCCAACCCTATCCTCAATCACCCTAACCTGCTGCACATCCTTCCCATCTCAGCCTCTGTCTTGCCAACCTGTATAGATCAGTCTCTCCCTCTTTACTGTCCAACCTAGCATACAAGTCATCATAAGCTCCTTGTTTGGTATCTCAACTTTCACCTTACACTGCATCTCCCTTCACTCGTGTCTACTCTCCTCAGTACTCTCATTGTCCCACTTCTTCTTAGTTAACCTCTTTCTCTACACTCCTGTACCTCCTCATTCAACCACCAAGTCTCCTTATCTACTTCCCTTCCAGATGACACACCAAGTATTCGCCAACCTATCTACCTGATCACGTCAGCTGTAGTTGTCCAATCATCTGGAAGCACCTCCTGACCACCCAGAGTCTGTCTTAACTCCCTCCTAAAAGTCATGCAACACTCTTCCATTTTCAGCTTACACCGTTTTGTTCTCTGTTCTGCCTTTGCCCTCTTCATCTTCCTCACTACCAGAGTTATCCTATACACCACCATCCTATGCTGTTTGGCTACACTCTCGCCTACCACTACTTTGCAGTGACTGATCTCCTTCAGATTACACTGTCTACACAAGATGCAGTCTACCTGCGTACTCCTTCCTCCACTCTTACAGGTTACCCTATGTCTCTACGTCTTCTGGAAGAAAGTATTCAGTAAAGCCATTTCTATCTTTTTTTGCAAGGTCAACCACCATTTGTCCTTCTGCATTCCTCTCCTGGATACCAAACCTGCCCATCACTTCTTCATCACCTCTGTTTCCTGCACCAACATGACCATTGAAGTCTACACTAATGACAACTCTCTCACTTCTAGGTGTCCTCTGCATGACTTCATCATCGTCCAACCAGAAATTCTCCTTCTCCTTCAGCTTACATCCTACCTGTGGAGTATACCCACTAACAATATTGGGATATAACACCTTTTATTTCTAGCTTCAGACTCATCGCTGTGTCTGACATTTGTTTTACCTCCAGGACATTCCTAACACATTCCTCCTTCAAGATAACTCCTACTCCATTTGTCTTCCTATCTATACCATGATAGAAAAACTTGAACCCTGCTTCTAAATTTCTAACCTTGCTACCTTTCCACCTGGTCTCCTGGAAACACAGAATATCTACATTCCTCCTCTGCATCATGTCAACCAACTCTCTACCTTTTCCTGTCATAGTTCCAACATTCAACTTTCCTACTGTCAGTCCTATACTCTTGGTGATCCTCTTCTCTCTTTTCCTAAGAACACACTTTGCTCCTGTCCTTCTTTGACCAACGGTAGTGCAATTTCCACTGGCACCCTGTAGGTGAACAGCATCGATAGTGGTCGTTGTTAACCCCGGCCTTGACCAATCCAGTATGGAAGTCATAGATTTGATTTGCATGTTTGATTTGGCAAAAGTTTTACGTCGGATGCCCTTCCTGACACAACCCTCTGTATTTATCTGGGCTTGGGACCAGCACAATAAGACACTGGCTTGTGCCCTCTTGCGGCTACATTGTTTCATCTTAAAGTCAGTGTAATTAGGAATCTGCCAGTGCCAGCACAGATTACGCTGACTCTATCTGGATTATCTGAGACTTTCTCTCTGCCTCTCACTTTCCCTTACCCTGTCCTTCATTGTATTTCTTTTCCACCCAACCGGTCAATGCCGCCCAAAAGAGTCTGGGTCCTGCCCAGAGTTTCCTCCTCAATGAGGGAGTTTTTCCCTGCCATTGTCACTTACACTTATTCTGAAGGGTTCTGTTGGGTTTTTTTTATCTATTAAAGTGCTTTGAAATGTCTGTTGCCCTGATAAAGGCTTTATCAATAAAATTTGATTGATTGATGAGCTCTTATGACCCCACATCCAGTTGGAAGGTGGGCGTGTTGTTGAGAAGCTTTCACGTGTCAAAGTATCTATCCATCCATCTTCGAACGGTTATCCGGGGCCAGGTCGCGGGGACAACAGTCTCAGCAGGGATACCTATACTTCCCTCTCCCGAGACACCTCCTCCAGGGGAAGCCCGAGACGTTCCCAGGCCAGCTGAAAGAAATAGTCCCTCCAGCATGTCCTTGATCTTCCCCGAGGTCTCCTCCCGGTCGGACATGCCCGGAACACCTCCCCAGGGAGGCGTCCAGGGGCTGGGTCATGGGGTCAATTAAACTTTGTCATGAATTTTTCTTCAGTTTGTTAAAAATACATCTATTGACATTGGACTGATTACACCAATGGTGATGATGACAGTTTAACAGTTTACAAACTGCACTGGATTGTAAATGCCTCTCACTGTCCACCTAATTCCAGAATTCGCCAAATTTATTTGTCATTTCAATTGTATATACTACTCATTTTTGTAATTTGGGGTTTTAGTTGGTGAATACCCAATTTTCTTTGTAATCAGTAAGGTATCTGATTTATGATCAATTTGATTTTGAGTAGATTGTCAGTGAGCAATCATGTCAATTGACTAGTTAATGAAAGAATCCTTCCATTTACTCATTCATTCCCCTCTTTTGTTTAAATAGGACATGTTGATATGAAGTGACAGATTGTTCCACAAATAATGTCCTCAACTAGAGTACATGATGCAACTAAAATGATGTCCTCCAGATGGTTAAATGTCGGCCAACAAAAAATGATGGGTCTGATAGCAACTAAAGTTCTTCTCCTAAAGGCACTTATTAGTTTGGGGGGGTTTTTTTGGTTTGTTTTGTTTTTAATTTGATATACTGATTGTAAACCCAGCAGGGAAATTAGTGGCACACTCTAGTTAGTTATGAATCATGCATACATGTACAGTATGTGTGTACAGGCCCTGAACACACAAACACACACACACAGGGGGCCTGTACACATGCAGAGGAGGTAGAGAGGCGGGCAGCTCCTTCATAGTGTGCCCCAAATGAGCAACTTGTAAGGGGGACGGCGTCTCGCTCAAGGGCGCCGTAGCAGTGCTCCGGAGTTGAGCTGACACCTCCCACTGTCAGCTCACCTCCGGGTGTTGTTTTGGGCGGGAGCAGGAATTGAACCGCTGATATTGAAACATTGGACGACCCGCTCTACTTCTCGCTCTACAACTGAGCCACTGCAGCAAATATCTTATGATGCAGAACAACATAAGATATTTCAGTGTGTGATGACCATGATATATTAATCCATCCTTTATAATCAGAGTGTGCCCTGCTCCACCACAAAAAATGGTTCTGGAATGGTTTCAGAGACACACAAGGGGTTCAAATAGCTGGCTTGGACTCTAAATCCCCTACATTTCAATCCAAATGAGCATTACTGAGATGCCTTTAATAATGTTGGGACAAGATTATTAGTTGGAGGATGGGACATAATTTGCAACATAATTCCCATTTACACTGTACAACACAATCTATTCTTGATTTGTATTTCCTTGGTTCTGTAATTTTCTGCCAATCATTTTTCATTATGGAGTAGAACCCCCTTGGGGTGGATGAGAAAAAGCCATTTTTGAAAAGCATGTTTACTTGCAGGAATTGAGTATAAAGATTACTCACCCTCATACAACCAAATAGGAAGACAAATTCACACAAAAATATAAATTAAATAATTGGTTATCACCACGACAGGTACCAGAGACCTTGCGACCACAGCTCCAAGTAGCCGCTTCGACAATGGAGATGGAGAATATGGTCCCCAGACTCCTGCGGGATCTGAGACAAGCTCTCCCGGAGGTGGGAGTTGAAGACCTCACTGACAGAGGGTTCTGCCAGATGTTCCCAATAGACTCTCAAAACACGTTAGGGTCTGCCGTGTCTATCCGGCCCCCTGGTTTGCCAGCGGATCCACCAGGTGATTGGTTGAAGCTCTGACCCCATCTTAACCCGAGTGTCCAACACATGGAGGTCTGATGATACGACAATAAATTCGATCATCAACCTCCGGCCTAGAGTGTCCTGGTTCCATGTGCACTTGTGGATATCCCTGTGGTTGAACAAGGTGTTTGTTATGGACAAACTGTGACTAGCACAAAAGTCCAATAACTGAACACCACTCCTTTTCAGATTGTGGAGGCTGTTCATCCCAATCACCCCTTTCCAGGTCTCACTGTCATTTCCCACATGAGCTTTGAAGTCCCCAAGGAGAACAATGGAGTACCCAGTTGAAGTACTATTCAGTTCCCCTCCCAGGGACTCCAAGAAGGCCGGGTATTCTGCACTGCTGTTTAACCCGCAGGCCGAAACAACAGTGAGATACCTGTCCCCAACCCGAAGGCGCAGATGCGACCCTCTCATTCACCGGAGTGAACTCCAACATATGACGGCTGAGCTTGGGGGCTATAAGCAAGCCCAAACCAGCCCGCAGCCTCTCACCTTAGGTAACACCAGGAAAGTGGAGAGTCCAACCCCTCTCCAGGGTTTCCAGAGCCCAAGCTGTGGGTGGAGGTGAGCCCAACTTTATCTTGTCGGTACCTCTCAACCTCCCTCACAAGCTCTGGCTCCTTTCCCCCAGCGGGGTGACATTCCATGTCCAGTCAGCTAGACTCTTCATCTGGGGATTGGGTCGTCGAGCCCCAGGCTGACGACTGCCAACCAATCCACAATGCACTTGTCCCCTACGGTTTCTTCGGCGGGTGGTGATTCCACCGGAGGTTGGGCCCACGTCGTCCTTTCGGGCTGACCCCAGCTGGGTCCTGTGAGCAGAGGCCCAGCCACCAGGCACTAGCATACGTGCCCCAACCCCTGGGTGGGGCCCCAAGGACGTCATGGTCCTTGATGTTTTACTTGCCATATGGGTTTTGTTACTGCTCTTTGAAAGAAAAATAGAAAGATAGAAAGAGACAGAAATGTGACACGTTCACCAATCATGAAACTGAGAACATCTGCAACTTCCCAAAAAAGTGCTTGAAAAAAAAACACTGTAGTGACTATTAATTTATTGCTGTTTGGGACAATATGTTTTCAGAGTATTCAGTAGTCCGTCAATGTTTCATCTGACTATTTATAACCTGCTTGACTTGTTTGCAATACCAAAAAAGTAGAACAATGTGAAATGTATGAAAGCTTTGACCACAATGAAAATTCAATAAACACAAAGGGAGTCAATTGGAATAGCCTTTACTAATTCACAAGATAAGATGTTAAAATGCCTTGTGCCGTAGTCCGAGGTAAATCACATCCAGCAAACTTTGCCGGAATTGAACTAACAAGCAAGCTTGGTAGCTTAGTAACAAGCAACTACTTGATGGCCCATCCAACAACAGTACACAGCAAGTCATTGGGTTAATCAAGTAAGCACCTTCCGTCTTTGATGATTCATTAAGTTAGGCCCACAAGACCTTACAAAGGCTAAACAGCATCCTGGATTTACTCCCTTCATGTTGCCACCATGTAGTCAATGCAAGACAAACCACGACCTAACCGCACCCAATCACTGGTTTTGGCCAATCACTGTTTCCGTAATTAGGTATCATCCCAGGTATCAGACAGAGAAGAGAGTAACTTAGAGAGTAACACAAAGATTTTATAAGATGGAGGAGGTCTTGTTAAGAAAGCTAGTACCATGCAATGGAATTGGGTCTTTACAAAGCTAGCCTCTTAGGACCAGACCCCACAGTGCACCTTCATAAGTCTAGTGAAGTACAAGTTAGTTAGTCGACCTGTTGTTGTGATCAAAATGTTTTGGAAGGACAAGGAGACTTGGTAGTGAAATGAGGAAGTGCAGGGCAACATGGCAAAGAAGAGATGGACAAAGAGGGAGTGTGAGATGTGCCTGATGTGTCACAATGCAATGGCATCGGTGGCAAATTCTATGGCATACGATGAGTTATATAAATAGCTTGAAATTAAAGAAGAAAAATTGGGCCTGTAGGTGATAATCAAAAATATCCACGGGTGTAGTCATTACACAGGCATAAAGTCAATCAGTCATAGAATGACACTAGATTTGGTGGAGGGGTGAAAATCAACTTGACAGAGGTGTGGATTTAAGCCAGGAAAGAGTACTACAGATGTGAGCTTTTCTTTGAGGATACTTATGGAAAATTACAGAGAAGTTCAGAAGGAGTTGTGGATTTGGAGAAAGAATATGGTATGATATTGAAAGTGGAACTGTGGTATTGCATGAGGAAATCAGGGGTAGCTGAGATGATACCTGTGTTAGCGAGGATATATAGGCATCAAATCAAATTTTTATAAAGGACAAGTTACAGTTTATGATCAAAACTGATTTAAAGCACAAATGAAAGTATTCTTACATTATAAATGTTTTATGAAGCAAATAATAATGAAAGAAAGGACGCTGTACTAAATAAAATTACTGATCAGAGCTTACCATCAAATAATGAGATTAACTCTGTTTGACCCTATGATTCACTCTACAAAAGTTTGACATTTTGAATAGTAACTTTGTTTATCCCAGCTTCTGTGAATCTCTGTGTGTGGCTCCTGTCTCCAACATGGCCTCAGGCATGTTGTTGCTTACTTCATTAAGTCATGAATCAATTGCCAGAACACCAATGCATATACACATGCAGACATTGTATCCCGTTGTGTTGTGTAGCAGCACAGCTTCAATGATTAGTGTCTTTTTAAGTCTTTTATGTCAGAAAAGGCCAAAAATGTCATTGAGTATCCATCACATGCTAATGAGTTGAATGTGGTGTGCGTATGCCTGTGTAGCCCATACAAAGCAACCAAGACTGAAAATATCATTTTTCTTCCTTAGTATTTTTTATTAATATGTTGCCTGTGGACACAAAAAGGACACACTGTGCATGGCCTTGTTCTGAATAGATAGATAGATAGATAGATAGATAGATAGATAGAGAGAGAGAGAGAGAGAGAGAGAGAGAGAGAGAGAGAGAGAGAGAGAGAGAGAGAGAGAGAGAGAGAGAGATTTTACAACCAATAATGAGTAATAATGTCTTAATATCATCAAAGAACAAATAGTTTTCAAATTATTTTAAGTCTGTCTCATAAAAACCGACTCGCAATTATAAATGTGTTTTGAGGTTAACAAATAATGTCTTAAAAAACTGAAAAGCAGCATTACAATCATATAGAAAAATAATATACATTGACTTTTACCACCCAAAGAGAAACTACAGAGCATTTCAACATATTAGTCATAAATGAAAACAAACTATTTGTGCAGTGAAGTGGTGAGATTAACTTTTGAAGCCAGAGGGTGTAAACATCTCAGTAGATAGGGCGTATAGCAGGAAATACTGTTAGAGAGCAAGTGGTATTTTCTTTTGAAATACTTTTGATATTCCACCTATTAGGGAAATATGTTGTCAGTGTGATGACAGTCCAGCAAGGTGGAAAAATGTTCAATAAGTAGTAAGATGTGCAAGGACCTATTTAGCACCAGGACCTAATGGAATTCCCTAGTGCAGGGGTACTAAGGAATTCCTAGTACCCCTGCACTACGAATTCCCTAGTATTTTACTTTTTACTAAAGGTCAAACCTTTACTAAAAGGTTCAGACCTTTCACTAAAATTTTGTCTTAGTAAAAGGTCTGAACCCAAGTTCAGTTTGTGTCTTATAGCTCGTCCCTATGTCCACATTTTCATGGTTTCAGCAAAATATTTATATATTTAACTGAGTGCACAGCCAGTTCTTTTACCATAAAGGCAGAACCAGCAAATACTTTTAAAGTCTTTACGCAAGATTAAAAAACACACAGACCTCAGAATTAAAAAATAAATAAAAATAAATTGCAAACAGACCCAAATAACTCTTTTTTTCCCTCTTAAATTAAGACGTCCCAGCCTGAAGAACTGAAGGCCTACACTTCAAGTAAAAAAATATTAACTTCTTCAGAAAGCATAAATAAAAACTGGCTCTTTCACGGGGAAAATGCAAACAGAGCTTTCTAAATGAGAGAAATGGGCACATGAGTGGCCTGCCAGAAATTTAAATCTTGATTGGAATGGACTCAGTGCCATTCTCAGGCAGACAAGTAGGCGTTCATTGTTGAGCCTAGAATGATACTTGATGATCTTCATGGTGGAAAAAGGTGACTCAAAGCCCTAAGTCAATCCAAACACCATCAAGGTGTGCACTGCTACTTTGATTAGACCAGGGAACATACTCTCAGACACTGTAGCCCAAAAGTAGCAAGGTCAGTTGCCTCAAAATGCTCTAGTAATGCGGCATTTCTTTGCAGATTAATGAGCTCCAGCTGTTGAGATCCTGCATATGCTCACTTGAATGTCTGTGTCACCTCCTTTGACAATCCTCTGACTTCTCTGATGAGGAAAGGATTCTGGATTAGCAGGAGGAGCTGATACCCAAGACTGAAACTGTTGAATCTTTTACATAAGTTCATAATCAACTTGTTTATGAACTCAACCTAAGAGAAAAACATCTCTCTCACACTGAATCTGTTCCTGCAGTTTTGGGAAATGTTCACACTCTCCTTCAAGATCGTCTTTGAAAATGTCCATCTTCCCCTGTAAATACCGAACAGCTGTCATCAAATCAGCAACTGAATTATTCTGGTCCTGCAGCTTTAAATTGAGCTCCTTGAGATGTTATGTACCGTCAACCAAAAAGACAGCACACATAAATATATCTTGTGTGCTCATCTTGCAAAGAAAGTGAAAAACGTATTGCTCGCTGTCTCTTGCCCTGCTAAGAGACAGAGAGCAACACTGGTCTTTTTGTTTTCAAATACACCAGAACCATTCAAGTGTATTGCCTTTACTCAGACATCTCACACTGTTGTGCAGTAGCAGTGGCATTGGCAATTGCCTCAACAGTTTCCAGAAATCCTCTCAGGAGGCGATGCTGAAGGGATGAAAAATGTTCTAAGAAAGTTAATGAGTTTCATCACTGTGATAATTACTTCAGCAAAATGTTCTGATAGAGTGGCACACAGTTCAGGTTGATGGATAGGACAGTGGCAAGGAATGATATCTGGGTTGTCCTCTATCATCCAGGGCACAGCCCTAGTCCCTTTTCCCAGTATGGCAGGGTCCCCATCTGTGGTGACAGAGACCACCTGCTTCAGATATATGTCCCTCTTTGTCAGCATCTCTTTTATTGCTGCATATATGTCCTCATCTCTTGTGTGTATTAGTGGCATTACACCCAGCTGGTCCTCACAGAGCTCCTTTGTGAAGGAACCTGAAGCAGACCAAAAGCTGGGCATTATCAGTAACATGTGCAGACCCATCAACGGCCCCAGATATGCATGGTGCACTGTGACTAGCTCTATCAAGCTGTGTCAAGACATAATTTGTTTAGATTTCTGAATATTTCTGAAGAAGGGACTCAAAACCTTACTCTTTCATAAAGCTCAGAGTTAGGAACAACATAGATTCCTTTAGATGAGCTGCTATAGTCCTAGACTGTTGAGTATTTTTTCTCTGTCTCCCCAATTAATGGAGTTACATTAATGGGGAACAAGTGATGAACAAGTATAGAAGACAAGACATCTGTAAGCTTGAAAATCATGCCCCCACTTCAGTGGCCGGATCTAAACTTAACACAGCAACTCTGTCTACTTTATGAATAAAAGTTTATTGATTGAGAATATCCGGCAACCATCGAGAGACTATTTCACTGTTTGTGATATCCTTGCCGTCTTCACCATTGGTTTTGAGTCTACCCCTGTCACAGTTCGGAATTTGTGTCATGTTGCTCTGCTGTGTTTTGGTGTGGCAGGAGCTGGGGCTGACCTTTTGGACAGAGCACTGTCTCCACACCTGCTCCTCATCTCCACATTTGTGCCTGATCAGGCTGATTAGCGTGACACTTTTTAAGCCGGCTTCTCCTTTGGTTCTGTGTCAGATTGTTCTGTAAAGGTTTGAACAAGACTGGCAGGGAACCCAAAAGCACTACAGAAAAGAAGGCAGGCCAATATTCCCAAAAGGTTTAATAAGGCAGACAGGGTTCTGGTACTGGGCAATTAATCCAACAGGCAGACAAATCAGACAAACAGCAGGCAAACAGGCAGAATCTAGAAATCAGGCAGGGTCAGACACAAAGCAATTAAAACCAGGCAAACAGGTCCAAGGAGGGGTTGGCAACAGGCAGGGTCTGGATAACAGGCAGAATTAACACGGTAATGATGTCCGCTTTGACAGAGTGCTCCGAAACATGCCCCAGATTTGGTAGGGGTTGTTCTATTTCATACTTCCTGAATGCCTGAGGCAATGCCTTGACACTGGATAAGATCCACGCACGTGCAGGTCGATTAATATATACAAAGTCACAACTGTGAAAAGATGACGGTGGGTGTAGAATGCAATAGCCAGCATATATAAGCGCCCAACATCATTAATTACTTCCCTTTGGAGCGGCAGGGGCGGCAGGGGCGGCAGTGGCTCAGTGGTAGAGCAGATGCCTTGCAGACAGATCGACCCCAGGTCGTGATCGTGCAGGCAATCCGGAGTACAACGCTGGAGAGTAAGACATGGGTCAATTACAATCTGGCAGAGACTGAGTGTGAGACGTGGGTTTAAATACCGGACTGATTGCAGATGGGCTGTAGGTGTGGGTGATCAGCGGGAGTTGTGGTCACAGTGGAAACTGTGGAGCAGACTGCAGGAACGGAGTGATCATGACAGAACCCCCCCTCAAGGGACGGCCCTTGACGTCCCAAAAACCGACCCAGGGCGGGAGGTGGGGGAAAACAGGAAGGTGGGCTAGAATTCTTGGGACCCTGAGGACTCCATGCCCCCGGGGTCAAGCACCTCCCCCTTGGATGCAGGCCTGTCCCCCATGGACTCCTCTCGATGAGGCCACCCACGGGTCCGAGGTGCTTTTTGCTCCAGGTGTTGGTGGTGGAAATTGCACACCATCAGGGGTCCACAATGTGGCGACCTGGGACCCAAGACCTCTCCTCCAGACCGTACCCCTCCAAGTCCACGAAGTACTGCAGTCCGCGACCCCGGTGGCAGGAACAAATGATGCGACGGACTGCCTAGACTGTTCCTCCTTCCACTTGGATGGCAGGAGGCGGAGGGGGATGAGCTGGGGACAGAGGGCTCTCATGCACAGGTTTGAGTCTTGACACATGGCATAATGCAAGGTAATAATAACCTTACTGCCGTCGGGCTGATTATCTTAGAGACTGGAAATGGGCCCACAAACCTGGGGACCAGCTTTTTGGACTCTACACGCAGGGGAAGGTCTCGGGTGGAGAGCCACACCTTCTGGCCCACCTGATATTTGGGTGCAGGAGTCCGGCGGCGGTTAGAAGCGGTGGCATAGCGCTCCCCGGTGCGGAGTAGGGTGTCGCGGGCCCTGGACTACACCTGACGGCAGCGGCGGACGTGAGCAGAGGCAGAGGGGCAGGAGACCTCAGCGTCCAGGGCAGGAAACAGAGGCGGTTAGTAACCATAAACACATTGAAAGGGTGAGAGACCAGTGGCAGAGCTAGTCAGCGAATTGTGGGCATACTCAACCCACACCAAATGGGAAGCCCAAGAGGCGGGCTCCTGGGAGACCATGCAGCGCAGAGCGACCTCCAGGTCCTGGTTCATTCGTTCCGTCTGACCGTTGGTTTGTGGGTGAAAACCCAAGGACAGGCTGGCAGTGGCACCAATTGAGCGACAGAACTCCTTCCAGAATGCGGAGGCAAACTGGGGACCACGGTCCGACACCACATCCAGGGGCAGTCCATGAATACGGAAGATGTGCTGTGTTATCAGTTGAGCGGTCTCCTTGGCAGGGGGACGCTTCGGCAAAGGAGCAAAATGAGCCATTTTGCTGAACCTGTCTACAATGGTGCAGATGACAGTGTTACCTTCGGAGGCTGGCAGGCCGGTGACAAAATCAAGTGAGATGTGAGACCAGGGGCGCTGAGGTACGGGCAGAGGCTGCAGGAGACCAGCGGGAGCCTGGAGGGACGCTTTGTGTCGGTTGCAGACCTGGCAGGCCTTAACAAACTCCCTGACGTCCTTCTCCAGAGACGGCCACCAGAAGCGCTGGTGAAGAAGGTCCCGAGAGCCCCTGGATGGCATGCCAGTTTGGATGAATGACCCCACTCCAAAACCTGCGGAGGTCAGCTGGGACAAACAGGCGGTTATCGGGACAGGCACTGGGTCCCGGCTGGCCCTCAGTGGCAGCACGGACTCTTTCCTCAATGCCCCAGGTGAGGGTGGCAACCACGCAGGGAGAAGGAAGAATGGTCCCTGGTTCCGCCGTGGCCTCCTCACCTTTCTGGAACTGCCGGGACAGGGCATGAGGTTTGACATTTCTAGAGCCGGGGCGATAAGAAAGGGAAAAGTTAAAACGGGTAAAGAACAAGGCCCACCGGGCCTGGCGAGAGTTCAGGCGTTTTGCTGTGCTGATATATTTAAAGTTCTTGTGGTCGGTCCAAACCAGAAATGGCTGTTTGGCCCCCTCCAACCAGTGCTGCAACTCCTCCAATGCCAGCTTAATAGCTAACAGTTCGCGATTACCAATGTCATAGTTTTGCTCGGCAGGGTACAGGCGGCGGGAGAAGTAGGCGCAGGGGTGGAGCTTCTGGTCGGAGATTGCCCTCTGGGAGAGGACGGCCCCAACCCCAACATCTGAGGCGTCCACCTCCACAACGAACTGCCGGTCTGGGTCCGGCATCCGAAGGATGGGGGCTGTGGTGAACTGTTCCTTGAGGGTGCAGAAGGCGGTGGCGGCCTCGGGTGTCCAAGAGAAGGAGACCTTTGAACTGGTGAGCGCAGTGAGGGGAGCCGCCACTGAGCTGTAGTTGCGGATGAATCGCCGGTAAAAGTTGGCAAACCCCAGGAATCGTTGCAGCTGCTTTCGGGAGTCTGGCGTGGGCTACTCGGTGACGGCAGAGACCTTGGACGGGTCCATGTGGATCTTCCCTGGAGAGATGCTGTAACCCAGGAAGGAGATCGATGAAGCATGAAACTCACATTTCTCAGCCTTGGCAAACAGGGAGTTCTCCAGGAGTCTCTTGAGGAATGCCTTGACGTGCTGAACATGCTCCTGGGTAGACTGGGAAAAAATCAAAATGTCGTCAAGGTAGACAAAAACAAATCTGTTAAGCATGTCTCGGAGAACATCGTTTACCAGCGTCTGGAATACGGCGGGGGCGTTAGTGAGCCCAAAAGGCATCACCACATACTCATGATACTCACATGAGTATTGAAGGCCGTTTTCCATTCGTCCCCCTCATGAATGCGGACCAGATGGTAGGCATTGCGGAGGTCTAGCTGGGTGAATACCCGGGCCCCTTGCAGAAGTTCAAATGCAGAGGTCATTAGAGGCAATGGGTACCGGTTCTTTACCGTGATGTCGTAATCAATGCAGGGGCACAGGGACTTGTCCTTCTTCCCCACGAAGAAGAACCCAGCCCCAGCCGGGCAGGAGGAAGGGCGGATGATCCCGGCAGCTAACGAGGCATTGATGTACTCCTCCATGGCCTGTTGCTCTGGCTGAGAGAGGGAGTACAACCTTCCCTTGGGAGGGGAGGTGCCTGGGAGCAGGTCGATGGCACAGTCGTACGGCCGGTGAGGAGGCAAGGACAACGCCTTGGCCTTGCTGAAGACCTGCCGGAAGTTGTAATATTCCGGGGGAACCCCGGTCAGGTCAGGAGGGTCGGTGGCAGGTGATGGAGACAACTGAGGCGCCGCCGCTTGACGAAGGCAGGTGAGGTGACAGGAAACGCCCCACTCCAGGATGGTTCCAGCCTCCCAATCGACGTGGGGGTTGTGACGCTGGAGCCACGGGAAGCCCAGGACGAGAGGCAGACCAGGATGAGCCAGGATGTGGAACTGAATGAGTTTATGGTGGTTGCCTGAAAGTAACATGGGAACTGGGGAGGTCTTGTGTCTGATGGTGCCCAGTTTGTGTCCATCCAAGGCTCGTGCAGGAACTGGCTGAGGTAGAGGGACCTGTTTAAGCTTCAGTTGCCGAGCCAACTCTTCGCTGATAATGCAGGCCTGGGCATCAGGGCAACTAAGGAGTGGGATCCCTCAGGCAGGAGAAGACGGACCTGGAGCAGCGGTTTCTGGTCGTATCTTGGTCTGGTCCGTATCTTGGTCGAGCTCATCAGTATCTCCCCGATTACGGGTGAGCTCGGCCTTTTGCTGAACATGTGGCTACCATATGGCCTCCCTCCCCACAATACAGATATAGCCTGGAGTGAAGACGACGTTGGCGTTCCTCTGGGGCGAGGGAGGTGCGACCCAACTCTATTGGCTCTGACTCCTCCGACAGCCGGCCTCTCAAAGGAGGTGAGCTGGGGGAGTTCCGGCCGAATGAAGCCAATGACTGATGTCGGACGGCCTCCTGGCGCCTTTCCCACCTCCGGACCTGGATGCGACGATCAATTCGGGTCCCCAGCTCAATGACCCCATCCAGTGAAGTAGGAACCTCGTGAGAAACCAGTTCATCCTTGATGTAGTCCGCCAAGCCGTGAAGAAAAGTGGCAACCAGTGCCATAGAGTTCCAGCCGCTCTGACTGGCCTTGGTGCGGAAATCTATGGAGTAACCTGCCACTGTCTGGTTCCCTTGGCGCATGCCCAGTAGTCCCCGATCCATCTCTGACCTGGAAGACCCCAAGCCAAAAACCTTGCGCAACTCCTCCGAAAAGAGCTGGAAGGAGGCACAGGCGAGAGACTGCCTCTCCCACTCAGTAGTGCCCCACAGTCGCGCCCGCCCCGTCACGTGAAAGCCACCTTGGCTTGTTCGGAAGCAAACGTGCGGGGCTGAAGGGAGAACAGCAGGGAACAGTTAGTCAAAAAAGGACCACAGGTCTCAGGATCTGCTCCATACTGTTCTGGCGTTCCCACCCGGGGTTCAGGAGCAAATGTGTCGGCGTTGGAAGGGCGGACCCCAGAGGAGAAGGGACTAGAAAGTTTCTGTGTTGCCGTGCCCTCCGCTGGTGGTGGTGACCCGGTGCCGACCCCCATGACATCCAGACGGGCCAAGATGTTTGCGAAGGCCGCGTCAAGCTTGCTCTCCAGGGTGGAGAAACAGACCTCATGCTCTCGGAGGACGTCAGTGACTGCAGCGTGGCTGGACACCTCTGGGGAAAGGGTGCTCGCACTGCCTGTGTGACTCGTGGAAGTGGGATTGTGTGCTGGGTCCATTACTGGCCAGATTGTACTGTTTTTCTGTATGTACTGTCCTAAACAGGACCCAAGAGCAGCACAAAGAGAGAAGACAGGAGTTAAGTTCAACAGTGTTTATTTTCAGGCCGGGCGTAGTGGGAATCGAACCTGGGTCTCCCAGGCGGCAGGCAGGCAGGTAACCGCTAGGCCAGCGGAGCACGCTGGAGACACAATGGATCCTCCAGAGAAAGGGAGCAGGCAGGAGACAAGGTCAAGGGAAGGAAGGCTAGTCAATTTACTGGGGCTGGAACAGGAGGCAGAGTCATTGGACAGGCAAGGCACAGAGAGACGAGGCAGAATCCGTGGTCGAAGGGCGGGTAGGTTGGCTGGGAAGCAGACGAGAGGCAGAGTCCAGGAACAAAACAGGTCGTGATCGGGCAGGCAATCCGGAGTACAACGCTGGAGAGTAGGACATGGGTCAATTACAATCTGGCAGAGACTGAGTGTGAGACGTGGGTTTAAATACCGGACTGATTGCAGATGGGCTGTAGATGTGGGTGATCAGCGGGAGATGTGGTCAGGCTGGGAGGTGGGACAGTGGAAACTGTGGAGCAGACTGCAGGAACGGAGTGATCATGACAGAACCACAGTTACATATGTAACTTCCGTTTTCTGCACCACTGCTCTGAAGCCTGCTTAAAACATGGAAAAATCACGTGTCTGATGACGTTAGAACCACTGAAGTGTTTCATTCACCAGTTGAACCAGTTTAGTGGTTTGGATCAATGGACGTGGATTCAAAATACCAGCTGGTCCCATATGTATTACAAAGGATGAAACCGCGCAGTGCGCTGCTTATTGTGTTGGTACACAATCAGCAGTTGGTACCGTCTGGATTGGTTAGATTAGGGTTCAGATTGCTGATGGTTTGCTTTTAATTGCTCTGCAATGAAACCAACTAGAGAGAGATCTCATGTCTGGGAACAGTCAGAACTGGTGCCGCTGAACAAATTAGATTTTTATTTCTAAGAATCTTATTTTAAAGCTCTCTTGCTCACACAGTAGAAATGAATAAACCACACACATGTCATTTTTAATTTGCAGGTGAAGCATTTGCTTTTTTCCCAGCACCTGGCATTCAGTAACAACACATTGTCAATGATGAGGCGTTACCGATCCAGACGTGAGAATGAAGCTGGTGGTGCTGCTGTGATGACATCTCGGAATTCCGACTTTTATCTCACGACAGACACCTTGGTTTTTTTTTTCAGTGACACTAATCATCCTATGTAACTCACGCAAACAAACACATATGTATATATTTATATTAAATATACATGCATGAATATGTAATCAATATGTCTTATTGATTTATTGAACCCCGCAAGGACCAATGATCATAAAACAATGTCCTATAATATATGGCTACTATACAGCAAGCAAAGATTAACACATTGAATTAGATTATATTCGGTTTTATTCAGAAAATATATGCAATACAGGAAACGTCAAAGCGCAGTTTTCTGGTCTCATCGACCGTTGTGTGGCTGCAGCACAGACACCCTGCCAAAGAGGGTGCCCACATTCCCAATGAATGGGGTGCCGAGTAATGAACCAGTTTTCGGCGCAATTATCGCAAACGGTTCAAAGCCCATATGGGGCACCATTCAGACAATACTACTGGAGAGTCAGGGCAAAAACTAAACAATGTGGCCCAGAACCAAAGGAGAAGCTGACTTAAAACGCCTCACACTAATCAGCCTGATCAGGCACAGGTATGGAGATGAGGAGCAGGTGTGGAGTCAAGGCTCTGCCCAAAAGGCCCCACCTCCTACCACACCCCAGCAAAGCAGAGCAGCCTGACACAAATACCGAACCGTGACAACCCCGATTAAAGCTACGCAACCCAGATATTAACTGGCCTTCACTTTCTGTAACTAATTGGAGTCTTTTCTGCCATTCACATTCCCTAACTTCTCCTGCCCCAACAATGAGCCTTTCCAGATCCACCTTATCAGATCTTTCTATCCTGCTCCCCGAATGTCATGACCTCCAGGAGGCTTTTTGCAAAGACAAAGCTCTTTCACTATCTCAACATTGACCTTATTTTAGTGCCATTGATCTAATCACTGGTTCCACTCTAAGCACTAGTTCACTTTACAACCTCTCCAAACCCGAGAAGGAGGTAATGGGGAGCTACATTTCAGATTCTCATGCTTCAGGCCTGATCCTTCCTTCCTCCTCACCACTAGGGTTGGGTTCTTCTTCATCGAAGAGAAGGACAAGACTCTGCAGCTATGTAACAGGAATATGGATCTAAGAGTCCAAAGACCTTTTAACATTTTATTTGTCTTTTCTTTAGTGCGTCAATTTTTCAAGTCCTGTCTTGTTTATATCATAAACGATACGTTTATATCAGAAACAATATGCCACCGTGGCGGAACGGTGGGATAGTAGTTAGCAATGTTGCCTCACAGTAAGAAGGTCATGGGTTCAAACCCCAGCATTTCCAAAATGGCCTTTCTTTGTAGAGTTTGCATGTTCTCTCCGTGTCTGAATAGGTTTTCTCCGGGTACTCCTGTTTCCCCCCCAACCTCCTGAATAACATGCGTCTCAGGAATATTAGGTCATGTTGGCCAACGTTGACAAGCACACCCAGGGTGCAGCGGCCTGATCAACTCTCCATCTGACCTCACAATTTCTTTGTACGATTGCATTATTGTGTAATTGCATAATGACCAATAAAGCTTCTTCTTCTTCTCTTTTAAAAAAATGTTTGCTTGTGCTGTATTGGGTCCACTGTTTTTCTGTATGTAATTTGCCTTGGCAGTACAGTGGCGCAGTGGATAGCATTGTCTTTGAACAGCAAGGTGGTTCTGGGTTTGAGTCCCACTCTGTGCAGAATTCGTCCGTAAGTGTGAGTGTGTGCATCTGTGTTTGTCTGTTCTTCGTTTGGCTCCGAGATATACCGGCATCACACCTGGAGTATACCCTTCCTCATGCTCCAAGTCCTATGGAATATATTCCAGCAACCCACAACAGCAGAACAAGCAGGTACTGAAGACGAGTGAATGAATGAATAATGCTGTTACTGACTTTTTTCTATCTTGTTTACAGAGTTTCAGATATGTCATCACTTATTTTACCCTGTTTTCCTTTGAATTGGGGTTTTGGGGTTAGTAAATCACTGAATTGTTTATTCCTTCTCTTTAAACATTGCCTGTTTTAATTTTAGTTTTCATTTTAATTTGCCATTGTGCAATTGCCAATCATATTACAAAAATATGCTTTTGGATAATCTTCTAATTATCAAAAACCAGGTTGGCAAAGAATTTAAATTTTATACTGGTTCTATTTTGAAACCACATGCACAAGTGAATGGAACTGTACCAGCTATTTATTTTTCAATCTCTGTCAGATTAAAGTGGAAAGTATGTATATGTTTTGCCATCAGGAAAGATGACCAAAGAGGATGTTAGGAGCACACTGTCAAATACTGCTTGCAACTTTCCTGTCTTGCTGCCAAATACCCAATAAAGTGTGGTCATTAATTTTACCTTGTATAACAGATCAGAATTTATATTTAAAAATGACATGGCTTTTAGTATGTAGGATTATGTTCAGCTCTGCAAGCCAGTCTAGCATGTAAAAGTTTTCTCAATGACATCTGAACAGAAACAGTGCAGGACATAAGGCAGAAGACAAAATATCAAATGGAATTTAATTGGATGTCCATTTTTGGGCTATAATCTGATCAATGAATTATTGCTCACAAAATACATTATACAAATACAATTTTATTATATCCACCTTAAAAGATAGCTGATTTATGAAGCTGAATGTCAACTCAGCTGAGACTGATAGTTTCATCTATTCATCAGAAGGTCACAAATAACCAAGTGACTTATAGACTTATAGGGATAGAGTGCTGCAAAAAAAACATTTATCAATCAATAGACATGCATACTGTTCCTGTGCATAATTAACAATATGTAATTTATGTAAACAATAGCAAGGCATGAAAAGAAACAAAAAAGACACATGCACACACAAGCTCTATGGCTTTACTCTGTGTACAATACATGGAAGAGAATGAGATGCGTCTCAGTTGATGTGCACATCCATCCAACAAATAGTGGTGTCCCAAAGCACGACTCGTAACTCTGATTTTGCTTGTATCTCAAACGGAAATGGGGACCGAGCTATGGCTTGTACCCCAGAAACCTGTACACTGAATCACTCGTATGTCAAGATACCACTGTATTTACATTACAGTTGCATCAGTCATGCAGTGATGTAGTATAACTTATATAAATATATCGGTGGGTGTGTCCGCATATACGTGCTGTCTGTGTTAAAGAGGGAAACAGAGTACCTTATGAAGCCTCAATTTAGATTGGTTTGCTTCTTAATAAGCTCACACACTGCTCATGTGATCATTAATCATGTATGTGTTAGGATTTTCTTAATAATGACTCTTTTTCTTGATTTTAGCATTTCTATTTATTGTTATTTTTGGGAAACCTCAGGATTTAGCCGTTAATAGCCTGCAATTTAAGTTCCCTCTGGGAACAGGGCTGGATGAGACTTTCTGTGAAACACAAAGGCTCTCGATGTTGTAGGGCTGTTCTGGTTCACAGACATCTGAAACGTCACATGGAAATCAGGAATAGTGACTTCACATTGGCAGACTGGAATAGTTATTCTCCTTTTCAAAAAGAAAAAAATAAGGGGGAACTGAGGGTGTGGGCTGCTTGGTTGAACAGGGGGTAGCACAGTTGCCTCACAGCAAGATGGTTCCCATTTGGAGTCCTGTTCTGTGTAGAGTTTGTATGTTCTCCCTGTGTGCGTGGGTTCTCTTCGGGTTGTCAGGCTCCATCCCACCCCAAAAAACTTACACCTTAGGTGTACTGCTTGTTCCAAATTGCCTGTGTGTGTGTGTGTGTGTGTGTGTGTGTGTGTGTGTGTGTGTGTGTGTGTGTGTGTGTGTGTGTGTGTGTGTGTGTGTGTGTGTGTGTGCGAGTGGTTGTTTATCTTCCATGTGGTTCCGCAGTGCACTGCCGTAATACTTGGACTGTCCTCCACCTTTCGCCTGCAAGCCAGCTGGGATAGGCCCCAGCAAACCTTGCCACCTGCAATAAATGGAACAAGCGGTAGGAAATGATTGAATGAATGAACTGAGGGTGTGTTCCAACTCATGGGTATCACATATGAACCTATCTGGGAAGGTCTATGGCAAGGAAATAGGGAGGAGAGTCTCTCAATTACTCAAACCTCAAATTCAGGAGGAATAATGTGGTTTTTGCTCTAGTCATGGAACACTGCATGAACTCTTCACTCTTGCTTCTCTGGTAAACATTGCATGGGAATTGGCCGACTAGTGTTCTCCTTCTTTGGGGACTTCAAATAGGTGACTGTGTCCCTCATGACGCTCTGTGGGATGCTCTGACAATATAGGTTATGGGGCTTGTTGTTACAGGGTATTAAAAACCTCTACTACCGGAGCACAAGCTCAGTTTACAAAGCAAGCAATAACTTAAGTAAAGATTTTTTCCCAGTGAAAATTTACAGAGGTAAATTCTGCAGGAACAGCAGCACCCCAACCCCAGTTCAGTGTTTATGCCTTTTATACAAAACGACAGGCAGCATAACAGCTTCACTTTCCTGCCTTAAAAAGGCTGTTTAAATATAGGGGGGGGCGGGGGTCAGGAGTCTGATCGACTGACCTAACTAATTATGCCTCATTATCATGAGACACAAACTGATCTAAATTACTCCAACAGCTACCATTCACATAGTGATTACAAAGAGCAGGCAAACTCTATCCCAGTCCCCACTACCACCCTCTCATTTGCACGCACGCATACATACACAGACACACACACACACACGCACGCACGCACACACAAATACACAGTCAGACAAGGAGAGAGACAGAGAGAGACAGAGAAAGAGAGAGAGTATAGGTTATTGAGTATAGGTTATTGGGCTTATTGTGTGTCAACACATTGACAGGAAAGATGTAGCATATGAAACATTTTATTGTACAATATAATAGAAAAACAAAGTGTCAAAGGGAGATAATAACTTGCACATTACTGTCTGAGGACCGTTTCACCAAAAAATAAACAAAATTGTTGATGTATTTATAGATTACAAATGTAACAACCTTTGAAAACACTGAAGAGAAGAACATTTTCAAAATGCCACTTCACCATATATATGGGCAAAACAAGAATAACCCTGAAAATGATGATGACAGAGTCCCACTTTGCATATACCTATCACAATTCTAGCTAATCTAATCATGTGCAGGGACAGCAAGAAACTATTGATAGAACAATCACAAAAAATAAAATTAAAAGTACATTTTTTGTTAATGTTGAAGACATTAACATTATTATTATTATTATTATAAATGTCAAATGTAGATTTGCTGAATCATCATCTTGACCTTACTTTCAAATGTTGATTATTGAAAAGGTACACCACTCACTATATATATTTTTTCATTCTTGTGTGTTTATATGCATGGTGATGATTTCAGGAACAATGCCATGTAAAAACAAAAGGTTTTGAAAAAAATTAAACATGTTCAGCTAAAGAATCATCAGGAATTTGTTTTGAATTTAAATTATTATCTTGGGGTACTTCATAATCTGTCTATAGTAAATGGCTGAAACAAAGCAGCAGCATGTGTAGTCATGAATGTGTTTGGATTAACATGGGAACGTATGGCGCAGGAGCCTACTCTGGCTCTTTTGATGATTGCCTCTAGCTGGCAGATAAAACAAAATATTCTCACTTTTAATTCATACACAGATTTTTCCCTGCTCATGCCCTGTTCATGGTTGCAGGAGCAATTGTCCATTATTTTAATTGGATGATAATAGCCTACGTATGACCCTTCTGAGTCAGTCTGCTCAGTCATTAGCCCAAAGCTAACCCTTCAACAAAGAAGATGTCGAAAGCAACAAAAGAAAAGAAAAAAAAGAAAATGAAGACTATCATACATTTCTAATTATTAACTTTTTTTAAAATTTATTTACTGATATTTAGTACTATGATTACCTCAGATTTTTAATTTAACTAACAAACATTTCTGGATATGCAGAAATTGATGTCTTCAACCCAGTGCACCCCTTTGTTAATAGGAAAAAGAAATAAACAAGGTGCCAAGCTCAATTTCTTTCTGAGTGGTGTATGTATGTTCCTCCTGTATTTCAATGGGTTCACTCCGCGTTCGCTTGCTTCTTCCCACGTCTAGAAAACATGCAGCTTAAGTGAAGTGGTCACACTTGTCCGTAGGTGTTACTGTGTGCATGTGTTTGTCATTTGTGTGGCCTTGCAATGAACTTGCATCTTATCCAAGGTATACCCCACTTCTCTGGGATAGGCTCCAGCAGACTCATGAAGGCAGATAAGCGGCTTTGGGAAAGCCAAGTGCTATTGTCTCATCTACAACAGAATGAATATAAATATACAACTCTGTGTCATCAGTGCATGAGTGATAGGAGATATCCTGCCCTATTATGATAATGCCACGTGTCAACATATAAAGATTGAAGAGCAGTGGACCAAGGACTAATTCTGTGATTGAGACATGTAAGCTCATGTCCCTTAAGTAGGATGAAAAATAATTTAAGAATAGCTCTACTTCAGCCTACTGAAACAATGGGGTCTTGCTCCAAAAAACAGCATGAAAGGGAGCAGTGAAATTGACCCACATGGCACCCGATGCCGGAGTGAATTCGCCCGTAACATGGGCAGGTCCACCTCGGAGGCTCACTCGCTTGGGGAAAGCGCATAGGAAACGGCCCGGTTGCGGCAGCGCACCGTCAAACAGCGGACTCAGTACACACTCTAAAAAATGATTCAAGGACCTAGTAAATGTGACAGTAATATATAGTTATGCATGCTCAATAAAAATTCTGAATATCATCATGATGAGTATTTGATTTGACTACATCAAAATTAATTAGTAAAACTCCAACAGGAATATTTGTGTGAAATAGACACATGTAAATTAAGTTTACTTACTTAAAATAGAGTATTATTTGACTCACAGATTACATGGTTTAATATTTGTAATAATAAGTGTATGTTTCACTAACCTTTTTGAGAATATAATAACAAATATCAGTCGGTCAGTCAGTCATTTTCTTAACCCGCTTAATCCGCTTACGCAGGTCGCGGGGGAGCTGGTGCCTATCCCGGCAGTCTCAGGGTGTGAGGCGGGGGACACTTCAGGCACGACGCCAGTGTACCGCGGAGCCACATAGAGACAAACAATCACTCATACACACACTCATTCCTACGGTCAATTTGGGGCCGGCCAATCAACCTGAAGCACATGCTTTTGGAGGTGGGAGGAAGCCAGAGAACCCAGAGAGAACTCACGCAGACACGGGGAGAGCATGCGAACTCCGCACAGAGTGGGACTCTAACCCGGACCCGCCGTGTTGTGAGGCGACAGCGCTAACCACTGCGCCACCGTGCCACCCTTGATCATAAATGTTAAGCATAATTATGTGACGCTCTTATTTTGGTACTTCCTGTTGTAAGCGAAAGTAGTTCTGTTATATGTGTATGTAAATATGATGTGCTTGCATGCTTAATGTGGAAGCGTTCAGATGAGCATAGCAGGCGCATGTCCAATAAAGAAAAGAGAAATATACTCCACTCCGCTTATTATTCCCCACACAGTTTACATACAAGTCAGATATTGTAACGATAGATAAAGGCCAATTGTGTCATTGTTTCTGAAATGTTCAATTATATCAAGTTAGGCTTGCTAACAGTACAGAGCTACCATCAACATTAGCATCAACGTGATTCTCAAACTTATTAAAGTACTAGCTAAAGTTAACTTTAAAATTTTGGACAATGTTTTTATGTCTGGGAGGTGGGGAGAACTGAGCATTAGCTACATGCCTTGCTTAACGAGTTTAATCCAGTCCTGAAGGACCATATTAGAATAAATACAGTTCAGGTGTGTGGTGAGGTGTCATGTCAGAACGATTTAAATAAGAGTAGTAGGAGCCATCTATGAGAGTCCGGACCAATATGCGCGTGTCTGATTGTGAATGTGTTAGTATTGGGTTATGGTGGGAGGAGTAGCACTATGGGTGTGTCTTCAGAAATTAAGTACTCATGCCACTTACTAGTATTCACCGGTTACTTGTAGTTATGGCGTGGGTTGCGCACCGGGATAAGAATTTCTTTCGATCACTTTGGACTTTTGAATGCTTTGAACGCCTTTGGACATACGGTATTGTGAACGCATTTGACATTTTGATAATCTATATTCTTGTCTCTGTTTTACGGGCACTCAAATATGACTAAGTGTTGATCAGTGTGCAGTGTGGGCATCATCAGTTACTGTATCTCCAATGTTTAGCCTGCGCTGCAGCGGCTGTTTCGTCATTTACTCATTCATCAGCCGCAACAAGAGTAAATTAGAACAACATAATATTAGTTATAAACATCTCTGTTTATACATGTTTTGGTCAAAGAAGGAGAGGAGAAAAATGTGTTCAAAGGAAAAGAGAGAAGAAGAACGCCAAGAGTATACGACTGAGATTAATGTGATAAGGGAGACGGGTAGGAGAGTACTTGGTGTGTCATCTGGAAGGCAAGTAGATAAGGAGACTTGTTGGTGGAATGAGGAGGTACTGGAGTGTATACAGAGAAAGAAGTTAGTTCAGAAGAAGTGGGACACTGACGGGACTGAGGAGAGTAGACAGGAGTGCAGGGAGATGCAACGTAAGGTAAGAAGAGTTGATGAACACGGAAAATGAGAGAGAACAAAGACTAGAAGAGGTGGCTGTTGTGGACCACAAATTAGCAAAAATTAGTTGGGATAAAGTGAGGAAGGCATTTATGTATTTATTTATTCAGTTTATTTTCTTCTTTCCAGACCTGCTATTACAACAACAGATTTCACTTTCATCAGTGTTGGAACATCAGCAACAACATCTGAAAAGAAAAAAAAGGGGTTGACAGGTAGAAGCCATTGGCTTGTAAGGTTCCCGTCTCCTAAATCAACATCTCTCTCATTGCAGCACATTGTCAACCAAATTCATACATTGCATGTCAGTTTCAGTTATTTTTTTCTGGTACATTGTTGTTTTAATCCGTCCATTCCATCCAATAGGCGTGCATCTTTGCACGCATCTTTGTCAGTTCTTGAGAACAGTCCAATTTTGTTAATGTTCATTTTGTAGTCAATTTCAAGAATTTTTCTTGGACAATTTTATGGTTTAGGCGCCGATGGAATTTCTTGCTTTGTGTGGCTGAGATGATTTGAGTTCTGTGCCTTCCACACTCCTAATAATTGAAGAGGCATTGAAGAGGGTGAAGAGTGGAAAGGCACTCAGTCCTGATGATATACCTGTGGAGGTATGGAAGTGTCTAGGAGAGGTGGCAATAGAGTTTCTGACTGGGTTGTTCAACAGGATCTTAGATAGGGAAAAGATGCCTGAGGAATGGAAGAGAAGTGTGCTGGTGCCCATTTTTATAAACAAGGGAGATGTGCAAAGTTGTGCCAACTACAGAGGAATAAAGCTGATGAACCATACAATGAAGTTATGGGAAAGAGTAGTTGAAGCTAGCATAAGGGTAGAAGTGAGCATTTGTGAGCAGCAGTATGATTTTTTGCCAAAAAGGACTACTACAGATGCAGTATTTGCCTTGAGGATGTAGATAGAGAAGTACAGAAAAGGCCAGAGGGAGCTGCATTGTGCATTAGGACATACTGTATATGAGGACTGTAAGACAGTGGTGAGGTGTCCTGTATGTGTGACAGAGTAGTTCAAGCTGAAGGTGGGATTGCATCAGGGATCAGCTCTGAGCCCCTTCTTGTTCGCTATGGTGATGTGCAGGCTGACAGAAGACGTTAAACAGGAATCTCCATGGACTATGATGTTTGCAGATGACATTGCGATTTGTAGTGAGAGCAGGGAACAGGTGGAGGAGAAGCTAGAGAGGTGGAGGTTTGTCTTGGAAAGAAGAGGAAGAAGGTTAGCCGCAGTAAGACAGAGTACATACAGTATGTGTGAATGAGAGGGACCCAACTGAAAGAGTGAGGTTAGAGGGAGAAGAGATCAAGAAGGTGGAGGATTTTAATTACTTAGGGTCAACAGTCCAAAGCAATGGAGAGTGTGGAGAAGAGGTGAAGAAGCGTGTACAGGCAGGATGGAACGGGTGGAGAAAAGTGGCAGGTGTGCTGTGTGATAGAAGAGTTTCAGCTAAAATGAAAGGAGAGGTGTACAAAACTGTGGTGAGACCAGTCATGTTGTTTTGCCAAGAAACAGTGTCACTGAGGAAAAGGCAGGAGACAGAGCTGGAAGTAGCAGAGATGAAGATGCTGAGGTTCTCTTTGGGAGTGACTAGGATGAATAGGACCTGGAATGAGTACATCAAAGGTCCCTTGATGTACATATTAGAGGTTTTGTGGATCAAGTCAGAGAGGACAGACTGAGATGGTTTAGACATGTCCAGAGGAGAGATAGTGAATTTATCGGCAGAAGGACACTGAGTTTTGAACTACCAAGCAGGAGGCCTAGAGGAAGACCATAGAAGAGGTTTATGGATGTAGTCAAAGAGTACAAGAGGGTAGTTGGTGTGAGAGAGAAGAGGAAGCAGAAGACAGGGTTAAGATGGAGGCAATTGATTCGCTGTGCCGACTCCTGAAGGGAAAAGCCGAAAGGAAAAGATGAAGATATTCTTTTGTAATTGATTGCCCATAGAGACGTGGCAGTAAAATGCTCTCGATACAATTCATGGTTGCATTTCATTTTTCCATTTACAGTATGTTTTGGCCTCTTTTCTCATGAGTCTCACTGATAATTGATTGCCCTCAACTGTAGCAAAGCTATTATGCTGCTATACAGGACAATTTAACCAGACACTCATAGTGTGGTTGAAGGATATGGTCTAATATATTTTCAAGTCTTGAGTGTATTGAATGATTTATTCCTATTAATAAGGGCAGACTGGTTGAGGGAAGTATTAAAGCCTTTTTAGAGCAACATCGATGTTGGTCAGCTAGATTTTGGGTATTTCTTTTGCTATTTATAGCCAAATGAGACATTTTAAATAAAGGATCTGGGCCAGATGAGCCACTTCATGAACGGTTCCGGAATGGGTCAGGACGGCTGAACTGCTTTATGGACAGATCCAGATTGGCTCCGTGCCCAGTCCTTGTCTGTTCCGGGTCAGCACCGTTGGGCATGTGGACCCCATTCCAGGTCCAGTTCGCGGTTCAGGGGCAGAGTGAAAAGGCTATCTGGGGAGCTTCTGTTTGAGTTGCTGTTGACTATGAAATCATAGATCAATTTTATGAGGATTGTTTCAGTACTGTGACGGACTATGAAACTGCATTGGCGTTGAGCATACAGTAAATGTAGTGAGAAAATGTACATTCATGTTAATGTTTGCATAAACATTTTGCATTTTCCTTGTACATAGATTATGAACTGATTTGCAGTTATTAATCACCGACAGATCAGGATTTTTTTTTTGTTTGTTTGGTTTTTTTAATTTAGTTTTTTTTTCACAGAGCTGAGATGATTGCACTTATAAGACAAATAGGGAAAATACCAATCTAGATTGAATCATCATTCATATTTTTGAGTTTATATTAAACAATAAACACAAATTTTCTAAGGATACAGTCCAGGGAACACTGCACATGTTAATCCAACTCACTGGAGTTAACAGGTGTAAATGAGCTTGTGTTGAGAATTTGATGTAATGATTAAGCAGGGCTAGATGTGTTTCTGTATGAAGCTAAAATATTGTCTATAATATGTGAAACCTTTTTGTGAAAGCAATTGACACATTTTCCCATTTAGCTGGAGAGAGAAGTTCAGAGGATCTAGTCTACAAGTCATCAGATTAACAACAGTATTGTTAACAAACTGAGAGATATCAGACTAAAATATTTTATTTCTTGTAACAGTACAGTACATATTCAAAGATTTTGAGATGAACTTGCTATCTATGTTTCCTTTGTTTTTAAGAGGAGACTTAAAACTATCCTTTGATAATGCTTATACTTACAGCTGGCCAAGAACAGTATTTAGCTATGCTGCTGTAGGCTTATACTGCTTGGGAGCTTCTCGTAATGCACTGAGATTCTGTCTCCTCTCCCTCCCCTCTAAATATTAAGTCTCACTAATGTATTTTACTAACTTGATTATTCATTTGCAGTCTACAATAATAATAATAATAATAATAATAATAATAATAATAATAATAATAATAATCACATTTTTTTTCAATAGAAAGCAATAACATCAGGCAAGGACTGGCAAAATGTGATTGAAGTGATTGACAATGCTGTTCCACAGAAGTCTCTCCACAAAACATCCATAATTCAGTCTGCTAACTAACATTATAACACTACTGTATATAATCACCACCACATGATCCAAACTTACTCTCTAAAACTCTATCAAAATAATTATTTGGATAATATTCCAGGATCTACTGTAAATACATGTACTCGATGTTTAGACTAAGTTGTAATCATTCTTGCCAGAACTTAACATTTTACTGCGATTTAATACAAAAAGGTGGGGGTTGACAAAAGAACAGGAAGCCTTTTTGTAGTCTAGCAACTTCCACCAAATACTGCTTCCTTCCTCCATGCTTCAAACTTTTCTCAATTTTAGAAAACATTGCTGTGTTTGGAACCTTGCATTAGGTTTTAAATTTAAATCAACTTTTTCAACAATTTTGCAAAAGCCATATATCTTATCCCTTCAGGTCTAAAAAGAAAACTTAATTGCAGTATAGTGGAGTTCTACAGATAAAGAAAAAAAGAAGAAGAAGAAGAAGGCTCAGGTATCAGTGTGCGCATGAGGGGTTGTGCACTGGTGACGTGTCCAGAGTGCCCACCAGCCTCTCACCCCAAGTCCATTTGGATAGGCTACAGCAACCTCCATGACCCATGAAAGCAGAACAAATGGCTAAGAAAATGAATGGATGAATATCATGCTTGCGGATCTGCATGAAATGCAAGTCACTATCGTTGCCTAGTTTACATACGGTATGATGTAAAGGGCAGTAAGTTTTACAGTCTTTTTCAGTACTTTCTTGACTCATTTATATCACTCTTGATTCATTTTATACAAATAAACATAGCATACAACAGCAATTACTGATTTCAGACATTCGACAAAATTGTTTAAATAGTTTTCAATGATTTGTTATTAGATTTGTCAACAAAAATAATAGCTGTACTGTCACAAAAAGACATTTACATTCTATAAACATGATAAGCCATTGGAACCCAAGGTTTACTGCTTTTGTGTTGCCTTTGTTTATGTTACTTTTCAGAACCACAATATTGCTTGAAAATCATATAGTGGCATCAATTTAAGAAAAATAATCTTAGCAGATTTTGACAAATCATGTTAAATAACTTTTACTTAAAAAGTGCTATTTCTTTTGTGATCAAATGTGAATTGTTCAATTAAATCAATTTAAAAGGTCAAAAGCAGTGAGTGGAATAAGACTTCATCTTAACAAAGTTGAAAAAATGTGTAGCGTGTTGAGGGGTTGACCAATTAATATCTCGTACCAAATTATATAAGTAACATGTCCCATTCTACATGGAAAACTGGGAATAAGTATATTGTGGAAAGGTCAATGTTAATTTTATGGAACATTCATGCAAAATGTTGCATTACTAAAATACTTAGTGCACTTGGAGGAGGAAGACAAATTAACATTTTGTTCTTTTCACCTGTTGCTCTTAAATTAAGCTGTACAAATAGAGCTGAAAATACTTGAGTGTAAAAGTATTCAAATTCTAAATAATAAATAAAAGTACTGTATTGGCTGTTTCTATTGTAACTTTATACAAATCTTTAAGGAATCTTAGCTATAAGTTAAAGTGAAATGTCCAAAGCCAGAAAACAAACATTTATAATGGAGCTGACTTTACAGTTCTTTTGGTCAAGAAAAATTTATATTATTATTATTATTATTATTATTATTATTATTATTATTATTATTACGATAATGATGATGATGATGATGATGATGATGATGATGATGGTGATAATTATGACGATGATGATGATAATAATAATAATAAATAATAATAATATAAACAATAGTAACTAAATAATTAGCGGCACACTCACCCGTGTGCCGCCACCGGGACTCGATTGAATTAATAAAGACAAGTGAGCACGCGGGAGGATAGGAGTTCTCCCACTGATTCACAGAGGATCTGAAGTTAGCTTCTCTTTCTTCCTTGGTTGTTAAGATGACGTGTAAATATTTTTCTGTGTCTCTCGATTTCTACCCCCCTCGCTCTCTCTTTTTTTCTCTCTCTTTCTGTCTCTCTCGGTCTCTCTCTCTCTCAGTGTGTGTGTGTGTGTGTGTGTGTGTGTGTGTGTGTGTGTGTGTGTGTGTGTGTGTGTGTGTGTGTGTGTGTGTGTGTGTTTCTTTCTCATTGTGTGTTTGTGTCTATGCGTCTCATACAGACAAACCGCCTTTACCATAGGTCCATATCAACGTCTGAGAGTCTGAGGAGTCTGAGACCTCCTGAATGACAGATTATAGAGATGAGAACAGCAAATAAGGGAAAAGCACATTAAGTCTACAAATTACGATGAAGGGACGTGTGGTTCTTGAACTTGAAGCCGAGAGACAGTATTTTAAAGGAGTTCGCTAAGTTGTTTACTGAACTCGGCAGCCTACAGACCCTACTATACGGGACCTGTCCGAGTCGAGCCATACCGACGCGGCTATTCAGACAATACGGACACCTTGTCTTCACAGTTCACTTCTGCAACACTGGAAAAGGACGCCCGCGCGCGAGTGTGTGTGTGTGTGTGTGTGTGTGTGTGTGTGTGTGTGTGTGTGTGTGTGTGTGTGTGTGTGTGTGTGTGTGTGTGTGTGTGAGTGAGTGAGTGAGCGTGCATGCACGTGTGAATCATTGGATGCGCGCGGGCGCGAGTGTGTCAGTATGAGTCTCGTTTCGGGCTTCCCTCACCACCCGGTCATGCACCATCACGACAGCCACTACTACTCCTTACATGCGGCGGCGGCAGGTCGTTGTCACGAGGACGCCGGAGCTCCTCCATACTTTACAAGCTGGTTGATAAATCATACAGATATGTCTCCTACGGAATATAGCCTCGCTCCCAACTACAGCCCAGAGTACCATGGCAACAGCGGCCGTGGGTCTATTGGTGGAATGGAGCACCCCCATCACTACGGAGCTGGCGGTTTGGTTCCGGGGGCTGGTACCATCTCGGTGAATGGAACCGCGGTCAGTATGCATCATCATACACATCCTCGGACCGTGAAGAGAAGACCCACGGCTAACCGTAAGGAGAGGCGGCGGACTCAGAGTATTAACTCGGCCTTTGCGGATCTGAGAGAGTGCATCCCCAACGTCCCAGCAGATACAAAGCTGTCTAAGATTAAGACACTTCGCCTGGCAACCAGCTACATCTCATACCTGATGGATATCCTTGACAAGGACGGGCAGCACGGAGACACACAGGCTTTCAAGGCCGAGTTTAAAAAGACGGAGGCTCGGGAGGAACGGAGAAAGCGAGAGATGGTAAGAGTTTATGTGCACTAGTTTTGTTTTGTTTTTTGTTGTTGTTTTTTTCAAAAGCTAAGAATGAAACACCTAATTGGAGAGTTAAGAGATTTAATGAGATGCCAAAAAACAACAAATATTTTATCTTTGGTTGGTTGTGTTATTCTTCATCGACGGTTCAATGTCACAGGTTTATTTTGTTTCTCCCACGGGTTAAAATGCCCGGTATAATTCTCTCAATCCATATCTAGTTTAAAAAAAATCAGTTTACATTATATTACTTATAAAATATGGGACACATTTTGTAAATTTTTAATTCAAACCAGTTTTATATAAGCGTAATTTCAAAGCAATTACGCAATTTTAAGCTATTTAATGTGCCGTTAGAGACTGTGATTTCCTTTTTACTTATAAGCCCACTGTATAAATATGACGCGTTTGCGTAGCCTGGTATATCAATGTTTGTCTATTAAATTTATGTGGAAACATTCACGCCATTTTTTAAGGTTATGTGTCATTGAATATCTTTGTCTTTACTTTTGAAGTGTAAAAAAATGGTAGCGTCACAGTTTTGTTATAGCGTATGTTGACTTGCGGCAGATGCAAATTAACTTCGAAAGTGATTCCTCTGTTATGTTACGGACATATTCACTACTCGTAATTTTTCTATCACAATCAGTCCCAGGTTTAGATATATTTGATACATCATGGCAAATATTTATGTACAATAAATAACGTTGAAGGTTGCTCCACTATGAAAGAGATCTACTATTATGCGGTCTGGGTTGATCTATATCTAATTCACTGGTAAGACAGGGCCAATGAATATTCCTTATCTTTGTGCCAAAGCAATAAAACGATGTGATTAATAGTAGCCTACAACCATTTGGAAATACATTATGAAATACAAATCAAAAGAAAGAGGCATTTCCTTTTTCCACATGTTTATATTGTCACATCATGCAAGTAATTAGATATATATTATGACTATTACCGGATATCAGACGTTTCACACAAATAAGCATAATTCACAATTACAAATGCGGTGTTATCTTCTAAGTTGTTTGTTTTTAAAGAAAAGCGCAAAAAGCTGAATGTATGCCACACGTTTTTACACATTTTTTATAATTGTCATACATTCAAAAAATACATTCTTCACCATACTATTGAACCACTTACTGTATTTAAAAGATTATATACAATTAAAAAAAGTCCATATAATCATGGCTTTCACAGTGGAGCAAGAAAATTGGTTGGCTTCTCAGACAACTTGGAGCCAGGAGGGTTCAGCCCTACAGACCAACCACATTTATTGAGCATGGTTTTAGCCAAACACCCCGCTGTATCATCCATGTATTGTAGTTTTGATACCAGCTCTATGTACGAAATCAATTTAGCTACATTTTGCAAAGTAATCTATTGCCTAACAAACAATAAGTGTACAGAGCAGGTCAGGACAGGCTAGAAAAAACAGCAACGAATAATGATTTCCTTTCTTGACCAACTTGCAGCTTGTAAGTTTGTAGGAAGTGTGAGATAATGGATGCCAGAAAGGATTTCTTAGAAATTGATGTCGGCTCCAGGGACAGAATTGGATTCAGACACATACCACCATTGACTATTATTACACACACACACACACACACACACACACACACACACACACACACACACACACACACACACACACACACACACACACACACACACACACACTCGCACAGTACGTGTGTGTCAAATTATTAAAATATATATATATATACATTTGTATACATGAGTTTTAATTTGTACTTGTTTTTCGAAATCCTGAATTTTTGATTTTTGTTCTTGCTAAATACAGTTGTATGTGTTTGATTGTATACTGTATACCAGCTTTTTCAGTAAAGAAGTATCGTATGCAAATTGTGCACAATCATTTTAGAAGGAGACATCGGACACTGCTTTAATCAAAACGGGGTTGATTTGTATAAAGCACGTTTTGATTTTGACGATTCTTTGTCATTTGATGTTATCTTACGAATAATTTTTTTTTTTACTGTAAAAAGCATATGTGGGTGGTTTTCAGTTATCTTTAATATTTAACAACATTCGGTCACTACAAAGATCCTTGGAATTGTTGGAATGATATAATTTGGTGATATAGCTGCATGTCACTGACTTAAATTTTGCACTTATTGTACTTTTATTGTACTTTTCTTTTGAGGACATGTAACAACCTACACATTTGTATGACAATTACAAATAATTAAAAATGTATTATAATTACAAATGCGTTTCCAATATATTCTTAAATTGTAATGAATTTTGTTCTTTAAAATATCTTTATTTCAAAAGCATAAATTAGGACCATTAGGAAATTATTATGAATATATTGTTTTAGGAGCAAGTATGCTGTAGTATGCGGTGAATCTTTGTTTAGCAACACATACATAAACGCAACAACGGGTTTAGTAAGTTTAATTAACGCTTTTTTCCTCTTTTGTCACATATAATAATGGTTGTACTTATCAGTTTCCATGTTTGTTTGTTTGTGCATTTAAGCCGCTCTGGCAGCCACGGGATCGCCCACGGTGTAAGCCAGAGCATCACACTGTACAAAAAAAACAAAACTATATATATATATATATATATATATATATATATATATATATATATATATATATATATATATATATATATATATATATATATATATATATATATATATTGTGATGGTTATGTCTCTTTGTAATTTCTAATATGAAGTGGCAGTGCAAAACAGAATTACTATAAGGATTTATCGTTTTTTCCAGTAAACTGCCCAGGCGAAGCTGCTGCACAAGATGAAGACTGACTTAACGAGAAAGGCGTTTTCCATCTTAAACACAACGCAAATTCTGACAGATATTCGTTCCGATATAACAGCTAAGATGAGTCGTGACATTCGTTATTCTAAAAAAAAAAAAGTACCTAGCTTAATAGTAACAAACTAACCTGTTCTTAAAATAATATAAGATAGAATAAAATAAAATAGAATAGAATTTTTTTTTTAAATGAACGAAATATCCTCAGCAGACAATCGAATATGATTCATGTAATATCATTTTTCGTTTTGTCTATAGTTGCTCAAATCTCACCGTTTCAGACCTGCATATAAATTCAAATGTATATTAAAAACCTCTTCTTTAAGGGAAAAGCCGAAAGGAAAGAAGAAGAAGTTTAAAAACCTCTTCTTTCCGCCTCGTATACGACGAGCTATTAGCCGCGTATCCAAGTAGATCATAGTTTTAGAAGTTATATAAGATGCATGTTAAACCGAATACCGATATCACCTTGTGATTCACGAACTTTGAACACAGGAAAAATTATTATACAAGACTCGTACAAATCCCCCATAATTTAGCGAGAATGAACAGATATTATATATAATATGATAGCCTTGTGCATTAAAAAAAAAAATCTCTAAACCAAATGCAATTCTTAAAAACGAGAGCTTTGAAGTTTCCTCGCGATTTTCAAGGATCCGACATTGATGTAACATAGTTTTTTTAAAATACATAATGTCCAGATTTCATAACACCAAAAGCTTAAGAACAGTAATAATAACAACAAATATGCGGAGTTGAAGGTGCTGCTGTCCCACAGGAAGAAGTAGGTTGATTTCTCCGGTTTCTCTGATTTCCCTTCACTTCCAAACATGTGCAATACAGGCGCGTTGGTGGTATAAGTAATGTGGGTGTGACCGTTTGTTTGTTTTGCAAATATCGATAAACCGGCGTCTTGTCCAAGACATATTCCGTCCCCCCCCCCAATTTTTTTGTTATTGCATAGGCTTCTACGCAATAACTGTACCTTATGTGTGGCTAAACACGGCTTCAGAATAAGTCTATCTGTTCTAGCAATCATAAGAAATTGAAATTCTCCTTCTGCACATTATGATGCTGATGGTAATGATGAATGATGAAGATAATGGTTATAGTTGTTAGTAGTATAGTATTATTATTACCCTTGATATTATTACCCAGAGTCTAGGTTTTATAATTTTTTAACAGATATTAAAAAAAAGAGAATTGATTTATGAATATGGGTTTCAATTAAATCAATAAGTACTATTCTAATGCAGAACCAAAAAGCAGGCACGAGGCCACAGCAATGTGTGACACTTGCATGTGCCTCTATGATATTCTTCTCAAGGTATATGCTGAGGGGTTAAAACATTCGGCCACTCATAAGAGGATTAATTATTTTATGCCAGGCCCCTGCTCCTGAAGTGCAGGTGGTGACATATGTGCTACCAGTTTATTTTTTCGCGTGTGTGCGTGCATGCGTGCATGCGTGCATGAATGCTTGTTTGTGTTGGTTAATGAAAGTCTTATAAGAATATTTCATGTACCAATTATATTATACTCATTGCAATATAAGATGTTACTTCATTCAGTTGAATGAAGTAAATTGAGCATGTCCAAAGTATAACCAGTATGCAATACGCATGGAAAGTAATCAGTCCACTTTCAAAATTACAATATATCTGGTATCCAATTATATTTATTTCCTCGTCCTTTTATGTTTTAGAAAACTGTAAATGATAATTGTTACAAAACCCTTTTTTTTTTGCAGATTCGGTAATTGTGTTACTAAACTTCAAGCATGATGTCTGTGTAGGTTCTCAGTTATCCAGGTCATGGTTATCCAAAGCTGTTTAAATCAATCTACTGGACCTTAAGAAAGTTTCTTTCAAGAACTGTGTAGGAATTACAACAGTTTCTACATGTGCCTCCCACTTTTTAAGGTACCAAAAGTAATTGGACAATTGACTGCTCAGCTGAAAAAGCAAAATAAACCCATCAGATAGATAGCAAAAACAGTAGGTGTGGCCAAATTAACTGTTTGGAACATTCTTGAAAAGAAAGAACGCACTGGTGAGCTCAACAACACCGAAAGACCCGGAAGACCATGGAAAATGACTGTTGTGGATGACAGAAGAATTCTTTCCCTGGTGAAAAGAAACCCCTTCACAACAGTTGGCCAGATCAAGACACTCTCTGTGTCAAAGTCAACAATAAAGAGAAGACTTCACCAGTGTGAATACAGAGGCTTCAGTACAAGATGTAAACCAGTGGCGAGCCTCAAAAACAGGAAGACCAGATTGGAGTTTGCCAAAAAACATCTATAAAAGCTGATACAGTTCTGGAACAACATCCTATGGACAGATGAGACAAAGATCAACTTGTACTAGAATGATGGAAAGTGAAGAATATGGAGAAGGAAAGTAACTGCTCATGATCCAAAACATACCACCTCATCAGTGAAGCATGGTGGTGGTAGTGTTATGGCGTGGGCATGTATGGCTGCAAATGGAATTGGTTCCTTGTATTTATTGATGATGTGACTGCTGACAAAAGCAGCAGGATGAATTCTGAAGTATTTCGGGCAATGTTATCTGCTCATATTCAGCCAAATGGTTCAGAACTCATTGGACGGCGCTTCACAGCGCAGATGGACAATGACCCGAAATATACTGCGAAAGCAACCAAAGAGTTTTTTAAGGCAAAGAAGTGGAATGTTATGGAATGGAAAAGTCAATCACCTGACCTGAATCCAATTTAGCATGCATTTTTATGCTGAAGAGAAAAATGAAGGAAAAATGCCCTAAGAACAGACAGGAACTGAAGACAGTTGCAGTGGAGGCCTGGCAGAGCATCATCAGGAACGAAACCCAGTGTCTGATGATGTCTCTGCATTCCAGACTTCAGGCTGTCATTGACTACAAAGGATTTGCACCAAATATTAAAAAGTGACAGTTTGATTTATGGTTTAGTTTGTCCAATTACTTTTTGGTCCCTTAAAAAGTGGGAGGCACAAACTGTTGTAATTCCTACACCGTTCACCTGTTTGGATGCAAATACCCTCAAATTAAAGCTGGAAGTCTGCACTTAAAGCCCATACTGTTTGTGTCATTTCAAATCCATTGTGGTGGTGTACAGGGCCAAAAAGATGAAAATAGTGTTGATGTCCCAATATTTATGGACCTGCTGTATAATAGCAGATATAATGGTGATTTAAAACAGTTAATAAGATGTTAACTCAATAATAAATGTGCATTATTTAAACAACAAATATGTGTCTGCAGGTGGAGATACCTAAGACAACCTCATCATCCCTGTCATCATCATCAGTAGCTGATAAGAAAAGTAAGGGACGGACAGGATGGCCTCAACATGTCTGGGCCCTGGAACTCAAACATTAGCACCTTTCTTCCTCTTGCAGTTTGACAACACTAGTCTCTTTTGCCTCTGTCAAGAGAGAGATGGAACAATAATGATATGCTATGACGAACTTCAACAGCACCATTGTCTGTCTGGATGTAGGATGTTCAGTTGTTATAGAGAGAAGACTGTTTTACTTGTAAAGCTCCATTCACATTGCTATAGTCAAATTATACAAAAGCAAATATAGACAAAAATTACTGTTTACTGTTACTTTGCTTGCAGATTTGTGTTATTGTTACTGAGCATTTTTTTTCTAAATCCTCCAAGTGTCATCATGGGACTTTATGCTGTTTTGTCCTGTAATTTTATTCTATATTGAACATAAACATAAATATGATTTCTTTTTTAAGGCTGACCTAAAGAAAAAAAATCAAATTTTCACATTCCTTCTTAAGACATTTCCTTATTATTAAACTAATTTTATGTCAGTGGAAACCAGGACAGGCTTAGTTCAAACCAATGAATACTTATTGTATTTTAAATATCACGTTGCTAAAGCGTTTGGTTTAGAATGAATGAACACTTAATAGTAATACATTTTGGTAAGCATTTTACCTTCTGAATTAATTAGATATACTGTTACACTTGTCAAACATCCAGTTAAACAACTTTTTCTGTCCTTGTTGGCTCTAAGTTTGGTAAGTCTGAGATGAAATAGTGCTGTTTGGTGCATGGGATCAATGAGATGGTGGATGGGATCAATGGCAGCTTTAAAAGTAGGCCAGTAAGGCTCTTCAGTTTTGTTCTGCCAGATGTTTAAAGTAGCTTTGTACCACTGTTAGATTCTCAGTGGAGTGTAAAACACACACACACACACACACACACACACACACACACACACACACACACACACACACACACACACACACACACACACACACACACACACACACACACACACAGACACAACAAAAAACAAACACAGATACACAGATGTGGTGCTTTCTGTTTTATTTAATGGAATATATTTATGTGCAATGTGGCCTTGAGAGCAATCAAACAGACATTCTGCTGACTTACATTGATGTTAAGTGAAGATTCTTTCTCACGTTCTCTCTTACTGTCTTTTTTTTAACTTTGGATCAATTTTAGATTAATGCAATGATATCAGAGTTATGAGAAGTGTTAATTTTTTGTGTGACATTATGATGTGATCATATGAAATGCTTAAGTGGGATGTTAACAGTGTAATGAACTCAATAAATCAACAACTGGTGGCACTTGTGTTGATTTTTTACATGGTTTCACTGTGTACATTCATAATGGTGTGAGAAGGATTCAGATGTAACAGATAACGTTGTACACACCACCTTCAATTAAGTATCCACACACAACAATCACATTGTAAAGACTAAGGACACTATATATAGCAGCTCAGTGTGGCAGCAGTAGCTCAGTCCACTAAGATTTGGACTGGGGACCGTTTCAAGACTCATGTCAGATGGTCTTCCTTGAGCAACGCACCCCTTACAAATTGCTCATGAGGGTGCACCAAGAAGGAGCTTCCCGCTGTTCTACTTCTCACTACATACTGCATGCCAACAGGACGCCTGTGTGTGTGTGTGTGTGTGTGTGTGTGTGTGTGTGTGTGTGTGTGTGTGTGTGTGTGTGTGTGTGTGTGTGTGTGTGTGTGTCAGGACCTGCACACATACGCATGTATATACACGCGTGTGAAACATATAGACCATGAGTGGAAAATCTCATTTCAACAAGGGGATTATCAAAGCACATTTCTTCTTACACTTGCTTTGCCAAGGAATCAGATTTAAATAAACCACCTGTCTCTAATCTGGACAGCATTGCTCACAACTGCCTTTCTAGCAGAGACTCTTCTGTCACATAAGACACCTGATACTTTCCTCCACCCGTTCCAGCCTACTTAGATCCATTTCTTCACCTCCTTAGCATACTCCTGTTTGTTCTGGACTGTTGACCCCAAGTATTTTGGGTCCTCCATCTTCAATATTTCTTCTCCCTGTAGCCTCTTTCTTTCTTCTCCACTCCTCTCATTTATGCACATATTCTGTTTTACTTCAGCTGATCATCTTTTCTTTCATCAGCTTTATTCCTCTGTTGTTCCCACTACTCTGCATATCCACCATGTTCACACTCCGGCAATCCTCAAGCATCTTCTCACCCACTAGAAATCTGTTGAAAGAGGACAGGAGACCACGTGGGCTCTCGATGGAGATACCAGCTTGAAAAGTTGCTCCGTGAAACCTGTTATTAAATCTACTTAAATGATAACTCTCTCCTCGGGTAAATTCTAGTGGCTAACGACTAATAAAAGCTCCCACGTCGTCATATTTAAGTAGTGCTTCTCAATTTTTTTTCTGTTGCGCCCCCCCAGCAAGAAGAAAACAATTTGTGTCTCCTCTTTCTCCGCCGCAACTATAAATAATATCAACTGTCTATAAAATTGTTAAGTACACCTCTGCATAACATTGTATACTTACTCAGAGTTCATTTTACCTCAAGAAAGTTGTGTATCCCTGGGATGTGTTTCAAGAATAATTTGTGCATCCCAGCATGTTTATGCATCCCGAAAGTAATAATACAATATACAGTAGAAACGTACACAAGGATTTAGTTTTGTCAAAAGTACAATATAAAAACCACACAAACTTTCGTCTTAAATGTTTTTATTAATAACGTAACTTTTTAAGTAAAAAGATTAAAAGAGTAACATTATATTTTAGATTTATCAAAATGTTGAAGCCTGGTAGTAACTTAAAAAAACAGTTTTAGAAAAAAGATGGAAAATAAAGATGTAATTAAGTGCAGTGTCTCCTGTGGACACTGCAACAAGCTGAGAGCGCTTTCTCCACACACATTTCAGTAAAATCTGTCAGTAATATGTGTCTCTTTTTTTCATAACTTTTATTGTTTTTTATTCAAGAAAGCACTCATTGTCACTTGCTGTTTCTCCAATTTTTGCATCTTTTTCGGAGGCACGGTGATAATCAATCAACCTTTATTTGTATTACGCTTAGTCATTTCAAGCGCTTTTACAGACAGACAAAACCAACAGGACGTCGTGTTGCCATTTGGTATTTTAATAAGGCAAAATCATGCAGATGAGTCTCGTGGCGAGAAATTACTCGCGCGACATCAAACATAATGGCGATTTCCGGGTTCGAAATTTAAGTGGAAAAATGGAAAAATTGTGAATATTTTTGTTGAATGGCATTTAAAGCTTGCGTCCCAGGGACACGCACTGTCTGACGATCGTGCATCCCTGTCATAAAATGTGCATCAAAGACTCAAGGATGCACACAAACGAGAACACTCCTTATTAATATTAAACAAAAAAAGGAAAAAAATATTTTTCAATTCATCTTCATCTTCTTTTCCTTTCAGCTTTTCCCTTCAGGGGTCGCCACAGCGAATCAGTTGCCTCCATCTAACCCTGTATTCTGCATCCTCTTCTTTCATACCAACTACCTTCATGTCCTCTTTCACTACATCCATAAACCTCCTCTTTGGTCTTTCTCTAGGCCTCCTGCCTGGCAGTTCAAAACTCAGCATCCTTTGGACCTGTCCAAACCGTCTCAGTCTGGCCTCTCTGACTGTATCTCCAAAACCTCTAACATGTGCAGTCCCTCTGATATACTCATTCCTGATCCTATCCTTCCTGATCACTCCCAAAGAGAACCTCATCATTTTCATCTCTGCTACCTCCAGCTGTCTCCTGTCTTTTTCTCAGTGGCACTGTCTCTAGACTAAACAAAATCGCTGGTCTCACCACAGTTTTGTACACCTTTCCTTTCATTTAGCTGAAACTCTTCTATCACACATCACACCTAACTCGTTTCTCCACCCGTTCCATCCTGCCTGTACATGCTTATTCACCTCTTTTTCACACTCTCCATTGCTTTTGACTGTTGACCCTAAGTACTAAAAATCCTCCACCTTCTTGATTTTTTCTCCCTGTGACTTCACTCTTCCGCTTGGGTCCCTTTCATTCACACACATGTACTCTGTCTTACTGCAACTAACCTTCATTCCTCTCTTTTCCAGGACAAACCTCCACCTCTCTAGCTTCTCTTCCACCTGTTCCCTGCTCCCACTGCAGATCACAATGTCATCTGCAAACATCATAGTCCATGGAGATTCCTGTCTGACCTCGTCTGTCAAGCCTGTCCATCACCATAGCGAACAAGAAGGGGCTCAGAACTGATCCCTGATGCAGTCCCACCTCCACCTTGAACTCCACTGTCACACCTACAGCACACCTCACCACTGTCTTACAGTCCTCATACATGTCCTGCACCACTCTAACATACTTCTCTGCCATTCCAGACTTCCTCATACAATACCACAGTTCCCCTCCGGGCACCCTGTCATAAGCTTTCTCCAGATCTAAAAAAAACACAATGCAGCTCTGTCTGACCTTCTCTGTACTTTTCTGTCAACATCCTCATAGCAAATACTGCATCTGTAGTACTCTTTTTTTGGCATGAAACCATACTGCTGCTCACAAATGCTCACTTCTGACCTTAGTCTAACTTCAACTACTCTTTCCCATAACTTCATTGTATGGCTCATCAGCTTTATTCCTCTCTAGTTCCCACAACTCTGCACATCTCCTTTGTTCTTAAAAATGGGCACCAGCACACTTCTCCTCCACTCCTCAGGCATCTTCTCACTATCTAAGATCCTGTTGAACAACCCAGTCAGAAACTCTACTGCCACCTCTCCTAGACACTTCCAAACCTCTACAGGTATATCATCAGGACCGACTGCCTTTCCACTCTTCATCCTCTTCAGTGCTCTCCTCACTTCATCCTGGCTAATCTTTGCTACATCCTGGTCCACAACAGTCACCTCTTCTAGTCTTTGTTCTCTCTCATTTTCCACGTTCATCAACTCTTCAAAGTACTCTTTCCATCTTCCCATCACACTGCTGGCACCTGTCAATATACTTCCATCCGTATCCTTAATCACCCTAACCTGCTGCACGTCCTTCCCATCTCTATCTCTCTGTCTTGCCAGCCTGTATAGATCAGTCTCTCCCTCCTTACTATCCAACCGAGCATGCAAGTCATCATAAGCTTCTTGTTTGGCCTTTGCTACCTCTACCTTCACCTTACGCTGCATCTCCCTGTACTCCTGTCTACTCTCCTCAGTCCTCTCAGTGTCCCACTTCTTCTTAGCTAACCTCTTTCTTTGTATACACTCCTGTACCTCCCCATTCCACCACCAAGTCTCCTTATCTACTTTCCTTCCAGATGACACACCAAATACTCTCCTACCTGTCTCCCTGATCACATTAGCTGTAGTTGTCCAGTCATCTGGAAGCACCTCCTGACCACCCAGAGCCTGTCTTAACTCCTTCCTAAAGGTCATGCAATACCCTTCCTTTTTTATCTTCCACCATTTCGTCCTCTGCTCTGCCTTTGCCCTCTTCATCTTCCTCACCACCAGAGTCATCCTACACACCACCATCCTATGCTGTTTGGCTACACTCTCGCCTACCACTACTTTACAGTCACTGATCTCCTTCAGGTTACATTGTCTACACAAGATGTAGTCTACCTGTGTGCTCCTACCACCACTCTTATAGGTCACCCTATGTTCCTGCCTCTTCTGGAAGAAAGTATTCACTACAGCCATTTCCATCCTTTTTGCAAAGTCAACTACCATCTGTCCTTCTGCGTTCCTCTCCTGGATACCAAACCTGCCCATCACTTCCTCATCACCTCTGTTACCTGCACCAACATGTCCATTGAAGTCTGCGCCAATGACAACTCTCTCACTTCTAGGTATGCTCTGCATCACTTCATCAAAGTCCAACCAGAATTTCTCCTTCTCCTCCAGCTCACATCCTACCTGTGGGGCATACCCACTAACAACATTGAACATCACACCTTCTATTTCTAGCTTCAGACTCATCACTCTATCTGACACTCTTTTTACCTCCAGGACATTCCTAACAAACTCCTCCTTCAAAATAACTCCTACTCCATTTCTCTTCCCATCTACACCATGATAGAACAACTTGAACCCTGCTCCTAAACTTCTAGCTTTGCTACCTTTCCACCTGGTCTCCTGGACACACAGTATGTCTACCTTCCTCCTCTGTATCATGTCGACCAACTCTCTACCTTTTCCTGTCATAGTTCCAACCTTCAACGTCCCTACTCTTAGTCCTATACTCTTGGCGCTCCTCTTCTCTTTCTTCGTGCGAACGCACTTTCCTCCTCTCCTTCTTCGACCAACAGTAAACCAATTTCCACCGACGCCCTGTAGGTCAACAGCACCGATGGCAGTCGTTGTTAACCCGGGCCTCGACCGATCCGGTATGGAAGTCATAGGTTTGATTCGCATATTTGATTTGGCAAATGTTTTACGCCGGATGCTCTTCCTGACGCAACCCTCTGTATTTATCCGGGCTTGGGACCGGCACAATAAGACACTGGCTTGTGCCCTCTTGCGGCTACATTGAATATTCTTAAGTCTATGAATGAATATTTACCGAAGAGCCTCAGAATTGAGATTCAACGCTTTTTGATCAAAATTTTAAAGGAACTATATATAGAACGAGGAAACACAAAGTGTATTAATGAAGTGCATGCAATAAAAAAGTAATTAACTATGTATGCATGTAATTAACTATGTATGCATGAACAAGAATTGTCATACTCAACAAAACTTTTTAATTTTTTTTCTTTTTCATTTACATTTTTTTCTAGAACTTTTTTTTTTCAATTATTTATTTTTAGTACCAAATGCTATTGCCATTTTTTTTCATATAAAGTTAAATAATATTGATTATGGTGTGCGTGTGTGTGTGTGCGTGTGTGCGTGCGCGCGCACGCGCTATGACTCAGTTAAGATATTAAGCATAGACATTGTTAATTTGAACAGAGTTTAGAACAGGTAAAAAGAAAAAAAGACTTTAATCTTCGAGGTGGTGGTTAAATGCACTCGTACGTGCAACAAAAAAACAAAAAAACCCAAGAAAGTTCACCACATGATCAAACACCAAAATAGAGGCAAGCTGAAGAAAATCTAATAAGGATGTGAGCAACAGTGAAGCCACTAACAGAGAGATCAGTAAAGGGGTTTCCCTGTCTCACAGAGAGTGAGACAGGGAAACTCCGCTCTAACTGCAGTGAGTAGGGAGGGGCGGGAAGTATGTGTGACTGGCCAATCACAGAGCTTGATCAGTCCGGCTGATTTTCCTTCAGTCCGATCACGAGTATTAACGGGCTTTATTCGTATTCATACTCGTACTCGTCAAAATGTATTATCCACACTGGATACTCGTATGAAACGAGTGTCCGGCTCAACCCTAATTATAAGGCTGTGTTGCTCCAGCAGTCGAAACCATCCGGTTTTAGTCATAGCAAATCTATTCCATCTATGAACAAATACACAAAGCAACCAGTGTGGTTCTTCAGAGGCTTCAGACAAACATCTCATTCTGAGCTGTCCTGAAATTCTACCGTTAGATTCAGAGAAACAAGTAGTACTCACACTGACAGCTCAATCGCCTCTTCTCTTTCACCTCTGGTATCAAGGGACAGGTGAGAAGAGGAAAGTCAGTTCCATCTCACCAGAGGATTGTAGGGCTCTATACCATCTGAAATGAAGCACCAACAGCACCACCAACACCACCAGGGCCACCAAGCAGAAGCCTCCAATCACACCTCCAATCACTCTTTCCTTCCACAACGCCAGGCGCACTTTGGACAACAGACACGCAAAAACGAGGGTCAACAATCAGGTCGTGGTCAGGGGTCAGGGGGAGGAGCTAACAGCCAGGTGTACAGCGCCCATCAAGACAGGCTCTACTCTATTCTACTTCTATGACGGCACCAAAAAGATCGCAAAGGAGCAGGTCAACTCCAACCAGGTGGAGGTGAAATTTCACCTTCACAGCAAAGGCAATCACAAAATCCATTGCGACTACAACATCATTGTGCGTGGAGACTCTTTTAAGTCCAACCAGGGTAACTCAGTCATGGTTCCTGTCAAAGGTGAGAGGGTTTCAAAATCCCTTTGGAAACAGAACTGCTCCCACCAGTTCTGGAGATTGCCCCGTAGTCCACGATCTAGGAGATGAACAACTCATCTCCTGCACCGTTAGCAACAGCTCTGAAGACCCCCCGCTCAGCTCTGGAGACCCCAGCCTCTACCTGTACCAAGGAACCAAGGAGCTCGACAGTGGAGTCACCAAAGTAAACCATAGCATGGTGGCGCTGGCCAGCGGCCCCCAGGAGTTTGAGTGTGAATTAGAGATGGGAAAAATAAAGAAAATCACCACCAAGACGGTTCCTGTGTCGGGTGAGTGGATCATTAGAGACCAGTTTGTGTGTGCTGGTTATTCACCAACAGGCTTTCATGATAGGAATTAGCCACAGCTAACACAGAGGCCGAATCCGCTGCAGCTACAAAAGAGCTTCAGATCTGGTTTCGATAATATACCAAATGTAAATAGAGTTGAATCCATTCTGACTGAGCTCATAGGTCAAACACTTCCCTGTTAAAATAACTAAAATCATTTTTATTCATTCCAGCCTTGTAAAAAAGCCCAAAACACCTACAATTTATTTTAAAAAAACATATTTTAATTAACCGATAGATGTGCAGACTTTACCTGTGTATAATTAGTTTTTTATTAGTTATGTAAACAATTTCAAAGAATGAAAAGAAACGCAAAAGTCACAAGAACACACGAGCTACGTCTTTACTCCATCAACGAGAACAAGATCCGGTCTCACTGATGTATCCATCCACCAACTAGTGGTGGTGTCCTGTTGAACGACTCGTATTTCAGGTTTTTGCTTGTATGTTGAACAAAAATATGGACAAAGCGACGGCTTGTTTGTCAAATAACCCGTATGTCAAGCAGCTTGTATCTCTCAGCTTGTTCTTCTTCCCTGACCATACGTCCTAAAGGTGAGTTCAAACCGTGCTCATTGAGAAAGGCTCTGCCCCTTCTGACCCCTTGCAGAACCGATCGATATGTAGCTAGGGAGTGGTGGTGATTAACTTCTGTCTTCTCCCCAATTTCTGCCTCCACTCCACATATCTCGGCGGTGGGCTGGGCGGTCGTCGGACAACCCTTCCAGATCCCGTCAGTCAGACGCTGGCAGCCTGCTGATAAACTACACCCTGATGGAGGATTACGGGCCGCTGAGAATGGTCAGCGTGGAGCGTTCCTCTGATCAGGCCCTCTTCACCGTCAACATCAGCAGGCCTGAGCAGATCAAGAGGTACAGGTGTGAGGCCAAGAACAGCCTCAAAGCGGGAAAGCTCAGTGAATGATTCAGCACCGAGGTCATAGGTAAATATCAATACACCTGTCAACGCCCACTTTAAGTGAAACATGGAAGCATTAAATACTGTGTCTGATCAGTAGCTTATGAGATCCAGAGAGATTCTGGTCGTCTTTTGAGTAGAAAAAGAGTCCACACATGTTTTAATTCCATCCAAACCTGGAAAGCATCCGAACGGCGTGGAGCTGTGATGCTTCCACAGGGGCGGGGCGTAGTGAACGATCCGCGTCTGCTCATCCTGACTGCTTTCTTTCCCAGAGCCTCTGACAGAACTGCCTCTGATTGGCGGTTCTGCTAAGTTCCACAACTTGCCAGATGTCTCTGAGGGAGACCATCTCGGGAGGCGTCAAAGGCACGCCTCCCGTCACCTTCAAGTAGTACCGTGTGGGCAGCGAGCTGCGGCGGTACACCGCCGCCTCTAGTGACACCAACGCCACCTACCAGATACCCGCCCTGTCCAAAAACCACAGCGGTACTTACTACTGCGAGTCCGTCAACCAGGCCAACAACGTCGTCCGGAGCCACCAGGTCGTCATAAAGGGTGAGACAGACGACCCCTCCTCCCCGACTGATCAGCTTGAGTAGCCATCTGATTGTTGACCCTCATTTTTGTGTGTCTGTTGTCCAAAGTGCGCCTGGCGTTGTGGAAGGAAAGAGTGATTGGAGGTGTGATTGGAGGCTTCTGCTTGGTGGCGGAAGCCTCCCATCACGACCCCGCGCAGAACCGAGGTCCTCCATCTTTTGTCAAGATGGAGGAGGGGTTTTGACACGCCTGAAGCAGAGAAATGTGGTGAGATTAGAACAGATGGAACCGGGTCGTGTTCCAGTCCTACAAACATGGATTTTTATTTTGGCATCTAAAACACAAAACCTGGGAAATGGAAATGCACATGTTCAAATGCATCCATCCATCCATTTTCTACCGCTTCATCCACCGTAGCAGGTCACAGGGAGCTGGAGCCTATCCCAGCTAGCATAGGGCGTGAGGCGGGGGACACTCCGAGCACGACGCCAGTGCACCACGGATGTTCAAATCCACTTTAGATAAAGCTGCATGACAACAACCAGACCTTTCACTGTGAGCTCCTGTTCACTGCTGCTCCTCTCTCGACTCAGAATGTTGATTCCACAGCTATAACTTCCGCTGTTGGAGAATCGGACGTGGGGCAACGAGTACAGCAGGTCCTCTGAGGTCTTGGAGGTCTTGGTGTATATTGGATTGTTGTTCCTATATATGGTGTATTCTCCATATGTAGGAAAATACAGGTATATAAGCCCCTCCTACCCGAATGTATAGATGTCGGCCCAGCATCTCAGGATCACGTTGGTGTCTCGCTGGACTTCAGAATGGGGCTCGATGGACAGGTTGATGTCTTCAAAATAGAATTTCTGTACTATATTAAATAAAATTTGTTTTTAAACTTTAAATAGATTCATAATTAACCAAATATTATTAAAAGGCATTCATTAATAAAGTTCAGTAAACCAAGGTTTACCTGTATTGCATTAATTCTCTTAGAAAAAAACATCTGTTTGTCTGTGTTTTAACCCTTGTTTCGCTTTTATAGAACTCATCAGGTTTTAACATCTAATTTAAAAAGGTATGGGACTCTGTTCACCAGCAGTTTGCCAGTGCTTTTCCACAGTAGCCAACATAAGAAAGGTTTTCACTGTTGTTGTTCTAAAACACCACACCTCATCTAGAAGGTTGTGAGGAAGACCCTCATCATCTGTGTAGACATGTCTCTGGTTTGAGATCATACTCACGTTTCTGTGCGTCCGTCCCTGGAAGGAAGCCTTGGGTCATGAAAAGAAAAACACAGTTAGACAAACCATTAAAGTGAAGAATAGACTAGATCCAGGGTCTCATAGGTGAACGGGAGCACAGAGAGCAGAAGCAGGAAGATGGCTACTGCTGGCTATGCTGGAGGCTGACGCGACTGGAACTATGGCGTCTGTTGGCTGACGTCTGTGGAGCCGATCTGAGGCTGTTGGGTGGGAGAGGACGATAGTTGGCAGGCGTCATTCATTAAGTCCAATGATATGAGATGACATGACATGCTCAGATCTGTGCTATAATCCACTGTAACACACACACACCACACACCACACACACACACACACACACACACACACTCTCTCTCTCTCTCATTATATGTGTCCCACAGAGATTTGAACTGTGTGTGTGTGTGTGTGTGTGTGTGTGTGTGTGTGTGTGTGTGTGTGTGTGTGTGTGTGTGTGTGTATGTGTTCGTATGTGTGTTTGTGTTTCTGTATACTCTAGTTAAATGTTCAAACTCTCAGAACAGCCAAGCTTCATAATCAAAGCTGAATTATCAAAGAGAATAATCATTATAATTACCGTATTGGCCCGAATACAAGACGGCCCTGATTATAAGACCACCCTCTCTTTTTCAAGACCCAAGTTTGAAAAAAGACTTTTTGAACACAAAATTAATTAATTTTTATACAGAAAATAATTACAGTACATCTGAAACAAATGATTATAACAATATATTCAAGAGAAAAAGCATGTTATTTTGCCTCATTCAAATCATGAAAAAGCTGTCTATCACATCTCGAGCTCTTGGAAGCAGCCGCTCTGAGGACCACGGAAAGCTTTTCTCTGACTGTGAGCATGTTTTAGGCGATCTTTTTGAGCTCTCCAACTCCGTACATTACACTCTGACACCATATTTCACAGCCGCTTTGCAATTGTTTGAAGACTCTACCTCATTTATCACCATCATCTTGAAGTTTGCATCATAACTTCTCCTCAGCTGCCGGTTAACCTGGCCGATCTTCGACCCACTTTTCTCCAGATTGTCGCTACATTTCTCCATTTTCTGTTATCTAAACAGATCAAATCTAATATGAACTAAACAGCTTTTTCAATCGGTTCAGCTCCCCCACCACTCCCGGCTCCTCGTCCCAGGCCTCTCCCGGCCCTGCAGACCGCTCCACTGATGCTCCTTTCTCCTGGGCTTCCTCTCCTTCCACCCCTGCCACTATTCCTTCCGCCCCTGCCCCTGCCACTTCTCCCGAGCCCACTCCAAGAGCTGCGAAGCTCAACGGCCCCACCTCAACCACTGAACTTCCAACCTCGCCACGACCTCCTGCTCCCCCCACGACCGAGACCGTCATCACTGCAGGCCCTAGATGGCGGCTGGACCGGATAAGATCTCCCCATGACTCCTCCGAGCCTGTGCTTCGGAACTAGGGGACCCCCTGCAGCGATTGTTCAACCTCAGTCTGTGGATGGGGAGGGTCCCGTCACTGTGGAAGACCTCCTGCATCGTCCCGGTACCCAAGGGGGTACAATGACTCTCTCAGGGGGAGCGGGGGGGAGGTGGCGAGGTCAGCACGCGGTTAAATGTATTTCATTAAATTTTATACTGTTTATATTTTAATTTTATACTGTTTATATTTAATTTTTTTTAATCGTTTATATTTTAGTTATAGTTTAGTATATGTCCTGTTAATGCTACATGTGTCTGTTAGTGTAGTGTATGTCTTGTGGTATGTCCTGTTTTGTTTTTGCTTTTTCCTGGTGTTTGGCTGAGCAGTGGATATGTGCAATTTCCTCCGGGATTATTAAAGTGTCTGTCTGTCTGTCTGTCTGTCATCTCTTCTCTTATTTTCTTCTCTTTTCTTTCTTACCGCTATTTTTATTTTTCTTCTTCATGACAGGGGTTTCTTCTTTGTGACTTCTTAGTTCAGCATTCGCTTTAAAGATATCTGGCGCCATCTATCGTTGTGAATGGGTATAATGTCCAGACCCCGAATGTAAGACAACCCCCACTTTTTCAGTCTTATTTCAATGCAAAAAGCACCGTATATCAGAATCAGAGTCAGAGAATCAGAGTCTTTATTTGTCATACTGACACACGTTTCCACAGTTGACAGCATGAAATATGTCTCTGGAGGTCCCAGTAAGCCCGGTCGATAAATAAGATAAATAAGTTAAGAGAAACTAGATAAAAAAGTTTTAAAAAATGCAAGATAAATAAGTTAAGAAAACCTAGAGAAAAACAAAAAGTTAAAAATGTAAGATAAATAAGAAAAGAGAACAAAGAAAAGTTAAGATGTAAGATATATAGTTGAAGTTTAAAGTGTCTGGACAGCAGAATGTAGTTCACAACAACAACAACAACAACGCAGCAGCTCAAGTGTGTAGGTGCTCCATATATCGCACTTGGAGAAGCACCATATTGCACTGAATCCCCATGCATCTGTGGTGACACACGGGGTGTCGTGAGGGTGACTACAGAGCACCACAGGAGGTCAGCTGTCTAACAGCCTCTGGAAAGAAGCTGTTCCTCAGCCTGGTGGTCCTACTCTGGATTCTCCGTAGTCTCCTGCCTGAGGGGAGGGGTTGAAATAGACTGTGTGCTGGGTGGGTGGGGTCTGTCATGATGTGGGTGGCCCTCCTTCTACACCTACTCGTGTAGATTTCTGTGGTGGTAGGTAGGCCACCCCCTACAGTCCTCTGTGCAGCCTTCACAACCCTCTGCAGCGCTTTCCTGTCTGCTGCAGAGCAGCTGCCGTGCCACACCGTGATGCTGGTGGTGAGGATGCTCTCTACCGCACCCCTGTAGAAGGCCTTCAGGACGGGATCCCTCAGTCCAGCACGCCTCAATTTCCTGAGGAAGTAGAGCCGCTGGTGTGCCTTCCTGAGCAGGTAGGAGGTGTTACAGCTCCAGGTGAGGTCCTCAGTGAGATGAACCCCTAAGTACCTGTAGCTGGAGACCAATTCCACAGCTGCTCCTACACATCAGACTTCCTCTGAAGTCTGATGTGTAGAGGGTGAAGAGAATGGGGGAGAGCACGGTCCCCTGTGGCACCCCCGTGCTGCTGGTCACCATAGAAGACAAACAGTACCCATACGGACGTACTGTGGTCTGTCTGATAGGTAGTCAGTGATCCAGATCACGAGGTAGGGGTCCACAGCCATGGAGGTCAGTTTATCCTGCAAGGAGCCGGGGCTGGATGGTGTTGAAGCACTCGAAAAGTCAAAGAAGACCACCCTGATGGCACAGCCCCCAGCTGTGCCATCAAACATGCTGTTTGTTCTGTGCGTGAGTGCGTGTGTGTGTGTGTTACGGGCCTGTACCCACATACTGTATATACGTATAATGTAGCCGCAAGAGGACACATGCCAGTGTGGCCAAGAGGACACACATAAATAAATAAATACCCAGAGATAAATACCCTCTGTATTTATCTGGGTCCCATCCCAGATAAATACAGAGGGTTGTGTCAGGAAGGGCATCTGACGTAAAACTTGCCAAAATAAACATGCGAATCAAACCTACGACTTCCATACCAGATCGGTTGAGACCCAGGTTAACAATGACTGCCATCAGTGCTGTTGACCTACAGGGTGCCGATGGAAATTGAACTACTGTTGGTCGAAGAAGGAGAGGAGGAAAGTGTGCCCGTAGGAAGATAGAGAAGAGGAATGCCAAGAGTATAGGACTGAGAGTATAGGACTTTTCCTATGACAGGAAAAGGTAGAGAGTTGGTTAACATGTGCAGAGGAGGACGGTTGACATACTGTGTGTCCAGGAGACCAGGTGGAAAGGTAGGAAGGCTAGAAGTTTAAGAGCAGGGTTCAACTTGTTCTATCATGGTGTAGAAAGGAAGAGAAATGGAGTAGGAGTTATCTTGAAGGAAGAGTTTGTTAGGAATGTCCTGGAGGTAAAAAGAGTGTCAGATAGAGTGATGAGTCTAAAGCTAGAAATTGAAGGTGTGATTGTCCAATGTTGTTTGTGGGTATGCTCCACAGGTAGGATGTGAGCTGGAGGAGAAGGAGAAATTCTGGTTGGACTTTGATGAAGTGATGCAGAGCATACCTAGAAGTGAGAGAGTTGAGGAAGATGAAGAGGACAAAGAGCAGAGGACGAAATGGTGGAAGCTGAAAAAGGAAGAGTGTTGCAAGACTTTTAGGAAGGAGTTAAGACAGGCTCTGGGTGGTCAGGAGGTACTTCCAGATGACTGGGAGGATGACACACTGAGGAGGATGACACACTGAGAACCTGATGGCACACTGGACGACATCACGCGGAAGTGAGATCCAACATGGCGGCCCCCAGCTGCTCGAATAACTTAACTTAAATAGCCAGTTTATATAGTGAATCTTAAGCTTTCAATTAGTAAGATTAAAATATAAATTGCTATCTGTACATAGAATTTTACTCACAGTGGAGGACTTGAAGAAGTTTATAGACAAGTATTTTTACCGGTACGCCATGGAAAGTCCTAGCGTCGCTACCTCCCGGGAGAATCCTAACAAGAGGAAAAAGAAAGACTCCTCCACTGACAGCCAGGACCTGGACACCTCGGGCATCCAGCTCAGCGTCCTGGAGTCCATAAACAAAAAGCTCGACGTCCTCGGGATCCTCCATGAGGAAATTAAAGAACTCAGAGCCAGCCTGGAGTTCACCCACCAGCAAATAGCCGACCTGCAGCGGGACAACTCCGAGCTTCGCTCTGCGCTGACGTCTGTGAACGCCGAGGTAAGTATTCTCCAGAAAGAGAACAAGTTCCTGAAAGGGACCGTCCTGGACATCCAGACAAGGAGTATGCGGGACAATGTCATCTTTTCGGGCATCCCAGAGTCCACACAGGACAACCCAGATTAAAAACTTTTTGAAGTCCGCCCTCAAAATCTCGGAGGAGACTGTGAAAACCATCACCTTCCACCGCGTCCATCGGCTCGGACCCTGGAGAGGAGACCGTCATCGGCCTATCATCGCGAAATTCGAGCACTTTCAACAGAAAGTGTTCGTTAAAAGCAAAGGTCGGGAGCTGAAGGGCACGACGTACGGGATGAACAACCAGTTCACCAAAGAGATTAATGAGAGGCGAAAAGTGCTCTATCCCATCATGAAGGAGCACAGACAGAAGAGTAAACGGACAGCTCTGGTCATGGATAAACTTTACATCGATGGTCAGCTGTTCCGTGAGCCTTCCACCACCCCCTGGCTTTTCTGATGAGTCAGATAAGTATTCATGAACGGCTCTGATGTGTTATTATATCAATGATAATAATAATTATGATATATGAAAAATACATATGTTACACTTCCCCAAAAATTCTCCTACATCTAGGCACCCCCCTCTCCTTTTATTTGTCTCTATACTATATATGTTAGGGATGAGCGAGTACACCACTATCTGTATCTGTATCTGTTCAACCAACTAGATTATCTGTATCCGTATCTGTATTCGGAATGGGCGGGGCTGAAACCGGAAGTGGGTGTGGTTTGACCGGAAATGAGTGGGGCTTAAATTCATCGCATTGTTTTAAGTCTACAATTGATATGGATTGATCACAAGTTGCTGTATTTTTGCTTATTTTAAAACTATTTACAGAAAAGCCTCAAAATTTAAATTCAAATAAATGTTTTTGATCACAAAAGTAAGAGAACTATTTACAGAACAAGTTTTTTATGGAACTGAGTCAGAACATGAATATTCTTAAGTCTATGAATGAATATTTACCAAAGAGCCTCAGAATTTAGATTCAACGCTTTTTGATCACAGTAGTAAAGGAACTATATATAGAACGAGTAAAAACGAAGTGCATTAATGAAGTACATGCAATTAAAAAAGTAATTAACCACAAAGTATGCATGAACAAAAATTGTCATACTCAACAAAACTTTTATTTTTTTTCTTTTTCATTTAAATTTTTTTCTAGTACTTTTTTTTCAATTATTTATTTTTAGTACCAAATGCTATTGCCATTTTTTTCACATAAAGTTAAACAATATTGATTATGGTGTGTGTGTGTGTGTGTGTGTGTTACACTCGTCCAATGATGACCACGTTATTGCAGTTGCCAGTGATTTTATTTACATCCACAGTGTACAGTTATTCCTCCGTATTTTCTCTTTGTGATTGAACTGCTCGTGCGCATCGCTCGCCCGATCCAACATTAAAAAAAAAAACTCCTTCTCTTTTCGCTATCGCTCCGCGCGCTCTCTTTCTGCTTCCTGACTCACCGGAGGTCAGCGGCCGGCCGTCCCTCTCACCGCTGGTGCTGACACCTGCTGAAATGGATATTGACCCAGAACGAACAATATAAACTTATAAACGATGCTAAGAATAATGGTGGGGAAACCAAACTGAATGGACAAAGAAACACAAACTAATTCTGACCATAATTTTAACTAAATAAATGTTCAGGGTGCCACACCCTCCCCCACTTAACAAAAGAAAAAAAATATTTATTTTTTTTCCACTTGCTGCAAAATTGTTTTTCCTTGAACAACTGCCATGCTAACCGGCATTACTCAGTGCTGTGAAAGAATCTATTTATACTATTCAAGTAAAATCATTTAACTCATTAATAGTTAGAAAACACATGAGTAGTTAGTAAACACACTGCTCCACTGATACAAAATATCAATTAACACTCATCTTATTGTCACTAGACACAACTATCGGGCAGCACTCTACTTCAATCTATTGTTACATCAGTGATTTCTTAGTCCCCTGTCTAGCAAATTGTATGTACTTCAGTGGGAACCCACGGTCTCCACAGAGTCTGGAAGCAAGGTGTTGGTGTCTCCCTCTTCATGCTGCCAATATCACCCTGTCTGACAGTAGGTTGTCCCAGCATCTCATACGTCAGCATCTTTGGTCGCCGTCGCTCTCTTGGAGGGTGGATGCGCTGTGCCAGAGGTGATGGCCCCGGATGGCATCCTGGGATATCTGCAGCTCCTGTTCCTCCTTATCATCTACAGCTGGTCGCTCTGGCTCACTGAACCTTGTCCGCCTTCTTCCCACTTGTTGTGCAGATGCCTCAGTCTCATGAGTTGGAGCATCACTTCTGTTTTCCAAGTTATGTTGGTGTGGGAACGTCCACACTAGTTCACCTTCATCCTCACTTTCTTTGTCTGTTTCTTCCCGTTGTGCTTGTTGCTGAGTTCCACCTCTGTTTTGTATCAGTACTCTCTTTCTTTTTTTCTGCTCTTTTATCCCTGGCTTCTCTACGGGTAAGCTATCACATGGGAGCAACAAGTTTCTGTGGACTGTACGACTTCTGCCTCCCCTCTCTGGTATGATCTCAAAAACTGGAATGTCAGGGTTTTTCTGACTCACCACCACATACACAGCATCTTCCCAGTGTGAACGAAGCTTGCCAGGTCTTCCTCTTTCTGTGAGGTTGCGGAGTAGGACTCTGCTGCCAGGATGAAGCTGAGTTCCGCAGATCTTTTGGTCATAATGTCTTTTACCTCTTGTTGCTTCTTTCTGAGCGGTTGCTGATGCAATTTCATAGGCCTCCTTCATTTGTGACTGCCATTTTGCTACATACTCTCCATAGCTGACTTGCTTCTCTTGAGAGGGTAGGTTAAACAAGATGTCTACAGGGAGTCGTGGCGTGCGGCCAAACAGCAGGTAGTATGGGGAAAACCCAGTCGCCTCACTCTTGGTGCAATTATAGGCATGTACTACTTTTGCCAATGAACCCTTCCAGTCTGTCTTTTCGGCATCAGTTAACGTTCTCAACATGGACAGCAGTGTTCTATTGAAACGCTCTACCTGGCCATTACCTTGTGGGTGATATGGGGTTGTGTGAGATCCACGCATACCACAGACCTTTTGCAGCTGGGAAAACATCTGGTTCTCGAACTCTCTTCCCATGTCGTGGTGAATTCTTACTGGAAAGCCATAAGTGGGTGCAAAGTAATTGAAGACTTTTTCCACCACCGTTTTTGCTGACTTGTTTCTGGTGGCGTACACCTGCGCAAAACGTGTAAAATGGTCCATTACCACTAAGATGTACTCGTAGCCATGTTTGCAGGCCTCAAGGTATAAAAAGTCTATGGACATGAGTTCAAAAGGGTATGTAGTGGTGATAGAGGTCAATGGGGCTCTGGTGGGCTTGTTTGGTCTTCTCCGCTTTAAACACTCACAGGCATGCATCACAAAATGCTCCACATCATTTTGCATTCTTGGCCAATAAAACCTGTCTCTTACCAGTCCAAGAGTTCTTTCTGCACCAAGATGTCCCATTTCTTTGTGTAGTTCTCTGAAGACAGTGTCATGGTGTTCTTTGGGAAGCACAAGCTGATCTCTACCGTTGGCTCTCCTGTAGAGAACTCCATCGTCATTTACATGCAGTCTGTTCCACTGTCTAAGAAGGATTCTTACATCAGGGGGTTCTGTTTTCAGAGCACGACCTCTAGGCAGATAGTCATTGACTTTGCAATGCAAGAGACGACCAATCACAGCATCTTTCTCCTGACTCAATCTGATTTCCTTTTGGGAGAACAATTTTCCTGCAGACAGTGGTGTGGGGTCTTGCGCTAAGCTAATTGCAGCCTGATTGATGACAAAAGCATTTTGTCTCTGCAAAACTACAATTTCCACAGTAGCCCTGATTATATCCTGCTTTACTTCTTCTGTGCATTGAGCCATGTAGTGGTGTGTGTCGAGGGGTAACCTGGACAAGCCATCTGCATCTGCATTCTTTTTACCAGGTCGGTATCTGATTGTGAAGTTGAAGTCAGCCAATTCAGCTACCCAACGATGGCCTGTTGCATTGAGTTTTGCTGTTGTCAGGACATATGTTAGGGGGTTGTTGTCTGTGTAGACAACAAAATGTGGGGTATAGTAAAGCTAGTCTCTGAAGCGTTCACAAATAGACCATTTTAGGGCCAAGAATTCTAACTTCCCGGAATGCATATGATAATTTTTCTCAGGGGGTGTTAATGTCCGTGAGCCATATGCAATTACTTTCATCTTGCCCTCTTTTTGCTGATATAACACGGCTCACAGGCCCTCTTGTGAAGCATCACAATGTAATATGAATGGCTCAGCAAAATCAGGATAGCCCAGAATGGGGGGTTCTGTTAGGCGGCCAATCAATTTGTTGAGGGCATTCTGGTGACTCTGAGTCCAACTGATAGGTGTGCTGGGTGGTGGTTGACCTTTTTGCTTTGTACTCACCCTCTTCCCCTCCGTTTTTGAAGTTCTATGCGGAGGCAGGGATAGCAGCTGGTAGAGTGGTTTTGCCACTTTGGAGAAATCAGGAATATAGGCCCTGTAGTAGGAAAGGAAACCAAGGACTCTGTTTAACTCACCCACTGTAACTGGTGGTTTGTCCTTACGAGCTTGGACCGGAGCTATCTCAGCTGGGTCCATGGTATACCCCTCCGCTGATACCATTCAGCCAAGAAAACATACTTTTTGCTTGAACACCTCACATTTCTGGGGACTAAGCTTGACACCATATTTTTGGTATCTCTGCAGGACAGCGCGGACATGTTCCACATGGTTGTTGAATGAGGGTGAGTGGACTAAGTTATCATCTAAGTATGGCTGACAGATTTCATCACGAAGACCCTTCAAACAGTTCTCCATACTCCTTTGGAACTCTGCTGGGGCTGAACTGAGGCCAAAGGGTTTGCGATTCCATTGATACAATCCCCAAGGTGTGATAAAGGCTGTTAGGGCACGGCTCTCTGGGTCCAGGAACCCCTGGTGGTATGCTTTACCTTGGTCGAGGACTGAAAACCAGGAGCTGCCATGCAGAGAGTCGAGCATATCCTGGATCCTGGGAATCGGATGCCTATCTGGCACTGACTTTCTGTTGAGTTCCCTGTAGTCACAGCACAGCCTTAATTCACCTGACTTTTTCCGGACACAGACAATTGGGGAGGAGTAGGGTGACCTTGACTCTGAAATCCACCCACGGTTCAAGAGATCTTGGAGGTACTCCTTCACCTCCTGATGTAGGGGTTTTGGCACAGAGATGTATGTTTTCCGGACAGGTGAGGTATCATGCAGTGTGATGCGCATGTTTAAGCTGGGGATACATCCTACATCCTTGTCGTCATAGGCAAAAGCATTGCATTCCTCTCTTAACAACTGCCTTACAATCTGCTGCTGGTCCTCACTGAGATGGTCTAATCTCACTGGAGGGTCCCAGTGAGGTGACTTGTGGCTCTGCTGCAGGTGGGTAGATACCTCATTTAGCTGGATAGGATGCTGCACAATTTTATGCTCAGTTGTCTCTTTCTTTGGGGCCTTGTCAGGGGGCTCTGCTGTGATGGGGAACACCGCCTTGATTTCTTGTAGGTGTCCCAGAATAGTTCTAGGTTTTAGTGTGACATCAAGCTTTGTATTGTTAGCCACTGAGACTGGGATGTACATGGATTTTCCCTCTGTGATAGGGACCAGTCCTTCTTGCATAACAAGACCCTCTGGCAGCTGTGACGGGACACTGGGAACAAACAACAGGCTTTCTCCTGTAACCTGGGCCCTTACACGTGCGCGAACAAATGTGGTAGTTATCTTTTCAGCAGCCAGACGTATTCCCCTTTTTCCTGCCTGCACTGTCCCCACCCTGTGATTTGAGACCGGTGTCTGCATTATCTTTAACATCGACTTAGCTGTTTTCACTGTTACTGAGAAAATTCTGCTCATTTTCTGAAAATCGTACATGTTTGGCTGCTGCTTTCCCCATTTGCCCACTACTTCTTCAATCACATTAAATCCAATGATGGGTTGTTCTGCAACATTGGGGTCACTGGACACTAAGATTGGAACTAAGAGTCTCTTTTCAGGGCGTGAATGACAGTCTAGATAAAATTCTGTTTCCACCCACACATCATATGGAATTTCACTCTCATTAGCAGCTAATGCTACCAGTGGTTCTGTCCCCAAGAGCTCAGAGAGGGGCCGGACAGAACTATGTGGGAGGTGTTGTTTTCGCCAGAGATTGTTGATGAGGCTTGCCTGAGCTCCAGTGTCCCATAGGGGCTTCACTGGTATGTTGTCTAAGCGGCACTGGACCAGACATCTTCTTCCAATGAGACTGATGAGCTTGGTTTGACGTTGTGATGGCACATAACCCCTTTGTGGGTCACTGCAGAGCTTATTGTTATTTGGATGTAACATGTCAGGGAGATTATCTGTGTGGTCACTCAGGGGTTCTAATGGAGAGTTTTTCTGCAGGGACACAGACTTTATTCGTAATCCAGCAGATGAGTGAGCTGCTGTAGATCTGTTGTTATCTCACCGGGACCTTATGAGTGGATGGGCTACTGTGGGTCCCCGCTCAGCAGCCCTCTCCCGTTTCCCTGAGAGTACCTGTTCTGCCTACAGCCACGGGAGAGGTGTCCTGCCTGCCCACAACGAAAACAGTGTCTACATGTGTCGCCAATCCCACCTTCTCTGCATACTTGACACCCTTTTCCCCCATCTTGCAGCTGGTGATGGCCGGATGGCTGTACTGGGCCTGGACTTTGCTGCTTCCAGTGTATCATTGAAAATTTTCTTCACCTCAAGGACGTCAGCCTTGAGACCCTCAATTAGTTTAACAGTTTCTGGATCTGGACCTTTGCTCTGTCCCTGTTTTGTCTTTGTGGCAGCTCCCACACTCCCTGTCGACTGTATTTCAACGTTTGTTTCTGCCTCACTGTTCTGGGGTGACTGGGTGTCGTTGGATTACTGTCTTAGGTGTACCTCATTTACTCTGGGTGGTTTGACTGTAATGTTTCTCCGAAGCTTATTCTGTCTCTCAAGCTCAAGACTGGCAGCTTCGTTTACCTTCTCTATCAGAACTTCATCTGTAACTTTGGGGTTACTAAGGTGGGGTTTTAACTGAAATTTCCCTCCCTCACTCAGTAAACCAGTCTCTAAGGAGCGTAAGAACTTATGCTGGATTAAATCTGGGCTGAACTGTTCCCCTTGTGCATCGTCACCAGACTTCCACAGTAGCTTTTCTCTAAGTTCTATTGCCCTGAATAGAAAGCTTTGGGCTGATTCTTTGGGATCCTGGTATATGTTCATGAGTCTGTGGAGCAAGTCGGATGATGAGTCCACTTTATAATGTCCTCTTAGTATAGTTCTTAGTATCGGCAGCGTGAGATCTTGCTTGACTTCCAACAGGTCTCTCAGGTGCAGGCCAGGACTTACTGCTTTAATCACCGCTTCAATGATTTCAGCCTCTGAATAGCCTTTATGAAGCCCAGACTCGATTTGGTTGGTCAGACTAGTGAAAGATAATTTATCTTTTTGTCCAGCTTCCCCTATCTGGCCCCAGATCCGGAAATCTTTTCTCAAAGTCACTTGTTGTGCTGACACAGGTGGAGAATAATGAACTTCTCTCTCTTTTACAGGTGGTGTCCTGTTCACCCGGGAGCTCAAAGCTTCGATCTTTTCCTCTAAGGCACGTCAAGCCTCTGTCTGAACTTGTTGAAGCTGTACATACTCCTGTTGCAGTCGTTGTATTTCACTTGGCTCAACTTCACTTTCAGCATCACCAGTACCCTTTTCTTGGATTGATTGTATGAATGACTGGAGATCACTTATGAACTGCTGGAACACGTGCGTTTCCTCACTCTCTCCAATTTCATCCAACGTGCTATCAGCTAGCCGAACCAGGGCCCGACGGGACTGTCCTTTGAATCCCTCACCTGCCGGTTCACTGCACTTGACATGCTGGCACATTTTAATGAGCTCTGGCGTGCTAAGCGTCCACAAAACTGCACTGACCTCATCTTGGGGCTGCTCCATCTTTGTTGTTGTTTTATTTTTCGGTACCGTTCCGTCTAGGTTCGTTTTTCTTGGAGAGGGGCTGTGTCGTCTTCGTCGTTGTTACAGCAACTCTCCTGGCTGGCTCGCCAAATTTGTTACACTCGTCCAATGATGACCACGTTATTGCAGGTGCCAGTGATTTTATTTACATCCACAGTGTACAGTTATTCCTCCGTATTTTCTCTTTGTGACTGAACTGCTCGTGCGCATCGCTCGCCCGGTCCAACGTTAAAAAAAACTTTCGCTATCGCTCCGCGCGCTCTCTTTCTGCTTCCTGACTCACCGGAGGTCAGCGGCCGTCCTTCCCTCTCACCGCTGGTGCTGACACCTGCTGACGTAAATGGATATTGACCCAGAACGAACAATATAAACTTATAAATGATGCTAAGAATAATGGTGGGGAAACCAAACTGAATGGACAAAGAAACACAAACTAATTCTGACCATAATTTTAACTAAATAAATGTTCAGGGTGCCACGTGTGTGTATGTGTGCGCGCGCGCACGCGCTATGTCTCAGTTAAAATATTAAGTATAGACATTATTAATTTGAACAGAGTTTAGAACAGGTAAAAAAAAAAAGACTAACCACCGAGGCGGTGGTTAAATACACACGTACATGCAACAAAACAAAAAAAACAAACAAAAAAAAAAAACAACAAAGTTCACCACATAACCAAACACCAAAATAGAGGCAAGCTGAAGAAAATCTAATAAGGACGTGAGCAACAGCGAAGCCAAGAACAGAGAGATCAGTAACTGCGTGTACCGGAGACAGAGAGTGAGACAGGGAAATTCCGCTCTAACTGCAGTGAGTAGGGAGGGGCGGGAAGTATGTGTGACTGACCAATCACAGAGCGTGAAAACAGTCCGGCTGATTTTCCTTCAGTCCGATCACGAATATTAACGGATTTAACGGGCTGGTGGGAGGGGCCTAGCTGGTCTGTGGCTGCCTCCCATGGATGGTGTGGTGGCTTTGGGCTACTCGCTGGCCTTGGTCCTGCGGGACTGGCCCTCTGTGGCCCGACGGCCGTGCCTGGTGGGGCGGTGCATGCGTCGCCTTCATCCCCCGCGGTGGTGCCATGGTGGTACGTCTCTGGGTTGTTGTTGCGGGGCGGGTTGGTGGCCTGGGCCGATTACCGGTTGGTCATCGGTAGCTTTGGGGGACGCCAGGCGCCTGTGGCCTTGCCGGGGCTCTGGTGGTCGTGGCAGGGCCGTGTTGCGGATTCGGAGTGGTTGACCGGCTGTGATCCTGGTCCTCCTCATGGCCCTGTTCATGTGGGCCGGGCCCACACCAGATTGCCTCCTAATGTTCACTACACATATCTCACATTGCACTATACATGTTAACTTTTAGGCACATGCAGGACACAGTTAGGGCTTTGGGAATGGATGGGGGTGAGGGCAGTGGGCATGGTTGTGGGGCAGATTGCAGTGCTCTAGGGCGCTGTATCCTCACATATACACCTCATTTGTCTCCCCCCATCCTCCAATTTTAATGCAACATACACACACACACTTTGGAGGGGGCCCTGCGATGTTTGGAGTAGTCTGGACAGCGCTGGGCTTCCCCTTCAGATTTTTAATGCACCACATCCCACATTAGGTAGCACAGGAGCACAGGGTTGGGAGATGGCTTCCTCGTCAGGGATCGAGGAAGCATAATAACAGGGAGGGTAGCGTAGACTCCACACAACACGGCGTTTCTGGTGGGGCGCGGCCCTGTGGGGACTATGGCTGGGGAGGGGCTGTTTGACCTGGGCCTGCGACTTGGCTTGGGCTTGGGCTGCTGGGGAGTTGGCCCGTGGATGCGGGGGTGGTTGGGTGGTTGGGTGGTACGGAGTCATCGCTGCGTTTGGGGGCGGGATGGTTGCTGGGCGGCTTGACTTCTCCCCCACGGACCCTGGGCCTTGCCGCCGCTGTTGGCTGGGGATCTGCGGTTGGTGGCCGGCAGTTGGTTTACTTTGCTGGGTGCTGGGGTATAGGATGGCGTCGCCGTCGGTTTCCCGATGGACCTGGACTATGGGCGGGGCTCGGTGTGGGGCGCCTGTGGGTAGGTTGGCTGTGGTGGGCCTCTGATGGGGCCTGGCATGGGCTGCCTGGGACGGCCGGCGGTGTGCGGGGGCTGGCTGCCTCTGTTTGACTTTCCTCTGTGGGCGGCGGCGCGGGGGGGCTTGCAGCCCGCTGGGGATCTCTGCCGTATCTGGAGGGTTGGTGTGGGCCCTATCTCTGGTCCACCCGCGCCTGCGGGAGGCATGACGGGCATGTGGGGTTGCAAGACCCCATGTCCGGTCTAGGGGGGCTATATAGGGGGGTGAGTCACATGTCGCCCGGTCACTGCGGCTGACCCCTGGGGCTGCGGGGGGCATTACTGTCTCCTGGGGTTGGGGGGTTGGGCAGGATGTGGGCGTGACGGATGGGGATGGGGGGTTAGGGGTGTGGTGGAGCGGGTGGGGTGGGGGGTGATGGGGGGGCCTCCTTGCCTCGTGCCCCTTGGGCCTGTCCCGTGTGCCCTGGCGATGGCGGCTGATGCCTCCTCTGGGTCCCTGGGTCTACGTGGTTCTCGGTGCCCCCGGTTGCTCTTCGGGTTATGGCTTCTTGATGCTCCTGGCTGCCGGGGTTGGGAGTGCTCGGCTAGCGTCGCCCTGTTGAGTTCTGGTAGCCTATCTGGGTGTTGGTTTCATCACACATGCATGTTGGGTCAGGGCTTACCAGTTCCTGTCGAGTCCAATTATTGAGAACCATTGGGTCCCGTCAGAAAGTGATGAGTCTCACTTCAGTCATCACAATCTTATGCCCTCTATCTTCCTCCTACACTGGTTTCCTCTGGTGGCCTAGTCTATACTATCAGGACCTCCACTAATCTGATGTTTTGTAACATTGGTGTTGAGATATCCGTTCTAAGACAGAATAAAACAGCCTAAACCTTTTTCACTCCAACAGCACTGCCTTTCTATCCACTACCTTCTTTATGTTCTCCCTCCCTGTATCCTTTTGCCTTCCCCCTTAACTCACAGGGGTGCAGCACTTCCCTCTCTGGCTCACAATTGGAAATTCTAATAAAGACTGACAATTTAATTTCCAGAGAGGACTGGTGACGGTCACATGCACGCATTAAAATATATAAAAGATTTTGCTGCAAGGCTAAAATAAGCATTGATCTCATAAAAGTTTAACCCCCTTTTATGGGGTTAAACTATGAGAATACATGCAGACAAGACAAAAAAAAAAACAGAACAATGACTGCCATCGGTGCTGTTGACCTACAGGGTGCCGATGGAAATTGGACTACTGTTGGTCGAAGAAGGAGAGGAGGAAAGTGTGCCCGTAGGAAGATAGAGAAGAGGAATGCCAAGAGTATAGGACTGAGAGTATAGGACTTTTCCTATGACAAGAAAAGGTAGAGAGTTGGTTAACATGTGCAGAGGAGGACGGTAAGGTGGGAGAGACTGATCTATACAGGTTGGCAAGACAGAGAGACAGAGATGGGAAGGACGTGCAGCAGGTTAGGGTGATTAAGGATAGGGATGGAAGTCTATTGACAGGTGCCAGTTGTGTGATGGGAAGATGGAAAGAGTACCTTGAAGAGTTGATGTACTTGGAAAATGAGAGAGAACAAAGACTAGAAAAGATGACTGTTGTGGACCAGGAAGTAGCAAAGATTAGTCAGGATGAAATGAGGAGGGCATTGAAGAGGATGAAGACTGGAGAAAAGTGTCATGTGTGATGTGTGATAGAAGAGTTTCATCTAAAATGAAAGGAATGGTGTACAAAACTGTGGTGAGACCAGCGATGTTGTTTGGTCTAGAGCAGGGATTCCCAAAGTGTGGTGCGCGCACCCCCTGTGGTGCGCGAGCTGCCGCTAAGGGGTGCGCGAGTTCAATGGCAGCTGAGCACCTTGAAATACATAAATAATTAAATAAAAAATTTAAACACTTTTTAATGGAGGATTAACAGTTTAAATATTTAAATTCATTCACATAAATCATTTGTAATTTTCAATTAAAAAACGGTTTGGGAAAATTTTAAATAAAAAAAAAATACCCAAAATGCACTTGGCTTTCTCCTAGCTACGTGCTAGCTTGTTGCGATAGCAACAACAATAATATGCCGAAATGCATAACTGGTTAAAAACGGGCAGTCTGTCCGGTATTAAATCTGGGAGAAATGAAATAGGACAGAATACATTGGCCACAACTGAGAGCTGTGCAGTCTACCAGGCTGAAGAAATCGAGCAGGAAAAAGAGAGTGATGATGACGGGAAAACTGAAAATGAGGAGCACAGAACACAGAAAAGTCACCCGAACACTTCATCGGGAGAAGGGGGTAAAGAACACAATGAGACTCGTACTCGAAAGAGAAAATATGATGTTGAACTTGGGCCTATGTTATTTTGATTCTTTGTGGTGGAGTAGCATATTTGTTACCATTTAATAACTGTTACAGTTTGTTAAATAGGCCTATTTGTTACATAGCAGGGCTCGAAATTGCGCCCATTTTGGTCGCATGTGTGCCCAAATTTTTATCAGTGCGACTATTAAATATATTTGGGAGCACCGGTGCGACTAGGGAAAAAAATCTGGTGCGTCTTTTTTGTGAGACCGCGCTCCTGCGGTCCTGCCAGGAAACAATGAGAGCGCAACTGCAGCTGCTCTCCTGGCGAGGGAGAGCGGCGCGGAACTGAGATGGTCTGTATCGCTCTGTCACTGCCTTGCTTTTGGGTAGGTGCTCCTGAGGTCTTTGCTGGTGCTCCTGAGGTCGTTGCTTCAACATTTGGGAGCACCGGTGCTACCAAGAAAAAAAGTTAATTTCGAGCCCTGCATAGTAATAACTGCTGTTCACCACTCATCTGTAGTCGGCTCGCTCGGCGACCATTTTGACTTAAAATATTATTATTGTCATTTTTATATTTTACAATTATTCTCCCCACCGTTTCTAAAGTGAGAGATCATTAGGCCCATTATTGCACAATCTATTCTGTGTTAACAGGAGCCTATATTACTAAACTTGATACCTATATGGCTATAAAGATTACCGCTTTTCTTTCTTTTTTTTTCATGTTTTGGGCATTAGGGGTGCGTCAACTAAGTCGGGAGGTAGAAGGAAAAGGCAGGAGAAAGAGCTGGAGGTAGCAGAAATGAAGATGCTGAGGTTTTCTTTGGGAGTGACCAGAAGGATAGGATCAGGAATGAGTACATCAGAGGGACAGCACATGTTAGAGAAAGTCAGAGAGGCCAGACTGAGATCGTTTGGACATGTCCAGAGAAGAGATAGTGAATATATTGTTAGAAGGATGCTGAGTTTTGAACTGCCAGGCAGGAGGCCTCGAGGAAGGAGGAGGAGGTTTATGGATGTAGTGAGAGAGGACATTAAGATAGTTGGTGTGAGAGAAGAGGATGCAGAAGACAGGGTTAGATGGAGGAAATTGATTCGCTGTTGCGACCCCTGAAGGGAAAAACCGAAAGGAAAAGAAGACCCACATACGTGTGCATGTGACTAACGACCAGTGTGTGCTACAGTGGACTAATAATTTCCCTACAGACATTAATAAAGTTGATCAGTGCAGCATCTGCAGTGATGCGGACTCTGTATCGGTCCGTCGTGGTGAAGAAGGAGCTGAGCCGAAAGGCAAAGCTCTCGATTTACCAGTCAATCTACGTTCCTGCCCTCACCTATGGTTGAGAGCTGTGGTTCGTGACCGAAAGAACGAGATACAAGCGGCCGAAATGAGTTTCCTCCGCAGGGTGTCCGGGCTCCCCCTTAGAGATAGGGTGAGAAGTTCGGTCATCCGGGAGGGACTCATGATGAGGTGATGAGATGAGGTGGCTCGGGCATCTGGTCAGGATGCCTCCTGGACGCCTCCCTGGTGAGGTGTTCCGGGCACGTCCTACCGGGAGGAGGTCCCGGGGACGACCCAGGACACGCTGGAGAGACTATGTCTCCCGGCTGGCCTGGGAACGTCTTGGGATTCTCCCGGAGGAGCTGGACGAAGTGGCTAGGGAGAGGGAAGTCTGGGCTTCCCTGCTCAAGCTGTTGCCCCCCCGACCCGACCCCGGATAAGCGGTAGAGAATGGATGGATGGATGGATGCTTTAACCTCTGTACTATGTAAAACTATGGAATGAGACCTGGTTAACCTCCTAACTGCATCGGTGTCAATGAGAATGGACCCATTTCAATTTGCATATAAGAGGAACAGAGGTACAGACGATGCATTACTGACCATGCTTCATGCAGTCACACAACATCTTATGCACCCTAAAGGATATGTTAGGGTCTTATTCATAGATTTTAGCTCAGCTTTTAATTCAATGAAGATCCATATCCTGTTGAAAAGGGCTGCTGATCTTAAAGTACATCCCAGTCTAATCTTGTGGTTTAGGGATTTTCCTTCTTGTCGCCCACAAAGGCTCTGTGCCAGGGAGAACACATCACTGTGAGCACAGGTTGCCCACAAGGAAGTGTATTGTCCCCTGTGTTATTCTCTCTTTTTACTAATGAATTTATGATCAATGAGCAATATTTCAAACTATTTAAGTATGCAGATGATATGGCCTTAGTTGCCCTGTTACTTAAATCAGACCCCTGTGGTGTAGATGCCTATCTTGCTCACACTGTAGCACTTGAAGGATGGTGTCACACCAGCCAGCTAGAAATCAATGTAGACAAGACAAAGGAATTAATCATGCTTAAACCAGATATTACTATACTGCCAGTCTCGCTGGATGGCCAACTTATAGAATCTGTGGAGGACTTCAAATACCTAGGCACAGTTCTAGACTCCCAGATGAGCTTCTCAGGTAACACAGATTATATTTACAAGAAATGTTCCCAGCGACTTTATCTACTCAGAAAGCTGAATAGCTTCAGTGTTAGTCAGCAGGTCTTGGAATTTGTGTACAAGACCATGATTGAGAGTGTTTTGACATTTAATCTTTCTGCCTGGTTTGGTCACTTAAACTGTAAATTCCTGAACAAACTGTCTAGGATTGTGTCAATGGCTAGCAAAATCATTGGCAAGCCCCAAAAGGCCTTGAGCCTATTGTACAAGGAGAGGGTGAGGAAGAAAGCTCTGAGCATCACAGCCAATAGCTCCCATCCTCTCTCCAGAGAGTTTGTGCTTCTGAACTCTGGTAGTTGCTACAGAGTTCCCCTAGCGACCAAAAATATTTATAAGAAGTCTTTTGTCCACAGAGCAGTCAACATTCTTAATTTGACAGAATGACCTACTGCATGATGGTGGTGGTGATGATAATGGTGGTAATGATGGTGATGATGATAATAATGATGATGAAGCAGGTTTTTTAATGTTGGACTATCTCTTCTTAGTGTTGTTGTCTTACCTTTCTGTGGTGTGATCCTCACTGCAGTATTGTGTCTCAAATGTCTTGTCTGTAAGTCTGGTGAGCCAAAGATGAAATTCCACCCTGGTGGACAATAAAGATTTATTATTATTATTATTATTATTATTATTATTATCATTATTATTCACCTGGACCAGCCGCCAAAGCGTTAATGCTGTAGTTATTCTACACAAACAAAGGATTTACTGCACAATTGTCACACATTGTGAGTGACAAATGGTGTTAACCCCAATGACTAACTGGATTGGTTTTGAGAATAGGAGAAGCACTCACCAACACTGATTTTCACAAATTTATGGTAAAAATCTGACAAAAAAAGGTTTTGTGGTGAGTAAAATAACTTTAGCCATGAAAAATGGGATTAAAGAATTTAGTGTTTTTAACTGTTGAAGAAGGAGAGGAGGAAAGTGCGTTCGCACGAAGAAAGAGAAGAGGAGCGCCAAGAGTATAGGACTAAGAGTAGGGACGTTGAATGTTGGAACTATGACAGGAAAAGGTAGAGAGTTGGTCGACATGATGCAGAGGAGGAAGGTAGACATACTGTGTGTCCAGGAGACCAGGTGGAAAGGTAGCAAAGCTAGAAGTTTAGGAGCAGGGTTCAAGTTGTTCTATCATGGTGTAGATGGGAAGAGAAATGGAGTAGGAGTTATCTTGAAGGAGGAGTTTGTTAGGAATGTCCTGGAGGTAAAAAGAGTGTCGGATAGAGTGATGAGTCTGAAGCTAGAAATCGAAGGTGTGATGTTCAATGTTGTTAGTGGGTATGCCCCACAGGTAGGATGTGAGCTGGAGGAGAAGGAGAAATTCTGGTTGGACTTTGATGAAGTGATGCAGAGCACACCTAGAAGTGAGAGAGTTGTCATTGGCGCAGACTTCAATGGACATGTTGGTGCAGGTAACAGAGGTGATGAGGAAGTGATGGGCAGGTTTGGTATCCAGGAGAGGAACGCAGAAGGACAGATGGTAGTTGACTTTGCAAAAAGGATGGAAATGGCTGTAGTGAATACTTTCTTCCAGAAGAGGCAGGAACATAGGGTGACCTATAAGAGTGGTGGTAGGAGCACACAGGTAGACTACATCTTGTGTAGACGATGTAACCTGAAGGAGATCAGTGACTGCAAAGTAGTGGTAGGCGAGAGTGTAGCCAAACACATAGGATGGTGGTGTGTAGGATGACTCTGGTGGTGAGGAAGATGAAGAGGGCAAAGGCAGAGCAGAGGACGAAATGGTGGAAGATAAAAAAGGAAGGGTATTGCATGACCTTTAGGAAGGAGTTAAGACAGGCTCTGGGTGGTCAGGAGGTGCTTCCAGATGACTGGACAACTACAGCTAATGTGATCAGGGAGACAGGTAGGAGAGTATTTGGTGTGTCATCTGGAAGGAAAGTAGATAAGGAGACTTGGTGGTGGAATGGGGAGGTACAGGAGTGTATACAAAGAAAGAGGTTAGCTAAGAAGAAGTGGGACACTGAGAGGACTGAGGAGAGTAGACAGGAGTACAGGGAGATGCAGCGTAAGGTGAAGGTAGAGGTAGCAAAGGCCAAACAAGAAGCTTATGATGACTTGCATGCTCGGTTGGATAGTAAGGAGGGAGAGACTGATCTATACAGGCTGGCAAGACAGAGAGACAGAGATGGGAAGGACGTGCAGCAGGTTAGGGTGATTAAGGATAGGGATGGAAGTCTATTGACAGGTGCCAGTAGTGTGATGGGAAGATGGAAAGAGTACTTTGAAGAGTTGATGAACGTGGAAAATGAGAGAGAACAAAGACTAGAAGAGGTGACTGTTGTGGACCAGGATGTAGCAAAGATTAGCCAGGATGAAGTGAGGAGAGCACTGAAGAGGATGAAGAGTGGAAAGGCAGTCGGTCCTGATGATATACCTGTAGAGGTTTGGAAGTGTCTAGGAGAGGTGGCAGTAGAGTTTCTGACTGGGTTGTTCAACAGGATCTTAGATAGTGAGAAGATGCCTGAGGAGTGGAGGAGAAGTGTGCTGGTGCCCATTTTTAAGAACAAGGGAGATGTGCAGAGTTGTGGCAACTACAGAGGAATAAAGCTGATGAGCCATACAATGAAGTTATGGGAAAGAGTAGTGGAAGCTAGACTAAGGGCAGAAGTGAGCATTTGTGAGCAGCAGTATGGTTTCATGCCAAAAAAGAGTACTACAGATGCAGTATTTGCTTTGAGGATGTTGACAGAGAAGGCCAGACGGAGCTGCATTGTGTTTTTGTAGATCTGGAGAAAGCTTATGACAGGGTGCCCAGGAGGAGTTCAAGGTGGAGGTGGGACTGCATCAGGGATCAGTTCTGAGCCCCTTCTTGTTCGCTATGGTGATGGACAGGCTGACAGACGAGGTCAGACAGGAATCTCCATGGACTATGATGTTTGCAGATGACATTGTGATCTGCAGTGAGAGTAGGGACGAGGTGGAGGAGAAGTTAGAGAGGTGGAGGTTTGTCCTGGAAAGGAGAGGGATGAAGGTTAGCCGCAGTAAGACAGAGTACATGTGTGTGAATGAGAGGGACCCAAGTGGAAGAGTGAGGTTACAGGGAGAAGAGATCAAGAAGGTGGAGGATTTTAAGTACTTAGGGTCAACACTCCAGAGCAATGGAGAATGTGGAAAAGAGGTGAAGAAACGTGTACAGGCAGGATGGAATGGGTGGAGAAAAGTGTCAGGTGTGATGTGTGATAGAAGAGTTTCAGCTAAAATGAAAGGAAAGGTGTACAAAACTGTGGTGAGACCAGCGATGTTGTTCGGTCTAGAGACAGTGTCACTGAGGAAAAGGCAGGAGACAGAGCTGGAGGTAGCAGAGATGAAGATGCTGAGGTTCTCTCTGGGAGTGACCAGGAAGGATAGGATCAGGAATGAGTACATCAGAGGGACAGCACATGTTAGAGGTTTTGGAGATAAAGTCAGAGAGGCCAGACTGAGATGGTTTGGACATGTCCAGAGGAGAGATAGTGAATATATTGGTAGAAGGATGCTGAGTTTTGAACTACCAGGCAGGAGGCCTAGAGGAAGACCAAAGAGGAGGTTTATGGATGTAGTGAAAGAGGACATGAAGGTAGTTGGTGTGAGAGAGGAGGATGCAGAAGACAGGGTTAGATGGAGGCAACTGATTCGCTGTGGCGACCCCTGAAGGGAAAAGCCAAAAGGAAAAGAAGAAGAAGAAGAGTGTTTTTAACTGTTGAATGTAGACTTTATCGTGAAGGAAATGTTCAGGTACTGTACCTTCCTCTGTAGCTGCTGACGTGGGAGGGATGTCCTCTTTCCGTGTGGCTCTGGGGCTGTTGGCCTGTTAGTCAAAGAGACGCTGATTAAAAGCTATATTTAATTGACACAATTATCACTTTACATTCCAAACACTAGAGGATTATGAAACTACATCTGATAGTGGTGAGCATGCGACACGGCAGGACGCAGGTGTAGAGAGCTCCCAGGTGTTGCAAACAAATTTAATTTTTTACTCTTTTCATCCATGCTGTTGCAAACTCATATTGTTATTTTCGAACTTGCATAGCTTTTGTGTTGCTATTTGAATGGAGAAGCAACTTCAACAACGACTTATCACCACAACTTTGCCTGCTATGAATATGAACGCGGACCATGCTAGTGCTTCTACTGGTGCTAAGGACACCGCCTCTGTCAAACTACCTGCGGATTTGGACAATCTACGTTCTGTTTTGATGTCCAACCTAACCTCTGCCATCACCGAACAACTGAAACTGGTGATTAACATTGCTTTTGCACCCATTGCTGTCGTGATTGAAGACTTTACAGCAAAGAGTGATTCTCAAGATCGTCGTATCGTTGATCTGGAGCAACACCTCTCCTCGTACAGTGACCGGATCGTGTCGCTAGAAAAAGAGATTGAACATCTTTCTGCGGCCAACAAACAACTTATGGATAAAATGGAAGATTTCGAAGCCCGCTCCCACCGCTGTAATCTTCGAATCATTGTCATACCTGAAGGGGCAGAGGGAGCTGATCTAGTCACATATCTGTCCAACTTTTTCGTGGATGTTCTTGGGACAGATGTGTTCCAGTCGCCACTGCTTCTGGACCTTGCTCATCTTATTAGCCCTAAACCATCGAACCAACGCCGAAAGGCTAAAGCCGAGGGTTTTCATTGTTCGGTTCCTTTACCATCGACAAGGAACAAGCCTGGCGCTGGGGGATCATCAAACAAGAAGCAGCTCATTCATGACGATGAATGTTGTTTACATTTTCCCGGACTTCAACGCCAGCGTTGCCATGAAGAAGGCTGCTTTCACCAATGTGAGATGGTGTCTTAAGGAGAAAGGTGTGTGCTTCTCCCTGCGTTTTCCTGCAAAACTCTGCATCGACCATGATAATGACAAACTCTACTTCAATTCGCCTATGGATGTGCAGAGCTGGTATGACAGTAAATTTCCTTCATGATGAAGTAAGACTTGGTCCTTCTAAATATGAGAGAGACCATCTCGTTTTATGTGAAGTTCACTTATGATATTTAACCCAGAAATCAGAAATCAGAAAAGGTTTTATTGCCAAGTACAGTAAAAATTACTATCGAGGAACTTGACAGGGTGTCGGTGCATTGAAAGGTGGAAGAGAATAATAGAGAATGAGGAATAGGAATAGAAATTCATATTGATGGTGACATTGATGGTGTTAGCCTGTGGTGCTGACACGTTAAAACTCTTCAGCAACAAGCCCTTTTACAGGTCCATTTAATTTTTTGTTAGCCTGCAAACTAGTTTACAGAACTAAACGACCTCCACATGCTTTTGATTTTCTATGGGACTAAAATTTTTGTTACCCACTTAACCAGGGTCTGTGGTCCCTGGTTTGGTCATTTGTGGTGTTGTTTTATTTTTTATTTTTTTTAATACATTTGCTACATTTGCTGGCTGGTTGTTTAATGAGAATAAGGGTTACAGAGGTGACTGATTGCTGTTGTCTAAGTTTTATGTTTGGCTAATGCATTGCTGACCTATGGCCTATGTTTTTTTTTTATAAGAAGACTTAGTTAAAAACACTGGATCATGTGTAATTTTCATCTGGGAGCCTTTTACCACAGATGAGATTTTTTTTTGTTTCTTGCACCAGAGCTCAGAAGATGACTTTTCCTGCAATTTCCCCTGATTGGGGAGGGAGATTTAGCGACTGGGAGAGGGGAGGGGAGGGAGGGGTAGATATTTGTGTGAATGTTTGATTTTGTTTTGCTTTTTTTTATGTTTATTTTCCTATTTATTGGTTTTGATTTAAATTGGTTAATGTTCAAGTTATCTGATTACATGATGGTTGCTCAAAGATTATCACGGTTAGCTGTGGCCCTTTTGGGTTTTTTGATGTAAGCATATACTGCATGCTGTATTTCTGTTTATAATTACAATGGTTCTTCTTTATTCTTCTTGATGTATGGTATGCGTGATTATGTTAAAGATGATTTATCCTTGAGATTCTTGAGCTGGAATGTGAAAGGAATGAATAGCCCTGTAAAGCGAGCTAGAGTGTTCTATCACTTAAAATAATTGAAGGTCGATGTTTTTCTTCAGGAGACTCACCTGAGTGTTAAGGAACAAATTTGAGTAAAACCCCCTTGGGCTCACCTTTATTTTCATTCTAATTTTGATTCCAGGCTAGAGGAGTTGCCATCTTAATCAACAAAAATGTACACTTTTCTCACATTAAGGTTATAGCTGATAAGAATGGTAGATATTTAATCGTGGTGTGCTCTATTAACTATACACCTATTATTTTGGTGAATATATATGCCCCTAATTATGATAATGTGGAATTTGCTAAGAGTCTTTTAATGCAGATTCCAAACTTGGACACTCATTTATTAATATTTGGTGGAGACCTGAACTGTGTTGTCAACCCTGTGCTGGACCGATCCAGCTCTTGAACTATAGTTCCCTCGGCTATGTCCAAGACGTTTTATGAATTTATGTTGCAGCATAAATATATTGATCCTTGGAAATATAACAACCCTCAAGCAAGGGGATATTCCTTTTTTTCCCACGTTCATCACACATTTTCTCGTATAGACTACTTCTTTGTTGAAGGCTCTCTACTCCCAAATGTTTCAAACACAAATTACATACCTATTGTTATTTCTGATCATGCACCCTTGTTCCTCGATATTAATTTGAATTCCCATCGTGCAGACCGACCTCCATGGAGACTCAACTCCTTATCCGACCCCTCTTTCTGTGAACTAGTTTCTTCATCTACTGATACTTTTCTCAAAATAAATAAAACTCCTGACACATCTTACTCTATACTATGGGACACCCTCAAACCTTACCTCAGAGGAGTCATTATATCATGAGTTTCTTGCCAAAATTAGGAAGAAAACTAAACAACTAGACCTTTCCAATACCATCGATCGTCAGTGTGCACTGAACCCATCGCCTGAGCTTTATAAACAACGCCTTAACCTTCAGACTTCAGCCCATTTCATGAAGGCAGGGTTAACATACCCTGAGGTAAACCTGTGGTTCTGGGTTGCTTTACCCTGACTGGAAAACTAGTGATTTCGGTTCACAAACGCATTTCAGGGTTAGTTTTTCTAACCCAGAGTAAGTTTAACAGGCGCGACAATTCGAAAAAAAGCCATCATCAATGGAGCCCCGATTCAACAATTTAGCATGACGACGGACGAGACCCGCACCTTGATGGGAATGTGGGTACCATCTGTGCAGCCAATTACATTGGGAAATCCTAAAAGAAATTAAAGTTAATAATCCAATTCCAAGGTTGTACCACAATGTCATTAAGAGAATATCATTTGAAATTCATTTATCAGATTTCTACATCATTCACCTGCAAGCCTGTAGAGCTCTTCCTTGATGATTCTGACAGGTTTATCTCCAGGGAAATAGAAAAACGGGGGTAAAGTTTCAAGGCGAGCATCTCACATTGTATAGAAAAACTACCATTTGCAAATAAATAAAAAATGGACCGGACCACTACCTATACACAGCACTGCTGCAGATGTGAGGATGGATCAGGTCGTGGGTGTGTGTGATGGATCGGGACGTAAACCTGTATCGATCATAAAGCGAACTGTCTGGATATGACTGGACATCTGAGCGCGATACAAAAAAATTGAAATCTCTGTGATTTTAATTTTTTTGATGGAAACTCCATCAAGGGGCTCCACGTCAAACGAACATGCCATGTTCGCCTCAAAAATACCTCTAACATACGGATTTATTTATAAAACCTTACATCGGTAAAACTCTCCGTCCGACAGAACCAGGAATGAAGCAGCGCGAGCGGCGGTGAAAGGGGGCGGAGTCAGGAGAAGCCCTGGGTTTGTGGAATAAAGCCTGCTCCCGACCAGGTTAGCTTCAGAGAGTCTGTTACTGCAGTGACAAACCCTGAGGTTCAGTTTACCTCGCTTCATGAAACAGGTCAGGGTTACTGCTCTAACTCGAGGTTAAGTTATCTCCCTCCCTGTGAAACCAAAATCCCTGGTTTTCCCTGATTTCAGGGTTAACTTACCCTGGTTGTCCACTAAACCTGCTTTGTGAAACGGGCCCACAGAGTTTGACCTCCTGTCAACAGGGGCAGCAGAAAGGTCACTGCTAAAATCTTGTGGTTCTTACTATGAATATGGTGACAAAGCCAGTCGTCTTCTAGCTCATTAACTAAAGCGTCATGCGGCAGGGCACGCTATTCTACAGATAAAAAGACCGTCCAGTACATTAATAACCGATCCTGTTGAGACAAACAATATTTTTAAATCGTACTACTCTTCTATTTATTCCTCTGAGTTCCCATCCAACTCTGATAATATGATGCAATTTCTGAATAACTTGGATATCCCCAATATAGACCCTATTCTCTCTGTCCAACTTGAAGCACCTATAAAATTGGATGGGGTTGTGTGCTCTCTCATGTCTATGCAATCAGGCAAAACCCCTGGTCCAGATGGTTTTCCTCCTGAATTTTATAAGAAATGTTATATTCATTTAGCTCTATTGCGTCTTTCTGTATTTGAAGAATCAATGAAACTAGGTTCACTCCCCCACACAAGCTTCAATATCTCTTCTGTTAAAAGAAGGGAAAGACCCTGATCTTTGTAGCTCTAATAGGCACATCAGTCTTCCGATATTACCGATATTAAGATTTTAGCTAAGCTGCTAGCTACACGCATCAAAAAGGGTCTTCCATACTGGTTTCATAAAAGGCAGATATTCTTTTTTCATTATCAGAACACTGTTGAATACTATCTACTCCAAAGATACGACTGAAACCCCTGAAGTTATAATCTCCTTGGATGCTGAAAAGGCTTTTGACAGAGATGAGTGGGAATACCTTTTCACTGTTCTAAAAATGTTTGGCTTTGGGAACATACTAATATCTTGGATACGCCTCCTATACACTTCACCCCTCGCCTCTGTCAACACCAACAATATGAAGTCTGAATATTTCAGTTTATCTCATGGCACTCGTCAGGGTTGCCCACTCTCCCCCTTGCTTTTTGCTATTGCTATAGAACCCCTCGCTATAGCTATTAGGAATTCACCCTCATTTTTGGGGATAACTTGTTTTGAACACAGACTTGTATTGTATGCAGATGATTTGTTTTTGTACATGACTGACCCTCTTTCTCAATTACCTAACATTCTGTCATTATTACAAAACTTTGGTTCCTTTTCCGGGTACAAACTTAATCTACAAAAGAGTGAATGTCTCCCTATTAACTCAAAGGCTCTTCTGCTCTCTCAGTCTGATCTACCGTTCCAACTGAATATGTATAGCATCAAATATTTGGGAGTAACTGTTACTCGTACATTGTCTGCTTTATTAGATGCTAATTTTACTGCTCCACTCAGTTATAAAATGTCTGCCTGTCAGAAATGGAGTAATATTCCCCTGTCAATGCTTGGTAAAATTAATGCAGTTGGGATGAACATTCTACCAAAATTCCTATGTCTTTTTCAATGCATTCCTCTGTTTTTGACAAAATCATACTTTAAATCCATTGATCAAGCCATAATTTCTATTATATAGAGTGGAAAGCCCCCTAGGATCAGGAAGTCCCTCCTACAGCAGTGCTCACTTAGTGGAGGACTGTCTCTGCCAAATTTTATGTATTATTACTGGGCAGCAAATATTAGTAAATTACTGTTTTGGGTACATAACACCCAACCCCTGTGGTGCCAACTTGAGTTGAGGTTATGTGTGTCTTCCTCTCTCCCGGCTCTCCTATTCTCATCACTTCCGGCATCCCCCTCTCGTTACACAGACAACAAAATTTTCTGTAACTCTTTGAAAACCTGGTACCAATTCAGGCGTCATTTTAAGTTATTCTCTCCCTCAACACTTATGCCAATAACCCATAATCATCTCTTTCCACCCTCTTTTCAAGACGTTGCATTCCAGTTATGGGAGAGAAACAGTATACAGACTTTTAATGACTTATACATAGGTGGAGTCTTTGGTAGTGTGGCAGGATGATGGGTCTCATCTGTGTTTAATTATGAGTTGCTGTGTAGAGTCACTGTTAGCCGATGACCTCATGGTGGCACTCAATAAAAGGGAGTGTTGGCGGCCTCCCCTCCCTCTCGCTGTTACCTGTGCAGGTATGTTGGCAGTGGCTGCTAGTAATGCCCATTCAATATTGTTGCACTGATTTGCCTGGTTGGGCTTGCTTTTAGACACCATTACAGTCTGCGGCTCTAGAGATCGCCGTCGTACAGCACCTTTTATGACGCGCTCGTCTTTCTCCTCTCCCTCTCCCTCGGGGTGATCTCTCACGGGGGCCTGACTGGTAGGTATGACTGATGACAAGCCTGTGCTTTTCCCTCTGCTCCTCCACTATTCCTCCAGACCTCACTAAAGTTAATTCTTTATTTGTAACAGGGGCTGTGAGGACCGGGTGGGTTGCTGGGGAGTTCCAGTGGCGCTAAGTTACTGTAAGAACATCATAGCTTGTTGCTGCGTGGATGCTGCTTTGCCCTGCTTTGCCTTTGCTCTGCTCTGCTAGTTTTCGCTGTTTTGACTGTGTCCTCTTGCCTGTGTTGCTGGCCTCGCTTCGCTGCTGCTTTCTCCTGGCTTTACTTGTCTGCGGCACCCATTCTGACTCGGTGTCGGCAGCTCCTTTTTTGCCTCAGCCTGCTGCAGCTACAAGGCTCTCAGGTGCTCCGTGCAGTCGAAGCTACGGCTGCTAACCCAGCTCGGGCCTAGAGTTGGTCGCTGTCAAGGAGCCGCAAGAATAAACACTTAGCTGCTAAAGCTGCACATCTGACTGGACCAAATACATTGTTTATGTAAAGCTGACTTTGTCCCAGCTTTTTTAAACGTAATCTTAATGACTGACTGAGATCAGTGGGGTTATCTTGGGTTGTAGTTACTTCTTGTTTGTTTCTCTTCTTTTCTTTTCGGGGTTTTTTTTCATTTCATTTGTGGTTTAAGTTTGTGGTTGAAACAGTCGACTAGGACTTTTGCCACCCTACTAGCACTTGGAACTCTAGTTGGAACCGCCTGTGTGTACTTGGAGAAAACATCTGTCATGACCAAGACATTTCCCTTACCATCTGTTCCAGACTCAAGTAGGGTGAAGTCTATAGCAAGTACTTCCAATGGCTGCCGAGCCAGCATGACCCCCTTGTAAGTCTTGACTCTGGGCTGGACCACTTTAGATAGCACACAACGTCGGCAATTCTGGCAATACCTTGATATCCACTCCCATCCCTTGCCAATAAAAACGATGCCTCGCAAAGGTCAGTAGTCCGCTGTACTCCTTGGTGTCCATGCTGATCAGTGACTTCTGGTACAGCAGGCCATCCTTCTCCAGGATACGGTCCCTCTACCGGAGAAGATATAGCACATCCTAGGTGAGTTTGACTCGCTGCTCCTTGCAGGGAGGCCTCCCCAGCTTCCAAAAGGGCAGAAAAGCTTTCAAAAAAAGATCTGTTTCCTGCTACGTTGCAATTTAGCAATACCCTCTAAATCTCCTTCTTGCATTTGAAATAACGTGGTATCATCGGTAGATAATGAGGTAGCTACACAAATAAAATGTTTAGCAGTTGTGGCTCTGGATCTCAATGTAATATTGTACATTTTAAAAATATGTAACATGAAATCCATCTTAATGACTCTTAATCTGTATTATCTCAGCCGCAGGTTAGTGTCCGTGCATAGCTGTGACACAGTAAAGATTGGTTAATCAATGTTATGGTCGTCAACGTCCTCTCAAGGGTAAAATTAATTAAACCTGATCTGTAACACTTGTTTCCTTTGTATGTTAAAACAAGTGACTTCATAGCTAGGAACAGTCGCTTCTACGCGTTTTGACTAAATAATACAATATTGAGTCAAAATGTTGATTTCAGGCTTACAAGGGCAAACATGTTCAGCAATGCTTTGTTCCCATGTATATTATCTTCCTAAGTGAAAACAAGTGACTTCATAGCTAGAAACAGTCGTTTCAGCGCGTTTTGGACTGAAAAGGATGAAATAAAGTCACAATGTTGATTTCAGACTGAAAAGTGCAAACATGTTCAACAATGCCATTTTCTACTCAGAGCCACAAATGACGAAAGTGTAACACAGGTTCCATAGCATACATCACAACACGTGCGGTTTTAACTACAAAGAGTCATTTTAGAAGCACTTCTGACTAAATAAAACAATATGAAGTCAAAATGTTGATTTCAGACTGACAAGTGCAAATATATTCAGCAATGCTTTTTTCCCATGTATTTTTCCTTCGTATGTGAAAACAAGTGACTTCATAGCTAGAAACAGTCGTCTCAGCGCATTTTGGACTGAAAAGGATGAAATAAAGTCACAATGTTGATTTCAGACTGAAAAGTGCAAACATGTTCAACAATGCCATTTTCTACTCAGAGCCACAAATGACTAAAGTGTAACACAGGTTTTATAGCATACATATCACAACACGTGCGGTTGTAACTACAAAGAGTAATTTTAGAAGCAATTCTGACTAAATAAAACAATATGAAGTCAAAATGTTGATTTCAGACTGACAAGAGCAAACTTGTTCAGCAATGCTTTTTTCCCATGTATGTTTCCTTCATATGTGAAAACAAGTGACTTCATAGCTACAAACAGTCGTTTCTGCGCGTTTTGGACTGAAAAGGATGAAATAAAGTCACAATGTTGATTTCAGACTGAAAAGTGCAAACATGTTAAGCAATGCTTTTTTCCCCATGTATATTATCTTCCTAAGTGAAAACAAGTGACTTCGTAGGTAGTAACAGTCGTTTCTGTGTATTTTGGGCTCAAAAGGATGAAATAAATTCACCATGTTGATTTCAGACTGAAAAGTGCAAACATGTTAAACAATGCCATTTTCTACTCAGAGCCACAAATGACTAAACTGTAACACAGGTTTCATTGCATACATCACAACACGTGCGGTTGTAACTATAAAGAGTCATTTTTGAAGCAATTCTGACTAAATAAAACAGTATGAAGTCAAAATGTTGATTTCAGACTGACAAGAGCAAACATGTTCAGCAATGTTTCTTTCCCCTATATGTTTCTTTCATATGTGAAAACAAGTGACTGCATAGCTAGAAACAGTCGTTTCTGCGCGTTTTGGACTGAAAAGGATGAAAAAAGTCACAATGCTGATTTCAGACTGAAAAATGCAAACATGTTCAACAATGCCATTTTCTACTCAGAGCCACAAATGATTACACTGTAACACAGGTTTCATAGAATACATCACAACACGTGCGGTTGTAACTACAAAGAGTCATTTTAGAAGCAATTCTGACTAAATAAAACAATATGAAGTCAAAATGTTGATTTCAAACTAAGTGTAAACATGTTATGCAATGCTTTTTTCCCATGTATGTTTCTTTCATATGTGAATACAAGTGCCTTCATAGCTAGAAACAGTCGTTTCTGCGCGTTTTGGACTGAAAAGGATGAAATAAAGTCACAATGTTGATTTCAGACTGACAAGTGCAAACATGTTAAGCAATGCTTTTTTCCCCATGTATATTATCTTCCTAAGTGAAAACAAGTGACTTCGTAGGTAGTAACAGTCGTCTCTGAGCATTTTGGGCTCAAAAGGATGAAATAAAGGCACCATGTTGATTTCAGACTGAAAAGTGCAAACATGTTAAACAATGCCATTTTCTACTCAGAGCCACAAATGACTAAACTGTAAAACAGGTTTCATTGCATACATCACAACACGTGCGGTTGTAACTATAAAGAGTCATTTTATAAGCAATTCTGACTAAATAAAACAGTATGAAGTCAAAATGTTGATTTCAGACTGACAAGAGCAAACATGTTCAGCAATGCTTCTTTCCCCTATATGTTTCTTTCATATGTGAAAACAAGTGACTGCATAGCTAGAAACAGTCGTTTCTGCGCGTTTAGGACCGAAAAGGATGAAAAAAGTCACAATGTTTATTTCAGACTGAAAAATGCAAACATGTTCAACAATGCCATTTTATACTCAGAGCCACAAATGATTACACTGTAACACAGGTTTCATAGAATACATCACAACACGTGCGGTTGTAACTACAAAGAGTCATTTTATAAGCAATTCTGACTAAATAAAACAGTATGAAGTAAAAATGTTGATTTCAGACTGACAAGAGCAAACATGTTCAGCAATGCTTCTTTCCCCTATATGTTTCTTTTATATGTGAAAACAAGTGACTGCATAGCTAGAAACAGTCGTTTCTGCGCGTTTTGGACTGAAAAGGATGAAAAAAGTCACAATGCTGATTTCAGACTGAAAAATGCAAACATGTTCAACAATGCCATTTTCTACTCAGAGCCACAAATGACTAAACTGTTACACAGGTTTCATTGCATACATCACAACACGTGCGGTTGTAACTACAAAGAGTCATTTTAGAAGCAATTCTGTCTAAATAAAACAATATGAAGTCAAAATGTTGATTTCAGACTGACAAGAGCAAACATGTTCAGCAATGCTTCTTTCCCCTTAGTTTCTTTCATATGTGAAAACAAGTGACTGCATAGCTAGAAACAGTCGTTTCTGCGCGTTTTGGACTGAAAAGGATGAAAAAACTCACAATGTTGATTTCACATTGAAAAATGCAAACATGTTCAACAATGCCATTTTATACTCAGAGCCAAAAATGACTAAACTGTAACACAGGTTTCATTGCATACATCACAACACGTGCGGTTGTAAGTACAAAGAGTCATTTTATAAGCAATTCTGACTAAATAAAAAAGTATGAAGTCAAAATGTTGATTTCAGACTGACAAGCGCAAACATGTTCAGCAATGCTTCTTTCCCCTATATGTTTCTTTCATATGTGAAAACAAGTGACTGCATAGCTAGAAACAGTCGTTTCTGCGCGTTTAGGACCGAAAAGGATGAAAAAAGTCACAATGTTTATTTCAGACTGAAAAATGCAAACATGTTCAACAATGCCATTTTATACTCAGAGCCACAAATGATTACACTGTAACACAGGTTTCATAGAATACATCACAACACGTGCGGTTGTAACTACAAAGAGTCATTTTATAAGCAATTCTGACTAAATAAAACAGTATGAAGTAAAAATGTTGATTTCAGACTGACAAGAGCAAACATGTTCAGCAATGCTTCTTTCCCCTATATGTTTCTTTTATATGTGAAAACAAGTGACTGCATAGCTAGAAACAGTCGTTTCTGCGCGTTTTGGACTGAAAAGGATGAAAAAAGTCACAATGCTGATTTCAGACTGAAAAATGCAAACATGTTCAACAATGCCATTTTCTACTCAGAGCCACAAATGACTAAACTGTTACACAGGTTTCATTGCATACATCACAACACGTGCGGTTGTAACTACAAAGAGTCATTTTAGAAGCAATTCTGTCTAAATAAAACAATATGAAGTCAAAATGTTGATTTCAGACTGACAAGAGCAAACATGTTCAGCAATGCTTCTTTCCCCTTAGTTTCTTTCATATGTGAAACAAGTGACTGCATAGCTAGAAACAGTCGTTTCTGCGCGTTTTGGACTGAAAAGGATGAAAAAACTCACAATGTTGATTTCACATTGAAAAATGCAAACATGTTCAACAATGCCATTTTATACTCAGAGCCAAAAATGACTAAACTGTAACACAGGTTTCATTGCATACATCACAACACGTGCGGTTGTAAGTACAAAGAGTCATTTTATAAGCAATTCTGACTAAATAAAAAAGTATGAAGTCAAAATGTTGATTTCAGACTGACAAGCGCAAACATGTTCAGCAATGCTTCTTTCCCCTATATCTTTCTTTCATATGTGGAAAAAAAGTGACTGCATAGCTAGAAACAGTCGTTTCTGCGCGTTTTGGACTGAAAAGGATGAAAAAAGTCACAATGTTGATTTCAGACTGAAAAATGCAAACATGTTCAACAATGCCATTTTATATTCAGAGCCACAAATGATTACACTGTAACACAGGTTTCATAGAATACATCACAACACGTGCTGTTGTAACTACAAAGAGTCATTTTAGAAGCAATTCTGACTAAATAAAACAGTATGAAGTCAAAATGGTGATTTCAGACTGACAAGAGCAAACATGTTCCGCAATGCTTTTTTCCCATGTGTGTTTCTTTCATATGTGAATACAAGTGCCTTCATAGCTAGAAACAGTCGTTTCTGCGCGTTTTGGACTCAAAAGGATGAAATAAAGTCACAATGTTGATTTCAGACTGACAAGTGCAAACATGTTAAGCAATGCTTTTTCCCCCATGTATATTATCTTCCTAAGTGAAAACAAGTGACTTCGTAGGTAGTAACAGTCGTTTCTGTGCATTTTGGGCTCAAAAGGATGAAATAAATTCACCATGTTGATTTCAGACTGAAAAGTGCAAACATGTTCAACAATGCCAATTTCTACTTAGAGCCAAAAATGACTGAACTGTAACACAGATTTCTTAGCATACATCACAACACGTGCGGTTGTAACTACAAAGAGTCATTTTATAAGCAATTCTGACTAAATAAAACAGTATGAAGTCAAAATGTTGATTTCAGACTGACAAGAGCAAACATGTTCAGCAATGCTTCTTTCCCCTATATGTTTCTTTCATATGTGAAAACAAGTGACTGCATAGCTAGAAACAGTCGTTTCTGCGCGTTTTGGACTGAAAAGGATGAAAAAAGTCACAATGTTGATTTCAGACTAAAAAATGCAAACATGTTCAACAATGCCATTTTATACTCAGAGCCACAAATGATTACACTGTAACACAGGTTTCATAGAATACATCACAACACGTGCTGTTGTAACTACAAAGAGTCATTTTAGAAGCAATTCTGACTAAATAAAACAATATGAAGTCAAAATGTTGATTTCAAACTAAGTGTAAACATGTTAAGCAATGCTTTTTTCCCATGTATGTTTCTTTCATATGTGAATACAAGGGCCTTCATAGCTAGAAACAGTCGTTTCTGCGCGTTTTGGACTGAAAAGGATGAAATAAAGTCACAATGTTGATTTCAGACTGACAAGAATAAACATGTTCAGCAATGGTTTTTTCACATGTATGTTTCCTTCATATGTGAAAAAGAGTGACTTCATAGCTAGAAACAGTCCTTTCAGCGTGTTTATGACTGAAAAGGATGAAATAAAGTCAAAATGTTGATTTCAGACTGACAAGAGCAAACATGTTCAGCAATGCTTCTTTCCCCTATATGTTTCTTTTATATGTGAAAACAAGTGACTGCATAGCTAGAAACAGTCATTTCTGCGCGTTTTGGACTGAAAAGGATGAAAAAAGTCACAATGCTGATTTCAGACTGAAAAATGCAAACATGTTCAACAATGCCATTTTCTACTCAGAGCCACAAATGACTAAACTGTAACACAGGTTTCATTGCATACATCACAAAACGTGCGGTTGTAACTACAAAGAGTCATTTTAGAAGCAATTCTGTCTAAATAAAACAATATGAAGTTAAAATGTTGATTTCAAACTAAGTGTAAACATGTTAAGCAATGCTTTTTTCCCATGTATGTTTCTTTCATCTGTGAATACAAGTGCCTTCATAGCTAGAAACAGTCGTTTCTGCGCGTTTTGGACTGAAAAGGATGAAATAAAGTCACAATGTTGATTTCAGACTGTCAAGTGCAAACATGTTAAGCAATGCTTTTTTCCCCATGTATATTATCTTCCTAAGTGAAAACAAGTGACTTCGTAGGTAGTAACAGTCGTTTCTGTGTATTTTGGGCTCAAAAGGATGAAATAAATTCACCATGTTGATTTCAGACTGAAAAGTGCAAACATGTTAAACAATGCCATTTTCTACTCAGAGCCACAAATGACTAAACTGTAACACAGGTTTCATTGCATACATCACAACACGTGCGGTTGTAACTATAAAGAGTCATTTTTTAAGCAATTCTGACTAAATAAAACAGTATGAAGTCAAAATGTTGATTTCAGACTGACAAGAGCAAACATGTTCAGCAATGTTTCTTTCCCCTATATGTTTCTTTCATATGTGAAAACAAGTGACTGCATAGCTAGAAACAGTCGTTTCTGCGCGTTTTGGACTGAAAAGGATGAAAAAAGTCACAATGCTGATTTCAGACTGAAAAATGCAAACATGTTCAACAATGCCATTTTCTACTCAGAGCCACAAATGATTACACTGTAACACAGGTTTCATAGAATACATCACAACACGTGCGGTTGTAACTACAAAGAGTCATTTTAGAAGCAATTCTGACTAAATAAAACAATATGAAGTCAAAATGTTGATTTCAAACTAAGTGTAAACATGTTAAGCAATGCTTTTTTCCCATGTATGTTTCTTTCATCTGTGAATACAAGTGCCTTCATAGCTAGAAACAGTCGTTTCTGCGCGTTTTGGACTGAAAAAGATGAAATAAAGTCACAATGTTGATTTCAGACTGTCAAGCGCAAACATGTTAAGCAATGCTTTTTTCCCCATGTATATTATCTTCCTAAGTGAAAACAAGTGACTTCGTAGGTAGTAACAGTCGTTTCTGTGTATTTTGGGCTCAAAAGGATTAAATAAATTCACCATGTTGATTTCAGACTGAAAAGTGCAAACATGTTAAACAATGCCATTTTCTACTCAGAGCCACAAATGACTAAACTGTAACACAGGTTTCATTGCATACATCACAACACGTGCGGTTGTAACTATAAAGAGTCATTTTATAAGCAATTCTGACTAAATAAAACAGTATGAAGTCAAAATGTTGATTTCAGACTGACAAGAGCAAACATGTTCAGCAATGCTTCTTTCCCCTATATGTTTCTTTCATATGTGAAAAAGAGTGACTGCATAGCTAGAAACAGTCGTTTCTGCGCGTTTAGGACTGAAAAGGATGAAAAAAGTCACAATGTTTATTTCAGACTGAAAAATGCAAACATGTTCAACAATGCCATTTTATACTCAGAGCCACAAATGATTACACTGTAACACAGGTTTCATAGAATACATCACAACACGTGCGGTTGTAACCACAAAGAGTAATTTTATAAGCAATTCTGACTAAATAAAACAGTATGAAGTCAAAATGTTGATTTCAGACTGACAAGAGCAAACATGTTCAGCAATGCTTCTTTCCCCTATATGTTTCTTTCATATGTGAAAACAAGTGACTGCATAGCTAGAAACAGTCGTTTCTGCGCATTTTGGACTGAAAAGGATGAAAAAAGTCACAATGTTGATTTCAGACTAAAAAATGCAAACATGTTCAACAATGCCATTTTATACTCAGAGCCACAAATGATTACACTGTAACACAGGTTTCATAGAATACATCACAACACGTGCGGTTGTAACTACAAAGAGTCATTTTAGAAGCAATTCTGTCTAAATAAAACAATATGAAGTCAAAATGTTGATTTCAAACTAAGTGTAAACATGTTAAGCAATGCTTTTTTCCCATGTATGTTTCTTTCATCTGTGAATACAAGTGCCTTCATAGCTAGAAACAGTCGTTTCTGCACGTTTTGGACTGAAAAGGATGAAATAAAGTCACAATGTTGATTTCAGACTGTCAAGTGCAAACATGTTAAGCAATGCTTTTTTCCCCATGTATATTATCTTCCTAAGTGAAAACAAGTGACTTCGTAGGTAGTAACAGTCGTTTCTGTGTATTTTGGGCTCAAAAGGATGAAATAAATTCACCATGTTGATTTCAGACTGAAAAGTGCAAACATGTTAAACAATGCCATTTTCTACTCAGAGCCACAAATGACTAAACTGTAACACAGGTTTCATTGCATACATCACAACACGTGCGGTTGTAACTATAAAGAGTCATTTTTTAAGCAATTCTGACTAAATAAAACAGTATGAAGTCAAAATGTTGATTTCAGACTGACAAGAGCAAACATGTTCAGCAATTCTTCTTTCCCCTATATGTTTCTTTCATATGTGAAAACAAGTGACTGCATAGCTAGAAACAGTCGTTTCTGCGCGTTTAGGACTGAAAAGGATGAAAAAAGTCACAATGTTTATTTCAGACTGAAAAATGCAAACATGTTCAACAATGCCATTTTATACTCAGAGCCACAAATGATTACACTGTAACACAGGTTTCATAGAATACATCACAACACGTGCGGTTGTAACTACAAAGAGTCATTTTATAAGCAATTCTGACTAAATAAAACAGTATGAAGTCAAAATGTTGATTTCAGACTGACAAGAGCAAACATGTTCAGCAATGCTTCTTTCCCCTGTGTTTCTTTCATATGTGAAAACAAGTGACTGCATAGCTAGAAACAGTCGTTTCTGCGCGTTTTGGACTGAAAAGGATGAAAAAACTCACAATGTTGATTTCAGATTGAAAAATGCAAACATGTTGAAGGAAGATATAATTAAATATATTCACAGTTTTTTATGTTCACTTTATTTCAATGTTATGCTTTACTTTATAATGACGTAACCAAACATACTGTGATGGGCGTTCCCCGCTTGTCGTGGACGCCAGCTGTGTAACCTGATCGGTTCTTTGTTTGAAGATGCAGATTAGGCAGAGAGCCAACCAATTAGAAGATGACACCGTGTGGGCTGGCCAACTGACCTGAGATCAGAAGTTCCTATGGATTGTCCAACCGGAGAATGCTACAATGAATAAGAATTGTTGTATAACGATCCGTCCTTAAGACGGTGTCTTGTTACATCCACTATATATTCTTTGTTTCTCCGGAATGTGTTGTTCCTGCCCCTTGTCACGGTTCAGACCGCATTAGATTCTATGTTAGGGACGGTGAACCCAGATCTGCTAAAATTATTGTATCAGGGCAAATACATTCGTTAAATGAGACTACTTGTTTCTTGTTTCTCCTTCCGGTTTTGAACACGCACAACTGCTCTAGGTGGACTTCGCGATAAAAGTCTAAAAAACCTAACAGTTTAATTGGTGACCCCGACGTGATGTCTAGCGGAAGAAATCTCGACGACAACTCCGTTTGACGACAGATCGATTGGGACCGGCGAAATGACGTGTCTGACTTCAAGGTGAAGGTGAAAACGGTAGATGATTCGGATAAAGGTCCTCACATCCCTTCTGCGTCTCCGCTGGGCCCTGATTAAAAAGGTGAGCAGAACTCCAGTTTGATAATTCACAAAATTTCTGCTAATTGGATTGATTAAATTGTGGAGACAAAGTAAGTGTTGTGAATGCCGCTAAATTAATAGGAATAAAGAGTAAAAGAGTAAAAGGAAAAAGGAAAAAGGATAATGGTAAAGGATAATAGGTTAGTTTAGAAGATAGGAAAAAAGTGTGAAAGAGGGGGGAGTAGTTAGTACTGGTCCTCGAGTACGATCCGTTTAATTTTTCTGTGGTTTCGTGACTGGTCCCGCAGCCCAGACGTGTAAAAAGGCTATTGAGCCACCCATGATTTAGACTTTCCTTCATCGTCGGGAGGAGATCTATTGTAGGAAAAGTTATTTGTCGTGCGTCGCGCGTAACGGTTTTAGGATTAGTTTAGGTATTAGATTAGCCCGTTACGTGCGCAATGCTGTCCCTGTGGTAGGGCTGTCGAACTGACGAGTTTGACGGGTAACTAAGTTGTTGCATTCTTGCGAGAGGATTACGGCCTCGCGAATTGTATGACCAAATTATAAGACCGGCAAAAAGTGTGTTCAAACGAGGAGAACGAGAGTAAATTCTAATTTGGATTTAAACCGTGACGCTGTGTGACTGTGGGTGTCGTCTGTTTGGGTTTCTTGTGATCCCGCTGTGGTCACTGTTTGCTTTAACTGTGGGTGTGCTTGGATTTTATTGGGGTAAAAGTGTGAAAAAACTGATAGGATGGATGAAGAATTTAAGCGTGAGTGTGAAGAGTATGGCTGTGAGAAAGAATGGTTGAATTTGTATGCTGGAGTTGCAACGCAAATTCTGAGTGGAGTTGCATTGAAAGAGTTTGAAAAAATAAAACATAAGTTGCAGAAACTGTGGTTAAATTTGAATAAAAAACGAGTAGTGGGTGAGAGAGAACTCGCCCGACGTTTGCAACAGGTTGAAGCCCGGTTGGCAGAGGAAATAGAGGTAAGGAAGCAGAGGGGAAAGGTCTGCTCAACCGCAGGAGGGAACTAAAGGAATGTGAAAAAGAAACAAAGGAATTCCGTATGTTGTACTAGATGGTTGTTGCGGTGACGGCGTTGGCTGGCACGGATGAGGTAAGAAACAAAAAAAAAAAAAAAAAAAGGAAAAGGGTGTGGTTTTCTCTGATGAGATGTGCACGGCTCCACAGCCAGGCTGTTGTGTGGCTGATTCGGGGATGCTTGTTCCCCAGACTTGGGGGGCGGATCTTTTGCCCCCTCCTCTTGAAGTACCGCCTGCTTACACTCCCCTTCCGACTTCAACTTTGTATCCAGTGCTTCATCTAGCTTGGAAAGTGACAATTGATATTGAAGATGGTGAAGAAGCAGCGATACCACAGCCACTAAAAGATCAGATTGCACAAACAGTATTAATAAATCATAACTTGGCTGGTTCTGGCGTACCACATGGTACGGTGACACCTCCTAGTGCTCCAATTGATAAGACACTTGCATCTTCTTCGACGTCAGCTATCTTTCCAATGCCATAACAACAGCAACAGGGTTCATATACATCTGTCTCAGGACAAACCAATCCAGATATCGCTGTTATGTTGCAGGAACAAAAACACGCATGGATGAAGTACAAAAACAAGTACAGGAATCTTGGGAAGAATGGCGCAGTATTCTAGCAGCCAAACCGACTTTGCAATCTACACCAGAAGAACATGCAGGTAAGAAGAAGAGTACAAGTAAGAGACGTAAGGATGATTTATGGGAGGCTGCAATGGAAGGAGAATCAGGCACATCGGCTTCTGAACAAGAAGAAGAGGATGAAGTTGATGGAGCTTCTGCTTCATGTAAAATACCAACAAGACCTAAAAAATCGACTGCTCGGACACATTCAATGACTACACGCCAACAGGCTAAAATACAGCTTTCACATTCTGACTCTGAAGATGAAGAATATAAACAACTGTCATTACACCAAATGCCATTAGTAGCTACACCTGGAGGAGATAATTACAAGCCATTTTCTTTGGCAGACACAGCGCTTATGATTGAGAAATTACCAAAATTAGCACAAGGAGGGACATAGTGGGTTGCAACATTAGTGAGCTTGTTTAAAGGCACACGATTGGCGATTGGTGACATAAAAAGGCTATTGCTTCTAGTTGTACACTAGTCGAAGCTAGGATTATAGAGGAATAGGCACACATTGCAGAACTACCCCCAGAGACACCATTATACAATCATGCTAAATTTATTTTTAGAGTCATAAAAACATATTTTCCTTCACAGATAGCAGATGTTCCAACAGTGTTTCCATATAAACCTGGTACGGAGCCATTAGAGTTCTATGCTAACTCTATGCATCAGTGGATCATGGCAACTGGGCGAAACCCGGCCAGGTCCCCATTTTCTCAGTCTATGTTCAGGACAGCTTTATTGGCTGGATTATCAGACGGACCAAAACAGGCCTTAAAAAGAGATCCTGATGTCATGATTAGTGATGAACAGAGATTTAAACATTTACTTTCACATCATCTTAGACTTTACAATGACTCCATATCTAAAACAAATACTGATTTGAAGGAAATGGAAGCCCAACTTTTGAAGCTACAGTTGACAAAGGCACGTGAAGAGGTCAACACAAAGAAAAAGGAACAAGGAAAGGAAAACAATATCAAATACCGAGGGGTTGAAGATGGCCAGTTTTGGCAAGGATCAATGCGTGGAGGAGGTCGAGGTGGTCGTGGTTTCGGGGGACCCGACATGGGGCGTTATAGATACCTGCCAGGAATCCAAAGGAGTAATGCATGCTTCATTTGTGGTCAGGAGGGGCATTGGGCTCGACTGTGCCCACATAATCTAATGCAAAACCAACAACAGTGGGGTCAAAGTGCAAGACGTCTGTTCCAGTTTCGTGGTCGTGCTGGTCCATCTTTTGATCGTGGTATGGCGCCATCCAGAGGACAGGCTCCACAACGACCATGGCAGATGAGAGATGTAGCTGGATCCGGTCAATTTTACACTTCGGACTATGACTGGGACGCAATGCAGGAATAGGGGTGCCCAGGACCTTTGAGTAATGGTGCATCGGCAGAGCCATTACTTCCGGCTAAAGTGGCAGAACAAGACGTTTCCATGTTGGCTGATTCAGGTGCTACTTTTTCAACCCTGAGCTTGTCACTTCCAAAGTCATCACAACCTGCTTCGCTGACTGGATTCTCGGGAAAACCTCAACACCTGCCCTTTACCAAACCACTGGTAACCGAGATTGCTGGATATCGGTTTGAACATTCATACACTCATTCGCCCCAAACTCCTGTAAATCTACTGGGAAGAGACATTTTGCTGAAAACAGGTGCCACTATTTTATGTGGTCCGTTGGGCGTGACGGTTCGATTTCATCAAATGTTTTGTGGACAAGATGGACTATGGCTGGTACAAGCTGAGACCCCACCTGACCACGCGGACATTTATTGGTGTGCGTTGCTTCCTGAGGATACTTCTGGACAGGGTGTCTTCTCTGCCTACATGTTGTGGAAACCATGGATTGCGTCCATTCGAGACTATAACCCACCAATTGATCCTTTACATAGTACTTTGTACTATGATAGACAAGGGAATGAGGTTTATGCTGAGGAATTCAGGTCAATTGAAGGTTCCCGATGGAATCTTTCCTTGTCTCTGATCTTTGTGGGACCTGAAGGTGTCGCTGCCAATTGTGTTTTGGATGACACACAGTTATCCTGGTACAAGATGGCCCCTAAGGCTTCACTACACATATCTTTAGCCTTGAGTCCAGGCCATGAGGCGAGGGAGCTCGGCCCCATGGTCAGACGGTTAACTGACACCACTGATCGGCGGTCCACAGATATTCCTATGGTTGATTATTCACCTTCTACAGGTTCATATAGGATACATGTTGGTCAAACATCTGATTTGTCTTCTTTGGAACATCGTGTTATTTCACAAGATCATGGGCGAGAATTAACAGATCACCCGAACGCACAAGAAATGTTACAATCCATACCAGAAGGGGTCTGGTTTTTTCACCCTTCGATGTAGGGTTTTGTGAAAATTTCCAACCTGTACACATTGAATTACAACACGACACACCTATTTATCACCCTCAGTATCCTTGGCCACCTGCGGCTGACCAAGGTATGGAGGATACGATTACAGGGTTATGGGATGCTGGGGTTTTGGAGCTATCGACTTCTCCATATAATACCCCGTTAAGACCGGTACAAATGGCTAATGGCGTAGATTGGAGAATGGCACATGACTTGAGACCTATAAATGACGTTACAATTACAACTGTTCTACCTGTACCAGATCCACATCGCTGTTTGACTACACTGGGACCTGACTTGAAGTGGTTTACAGTAATTGATTTGGCTAATGCCTTTTTCTGTTTACCATTACATCCTGACTCAAGACAGTATTTTGCTTTCAACTACAGACACTGCAAACTACAATACACTCGACTTCCACAAGGTCTAAAAAACAGTCCAGGTATTTTCAATCAGGCTTTATTACACATGCTATCGACATTACGACTTCCAAACGGTTGCAAACTTGTGCAATATGTTGATGACCTTCTTATTGCTGCAAAAACGGATACCATTTGTCTTGAAGCAACACGGCTTTTGCTTCTCAAGCTGTTTGAGCTTGGCTTTAAGGTCTCCAGGAAGAAACTACAATGTTGCAGAGCTACTGTGTCTTTTCTTGACGGCTGTCAGCTTGTGGTCTTTCTATGTCATTAGACCACCGCTCTTCTATTTTGAAACACAAAAGACCCACTACGGTGAAGGAATTGCTTTCTTTTCTAGGTCTTTGTGGCTACAGCAGACAATACATTCCTGACTATCTTGTGGAAACTGCTGCCCTTCGTCAGTTGGCGAAGGACCAAGGGATTCGGAATCTTTCTGCATCTCTGATATGGACTTCTGATGCCGATCTTTCCTTTACTACTTTGGTGAGAGACTTAGCCTCGGCTCAGGCTTTGGCGAGTCCAGACTATTCTAAGATTTTTTATTTGGATGTTTCTTGTGCCGATGGCATGGCACATGGTTGTCTTTTTCAGAAATCGGATGGTGGCAGATCAGTTTTGATGTATGCTAGTGTCATGTTGGACAGCGTTGAAATTCGCCAACCGATGTGTACGCAGCATGCTGCTGGTCTAGCCCGTGTCATTGATAAAACTGCTCATTTGGTTATGGGCTATCCTCTAACAATTTTGACCGAACACTCGGTCTCTGCTTTTGTTATGTCTTCGGCTTTCACTATGTCTTCTTTGCGTCAAACACGCCTTGTTAAGGTTTTGACAGGGCCACACGTCACTTATTCTCATTCAGGTATCAATATGGCAGAGAATATCATTCTGGGACCACATGAATGCGCGCTTGAAGTTGCACGTTCATGTAAACTTCGTCCAGATTTATCCAGTACTATTATTTCAGATAGTATATGGAAATTTACAGATGGCTGTTGTTGGCGTGACAGTACTGGTAAGTTACATGCTACTGCCGCGGTTGTGACACTTGACAATTCTCATGTTCCTGGTTCTTTTTTGGAACGTGGTGAAGTTTTTGTGGATTCTTTCTCCAAATGGGTTGAAGCTTACCCTGCGGGTCGTGAGGACTCCGCGGTGATCATTAAGGCTCTCATTAATGACTACATACCAAAACATGGGTTTCCTTCTCGTGTTCGCTCTGATAACGGCACACACTTTCACAATAAGGCTTTGCAGGTTGTGGAAAAGATGTTGGGTGTAGACCATCGTTTTGGTTGTGTTTATCATCCTCAAAGTCAGGGTCAGGTCGAGCGTATGAACAGGACTTTGAAAGAAAAATTGGCTAAAATTTGTCATGACACAAAATTGAATTGGTTGGATGCATTACCTTTAGTTTTGTTATCAGTTAGGCAGTCGGTTAACAAATCTACAGGTCATTCACCCTTTGACCTTCTTACAGGTCGATTGATGCCCGTCCTACATCTACTTTAATCTGTGATCCTGATGTTTCTTTTACAGATATTTCTCATCGTGATTACTACAAGACTCTACATGCTATTGTGCAGTGTTTCTCTCTACAGGCACGTGACTCTTCGGTGGATCTAACCACTCTTCACCCCAAGTTTGGGATTCTGTTTATCTCAAGGTTCTTTCCAGGAAGTGGGACACTCCTCGTTGGACTGGACCTTATGCTGTGACTACACGCACACACACATTGCTGTCAAACTGCAGGAAAAAGGACAGAAGTGGTTCCATTACTCCTTGATTCGTCCCGCCTGCATCCATGGCTCTGTGTGATGGACTTCGGTTCCCTCAGTCCAAGAGAGGGAGACGATGGGTTTCGTGTTTGTATTCTAAATATATAAAACATAGTTCTCAAGCTGAAAATATTCAAATATATAACTCTACTGTTATATTTAAGGCACGTTATGGTCTACCGCATCTAATCAGTGCTGAAACAATTGGCTATAAGTATGGGAATCCCCTATGTAATCTCAAGAGATGAATATGAGTATACCTGGCTTCACCAAGACAGGAACTATGTTGACACATTTGAAGAATTTTTGTGTTTCCAGCTAGTTGTCACAATGGAATTGACTCACAGTGCAAAATGAAGGTTTTGAAGTGTCTCTTGTGTTACAGGTCTGAAGGAATTTGGATAACTTTGAATCCTAAACCATATGCAACATGTGAATATTCATTTAAGTTTCACCAGGATCTGAAAAAGAGAAGGAACAGGAATGTAAAGCTATTTTCGCAACCCCTTATGCAGAGTCGGTGTTCAACCAAGACGATAATCAAGACAACATAGTCTGCAGTAGTTGTTATGCTTGCTCTATGTGGCTGTTGTTGTATTCCTTGTATCCGTTCTCTGCTTACACGTTTGGTGACCAATATGTTTACAGCTTCAACTGGTAAGGGTCAATATTTGTTTGTCCCTACTCCTGACAGTAAGGAAGGTGAGTATATCCAACCAGGGGATATAGTTACTTTTCCTTAAGTGCCTTACCTCAATTTAGTGTTTACATTTTATATTTTATGTTCTATTTTTATATCTCACACATCGCATTTTTATTTGAATTTTTTAAGATAATACACACAATAAAGTGCACTACACTTATATATTTTTATACCACATAATATGAATTTTGACACTGTATTTACACTGTGCACTGCACTGATTTATTTTTGTGACCTATTTTCAATAGGTCAAGAGAGGGAATAAAGGAAGATATAATTAAATATATTCACAGTTTTTTATGTTCACTTTATTTCAATGTTATGCTTTACTTTATAATGACGTAACCAAACATACTGTGATGGGCGTTCCCCGCTTGTCGTGGACGCCAGCTGTGTAACCTGATCGGTTCTTTGTTTGAAGATGCAGATTAGGCAGAGAGCCAACCAATTAGAAGATGACACCGTGTGGGCTGGCCAACTGACCTGAGATCAGAAGTTCCTATGGATTGTCCAACCGGAGAATGTTACAATGAATGAGAATTGTTGTATAACGATCCGTCCTTAAGACGGTGTCTTGTTACATCCACTATATATTCTTTGTTTCTCCGAAATGTGTTGTTCCTGCCCCTTGTCACGGTTCAGACCGCATTAGATTCTATGTTAGGGACGGTGAACCCAGATCTGCTAAAATTATTGTATCAGGGCAAATACATTCGTTAAATGAGACTACTTGTTTCTTGTTTCTCCTTCCGGTTTTGAACACGCACAACTGCTCTAGGTGGACTTCGCGATAAAAGTCTAAAAAACCTAACAATGTTCAACAATGCCATTTTATACTCAGAGCCAAAAATGACTAAACTGTAACACAGGTTTCATTGCATACATCACAACACGTGCGGTTGTAAGTACAAAGAGTCATTTTATAAGCAATTCTGACTAAATAAAAAAGTATGAAGTCAAAATGTTGATTTCAGACTGACAAGCGCAAACATGTTCAGCAATGCTTCTTTCCCCTATATGTTTCTTTCATATGTGGAAAAAAAGTGACTGCATAGCTAGAAACAGTCGTTTCTGCGCGTTTTGGACTGAAAAGGATGAAAAAAGTCACAATGTTGATTTCAGACTGAAAAATGCAAACATGTTCAACAATGCCATTTTATATTCAGAGCCACAAATGATTACACTGTAACACAGGTTTCATAGAATACATCACAACACGTGCTGTTGTAACTACAAAGAGTCATTTTAGAAGCAATTCTGACTAAATAAAACAGTATGAAGTCAAAATGGTGATTTCAGACTGACAAGAGCAAACATATTCAGCAATGCTTCTTTTCCCTATATGTTTCTTTCATATGTGAAAACAAGTGACTGCATAGCTAGAAACAGTCGTTTCTGCGCGTTTTGGACTGAAAAGGATGAAAAAAGTCACAATGTTGATTTCAGACTGACAAGAGCAAACATGTTCCGCAATGCTTTTTTCCCATGTGTGTTTCTTTCATATGTGAATACAAGTGCCTTCATAGCTAGAAACAGTCGTTTCTGCGCGTTTTGGACTCAAAAGGATGAAATAAAGTCACAATATTGATTTCAGACTGACAAGTGCAAACATGTTAAGCAATGCTTTTTTCCCCATGTATATTATCTTCCTAAGTGAAAACAAGTGACTTCGTAGGTAGTAACAGTCGTTTCTGTGCATTTTGGGCTCAAAAGGATGAAATAAAGTCACCATGTTGATTTCAGACTGAAAAGTGCAAACATGTTCAACAATGCCAATTTCTACTTAGAGCCAAAAATGACTGAACTGTAACACAGATTTCATAGCATACATCACAACACGTGCGGTTGTAACTACAAAGAGTCATTTTATAAGCAATTCTGACTAAATAAAACAGTATGAAGTCAAAATGTTGACTTCAGACTGACAAGAGCAAACATGTTCAGCAATGCTTCTTTCCCCTATGTTTCTTTCATATGTGAAAACAAGTGACTGCATAGCTAGAAACAGTCATTTCTGCGCGTTTTGGACTGAAAAGGATGAAAAAACTCACAATGTTGATTTCAGATTGAAAAATGCAAACATGTTCAACAATGCCATATTATACTTCTTTTCCTTTTGGCTTTTCCCTTCAGGGGTCGCCACAGCGAATCAACCGCCTCCATCTAACCCTGTCCTTTGCATCCTCTTCTCTCACACCAACTACCTTCATGTCCTCTTTCACTACATCCATAAACCTCCTCTTTGGTCTTCCTCTAGGCCTCCTGCCTGGCAGTTCAAAACTCAGCATCCTTCTACCAATATATTCACTATCTCTCCTCTGGACATGTCCAAACCATCTCAGTCTGGCCTCTCTGACTTTATCTCCAAAACCTCTAACATGTGCTGTCCCTCTGATGTACTCATTCCTGATCCTATCCTTCCTGGTCACTCCCAGAGAGAACCTCAGCATCTTCATCTCTGCTACCTCCAGCTCTGCCTCCTGTCTTTTCCTCAGTGACACTGTCTCTAGGCCAAACAACATTGCTGGTCTCACCACAGTTTTGTACACCTTTCCTTTCATTTTAGCTGAAACTCTTCTATCACACATCACACCTGACACTTTCCTCCACCCATTCCATCCTGCCTGGACACGCTTCTTCACCTCTTTTCCCCACTCTCCATTGCTCTGGACTGTTGACCCCAAGTACTTAAAATCCTCCACCTTCTTGATCTCTTCTCCCTGTAACCTCACTCTTCCACTTGGGTCCCTCTCATTCACACACATGTACTCTGTCTTACTGCGGCTAACCTTCATTGCTCTCCTTTCCAGGGCAAACCTCCACCTCTCTAGCTTCTCCTCCACCTCGTCCCTACTCTCACTGCAGATCACAATGTCATCTGCAAACATCATAGTCCATGGAGATTCCTGTCTAACCTCGTCTGTCAGCCTGTCCATCACCATAGCGAACAAGAAGGGGCTCAGAGCTGATCCCTGATGCAGTCCCACCTCCACCTTGAACTCCTCTGTCACACCTACAGCACACCTCACCACTGTCTTACAGTCCTCATACATGTCCTGCACCGCTCTAACATACTTCTCTGCCACTCCAGACTTCCTCATACAATACCACAGTTCCTCTCTGGGCACCCTGTCATAAGCTTTCTCCAGATCTACAAAAACACAATGCAGCTCCCTCTGGCCTTCTCTGTACTTCTCTATCAACATCCTCAAAGCAAATACTGCATCTGTAGTACTCTTTTTTTGGCATGAAACCATACTGCTGCTCACAAATGCTCACTTCTGCCCTTAGTCTAGCTTCCACTACTCTTTCCCATAACTTCATTGTATGGCTCATCAGCTTTATTCCTCTGTAGTTGCCACAACTCTGCACATCTCCCTTGTTCTTAAAAATGGGCACCAGCACACTTCTCCTCCACTCCTCAGGCATCTTCTCACTATCTAAGATCCCGTTGAACAACCCAGTCAGAAACTCTACTGCCACCTCTCCTAGACACTTCCAAACCTCTACAGGTATATCATCAGGACCGACTGCCTTTCCACTCTTCATCCTCTTCAGTGCTCTCCTCACTTCATCCTGGCTAATCTTTGCTACATCCTGGTCCACAACAGTCACCTCTTCTAGTCTTTGTTCTCTCTCATTTTCCACGTTCATCAACTCCTCAAAGTACTCTTTCCATCTTCCCATCACACTGCTGGCACCTGTCAATAGACTTCCATCCCTATCCTTAATCACCCTAACCTGCTGCACGTCCTTCCCATCTCTATCTCTCTGTCTTGCCAGCCTGTATAGATCAGTCTCTCCCTCTTTACTGTCCAACCTAACATACAAGTCATCATAAGCTTCTTGTTTGGCCTTTGCTACCTCTACCTTCACCTTACGCTGTATCTCCCTGTACTCCTGTCTACTCTCCTCAGTCCTCTCAGTGTCCCACTTCTTCTTAGCTAACCTCTTTCTTTGTATACACTCCTGTACCTCCTCATTCCACCACCAAGTCTCCTTATCTACTTTCCTTCCAGATGACACACCAAATACTCTCCTACCTGTCTCCCTGATCACATTAGCTGTAGTTGTCCAGTCATCTGGAAGCACCTCCTGACCACCCAGAGCCTGTCTTAACTCCTTCCTAAAGGTCATGCAACACTCTTCCTTTTTTAGCTTCCACCATTTCGTCTTCTGCTCTGTCTTTGTCCTCTTCATCTTCCTCACCACCAGAGTCATCCTACACACCACCATTCTATGCTGTTTGGCTACACTCTTGCCTACCACTACTTTGCAGTCACTGATCTCCTTCAGGTTACATCGTCTACACAAGATGTAGTCTACCTGTGTGCTCCTACCACCACTCTTATAGGTCACCCTATGTTCCTGCCTCTTCTGGAAAAAAGTATTCACTACAGCCATTTCCATCCTTTTTGCAAAGTCAACTACCATCTGTCCTTCTGCGTTCCTCTCCTGGATACCAAACCTGCCCATCACTTCCTCATCACCTCTGTTACCTGCACCAACATGTCCATTGAAGTCTGCACCGATGACAACTCTCTCACTTCTAGGTATGCTCTGCATCACTTCATCAAAGTCCAACCAGAATTTCTCCTTCTCCTCCAGCTCACATCCTACCTGTGGGGCATACCCACTAACAACATTGAACATCACACCTTCTATTTCTAGCTTCAGACTCATCACTCTATCCGACACTCTTTTTACCTCCAGGACATTCCTAACAAACTCCTCCTTCAAGATAACTCCTACTCCATTTCTCTTCCCATCTACACCATGATAGAACAACTTGAACCCTGCTCCTAAACTTCTAGCCTTGCTACCTTTCCACCTGGTCTCCTGGACACACAGTATGTCTACCTTCCTCCTCTGCATCATGTCGACCAACTCTCTACCTTTTCCTGTCATAGTTCCAACATTCAACGTCCCTACTCTTAGTCCTATACTCTTGGCGCTCCTCTTCTCTTTCTTCGTGCGAACGCACTTTCCTCCTCTCCTTCTTCGACCAACAGTAATCCAATTTCCACCGGCGCCCTGTAGGTCAACAGCGCCGATGGCGGTTGTTGTTAACCCGGGCCTCGACCGATCCGGTATGGAAGTCATATGTTTGATTCGCATCTTTGATTTGGCAAAAGTTTTACGCCGGATGCCCTTCCTGACGCAACCCTCTGTATTTATCCGGGCTTGGGACCGGCACAATAAGACACTGGCTTGTGCCCTCTTGCGGCTACATTGACTAAATAAAACAGTATGAAGTCAAAATGTTGATTTCAGACTGACAAGAGCAAACATGTTCAGCAATGTTTCTTTCCCCTATATGTTTCTTTCATATGTGAAAACAAGTGACTGCATAGCTAGAAACAGTCGTTTCTGCGCGTTTTGGACTGAAAAGGATGAAAAAAGTCACAATGTTGATTTCAGACTGAAAAATGCAAACATGTTCAACAATGCCATTTTCTACTCAGAGCCAAAAATGACTAAACTGTAACACAGGTTTCATTGCATACATCACAACACGTGCGGTTGTAAGTACAAAGAGTCATTTTATAAGCAATTCTGACTAAATAAAAAAGTATGAAGTCAAAATGTTGATTTCAGACTGACAAGCGCAAACATGTTCAGCAATGCTTCTTTCCCCTATATGTTTCTTTCATATGTGGAAAAAAAGTGACTGCATAGCTAGAAACAGTCGTTTCTGCGCGTTTTGGACTGAAAAGGATGAAAAAAGTCACAATGTTGATTTCAGACTGAAAAATGCAAACATGTTCAACAATGCCATTTTATATTCAGAGCCACAAATGATTACACTGTAACACAGGTTTCATAGAATACATCACAACACGTGCTGTTGTAACTACAAAGAGTCATTTTAGAAGCAATTCTGACTAAATAAAACAGTATGAAGTCAAAATGGTGATTTCAGACTGACAAGAGCAAACATATTCAGCAATGCTTATTAACCCTATATGTTTCTTTCATATGTGAAAACAAGTGACTGCATAGCTAGAAACAGTCGTTTCTGCGCGTTTTGGACTGAAAAGGATGAAAAAAGTCACAATGTTGATTTCAGACTGACAAGAGCAAACATGTTAAGCAATGCTTTTTCCCCATGTATATTATCTTCCTAAGTGAAAACAAGTGACTTCGTAGGTAGTAACAGTCGTTTCTGTGCATTTTGGGCTCAAAAGGATGAAATAAATTCACCATGTTGATTTCAGACTGAAAAGTGCAAACATGTTCAACAATGCCAATTTCTACTTAGAGCCAAAAATGACTGAACTGTAACACAGATTTCATAGCATACATCACAACACGTGCGGTTGTATCTACAAAGAGTCATTTTATAAGCAATTCTGACTAAATAAAACAGTATGAAGTCAAAATGTTGATTTCAGACTGACAAGAGCAAACATGTTCAGCAATGCTTCTTTCCCCTATATGTTTCTTTCATATGTGAAAACAAGTGACTGCATAGCTAGAAACAGTCGTTTCTGCGCGTTTTGGACTGAAAAGGATGAAAAAAGTCACAATGTTGATTTCAGACTAAAAAATGCAAACATGTTCAACAATGCCAATTTATACTCAGAGCCACAAATGATTACACTGTAACACAGGTTTCATAGAATACATCACAACACGTGCTGTTGTAACTACAAAGAGTCATTTTAGAAGCAATTCTGACTAAATAAAACAATATGAAGTCAAAATGTTGATTTCAAACTAAGTGTAAACATGTTAAGCAATGCTTTTTTCCCATGTATGTTTCTTTCATATGTGAATACAAGGGCCTTCATAGCTAGAAACAGTCGTTTCTGCGCGTTTTGGACTGAAAAGGATGAAATAAAGTCACAATGTTGATTTCAGACTGACAAGAATAAACATGTTCAGCAATGGTTTTTTCCCATGTATGTTTCCTTCATATGTGAAAAAGAGTGACTTCATAGCTAGAAACAGTCCTTTCAGCGTGTTTATGACTGAAAAGGATGAAATAAAGTCACAATGTTGATTTCAGACTGAACAGTGCAAACATGTTCAAAAATGCCAATTTCTACTCAGACCCACAAATGACTAAACTGTAACACAGGTTTCATTGCATACATCACAACACGTGCGTTTGTAACTACAAAGAGTCATTTTATAAGCAATTCTGACTAAATAAAACAGTATGAAGTCAAAATGTTGATTTCAGACTGACAAGAGCAAACATGTTCAGCAATGCTTCTTTCCCCTATATGTTTCTTTTATATGTGAAAACAAGTGACTGCATAGCTAGAAACAGTCGTTTCTGCGCGTTTTGGACTGAAAAGGATGAAAAAAGTCACAATGCTGATTTCAGACTGAAAAATGCAAACATGTTCAACAATGCCATTTTCTACTCAGAGCCACAAATGACTAAACTGTAACACAGGTTTCATTGCATACATCACAAAACGTGCGGTTGTAACTACAAAGAGTCATTTTAGAAGCAATTCTGTCTAAATAAAACAATATGAAGTCAAAATGTTGATTTCAAACTAAGTGTAAACATGTTAAGCAATGCTTTTTTCCCATGTATGTTTCTTTCATATGTGAATACAAGTGCCTTCATAGCTAGAAACAGTCGTTTCTGCGCGTTTTGGACTGAAAAGGATGAAATAAAGTCACAATGTTGATTTCAGACTGTCAAGTGCAAACATGTTAAGCAATGCTTTTTTCCCCAAGTATATTATCTTCCTAAGTGAAAACAAGTGACTTCGTAGGTAGTAACAGTCGTTTCTGTGTATTTTGGGCTCAAAAGGATGAAATAAATTCACCATGTTGATTTCAGACTGAAAAGTGCAAACATGTTAAACAATGCCATTTTCTACTCAGAGCCACAAATGACTAAACTGTAACACAGGTTTCATTGCATACATCACAACACGTGCGGTTGTAACTATAAAGAGTCATTTTTTAAGCAATTCTGACTAAATAAAACAGTATGAAGTCAAAATGTTGATTTCAGACTGACAAGAGCAAACATGTTCAGCAATGTTTCTTTCCCCTATATGTTTCTTTCATATGTGAAAACAAGTGACTGCATAGCTAGAAACAGTCGTTTCTGCGCGTTTTGGACTGAAAAGGATGAAAAAAGTCACAATGCTGATTTCAGACTGAAAAATGCAAACATGTTCAACAATGCCATTTTCTACTCAGAGCCACAAATGATTACACTGTAACACAGGTTTCATAGAATACATCACAACACGTGCGGTTGTAACTACAAAGAGTCATTTTAGAAGCAATTCTGTCTAAATAAAACAATATGAAGTCAAAATGTTGATTTCAAACTAAGTGTAAACATGTTAAGCAATGCTTTTTTCCCATGTATGTTTCTTTCATCTGTGAATACAAGTGCCTTCATAGCTAGAAACAGTCGTTTCTGCGCGTTTTGGACTGAAAAGGATGAAATAAAGTCACAATGTTGATTTCAGACTGTCAAGCGCAAACATGTTAAGCAATGCTTTTTTCCCCATGTATATTATCTTCCTAAGTGAAAACAAGTGACTTCGTAGGTAGTAACAGTCGTTTCTGTGTATTTTGGGCTCAAAAGGATGAAATAAATTCACCATGTTGATTTCAGACTGAAAAATGCAAACATGTTCAATAATGCCATTTTATATTCAGAGCCACAAATGATTACACTGTAACACAGGTTTCATAGAACACATCACAACACGTGCTGTTGTAACTACAAAGAGTCATTTTAGAAGCAATTCTGACTAAATAAAACAGTATGAAGTCAAAATGGTGATTTCAGACTGACAAGAGCAAACATATTCAGCAATGCTTCTTTTCCCTATATGTTTCTTTCATATGTGAAAACAAGTGACTGCATAGCTAGAAACAGTCGTTTCTGCGCGTTTTGGACTGAAAAGGATGAAAAAAGTCACAATGTTGATTTCAGACTGACAAGAGCAAACATGTTCGGCAATGCTTTTTTCCCATGTGTGTTTCTTTCATATGTGAATACAAGTGCCTTCATAGCTAGAAACAGTCGTTTCAGCGTGTTTATGACTGAAAAGGATGAAATAAAGTCACAATGTTGATTTCAGACTGAACAGTGCAAACATGTTCAAAAATGCCAATTTCTACTCAGACCCACAAATGACTAAACTGTAACACAGGTTTCATTGCATACATCACAACACGTGCGTTTGTAACTACAAAGAGTCATTTTATAAGCAATTCTGACTAAATAAAACAGTATGAAGTCAAAATGTTGATTTCAGACTGACAAGAGCAAACATGTTCAGCAATGCTTCTTTCCCCTATATGTTTCTTTTATATGTGAAAACAAGTGACTGCATAGCTAGAAACAGTCGTTTCTGCGCGTTTTGGACTGAAAAGGATGAAAAAAGTCACAATGCTGATTTCAGACTGAAAAATGCAAACATGTTCAACAATGCCATTTTCTACTCAGAGCCACAAATGACTAAACTGTAACACAGGTTTCATTGCATACATCACAAAACGTGCGGTTGTAACTACAATGAGTCATTTTAGAAGCAATTCTGTCTAAATAAAACAATATGAAGTCAAAATGTTGATTTCAAACTAAGTGTAAACATGTTAAGCAATGCTTTTTTCCCATGTATGTTTCTTTCATCTGTGAATACAAGTGCCTTCATAGCTAGAAACAGTCGTTTCTGCGCGTTTTGGACTGAAAAGGATGAAATAAAGTCACAATGTTGATTTCAGACTGTCAAGTGCAAACATGTTAAGCAATGCTTTTTTCCCCATGTATATTATCTTCCTAAGTGAAAACAATGACTTCGTAGGTAGTAACAGTCGTTTCTGTGTATTTTGGGCTCAAAAGGATGAAATAAATTCACCATGTTGATTTCAGACTGAAAAGTGCAAACATGTTAAACAATGCCATTTTCTACTCAGAGCCACAAATGACTAAACTGTAACACAGGTTTCATTGCATACATCACAACACGTGCGGTTGTAACTATAAAGAGTCATTTTTTAAGCAATTCTGACTAAATAAAACAGTATGAAGTCAAAATGTTGATTTCAGACTGACAAGAGCAAACATGTTCAGCAATGTTTCTTTCCCCTATATGTTTCTTTCATATGTGAAAACAAGTGACTGCATAGCTAGAAACAGTCGTTTCTGCGCGTTTTGGACTGAAAAGGATGAAAAAAGTCACAATGTTGATTTCAGACTGACAAGAGCAAACATGTTCGGCAATGCTTTTTTCCCATGTGTGTTTCTTTCATATGTGAATACAAGTGCCTTCATAGCTAGAAACAGTCGTTTCTGCGCGTTTTGGACTGAAAAGGATGAAATAAAGTCACAATGTTGATTTCAGACTGACAAGTGCAAACATGTTAAGCAATGCTTTTTTCCCCATGTATATTATCTTCCTAAGTGAAAACAAGTGATTTCGTAGGTAGTAACAGTCGTCTCTGAGCATTTTGGGCTCAAAAGGATGAAATAAAGTCACCATGTTGATTTCAGACTGAAAAGTGCAAACATGTTAAACAATGCCATTTTCTACTCAGAGCCACAAATGACTAAACTGTAACACAGGTTTCATTGCATACATCACAACACGTGCGGTTGTAACTATAAAGAGTCATTTTATAAGCAATTCTGACTAAATAAAACAGTATGAAGTCAAAATGTTGATTTCAGACTGACAAGAGCAAACATGTTCAGCAATGCTTCTTTCCCCTATATGTTTCTTTCATATGTGAAAAAGAGTGACTGCATAGCTAGAAACAGTCGTTTCTGCGCGTTTAGGACTGAAAAGGATGAAAAAAGTCACAATGTTTATTTCAGACTGAAAAATGCAAACATGTTCAACAATGCCATTTTCTACTCAGAGCCACAAATGATTACACTGTAACACAGGTTTCATAGAATACATCACAACACGTGCGGTTGTAACCACAAAGAGTCATTTTATAAGCAATTCTGACTAAATAAAACAGTATGAAGTAAAAATGTTGATTTCAGACTGACAAGAGCAAACATGTTCAGCAATGCTTCTTTCCCCTATATGTTTCTTTCATATGTGAAAACAAGTGACTGCATAGCTAGAAACAGTCGTTTCTGCGCGTTTTGGACTGAAAAGGATGAAAAAAGTCACAATGTTGATTTAAGACTAAAAAATGCAAACATGTTCAACAATGCCATTTTATACTCAGAGCCACAAATGATTACACTGTAACACAGGTTTCATAGAATACATCACAACACGTGCTGTTGTAACTACAAAGAGTCATTTTAGAAGCAATTCTGACTAAATAAAACAATATGAAGTCAAAATGTTGATTTCAAACTAAGTGTAAACATGTTAAGCAATGCTTTTTTCCCATGTATGTTTCTTTCATATGTGAATACAAGTGCCTTCATAGCCAGAAACAGTCGTTTCTGCGCGTTTTGGACTGAAAAGGATGAAATAAAGTCACAATGTTGATTTCAGACTGTCAAGCGCAAACATGTTAAGCAATGCTTTTTTCCCCATGTATATTATCTTCCTAAGTGAAAACAAGTGACTTCGTAGGTAGTAACAGTCGTTTCTGTGTATTTTGGGCTCAAAAGGATGAAATAAATTCACCATGTTGATTTCAGACTGAAAAGTGCAAAAATGTTAAACAATGCCATTTTCTACTCAGAGCCACAAATGACTAAACTGTAACACAGGTTTCATTGCATACATCACAACACGTGCGGTTGTAACTATAAAGAGTCATTTTTTAAGCAATTCTGACTAAATAAAACAGTCTTCTTTTCCTTTTTGGCTTTTCCCTTCAGGGGTCGCCACAGCGAATCAACCGCCTCCATCTAACCCTGTCCTTTGCATCCTCTTCTCTCACACCAACTACCTTCATGTCCTCTTTCACTACATCCATAAACCTCCTCTTTGGTCTTCCTCTAGGCCTCCTGCCTGGCAGTTCAAAACTCAGCATCCTTCTACCAATATATTCACTATCTCTCCTCTGGACATGTCCAAACCATCTCAGTCTGGCCTCTCTGACTTTATCTCCAAAACCTCTAACATGTGCTGTCCCTCTGATGTACTCATTCCTGATCCTATCCTTCCTGGTCACTCCCAGAGAGAACCTCAGCATCTTCATCTCTGCTACCTCCAGCTCTGCCTCCTGTCTTTTCCTCAGTGACACTGTCTCTAGACCAAACAACATCGCTGGTCTCACCACAGTTTTGTACACCTTTCCTTTCATTTTAGCTGAAACTCTTCGATCACACATCACACCTGACACTTTTCTCCACCCATTCCATCCTGCCTGGACACGCTTCTTCACCTCTTTTCCCCACTCTCCATTGCTCTGGACTGTTGACCCCAAGTACTTAAAATCCTCCACCTTCTTGATCTCTTCTCCCTGTAACCTCACTCTTCCACTTGGGTCCCTCTCATTCACACACATGTACTCTGTCTTACTGCGGCTAACCTTCATCCCTCTCCTTTCCAGGACAAACCTCCACCTCTCTAGCTTCTCCTCCACCTCGTCCCTACTCTCACTGCAGATCACAATGTCATCTGCAAACATCATAGTCCATGGAGATTCCTGTCTAACCTCGTCTGTCAGCCTGTCCATCACCATAGCGAACAAGAAAGGGCTCAGAGCTGATCCCTGATGCAGTCCCACCTCCACCTTGAACTCCTCTGTCACACCTACAGCACACCTCACCACTGTCTTACAGTCCTCATACATGTCCTGCACCGCTCTAACATACTTCTCTGCCACTCCAGACTTCCTCATACAATACCACAGTTCCTCTCTGGGCACCCTGTCATAAGCTTTCTCCAGATCTACAAAAACACAATGCAGCTCCCTCTGGCCTTCTCTGTACTTCTCTATCAACATCCTCAAAGCAAATACTGCATCTGTAGTACTCTTTTTTGGCATGAAACCATACTGCTGCTCACAAATGCTCACTTCTGCCCTTAGTCTAGCTTCCACTACTCTTTCCCATAACTTCATTGTATGGCTCATCAGCTTTATTCCTCTGTAGTTGCCACAACTCTGCACATCTCCCTTGTTCTTAAAAATGGGCACCAGCACACTTCTCCTCCACTCCTCAGGCATCTTCTCACTATCTAAGATCCCGTTGAACAACCCAGTCAGAAACTCTACTGCCACCTCTCCTAGACACTTCCAAACCTCTACAGGTATATCATCAGGACCGACTGCCTTTCCACTCTTCATCCTCTTCAGTGCTCTCCTCACTTCATCCTGGCTAATCTTTGCTACATCCTGGTCCACAACAGTCACCTCTTCTAGTCTTTGTTCTCTCTCATTTTCCACGTTCATCAACTCTTCAAAGTACTCTTTCCATCTTCCCATCACACTGCTGGCACCTGTCCATAGACTTCCATCCCTATCCTTAATCACCCTAACCTGCTGCACGTCCTTCCCATCTCTATCTCTCTGTCTTGCCAGCCTGTATAGATCAGTCTCTCCCTCCTTACTGTCCAACCTAGCATACAAGTCATCATAAGCTTCTTGTTTGGCCTTTGCTACCTCTACCTTCACCTTACGCTGCATCTCCCTGTACTCCTGTCTACTCTCCTCAGTCCTCTCAGTGTCCCACTTCTTCTTAGCTAACCTCTTTCTTTGTATACACTCCTGTACCTCCTCATTCCACCACCAAGTCTCCTTATCTACTTTCCTTCCAGATGACACACCAAATACTCTCCTACCTGTCTCCCTGATCACATTAGCTGTAGTTGTCCAGTCATCTGGAAGCACCTCCTGACCACCCAGAGCCTGTCTTAACTCCTTCCTAAAGGTCATGCAACACTCTTCCTTTTTTAGCTTCCACCATTTCGTCTTCTGCTCTGTCTTTGTCCTCTTCATCTTCCTCACCACCAGAGTCATCCTACACACCACCATCCTATGCTGTTTGGCTACACTCTCGCCTACCACTACTTTGCAGTCACTGATCTCCTTCAGGTTACATCGTCTACACAAGATGTAGTCTACCTGTGTGCTCCTACCACCACTCTTATAGGTCACCCTATGTTCCTGCCTCTTCTGGAAGAAAGTATTCACTACAGCCATTTCCATCCTTTTTGCAAAGTCAACTACCATCTGTCCTTCTGCATTCCTCTCCTGGATACCAAACCTGCCCATCACTTCCTCATCACCTCTGTTACCTGCACCAACATGTCCATTGAAGTCTGCACCGATGACAACTCTCTCACTTCTAGGTATGCTCTGCATCACTTCATCAAAGTCCAACCAGAATTTCTCCTTCTCCTCCAGCTCACATCCTACCTGTGGAGCATACCCACTAACAACATTGAACATCACACCTTCTATTTCTAGCTTCAGACTCATCACTCTATCCGACACTCTTTTTACCTCCAGGACATTCCTAACAAACTCCTCCTTCAAGATAACTCCTACTCCATTTCTCTTTCTATCTACACCATGATAGAACAACTTGAACCCTGCTCCTAAACTTCTAGCCTTGCTACCTTTCCACCTGGTCTCCTGGACACACAGTATGTCTACCTTCCTCCTCTGCATCATGTCGACCAACTCTCTACCTTTTCCTGTCATAGTTCCAACATTCAACGTCCCTACTCTTAGTCCTATACTCTTGGCGCTCCTCTTCTCTTTCTTCGTGCGAACGCACTTTCCTCCTCTCCTTCTTCGACCAACAGTAATCCAATTTCCACCGGCGCCCTGTAGGTCAACAGCGCCGATGGCGGTCGTTGTTAACCCGGGCCTCGACCGATCCGGTATGGAAGTCATATGTTTGATTCGCATCTTTGATTTGGCAAAAGTTTTACGCCGGATGCCCTTCCTGACGCAACCCTCTGTATTTATCCGGGCTTGGGACCGGCACAATAAGACACTGGCTTGTGCCCTCTTGCGGCTACATTTACAATGCCATATTATACTCAGAGCCAAAAATGACTAAACTGTAACACAGGTTTCATTGCATACATCACAACACGTGCGGTTGTAAGTACAAAGAGTCATTTTATAAGCAATTCTGACTAAATAAAAAAGTATGAAGTCAAAATGTTGATTTCAGACTGACAAGCGCAAACATGTTCAGCAATGCTTCTTTCCCCTATATGTTTCTTTCATATGTGGAAAAAAAGTGACTGCATAGCTAGAAACAGTCGTTTCTGCGCGTTTTGGACTGAAAAGGATGAAAAAAGTCACAATGTTGATTTCAGACTGAAAAATGCAAACATGTTCAACAATGCCATTTTATATTCAGAGCCAAAAATGATTAAACTGTAACACAGGTTTCATAGAATACATCACAACACGTGCTGTTGTAACTACAAAGAGTCATTTTAGAAGCAATTCTGACTAAATAAAACAGTATGAAGTCAAAATGGTGATTTCAGACTGACAAGAGCAAACATATTCAGCAATGCTTCTTTCCCCTATATGTTTCTTTCATATGTGAAAACAAGTGACTGCATAGCTAGAAACAGTCGTTTCTGCGCGTTTTGGACTGAAAAGGATGAAAAAAGTCACAATGTTGATTTCAGACTGACAAGAGCAAACATGTTAAGCAATGCTTTTTTCCCCATGTATATTATCTTCCTAAGTGAAAACAAGTGACTTCGTAGGTAGTAACAGTCGTTTCTGTGCATTTTGGGCTCAAAAGGATGAAATAAAGTCACCATGTTGATTTCAGACTGAAAAGTGCAAACATGTTCAACAATGCCAATTTCTACTTAGAGCCAAAAATGACTGAACTGTAACACAGATTTCATAGCATACATCACAACACGTGCGGTTGTATCTACAAAGAGTCATTTTATAAGCAATTCTGACTAAATAAAACAGTATGAAGTCAAAATGTTGATTTCAGACTGACAAGAGCAAACATGTTCAGCAATGCTTCTTTCCCCTATATGTTTCTTTCATATGTGAAAACAAGTGACTGCATAGCTAGAAACAGTCGTTTCTGCGCGTTTTGGACTGAAAAGGATGAAAAAAGTCACAATGTTGATTTCAGACTAAAAAATGCAAACATGTTCAACAATGCCATTTTATACTCAGAGCCACAAATGATTACACTGTAACACAGGTTTCATAGAATACATCACAACACGTGCTGTTGTAACTACAAAGAGTCATTTTAGAAGCAATTCTGACTAAATAAAACATTATGAAGTCAAAATGTTGATTTCAAACTAAGTGTAAACATGGTAAGCAATGCTTTTTTCCCATGTATGTTTCTTTCATATGTGAATACAAGTGCCTTCATAGCTAGAAACAGTCGTTTCTGCGCGTTTTGGACTGAAAAGGATGAAATAAAGTCACAATGTTGATTTCAGACTGACAAGTGCAAACATGTTAAGCAATGCTTTTTTCCCCATGTATATTATCTTCCTAAGTGAAAACAAGTGACTTCGTAGGTAGTAACAGTCGTTTCTGAGCATTTTGGACTCAAAAGGATGAAATAAATTCACCATGTTGATTTCAGACTGAAAAGTGCAAACATGTTAAACAATGCCATTTTCTACTCAGAGCCACAAATGACTAAACTGTAACACAGGTTTCATTGCATACATCACAACACGTGCGGTTGTAACTAAAAAGAGTCATTTTTTAAGCAATTCTGACTAAATAAAACAGTATGAAGTCAAAATGTTGATTTCAGACTGACAAGAGCAAACATGTTCAGCAATGTTTCTTTCCCCTATATGTTTCTTTCATATGTGAAAACAAGTGACTGCATAGCTAGAAACAGTCGTTTCTGCGCGTTTTGGACTGAAAAGGATGAAAAAAGTCACAATGCTGATTTCAGACTGAAAAATGCAAACATGTTCAACAATGCCATTTTCTACTCAGAGCCACAAATGATTACACTGTAACACAGGTTTCATAGAATACATCACAACACGTGCTGTTGTAACTACAAAGAGTCATTTTAGAAGCAATTCTGACTAAATAAAACAGTATGAAGTCAAAATGGTGATTTCAGACTGACAAGAGCAAACATATTCAGCAATGCTTCTTTTCCCTATATTTTTTTTTCATATGTGAAAACAAGTGACTGCATAGCTAGAAACAGTCGTTTCTGCGCGTTTTGGACTGAAAAGGATGAAAAAAGTCACAATGTTGATTTCAGACTGACAAGAGCAAACATGTTCCGCAATGCTTTTTTCCCATGTGTGATTCTTTCATATGTGAATACAAGTGCCTTCATAGCTAGAAACAGTCGTTTCTGCGCGTTTTGGACTCAAAAGGATGAAATAAAGTCACAATGTTGATTTCAGACTGACAAGTGCAAACATGTTAAGCAATGCTTTTTTCCCCATGTATATTATCTTCCTAAGTGAAAACAAGTGATTTCGTAGGTAGTAACAGTCGTCTCTGAGCATTTTGGGCTCAAAAGGATGAAATAAAGTCACCATGTTGATTTCAGACTGAAAAGTGCAAACATGTTAAACAATGCCATTTTCTACTCAGAGCCACAAATGACTAAACTGTAACACAGGTTTCATTGCATACATCACAACACGTGCGGTTGTAACTATAAAGAGTCATTTTATAAGCAATTCTGACTAAATAAAACAGTATGAAGTCAAAATGTTGATTTCAGACTGACAAGAGCAAACATGTTCAGCAATGCTTCTTTCCCCTTTGTTTCTTTCATATGTGAAAAAGAATGACTGCATAGCTAGAAACAGTCGTTTCTGCGCGTTTAGGACTGAAAAGGATGAAAAAAGTCACAATGTTTATTTCAGACTCAAAAATGCAAACATGTTCAACAATGCCATTTTATACTCAGAGCCACAAATGATTACACTGTAACACAGGTTTCATAGAATACATCACAACACGTGCGGTTGTAACTACAAAGAGTCATTTTATAAGCAATTCTGACTAAATAAAACAGTATGAAGTCAAAATGTTGATTTCAAACTAAGTGTAAACATGTTAAGCAATGCTTTTTTCCCATGTATGTTTCTTTCATATGTGAATACAAGGGCCTTCATAGCTAGAAACAGTCGTTTCTGCGCGTTTTGGACTGAAAAGGATGAAATAAAGTCACAATGTTGATTTCAGACTGACAAGAATAAACATGTTCAGCAATGGTTTTTTCCCATGTATGTTTCCTTCATATGTGAAAAAGAGTGACTTCATAGCTAGAAACAGTCCTTTCAGCGTGTTTATGACTGAAAAGGATGAAATAAAGTCACAATGTTGATTTCAGACTGAACAGTGCAAACATGTTCAAAAATGCCAATTTCTACTCAGACCCACAAATGACTAAACTGTAACACAGGTTTCATTGCATACATCACAACACGTGCGTTTGTAACTACAAAGAGTCATTTTATAAGCAATTCTGACTAAATAAAACAGTATGAAGTCAAAATGTTGATTTCAGACTGACAAGAGCAAACATGTTCAGCAATGCTTCTTTCCCCTATATGTTTCTTTTATATGTGAAAACAAGTGACTGCATAGCTAGAAACAGTCGTTTCTGCGCGTTTTGGACTGAAAAGGATGAAAAAAGTCACAATGCTGATTTCAGACTGAAAAATGCAAACATGTTCAACAATGCCATTTTCTACTCAGAGCCACAAATGACTAAACTGTAACACAGGTTTCATTGCATACATCACAAAACGTGCGGTTGTAACTACAAAGAGTCATTTTAGAAGCAATTCTGTCTAAATAAAACAATATGAAGTCAAAATGTTGATTTCAAACTAAGTGTAAACATGTTAAGCAATGCTTTTTTCCCATGTATGTTTCTTTCATCTGTGAATACAAGTGCCTTCATAGCTAGAAACAGTCGTTTCTGCGCGTTTTGGACTGAAAATGATGAAATAAAGTCACAATGTTGATTTCAGACTGTCAAGTGCAAACATGTTAAGCAATGCTTTTTTCCCCATGTATATTATCTTCCTAAGTGAAAACAAGTGACTTCGTAGGTAGTAACAGTCGTTTCTGTGTATTTTGGGCTCAAAAGGATGAAATAAATTCACCATGTTGATTTCAGACTGAAAAGTGCAAACATGTTAAACAATGCAATTTTCTACTCAGAGCCACAAATGACTAAACTGTAACACAGGTTTCATTGCATACATCACAACACGTGCGGTTGTAACTATAAAGAGTCATTTTTTAAGCAATTCTGACTAAATAAAACAGTATGAAGTCAAAATGTTGATTTCAGACTGACAAGAGCAAACATGTTCAGCAATGTTTCTTTCCCCTATATGTTTCTTTCATATGTGAAAACAAGTGACTGCATAGCTAGAAACAGTCGTTTCTGCGCGTTTTGGACTGAAAAGGATGAAAAAAGTCACAATGCTGATTTCAGACTGAAAAATGCAAACATGTTCAACAATGCCATTTTCTACTCAGAGCCACAAATGATTACACTGTAACACAGGATTCATAGAATACATCACAACACGTGCGGTTGTAACTACAAAGAGTCATTTTAGAAGCAATTCTGTCTAAATAAAACAATATGAAGTCAAAATGTTGATTTCAAACTAAGTGTAAACATGTTAAGCAATGCTTTTTTCCCATGTATGTTTCTTTCATCTGTGAATACAAGTGCCTTCATAGCTAGAAACAGTCGTTTCTGCGCGTTTTGGACTGAAAAGGATGAAATAAAGTCACAATGTTGATTTCAGACTGTCAAGCGCAAACATGTTAAGCAATGCTTTTTTCCCCATGTATATTATCTTCCTAAGTGAAAACAAGTGACTTCGTAGGTAGTAACAGTCGTTTCTGTGTATTTTGGGCTCAAAAGGATGAAATAAATTCACCATGTTGATTTCAGACTGAAAAGTGCAAAAATGTTAAACAATGCCATTTTCTATTCAGAGCCACAAATGACTAAACTGTAACACAGGTTTCATTGCATACATCACAACACGTTCGGTTGTAACTATAAAGAGTCATTTTTTAAGCAATTCTGACTAAATAAAACAGTATGAAGTCAAAATGTTGATTTCAGACTGACAAGAGCAAACATGTTCAGCAATGTTTCTTTCCCCTATATGTTTCTTTCATATGTGAAAACAAGTGACTGCATAGCTAGAAACAGTCGTTTCTGCGCGTTTTGGACTGAAAAGGATGAAAAAAGTCACAATGTTGATTTCAGACTGAAAAATGCAAACATGTTCAATAATGCCATTTTATATTCAGAGCCACAAATGATTACACTGTAACACAGGTTTCATAGAACACATCACAACACGTGCTGTTGTAACTACAAAGAGTCATTTTAGGAGCAATTCTGACTAAATAAAACAGTATGAAGTCAAAATGGTGATTTCAGACTGACAAGAGCAAACATATTCAGCAATGCTTCTTTTCCCTATATGTTTCTTTCATATGTGAAAACAAGTGACTGCATAGCTAGAAACAGTCGTTTCTGCGCGTTTTGGACTGAAAAGGATGAAAAAAGTCACAATGTTGATTTCAGACTGACAAGAGCAAACATGTTCCGCAATGCTTTTTTCCCATGTGTGTTTCTTTCATATGTGAATACAAGTGCCTTCATAGCTAGAAACAGTCGTTTCTGCGCGTTTTGGACTCAAAAGGATGAAATAAAGTCACAATGTTGATTTCAGACTGACAAGTGCAAACATGTTAAGCAATGCTTTTTTCCCCATGTATATTATCTTCCTAAGTGAAAACAAGTGATTTCGTAGGTAGTAACAGTCGTCTCTGAGCATTTTGGGCTCAAAAGGATGAAATAAAGTCACCATGTTGATTTCAGACTGAAAAGTGCAAACATGTTAAACTGCCATTTTATACTCAGAGCCACAAATGACTAAACTGTAACACAGGTTTCATTGCATACATCACAACACGTGCGGTTGTAACTATAAAGAGTCATTTTATAAGCAATTCTGACTAAATAAAACAGTATGAAGTCAAAATGTTGATTTCAGACTGACAAGAGCAAACATGTTCAGCAATGCTTCTTTCCCCTATGTTTCTTTCATATGTGAAAACAAGTGACTGCATAGCTAGAAACAGTCGTTTCTGCGCGTTTTGGACTGAAAAGGATGAAAAAAGTCACAATGTTGATTTCAGACTAAAAAATGCAAACATGTTCAACAATGCCATTTTATACTCAGAGCCACAAATGATTACACTGTAACACAGGTTTCATAGAAAACATCACAACACGTGCTGTTGTAACTACAAAGAGTCATTTTAGAAGCAATTCTGACTAAATAAAACAATATGAAGTCAAAATGTTGATTTCAAACTAAGTGTAAACATGTTAAGCAATGCTTTTTTCCCATGTATGTTTCTTTCATATGTGAATACAAGTGCCTTCATAGCCAGAAACAGTCGTTTCTGCGCGTTTTGGACTGAAAAGGATGAAATAAAGTCACAATGTTTATTTCAGACTGAAAAATGCAAACATGTTCAACAATGCCATTTTCTACTCAGAGCCACAATTGATTACACTGTAACACAGGTTTCATAGAATACATCACAACACGTGCGGTTGTAACTACAAAGAGTCATTTTATAAGCAATTCTGACTAAATAAAACAGTATGAAGTCAAAATGGTGATTTCAGACTGACAAGAGCAAACATATTCAGCAATGCTTCTTTTCCCTATATGTTTCTTTCATATGTGAAAACAAGTGACTGCATAGCTAGAAACAGTCGTTTCTGCGCGTTTTGGACTGAAAAGGATGAAAAAAGTCACAATGTTGATTTCAGACTGACAAGAGCAAACATGTTCCGCAATGCTTTTTTCCAATGTGTGTTTCTTTCATTTGTGAATACAAGTGCCTTCATAGCTAGAAACAGTCGTTTCTGCGCGTTTTGGACTCAAAAGGATGAAATAAAGTCACAATGTTGATTTCAGACTGACAAGAGCAAACATGTTAAGCAATGCTTTTTTCCCCATGTATATTGTCTTCCTAAGTGAAAACAAGTGACTTCGTAGGTAGTAAGAGTCGTTTCTGTGCATTTTGGGCTCAAAAGGATGAAATAAAGTCACCATGTTGATTTCAGACTGAAAAGTGCAAACATGTTCAACAATGCCAATTTCTACTTAGAGCCACAAATGACTGAACTGTAACACAGATTTCATAGCATACATCACAACACGTGCGGTTGTAACTACAAAGAGTCATTTTATAAGCAATTCTGACTAAATAAAACAGTATGAAGTCAAAATGTTGATTTCAGACTGACAAGAGCAAACATGTTCAGCAATACTTCTTTCCCCTATATGTTTCTTTCATATGTGAAAACAAGTGACTGCATAGCTAGAAACAGTCGTTTCTGCGCGTTTTGGACTGAAAAGGATGAAAAAAGTCACAATGTTGATTTCAGACTAAAAAATGCAAACATGTTCAACAATGCCATTTTCTACTCAGAGCCACAAATGATTACACTGTAACACAGGTTTCATAGAATACATCACACCACGTGCGGTTGTAACTACAAAGAGTCATTTTAGAAGCAATTCTGACTAAATAAAACAATATGAAGTCAAAATGTTGATTTCAAACTAAGTGTAAACATGTTAAGCAATGCTTTTTTCCCATGTATGTTTCTTTCATATGTGAATACAAGTGCTTTCATAGCCAGAAACAGTCGTTTCTGCGCGTTTTGGACTGAAAAGGATGAAATAAAGTCACAATGTTGATTTCAGACTGACAAGTGCAAACATGTGAAGCAATGCTTTTTTCCCCATGTATATTATCTTCCTAAGTGAAAACAAGTGACTTCGTAGGTAGTAACAGTCGTCTCTGAGCATTTTGGGCTCAAAAGGATGAAATAAAGTCACCATGTTGATTTCAGACTGAAAAGTGCAAACATGTTAAACAATGCCATTTTCTACTCAGAGCCACAAATGACTAAACTGTAATACAGGTTTCATTGCATACATCACAACACGTGCGGTTGTAACTATAAAGAGTCATTTTATAAGCAATTCGGACTAAATAAAACAGTATGAAGTCAAAATGTGATTTCAGACTGACAAGAGAAAACATGTTCAGCAATGCTTCTTTCCCCTATATGTTTCTTTCATATGTGAAAAAGAGTGACTGCATAGCTAGAAACAGTCGTTTCTGCGCGTTTAGGACTGAAAAGGATGAAAAAAGTCACAATGTTTATTTCAGACTGAAAAATGCAAACATGTTCAACAATGCCATTTTCTACTCAGAGCCACAAATGATTACACTGTAACACAGGTTTCATAGAATACATCACAACACGTGCTGTTGTAACTACAAAGAGTCATTTTAGAAGCAATTCTGACTAAATAAAACAGTATGAAGTCAAAATGGTGATTTCAGACTGACAAGAGCAAACATATTCAGCAATGCTTCTTTTCCCTATATGTTTTTTTCATATGTGAAAACAAGTGACTGCATAGCTAGAAACAGTCGTTTCTGCGCGTTTTGGACTGAAAAGGATGAAAAAAGTCACAATGTTGATTTCAGACTGACAAGAGCAAACATGTTCCGCAATGCTTTTTTCCCATGTGTGTTTCTTTCATATGTGAATACAAGTGCCTTCATAGCTAGAAACAGTCGTTTCTGCGCGTTTTGGACTCAAAAGGATGAAATAAAGTCACAATGTTGATTTCAGACTGACAAGTGCAAACATGTTAAGCAATGCTTTTTTCCCCATGTATATTATCTTCCTAAGTGAAAACAAGTGATTTCGTAGGTAGTAACAGTCGTCTCTGAGCATTTTGGGCTCAAAAGGATGAAATAAAGTCACCATGTTGATTTCAGACTGAAAAGTGCAAACATGTTAAACAATGCCATTTTCTACTCAGAGCCACAAATGACTAAACTGTAACACAGGTTTCATTGCATACATCACAACACGTGCGGTTGTAACTATAAAGAGTCATTTTATAAGCAATTCTGACTAAATAAAACAGTATGAAGTCAAAATGTTGATTTCAGACTGACAAGAGCAAACATGTTCAGCAATGCTTCTTTCCCCTATGTTTCTTTCATATGTGAAAAAGAGTGACTGCATAGCTAGAAACAGTCGTTTCTGCGCGTTTTGGACTGAAAAGGATGAAAAAAGTCACAATGTTGATTTCAGACTAAAAAATGCAAACATGTTCAACAATGCCATTTTATACTCAGAGCCACAAATGATTACACTGTAACACAGGTTTCATAGAATACATCACAACACGTGCTGTTGTAACTACAAAGAGTCATTTTAGAAGCAATTCTGACTAAATAAAACAATATGAAGTCAAAATGTTGATTTCAAACTAAGTGTAAACATGGTAAGCAATGCTTTTTTCCCATGTATGTTTCTTTCATATGTGAATACAAGTGCCTTCATAGCTAGAAACAGTCGTTTCTGCGCGTTTTGGACTGAAAAGGATGAAATAAAGTCACAATGTTGATTTCAGACTGACAAGTGCAAACATGTTAAGCAATGCTTTTTTCCCCATGTATATTATCTTCCTAAGTGAAAACAAGTGACTTCGTAGGTAGTAACAGTCGTTTCTGTGTATTTTGGGCTCAAAAGGATGAAATAAATTCACCATGTTGATTTCAGACTGAAAAGTGCAAACATGTTAAACAATGCCATTTTCTACTCAGAGCCACAAATGACTAAACTGTAACACAGGTTTCATTGCATACATCACAACACGTGCGGTTGTAACTATAAAGAGTCATTTTTTAAGCAATTCTGACTAAATAAAACAGTATGAAGTCAAAATGTTGATTTCAGACTGACAAGAGCAAACATATTCAGCAATGTTTCTTTGCCCTATATGTTTCTTTCATATGTGAAAACAAGTGACTGCATAGCTAGAAACAGTCGTTTCTGCGCGTTTTGGACTGAAAAGGATGAAAAAAGTCACAATGCTGATTTCAGACTGAAAAATGCAAACATGTTCAACAATGCCATTTTATACTCAGAGCCACAAATGATTAAACTGTAACACAGGTTTCATAGAATACATCACAACACGTGCTGTTGTAACTACAAAGAGTCATTTTTTAAGCAATTCTGACTAAATAAAACAGTATGAAGTCAAAATGGTGATTTCAGACTGACAAGAGCAAACATATTCAGCAATGCTTCTTTTCCCTATATGTTTTTTTCATATGTGAAAACAAGTGACTGCATAGCTAGAAACAGTCGTTTCTGCGCGTTTTGGACTGAAAAGGATGAAAAAAGTCAAAATGGTGATTTCAGACTGACAAGAGCAAACATGTTCCGCAATGCTTTTTTCCCATGTGTGTTTCTTTCATATGTGAATACAAGTGCCTTCATAGCTAGAAACAGTCGTTTCTGCGCGTTTTGGACTCAAAAGGATGAAATAAAGTCACAATGTTGATTTCAGACTGACAAGTGCAAACATGTTAAGCAATGCTTATTTCCCCATGTATATTATCTTCCTAAGTGAAAACAAGTGATTTCGTAGGTAGTAACAGTCGTCTCTGAGCATTTTGGGCTCAAAAGGATGAAATAAAGTCACCATGTTGATTTCAGACTGAAAAGTGCAAACATGTTAAACAATGCCATTTTCTACTCAGAGCCACAAATGACTAAACTGTAACACAGGTTTCATTGCATACATCACAACACGTGCGGTTGTAACTATAAAGAGTCATTTTATAAGCAATTCTGACTAAATAAAACAGTATGAAGTCAAAATGTTGATTTCAGACTGACAAGAGCAAACATGTTCAGCAATGCTTCTTTCCCCTTTGTTTCTTTCATATGTGAAAAAGAATGACTGCATAGCTAGAAACAGTCGTTTCTGCGCGTTTAGGACTGAAAAGGATGAAAAAAGTCACAATGTTTATTTCAGACTCAAAAATGCAAACATGTTCAACAATGCCATTTTATACTCAGAGCCACAAATGATTACACTGTAACACAGGTTTCATAGAATACATCACAACACGTGCGGTTGTAACTACAAAGAGTCATTTTATAAGCAATTCTGACTAAATAAAACAGTATGAAGTAAAAATGTTGATTTCAGACTGACAAGAGCAAACATGTTCAGCAATGCTTCTTTCCCGTATATGTTTCTTTCATATGTGAAAACAAGTGACTGCATAGCTAGAAACAGTCGTTTCTGCGCGTTTTGGACTGAAAAGGATGAAAAAAGTCACAATGTTGATTTCAGACTAAAAAATGCAAACATGTTCAACAATGCCATTTTATACTCAGAGCCACAAATGATTACACTGTAACACAGGTTTCACATAATACATCACAACACGTGCTGTTGTAACTACAAAGAGTCATTTTAGAAGCAATTCTGACTAAATAAAACAATATGAAGTCAAAATGTTGATTTCAAACTAAGTGTAAACATGTTAAGCAATGCTTTTTTCCCATGTATGTTTCTTTCATATGTGAATACAAGTGCCTTCATAGCCAGAAACAGTCGTTTCTGCGCGTTTTGGACTGAAAAGGATGAAATAAAGTCACAATGTTGATTTCAGACTGACAAGAATAAACATGTTCAGCAATGGTTTTTTCCCATGTATGTTTCCTTCATATGTGAAAAAGAGTGACTTCATAGCTAGAAACAGTCCTTTCAGCGTGTTTATGACTGAAAAGGATGAAATAAAGTCACAATGTTGATTTCAGACTGAACAGTGCAAACATGTTCAAAAATGCCAATTTCTACTCAGACCCACAAATGACTAAACTGTAACACAGGTTTCATTGCATACATCACAACACGTGCGGTTGTAACTACAAAGAGTCATTTTATAAGCAATTCTGACTAAATAAAACAGTATGAAGTCAAAATGTTGATTTCAGACTGACAAGAGCAAACATGTTCAGCAATGCTTCTTTCCCCTATATGTTTCTTTTATATGTGAAAACAAGTGACTGCATAGCTAGAAACAGTCGTTTCTGCGCGTTTTGGACTGAAAAGGATGAAAAAAGTCACAATGCTGATTTCAGACTGAAAAATGCAAACATGTTCAACAGTGCCATTTTCTACTCAGAGCCACAAATGACTAAACTGTAACACAGGTTTCATTGCATACATCACAACACATGCGGTTGTAACTACAAAGAGTCATTTTATAAGCAATTCTGACTAAATAAAACAGTATGAAGTCAAAATGGTGATTTCAGACTGACAAGAGCAAACATATTCAGCAATGCTTCTTTTCCCTATATGTTTCTTTCATATGTGAAAACAAGTGACTGCATAGCTAGAAACAGTCGTTTCTGCGCGTTTTAGACTGAAAAGGATGAAAAAAGTCACAATGTTGATTTCAGACTGACAAGAGCAAACATGTTCCGCAATGCTTTTTTCCAATGTGTGTTTCTTTCATTTGTGAATACAAGTGCCTTCATAGCTAGAAACAGTCGTTTCTGCGCGTTTTGGACTCAAAAGGATGAAATAAAGTCACAATGTTGATTTCAGACTGACAAGAGCAAACATGTTAAGCAATGCTTTTTTCCCCATGTATATTATCTTCCTAAGTGAAAACAAGTGACTTCGTAGGTAGTAACAGTCGTTTCTGTGCATTTTGGGCTCAAAAGGATGAAATAAAGTCACAATGTTGATTTCAGACTTCTTTTCCTTTTTGGCTTTTCCCTTCAGGGGTCGCCACAGCGAATCAACCGCCTCCATCTAACCCTGTCCTTTGCATCCTCTTCTCTCACACCAACTACCTTCATGTCCTCTTTCACTACATCCATAAACCTCCTCTTTGGTCTTCCTCTAGGCCTCCTGCCTGGCAGTTCAAAACTCAGCATCCTTCTACCAATATATTCACTATCTCTCCTCTGGACATGTCCAAACCATCTCAGTCTGGCCTCTCTGACTTTATCTCCAAAACCTCTAACATGTGCTGTCCCTCTGATGTACTCATTCCTGATCCTATCCTTCCTGGTCACTCCCAGAGAGAACCTCAGCATCTTCATCTCTGCTACCTCCAGCTCTGCCTCCTGTCGTTTCCTCAGTGACACTGTCTCTAGACCAAACAACATCGCTGGTCTCACCACAGTTTTGTACACCTTTCCTTTCATTTTAGCTGAAACTCTTCGATCACACATCACACCTGACACTTTTCTCCACCCATTCCATCCTGCCTGGACACGCTTCTTCACCTCTTTTCCCCACTCTCCATTGCTCTGGACTGTTGACCCCAAGTACTTAAAATCCTCCACCTTCTTGATCTCTTCTCCCTGTAACCTCACTCTTCCACTTGGGTCCCTCTCATTCACACACATGTACTCTGTCTTACTGCGGCTAACCTTCATCCCTCTCCTTTCCAGGACAAACCTCCACCTCTCTAGCTTCTCCTCCACCTCGTCCCTACTCTCACTGCAGATCACAATGTCATCTGCAAACATCATAGTCCATGGAGATTCCTGTCTAACCTCGTCTGTCAGCCTGTCCATCACCATAGCGAACAAGAAAGGGCTCAGAGCTGATCCCTGATGCAGTCCCACCTCCACCTTGAACTCCTCTGTCACACCTACAGCACACCTCACCACTGTCTTACAGTCCTCATACATGTCCTGCACCGCTCTAACATACTTCTCTGCCACTCCAGACTTCCTCATACAATACCACAGTTCCTCTCTGGGCACCCTGTCATAAGCTTTCTCCAGATCTACAAAAACACAATGCAGCTCCCTCTGGCCTTCTCTGTACTTCTCTATCAACATCCTCAAAGCAAATACTGCATCTGTAGTACTCTTTTTTGGCATGAAACCATACTGCTGCTCACAAATGCTCACTTCTGCCCTTAGTCTAGCTTCCACTACTCTTTCCCATAACTTCATTGTATGGCTCATCAGCTTTATTCCTCTGTAGTTGCCACAACTCTGCACATCTCCCTTGTTCTTAAAAATGGGCACCAGCACACTTCTCCTCCACTCCTCAGGCATCTTCTCACTATCTAAGATCCCGTTGAACAACCCAGTCAGAAACTCTACTGCCACCTCTCCTAGACACTTCCAAACCTCTACAGGTATATCATCAGGACCGACTGCCTTTCCACTCTTCATCCTCTTCAGTGCTCTCCTCACTTCATCCTGGCTAATCTTTGCTACATCCTGGTCCACAACAGTCACCTCTTCTAGTCTTTGTTCTCTCTCATTTTCCACGTTCATCAACTCTTCAAAGTACTCTTTCCATCTTCCCATCACACTGCTGGCACCTGTCAATAGACTTCCATCCCTATCCTTAATCACCCTAACCTGCTGCACGTCCTTCCCATCTCTATCTCTCTGTCTTGCCAGCCTGTATAGATCAGTCTCTCCCTCCTTACTGTCCAACCTAGCATACAAGTCATCATAAGCTTCTTGTTTGGCCTTTGCTACCTCTACCTTCACCTTACGCTGCATCTCCCTGTACTCCTGTCTACTCTCCTCAGTCCTCTCAGTGTCCCACTTCTTCTTAGCTAACCTCTTTCTTTGTATACACTCCTGTACCTCCTCATTCCACCACCAAGTCTCCTTGTCTACTTTCCTTCCAGATGACACACCAAATACTCTCCTACCTGTCTCCCTGATCACATTAGCTGTAGTTGTCCAGTCATCTGGAAGCACCTCCTGACCACCCAGAGCCTGTCTTAACTCCTTCCTAAAGGTCATGCAACACTCTTCCTTTTTTAGCTTCCACCATTTCGTCTTCTGCTCTGTCTTTGTCCTCTTCATCTTCCTCACCACCAGAGTCATCCTACACACCACCATCCTATGCTGTTTGGCTACACTCTCGCCTACCACTACTTTGCAGTCACTGATCTCCTTCAGGTTACATCGTCTACACAAGATGTAGTCTACCTGTGTGCTCCTACCACCACTCTTATAGGTCACCCTATGTTCCTGCCTCTTCTGGAAGAAAGTATTCACTACAGCCATTTCCATCCTTTTTGCAAAGTCAACTACCATCTGTCCTTCTGCATTCCTCTCCTGGATACCAAACCTGCCCATCACTTCCTCATCACCTCTGTTACCTGCACCAACATGTCCATTGAAGTCTGCACCGATGACAACTCTCTCACTTCTAGGTATGCTCTGCATCACTTCATCAAAGTCCAACCAGAATTTCTCCTTCTCCTCCAGCTCACATCCTACCTGTGGAGCATACCCACTAACAACATTGAACATCACACCTTCTATTTCTAGCTTCAGACTCATCACTCTATCCGACACTCTTTTTACCTCCAGGACATTCCTAACAAACTCCTCCTTCAAGATAACTCCTACTCCATTTCTCTTTCTATCTACACCATGATAGAACAACTTGAACCCTGCTCCTAAACTTCTAGCCTTGCTACCTTTCCACCTGGTCTCCTGGACACACAGTATGTCTACCTTCCTCCTCTGCATCATGTCGACCAACTCTCTACCTTTTCCTGTCATAGTTCCAACATTCAACGTCCCTACTCTTAGTCCTATACTCTTGGCGCTCCTCTTCTCTTTCTTCGTGCGAACGCACTTTCCTCCTCTCCTTCTTCGACCAACAGTAATCCAATTTCCACCGGCGCCCTGTAGGTCAACAGCGCCGATGGCGGTCGTTGTTAACCCGGGCCTCGACCGATCCGGTATGGAAGTCATATGTTTGATTCGCATCTTTGATTTGGCAAAAGTTTTACGCCGGATGCCCTTCCTGACGCAACCCTCTGTATTTATCCGGGCTTGGGACCGGCACAATAAGACACTGGCTTGTGCCCTCTTGCGGCTACATTGACTAAATAAAACAGTATGAAGTCAAAATGTTGATTTCAGACTGACAAGAGCAAACATGTTCAGCAATGTTTCTTTCCCCTATATGTTTCTTTCATATGTGAAAACAAGTGACTGCATAGCTAGAAACAGTCGTTTCTGCGCGTTTTGGACTGAAAAGGATGAAAAAAGTCACAATGTTGATTTCAGACTGAAAAATGCAAACATGTTCAACAATGCCATTTTCTACTCAGAGCCACAAATGATTACACTGTAACACAGGTTTCATAGAATACATCACAACACGTGCGGTTGTAACTACAAAGAGTCATTTTAGAAGCAATTCTGACTAAATAAAACAATATGAAGTCAAAATGTTGATTTCAAACTAAGTGTAAACATGTTATGCAATGCTTTTTTCCCATGTATGTTTCTTTCATATGTGAATACAAGTGCCTTCATAGCTAGAAACAGTCGTTTCTGCGCGTTTTGGACTGAAAAGGATGAAATAAAGTCACAATGTTGATTTCAGACTGACAAGTGCAAACATGTTAAGCAATGCTTTTTACCCCATGTATATTATCTTCCTAAGTGAAAACAAGTGATTTCGTAGGTAGTAACAGTCGTCTCTGAGCATTTTGGGCTCAAAAGGATGAAATAAAGTCACCATGTTGATTTCAGACTGAAAAGTGCAAACATGTTAAACAATGCCATTTTCTACTCAGAGCCACAAATGACTAAACTGTAACACAGGTTTCATTGCATACATCACAACACGTGCGGTTGTAACTATAAAGAGTCATTTTATAAGCAATTCTGACTAAATAAAACAGTATGAAGTCAAAATGTTGATTTCAGACTGACAAGAGCAAACATGTTCAGCAATGCTTCTTTCCCCTATATGTTTCTTTCATACGTGAAAACAAGTGACTGCATAGCTAGAAACAGTCGTTTCTGCGCGTTTTGGACTGAAAAGGATGAAAAAAGTCACAATGTTGATTTCAGACTAAAAAATGCAAACATGTTCAACAATGCCATTTTATACTCAGAGCCACAAATGATTACACTGTAACACAGGTTTCATAGAATACATCACAACACGTGCTGTTGTAACTACAAAGAGTCATTTTAGAAGCAATTCTGACTAAATAAAACAATATGAAGTCAAAATGTTGATTTCAAACTAAGTGTAAACATGTTAAGCAATGCTTTTTTCCCATGTATGTTTCTTTCATATGTGAATACAAGTGCCTTCATAGCCAGAAACAGTCGTTTCTGCGCGTTTTGGACTGAAAAGGATGAAATAAAGTCACAATGTTGATTTCAGACTGACAAGAATAAACATGTTCAGCAATGGTTTTTTCCCATGTATGTTTCCTTCATATGTGAAAAAGAGTGACTTCATAGCTAGAAACAGTCCTTTCAGCGTGTTTATGACTGAAAAGGATGAAATAAAGTCACAATGTTGATTTCAGACTGAACAGTGCAAACATGTTCAAAAATGCCAATTTCTACTCAGACCCACAAATGACTAAACTGTAACACAGGTTTCATTGCATACATCACAACACGTGCGGTTGTAACTACAAAGAGTCATTTTATAAGCAATTTTGACTAAATAAAACAGTATGAAGTCAAAATGTTGATTTCAGACTGACAAGAGCAAACATGTTCAGCAATGCTTCTTTCCCCTATATGTTTCTTTTATATGTGAAAACAAGTGACTGCATAGCTAGAAACAGTCGTTTCTGCGCGTTTTGGACTGAAAAGGATGAAAAAAGTCACAATGCTGATTTCAGACTGAAAAATGCAAACATGTTCAACAGTGCCATTTTCTACTCAGAGCCACAAATGACTAAACTGTAACACAGGTTTCATTGCATACATCACAACACGTGCGGTTGTAACTACAAAGAGTCATTTTAGAAGCAATTCTGTCTAAATAAAACAATATGAAGTTAAAATGTTGATTTCAAACTAAGTGTAAACATGTTAAGCAATGCTTTTTTCCCATGTATGTTTCTTTCATCTGTGAATACAAGTGCCTTCATAGCTAGAAACAGTCGTTTCTGCGCGTTTTGGACTGAAAAGGATGAAAAAAGTCACAATGCTGATTTCAGACTGAAAAATGCAAACATGTTCAACAGTGCCATTTTCTACTCAGAGCCACAAATGACTAAACTGTAACACAGGTTTCATTGCATACATCACAACACGTGCGGTTGTAACTACAAAGAGTCATTTTAGAAGCAATTCTGTCTAAATAAAACAATATGAAGTCAAAATGTTGATTTCAAACTAAGTGTAAACATGTTAAGCAATGCTTTTTTCCCATGTATGTTTCTTTCATCTGTGAATACAAGTGCCTTCATAGCTAGAAACAGTCGTTTCTGCGCGTTTTGGACTGAAAAGGATGAAATAAAGTCACAATGTTGATTTCAGACTGTCAAGTGCAAACATGTTAAGCAATGCTTTTTTCCCCATGTATATTATCTTCCTAAGTGAAAACAAGTGACTTCGTAGGTAGTAACAGTCGTTTCTGTGTATTTTGGGCTCAAAAGGATGAAATAAATTCACCATGTTGATTTCAGACTGAAAAGTGCAAACATGTTAAACAATGCCATTTTCTACTCAGAGCCACAAATGACTAAACTGTAACACAGGTTTCATTGCATACATCACAACACGTGCGGTTGTAACTATAAAGAGTCATTTTTTAAGCAATTCTGACTAAATAAAACAGTATGAAGTCAAAATGTTGATTTCAGACTGACAAGAGCAAACATGTTCAGCAATGTTTCTTTCCCCTATATGTTTCTTTCATATGTGAAAACAAGTGACTGCATAGCTAGAAACAGTCGTTTCTGCGCATTTTGGACTGAAAAGGATGAAAAAACTCACAATGTTGATTTCAGATTGAAAAATGCAAACATGTTCAACAATGCCATTTTATACTCAGAGCCAAAAATGACTAAACTGTAACACAGGTTTCATTGCATACATCACAACACGTGCGGTTGTAACTACAAAGAGTCATTTTATAAGCAATTCTGACTAAATAAAAAAGTATGAAGTCAAAATGTTGATTTCAGACTGACAAGCGCAAACATGTTCAGCAATGCTTCTTTCCCCTATATGTTTCTTTCATATGTGGAAAAAAAGTGACTGCATAGCTAGAAACAGTCGTTTCTGCGCGTTTTGGACTGAAAAGGATGAAAAAAGTCACAATGTTGATTTCAGACTGAAAAATGCAAACATGTTCAACAATGCCATTTTATATTCAGAGCCACAAATGATTACACTGTAACACAGGTTTCATAGAATACATCACAACACGTGCTGTTGTAACTACAAAGAGTCATTTTAGAAGCAATTCTGACTAAATATAACAGTATGAAGTCAAAATGGTGATTTCAGACTGACAAGAGCAAACATATTCAGCAATGCTTCTTTTCCCTATATGTTTCTTTCATATGTGAAAACAAGTGACTGCATAGCTAGAAACAGTCGTTTCTGCGCGTTTTGGACTGAAAAGGATGAAAAAAGTCACAATGTTGATTTCAGACTGACAAGAGCAAACATGTTCCGCAATGCTTTTTTCCAATGTGTGTTTCTTTCATTTGTGAATACAAGTGCCTTCATAGCTAGAAACAGTCGTTTCTGCGCGTTTTGGACTCAAAAGGATGAAATAAAGTCACAATGTTGATTTCAGACTGACAAGAGCAAACATGTTAAGCAATGCTTTTTTCCCCATGTATATTATCTTCCTAAGTGAAAACAAGTGACTTCGTAGGTAGTAACAGTCGTTTCTGTGCATTTTGGGCTCAAAAGGATGAAATAAAGTCACCATGTTGATTTCAGACTGAAAAGTGCAAACATGTTCAACAATGCCAATTTCTACTTAGAGCCAAAAATGACTGAACTGTAACACAGATTTCATAGCATACATCACAACACGTGCGGTTGTAACTACAAAGAGTCATTTTATAAGCAATTCTGACTAAATAAAACTGTATGAAGTCAAAATGTTGATTTCAGACTGACAAGAGCAAACATGTTCAGCAATACTTCTTTCCCCTATATGTTTCTTTCATATGTGAAAACAAGTGACTGCATAGCTAGAAACAGTCGTTTCTGCGCGTTTTGGACTGAAAAGGATGAAAAAACTCACAATGTTGATTTCAGATTGAAAAATGCAAACATGTTCAACAATGCCATTTTATACTCAGAGCCAAAAATGACTAAACTGTAACACAGGTTTCATTGCATACATCACAACACGTGCGGTTGTAAGTACAAAGAGTCATTTTATAAGCAATTCTGACTAAATAAAAAAGGATGAAGTCAAAATGTTGATTTCAGACTGACAAGCGCAAACATGTTCAGCAATGCTTCTTTCCCCTATATGTTTCTTTCATATGTGAAAAAAAGTGACTGCATAGCTAGAAACAGTCATTTCTGCGCGTTTTGGACTCAAAAGGATGAAATAAAGTCACAATGTTGATTTCAGACTGACAAGTGCAAACATGTTAAGCAATGCTTTTTTCCCCATGTATATTATCTTCCTAAGTGAGAACAAGTGACTTCGTAGGTAGTAACAGTCGTTTCTGTGCATTTTGGGCTCAAAAGGATGAAAAAAAGTCACCATGTTGATTTCAGACTGAAAAGTGCAAACATGTTCAACAATGCCAATTTCTACTTAGAGCCAAAAATGACTGAACTGTAACACAGATTTCATAGCATACATCACAACACGTGCGGTTGTAACTACAAAGAGTCATTTTATAAGCAATTCTGACTAAATAAAACAGTATGAAGTCAAAATGTTGATTTCAGACTGACAAGAGCAAACATGTTCAGCAATGCTTCTTTCCCCTATATGTTTCTTTCATATGTGAAAACAAGTGACTGCATAGCTAGAAACAGTCGTTTCTGCGCTTTTTGGACTGAAAAGGATGAAAAAAGTCACAATGTTGATTTCAGACTAAAAAATGCAAACATGTTCAACAATGCCATTTTATACTCAGAGCCACAAATGATTACACTGTAACACAGGTTTCATAGAATACATCACAACACGTGCGGTTGTAACTACAAAGAGTCATTTTAGAAGCAATTCTGTCTAAATAAAACAATATGAAGTCAAAATGTTGATTTCAAACTAAGTGTAAGCATGTTAAGCAATGCTTTTTTCACATGTATGTTTCTTTCATATATGAATACAAGGGCCTTCATAGCTAGAAACAGTCGTTTCTGCGCGTTTTGGACTGAAAAGGATGAAATAAAGTCACAATGTTGATTTAAGACTGACAAGAATAAACATGTTCAGCAATGGTTTTTTCCCATGTATGTTTCCTTCATATGTGAAAAAGAGTGACTTCATAGCTAGAAACAGTCCTTTCAGCGTGTTTATGACTGAAAAGGATGAAATAAAGTCACAATGTTGATTTCAGACTGAACAGTGCAAACATGTTCAAAAATGCCAATTTCTACTCAGACCCACAAATGACTAAACTGTAACACAGGTTTCATTGCATACATCACAACACGTGCATTTGTAACTACAAAGAGTCATTTTATAAGCAATTCTGACTAAATAAAACAGTATGAAGTCAAAATGTTGATTTCAGACTGACAAGAGCAAACATGTTCAGCAATGCTTCTTTCCCCTATATGTTTCTTTTATATGTGAAAACAAGTGACTGCATAGCTAGAAACAGTCGTTTCTGCGCGTTTTGGACTGAAAAGGATGAAAAAAGTCACAATGCTGATTTCAGACTGAAAAATGCAAACATGTTCAACAATGCCATTTTCTACTCAGAGCCACAAATGACTAAACTGTAACACAGGTTTCATTGCATACATCAAAACACGTGCGGTTGTAACTACAAAGAGTCATTTTAGAAGCAATTCTGACTAAATAAAAAAGTATGAAGTCAAAATGGTGATTTCAGACTGACAAGAGCAAACATGTTCAGCAATGCTTCTTTCCCCTATATGTTTCTTTCATATGTGAAAACAAGTGACTGCATAGCTAGAAACAGTCGTTTCTGCGCGTTTAGGACTGAAAAGGATGAAAAAAGTCACAATGTTTATTTCAGACTGAAAAATGCAAACATGTTCAACAATGCCATTTTATACTCAGAGCCACAAATGATTACACTGTAACACAGGTTTCATAGAATACATCACAACACGTGCGGTTGTAACTACAAAGAGTCATTTTATAAGCAATTCTGACTAAATAAAACAGTATGAAGTCAAAATGTTGATTTCAGACTGACAAGAGCAAACATGTTAAGCAATGCTTCTTTCCCCTATGTTTCTTTCATATGTGAAAACAAGTGACTGCATAGCTAGAAACAGTCGTTTCTGTGCGTTTTGGACTGAAAAGGATGAAAAAACTCACAATGTTGATTTCAGATTGAAAAATGCAAACATGTTCAACAATGCCATTTTATACTCAGAGCCAAAACTGACTAAACTGTAACACAGGTTTCATTGCATACATCACAACACGTGCGGTTGTAAATACAAAGAGTCATTTTATAAGCAATTCTGACTAAAAAAAACAGTATGAAGTCAAAATGTTGATTTCAGACTGACAAGCGCAAACATGTTCAGCAATGCTTCTTTCCCCTATATGTTTCTTTCATATGTGAAAAAAAGTGACTGCATAGCTAGAAACAGTCGTTTCTGCGCGTTTTGGACTGAAAAGGATGAAAAAAGTCACAATGTTGATTTCAGACTGAAAAATGCAAACATGTTCAACAATGCCATTTTATATTCAGAGCCACAAATGATTACACTGTAACACAGGTTTCATAGAATACATCACAACACGTGCGGTTGTAACTACAAAGAGTCATTTTAGAAGCAATTCTGACTAAATAAAACAGTATGAAGTCAAAATGGTGATTTCAGACTGACAAGAGCAAACATGTTCAGCAATGCTTCTTTTCCCTATATGTTTATTTCATATGTGAAAACAAGTGACTGCATAGCTAGAAACAGTCGTTTCTGCGCGTTTTGGACTGAAAAGGATGAAAAACGTCACAATGTTGATTTCAGACTGACAAGAGCAAACATGTTCCGCAATGCTTTTTTCCCATGTATGTTTCTTTCATATGTGAATACAAGTGCCTTCATAGCTAGAAACAGTCGTTTCTGCGCGTTTTGGACTCAAAAGGATGAAATAAAGTCACAATGTTGATTTCAGACTGACAAGTGCAAACATGTTAAGCAATGCTTTTTTCCCCATGTATATTATCTTCCTAAGTGAAAACAAGTGACTTCGTAGGTAGTAACAGTCGTTTCTGTGCATTTTGGGCTCAAAAGGATGAAATAAAGTCACCATGTTGATTTCAGACTGAATAGTGCAAACATGTTCAACAATGCCAATTTCTACGTAGAGCCAAAAATGACTGAACTGTAACACAGATTTCATAGCATACATCACAACACGTGCGGTTGTAACTACAAAGAGTCATTTTATAAGCAATTCTGACTAAATAAAACAGTATGAAGTCAAAATGTTGATTTCAGACTGACAAGAGCAAACATGTTCAGCAATGCTTCTGTCCCCTATATGTTTCTTTCATATGTGAAAACAAGTGACTGCATAGCTAGAAACAGTCGTTTCTGCGCGTTTTGGACTGAAAAGGATGAAAAAAGTCACAATGTTGATTTCAGACTAAAAAATGCAAACATGTTCAACAATGCCATTTTATACTCAGAGCCACAAATGATTACACTGTAACACAGGTTTCATAGAATACATCACAACACGTGCTGTTGTAACTACAAAGAGTCATTTTAGAAGCAATTCTGACTAAATAAAACAATATGAAGTCAAAATGTTGATTTCAAACTAAGTGTAAACATGTTAAGCAATGCTTTTTTCCCATGTATGTTTCTTTCATATGTGAATACAAGTGCCTTCATAGCTAGAAACAGTCTTTTCTGCGCGTTTTGGACTGAAAAGGATGAAATAAAGTCACACTGTTGATTTCAGACTGACAAGAATAAACATGTTCAGCAATGGTTTTTTCCCATGTATGTTTCTTTCATATGTGAAAAAGAGTGACTTCATAGCTAGAAACAGTCCTTTCAGCGTGTTTTTGACTGAAAAGGGTGAAATAAAGTCACAATGTTGATTTCAGACTGAACAGTGCAAACATGTTCAACAATGCCAATTTCTACTCAGACCCACAAATGACTAAACTGTAACACAGGTTTCATAGAATACATCACAACACGTGCGGTTGTAACTACAAAGAGTCATTTTAGAAGCAATTCTGACTAAATAAAACAGTATGAAGTCAAAATGGTGATTTCAGACTGACAAGAGCAAACATGTTCAGCAATGCTTCTTTTCCCTATATGTTTATTTCATATGTGAAAACAAGTGACTGCATAGCTAGAAACAGTCGTTTCTGCGCGTTTTTGACTGAAAAGGATGAAAAACGTCACAATGTTGATTTCAGACTGACAAGAGCAAACATGTTCCGCAATGCTTTTTTCCCATGTATGTTTCTTTCATATGTGAATACAAGTGCCTTCATAGCTAGAAACAGTCGTTTCTGCGCGTTTTGGACTCAAAAGGATGAAATAAAGTCACAATGTTGATTTCAGACTGACAAGTGCAAACATGTTAAGCAATGCTTTTTTCCCCATGTATATTATCTTCCTAAGTGAAAACAAGTGACTTCGTAGGTAGTAACAGTCGTTTCTGTGCATTTTGGGCTCAAAAGGATGAAATAAAGTCACCATGTTGATTTCAGACTGAATAGTGCAAACATGTTCAACAATGCCAATTTCTACTTAGAGCCAAAAATGACTGAACTGTAACACAGATTTCATAGCATACATCACAACACGTGCATTTGTAACTACAAAGAGTCATTTTATAAGCAATTCTGACTAAATAAAACAGTATGAAGTCAAAATGTTGATTTCAGACTGACAAGAGCAAACATGTTCAGCAATGCTTCTTTCCCCTATATGTTTCTTTTATATGTGAAAACAAGTGACTGCATAGCTAGAAACAGTCGTTTCTGCGCGTTTTGGACTGAAAAGGATGAAAAAAGTCACAATGCTGATTTCAGACTGAAAAATGCAAACATGTTCAACAATGCCATTTTCTACTCAGAGCCACAAATGACTAAACTGTAACACAGGTTTCATTGCATACATCAAAACACGTGCGGTTGTAACTACAAAGAGTCATTTTAGAAACAATTCTGTCTCAATAAAACAATATGAAGTCAAAATGTTGATTTCAAACTAAGTGTAAACATGTTAAGCAATGCTTTTTTCCCATGTATGTTTCTTTCATCTGTGAATACAAGTGCCTTCATAGCTAGAAACAGTCGTTTCTGCGCGTTTTGGACTGAAAAGGATGAAATAAAGTCACAATGTTGATTTCAGACTGACAAGTGCAAACATGTTAAGCAATGCTTTTTTCCCCATGTATATTATCTTCCTAAGTGAAAACAAGTGACTTCGTAGGTAGTAACAGTCCTCTCTGAGCATTTTGGGCTCAAAAGGATGAAATAAAGTCACCATGTTGATTTCAGACTGACAAGTGCAAACATGTTAAGCAATGCTTTTTTCCCCATGTATATTATCTTCCTAAGTGAAAACAAGTGACTTCGTAGGTAGTAACAGTCGTTTCTGTGCATTTTGGGCTCAAAAGGATGAAATAAAGTCACCATGTTGATTTCAGACTGAATAGTGCAAACATGTTCAACAATGCCAATTTCTACTTAGAGCCAAAAATGACTGAACTGTAACACAGATTTCATAGCATACATCACAACACGTGCGGTTGTAACTACAAAGAGTCATTTTATAAGCAATTCTGACGAAATAAAACAGTATGAAGTCAAAATGTTGATTTCAGACTGACAAGAGCAAACATGTTCAGCAATGCTTCTGTCCCCTATATGTTTCTTTCATATGTGAAAACAAGTGACTGCATAGCTAGAAACAGTCGTTTCTGCGCGTTTTGGACTGAAAAGGATGAAAAAAGTCACAATGTTGATTTCAGACTAAAAAATGCAAACATGTTCAACAATGCCATTTTATACTCAGAGCCACAAATGATTACACTGTAACACAGGTTTCATAGAATACATCACAACACGTGCTGTTGTAACTACAAAGAGTCATTTTAGAAGAAATTCTGACTAAATAAAACAATATGAAGTCAAAATGTTGATTTCAAACTAAGTGTAAACATGTTAAACAATGCTTATTTCCCATGTATGTTTCTTTCATATGTGAATACAAGTGCCTTCATAGCTAGAAACAGTCGTTTCTGCGCGTTTTGGACTGAAAAGGATGAAATAAAGTCACAATGTTGATTTCAGACTGACAAGAATAAACATGTTCAGCAATGGTTTTTTCCCATGTATGTTTCCTTCATATGTGAAAAAGAGTGACTTCATAGCTATAAACAGTCCATTCAGCGTGTTTTTGACTGAAAAGGATGAAATAAAGTCACAATGTTGATTTCAGACTGAACAGTGAAAACATGTTCAACAATGCCAATTTCTACTCAGACCCACAAATGACTAAACTGTAACACAGGTTTCATTGCATACATCACAACACTTGCGGTTGTAACTACAAAGAGTCATTTTATAAGCAATTCTGACTACATAAAACAGTATGAAGTCAAAATGTTGATTTCAGACTGACAAGAGCAAACATGTTCAGCAATGCTTCTTTCCCCTATATGTGTCTTTCATATGTGAAAACAAGTGACTGCATAGCTAGAAACAGTCGTTTCTGCGCGTTTTTGACTGAAAAGGATTAAAAAATTCACAATGTTGATTTCAGACTGAAAAATGCAAACATGTTCAACAATGCCATTTTATACTCAGAGCCACAAATGACTAAACTGTAACACAGGTTTCATTGCATACATCACAACACGTGCGGTTGTAACTACAAAGAGTCATTTTAGAAGCAATTCTGACTAAATAATATGAAATCAAAATATTGATTTCAAACTAAGTGTAAACATGTTAAGCAATGCTTTTTTCCCATGTATGTTTCTTTCAATGTGAATACAAGTGCCTTCATAGCTAGAAACAGTTGTTTCTGCGCGTTTTGGACTGAAAAGGATGAAATAAAGTCACAATGTTGATTTCAGACTGACAAGAGCAAACATGTTAAGCAATGCTTTTTTCCCATGTATGTTTCTTTCATATGTGAATACAAGTGCCTTCATAGCTAGAAACAGTCGTTTCTGCGCGTTTTGGACTGAAAAGGATGAAATAAAGTCACAATGTTGATTTCAGACTGACAAGAGCAAACATGTTCAGCAATGCTTCTTTCCCCTATATGTTTCTTTCATATGTGAAAACAAGTGACTGCATAGCTAGAAACAGTCGTTTCTGCGCGTTTTGGACTGAAAAGGATGAAAAAAGTCACAATGCTGATTTCAGACTGAAAAATGCAAACATGTTCAACAATGCCATTCTATATTCAGAGCCCCGAATGATTACACTGTAGCACAGGTTTCATAGAATACATCAGTGCTGTTGTAACTACAAAGAGTCATTTTAGAAGCAATTCTGACTAAATAATATGAAGTCAAAATGTTGATTTCAAACTAAGTGTAAACATGTTAAGCAATGCTTTTTTCCCATGTATGTTTCTTTCAATGTGAATACAAGTGCCTTCATAGCTAGAAACAGTTGTTTCTGCGCGTTTTGGACTGAAAAGGATGAAATAAAGTCACAATGTTGATTTCAGACTGACAAGAGCAAACATGTTCAGCAATGCTTTTTTCCCATGTATGTTTCTTTCATATGTGAATACAAGTGCCTTCATAGCTAGAAACAGTCGTTTCTGCGCGTTTTGGACTCAAAAGGATGAAATAAAGTCACAATGTTGATTTCAGACTGAAAAGTGCAAACATGTTCAACAATGCCAATTTCTACTCAGAGCCACAAATGATGACACTGTAACACAGGTTTCATAGAATACATCACAACACGTGCTGTTGTAACTACAAAGAGTCATTTTAGAAGCAATTCTGACTAAATAAAACAATATGAAGTCAAAATGTTGATTTCAAACTAAGTGTAAACATGTTAAGCAATGCTTTTTTCCCATGTATGTTTCTTTCATATGTGAATACAAATGCCTTCATAGCTAGAAACAGTCTTTTCTGCGCGTTTTGGACTGAAAAGGATGAAATAAAGTCACACTGTTGATTTCAGACTGACAAGAATAAACATGTTCAGCAATGGTTTTTTCCCATGTATGTTTCCTTCATATGTGAAAAAGAGTGACTTCATAGCTAGAAACAGTCCTTTCAGCGTGTTTTTGACTGAAAAGGGTGAAATAAAGTCACAATGTTGATTTCAGACTGAACAGTGCAAACATGTTAAACAATGCCATTTTCTACTCAGAGCCACAAATGACTAAACTGTAACACAGGTTTCATTGCATACATCACAACACGTGCGGTTGTAACTATAAAGAGTCATTTTATAAGCAATTCTGACTAAATAAAACAGTATGAAGTCAAAATGTTGATTTCAGACTGACAAGAGCAAACATGTTCAGCAATGCTTCTTTCCCCTTTGTTTCTTTCATATGTGAAAAAGAATGACTGCATAGCTAGAAACAGTCGTTTCTGCGCGTTTAGGACTGAAAAGGATGAAAAAAGTCACAATGTTTATTTCAGACTCAAAAATGCAAACATGTTCAACAATGCCATTTTATACTCAGAGCCACAAATGATTACACTGTAACACAGGTTTCATAGAATACATCACAACACGTGCGGTTGTAACTACAAAGAGTCATTTTATAAGCAATTCTGACTAAATAAAACAGTATGAAGTAAAAATGTTGATTTCAGACTGACAAGAGCAAACATGTTCAGCAATGCTTCTTTCCCGTATATGTTTCTTTCATATGTGAAAACAAGTGACTGCATAGCTAGAAACAGTCGTTTCTGCGCGTTTTGGACTGAAAAGGATGAAAAAAGTCACAATGTTGATTTCAGACTAAAAAATGCAAACATGTTCAACAATGCCATTTTATACTCAGAGCCACAAATGATTACACTGTAACACAGGTTTCACATAATACATCACAACACGTGCTGTTGTAACTACAAAGAGTCATTTTAGAAGCAATTCTGACTAAATAAAACAATATGAAGTCAAAATGTTGATTTCAAACTAAGTGTAAACATGTTAAGCAATGCTTTTTTCCCATGTATGTTTCTTTCATATGTGAATACAAGTGCCTTCATAGCCAGAAACAGTCGTTTCTGCGCGTTTTGGACTGAAAAGGATGAAATAAAGTCACAATGTTGATTTCAGACTGACAAGAATAAACATGTTCAGCAATGGTTTTTTCCCATGTATGTTTCCTTCATATGTGAAAAAGAGTGACTTCATAGCTAGAAACAGTCCTTTCAGCGTGTTTATGACTGAAAAGGATGAAATAAAGTCACAATGTTGATTTCAGACTGAACAGTGCAAACATGTTCAAAAATGCCAATTTCTACTCAGACCCACAAATGACTAAACTGTAACACAGGTTTCATTGCATACATCACAACACGTGCGGTTGTAACTACAAAGAGTCATTTTATAAGCAATTCTGACTAAATAAAACAGTATGAAGTCAAAATGTTGATTTCAGACTGACAAGAGCAAACATGTTCAGCAATGCTTCTTTCCCCTATATGTTTCTTTTATATGTGAAAACAAGTGACTGCATAGCTAGAAACAGTCGTTTCTGCGCGTTTTGGACTGAAAAGGATGAAAAAAGTCACAATGCTGATTTCAGACTGAAAAATGCAAACATGTTCAACAGTGCCATTTTCTACTCAGAGCCACAAATGACTAAACTGTAACACAGGTTTCATTGCATACATCACAACACATGCGGTTGTAACTACAAAGAGTCATTTTATAAGCAATTCTGACTAAATAAAACAGTATGAAGTCAAAATGGTGATTTCAGACTGACAAGAGCAAACATATTCAGCAATGCTTCTTTTCCCTATATGTTTCTTTCATATGTGAAAACAAGTGACTGCATAGCTAGAAACAGTCGTTTCTGCGCGTTTTAGACTGAAAAGGATGAAAAAAGTCACAATGTTGATTTCAGACTGACAAGAGCAAACATGTTCCGCAATGCTTTTTTCCAATGTGTGTTTCTTTCATTTGTGAATACAAGTGCCTTCATAGCTAGAAACAGTCGTTTCTGCGCGTTTTGGACTCAAAAGGATGAAATAAAGTCACAATGTTGATTTCAGACTGACAAGAGCAAACATGTTAAGCAATGCTTTTTTCCCCATGTATATTATCTTCCTAAGTGAAAACAAGTGACTTCGTAGGTAGTAACAGTCGTTTCTGTGCATTTTGGGCTCAAAAGGATGAAATAAAGTCACAATGTTGATTTCAGACTTCTTTTCCTTTTTGGCTTTTCCCTTCAGGGGTCGCCACAGCGAATCAACCGCCTCCATCTAACCCTGTCCTTTGCATCCTCTTCTCTCACACCAACTACCTTCATGTCCTCTTTCACTACATCCATAAACCTCCTCTTTGGTCTTCCTCTAGGCCTCCTGCCTGGCAGTTCAAAACTCAGCATCCTTCTACCAATATATTCACTATCTCTCCTCTGGACATGTCCAAACCATCTCAGTCTGGCCTCTCTGACTTTATCTCCAAAACCTCTAACATGTGCTGTCCCTCTGATGTACTCATTCCTGATCCTATCCTTCCTGGTCACTCCCAGAGAGAACCTCAGCATCTTCATCTCTGCTACCTCCAGCTCTGCCTCCTGTCGTTTCCTCAGTGACACTGTCTCTAGACCAAACAACATCGCTGGTCTCACCACAGTTTTGTACACCTTTCCTTTCATTTTAGCTGAAACTCTTCTATCACACATCACACCTGACACTTTTCTCCACCCATTCCATCCTGCCTGGACACGCTTCTTCACCTCTTTTCCCCACTCTCCATTGCTCTGGACTGTTGACCCCAAGTACTTAAAATCCTCCACCTTCTTGATCTCTTCTCCCTGTAACCTCACTCTTCCACTTGGGTCCCTCTCATTCACACACATGTACTCTGTCTTACTGCGGCTAACCTTCATCCCTCTCCTTTCCAGGACAAACCTCCACCTCTCTAGCTTCTCCTCCACCTCGTCCCTACTCTCACTGCAGATCACAATGTCATCTGCAAACATCATAGTCCATGGAGATTCCTGTCTAACCTCGTCTGTCAGCCTGTCCATCACCATAGCGAACAAGAAAGGGCTCAGAGCTGATCCCTGATGCAGTCCCACCTCCACCTTGAACTCCTCTGTCACACCTACAGCACACCTCACCACTGTCTTACAGTCCTCATACATGTCCTGCACCGCTCTAACATACTTCTCTGCCACTCCAGACTTCCTCATACAATACCACAGTTCCTCTCTGGGCACCCTGTCATAAGCTTTCTCCAGATCTACAAAAACACAATGCAGCTCCCTCTGGCCTTCTCTGTACTTCTCTATCAACATCCTCAAAGCAAATACTGCATCTGTAGTACTCTTTTTTGGCATGAAACCATACTGCTGCTCACAAATGCTCACTTCTGCCCTTAGTCTAGCTTCCACTACTCTTTCCCATAACTTCATTGTATGGCTCATCAGCTTTATTCCTCTGTAGTTGCCACAACTCTGCACATCTCCCTTGTTCTTAAAAATGGGCACCAGCACACTTCTCCTCCACTCCTCAGGCATCTTCTCACTATCTAAGATCCCGTTGAACAACCCAGTCAGAAACTCTACTGCCACCTCTCCTAGACACTTCCAAACCTCTACAGGTATATCATCAGGACCGACTGCCTTTCCACTCTTCATCCTCTTCAGTGCTCTCCTCACTTCATCCTGGCTAATCTTTGCTACATCCTGGTCCACAACAGTCACCTCTTCTAGTCTTTGTTCTCTCTCATTTTCCACGTTCATCAACTCTTCAAAGTACTCTTTCCATCTTCCCATCACACTGCTGGCACCTGTCCATAGACTTCCATCCCTATCCTTAATCACCCTAACCTGCTGCACGTCCTTCCCATCTCTATCTCTCTGTCTTGCCAGCCTGTATAGATCAGTCTCTCCCTCCTTACTGTCCAACCTAGCATACAAGTCATCATAAGCTTCTTGTTTGGCCTTTGCTACCTCTACCTTCACCTTACGCTGCATCTCCCTGTACTCCTGTCTACTCTCCTCAGTCCTCTCAGTGTCCCACTTCTTCTTAGCTAACCTCTTTCTTTGTATACACTCCTGTACCTCCTCATTCCACCACCAAGTCTCCTTGTCTACTTTCCTTCCAGATGACACACCAAATACTCTCCTACCTGTCTCCCTGATCACATTAGCTGTAGTTGTCCAGTCATCTGGAAGCACCTCCTGACCACCCAGAGCCTGTCTTAACTCCTTCCTAAAGGTCATGCAACACTCTTCCTTTTTTAGCTTCCACCATTTCGTCTTCTGCTCTGTCTTTGTCCTCTTCATCTTCCTCACCACCAGAGTCATCCTACACACCACCATCCTATGCTGTTTGGCTACACTCTCGCCTACCACTACTTTGCAGTCACTGATCTCCTTCAGGTTACATCGTCTACACAAGATGTAGTCTACCTGTGTGCTCCTACCACCACTCTTATAGGTCACCCTATGTTCCTGCCTCTTCTGGAAGAAAGTATTCACTACAGCCATTTCCATCCTTTTTGCAAAGTCAACTACCATCTGTCCTTCTGCATTCCTCTCCTGGATACCAAACCTGCCCATCACTTCCTCATCACCTCTGTTACCTGCACCAACATGTCCATTGAAGTCTGCACCGATGACAACTCTCTCACTTCTAGGTATGCTCTGCATCACTTCATCAAAGTCCAACCAGAATTTCTCCTTCTCCTCCAGCTCACATCCTACCTGTGGAGCATACCCACTAACAACATTGAACATCACACCTTCTATTTCTAGCTTCAGACTCATCACTCTATCCGACACTCTTTTTACCTCCAGGACATTCCTAACAAACTCCTCCTTCAAGATAACTCCTACTCCATTTCTCTTTCTATCTACACCATGATAGAACAACTTGAACCCTGCTCCTAAACTTCTAGCCTTGCTACCTTTCCACCTGGTCTCCTGGACACACAGTATGTCTACCTTCCTCCTCTGCATCATGTCGACCAACTCTCTACCTTTTCCTGTCATAGTTCCAACATTCAACGTCCCTACTCTTAGTCCTATACTCTTGGCGCTCCTCTTCTCTTTCTTCGTGCGAACGCACTTTCCTCCTCTCCTTCTTCGACCAACAGTAATCCAATTTCCACCGGCGCCCTGTAGGTCAACAGCGCCGATGGCGGTCGTTGTTAACCCGGGCCTCGACCGATCCGGTATGGAAGTCATATGTTTGATTCGCATCTTTGATTTGGCAAAAGTTTTACGCCGGATGCCCTTCCTGACGCAACCCTCTGTATTTATCCGGGCTTGGGACCGGCACAATAAGACACTGGCTTGTGCCCTCTTGCGGCTACATTGACTAAATAAAACAGTATGAAGTCAAAATGTTGATTTCAGACTGACAAGAGCAAACATGTTCAGCAATGTTTCTTTCCCCTATATGTTTCTTTCATATGTGAAAACAAGTGACTGCATAGCTAGAAACAGTCGTTTCTGCGCGTTTTGGACTGAAAAGGATGAAAAAAGTCACAATGTTGATTTCAGACTGAAAAGTGCAAACATGTTCAACAATGCCATTTTCTACTCAGAGCCACAAATGATTACACTGTAACACAGGTTTCATAGAATACATCACAACACGTGCGGTTGTAACTACAAAGAGTCATTTTAGAAGCAATTCTGACTAAATAAAACAATATGAAGTCAAAATGTTGATTTCAAACTAAGTGTAAACATGTTATGCAATGCTTTTTTCCCATGTATGTTTCTTTCATATGTGAATACAAGTGCCTTCATAGCTAGAAACAGTCGTTTCTGCGCGTTTTGGACTGAAAAGGATGAGATAAAGTCACAATGTTGATTTCAGACTGACAAGTGCAAACATGTTAAGCAATGCTTTTTACCCCATGTATATTATCTTCTTAAGTGAAAACAAGTGATTTCGTAGGTAGTAACAGTCGTCTCTGAGCATTTTGGGCTCAAAAGGATGAAATAAAGTCACCATGTTGATTTCAGACTGAAAAGTGCAAACATGTTAAACAATGCCATTTTCTACTCAGAGCCACAAATGACTAAACTGTAACACAGGTTTCATTGCATACATCACAACACGTGCGGTTGTAACTATAAAGAGTCATTTTATAAGCAATTCTGACTAAATAAAACAGTATGAAGTCAAAATGTTGATTTCAGACTGACAAGAGCAAACATGTTCAGCAATGCTTCTTTCCCCTATATGTTTCTTTCATACGTGAAAACAAGTGACTGCATAGCTAGAAACAGTCGTTTCTGCGCGTTTTGGACTTAAAAGTATGAAAAAAGTCACAATGTTGATTTCAGACTAAAAAATGCAAACATGTTCAACAATGCCATTTTATACTCAGAGCCACAAATGATTACACTGTAACACAGGTTTCATAGAATACATCACAACACGTGCTGTTGTAACTACAAAGAGTCATTTTAGAAGCAATTCTGACTAAATAAAACAATATGAAGTCAAAATGTTGATTTCAAACTAAGTGTAAACATGTTAAGCAATGCTTTTTTCCCATGTATGTTTCTTTCATATGTGAATACAAGTGCCTTCATAGCCAGAAACAGTCGTTTCTGCGCGTTTTGGACTGAAAAGGATGAAATAAAGTCACAATGTTGATTTCAGACTGACAAGAATAAACATGTTCAGCAATGGTTTTTTCCCATGTATGTTTCCTTCATATGTGAAAAAGAGTGACTTCATAGCTAGAAACAGTCCTTTCAGCGTGTTTATGACTGAAAAGGATGAAATAAAGTCACAATGTTGATTTCAGACTGAACAGTGCAAACATGTTCAAAAATGCCAATTTCTACTCAGACCCACAAATGACTAAACTGTAACACAGGTTTCATTGCATACATCACAACACGTGCGGTTGTAACTACAAAGAGTCATTTTATAAGCAATTCTGACTAAATAAAACAGTATGAAGTCAAAATGTTGATTTCAGACTGACAAGAGCAAACATGTTCAGCAATGCTTCTTTCCCCTATATGTTTCTTTTATATGTGAAAACAAGTGACTGCATAGCTAGAAACAGTCGTTTCTGCGCGTTTTGGACTGAAAAGGATGAAAAAAGTCACAATGCTGATTTCAGACTGAAAAATGCAAACATGTTCAACAGTGCCATTTTCTACTCAGAGCCACAAATGACTAAACTGTAACACAGGTTTCATTGCATACATCACAACACGTGCGGTTGTAACTACAAAGAGTCATTTTAGAAGCAATTCTGTCTAAATAAAACAATATGAAGTTAAAATGTTGATTTCAAACTAAGTGTAAACATGTTAAGCAATGCTTTTTTCCCATGTATGTTTCTTTCATCTGTGAATACAAGTGCCTTCATAGCTAGAAACAGTCGTTTCTGCGCGTTTTGGACTGAAAAGGATGAAAAAAGTCACAATGCTGATTTCAGACTGAAAAATGCAAACATGTTCAACAGTGCCATTTTCTACTCAGAGCCACAAATGACTAAACTGTAACACAGGTTTCATTGCATACATCACAACACGTGCGGTTGTAACTACAAAGAGTCATTTTAGAAGCAATTCTGACTAAATAAAACAATATGAAGTCAAAATGTTGATTTCAAACTAAGTGTAAACATGTTAAGCAATGCTTTTTTCCCATGTATGTTTCTTTCATCTGTGAATACAAGTGCCTTCATAGCTAGAAACAGTCGTTTCTGCGCGTTTTGGACTGAAAAGGATGAAATAAAGTCACAATGTTGATTTCAGACTGTCAAGTGCAAACATGTTAAGCAATGCTTTTTTCCCCATGTATATTATCTTCCTAAGTGAAAACAAGTGACTTCGTAGGTAGTAACAGTCGTTTCTGTGTATTTTGGGCTCAAAAGGATGAAATAAATTCACCATGTTGATTTCAGACTGAAAAGTGCAAACATGTTAAACAATGCCATTTTCTACTCAGAGCCACAAATGACTAAACTGTAACACAGGTTTCATTGCATACATCACAACACGTGCGGTTGTAACTATAAAGAGTCATTTTTTAAGCAATTCTGACTAAATAAAACAGTATGAAGTCAAAATGTTGATTTCAGACTGACAAGAGCAAACATGTTCAGCAATGTTTCTTTCCCCTATATGTTTCTTTCATATGTGAAAACAAGTGACTGCATAGCTAGAAACAGTCGTTTCTGCGCATTTTGGACTGAAAAGGATGAAAAAACTCACAATGTTGATTTCAGATTGAAAAATGCAAACATGTTCAACAATGCCATTTTATACTCAGAGCCAAAAATGACTAAACTGTAACACAGGTTTCATTGCATACATCACAACACGTGCGGTTGTAACTACAAAGAGTCATTTTATAAGCAATTCTGACTAAATAAAAAAGTATGAAGTCAAAATGTTGATTTCAGACTGACAAGCGCAAACATGTTCAGCAATGCTTCTTTCCCCTATATGTTTCTTTCATATGTGGAAAAAAAGTGACTGCATAGCTAGAAACAGTCGTTTCTGCGCGTTTTGGACTGAAAAGGATGAAAAAAGTCACAATGTTGATTTCAGACTGAAAAATGCAAACATGTTCAACAATGCCATTTTATATTCAGAGCCACAAATGATTACACTGTAACACAGGTTTCATAGAATACATCACAACACGTGCTGTTGTAACTACAAAGAGTCATTTTAGAAGCAATTCTGACTAAATATAACAGTATGAAGTCAAAATGGTGATTTCAGACTGACAAGAGCAAACATATTCAGCAATGCTTCTTTTCCCTATATGTTTCTTTCATATGTGAAAACAAGTGACTGCATAGCTAGAAACAGTCGTTTCTGCGCGTTTTGGACTGAAAAGGATGAAAAAAGTCACAATGTTGATTTCAGACTGACAAGAGCAAACATGTTCCGCAATGCTTTTTTCCAATGTGTGTTTCTTTCATTTGTGAATACAAGTGCCTTCATAGCTAGAAACAGTCGTTTCTGCGCGTTTTGGACTCAAAAGGATGAAATAAAGTCACAATGTTGATTTCAGACTGACAAGAGCAAACATGTTAAGCAATGCTTTTTTCCCCATGTATATTATCTTCCTAAGTGAAAACAAGTGACTTCGTAGGTAGTAACAGTCGTTTCTGTGCATTTTGGGCTCAAAAGGATGAAATAAAGTCACCATGTTGATTTCAGACTGAAAAGTGCAAACATGTTCAACAATGCCAATTTCTACTTAGAGCCAAAAATGACTGAACTGTAACACAGATTTCATAGCATACATCACAACACGTGCGGTTGTAACTACAAAGAGTCATTTTATAAGCAATTCTGACTAAATAAAACTGTATGAAGTGAAAATGTTGATTTCAGACTGACAAGAGCAAACATGTTCAGCAATACTTCTTTCCCCTATATGTTTCTTTCATATGTGAAAACAAGTGACTGCATAGCTAGAAACAGTCGTTTCTGCGCGTTTTGGACTGAAAAGGATGAAAAAACTCACAATGTTGATTTCAGATTGAAAAATGCAAACATGTTCAACAATGCCATTTTATACTCAGAGCCAAAAATGACTAAACTGTAACACAGGTTTCATTGCATACATCACAACACGTGCGGTTGTAAGTACAAAGAGTCATTTTATAAGCAATTCTGACTAAATAAAAAAGGATGAAGTCAAAATGTTGATTTCAGACTGACAAGAATAAACATGTTCAGCAATACTTCTTTCCCCTATATGTTTCTTTCATATGTGAAAAAAAGTGACTGCATAGCTAGAAACAGTCATTTCTGCGCGTTTTGGACTCAAAAGGATGAAATAAAGTCACAATGTTGATTTCAGACTGACAAGTGCAAACATGTTAAGCAATGCTTTTTTCCCCATGTATATTATCTTCCTAAGTGAGAACAAGTGACTTCGTAGGTAGTAACAGTCGTTTCTGTGCATTTTGGGCTCAAAAGGATGAAAAAAAGTCACCATGTTGATTTCAGACTGAAAAGTGCAAACATGTTCAACAATGCCAATTTCTACTTAGAGCCAAAAATGACTGAACTGTAACACAGATTTCATAGCATACATCACAACACGTGCGGTTGTAACTACAAAGAGTCATTTTATAAGCAATTCTGACTAAATAAAACAGTATGAAGTCAAAATGTTGATTTCAGACTGACAAGAGCAAACATGTTCAGCAATGCTTCTTTCCCCTATATGTTTCTTTCATATGTGAAAACAAGTGACTGCATAGCTAGAAACAGTCGTTTCTGCGCGTTTTGGACTGAAAAGGATGAAAAAAGTCACAATGTTGATTTCAGACTAAAAAATGCAAACATGTTCAACAATGCCATTTTATACTCAGAGCCACAAATGATTACACTGTAACACAGGTTTCATAGAATACATCACAACACGTGCGGTTGTAACTACAAAGAGTCATTTTAGAAGCAATTCTGTCTAAATAAAACAATATGAAGTCAAAATGTTGATTTCAAACTAAGTGTAAGCATGTTAAGCAATGCTTTTTTCACATGTATGTTTCTTTCATATATGAATACAAGGGCCTTCATAGCTAGAAACAGTCGTTTCTGCGCGTTTTGGACTGAAAAGGATGAAATAAAGTCACAATGTTGATTTCAGACTGACAAGAGCAAACATGTTAAGCAATGCTTTTTTCCCCATGTATATTATCTTCCTAAGTGAAAACAAGTGACTTCGTAGGTAGTAACGGTCGTTTCTGTGCATTTTGGGCTCAAAAGGATGAAATAAAGTCACCATGTTGATTTCAGACTGAAAAGTGCAAACATGTTCAACAATGCCAATTTCTACTTAGAGCCAAAAATGACTGAACTGTAACACAGATTTCATAGCATACATCACAACACGTGCGGTTGTAACTACAAAGAGTCATTTTATAAGCAATTCTGACTAAATAAAACTGTATGAAGTGAAAATGTTGATTTCAGACTGACAAGAGCAAACATGTTCAGCAATACTTCTTTCCCCTATATGTTTCTTTCATATGTGAAAACAAGTGACTGCATAGCTAGAAACAGTCGTTTCTGCGCGTTTTGGACTGAAAAGGATGAAAAAACTCACAATGTTGATTTCAGATTGAAAAATGCAAACATGTTCAACAATGCCATTTTATACTCAGAGCCAAAAATGACTAAACTGTAACACAGGTTTCATTGCATACATCACAACACGTGCGGTTGTAAGTACAAAGAGTCATTTTATAAGCAATTCTGACTAAATAAAAAAGGATGAAGTCAAAATGTTGATTTCAGACTGACAAGCGCAAACATGTTCAGCAATGCTTCTTTCCCCTATATGTTTCTTTCATATGTGAAAAAAAGTGACTGCATAGCTAGAAACAGTCATTTCTGCGCGTTTTGGACTCAAAAGGATGAAATAAAGTCACAATGTTGATTTCAGACTGACAAGTGCAAACATGTTAAGCAATGCTTTTTTCCCCATGTATATTATCTTCCTAAGTGAGAACAAGTGACTTCGTAGGTAGTAACAGTCGTTTCTGTGCATTTTGGGCTCAAAAGGATGAAAAAAAGTCACCATGTTGATTTCAGACTGAAAAGTGCAAACATGTTCAACAATGCCAATTTCTACTTAGAGCCAAAAATGACTGAACTGTAACACAGATTTCATAGCATACATCACAACACGTGCGGTTGTAACTACAAAGAGTCATTTTATAAGCAATTCTGACTAAATAAAACAGTATGAAGTCAAAATGTTGATTTCAGACTGACAAGAGCAAACATGTTCAGCAATGCTTCTTTCCCCTATATGTTTCTTTCATATGTGAAAACAAGTGACTGCATAGCTAGAAACAGTCGTTTCTGCGCGTTTTGGACTGAAAAGGATGAAAAAAGTCACAATGTTGATTTCAGACTAAAAAATGCAAACATGTTCAACAATGCCATTTTATACTCAGAGCCACAAATGATTACACTGTAACACAGGTTTCATAGAATACATCACAACACGTGCGGTTGTAACTACAAAGAGTCATTTTAGAAGCAATTCTGTCTAAATAAAACAATATGAAGTCAAAATGTTGATTTCAAACTAAGTGTAAGCATGTTAAGCAATGCTTTTTTCACATGTATGTTTCTTTCATATATGAATACAAGGGCCTTCATAGCTAGAAACAGTCGTTTCTGCGCGTTTTGGACTGAAAAGGATGAAATAAAGTCACAATGTTGATTTAAGACTGACAAGAATAAACATGTTCAGCAATGGTTTTTTCCCATGTATGTTTCCTTCATATGTGAAAAAGAGTGACTTCATAGCTAGAAACAGTCCTTTCAGCGTGTTTATGACTGAAAAGGATGAAATAAAGTCACAATGTTGATTTCAGACTGAACAGTGCAAACATGTTCAAAAATGCCAATTTCTACTCAGACCCACAAATGACTAAACTGTAACACAGGTTTCATTGCATACATCACAACACGTGCATTTGTAACTACAAAGAGTCATTTTATAAGCAATTCTGACTAAATAAAACAGTATGAAGTCAAAATGTTGATTTCAGACTGACAAGAGCAAACATGTTCAGCAATGCTTCTTTCCCCTATATGTTTCTTTTATATGTGAAAACAAGTGACTGCATAGCTAGAAACAGTCGTTTCTGCGCGTTTTGGACTGAAAAGGATGAAAAAAGTCACAATGCTGATTTCAGACTGAAAAATGCAAACATGTTCAACAATGCCATTTTCTACTCAGAGCCACAAATGACTAAACTGTAACACAGGTTTCATTGCATACATCAAAACACTTGCGGTTGTAACTACAAAGAGTCATTTTAGAAGCAATTCTGACTAAATAAAAAAGTATGAAGTCAAAATGGTGATTTCAGACTGACAAGAGCAAACATGTTCAGCAATGCTTCTTTCCCCTATATGTTTCTTTCATATGTGAAAACAAGTGACTGCATAGCTAGAAACAGTCGTTTCTGCGCGTTTAGGACTGAAAAGGATGAAAAAAGTCACAATGTTTATTTCAGACTGAAAAATGCAAACATGTTCAACAATGCCATTTTATACTCAGAGCCACAAATGATTACACTGTAACACAGGTTTCATAGAATACATCACAACACGTGCGGTTGTAACTACAAAGAGTCATTTTATAAGCAATTCTGACTAAATAAAACAGTATGAAGTCAAAATGTTGATTTCAGACTGACAAGAGCAAACATGTTAAGCAATGCTTCTTTCCCCTATGTTTCTTTCATATGTGAAAACAAGTGACTGCATAGCTAGAAACAGTCGTTTCTGTGCGTTTTGGACTGAAAAGGATGAAAAAACTCACAATGTTGATTTCAGATTGAAAAATGCAAACATGTTCAACAATGCCATTTTATACTCAGAGCCAAAACTGACTAAACTGTAACACAGGTTTCATTGCATACATCACAACACGTGCGGTTGTAAATACAAAGAGTCATTTTATAAGCAATTCTGACTAAAAAAAACAGTATGAAGTCAAAATGTTGATTTCAGACTGACAAGCGCAAACATGTTCAGCAATGCTTCTTTCCCCTATATGTTTCTTTCATATGTGAATACAAGTGCCTTCATAGCTAGAAACAGTCTTTTCTGCGCGTTTTGGACTGAAAAGGATGAAATAAAGTCACACTGTTGATTTCAGACTGACAAGAATAAACATGTTCAGCAATGGTTTTTTCCCATGTATGTTTCCTTCATATGTGAAAAAGAGTGACTTCATAGCTAGAAACAGTCCTTTCAGCGTGTTTTTGACTGAAAAGGGTGAAATAAAGTCACAATGTTGATTTCAGACTGAACAGTGCAAACATGTTCAACAATGCCAATTTCTACTCAGACCCACAAATGACTAAACTGTAACACAGGTTTCATAGAATACATCACAACACGTGCGGTTGTAACTACAAAGAGTCATTTTAGAAGCAATTCTGACTAAATAAAACAGTATGAAGTCAAAATGGTGATTTCAGACTGACAAGAGCAAACATGTTCAGCAATGCTTCTTTTCCCTATATGTTTATTTCATATGTGAAAACAAGTGACTGCATAGCTAGAAACAGTCGTTTCTGCGCGTTTTGGACTGAAAAGGATGAAAAACGTCACAATGTTGATTTCAGACTGACAAGAGCAAACATGTTCCGCAATGCTTTTTTCCCATGTATGTTTCTTTCATATGTGAATACAAGTGCCTTCATAGCTAGAAACAGTCGTTTCTGCGCGTTTTGGACTCAAAAGGATGAAATAAAGTCACAATGTTGATTTCAGACTGACAAGAGCAAACATGTTCCGCAATGCTTTTTTCCCATGTATGTTTCTTTCATATGTGAATACAAGTGCCTTCATAGCTAGAAACAGTCGTTTCTGTGCATTTTGGGCTCAAAAGGATGAAATAAAGTCACCATGTTGATTTCAGACTGAATAGTGCAAACATGTTCAACAATGCCAATTTCTACTTAGAGCCAAAAATGACTGAACTGTAACACAGATTTCATAGCATACATCACAACACGTGCGGTTGTAACTACAAAGAGTCATTTTATAAGCAATTCTGACTAAATAAAACAGTATGAAGTCAAAATGTTGATTTCAGACTGACAAGAGCAAACATGTTCAGCAATGCTTCTGTCCCCTATATGTTTCTTTCATATGTGAAAACAAGTGACTGCATAGCTAGAAACAGTCGTTTCTGCGCGTTTTGGACTGAAAAGGATGAAAAAAGTCACAATGTTGATTTCAGACTAAAAAATGCAAACATGTTCAACAATGCCATTTTATACTCAGAGCCACAAATGATTACACTGTAACACAGGTTTCATAGAATACATCACAACACGTGCTGTTGTAACTACAAAGAGTCATTTTAGAAGAAATTCTGACTAAATAAAACAATATGAAGTCAAAATGTTGATTTCAAACTAAGTGTAAACATGTTAAGCAATGCTTATTTCCCATGTATGTTTCTTTCATATGTGAATACAAGTGCCTTCATAGCTAGAAACAGTCGTTTCTGCGCGTTTTGGACTGAAAAGGATGAAATAAAGTCACAATGTTGATTTCAGACTGACAAGAATAAACATGTTCAGCAATGGTTTTTTCCCATGTATGTTTCCTTCATATGTGAAAAAGACTGACTTCATAGCTATAAACAGTCCATTCAGCGTGTTTTTGACTGAAAAGGATGAAATAAAGTCACAATGTTGATTTCAGACTGAACAGTGAAAACATGTTCAACAATGCCAATTTCTACTCAGACCCACAAATGACTAAACTGTAACACAGGTTTCATTGCATACATCACAACACTTGCGGTTGTAACTACAAAGAGTCATTTTATAAGCAATTCTGACTACATAAAACAGTATGAAGTCAAAATGTTGATTTCAGACTGACAAGAGCAAACATGTTCAGCAATGCTTCTTTCCCCTATATGTTTCTTTCATATGTGAAAACAAGTGACTGCATAGCTAGAAACAGTCGTTTCTGCGCGTTTTTGACTGAAAAGGATTAAAAAATTCACAGTGTTGATTTCAGACTGAAAAATGCAAACATGTTCAACAATGCCATTTTATACTCAGAGCCACAAATGACTAAACTGTAACACAGGTTTCATTGCATACATCACAACACGTGCGGTTGTAACTACAAAGAGTCATTTTAGAAGCAATTCTGACTAAATAATATGAAATCAAAATATTGATTTCAAACTAAGTGTAAACATGTTAAGCAATGCTTTTTTCCCATGTATGTTTCTTTCAATGTGAATACAAGTGCCTTCATAGCTAGAAACAGTTGTTTCTGCGCGTTTTGGACTGAAAAGGATGAAATAAAGTCACAATGTTGATTTCAGACTGACAAGAGCAAACATGTTAAGCAATGCTTTTTTCCCATGTATGTTTCTTTCATATGTGAATACAAGTGCCTTCATAGCTAGAAACAGTCGTTTCTGCGCGTTTTGGACTGAAAAGGATGAAATAAAGTCACAATGTTGATTTCAGACTGACAAGAGCAAACATGTTCAGCAAGGCTTCTTTCCCCTATATGTTTCTTTCATATGTGAAAACAAGTGACTGCATAGCTAGAAACAGTCGTTTCTGCGCGTTTTGGACTGAAAAGGATGAAAAAAGTCACAATGTTGATTTCAGACTGAAAAATGCAAACATGTTCAACAATGCCATTCTATATTCAGAGCCCCGAATGATTACACTGTAGCACAGGTTTCATAGAATGCATCAGTGCTGTTGTAACTACAAAGAGTCATTTTAGAAGCAATTCTGACTAAATAATATGAAGTCAAAATGTTGATTTCAAACTAAGTGTAAACATGTTAAGCAATGCTTTTTTCCCATGTATGTTTCTTTCAATGTGAATACAAGTGCCTTCATAGCTAGAAACAGTTGTTTCTGCGCGTTTTGGACTGAAAAGGATGAAATAAAGTCACAATGTTGATTTCAGACTGACAAGAGCAAACATGTTCAGCAATGCTTTTTTCCCATGTATGTTTCTTTCATATGTGAATACAAGTGCCTTCATAGCTAGAAACAGTCGTTTCTGCGCGTTTTGGACTCAAAAGGATGAAATAAAGTCACAATGTTGATTTCAGACTGAAAAGTGCAAACATGTTCAACAATGCCAATTTCTACTCAGACCCACAAATGACTAAACTGTAACACAGGTTTCATTGCATACATCACAACACGTGCGGTTGTAACTACAAAGAGTCATTTTATAAGCAATTCTGACTAAATAAAACAGTATGAAGTCAAAATGTTGATTTCAGACTGACAAGAGCAAACATGTTCAGCAATGCTTCTTTCACCTATATGTATCTTTCATATGTGAAAACAAGTGACTGCATAGCTAGAAACAGTCGTTTCTGCGCGTTTTGGACTGAAAAGGATGAAAAAAGTCACAATGTTGATTTCAGACTAAAAAATGCAAACATGATCAACAATGCCATTTTATACTCAGAGCCACAAATGATTACACTGTAACACAGGTTTCATAGAATACATCACAACACGTGCTGTTGTAACTACAAAGAGTCATTTTAGAAGCAATTCTGACTAAATAAAACAATATGAAGTCAAAATGTTGATTTCAAACTAAGTGTAAACATGTTAAGCAATGCTTTTTTCCCCATGTATATTATGTTCCTAAGTGAAAACAAGTGACTTCGTAGGTAGTAACAGTCGTTTCTGTGTATTTTGGGCTCAAAAGGATGAAATAAATTCACCATGTTGATTTCAGACTGAAAAGTGCAAACATGTTAAACAATGCCATTTTCTACTCAGAGCCACAAATGACTAAACTGTAACACAGGTTTCATTGCATACATCACAACACGTGCGGTTGTAACTATAAAGAGTCATTTTATAAGCAATTCTGACTAAAACAGTATGAAGTCAAAATGGTGATTTCAGACTGACAAGAGCAAACATGTTCAGCAATGTTTCTTTCCCCTATATGTTTCTTTCATATGTGAAAACAAGTGACTGCATAGCTAGAAACAGTCGTTTCTGCGCGTTTTGGACTGAAAAGGATGAAAAAAGTCACAATGTTGATTTCAGACTGAAAAATGCAAACATGTTCAACAATGCCATTTTATACTCAGAGCCACAAATGATTACACTGTAACACAGGTTTCATAGAATACATCACAACACGTGCTGTTGTAACTACAAAGAGTCATTTTAGAAGCAATTCTGACTAAATAAAACAATATGAAGTCAAAATGTTGACTTCAAACTAAATGTAAACATGTTAAGCAATGCTTCTTTCCCCTATATGTTTCTTTCATATGTGAAAACAAGTAACTGCATAGCTAGAAACAGTCGTTTCTGCGCGTTTTGGACTGAAAAGGACGAAAAAAGTCACAATGTTGAGTTCAGACTGAAAGAGCAAGCATGTTCAACAATGCCATTTTATGTTCAGAGCCACAAATAATGACACTGTAACACAGGTTTCATAGAATACATCACAACACGTGCTGTTGTAACTACAAAGAGTCATTTTAGAAGCAATTCTGACTAAATAAAACAATATGAAGTCAAAATGTTGATTTCAAACTAAGTGTAAACATGTTAAGCAATGCTTTTTTCCCATGTATGTTTCTTTCATATGTGAATACAAGTGCCTTCATAGCTAGAAACAGTCTTTTCTGCGCGTTTTGGACTGAAAAGGATGAAATAAAGTCACAATGTTGATTTCAGACTGACAAGATAAACATGTTCAGCAATGGTTTTTTCCCATGTATGTTTCCTTCATATGTGAAAAAGAGTGACTTCATAGCTAGAAACAGTCGTTTCTGCGCGTTTTGGACTGAAAAGGATGAAATAAAGTCACAATGTTGATTTCAGACTGACAAGTGCAAACATGTTAAGCAATGCTTTTTTCCCCATGTATATTATCTTCCTAAGTGAAAACAAGTGACTTTGTAGGTAGTAACAGTCGTTTCTGTGCATTTTGGGCTCAAAAGGATGAAATAAAGTCACCATGTTGATTTCAGACTGAAAAGTGCAAACATGTTCAACAATGCCATTTTCTACTCAGAGCCACAAATGACTAAACTGTAACACAGGTTTCATTGCATACATCACAACACGTGCGGTTGTAACTACAAAGAGTCATTTTATAAGCAATTCTGACTAAATAAAACAGTATGAAGTCAAAATGGTGATTTCAGACTGACAAGAGCAAACATGTTCAGCAATGCTTCTTTTCCCTATATGTTTATTTCATATGTGAAAACAAGTGACTGCATAGCTAGAAACAGTCGTTTCTGCGCGTTTTGGACTGAAAAGGATGAAAAACGTCACAATGTTGATTTCAGACTGACAAGAGCAAACATGTTCCGCAATGCTTTTTTCCCATGTATGTTTCTTTCATATGTGAATACAAGTGCCTTCATAGCTAGAAACAGTCGTTTCTGCGCGTTTTGGACTCAAAAGGATGAAATAAAGTCACAATGTTGATTTCAGACTGACAAGTGCAAACATGTTAAGCAATGCTTTTTTCCCCATGTATATTATCTTCCTAAGTGAAAACAAGTGACTTCGTAGGTAGTAACAGTCGTTTCTGTGCATTTTGGGCTCAAAAGGATGAAATAAAGTCACCATGTTGATTTCAGACTGAATAGTGCAAACATGTTCAACAATGCCAATTTCTACTTAGAGCCAAAAATGACTGAACTGTAACACAGATTTCATAGCATACATCACAACACGTGCGGTTGTAACTACAAAGAGTCATTTTATAAGCAATTCTGACTAAATAAAACAGTATGAAGTCAAAATGTTGATTTCAGACTGACAAGAGCAAACATGTTCAGCAATGCTTCTGTCCCCTATATGTTTCTTTCATATGTGAAAACAAGTGACTGCATAGCTAGAAACAGTCGTTTCTGCGCGTTTTGGACTGAAAAGGATGAAAAAAGTCACAATGTTGATTTCAGACTAAAAAATGCAAACATGTTCAACAATGCCATTTTATACTCAGAGCCACAAATGATTACACTGTAACACAGGTTTCATAGAATACATCACAACACGTGCTGTTGTAACTACAAAGAGTCATTTTATAAGCAATTCTGACTAAATAAAACAGTATGAAGTCAAAATGTTGATTTCAGACTGACAAGAGCAAACATGTTCAGCAATGCTTCTTTCCCCTATATGTTTCTTTCATATGTGAAAACAAGTGACTGCATAGCTAGAAACAGTCGTTTCTGCGCGTTTTGGACTGAAAAGGATGAAAAAAGTCACAATGTTGATTTCAGACTAAAAAATGCAAACATGATCAACAATGCCATTTTATACTCAGAGCCACAAATGATTACACTGTAACACAGGTTTCATAGAATACATCACAACACGTGCTGTTGTAACTACCAAGAGTCATTTTAGAAGCAATTCTGACTAAATAAAACAATATGAAGTCAAAATGTTGATTTCAAACTAAGTGTAAACATGTTAAGCAATGCTTTTTTCCCCATGTATATTATGTTCCTAAGTGAAAACAAGTGACTTCGTAGGTAGTAACAGTCGTTTCTGTGTATTTTGGGCTCAAAAGGATGAAATAAATTCACCATGTTGATTTCAGACTGAAAAGTGCAAACATGTTAAACAATGCCATTTTCTACTCAGAGCCACAAATGACTAAACTGTAACACAGGTTTCATTGCATACATCACAACACGTGCGGTTGTAACTATAAAGAGTCATTTTATAAGCAATTCTGACTAAAACAGTATGAAGTCAAAATGGTGATTTCAGACTGACAAGAGCAAACATGTTCAGCAATGTTTCTTTCCCCTATATGTTTCTTTCATATGTGAAAACAAGTGACTGCATAGCTAGAAACAGTCGTTTCTGCGCGTTTTGGACTGAAAAGGATGAAAAAAGTCACAATGTTGATTTCAGACTGAAAAATGCAAACATGTTCAACAATGCCATTTTATACTCAGAGCCACAAATGATTACACTGTAACACAGGTTTCATAGAATACATCACAACACGTGCTGTTGTAACTACAAAGAGTCATTTTAGAAGCAATTCTGACTAAATAAAACAATATGAAGTCAAAATGTTGACTTCAAACTAAATGTAAACATGTTAAGCAATGCTTCTTTCCCCTATATGTTTCTTTCATATGTGAAAACAAGTAACTGCATAGCTAGAAACAGTCGTTTCTGCGCGTTTTGGACTGAAAAGGACGAAAAAAGTCACAATGTTGAGTTCAGACTGAAAGAGCAAGCATGTTCAACAATGCCATTTTATGTTCAGAGCCACAAATAATGACACTGTAACACAGGTTTCATAGAATACATCACAACACGTGCTGTTGTAACTACAAAGAGTCATTTTAGAAGCAATTCTGACTAAATAAAACAATATGAAGTCAAAATGTTGATTTCAAACTAAGTGTAAACATGTTAAGCAATGCTTTTTTCCCATGTATGTTTCTTTCATATGTGAATACAAGTGCCTTCATAGCTAGAAACAGTCTTTTCTGCGCGTTTTGGACTGAAAAGGATGAAATAAAGTCACAATGTTGATTTCAGACTGACAAGAATAAACATGTTCAGCAATGGTTTTTTCCCATGTATGTTTCCTTCATATGTGAAAAAGAGTGACTTCATAGCTAGAAACAGTCGTTTCTGCGCGTTTTGGACTGAAAAGGATGAAATAAAGTCACAATGTTGATTTCAGACTGAACAGTGAAAACATGTTCAACAATGCCAATTTCTACTCAGACCCACAAATGACTAAACTGTAACACAGGTTTCATTGCATACATCACAACACTTGCGGTTGTAACTACAAAGAGTCATTTTATAAGCAATTCTGACTACATAAAACAGTATGAAGTCAAAATGTTGATTTCAGACTGACAAGAGCAAACATGTTCAGCAGTGCTTCTTTCCCCTATATGTTTCTTTCATATGTGAAAACAAGTGACTGCATAGCTAGAAACAGTCGTTTCTGCGCGTTTTTGACTGAAAAGGATTAAAAAATTCACAATGTTGATTTCAGACTGAAAAATGCAAACATGTTCAACAATGCCATTTTATACTCAGAGCCACAAATGACTAAACTGTAACACAGGTTTCATTGCATACATCACAACACGTGCGGTTGTAACTACAAAGAGTCATTTTAGAAGCAATTCTGACTAAATAATATGAAATCAAAATATTGATTTCAAACTAAGTGTAAACATGTTAAGCAATGCTTTTTTCCCATGTATGTTTCTTTCAATGTGAATACAAGTGCCTTCATAGCTAGAAACAGTTGTTTCTGCGCGTTTTGGACTGAAAAGGATGAAATAAAGTCACAATGTTGATTTCAGACTGACAAGAGCAAACATGTTAAGCAATGCTTTTTTCCCATGTATGTTTCTTTCATATGTGAATACAAGTGCCTTCATAGCTAGAAACAGTCGTTTCTGCGCGTTTTGGACTGAAAAGGATGAAATAAAGTCACAATGTTGATTTCAGACTGACAAGAGCAAACATGTTCAGCAAGGCTTCTTTCCCCTATATGTTTCTTTCATATGTGAAAACAAGTGACTGCATAGCTAGAAACAGTCGTTTCTGCGCGTTTTGGACTGAAAAGGATGAAAAAAGTCACAATGTTGATTTCAGACTGAAAAATGCAAACATGTTCAACAATGCCATTCTATATTCAGAGCCCCGAATGATTACACTGTAGCACAGGTTTCATAGAATACATCAGTGCTGTTGTAACTACAAAGAGTCATTTTAGAAGCAATTCTGACTAAATAATATGAAGTCAAAATGTTGATTTCAAACTAAGTGTAAACATGTTAAGCAATGCTTTTTTCCCATGTATGTTTCTTTCAATGTGAATACAAGTGCCTTCATAGCTAGAAACAGTTGTTTCTGCGCGTTTTGGACTGAAAAGGATGAAATAAAGTCACAATGTTGATTTCAGACTGACAAGAGCAAACATGTTCAGCAATGCTTTTTTCCCATGTATGTTTCTTTCATATGTGAATACAAGTGCCTTCATAGCTAGAAACAGTCGTTTCTGCGCGTTTTGGACTCAAAAGGATGAAATAAAGTCACAATGTTGATTTCAGACTGAAAAGTGCAAACATGTTCAACAATGCCAATTTCTACTCAGACCCACAAATGACTAAACTGTAACACAGGTTTCATTGCATACATCACAACACGTGCGGTTGTAACTACAAAGAGTCATTTTATAAGCAATTCTGACTAAATAAAACAGTATGAAGTCAAAATGTTGATTTCAGACTGACAAGAGCAAACATGTTCAGCAATGCTTCTTTCCCCTATATGTTTCTTTCATATGTGAAAACAAGTGACTGCATAGCTAGAAACAGTCGTTTCTGCGCGTTTTGGACTGAAAAGGATGAAAAAAGTCACAATGTTGATTTCAGACTAAAAAATGCAAACATGATCAACAATGCCATTTTATACTCAGAGCCACAAATGATTACACTGTAACACAGGTTTCATAGAATACATCACAACACGTGCTGTTGTAACTACAAAGAGTCATTTTAGAAGCAATTCTGACTAAATAAAACAATATGAAGTCAAAATGTTGATTTCAAACTAAGTGTAAACATGTTAAGCAATGCTTTTTTCCCCATGTATATTATCTTCCTAAGTGAAAACAAGTGACTTCGTAGGTAGTAACAGTCATTTCTGTGCATTTTGGGCTCAAAACGATGAAATAAAGTCACCATGTTGATTTCAGACTGAAAAGTGCAAACATGTTCAACAATGCCAATTTCGACTTAGAGCCACAAATGACTAAACTGTAACACAGATTTCATAGCATACATCACAATACGTGCGGTTGTAACTACAAAGAGTCATTTTATAAGCAATTCTGACTAAATAAAACAGTATGAAGTCAAGATGTTGATTTCAGACTGACAAGAGCAAACATGTTCAGCAATGCTTCTTTCCCCTATATGTTTCTTTCATATGTGAAAACAAGTGACTGCATAGCTAGAAACAGTCGTTTCTGCGCGTTTTGGACTGAAAAGGATGAAAAAAGTCACAATGTTGATTTCAGACTGAAAAATGCAAACATGTTCAAGAATGCCATTTTATACTCAGAGCCACAAATGATTACACTGTAACACAGGTTTCATAGAATACATCACAACACGTGCTGTTGTAACTACAAAGAGTCATTTTAGAAGCAATTCTGACTAAATAAAACAATATGAAGTCAAAATGTTGATTTCAAACTAAGTGTAAACATGTTAAGCAATGCTTTTTTCCCATGTATGTTTCTTTCATATGTGAATACAAGTGCCTTCATAGCTAGAAACAGTCTTTTCTGCGCGTTTTGGACTGAAAAGGATGAAATAAAGTCACAATGTTGATTTCAGACTGACAAGAATAAACATGTTCAGCAATGGTTTTTTCCCATGTATGTTTCCTTCATATGTGAAAAAGAGTGACTTCATAGCTAGAAACAGTCCTTTCAGCGTGTTTTTGACTGAAAAGGGTGAAATAAAGTCACCATGTTGATTTCAGACTGAACAGTGCTAACATGTTCAACAATGCCAATTTCTACTCAGACCCAAAAATGACTAAACTGTAACACAGGTTTCATTGCATACATCACAACACGTGCGGTTGTAACTACAAAGAGTCATTTTATAAGCAATTCTGACTAAATAAAACAGTATGAAGTCAAAATGTTGATTTCAGACTGACAAGAGCAAACATGTTCAGCAATGCTTTTTTCCCATGTATGTTTCTTTCATATGTGAAAACAAGTGACTGCATAGCTAGAAACAGTCGTTTCTGCGCGTTTTGGACTGAAAAGGATGAAATAAAGTCACAATGTTGATTTCAGACTGACAAGTGCAAACATGTTAAGCAATGCTTTTTTCCCCATGTATATTATCTTCCTAAGTGAAAACAAGTGACTTTGTAGGTAGTAACAGTCGTTTCTGTGCATTTTGGGCTCAAAAGGATGAAATAAAGTCACCATGTTGATTTCAGACTGAAAAGTGCAAACATGTTCAACAATGCCAATTTCTACTCAGAGCCACAAATGACTAAACTGTAACACAGGTTTCATTGCATACATCACAACACGTGCGGTTGTAACTACAAAGAGTCATTTTATAAGCAATTCTGACTAAATAAAACAGTATGAAGTCAAAATGTTGATTTCAGACTGACAAGAGCAAACATGTTCAGCAATGCTTTTTTCCCATGTATGTTTCTTTCATATGTGAAAACAAGTGACTGCATAGCTAGAAACAGTCGTTTCTGCGCGTTTTGGACTGAAAAGGATGAAATAAAGTCACAATGTTGATTTCAGACTGAAAAATGCAAACATGTTCAACAATGCCATTTTATACTCAGAGCCACAAATGATTACACTGTAACACAGGTTTCATAGAATACATCACAACACGTGCTGTTGTAACTACAAAGAGTCATTTTAGAAGCAATTCTGACTAAATAAAACAATATGAAGTCAAAATGTTGATTTCAAACTAAGTGTAAACATGTTAAGCTATGCTTTTTTCCCATGTATGTTTCTTTCATATGTGAATACAAGTGCCTTCATAGCTAGAAACAGTCTTTTCTGCGCGTTTTGGACTGAAAAGGATGAAATAAAGTCACAATGTTGATTTCAGACTGAAAAGTGCAAACATGTTCAACAATGCCAATTTCTACTCAGACCCACAAATGACTAAACTGTAACACAGGTTTCATTGCATACATCACAACACGTGCGGTTGTAACTACAAAGAGTCATTTTATAAGCAATTCTGACTAAATAAAACAGTATGAAGTCAAAATGTTGATTTCAGACTGACAAGAGCAAACATGTTCAGCAATGCTTCTTTCCCCTATATGTTTCTTTCATATGTGAAAACAAGTGACTGCATAGCTAGAAACAGTCGTTTCTGCGCGTTTTGGACTGAAAAGGATGAAAAAAGTCACAATGTTGATTTCAGACTAAAAAATGCAAACATGATCAACAATGCCATTTTATACTCAGAGCCACAAATGATTACACTGTAACACAGGTTTCATAGAATACATCACAACACGTGCTGTTGTAACTACACAGAGTCATTTTAGAAGCAATTCTGACTAAATAAAACAATATGAAGTCAAAATGTTGATTTCAAACTAAGTGTAAACATGTTAAGCAATGCTTTTTTCCCCATGTATATTATGTTCCTAAGTGAAAACAAGTGACTTCGTAGGTAGTAACAGTCGTTTCTGTGTATTTTGGGCTCAAAAGGATGAAATAAATTCACCATGTTGATTTCAGACTGAAAAGTGCAAACATGTTAAACAATGCCATTTTCTACTCAGAGCCACAAATGACTAAACTGTAACACAGGTTTCATTGCATACATCACAACACGTGCGGTTGTAACTATAAAGAGTCATTTTATAAGCAATTCTGACTAAATAAAACAGTATGGAGTCAAAATGTTGATTTCAGACTGACAAGAGCAAACATGTTCAGCAATGTTTATTTCCCCTATATGTTTCTTTCATATGTGAAAACAAGTGACTGCATAGCTAGAAACAGTCGTTTCTGCGCGTTTTGGACTGAAAAGGATGAAAAAAGTCACAATGTTGATTTCAGACTGAAAAATGCAAACATGTTCAACAATGCCATTTTATACTCAGAGCCACAAATGATTACACTGTAACACAGGTTTCATAGAATACATCACAACACGTGCTGTTGTAACTACAAAGAGTCATTTTAGAAGCAATTCTGACTAAATAAAACAATATGAAGTCAAAATGTTGACTTCAAACTAAATGTAAACATGTTAAGCAATGCTTCTTTCCCCTATATGTTTCTTTCATATGTGAAAACAAGTGACTGCATAGCTAGAAACAGTCGTTTCTGCGCGTTTTGGACTGAAAAGGACGAAAAAAGTCACAATGTTGATTTCAGACTGAAAGAGCAAGCATGTTCAGCAATGCTTTTTTCCCATGTATGTTTCTTTCATGTGTGAATACAAGTGCCTTCATAGCTAGAAACAGTCGTTTCTGCGCGTTTTGGACTGAAAAGGATGAAAAAAGTCACAATGTTGATTTCAGACTGAAAAATGCAAACATGTTCAACAATGCCATTTTATGTTCAGAGCCACAAATAATGACACTGTAACACAGGTTTCATAGAATACATCACAACACGTGCTGTTGTAACTACAAAGAGTCATTTTAGAAGCAATTCTGACTAAATAAAACAATATGAAGTCAAAATGTTGATTTCAAACTAAGTGTAAACATGTTAAGCAATGCTTTTTTCCCATGTATGTTTCTTTCATATGTGAATACAAGTGCCTTCATAGCTAGAAACAGTCTTTTCTGCGCGTTTTGGACTGAAAAGGATGAAATAAAGTCACAATGTTGATTTCAGACTGACAAGAATAAACATGTTCAGCAATGGTTTTTTCCCATGTATGTTTCCTTCATATGTGAAAAAGAGTGACTTCATAGCTAGAAACAGTCCTTTCAGCGTGTTTTTGACTGAAAAGGGTGAAATAAAGTCACCATGTTGATTTCAGACTGAACAGTGCTAACATGTTCAACAATCCCAATTTCTACTCAGACCCAAAAATGACTAAACTGTAACACAGGTTTCATTGCATACATCACAACACGTGCGGTTGTAACTACAAAGAGTCATTTTATAAGCAATTCTGACTAAATAAAACAGTATGAAGTCAAAATGTTGATTTCAGACTGACAAGAGCAAACATGTTCAGCAATGCTTTTTTCCCATGTATGTTTCTTTCATATATGAAAACAAGTGACTGCATAGCTAGAAACAGTCGTTTCTGCGCGTTTTGGACTGAAAAGGATGAAATAAAGTCACAATGTTGATTTCAGACTGACAAGTGCAAACATGTTAAGCAATGCTTTTTTCCCCATGTATATTATCTTCCTAAGTGAAAACAAGTGACTTTGTAGGTAGTAACAGTCGTTTCTGTGCATTTTGGGCTCAAAAGGATGAAATAAAGTCACCATGTTGATTTCAGACTGAAAAGTGCAAACATGTTAAACAATGCCATTTTCTACTCAGAGCCACAAATGACTAAACTGTAACACAGGTTTCATTGCATACATCACAACACGTGCGGTTGTAACTACAAAGAGTCATTTTATAAGCAATTCTGACTAAATAAAACAGTATGAAGTCAAAATGTTGATTTCAGACTGACAAGAGCAAACATGTTCAGCAATGCTTCTTCCCCTATATGTTTCTTTCATATGTGAAAACAAGTGACTGCATAGCTAGAAACAGTCGTTTCTGCGCGTTTTGGACTGAAAATGATGAAAACGGTCACAATGTTGATTTCAGACTGAAAGTGCAAGCATGTTCAGCAATGCTTTTTTCCCATGTATTTTTCTTTAATATGTGAATACAGGTGCATTCATAGCTAGAAACAGTCGTTTCTGCGCGTTTTGGACTGACAAGGATGAAATAAAGTCACAATGTTGATTTCAGACTGAACAGTGCAAACATGTTCAACAATGCCATTTTCTACTCAGAGTCACAAATGACTAAACTGTAACACAGGTTTCATTGCATACATCACAACACGTGTGGTTGTAACTACAAAGAGTCATTTTATAAGCAATTCTGACTAAATAAAAATATTTGAAGTCAAATTGTTGATTTCAAACTAAGTGTAAACATGTTAAGCAATGCTTTTTTCCCATGTATGTTTCTTTCATATGTGAATACAAGTGCCTTCATAGCTAGAAACAGTCGTTTCTGCGCGTTTTGGACTGAAAAGGATGAAATAAAGTCACAATGTTGATTTCAGACTGACAAGTGCAAACATGTTAAACAATGCTTTTTTTCCCCATGTATCTTTTCTTCCTAAGTGAAAACAAGTGACTTCTTAGGTAGTAACAGTCGTTTCTTCGCGTTTTGGACTGAAAAGGATGAAATAAAGTCACAATGTTGATTTCAGACTGAACAGTGCAAACATGTTCAACAATGCCATTTTCTACTCAGAGCCACAAATGACTAAACTGTAACACAGGTTTCATTGCATACATCACAACACGTGCGGTTGTAACTACAAAGAGTCATTTTATAAGCAATTCTGACTAAATAAAAATATTTGAAGTCAAATTGTTGATTTCAAACTAAGTGTAAACATGTTAAGCAATGCTTTTTTCCCATGTATGTTTCTTTCATATGTGAATACAAGTGCCTTCATAGCTAGAAACAGTCGTTTCTGCGCGTTTTTGACTGAAAAGGATGAAATAAAGTCACAATGTTGATTTCAGACTGACAAGTGCAAACATGTTAAGCAATGCTTTTTCCCCCATGTATATTATCTTCCTAAGTGAAAACAAGTGACTTCTTCGGTAGTAACAGTCGTTTCTGTGCATTTTGGGCTCAAAGGATGAAATAAAGTCACCATGTTGATTTCAGACTGAAAAGTGCAAACATGTTCAACAATGCCAATTTCTACTTAGAGCCACAAATGACTTGAACTGTAACACAGATTTCATAGCATACATCACAACACGGGCGGTTGTAACTACAAAGAGTCATTTTATAAGAAATTCTGACTAAATAAAACAGTAAGAAGTCATATGTGAATACAAGTGCCTTCATAGCTAGAAACAGTCGTTTCTGCGCGTTTTGGACTGAAAAGGATGAAATAAAGTCACAATGTTGATTTCAGACTGACAAGACTAAACATGTTCAGCAATGGTTTTTTCCCATGTATGTTTCCTTCATATGTGAAAAATGTAAATAAAACAGTATGAAGTCAAAATGTTGATTTCAGACTGACAAGAGCAAACATGTTCAACAATGCTTCTTTCCTCTATATGTTTCTTTCATATGTGAAAACAAGTGACTGCATAGCTAGAAACAGTCGTTTCTGCGCGTTTTGGACTGAAAAGGATGAAATAAAGTCACAATGTTGATTTCAGACTGACAAGAGCAAACATGTTAAGCAATGCTTTTTTCCCCATGTATATTATCTTCCTAAGTGAAAACAAGTGACTTCGTAGGTAGTAACAGTCATTTCTGTGCATTTTGGGCTCAAAACGATGAAATAAAGTCACCATGTTGATTTCAGACTGAAAAGTGCAAACATGTTCAACAATGCCAATTTCGACTTAGAGCCACAAATGACTAAACTGTAACACAGATTTCATAGCATACATCACAATACGTGCGGTTGTAACTACAAAGAGTCATTTTATAAGCAATTCTGACTAAATAAAACAGTATGAAGTCAAGATGTTGATTTCAGACTGACAAGAGCAAACATGTTCAGCAATGCTTCTTTCCCCTATATGTATCTTTCATATGTTAAAACAAGTGACTGCATAGCTAGAAACAGTCGTTTCTGCGCGTTTTGGACTGAAAAGGATGAAAAAAGTCACAATGTTGATTTCAGACTGAAAAATGCAAACATGTTCAAGAATGCCATTTTATACTCAGAGCCACAAATGATTACACTGTAACACAGGTTTCATAGAATACATCACAACACGTGCTGTTGTAACTACAAAGAGTCATTTTAGAAGCAATTCTGACTAAATAAAACAATATGAAGTCAAAATGTTGATTTCAAACTAAGTGTAAACATGTTAAGCAATGCTTTTTTCCCATGTATGTTTCTTTCATATGTGAATACAAGTGCCTTCATAGCTAGAAACAGTCTTTTCTGCGCGTTTTGGACTGAAAAGGATGAAATAAAGTCACAATGTTGATTTCAGACTGACAAGTGCAAACATGTCAAGCAATGCTTTTTTCCCCATGTATATTATCTTCCTAAGTGAAAACAAGTGACTTCGTAGGTAGTAACAGTCGTTTCTTCGCGTTTTGGACTGAAAAGGATGAAATAAAGTCACAATGTTGATTTCAGACTGAACAGTGCAAACATGTTAAACAATGCCATTTTCTACTCAGAGCCACAAATGACTAAACTGTAACACAGGTTTCATTGCATACATCACAACACGTGCGGTTGTAACTACAAAGAGTCATTTTATAAGCAATTCTGACTAAATAAAAATATTTGAAGTCAAATTGTTGATTTCAAACTAAGTGTAAACATGTTAAGCAATGCTTTTTTCCCATGTATGTTTCTTTCATATGTGAATACAAGTGCCTTCATAGCTAGAAACAGTCGTTTCTGCGCGTTTTGGACTGAAAAGGATGAAATAAAGTCAAAATGTTGATTTCAGACTGACAAGAGCAAACATGTTCAGCAATGCTTTTTTCCCATGTATGTTTCTTTCATATGTGAAAACAAGTGACTGCATAGCTAGAAACAGTCGTTTCTGCGCGTTTTGGACTGAAAAGGATGAAATAAAGTCACAATGTTGATTTCAGACTGACAAGTGCAAACATGTTAAGCAATGCTTTTTTCCCCATGTATATTATCTTCCTAAGTGAAAACAAGTGACTTTGTAGGTAGTAACAGTCGTTTCTGTGCATTTTGGGCTCAAAAGGATGAAATAAAGTCACCATGTTGATTTCAGACTGAAAAGTGCAAACATGTTCAACAATGCCAATTTCTACTCAGAGCCACAAATGACTAAACTGTAACACAGGTTTCATTGCATACATCACAACACGTGCGGTTGTAACTACAAAGAGTCATTTTATAAGCAATTCTGACTAAATAAAACAGTATGAAGTCAAAATGTTGATTTCAGACTGACAAGAGCAAACATGTTCAGCAATGCTTTTTTCCCATGTATGTTTCTTTCATATGTGAAAACAAGTGACTGCATAGCTAGAAACAGTCGTTTCTGCGCGTTTTGGACTGAAAAGGATGAAATAAAGTCACAATGTTGATTTCAGACTGACAAGTGCAAACATGTTAAGCAATGCTTTTTTCCCCATGTATATTATCTTCTTAAGTGAAAACAAGTGACTTTGTAGGTAGTAACAGTCGTTTCTGTGCATTTTGGGCTCAAAAGGATGAAATAAAGTCACCATGTTGATTTCAGACTGAACAGTGCAAACATGTTCAACAATGCCATTTTCTACTCAGAGCCACAAATGACTAAACTGTAACACAGGTTTCATTGCATACATCACAACACGTGCGGTTGTAACTACAAAGAGTCATTTTATAAGCAATTCTGACTAAATAAAACAGTATGAAGTCAAAATGTTGAATTCAGACTGACAAGAGCAAACATGTTCAGCAATGCTTTTTTCCCATGTATGTTTCTTTCATATGTGAAAACAAGTGACTGCATAGCTAGAAACAGTCGTTTCTGCGCGTTTTGGACTGAAAAGGATGAAATAAAGTCACAATGTTGATTTCAGACTGACAAGTGCAAACATGTTAAGCAATGCTTTTTTCCCCATGTATATTATCTTCCTAAGTGAAAACAAGTGACTTTGTAGGTAGTAACAGTCGTTTCTGTGCATTTTGGGCTCAAAAGGATGAAATAAAGTCACCATGTTGATTTCAGACTGAAAAATGCAAACATGTTCAACAATGCCATTTTATACTCAGAGCCACAAATGATTACACTGTAACACAGGTTTCATAGAATACATCACAACACGTGCTGTTGTAACTACAAAGAGTCATTTTAGAAGCAATTCTGACTAAATAAAACAGTATGAAGTCAAAATGTTGATTTCAAACTAAGTGTAAACATGTTAAGCTATGCTTTTTTCCCATGTATGTTTCTTTCATATGTGAATACAAGTGCCTTCATAGCTAGAAACAGTCTTTTCTGCGCGTTTTGGACTGAAAAGGATGAAATAAAGTCACAATGTTGATTTCAGACTGAAAAGTGCAAACATGTTCAACAATGCCAATTTCTACTCAGACCCACAAATGACTAAACTGTAACACAGGTTTCATTGCATACATCACAACACGTGCGGTTGTAACTACAAAGAGTCATTTTATAAGCAATTCTGACTAAATAAAACAGTATGAAGTCAAAATGTTGATTCCAGACTGACAAGAGCAAACATGTTCAGCAATGCTTCTTTCCCCTATATGTTTCTTTCATATGTGAAAACAAGTGACTGCATAGCTAGAAACAGTCGTTTCTGCGCGTTTTGGACTGAAAAGGATGAAAAAAGTCACAATGTTGATTTCAGACTAAAAAATGCAAACATGATCAACAATGCCATTTTATACTCAGAGCCACAAATGATTACACTGTAACACAGGTTTCATAGAATACATCACAACACGTGCTGTTGTAACTACACAGAGTCATTTTAGAAGCAATTCTGACTAAATAAAACAATATGAAGTCAAAATGTTGATTTCAAACTAAGTGTAAACATGTTAAGCAATGCTTTTTTCCCCATGTATATTATGTTCCTAAGTGAAAACAAGTGACTTCGTAGGTAGTAACAGTCGTTTCTGTGTATTTTGGGCTCAAAAGGATGAAATAAATTCACCATGTTGATTTCAGACTTAAAAGTGCAAACATGATAAACAATGCCATTTTCTACTCAGAGCCACAAATGACTAAACTGTAACACAGGTTTCATTGCATACATCACAACACGTGCGGTTGTAACTATAAAGAGTCATTTTATAAGCAATTCTGACTAAATAAAACAGTATGGAGTCAAAATGTTGATTTCAGACTGACAAGAGCAAACATGTTCAGCAATGTTTCTTTCCCCTATATGTTTCTTTCATATGTGAAAACAAGTGACTGCATAGCTAGAAACAGTCGTTTCTGCGCGTTTTGGACTGAAAAGGATGAAAAAAGTCACAATGTTGATTTCAGACTGAAAAATGCAAACATGTTAAACAATGCCATTTTCTACTCAGAGCCACAAATGATTACACTGTAACACAGGTTTCATAGAATACATCACAACACGTGCTGTTGTAACTACAAAGAGTCATTTTAGAAGCAATTCTGACTAAATAAAACAATATGAAGTCAAAATGTTGACTTCAAACTAAATGTAAACATGTTAAGCAATGCTTCTTTCCCCTATATGTTTCTTTCATATGTGAAAACAAGTGACTGCATAGCTAGAAACAGTCGTTTCTGCGCGTTTTGGACTGAAAAGGACGAAAAAAGTCACAATGTTGATTTCAGACTGAAAGAGCAAGCATGTTCAGCAATGCTTTTTTCCCATGTATGTTTCTTTCATGTGTGAATACAAGTGCCTTCATAGCTAGAAACAGTCGTTTCTGCGCGTTTTGGACTGAAAAGGATGAAAAAAGTCACAATGTTGATTTCAGACTGAAAAATGCAAACATGTTCAACAATGCCATTTTATGTTCAGAGCCACAAATAATGACACTGTAACACAGGTTTCATAGAATACATCACAACACGTGCTGTTGTAACTACAAAGAGTCATTTTAGAAGCAATTCTGACTAAATAAAACAATATGAAGTCAAAATGTTGATTTCAAACTAAGTGTAAACATGTTAAGCAATGCTTTTTTCCCATGTATGTTTCTTTCATATGTGAATACAAGTGCCTTCATAGCTAGAAACAGTCTTTTCTGCGCGTTTTGGACTGAAAAGGATGAAATAAAGTCACAATGTTGATTTCAGACTGACAAGAATAAACATGTTCAGCAATGGTTTTTTCCCATGTATGTTTCCTTCATATGTGAAAAAGAGTGACTTCATAGCTAGAAACAGTCCTTTCAGCGTGTTTTTGACTGAAAAGGGTGAAATAAAGTCACCATGTTGATTTCAGACTGAACAGTGCTAACATGTTCAACAATCCCAATTTCTACTCAGACCCAAAAATGACTAAACTGTAACACAGGTTTCATTGCATACATCACAACACGTGCGGTTGTAACTACAAAGAGTCATTTTATAAGCAATTCTGACTAAATAAAACAGTATGAAGTCAAAATGTTGATTTCAGACTGACAAGAGCAAACATGTTCAGCAATGCTTTTTTCCCATGTATGTTTCTTTCATATGTGAAAACAAGTGACTGCATAGCTAGAAACAGTCGTTTCTGCGCGTTTTGGACTGAAAAGGATGAAATAAAGTCACAATGTTGATTTCAGACTGACAAGTGCAAACATGTTAAGCAATGCTTTTTTCCCCATGTATATTATCTTCCTAAGTGAAAACAAGTGACTTTGTAGGTAGTAACAGTCGTTTCTGTGCATTTTGGGCTCAAAAGGATGAAACAAAGTCACCATGTTGATTTCAGACTGAAAAGTGCAAACATGTTAAACAATGCCATTTTCTACTCAGAGCCACAAATGACTAAACTGTAACACAGGTTTCATTGCATACATCACAACACGTGCGGTTGTAACTACAAAGAGTCATTTTATAAGCAATTCTGACTAAATAAAACAGTATGAAGTCAAAATGTTGATTTCAGACTGACAAGAGCAAACATGTTCAGCAATGCTTCTTCCCCTATATGTTTCTTTCATATGTGAAAACAAGTGACTGCATAGCTAGAAACAGTCGTTTCTGCGCGTTTTGGACTGAAAATGATGAAAACGGTCACAATGTTGATTTCAGACTGAAAGTGCAAGCATGTTCAGCAATGCTTTTTTCCCATGTATTTTTCTTTAATATGTGAATACAGGTGCATTCATAGCTAGAAACAGTCGTTTCTGCGCGTTTTGGACTGACAAGGATGAAATAAAGTCACAATGTTGATTTCAGACTGAACAGTGCAAACATGTTCAACAATGCCATTTTCTACTCAGAGTCACAAATGACTAAACTGTAACACAGGTTTCATTGCATACATCACAACACGTGTGGTTGTAACTACAAAGAGTCATTTTATAAGCAATTCTGACTAAATAAAAATATTTGAAGTCAAATTGTTGATTTCAAACTAAGTGTAAACATGTTAAGCAATGCTTTTTTCCCATGTATGTTTCTTTCATATGTGAATACAAGTGCCTTCATAGCTAGAAACAGTCGTTTCTGCGCGTTTTGGACTGAAAAGGATGAAATAAAGTCACAATGTTGATTTCAGACTGACAAGTGCAAACATGTTAAGCAATGCTTTTTTTCCCCATGTATATTATCTTCCTAAGTGAAAACAAGTGACTTCGTAGGTAGTAACAGTCGTTTCTTCGCGTTTTGGACTGAAAAGGATGAAATAAAGTCACAATGTTGATTTCAGACTGAACAGTGCAAACATGTTCAACAATGCCATTTTCTACTCAGAGCCACAAATGACTAAACTGTAACACAGGTTTCATTGCATACATCACAACACGTGCGGTTGTAACTACAAAGAGTCATTTTAGAAGCAATTCTGACTAAATAAAAATATTTGAAGTCAAATTGTTGATTTCAAACTAAGTGTAAACATGTTAAGCAATGCTTTTTTCCCATGTATGTTTCTTTCATATGTGAATACAAGTGCCTTCATAGCTAGAAACAGTCGTTTCTGCGCGTTTTGGACTGAAAAGGATGAAATAAAGTCACAATGTTGATTTCAGACTGACAAGTGCAAACATGTTAAGCAATGCTTTTTCCCCCATGTATATTATCTTCCTAAGTGAAAACAAGTGACTTCGTCGGTAGTAACAGTCGTTTCTGTGCATTTTGGGCTCAAAGGATGAAATAAAGTCACCATGTTGATTTCAGACTGAAAAGTGCAAACATGTTCAACAATGCCAATTTCTACTTAGAGCCACAAATGACTTGAACTGTAACACAGATTTCATAGCATACATCACAACACGGGCGGTTGTAACTACAAAGAGTCATTTTATAAGAAATTCTGACTAAATAAAACAGTAAGAAGTCATATGTGAATACAAGTGCCTTCATAGCTAGAAACAGTCGTTTCTGCGCGTTTTGGACTGAAAAGGATGAAATAAAGTCACAATGTTGATTTCAGACTGACAAGACTAAACATGTTCAGCAATGGTTTTTTCCCATGTATGTTTCCTTCATATGTGAAAAATGTAAATAAAACAGTATGAAGTCAAAATGTTGATTTCAGACTGACAAGAGCAAACATGTTCAACAATGCTTCTTTCCTCTATATGTTTCTTTCATATGTGAAAACAAGTGACTGCATAGCTAGAAACAGTCGTTTCTGCGCGTTTTGGACTGAAAAGGATGAAATAAAGTCACAATGTTGATTTCAGACTGACAAGAGCAAACATGTTAAGCAATGCTTTTTTCCCCATGTATATTATCTTCCTAAGTGAAAACAAGTGACTTCGTAGGTAGTAACAGTCATTTCTGTGCATTTTGGGCTCAAAACGATGAAATAAAGTCACCATGTTGATTTCAGACTGAAAAGTGCAAACATGTTCAACAATGCCAATTTCGACTTAGAGCCACAAATGACTAAACTGTAACACAGATTTCATAGCATACATCACAATACGTGCGGTTGTAACTACAAAGAGTCATTTTATAAGCAATTCTGACTAAATAAAACAGTATGAAGTCAAGATGTTGATTTCAGACTGACAAGAGCAAACATGTTCAGCAATGCTTCTTTCCCCTATATGTTTCTTTCATATGTGAAAACAAGTGACTGCATAGCTAGAAACAGTCGTTTCTGCGCGTTTTGGACTGAAAAGGATGAAAAAAGTCACAATGTTGATTTCAGACTGAAAAATGCAAACATGTTCAAGAATGCCATTTTATACTCAGAGCCACAAATGATTACACTGTAACACAGGTTTCATAGAATACATCACAACACGTGCTGTTGTAACTACAAAGAGTCATTTTAGAAGCAATTCTGACTAAATAAAACAATATGAAGTCAAAATGTTGATTTCAAACTAAGTGTAAACATGTTCAGCAATGCTTTTTTCCCATGTATGTTTCTTTCATATGTGAAAACAAGTGCCTTCATAGCTAGAAACAGTCTTTTCTGCGCGTTTTGGACTGAAAAGGATGAAATAAAGTCACAATGTTGATTTCAGACTGACAAGAATAAACATGTTCAGCAATGGTTTTTTCCCATGTATGTTTCCTTCATATGTGAAAAAGAGTGACTTCATAGCTAGAAACAGTCCTTTCAGCGTGTTTTTGACTGAAAAGGGTGAAATAAAGTCACCATGTTGATTTCAGACTGAACAGTGCTAACATGTTCAACAATGCCAATTTCTACTCAGACCCAAAAATGACTAAACTGTAACACAGGTTTCATTGCATACATCACAACACGTGCGGTTGTAACTACAAAGAGTCATTTTATAAGCAATTCTGACTAAATAAAACAGTATGAAGTCAAAATGTTGATTTCAGACTGACAAGAGCAAACATGTTCAGCAATGCTTTTTTCCCATGTATGTTTCTTTCATATGTGAAAACAAGTGACTGCATAGCTAGAAACAGTCGTTTCTGCGCGTTTTGGACTGAAAAGGATGAAATAAAGTCACAATGTTGATTTCAGACTGAAAAATGCAAACATGTTCAACAATGCCATTTTATACTCAGAGCCACAAATGATTACACTGTAACACAGGTTTCATAGAATACATCACAACACGTGCTGTTGTAACTACAAAGAGTCATTTTAGAAGCAATTCTGACTAAATAAAACAATATGAAGTCAAAATGTTGACTTCAAACTAAGTGTAAACATGTTAAGCAATGCTTCTTTCCCCTATATGTTTCTTTTATATGTGAAAACAAGTGACTGCATAGCTAGAAACAGTCGTTTCTGCGCGTTTTGGACTGAAAAGGATGAAATAAAGTCACAATGTTGATTTCAGACTGACAAGTGCAAACATGTTAAGCAATGCTTTTTTCCCCATGTATATTATCTTCCTAAGTGAAAACAAGTGACTTCGTAGGTAGTAACAGTCGTTTCTGTGCATTTTGGGCTCAAAAGGATGAAATAAAGTCACCATGTTGATTTCAGACTGAAAAGTGCAAACATGTTCAACAATGCCAATTTCTACTTAGAGCCACAAATGACTGAACTGTAACACAGATTTCATAGCATACATCACAACACGGGCGGTTGTAACTACAAAGAGTAATTTTATAAGCAATTCTGACTAAATAAAACAGTAAGAAGTCATATGTGAATACAAGTGCCTTCATAGCTAGAAACAGTCGTTTCTGCGCGTTTTGGACTGAAAAGGATGAAATAAAGTCACAATGTTGATTTCAGACTGACAAGAATAAACATGTTCAGCAATGGTTTTTTCCCATGTATGTTTCCTTCATATGTGAAAAATGTAAATAAAACAGTATGAAGTCAAAATGTTGATTTCAGACTGACAAGAGCAAACATGTTCAGCAATGCTTCTTTCCCCTATATGTTTCTTTCATATGTGAAAACAAGTGACTGCATAGCTAGAAACAGTCGTTTCTGCGCGTTTTGGACTGAAAAGGATGAAATAAAGTCACAATGTTGATTTCAGACTGACAAGTGCAAACATGTTAAGCAATGCTTTTTTCCCCATGTATATTATCTTCCTAAGTGAAAACAAGTGACTTCGTAGGTAGTAACAGTCGTTTCTGTGCATTTTGGGCTCAAAAGGATGAAATAAAGTCACCATGTTGATTTCAGACTGAACAGTGCAAACATGTTCAACAATGCCATTTTCTACTCAGAGCCACAAATGACTAAACTGTAACATAGGTTTCATTGCATACATCACAACACGTGCGGTTGTAACTACAAAGAGTCATTTTATAAGCAATTCTGACTAAATAAAAATATTTGAAGTCAAATTGTTGATTTCAAACTAAATGTAAACATGTTAAGCAATGATTTTTTCCCATGTATGTTTCTTTCATACGTGAATACAAGTGCCTTCATAGCTAGAAACAGTCGTTTCTGCGCGTTTTGGACTGAAAAGGATGAAATAAAGTCACAATGTTGATTTCAGACTGAAAAGTGCAAACATGTTCAACAATGCCAATTTCGACTTAGAGCCACAAATGACTAAACTGTAACACAGATTTCATTGCATACATCACAATACGTGCGGTTGTAACTACAAAGAGTCATTTTATAAGCAATTCTGACTAAATAAAACAGTATGAAGTCAAGATGTTGATTTCAGACTGACAAGAGCAAACATGTTCAGCAATGCTTCTTTCCCCTATATGTTTCTTTCATATGTGAAAACAAGTGACTGCATAGCTAGAAACAGTCGTTTCTGCGCGTTTTGGACTGAAAAGGATGAAAAAAGTCACAATGTTGATTTCAGACTGAAAAATGCAAACATGTTCAACAATGCCATTTTATACTCAGAGCCACAAATGATTACACTGTAACACAGGTTTCATAGAATACATCACAACACGTGCTGTTGTAACTACAAAGAGTCATTTTAGAAGCAATTCTGACTAAATAAAACAATATGAAGTCAAAATGTTGACTTCAAACTAAGTGTAAACATGTTAAGCAATGCTTATTTCCCCTATATGTTTCTTTTATATGTGAAAACAAGTGACTGCATAGCTAGAAACAGTCGTTTCTGCGCGTTTTGGACTGAAAAGGATGAAATAAAGTCACAATGTTGATTTCAGACTGACAAGTGCAAACATGTTAAGCAATGCTTTTTTCCCCATGTATATTATCTTCCTAAGTGAAAACAAGTGACTTCGTAGGTAGTAACAGTCGTTTCTGTGCATTTTGGGCTCAAAAGGATGAAATAAAGTCACCATGTTGATTTCAGACTGAAAAGTGCAAACATGTTCAACAATGCCAATTTCTACTTAGAGCCACAAATGACTGAACTGTAACACAGATTTCATAGCATACATCACAACACGGGCGGTTGTAACTACAAAGAGTAATTTTATAAGCAATTCTGACTAAATAAAACAGTAAGAAGTCATATGTGAATACAAGTGCCTTCATAGCTAGAAACAGTCGTTTCTGCGCGTTTTGGACTGAAAAGGATGAAATAAAGTCACAATGTTGATTTCAGACTGACAAGAATAAACATGTTCAGCAATGGTTTTTTCCCATGTATGTTTCCTTCATATGTGAAAAATGTAAATAAAACAGTATGAAGTCAAAATGTTGATTTCAGACTTACAAGAGCAAACATGTTCAGCAATGCTTCTTTCCCCTATATGTTTCTTTCATATGTGAAAACAAGTGACTGCATAGCTAGAAACAGTCGTTTCTGCGCGTTTTGGACTGAAAAGGATGAAATAAAGTCACAATGTTGATTTCAGACTGACAAGTGCAAACATGTTAAGCAATGCTTTTTTCCCCATGTATATTATCTTCCTAAGTGAAAACAAGTGACTTCGTAGGTAGTAACAGTCGTTTCTGTGCATTTTGGGCTCAAAAGGATGAAATAAAGTCACCATGTTGATTTCAGACTGAAAAGTGCAAACATGTTAAACAATGCCATTTTCTACTCAGAGCCACAAATGACTAAACTGTAACACAGGTTTCATTGCATACATCACAACACGTGCGGTTGTAACTACAAAGAGTCATTTTATAAGCAATTCTGACTAAATAAAACAGTATGAAGTCAAAATGTTGATTTCAGACTGACAAGAGCAAACATGTTCAGCAATGCTTCTTCCCCTATATGTTTCTTTCATATGTGAAAACAAGTGACTGCATAGCTAGAAACAGTCGTTTCTGCGCGTTTTGGACTGAAAAGGATGAAAAAAGTCACAATGTTGATTTAAAACTGAAAAATGCAAACATGTTCAACAATGCCATTTTATACTCAGAGCCACAAATGATTACACTGTAACACAGGTTTCATAGAATACATCACAACACGTGCTGTTGTAACTACAAAGAGTCATTTTAGAAGCAATTCTGACTAAATAAAACAATATGAAGTCAAAATGTTGACTTCAAACTAAGTGTAAACATGTTAAGCAATGCTTCTTTCCCCTATATGTTTCTTTTATATGTGAAAACAAGTGACTGCATAGCTAGAAACAGTCGTTTCTGCGCGTTTTGGACTGAAAAGGATGAAATAAAGTCACAATGTTGATTTCAGACTGACAAGTGCAAACATGTTAAGCAATGCTTTTTTCCCCATGTATATTATCTTCCTAAGTGAAAACAAGTGACTTCGTAGGTAGTAACAGTCGTTTCTGTGCATTTTGGGCTCAAAAGGATGAAATAAAGTCACAATGTTGATTTCAGACTGAAAAGTGCAAACATGTTAAACAATGCCAATTTCTACTTAGAGCCACAAATGACTGAACTGTAAAACAGATTTCATAGCATACATCACAACACGGGCGGTTGTAACTACAAAGAGTAATTTTATAAGCAATTCTGACTAAATAAAACAGTAAGAAGTCATATGTGAATACAAGTGCCTTCATAGCTAGAAACAGTCGTTTCTGCGCGTTTTGGACTGAAAAGGATGAAATAAAGTCACAATGTTGATTTCAGACTGACAAGAATAAACATGTTCAGCAATGGTTTTTTCCCATGTATGTTTCCTTCATATGTGAAAAATGTAAATAAAACAGTATGAAGTCAAAATGTTGATTTCAGACTGACAAGAGCAAACATGTTCAGCAATGCTTCTTTCCCCTATATGTTTCTTTCATATGTGAAAACAAGTGACTGCATAGCTAGAAACAGTCGTTTCTGCGCGTTTTGGACTGAAAAGGATGAAATAAAGTCACAATGTTGATTTCAGACTGACAAGTGCAAACATGTTAAGCAATGCTTTTTTCCCCATGTATATTATCTTCCTAAGTGAAAACAAGTGACTTCGTAGGTAGTAACAGTCGTTTCTGTGCATTTTGGGCTCAAAAGGATGAAATAAAGTCACCATGTTGATTTCAGACTGAAAAGTGCAAACATGTTAAACAATGCCATTTTCTACTCAGAGCCACAAATGACTAAACTGTAACACAGGTTTCATTGCATACATCACAACACGTGCGGTTGTAACTACAAAGAGTCATTTTATAAGCAATTCTGACTAAATAAAACAGTATGAAGTCAAAATGTTGATTTCAGACTGACAAGAGCAAACATGTTCAGCAATGCTTCTTCCCCTATATGTTTCTTTCATATGTGAAAACAAGTGACTGCATAGCTAGAAACAGTCGTTTCTGCGCGTTTTGGACTGAAAAGGATGAAAAAAGTCACAATGTTGATTTCAGACTGAAAAATGCAAACATGTTCAACAATGCCATTTTATACTCAGAGCCACAAATGATTACACTGTAACACAGGTTTCATAGAATACATCACAACACGTGCTGTTGTAACTACAAAGAGTCATTTTAGAAGCAATTCTGACTAAATAAAACAATATGAAGTCAAAATGTTGACTTCAAACTAAGTGTAAACATGTTAAGCAATGCTTCTTTCCCCTATATGTTTCTTTTATATGTGAAAACAAGTGACTGCATAGCTAGAAACAGTCGTTTCTGCGCGTTTTGGACTGAAAAGGATGAAATAAAGTCACAATGTTGATTTCAGACTGACAAGTGCAAACATGTTAAGCAATGCTTTTTTCCCCATGTATATTATCTTCCTAAGTGAAAACAAGTGACTTCGTAGGTAGTAACAGTCGTTTCTGTGCATTTTGGGCTCAAAAGGATGAAATAAAGTCACCATGTTGATTTCAGACTGAAAAGTGCAAACATGTTCAACAATGCCAATTTCTACTTAGAGCCACAAATGACTGAACTGTAACACAGATTTCATAGCATACATCACAACACGGGCGGTTGTAACTACAAAGAGTAATTTTATAAGCAATTCTGACTAAATAAAACAGTAAGAAGTCATATGTGAATACAAGTGCCTTCATAGCTAGAAACAGTCGTTTCTGCGCGTTTTGGACTGAAAAGGATGAAATAAAGTCACAATGTTGATTTCAGACTGACAAGAATAAACATGTTCAGCAATGGTTTTTTCCCATGTATGTTTCCTTCATATGTGAAAAATGTAAATAAAACAGTATGAAGTCAAAATGTTGATTTCAGACTGACAAGAGCAAACATGTTCAGCAATGCTTCTTTCCCCTATATGTTTCTTTCATATGTGAAAACAAGTGACTGCATAGCTAGAAACAGTCGTTTCTGCGCGTTTTGGACTGAAAAGGATGAAATAAAGTCACAATGTTGATTTCAGACTGAAAAGTGCAAACATGTTAAGCAATGCTTTTTTCCCCATGTATATTATCTTCCTAAGTGAAAACAAGTGACTTCGTAGGTAGTAACAGTCGTTTCTGTGCATTTTGGGCTCAAAAGGATGAAATAAAGTCACCATGTTGATTTCAGACTGAACAGTGCAAACATGTTCAACAATGCCATTTTCTACTCAGAGCCACAAATGACTAAACTGTAACACAGGTTTCATTGCATACATCACAACACGTGCGGTTGTAACTACAAAGAGTCATTTTATAAGCAATTCTGACTAAATAAAAATATTTGAAGTCAAATTGTTGATTTCAAACTAAATGTAAACATGTTAAGCAATGATTTTTTCCCATGTATGTTTCTTTCATATGTGAATACAAGTGCCTTCATAGCTAGAAACAGTCGTTTCTGCGCGTTTTGGACTGAAAAGGATGAAATAAAGTCACAATGTTGATTTCAGACTGAAAAGTCCAAACATGTTCAACAATGCCAATTTCGACTTAGAGCCACAAATGACTAAACTGTAACACAGATTTCATAGCATACATCACAATACGTGCGGTTGTAACTACAAAGAGTCATTTTATAAGCAATTCTGACTAAATAAAACAGTATGAAGTCAAGATGTTGATTTCAGACTGAAAAGTGCAAACATGTTCAACAATGCCATTTTATACTCAGAGCCACAAATGATTACACTGTAACACAGGTTTCATAGAATACATCACAACACGTGCTGTTGTAACTACAAAGAGTCATTTTAGAAGCAATTCTGACTAAATAAAACAATATGAAGTCAAAATGTTGACTTCAAACTAAGTGTAAACATGTTAAGCAATGCTTCTTTCCCCTATATGTTTCTTTTATATGTGAAAACAAGTGACTGCATAGCTAGAAACAGTCGTTTCTGCGCGTTTTGGACTGAAAAGGATGAAATAAAGTCACAATGTTGATTTCAGACTGACAAGTGCAAACATGTTAAGCAATGCTTTTTTCCCCATGTATATTATCTTCCTAAGTGAAAACAAGTGACTTCGTAGGTAGTAACAGTCGTTTCTGTGCATTTTGGGCTCAAAAGGATGAAATAAAGTCACCATGTTGATTTCAGACTGAAAAGTGCAAACATGTTAAACAATGCCAATTTCTACTTAGAGCCACAAATGACTGAACTGTAACACAGATTTCATAGCATACATCACAACACGGGCGGTTGTAACTACAAAGAGTAATTTTATAAGCAATTCTGACTAAATAAAACAGTAAGAAGTCATATGTGAATACAAGTGACTTCTTAGGTAGTAACAGTCGTTTCTGTGCTTTTTGGACTGAAAAGGATGAAATAAAGTCACAATGTTGATTTCAGACTGACAAGAATAAACATGTTCAGCAATGGTTTTTTCCCATGTATGTTTCCTTCATATGTGAAAAATGTAAATAAAACAGTATGAAGTCAAAATGTTGATTTCAGACTGACAAGAGCAAACATGTTCAGCAATGCTTCTTTCCCCTATATGTTTCTTTCATATGTGAAAACAAGTGACTGCATAGCTAGAAACAGTCGTTTCTGCGCGTTTTGGACTGAAAAGGATGAAATAAAGTCACAATGTTGATTTCAGACTGACAAGTGCAAACATGTTAAGCAATGCTTTTTTCCCCATGTATATTATCTTCCTAAGTGAAAACAAGTGACTTCGTAGGTAGTAACAGTCGTTTCTGTGCATTTTGGGCTCAAAAGGATGAAATAAAGTCACCATGTTGATTTCAGACTGAAAAGTGCAAACATGTTAAACAATGCCATTTTCTACTCAGAGCCACAAATGACTAAACTGTAACACAGGTTTCATTGCATACATCACAACACGTGCGGTTGTAACTACAAAGAGTCATTTTATAAGCAATTCTGACTAAATAAAACAGTATGAAGTCAAAATGTTGATTTCAGACTGACAAGAGCAAACATGTTCAGCAATGCTTCTTCCCCTATATGTTTCTTTCATATGTGAAAACAAGTGACTGCATAGCTAGAAACAGTCGTTTCTGCGCGTTTTGGACTGAAAAGGATGAAAAAAGTCACAATGTTGATTTCAGACTGAAAAATGCAAACATGTTCAACAATGCCATTTTATACTCAGAGCCACAAATGATTACACTGTAACACAGGTTTCATAGAATACATCACAACACGTGCTGTTGTAACTACAAAGAGTCATTTTAGAAGCAATTCTGACTAAATAAAACAATATGAAGTCAAAATGTTGACTTCAAACTAAGTGTAAACATGTTAAGCAATGCTTCTTTCCCCTATATGTTTCTTTTATATGTGAAAACAAGTGACTGCATAGCTAGAAACAGTCGTTTCTGCGCGTTTTGGACTGAAAAGGATGAAATAAAGTCACAATGTTGATTTCAGACTGACAAGTGCAAACATGTTAAGCAATGCTTTTTTCCCCATGTATATTATCTTCCTAAGTGAAAACAAGTGACTTCGTAGGTAGTAACAGTCGTTTCTGTGCATTTTGGGCTCAAAAGGATGAAATAAAGTCACCATGTTGATTTCAGACTGAAAAGTGCAAACATGTTCAACAATGCCAATTTCTACTTAGAGCCACAAATGACTGAACTGTAACACAGATTTCATAGCATACATCACAACACGGGCGGTTGTAACTACAAAGAGTAATTTTATAAGCAATTCTGACTAAATAAAACAGTAAGAAGTCATATGTGAATACAAGTGCCTTCATAGCTAGAAACAGTCGTTTCTGCGCGTTTTGGACTGAAAAGGATGAAATAAAGTCACAATGTTGATTTCAGACTGACAAGAATAAACATGTTCAGCAATGGTTTTTTCCCATGTATGTTTCCTTCATATGTGAAAAATGTAAATAAAACAGTATGAAGTCAAAATGTTGATTTCAGACTGACAAGAGCAAACATGTTCAGCAATGCTTCTTTCCCCTATATGTTTCTTTCATATGTGAAAACAAGTGACTGCATAGCTAGAAACAGTCGTTTCTGCGCGTTTTGGACTGAAAAGGATGAAATAAAGTCACAATGTTGATTTCAGACTGACAAGTGCAAACATGTTAAGCAATGCTTTTTTCCCCATGTATATTATCTTCCTAAGTGAAAACAAGTGACTTCGTAGGTAGTAACAGTCGTTTCTGTGCATTTTGGGCTCAAAAGGATGAAATAAAGTCACCATGTTGATTTCAGACTGAACAGTGCAAACATGTTCAACAATGCCATTTTCTACTAAGAGCCACAAATGACTAAACTGTAACACAGGTTTCATTGCATACATCACAACACGTGCGGTTGTAACTACAAAGAGTCATTTTATAAGCAATTCTGACTAAATAAAAATATTTGAAGTCAAATTGTTGATTTCAAACTAAATATAAACATGTTAAGCAATGATTTTTTCCCATGTATGTTTCTTTCATATGTGAATACAAGTGCCTTCATAGCTAGAAACAGTCGTTTCTGCGCGTTTTGGACTGAAAAGGATGAAATAAAGTCACAATGTTGATTTCAGACTGAAAAGTGCAAACATGTTCAACAATGCCAATTTCGACTTAGAGCCACAAATGACTAAACTGTAACACAGATTTCATAGCATACATCACAATACGTGCGGTTGTAACTACAAAGAGTCATTTTATAAGCAATTCTGACTAAATAAAACAGTATGAAGTCAAGATGTTGATTTCAGACTGACAAGAGCAAACATGTTCAGCAATGCTTCTTTCCCCTATATGTTTTTTTCATATGTGAAAACAAGTGACTGCATAGCTAGAAACAGTCGTTTCTGCGCGTTTTGGACTGAAAAGGATGAAAAAAGTCACAATGTTGATTTCAGACTGAAAAATGCAAACATGTTCAACAATGCCATTTTATACTCAGAGCCACAAATGATTACACTGTAACACAGGTTTCATAGAATACATCACAACACGTGCTGTTGTAACTACAAAGAGTCATTTTAGAAGCAATTCTGACTAAATAAAACAATATGAAGTCAAAATGTTGACTTCAAACTAAGTGTAAACATGTTAAGCAATGCTTCTTTCCCCTATATGTTTTTTTTATATGTGAAAACAAGTGACTGCATAGCTAGAAACAGTCGTTTCTGCGCGTTTTGGACTGAAAAGGATGAAATAAAGTCACAATGTTGATTTCAGACTGACAAGTGCAAACATGTTAAGCAATGCTTTTTTCCCCATGTATATTATCTTCCTAAGTGAAAACAAGTGACTTCGTAGGTAGTAACAGTCGTTTCTGTGCATTTTGGGCTCAAAAGGATGAAATAAAGTCACCATGTTGATTTCAGACTGAAAAGTGCAAACATGTTCAACAATGCCAATTTCTACTTAGAGCCACAAATGACTGAACTGTAACACAGATTTCATAGCATACATCACAACACGGGCGGTTGTAACTACAAAGAGTAATTTTATAAGCAATTCTGACTAAATAAAACAGTAAGAAGTCATATGTGAATACAAGTGCCTTCATAGCTAGAAACAGTCGTTTCTGCGCGTTTTGGACTGAAAAGGATGAAATAAAGTCACAATGTTGATTTCAGACTGACAAGAATAAACATGTTCAGCAATGGTTTTTTCCCATGTATGTTTCCTTCATATGTGAAAAATGTAAATAAAACAGTATGAAGTCAAAATGTTGATTTCAGACTGACAAGAGCAAACATGTTCAGCAATGCTTCTTTCCCCTATATGTTTCTTTCATATGTGAAAACAAGTGACTGCATAGCTAGAAACAGTCGTTTCTGCGCGTTTTGGACTGAAAAGGATGAAATAAAGTCACAATGTTGATTTCAGACTGACAAGTGCAAACATGTTAAGCAATGCTTTTTTCCCCATGTATATTATCTTCCTAAGTGAAAACAAGTGAATTCGTAGGTAGTAACAGTCGTTTCTGTGCATTTTGGGCTCAAAAGGATGAAATAAAGTCACCATGTTGATTTCAGACTGAACAGTGCAAACATGTTCAACAATGCCATTTTCTACTCAGAGCCACAAATGACTAAACTGTAACACAGGTTTCATTGCATACATCACAACACGTGCGGTTGTAACTACAAAGAGTCATTTTATAAGCAATTCTGACTAAATAAAAATATTTGAAGTCAAATTGTTGATTTCAAACTAAATGTAAACATGTTAAGCAATGATTTTTTCCCATGTATGTTTCTTTCATATGTGAATACAAGTGCCTTCATAGCTAGAAACAGTCGTTTCTGCGCGTTTTGGACTGAAAAGGATGAAATAAAGTCACAATGTTGATTTCAGACTGAAAAGTGCAAACATGTTCAACAATGCCAATTTCGACTTAGAGCCACAAATGACTAAACTGTAACACAGATTTCATAGCATACATCACAATACGTGCGGTTGTAACTACAAAGAGTCATTTTATAAGAAATTCTGACTAAATAAAACAGTAAGAAGTCATATGTGAATACAAGTGCCTTCATAGCTAGAAACAGTCGTTTCTGCGCGTTTTGGACTGAAAAGGATGAAATCAAGTCACAATGTTGATTCCAGACTGACAAGACTAAACATGTTCAGCAATGGTTTTTTCCCATGTATGTTTCCTTCATATGTGAAAAATGTAAATAAAACAGTATGAGGTCAAAATGTTGATTTCAGACTGACAAGAGCAAACATGTTCAACAATGCTTCTTTCCTCTATATGTTTCTTTCATATGTGAAAACAAGTGACTGCATAGCTAGAAACAGTCGTTTCTGCGCGTTTTGGACTGAAAAGTATGAAATAAAGTCACAATGTTGATTTCAGACTGACAAGAGCAAACATGTTCAGCAATGCTTTTTTCCCCATGTATATTATCTTCCTAAGTGAAAACAAGTGACTTCGTAGGTAGTATCAGTCATTTCTGTGCATTTTGGGCTCGAAAGGATGAAATAAAGTCACCATGTTGATTTCAGACTGAAAAGTGCAAACATGTTCAACAATGCCAATTTCGACTTAGAGCCACAAATGACTAAACTGTAACACAGATTTCATAGCATACATCACAATACGTGCGGTTGTAACTACAAAGAGTCATTTTATAAGCAATTCTGACTAAATAAAACAGTATGAAGTCAAGATGTTGATTTCAGACTGACAAGAGCAAACATGTTCAGCAATGCTTCTTTCCCCTATATGTTTCTTTCATATGTGAAAACAAGTGACTGCATAGCTAGAAACAGTCGTTTCTGCGCGTTTTGGACTGAAAAGGATGAAAAAAGTCACAATGTTGATTTCAGACTGAAAAATGCAAACATGTTCAACAATGCCATTTTATACTCAGAGCCACAAATGATTACACTGTAACACAGGTTTCATAGAATACATCACAACACGTGCTGTTGTAACTACAAAGAGTCATTTTAGAAGCAATTCTGACTAAATAAAACAATATGAAGTCAAAATGTTGACTTCAAACTAAGTGTAAACATGTTAAGCAATGCTTCTTTCCCCTATATGTTTCTTTTATATGTGAAAACAAGTGACTGCATAGCTAGAAACAGTCGTTTCTGCGCGTTTTGGACTGAAAAGGATGAAATAAAGTCACAATGTTGATTTCAGACTGACAAGTGCAAACATGTTAAGCAATGCTTTTTTCCCCATGTATATTATCTTCCTAAGTGAAAACAAGTGACTTCGTAGGTAGTAACAGTCGTTTCTGTGCATTTTGGGCTCAAAAGGATGAAATAAAGTCACCATGTTGATTTCAGACTGAAAAGTGCAAACATGTTCAACAATGCCAATTTCTACTTAGAGCCACAAATGACTGAACTGTAACACAGATTTCATAGCATACATCACAACACGGGCGGTTGTAACTACAAAGAGTAATTTTATAAGCAATTCTGACTAAATAAAACAGTAAGAAGTCATATGTGAATACAAGTGCCTTCATAGCTAGAAACAGTCGTTTCTGCGCGTTTTGGACTGAAAAGGATGAAATAAAGTCACAATGTTGATTTCAGACTGACAAGAATAAACATGTTCAGCAATGGTTTTTTCCCATGTATGTTTCCTTCATATGTGAAAAATGTAAATAAAACAGTATGAAGTCAAAATGTTGATTTCAGACTGACAAGAGCAAACATGTTCAGCAATGCTTCTTTCCCCTATATGTTTCTTTCATATGTGAAAACAAGTGACTGCATAGCTAGAAACAGTCGTTTCTGCGCGTTTTGGACTGAAAAGGATGAAATAAAGTCACAATGTTGATTTCAGACTGAAAAGTGCAAACATGTTAAGCAATGCTTTTTTCCCCATGTATATTATCTTCCTAAGTGAAAACAAGTGACTTCGTAGGTAGTAACAGTCGTTTCTGTGCATTTTGGGCTCAAAAGGATGAAATAAAGTCACCATGTTGATTTCAGACTGAACAGTGCAAACATGTTCAACAATGCCATTTTCTACTCAGAGCCACAAATGACTAAACTGTAACACAGGTTTCATTGCATACATCACAACACGTGCGGTTGTAACTACAAAGAGTCATTTTATAAGCAATTCTGACTAAATAAAAATATTTGAAGTCAAATTGTTGATTTCAAACTAAATGTAAACATGTTAAGCAATGATTTTTTCCCATGTATGTTTCTTTCATATGTGAATACAAGTGCCTTCATAGCTAGAAACAGTCGTTTCTGCGCGTTTTGGACTGAAAAGGATGAAATAAAGTCACAATGTTGATTTCAGACTGAAAAGTGCAAACATGTTCAACAATGCCAATTTCGACTTAGAGCCACAAATGACTAAACTGTAACACAGATTTCATAGCATACATCACAATACGTGCGGTTGTAACTACAAAGAGTCATTTTATAAGCAATTCTGACTAAATAAAACAGTATGAAGTCAAAATGTTGATTTCAGACTGACAAGAGCAAACATGTTCAGCAATGCTTTTTTCCCCTTTATGTTTCTTTCATATGTGAAAACAAGTGACTGCATAGCTAGAAACAGTCGTTTCTGCGCGTTTTGGACTGAAAAGGATGAAAAAAGTCACAATGTTGATTTCAGACTGAAAAATGCAAACATGTTCAACAATGCCATTTTATACTCAGAGCCACAAATGATTACACTGTAACACAGGTTTCATAGAATACATCACAACACGTGCTGTTGTAACTACAAAGAGTCATTTTAGAAGCAATTCTGACTAAATAAAACAATATGAAGTCAAAATGTTGACTTCAAACTAAGTGTAAACATGTTAAGCAATGCTTCTTTCCCCTATATGTTTCTTTTATATGTGAAAACAAGTGACTGCATAGCTAGAAACAGTCGTTTCTGCGCGTTTTGGACTGAAAAGGATGAAATAAAGTCACAATGTTGATTTCAGACTGACAAGTGCAAACATGTTAAGCAATGCTTTTTTCCCCATGTATATTATCTTCCTAAGTGAAAACAAGTGACTTCGTAGGTAGTAACAGTCGTTTCTGTGCATTTTGGGCTCAAAAGGATGAAATAAAGTCACCATGTTGATTTCAGACTGAAAAGTGCAAACATGTTCAACAATGCCAATTTCTACTTAGAGCCACAAATGACTGAACTGTAACACAGATTTCATAGCATACATCACAACACGGGCGGTTGTAACTACAAAGAGTAATTTTATAAGCAATTCTGACTAAATAAAACAGTAAGAAGTCATATGTGAATACAAGTGCCTTCATAGCTAGAAACAGTCGTTTCTGCGCGTTTTGGACTGAAAAGGATGAAATAAAGTCACAATGTTGATTTCAGACTGACAAGAATAAACATGTTCAGCAATGGTTTTTTCCCATGTATGTTTCCTTCATATGTGAAAAATGTAAATAAAACAGTATGAAGTCAAAATGTTGATTTCAGACTGACAAGAGCAAACATGTTCAGCAATGCTTCTTTCCCCTATATGTTTCTTTCATATGTGAAAACAAGTGACTGCATAGCTAGAAACAGTCGTTTCTGCGCGTTTTGGACTGAAAAGGATGAAATAAAGTCACAATGTTGATTTCAGACTGACAAGTGCAAACATGTTAAGCAATGCTTTTTTCCCCATGTATATTATCTTCCTAAGTGAAAACAAGTGACTTCGTAGGTAGTAACAGTCGTTTCTGTGCATTTTGGGCTCAAAAGGATGAAATAAAGTCACCATGTTGATTTCAGACTGAAAAGTGCAAACATGTTAAACAATGCCATTTTCTACTCAGAGCCACAAATGACTAAACTGTAACACAGGTTTCATTGCATACATCACAACACGTGCGGTTGTAACTACAAAGAGTCATTTTATAAGCAATTCTGACTAAATAAAACAGTATGAAGTCAAAATGTTGATTTCAGACTGACAAGAGCAAACATGTTCAGCAATGCTTCTTCCCCTATATGTTTCTTTCATATGTGAAAACAAGTGACTGCATAGCTAGAAACAGTCGTTTCTGCGCGTTTTGGACTGAAAAGGATGAAAAAAGTCACAATGTTGATTTCAGACTGAAAAATGCAAACATGTTCAACAATGCCATTTTATACTCAGAGCCACAAATGATTACACTGTAACACAGGTTTCATAGAATACATCACAACACGTGCTGTTGTAACTACAAAGAGTCATTTTAGAAGCAATTCTGACTAAATAAAACAATATGAAGTCAAAATGTTGACTTCAAACTAAGTGTAAACATGTTAAGCAATGCTTCTTTCCCCTATATGTTTCTTTTATATGTGAAAACAAGTGACTGCATAGCTAGAAACAGTCGTTTCTGCGCGTTTTGGACTGAAAAGGATGAAATAAAGTCACAATGTTGATTTCAGACTGACAAGTGCAAACATGTTAAGCAATGCTTTTTTCCCCATGTATATTATCTTCCTAAGTGAAAACAAGTGACTTCGTAGGTAGTAACAGTCGTTTCTGTGCATTTTGGGCTCAAAAGGATGAAATAAAGTCACCATGTTGATTTCAGACTGAAAAGTGCAAACATGTTCAACAATGCCAATTTCTACTTAGAGCCACAAATGACTGAACTGTAACACAGATTTCATAGCATACATCACAACACGGGCGGTTGTAACTACAAAGAGTAATTTTATAAGCAATTCTGACTAAATAAAACAGTAAGAAGTCATATGTGAATACAAGTGCCTTCATAGCTAGAAACAGTCGTTTCTGCGCGTTTTGGACTGAAAAGGATGAAATAAAGTCACAATGTTGATTTCAGACTGACAAGAATAAACATGTTCAGCAATGGTTTTTTCCCATGTATGTTTCCTTCATATGTGAAAAATGTAAATAAAACAGTATGAAGTCAAAATGTTGATTTCAGACTGACAAGAGCAAACATGTTCAGCAATGCTTCTTTCCCCTATATGTTTCTTTCATATGTGAAAACAAGTGACTGCATAGCTAGAAACAGTCGTTTCTGCGCGTTTTGGACTGAAAAGGATGAAATAAAGTCACAATGTTGATTTCAGACTGACAAGTGCAAACATGTTAAGCAATGCTTTTTTCCCCATGTATATTATCTTCCTAAGTGAAAACAAGTGACTTCGTAGGTAGTAACAGTCGTTTCTGTGCATTTTGGGCTCAAAAGGATGAAATAAAGTCACCATGTTGATTTCAGACTGAAAAGTGCAAACATGTTAAACAATGCCATTTTCTACTCAGAGCCACAAATGACTAAACTGTAACACAGGTTTCATTGCATACATCACAACACGTGCGGTTGTAACTACAAAGAGTCATTTTATAAGCAATTCTGACTAAATAAAACAGTATGAAGTCAAAATGTTGATTTCAGACTGACAAGAGCAAACATGTTCAGCAATGCTTCTTCCCCTATATGTTTCTTTCATATGTGAAAACAAGTGACTGCATAGCTAGAAACAGTCGTTTCTGCGCGTTTTGGACTGAAAAGGATGAAAAAAGTCACAATGTTGATTTCAGACTGAAAAATGCAAACATGTTCAACAATGCCATTTTATACTCAGAGCCACAAATGATTACACTGTAACACAGGTTTCATAGAATACATCACAACACGTGCTGTTGTAACTACAAAGAGTCATTTTAGAAGCAATTCTGACTAAATAAAACAATATGAAGTCAAAATGTTGACTTCAAACTAAGTGTAAACATGTTAAGCAATGCTTCTTTCCCCTATATGTTTCTTTTATATGTGAAAACAAGTGACTGCATAGCTAGAAACAGTCGTTTCTGCGCGTTTTGGACTGAAAAGGATGAAATAAAGTCACAATGTTGATTTCAGACTGACAAGTGCAAACATGTTAAGCAATGCTTTTTTCCCCATGTATATTATCTTCCTAAGTGAAAACAAGTGACTTCGTAGGTAGTAACAGTCGTTTCTGTGCATTTTGGGCTCAAAAGGATGAAATAAAGTCACCATGTTGATTTCAGACTGAAAAGTGCAAACATGTTCAACAATGCCAATTTCTACTTAGAGCCACAAATGACTGAACTGTAACACAGATTTCATAGCATACATCACAACACGGGCGGTTGTAACTACAAAGAGTAATTTTATAAGCAATTCTGACTAAATAAAACAGTAAGAAGTCATATGTGAATACAAGTGCCTTCATAGCTAGAAACAGTCGTTTCTGCGCGTTTTGGACTGAAAAGGATGAAATAAAGTCACAATGTTGATTTCAGACTGACAAGAATAAACATGTTCAGCAATGGTTTTTTCCCATGTATGTTTCCTTCATATGTGAAAAATGTAAATAAAACAGTATGAAGTCAAAATGTTGATTTCAGACTGACAAGAGCAAACATGTTCAGCAATGCTTCTTTCCCCTATATGTTTCTTTCATATGTGAAAACAAGTGACTGCATAGCTAGAAACAGTCGTTTCTGCGCGTTTTGGACTGAAAAGGATGAAATAAAGTCACAATGTTGATTTCAGACTGACAAGTGCAAACATGTTAAGCAATGCTTTTTTCCCCATGTATATTATCTTCCTAAGTGAAAACAAGTGACTTCGTAGGTAGTAACAGTCGTTTCTGTGCATTTTGGGCTCAAAAGGATGAAATAAAGTCACCATGTTGATTTCAGACTGAAAAGTGCAAACATGTTCAACAATGCCATTTTCTACTCAGAGCCACAAATGACTAAACTGTAACACAGGTTTCATTGCATACATCACAACACGTGCGGTTGTAACTACAAAGAGTCATTTTATAAGCAATTCTGACTAAATAAAACAGTATGAAGTCAAAATGTTGATTTCAGACTGACAAGAGCAAACATGTTCAGCAATGCTTCTTCCCCTATATGTTTCTTTCATATGTGAAAACAAGTGACTGCATAGCTAGAAACAGTCGTTTCTCCGCGTTTTGGACTGAAAATGATGAAAACGGTCACAATGTTGATTTCAGACTGAAAGAGCAAGCATGTTCAGCAATGCTTTTTTCCCATGTATGTTTCTTTCATGTGTGAATACAAGTGCCTTCATAGCTAGAAACAGTCGTTTCTGCGCGTTTTGGACTGAAAAGGATGAAATAAAGTCACAATGTTGATTTCAGACTGAACAGTGCAAACATGTTCAACAATGCAATTTTCTACTCAGAGCCACAAATGACTAAACTGTAACACAGGTTTCATTGCATACATCACAACACGTGCGGTTGTAACTACAAAGAGTCATTTTATAAGCAATTCTGACTAAATAAAAATATTTGAAGTCAAATTGTTGATTTCAAACTAAGTGTAAACATGTTAAGCAATGCTTTTTTCCCATGTATGTTTCTTTCATATGTGAAAACAAGTGCCTTCATAGCTAGAAACAGTCGTTTCTGCGCGTTTTGGACTGAAAAGAATGAAATAAAGTCACAATGTTGATTTCAGACTGACAAGTGCAAACATGTTAAGCAATGCTTTTTACCCCATGTATATTATCTTCCTAAGTGAAAACAAGTGACTTCGTCGGTAGTAACAGTCGTTTCTGTGCATTTTTTGCTCAAATGATGAAATAAAGTCACCATGTTGATTTCAGACTGAAAAGTGCAAACATGTTCAACAATGCCAATTTCTACTTAGAGCCACAAATGACTGAACTGTAACACAGATTTCATAGCATACATCACAACACGGACGGTTGTAACTACAAAGAGTCATTTTATAAGAAATTCTGACTAAATAAAACAGTAAGAAGTCATATGTGAATACAAGTGCCTTCATAGCTAGAAACAGTCGTTTCTGCGCGTTTTGGACTGAAAAGGATGAAATAAAGTCACAATGTTGATTTCAGACTGACAAGACTAAACATGTTCAGCAATGGTTTTTTCCCATGTATGTTTCCTTCATATGTGAAAAATGTAAATAAAACAGTATGAGGTCAAAATGTTGATTTCAGACTGACAAGAGCAAACATGTTCAACAATGCTTCTTTCCTCTATATGTTTCTTTCATATGTGAAAACAAGTGACTGCATAGCTAGAAACAGTCGTTTCTGCGCGTTTTGGACTGAAAAGGATGAAATAAAGTCACAATGTTGATTTCAGACTGACAAGAGCAAACATGTTCAGCAATGCTTTTTTCCCCATGTATATTATCTTCCTAAGTGAAAACAAGTGACTTCGTAGGTAGTAACAGTCATTTCTGTGCATTTTGGGCTCGAAAGGATGAAATAAAGTCACAATGTTGATTTCAGACTGAAAAGTGCAAACATGTTCAACAATGCCAATTTCGACTTAGAGCCACAAATGACTAAACTGTAACACAGATTTCATAGCATACATCACAATACGTGCGGTTGTAACTACAAAGAGTCATTTTATAAGCAATTCTGACTAAATAAAACAGTATGAAGTCAATATGTTGATTTCAGAGTGACAAGAGCAAACATGTTCAGCAATGCTTCTTTCCCCTATATGTTTCTTTCATATGTGAAAACAAGTGACTGCATAGCTAGAAACAGTCGTTTCTACGCGTTTTGGACTGAAAAGGATGAAAAAAGTCACAATGTTGATTTCAGACTGAAAAATGCAAACATGTTCAACAATGCCATTTTATACTCAGAGCCACAAATGATTACACTGTAACACAGGTTTCATAGAATACATCACAACACGTGCTGTTGTAACTACAGAGTCATTTTAGAAGCAATTCTGACTAAATAAAACAATATGAAGTCAAAATGTTGACTTCAAACTAAGTGTAAACATGTTAAGCAATGCTTCTTTCCCCTATATGTTTCTTTCATATGTGAAAACAAGTGACTGCATAGCTAGAAACAGTCGTTTCTGCGCGTTTTGGACTGAAAAGGATGAAATAAAGTCACAATGTTGATTTCAGACTGACAAGTGCAAACATGTTAAGCAATGCTTTATTCCCCATGTATATTATCTTCCTAAGTGAAAACAAGTGACTTCGTAGGTAGGAACAGTCGTTTCTGTGCATTTTGGGCTCAAAAGGATGAAATAAAGTCACCATGTTGATTTCAGACTGAAAAGTGCAAACATGTTCAACAATGCCAATTTCTACTTAGAGCCACAAATGACTGAACTGTAACACAGATTTCATAGCATACATCACAACACGTGCGGTTGTAACTACAAAGAGTCATTTTATAAGCAATTCTGACTAAATAAATATATTTGAAGTCAAATTGTTGATTTCAAACTAAGTGTAAACATGTTAAGCAATGCTTATTTCCCATGTATGTTTCTTTCATATGTGAATACAAGTGCCTTCATAGCTAGAAACAGTCGTTTCTGCGCGTTTTGGACTGAAAAGAATGAAATAAAGTCACAATGTTGATTTCAGACTGACAAGTGCAAACATGTTAAGCAATGCTTTTTCCCCCATGTATATTATCTTCCTAAGTGAAAACAAGTGACTTCGTCGGTAGTAACAGTCGTTTCTGTGCATTTTGGGCTCAAAGGATGAAATAAAGTCACCATGTTGATTTCAGACTGAAAAGTGCAAACATGTTCAACAATGCCAATTTCAACTTAGAGCAACAAATGACTGAACTGTAAAACAGATTTCATAGCATACATCACAACACGGACGGTTGTAACTACAAAGAGTCATTTTATAAGAAATTCTGACTAAATAAAACAGTAAGAAGTCATATGTGAATACAAGTGCCTTCATAGCTAGAAACAGTCGTTTCTGCGCGTTTTGGACTGAAAAGGATGAAATCAAGTCACAATGTTGATTTCAGACTGACAAGACAAAACATGTTCAGCAATGCTTTTTTCCCATGTATGTTTCCTTCATATGTGAAAAATGTAAATAAAACAGTATGAGGTCAAAATGTTGATTTCAGACTGACAAGAGCAAACATGTTCAACAATGCTTCTTTCCTCTATATGTTTCTTTCATATGTGAAAACAAGTGACTTCATAGCTAGAAACAGTCGTTTCTGCGCGTTTTGGACTGAAAAGTATGAAATAAAGTCACAATGTTGATTTCAGACTGACAAGAGCAAACATGTTCAGCAATGCTTTTTTCCCCATGTATATTATCTTCCTAAGTGAAAACAAGTGACTTCGTAGGTAGTATCAGTCATTTCTGTGCATTTTGGGCTCGAAAGGATGAAATAAAGTCACCATGTTGATTTCAGACTGAAAAGTGCAAACATGTTCAACAATGCAAATTTCGACTTAGAGAAACAAATGACTAAACTGTAACACAGATTTCATAGCATACATCACAATACGTGCGGTTGTAACTACAAAGAGTCATTTTATAAGCAATTCTGACTAAATAAAACAGTATGAAGTCAAGATGTTGATTTCAGAGTGACAAGAGCAAACATGTTCAGCAATGCTTCTTTCCCCTATATGTTTCTTTCATATGTGAAAACAAGTGACTTGCATAGCTAGAAACAGTCGTTTCTGCGCGTTTTGGACTGAAAAGGATGAAAAAAGTCACAATGTTGATTTCAGACTGAAAAATGCAAACATGTTCAACAATGCCATTTTATACTCAGAGCCACAAATGATTACACTGTAACACAGGTTTCATAGAATACATCACAACACGTGCTGTTGTAACTACAGAGTCATTTTAGAAGCAATTCTGACTAAATAAAACAATATGAAGTCAAAATGTTGACTTCAAACTAAGTGTAAACATGTTAAGCAATGCTTCTTTCCCCTATATGTTTCTTTCATATGTGAAAACAAGTGACTGCATAGCTAGAAACAGTCGTTTCTGCGCGATTTGGACTGAAAAGGATGAAATAAAGTCACAATGTTGATTTCAGACTGAAAAGTGCAAACATGTTAAGCAATGCTTTTTTCCCCATGTATATTATCTTCCTAAGTGAAAACAAGTGACTTCTTAGGTAGTAACAGTCGTTTCTGTGCATTTTGGTCTCAAAAGGATGAAATAAAGTCACCATGTTGATTTCAGACTGAAAAGTGCAAACATGTTCAACAATGCCAATTTCTACTTAGAGCCACAAATGACTGAACTGTAACACAGATTTCATAGCATACATCACAACACGGGCGGTTGTAACTACAAAGAGTAATTTTATAAGCAATTCTGACTAAATAAAACAGTAAGAAGTCATATGTGAATACAAGTGCCTTCATAGCTAGAAACAGTCGTTTCTGCGCGTTTTGGACTGAAAAGGATGAAATAAAGTCACAATGTTGATTTCAGACTGACAAGAATAAACATGTTCAGCAATGGTTTTTTCCCATGTATGTTTCCTTCATATGTGAAAAATGTAAATAAAACAGTATGAAGTCAAAATGTTGATTTCAGACTGACAAGAGCAAACATGTTCAGCAATGCTTCTTTCCCCTATATGTTTCTTTCATATGTGAAAACAAGTGACTGCATAGCTAGAAACAGTCGTTTCTGCGCGTTTTGGACTGAAAAGGATGAAATAAAGTCACAATGTTGATTTCAGACTGACAAGTGCAAACATGTTAAGCAATGCTTTTTTCCCCATGTATATTATCTTCCTAAGTGAAAACAAGTGACTTCGTAGGTAGTAACAGTCGTTTCTGTGCATTTTGGGCTCAAAAGGATGAAATAAAGTCACCATGTTGATTTCAGACTGAAAAGTGCAAACATGTTCAACAATGCCATTTTCTACTCAGAGCCACAAATGACTAAACTGTAACACAGGTTTCATTGCATACATCACAACACGTGCGGTTGTCACTACAAAGAGTCATTTTATAAGCAATTCTGACTAAATAAAACAGTATGAAGTCAAAATGTTGATTTCAGACTGACAAGAGCAAACATGTTCAGCAATGCTTCTTCCCCTATATGTTTCTTTCATATGTGAAAACAAGTGACTGCATAGCTAGAAACAGTCGTTTCTCCGCGTTTTGGACTGAAAATGATGAAAACGGTCACAATGTTGATTTCAGACTGAAAGAGCAAGCATGTTCAGCAATGCTTTTTTCCCATGTATGTTTCTTTCATGTGTGAATACAAGTGCCTTCATAGCTAGAAACAGTCGTTTCTGCGCGTTTTGGACTGAAAAGGATGAAATAAAGTCACAATGTTGATTTCAGACTGAAAAGTGCAAACATGTTAAACAATGCCATTTTCTACTCAGAGCCACAAATGACTAAACTGTAACACAGGTTTCATTGCATACATCACAACACGTGCGGTTGTAACTACAAAGAGTCATTTTATAAGCAATTCTGACTAAATAAAAATATTTGAAGTCAAATTGTTGATTTCAAACTAAGTGTAAACATGTTAAGCAATGCTTTTTTCCCATGTATGTTTCTTTCATATGTGAATACAAGTGCCTTCATAGCTAGAAACAGTCGTTTCTGCGCGTTTTGGACTGAAAAGAATGAAATAAAGTCACAATGTTGATTTCAGACTGACAAGTGCAAACATGTTAAGCAATGCTTTTTCCCCCATGTATATTATCTTCCTAAGTGAAAACAAGTGACTTCGTCGGTAGTAACAGTCGTTTCTGTGCATTTTTTGCTCAAATGATGAAATAAAGTCACCATGTTGATTTCAGACTGAAAAGTGCAAACATGTTCAACAATGCCAATTTCTACTTAGAGCCACAAATGACTGAACTGTAACACAGATTTCATAGCATACATCACAACACGGACGGTTGTAACTACAAAGAGTCATTTTATAAGAAATTCTGACTAAATAAAACAGTAAGAAGTCATATGTGAATACAAGTGCCTTCATAGCTAGAAACAGTCGTTTCTGCGCGTTTTGGACTGAAAAGGATGAAATCAAGTCACAATGTTGATTTCAGACTGACAAGACAAAACATGTTCAGCAATGGTTTTTTCCCATGTATGTTTCCTTCATATGTGAAAAATGTAAATAAAACAGTATGAGGTCAAAATGTTGATTTCAGACTGACAAGAGCAAACATGTTCAACAATGCTTCTTTCCTCTATATGTTTCTTTCATATGTGAAAACAAGTGACTGCATAGCTAGAAACAGTCGTTTCTGCGCGTTTTGGACTGAAAAGGATGAAATAAAGTCACAATGTTGATTTCAGACTGACAAGAGCAAACATGTTCAGCAATGCTTTTTTCCCCATGTATATTATCTTCCTAAGTGAAAACAAGTGACTTCGTAGGTAGTAACAGTCATTTCTGTGCATTTTGGGCTCGAAAGGATGAAATAAAGTCACAATGTTGATTTCAGACTGAAAAGTGCAAACATGTTCAACAATGCCAATTTCGACTTAGAGCCACAAATGACTAAACTGTAACACAGATTTCATAGCATACATCACAATACGTGCGGTTGTAACTACAAAGAGTCATTTTATAAGCAATTCTGACTAAATAAAACAGTATGAAGTCAAGATGTTGATTTCAGAGTGACAAGAGCAAACATGTTCAGCAATGCTTATTTCCCCTATATGTTTCTTTCATATGTGAAAACAAGTGACTGCATAGCTAGAAACAGTCGTTTCTACGCGTTTTGGACTGAAAAGGATGAAAAAAGTCACAATGTTGATTTCAGACTGAAAAATGCAAACATGTTCAACAATGCCATTTTATACTCAGAGCCACAAATGATTACACTGTAACACAGGTTTCATAGAATACATCACAACACGTGCTGTTGTAACTACAGAGTCATTTTAGAAGCAATTCTGACTAAATAAAACAATATGAAGTCAACATTTTGACTTCAAACTAAGTGTAAACATGTTAAGCAATGCTTCTTTCCCCTATATGTTTCTTTCATATGTGAAAACAAGTGACTGCATAGCTAGAAACAGTCGTTTCTGCGCGTTTTGGACTGAAAAGGATGAAATAAAGTCACAATGTTGATTTCAGACTGACAAGTGCAAACATGTTAAGCAATGCTTTATTCCCCATGTATATTATCTTCCTAAGTGAAAACAAGTGACTTCGTAGGTAGGAACAGTCGTTTCTGTGCATTTTGGGCTCAAAAGGATGAAATAAAGTCACCATGTTGATTTCAGACTGAAAAGTGCAAACATGTTCAACAATGCCAATTTCTACTTAGAGCCACAAATGACTGAACTGTAACACAGATTTCATAGCATACATCACAACACGTGCGGTTGTAACTACAAAGAGTCATTTTATAAGCAATTCTGACTAAATAAATATATTTGAAGTCAAATTGTTGATTTCAAACTAAGTGTAAACATGTTAAGCAATGCTTATTTCCCATGTATGTTTCTTTCATATGTGAATACAAGTGCCTTCATAGCTAGAAACAGTCGTTTCTGCGCGTTTTGGACTGAAAAGAATGAAATAAAGTCACAATGTTGATTTCAGACTGACAAGTGCAAACATGTTAAGCAATGCTTTTTCCCCCATGTATATTATCTTCCTAAGTGAAAACAAGTGACTTCGTCGGTAGTAACAGTCGTTTCTGTGCATTTTGGGCTCAAAGGATGAAATAAAGTCACCATGTTGATTTCAGACTGAAAAGTGCAAACATGTTCAACAATGCCAATTTCTACTTAGAGCCACAAATGACTGAACTGTAACACAGATTTCATAGCATACATCACAACACGGACGGTTGTAACTACAAAGAGTCATTTTATAAGAAATTCTGACTAAATAAAACAGTAAGAAGTCATATGTGAATACAAGTGCCTTCATAGCTAGAAACAGTCGTTTCTGCGCGTTTTGGACTGAAAAGGATGAAATCAAGTCACAATGTTGATTTCAGACTGACAAGACTAAACATGTTCAGCAATGGTTTTTTCCCATGTATGTTTCCTTCATATGTGAAAAATGTAAATAAAACAGTATGAGGTCAAAATGTTGATTTCAGACTGACAAGAGCAAACATGTTCAACAATGCTTCTTTCCTCTATATGTTTCTTTCATATGTGAAAACAAGTGACTGCATAGCTAGAAACAGTCGTTTCTGCGCGTTTTGGACTGAAAAGTATGAAATAAAGTCACAATGTTGATTTCAGACTGACAAGAGCAAACATGTTCAGCAATGCTTTTTTCCCCATGTATATTATCTTCCTAAGTGAAAACAAGTGACTTCGTAGGTAGTATCAGTCATTTCTGTGCATTTTGGGCTCGAAAGGATGAAATAAAGTCACCATGTTGATTTCAGACTGAAAAGTGCAAACATGTTCAACAATGCCAATTTCGACTTAGAGCCACAAATGACTAAACTGTAACACAGATTTCATAGCATACATCACAATACGTGCGGTTGTAACTACAAAGAGTCATTTTATAAGCAATTCTGACTAAATAAAACAGTATGAAGTCAAGATGTTGATTTCAGAGTGACAAGAGCAAACATGTTCAGCAATGCTTCTTTCCCCTATATGTTTCTTTCATATGTGAAAACAAGTGACTTGCATAGCTAGAAACAGTCGTTTCTGCGCGTTTTGGACTGAAAAGGATGAAAAAAGTCACAATGTTGATTTCAGACTGAAAAATGCAAACATGTTCAACAATGCCATTTTATACTCAGAGCCACAAATGATTACACTGTAACACAGGTTTCATAGAATACATCACAACACGTGCTGTTGTAACTACAGAGTCATTTTAGAAGCAATTCTGACTAAATAAAACAATATGAAGTCAAAATGTTGACTTCAAACTAAGTGTAAACATGTTAAGCAATGCTTCTTTCCCCTATATGTTTCTTTCATATGTGAAAACAAGTGACTGCATAGCTAGAAACAGTCGTTTCTGCGCGTTTTGGACTGAAAAGGATGAAATAAAGTCACAATGTTGATTTCAGACTGACAAGTGCAAACATGTTAAGCAATGCTTTTTTCCCCATGTATATTATCTTCCTAAGTGAAAACAAGTGACTTCGTAGGTAGTAACAGTCGTTTCTGTGCATTTTGGGCTCAAAAGGATGAAATAAAGTCACCATGTTGATTTCAGACTGAAAAGTGCAAACATGTTCAACAATGCCAATTTCTACTTAGAGCCACAAATGACTGAACTGTAACACAGATTTCATAGCATACATCACAACACGGGCGGTTGTAACTACAAAGAGTCATTTTATAAGCAATTCTGACTAAATAAAACAGTCAGAAGTCATATGTGAATACAAGTGCCTTCATAGCTAGAAACAGTCGTTTCTGCGCGTTTTGGACTGAAAAGGATGAAATAAAGTCACAATGTTGATTTCAGACTGACAAGAATAAACATGTTCAGCAATGGTTTTTTCCCATGTATGTTTCCTTCATATGTGAAAAATGTAAATAAAACAGTATGAAGTCAAAATGTTGATTTCAGACTGACAAGAGCAAACATGTTCAGCAATGCTTCTTTCCCCTATATGTTTCTTTCATATGTGAAAACAAGTGACTGCATAGCTAGAAACAGTCGTTTCTGCGCGTTTTGGACTGAAAAGGATGAAATAAAGTCACAATGTTGATTTCAGACTGACAAGTGCAATCATGTTAAGCAATGCTTTTTTCCCCATGTATATTATCTTCCTAAGTGAAAACAAGTGACTTCGTAGGTAGTAACAGTCGTTTCTGTGCATTTTGGTCTCAAAAGGATGAAATAAAGTCACCATGTTGATTTCAGACTGAAAAGTGCAAACATGTTAAACAATGCCATTTTCTTCTCAGAGCCACAAATGACTAAAGTGTAACACAGGTTTCATTGCATACATCACAACACGTGCGGTTGTAACTACAAAGAGTCATTTTATAAGCAATTCTGACTAAATAAAACAGTAAGAAGTCATATGTGAATACAAGTGCCTTCATAGCTAGAAACAGTCGTTTCTGCGCGTTTTGGACTGAAAAGGATGAAATAAAGTCACAATGTTGATTTCAGACTGACAAGTGCAAACATGTTAAGCAATGCTTTTTTCCCCATGTATATTATCTTCCTAAGTGAAAACAAGTGACTTCGTAGGTAGTAACAGTCGTTTCTGTGCATTTTGGGCTCAAAAGGATGAAATAAAGTCACCATGTTGATTTCAGACTGAAAAGTGCAAACATGTTCAACAATGCCAATTTCTACTTAGAGCCACAAATGACTGAACTGTAACACAGATTTCATAGCATACATCACAACACGGGCGGTTGTAACTACAAAGAGTCATTTTATAAGCAATTCTGACTAAATAAAACAGTCAGAAGTCATATGTGAATACAAGTGCCTTCATAGCTAGAAACAGTCGTTTCTGCGCGTTTTGGACTGAAAAGGATGAAATAAAGTCACAATGTTGATTTCAGACTGACAAGAATAAACATGTTCAGCAATGGTTTTTTCCCATGTATGTTTCCTTCATATGTGAAAAATGTAAATAAAACAGTATGAAGTCAAAATGTTGATTTCAGACTGACAAGAGCAAACATGTTCAGCAATGCTTATTTCCCCTATATGTTTCTTTCATATGTGAAAACAAGTGACTGCATAGCTAGAAACAGTCGTTTCTGCGCGTTTTGGACTGAAAAGGATGAAATAAAGTCACAATGTTGATTTCAGACTGACAAGTGCAATCATGTTAAGCAATGCTTTTTTCCCCATGTATATTATCTTCCTAAGTGAAAACAAGTGACTTCGTAGGTAGTAACAGTCGTTTCTGTGTATTTTGGGCTCAAAAGGATTAAATAAATTCACCATGTTGATTTCAGACTGAAAAGTGCAAACATGTTAAACAATGCCATTTTCTACTCAGAGCCACAAATGACTAAACTGTAACACAGATTTCATAGCATACATCACAATACGTGCGGTTGTAACTACAAAGAGTCATTTTATAAGCAATTCTGACTAAATAAAACAGTATGAAGTCAAGATGTTGATTTCAGAGTGACAAGAGCAAACATGTTCAGCAATGCTTCTTTCCCCTATATGTTTCTTTCATATGTGAAAACAAGTGACTGCATAGCTAGAAACAGTCGTTTCTGCGCGTTTTGGACTGAAAAGGATGAAAAAAGTCACAATGTTGATTTCAGACTGAAAAATGCAAACATGTTCAACAATGCCATTTTATACTCAGAGCCACAAATGATTACACTGTAACACAGGTTTCATAGAATACATCACAACACGTGCTGTTGTAACTACAGAGTCATTTTAGAAGCAATTCTGACTAAATAAAACAATATGAAGTCAAAATGTTGACTTCAAACTAAGTGTAAACATGTTAAGCAATGCTTCTTTCCCCTATATGTTTCTTTCATATGTGAAAACAAGTGACTGCATAGCTAGAAACAGTCGTTTCTGCGCGTTTTGGACTGAAAAGGATGAAATAAAGTCACAATGTTGATTTCAGACTGACAAGTGCAAACATGTTAAGCAATGCTTTTTTCCCCATGTATATTATCTTCCTAAGTGAAAACAAGTGACTTCGTAGGTAGTAACAGTCGTTTCTGTGCATTTTGGGCTCAAAAGGATGAAATAAAGTCACCATGTTGATTTCAGACTGAAAAGTGCAAACATGTTCAACAATGCCAATTTCTACTTAGAGCCACAAATGACTGAACTGTAACACAGATTTCATAGCATACATCACAACACGGGCGGTTGTAACTACAAAGAGTCATTTTATAAGCAATTCTGACTAAATAAAACAGTCAGAAGTCATATGTGAATACAAGTGCCTTCATAGCTAGAAACAGTCGTTTCTGCGCGTTTTGGACTGAAAAGGATGAAATAAAGTCACAATGTTGATTTCAGACTGACAAGAAAAAACATGTTCAGCAATGGTTTTTTCCCATGTATGTTTCCTTCATATGTGAAAAATGTAAATAAAACAGTATGAAGTCAAAATGTTGATTTCAGACTGACAAGAGCAAACATGTTCAGCAATGCTTCTTTCCCCTATATGTTTCTTTCATATGTGAAAACAAGTGACTGCATAGCTAGAAACAGTCGTTTCTGCGCGTTTTGGACTGAAAAGGATGAAATAAAGTCACAATGTTGATTTCAGACTGACAAGTGCAAACATGTTAAGCAATGCTTTTTTCCCCATGTATTTTTTCTTCCTAAGTGAAAACAAGTGACTTCGTAGGTAGTAACAGTCGTTTCTGTGCTTTTTGGTCTGAAAAGGATGAAATAAAGTCACAATGTTGATTTCAGACTGAAAAGTGCAAACATGTTAAACAATGCCATTTTCGTCTCAGAGCCACAAATGACTAAAGTGTAACACAGGTTTCATTGCATACATCACAACACGTGCGGTTGTAACTACAAAGAGTCATTTTATAAGCAATTCTGACTAAATAAAACAGTAAGAAGTCATTTGTGAATACAAGTGCCTTCATAGCTAGAAACAGTCGTTTCTGCGCGTTTTGGACTGAAAAGGATGAAATAAAGTCACAATGTTGATTTCAGACTGACAAGTGCAAACATGTTAAGCAATGCTTTTTTCCCCATGTATATTATCTTCCTAAGTGAAAACAAGTGACTTCGTAGGTAGTAACAGTCGTTTCTGTGCATTTTGGGCTCAAAAGGATGAAATGAAGTCACCATGTTGATTTCAGACTGAAAAGTGCAAACATGTTCAACAATGCCAATTTCTACTTAGAGCCACAAATGACTGAACTGTAACACAGATTTCATAGCATACATCACAACACGGGCGGTTGTAACTACAAAGAGTAATTTTATAAGCAATTCTGACTAAATAAAACAGTAAGAAGTCATATGTGAATACAAGTGCCTTCATAGCTAGAAACAGTCGTTTCTGCGCGTTTTGGACTGAAAAGGATGAAATAAAGTCACAATGTTGATTTCAGACTGACAAGAATAAACATGTTCAGCAATGGTTTTTTCCCATGTATGTTTCCTTCATATGTGAAAAATGTAAATAAAACAGTATGAAGTCAAAATGTTGATTTCAGACTGACAAGAGCAAACATGTTCAGCAATGCTTCTTTCCCCTATATGTTTCTTTCATATGTGAAAACAAGTGACTGCATAGCTAGAAACAGTCGTTTCTGCGCGTTTTGGACTGAAAAGGATGAAATAAAGTCACAATGTTGATTTCAGACTGACAAGTGCAAACATGTTAAGCAATGCTTTTTTCCCCATGTATATTATCTTCCTAAGTGAAAACAAGTGACTTCGTAGGTAGTAACAGTCGTTTCTGTGCATTTTGGGCTCAAAAGGATGAAATAAAGTCACCATGTTGATTTCAGACTGAAAAGTGCAAACATGTTAAACAATGCAATTTTCTACTCAGAGCCACAAATGACTAAACTGTAACACAGGTTTCATTGCATACATCACAACACGTGCGGTTGTAACTACAAAGAGTCATTTTATAAGCAATTCTGACTAAATAAAACAGTATGAAGTCAAAATGTTGATTTCAGACTGACAAGAGCAAACATGTTCAGCAATGCTTCTTCCCCTATATGTTTCTTTCATATGTGAAAACAAGTGACTGCATAGCTAGAAACAGTCGTTTCTGCGCGTTTTGGACTGAAAAGGATGAAAAAAGTCACAATGTTGATTTCAGACTGAAAAATGCAAACATGTTCAACAATGCCATTTTATACTCAGAGCCACAAATGATTACACTGTAACACAGGTTTCATAGAATACATCACAACACGTGCTGTTGTAACTACAAAGAGTCATTTTAGAAGCAATTCTGACTAAATAAAACAATATGAAGTCAAAATGTTGACTTCAAACTAAGTGTAAACATGTTAAGCAATGCTTCTTTCCCCTATATGTTTCTTTTATATGTGAAAACAAGTGACTGCATAGCTAGAAACAGTCGTTTCTGCGCGTTTTGGACTGAAAAGGATGAAATAAAGTCACAATGTTGATTTCAGACTGACAAGTGCAAACATGTTAAGCAATGCTTTTTTCCCCATGTATATTATCTTCCTAAGTGAAAACAAGTGACTTCGTAGGTAGTAACAGTCGTTTCTGTGCATTTTGGGCTCAAAAGGATGAAATAAAGTCACCATGTTGATTTCAGACTGAAAAGTGCAAACATGTTCAACAATGCCATTTTCTACTCAGAGCCACAAATGACTAAACTGTAACACAGGTTTCATTGCATACATCACAACACGTGCGGTTGTAACTACAAAGAGTCATTTTATAAGCAATTCTGACTAAATAAAAATATTTGAAGTCAAATTGTTGATTTCAAACTAAGTGTAAACATGTTAAGCAATGCTTTTTTCCCATGTATGTTTCTTTCATATGTGAATACAAGTGCCTTCATAGCTAGAAACAGTCGTTTCTGCGCGTTTTGGACTGAAAAGAATGAAATAAAGTCACAATGTTGATTTCAGACTGACAAGTGCAAACATGTTAAGCAATGCTTTTTCCCCCATGTATATTATCTTCCTAAGTGAAAACAAGTGACTTCGTCGGTAGTAACAGTCGTTTCTGTGCATTTTTTGCTCAAATGATGAAATAAAGTCACCATGTTGATTTCAGACTGAAAAGTGAAAACATGTTCAACAATGCCAATTTCTACTTAGAGCCACAAATGACTGAACTGTAACACAGATTTCATAGCATACATCACAACACGGACGGTTGTAACTACAAAGAGTCATTTTATAAGAAATTCTGACTAAATAAAACAGTAAGAAGTCATATGTGAATACAAGTGCCTTCATAGCTAGAAACAGTCGTTTCTGCGCGTTTTGGACTGAAAAGGATGAAATCAAGTCACAATGTTGATTTCAGACTGACAAGACTAAACATGTTCAGCAATGGTTTTTTCCCATGTATGTTTCCTTCATATGTGAAAAATGTAAATAAAACAGTATGAGGTCAAAATGTTGATTTCAGACTGACAAGAGCAAACATGTTCAACAATGCTTCTTTCCTCTATATGTTTCTTTCATATGTGAAAACAAGTGACTGCATAGCTAGAAACAGTCGTTTCTGCGCGTTTTGGACTGAAAAGGATGAAATAAAGTCACAATGTTGATTTCAGACTGACAAGAGCAAACATGTTCAGCAATGCTTTTTTCCCCATGTATATTATCTTCCTAAGTGAAAACAAGTGACTTCGTAGGTAGTAACAGTCATTTTTGTGCATTTTGGGCTCGAAAGGATGAAATAAAGTCACCATGTTGATTTCAGACTGAAAAGTGCAAACATGTTCAACAATGCCAATTTCGACTTAGAGCCACAAATGACTAAACTGTAACACAGATTTCATAGCATACATCACAATACGTGCGGTTGTAACTACAAAGAGTCATTTTATAAGCAATTCTGACTAAATAAAACAGTATGAAGTCAAGATGTTGATTTCAGAGTGACAAGAGCAAACATGTTCAGCAATGCTTCTTTCCCCTATATGTTTCTTTCATATGTGAAAACAAGTGACTGCATAGCTAGAAACAGTCGTTTCTACGCGTTTTGGACTGAAAAGGATGAAAAAAGTCACAATGTTGATTTCAGACTGAAAAATGCAAACATGTTCAACAATGCCATTTTATACTCAGAGCCACAAATGATTACACTGTAACACAGGTTTCATAGAATACATCACAACACGTGCTGTTGTAACTACAGAGTCATTTTAGAAGCAATTCTGACTAAATAAAACAATATGAAGTCAAAATGTTGACTTCAAACTAAGTGTAAACATGTTAAGCAATGCTTCTTTCCCCTATATGTTTCTTTCATATGTGAAAACAAGTGACTGCATAGCTAGAAACAGTCGTTTCTGCGCGTTTTGGACTGAAAAGGATGAAATAAAGTCACAATGTTGATTTCAGACTGACAAGTGCAAACATGTTAAGCAATGCTTTATTCCCCATGTATATTATCTTCCTAAGTGAAAACAAGTGACTTCGTAGGTAGGAACAGTCGTTTCTGTGCATTTTGGGCTCAAAAGGATGAAATAAAGTCACCATGTTGATTTCAGACTGAAAAGTGCAAACATGTTCAACAATGCCAATTTCTACTTAGAGCCACAAATGACTGAACTGTAACACAGATTTCATAGCATACATCACATCACGTGCGGTTGTAACTACAAAGAGTCATTTTATAAGCAATTCTGACTAAATAAATATATTTGAAGTCAAATTGTTGATTTCAAACTAAGTGTAAACATGTTAAGCAATGCTTATTTCCCATGTATGTTTCTTTCATATGTGAATACAAGTGCCTTCATAGCTAGAAACAGTCGTTTCTGCGCGTTTTGGACTGAAAAGTATGAAATAAAGTCACAATGTTGATTTCAGACTGACAAGTGCAAACATGTTAAGCAATGCTTTTTCCCCCATGTATATTATCTTCCTAAGTGAAAACAAGTGACTTCGTCGGTAGTAACAGTCGTTTCTGTGCATTTTGGGCTCAAAGGATGAAATAAAGTCACCATGTTGATTTCAGACTGAAAAGTGCAAACATGTTCAACAATGCCAATTTCTACTTAGAGCCACAAATGACTGAACTGTAACACAGATTTCATAGCATACATCACAACACGGACGGTTGTAACTACAAAGAGTCATTTTATAAGAAATTCTGACTAAATAAAACAGTAAGAAGTCATATGTGAATACAAGTGCCTTCATAGGTAGTAACAGTCGTTTCTGCGCGTTTTGGACTGAAAAGGATGAAATCAAGTCACAATGTTGATTTCAGACTGACAAGACTAAACATGTTCAGCAATGGTTTTTTCCCATGTATGTTTCCTTCATATGTGAAAAATGTAAATAAAACAGTATGAGGTCAAAATGTTGATTTCAGACTGACAAGAGCAAACATGTTCAACAATGCTTCTTTCCTCTATATGTTTCTTTCATATGTGAAAACAAGTGACTGCATAGCTAGAAACAGTCGTTTCTGCGCGTTTTGGACTGAAAAGTATGAAATAAAGTCACAATGTTGATTTCAGACTGACAAGAGCAAACATGTTCAACAATGCTTTTTTCCCCATGTATATTATCTTCCTAAGTGAAAACAAGTGACTTCGTAGGTAGTATCAGTCATTTCTGTGCATTTTGGGCTCGAAAGGATGAAATAAAGTCACCATGTTGATTTCAGACTGAAAAGTGCAAACATGTTCAACAATGCCAATTTCGACTTACAGCCACAAATGACTAAACTGTAACACAGATTTCATAGCATACATCACAATACGTGCGGTTGTAACTACAAAGAGTCATTTTATAAGCAATTCTGACTAAATATTATTTTATTAAGTCAAGATGTTGATTTCAGAGTGACAAGAGCAAACATGTTCAGCAATGCTTCTTTCCCCTATATGTTTCTTTCATATGTGAAAACAAGTGACTGCATAGCTAGAAACAGTCGTTTCTGCGCGTTTTGGACTGAAAAGGATGAAAAAAGTCACAATGTTGATTTCAGACTGAAAAATGCAAACATGTTCAACAATGCCATTTTATACTCAGAGCCACAAATGATTACACTGTAACACAGGTTTCATAGAATACATCACAACACGTGCTGTTGTAACTACAGAGTCATTTTAGAAGCAATTCTGACTAAATAAAACAATATGAAGTCAAAATGTTGACTTCAAACTAAGTGTAAACATGTTAAGCAATGCTTCTTTCCCCTATATGTTTCTTTCATATGTGAAAACAAGTGACTGCATAGCTAGAAACAGTCGTTTCTGCGCGTTTTGGACTGAAAAGGATGAAATAAAGTCACAATGTTGATTTCAGACTGACAAGTGCAAACATGTTAAGCAATGCTTTTTTCCCCATGTATATTATCTTCCTAAGTGAAAACAAGTGACTTCGTAGGTAGTAACAGTCGTTTCTGTGCATTTTGGGCTCAAAAGGATGAAATAAAGTCACCATGTTGATTTCAGACTGAAAAGTGCAAACATGTTCAACAATGCCAATTTCTACTTAGAGCCACAAATGACTGAACTGTAACACAGATTTCATAGCATACATCACAACACGGGCGGTTGTAACTACAAAGAGTCATTTTATAAGCAATTCTGACTAAATAAAACAGTCAGAAGTCATATGTGAATACAAGTGCCTTCATAGCTAGAAACAGTCGTTTCTGCGCGTTTTGGACTGAAAAGGATGAAATAAAGTCACAATGTTGATTTCAGACTGACAAGAATAAACATGTTCAGCAATGGTTTTTTCCCATGTATGTTTCCTTCATATGTGAAAAATGTAAATAAAACAGTATGAAGTCAAAATGTTGATTTCAGACTGACAAGAGCAAACATGTTCAGCAATGCTTCTTTCCCCTATATGTTTCTTTCATATGTGAAAACAAGTGACTGCATAGCTAGAAACAGTCGTTTCTGCGCGTTTTGGACTGAAAAGGATGAAATAAAGTCACAATGTTGATTTCAGACTGACAAGTGCAATCATGTTAAGCAATGCTTTTTTCCCCATGTATATTATCTTCCTAAGTGAAAACAAGTGACTTCGTAGGTAGTAACAGTCGTTTCTGTGCATTTTGGGCTCAAAAGGATGAAATAAAGTCACCATGTTGATTTCAGACTGAAAAGTGCAAACATGTTAAACAATGCCATTTTCTTCTCAGAGCCACAAATGACTAAAGTGTAACACAGGTTTCATTGCATACATCACAACACGTGCGGTTGTAACTACAAAGAGTCATTTTATAAGCAATTCTGACTAAATAAAACAGTAAGAAGTCATATGTGAATACAAGTGACTTCATAGCTAGAAACAGTCGTTTCTGCGCGTTTTGGACTGAAAAGGATGAAATAAAGTCACAATGTTGATTTCAGACTGACAAGTGCAAACATGTTAAGCAATGCTTTTTTCCCCATGTATATTATCTTCCTAAGTGAAAACAAGTGACTTCGTAGGTAGTAACAGTCGTTTCTGTGCATTTTGGGCTCAAAAGGATGAAATAAAGTCACCATGTTGATTTCAGACTGAAAAGTGCAAACATGTTCAACAATGCCAATTTCTACTTAGAGCCACAAATGACTGAACTGTAACACAGATTTCATAGCATACATCACAACACGGGCGGTTGTAACTACAAAGAGTCATTTTATAAGCAATTCTGACTAAATAAAACAGTCAGAAGTCATATGTGAATACAAGTGCCTTCATAGCTAGAAACAGTCGTTTCTGCGCGTTTTGGACTGAAAAGGATGAAATAAAGTCACAATGTTGATTTCAGACTGACAAGAATAAACATGTTCAGCAATGGTTTTTTCCCATGTATGTTTCCTTCATATGTGAAAAATGTAAATAAAACAGTATGAAGTCAAAATGTTGATTTCAGACTGACAAGAGCAAACATGTTCAGCAATGCTTCTTTCCCCTATATGTTTCTTTCATATGTGAAAACAAGTGACTGCATAGCTAGAAACAGTCGTTTCTGCGCGTTTTGGACTGAAAAGGATGAAATAAAGTCACAATGTTGATTTCAGACTGACAAGTGCAATCATGTTAAGCAATGCTTTTTTCCCCATGTATATTATCTTCCTAAGTGAAAACAAGTGACTTCGTAGGTAGTAACAGTCGTTTCTGTGTATTTTGGGCTCAAAAGGATTAAATAAATTCACCATGTTGATTTCAGACTGAAAAGTGCAAACATGTTAAACAATGCCATTTTCTACTCAGAGCCACAAATGACTAAACTGTAACACAGATTTCATAGCATACATCACAATACGTGCGGTTGTAACTACAAAGAGTCATTTTATAAGCAATTCTGACTAAATAAAACAGTATGAAGTCAAGATGTTGATTTCAGAGTGACAAGAGCAAACATGTTCAGCAATGCTTCTTTCCCCTATATGTTTCTTTCATATGTGAAAACAAGTGACTGCATAGCTAGAAACAGTCGTTTCTGCGCGTTTTGGACTGAAAAGGATGAAAAAAGTCACAATGTTGATTTCAGACTGAAAAATGCAAACATGTTCAACAATGCCATTTTATACTCAGAGCCACAAATGATTACACTGTAACACAGGTTTCATAGAATACATCACAACACGTGCTGTTGTAACTACAGAGTCATTTTAGAAGCAATTCTGACTAAATAAAACAATATGAAGTCAAAATGTTGACTTCAAACTAAGTGTAAACATGTTAAGCAATGCTTATTTCCCCTATATGTTTCTTTCATATGTGAAAACAAGTGACTGCATAGCTAGAAACAGTCGTTTCTGCGCGTTTTGGACTGAAAAGGATGAAATAAAGTCACAATGTTGATTTCAGACTGACAAGTGCAAACATGTTAAGCAATGCTTTTTTCCCCATGTATATTATCTTCCTAAGTGAAAACAAGTGACTTCGTAGGGAGTAACAGTCGTTTCTGTGCATTTTGGGCTCAAAAGGATGAAATAAAGTCACCATGTTGATTTCAGACTGAAAAGTGCAAACATGTTAAACAATGCCATTTTCTACTCAGAGCCACAAATGACTAAACTGTAACACAGTTTTCATTGCATACATCACAACACGTGCGGTTGTAACTACAAAGAGTCATTTTATAAGCAATTCTGACTAAATAAAACAGTAAGAATTCATATGTGAATACAAGTGCCGTCATAGCTAGAAACAGTCGTTTCTGCGCGTTTTGGACTGAAAAGGATGAAATAAAGTCACAATGTTGATTTCAGACTGACAAGAATAAACATGTTCAGCAATGGTTTTTTCCCATGTATGTTTCCTTCATATGTGAGAAATGTAAATAAAACAGTATGAAGTCAAAATGTTGATTTCAGACTGACAAGAGCAAACATGTTCAGCAATGCTTCTTTCCTCTATATGTTTCTTTCATATGTGAAAACAAGTGACTGCATAGCTAGAAACAGTCGTTTCTGCGCGTTTTGGACTGAAAAGGATGAAATAAAGTCACAATGTTGATTTCAGACTGACAAGTGCAAACATGTTAAGCAATGCTTTTTTCCCCATGTATATTATCTTCCTAAGTGAAAACAAGTGACTTCTTAGGTAGTAACAGTCGTTTCTGTGCTTTTTGGTCTCAAAAGGATGAAATAAAGTCACCATGTTGATTTCAGACTGAAAAGTGCAAACATGTTAAACAATGCCATTTTCTACTCAGAGCCACAAATGACTAAACTGTAACAAAGGTTTCATTGCATACATCACAACACGTGCGGTTGCAACTACAAAGAGTCATTTTATAAGCAATTCTGACTAAATAAAACAGTAAGAATTCATATGTGAATACAAGTGCCTTCATAGCTAGAAACAGTCGTTTCTGCGCGTTTTGGATTGAAAAGGATGAAATAAAGTCACAATGTTGATTTCAGACTGACAAGAATAAACATGTTCAGCAATGGTTTTTCCCCATGTATGTTTCCTTCATATGTGAGAAATGTAAATAAAACAGTATGAAGTCAAAATGTTGATTTCAGACTGACAAGAGCAAACATGTTCAGCAATGCTTCTTTCCTCTATATGTTTCTTTCATATGTGAAAACAAGTGACTGCATAGCTAGAAACAGTCGTTTCTGCGCGTTTTGGACTGAAAAGGATGAAATAAAGTCACAATGTTGATTTCAGACTGAAAAGTGCAAACATGTTAAGCAATGCTTTTTTCCCCATGTATTTTATCTTCCTAAGTGAAAACAAGTGACTTCTTAGGTAGTAACAGTCGTTTCTGTGCTTTTTGGTCTCAAAAGGATGAAATAAAGTCACCATGTTGATTTCAGACTGAAAAGTGCAAACATGTTCAACAATGCCAATTTCTACTTAGAGCCACAAATGACTGAACTGTAACACAGATTTCATAGCATACATCACAACACGGGCGGTTGTAACTACAAAGAGTCATTTTATAAGCAATTCTGACTAAATAAAACAGTCAGAAGTCATATGTGAATACAAGTGCCTTCATAGCTAGAAACAGTCGTTTCTGCGCGTTTTGGACTGAAAAGGATGAAATAAAGTCACAATGTTGATTTCAGACTGACAAGAATAAACATGTTCAGCAATGGTTTTTTCCCATGTATGTTTCCTTCATATGTGAAAAATGTAAATAAAACAGTATGAAGTCAAAATGTTGATTTCAGACTGACAAGAGCAAACATGTTCAGCAATGCTTCTTTCCCCTATATGTTTCTTTCATATGTGAAAACAAGTGACTGCATAGCTAGAAACAGTCGTTTCTGCGCGTTTTGGACTGAAAAGGATGAAATAAAGTCACAATGTTGATTTCAGACTGACAAGTGCAATCATGTTAAGCAATGCTTTTTTCCCCATGTATATTATCTTCCTAAGTGAAAACAAGTGACTTCGTAGGTAGTAACAGTCGTTTCTGTGCATTTTGGGCTCAAAAGGATGAAATAAAGTCACCATGTTGATTTCAGACTGAAAAGTGCAAACATGTTAAACAATGCCATTTTCTTCTCAGAGCCACAAATGACTAAAGTGTAACACAGGTTTCATTGCATACATCACAACACGTGCGGTTGTAACTACAAAGAGTCATTTTATAAGCAATTCTGACTAAATAAAACAGTAAGAAGTCATATGTGAATACAAGTGCCTTCATAGCTAGAAACAGTCGTTTCTGCGCGTTTTGGACTGAAAAGGATGAAATAAAGTCACAATGTTGATTTCAGACTGACAAGTGCAAACATGTTAAGCAATGCTTTTTTCCCCATGTATATTATCTTCCTAAGTGAAAACAAGTGACTTCGTAGGTAGTAACAGTCGTTTCTGTGCATTTTGGGCTCAAAAGGATGAAATAAAGTCACCATGTTGATTTCAGACTGAAAAGTGCAAACATGTTCAACAATGCCAATTTCTACTTAGAGCCACAAATGACTGAACTGTAACACAGATTTCATAGCATACATCACAACACGGGCGGTTGTAACTACAAAGAGTCATTTTATAAGCAATTCTGACTAAATAAAACAGTCAGAAGTCATATGTGAATACAAGTGCCTTCATAGCTAGAAACAGTCGTTTCTGCGCGTTTTGGACTGAAAAGGATGAAATAAAGTCACAATGTTGATTTCAGACTGACAAGAATAAACATGTTCAGCAATGGTTTTTTCCCATGTATGTTTCCTTCATATGTGAAAAATGTAAATAAAACAGTATGAAGTCAAAATGTTGATTTCAGACTGACAAGAGCAAACATGTTCAGCAATGCTTCTTTCCCCTATATGTTTCTTTCATATGTGAAAACAAGTGACTGCATAGCTAGAAACAGTCGTTTCTGCGCGTTTTGGACTGAAAAGGATGAAATAAAGTCACAATGTTGATTTCAGACTGACAAGTGCAATCATGTTAAGCAATGCTTTTTTCCCCATGTATATTATCTTCCTAAGTGAAAACAAGTGACTTCGTAGGTAGTAACAGTCGTTTCTGTGTATTTTGGGCTCAAAAGGATTAAATAAATTCACCATGTTGATTTCAGACTGAAAAGTGCAAACATGTTAAACAATGCCATTTTCTACTCAGAGCCACAAATGACTAAACTGTAACACAGATTTCATAGCATACATCACAATACGTGCGGTTGTAACTACAAAGAGTCATTTTATAAGCAATTCTGACTAAATAAAACAGTATGAAGTCAAGATGTTGATTTCAGAGTGACAAGAGCAAACATGTTCAGCAATGCTTCTTTCCCCTATATGTTTCTTTCATATGTGAAAACAAGTGACTGCATAGCTAGAAACAGTCGTTTCTGCGCGTTTTGGACTGAAAAGGATGAAAAAAGTCACAATGTTGATTTCAGACTGAAAAATGCAAACATGTTCAACAATGCCATTTTATACTCAGAGCCACAAATGATTACACTGTAACACAGGTTTCATAGAATACATCACAACACGTGCTGTTGTAACTACAGAGTCATTTTAGAAGCAATTCTGACTAAATAAAACAATATGAAGTCAAAATGTTGACTTCAAACTAAGTGTAAACATGTTAAGCAATGCTTCTTTCCCCTATATGTTTCTTTTATATGTGAAAACAAGTGACTGCATAGCTAGAAACAGTCGTTTCTGCGCGTTTTGGACTGAAAAGGATGAAATAAAGTCACAATGTTGATTTCAGACTGACAAGTGCAAACATGTTAAGCAATGCTTTTTTTCCCCATGTATATTATCTTCCTAAGTGAAAACAAGTGACTTCGTAGGGAGTAACAGTCGTTTCTGTGCATTTTGGGCTCAAAAGGATGAAATAAAGTCACCATGTTGATTTCAGACTGAAAAGTGCAAACATGTTAAACAATGCCATTTTCTACTCAGAGCCACAAATGACTAAACTGTAACACAGTTTTCATTGCATACATCACAACACGTGCGGTTGTAACTACAAAGAGTCATTTTATAAGCAATTCTGACTAAATAAAACAGTAAGAATTCATATGTGAATACAAGTGCCGTCATAGCTAGAAACAGTCGTTTCTGCGCGTTTTGGACTGAAAAGGATGAAATAAAGTCACAATGTTGATTTCAGACTGACAAGAATAAACATGTTCAGCAATGGTTTTTTCCCATGTATGTTTCCTTCATATGTGAGAAATGTAAATAAAACAGTATGAAGTCAAAATGTTGATTTCAGACTGACAAGAGCAAACATGTTCAGCAATGCTTCTTTCCTCTATATGTTTCTTTCATATGTGAAAACAAGTGACTGCATAGCTAGAAACAGTCGTTTCTGCGCGTTTTGGACTGAAAAGGATGAAATAAAGTCACAATGTTGATTTCAGACTGACAAGTGCAAACATGTTAAGCAATGCTTTTTTCCCCATGTATATTATCTTCCTAAGTGAAAACAAGTGACTTCGTAGGTAGTAACAGTCGTTTCTGTGCATTTTGGGCTCAAAAGGATGAAATAAAGTCACCATGTTGATTTCAGACTGAAAAGTGCAAACATGTTAAACAATGCCATTTTCTACTCAGAGCCACAAATGACTAAACTGTAACAAAGGTTTCATTGCATACATCACAACACGTGCGGTTGCAACTACAAAGAGTCATTTTATAAGCAATTCTGACTAAATAAAACAGTAAGAATTCATATGTGAATACAAGTGCCTTCATAGCTAGAAACAGTCGTTTCTGCGCGTTTTGGATTGAAAAGGATGAAATAAAGTCACAATGTTGATTTCAGACTGACAAGAATAAACATGTTCAGCAATGGTTTTTCCCCATGTATGTTTCCTTCATATGTGAGAAATGTAAATAAAACAGTATGAAGTCAAAATGTTGATTTCAGACTGACAAGAGCAAACATGTTAAGCAATGCTTATTTCCTCTATATGTTTCTTTCATATGTGAAAACAAGTGACTGCATAGCTAGAAACAGTCGTTTCTGCGCGTTTTGGACTGAAAAGGATGAAATAAAGTCACAATGTTGATTTCAGACTGACAAGTGCAATCATGTTAAGCAATGCTTTTTTCCCCATGTATATTATCTTCCTAAGTGAAAACAAGTGACTTCGTAGGTAGTAACAGTCGTTTCTGTGCATTTTGGGCTCAAAAGGATGAAATAAAGTCACCATGTTGATTTCAGACTGAAAAGTGCAAACATGTTAAACAATGCCATTTTCTTCTCAGAGCCACAAATGACTAAAGTGTAACACAGGTTTAATTGCATACATCACAACACGTGCGGTTGTAACTACAAAGAGTCATTTTATAAGCAATTCTGACTAAATAAAACAGTAAGAAGTCATATGTGAATACAAGTGCCTTCATAGCTAGAAACAGTCGTTTCTGCGCGTTTTGGACTGAAAAGGATGAAATAAAGTCACAATGTTGATTTCAGACTTACAAGTGCAAACATGTTAAGCAATGCTTTTTTCCCCATGTATATTATCTTCCTAAGTGAAAACAAGTGACTTCGTAGGGAGTAACAGTCGTTTCTGTGCATTTTGGGCTCAAAAGGATGAAATAAAGTCACCATGTTGATTTCAGACTGAAAAGTGCAAACATGTTAAACAATGCCTTTTTTCTACTCAGAGCCACAAATGACTAAACTGTAACACAGTTATCATTGCATACATCACAACACGTGCGGTTGTAACTACAAAGAGTCATTTTATAAGCAATTCTGACTAAATAAAACAGTAAGAATTCATATGTGAATACAAGTGCCGTCATAGCTAGAAACAGTCGTTTCTGCGCGTTTTGGACTGAAAAGGATGAAATAAAGTCACAATGTTGATTTCAGACTGACAAGAATAAACATGTTCAGCAATGGTTTTTTCCCATGTATGTTTCCTTCATATGTGAGAAATGTAAATAAACAGTATGAAGTCAAAATGTTGATTTCAGACTGACAAGAGCAAACATGTTCAGCAATGCTTCTTTCCTCTATATGTTTCTTTCATATGTGAAAACAAGTGACTGCATAGCTAGAAACAGTCGTTTCTGCGCGTTTTGGACTGAAAAGGATGAAATAAAGTCACAATGTTGATTTCAGACTGACAAGTGCAAACATGTTAAGCAATGCTTTTTTCCCCATGTATATTATCTTCCTAAGTGAAAACAAGTGACTTCGTAGGTAGTAACAGTCGTTTCTGTGCATTTTGGGCTCAAAAGGATGAAATAAAGTCACCATGTTGATTTCAGACTGAAAAGTGCAAACATGTTAAACAATGCCATTTTCTACTCAGAGCCACAAATGACTAAACTGTAACAAAGGTTTCATTGCATACATCACAACACGTGCGGTTGCAACTACAAAGAGTCATTTTATAAGCAATTCTGACTAAATAAAACAGTATGAAGTGAAAATGTTGATTTCAGACTGACAAGAGCAAACATGTTCAGCAATGCTTCTTTCCCCTATATGTTTCTTTCATATGTGAAAACAAGTGACTGCATAGCTAGAAACAGTCGTTTCTGAGCGTTTTGGACTGAAAAGGATGAAAAAAGTCACAATGTTGATTTCAGACTTAAAGAGCAATCATGTTCAGCAATGCTTTTTTCCCATGTATGTTTCTTTCATGTGTGAATACAAATGCCTTCATAGCTAGAAACAGTCGTTTCTGCGCGTTTTGGACTGAAAAGGATGAAATAAAGTCACAATGTTGATTTCAGACTGACAAATGAAAACATGTTAAGCAATGCTTTTTTCCCCATGTATATTATCTTCCTAAGTGAAAACAAGTGACTTCGTAGGTAGTAACAGTCGTTTCTGTGCATTTTGGGCTCAAAAGGATGAAATAAAGTCACCATGTTGATTTCAGACTGAAAAGTGCAAACATGTTCAACAATGCCAATTTCTACTTAGAGCCACAAATGACTGAACTGTAACACAGATTTCATAGCATACATCACAACACGTGCGGTTGTAACTACAAAGAGTCATTTTATAAGCAATTCTGACTAAATAAAACAGTAAGAATTCATATGTGAATACAAGTGCCTTCATAGCTAGAAACAGTCGTTTCTGCGCGTTTTGGATTGAAAAGGATGAAATAAAGTCACAATGTTGATTTCAGACTGACAAGAATAAACATGTTCAGCAATGGTTTTTTCCCATGTATGTTTCCTTCATATGTGAGAAATGTAAATAAAACAGTATGAAGTCAAAATGTTGATTTCAGACTGACAAGAGCAAACATGTTCAGCAATACTTATTTCCTCTATATGTTTCTTTCATATGTGAAAACAAGTGACTGCATAGCTAGAAACAGTCGTTTCTGAACGTTTTGGACTGAAAAGGATGAAATAAAGTCACAATGTTGATTTCAGACTGACAAGTGCAAACATGTTAAGCAATGCTTTTTTCCCCATGTATATTATTTTCCTAAGTGAAAAGAAGTGACTTCGTAGGTAGTAACAGTCGTTTCTGTGCATTTTGGTCTCAAAAGGATGAAATAAAGTCACCATGTTGATTTCAGACTGAAAAGTGCAAACATGTTAAACAATGCAATTTTCTACTCAGAGCCACAAATGACTAAACTGTAACACAGGTTTCATTGCATACATCACAACACGTGCGGTTGCAACTACAAAGAGTCATTCTAAAAGCAATTCTGACTAAATAAAACAGTATGAAGTGAAAATGTTGATTTCAGACTGACAAGAGCAAACATGTTCAGCAATGCTTCTTTCCCCTATATGTTTCTTTCATATGTGAAAACAAGTGACTGCATAGCTAGAAACAGTCGTTTCTGAGCGTTTTGGACTGAAAAGGATGAAAAAAGTCACAATGTTGATTTCAGACTGAAAGAGCAAACATGTTCAGCAATGCTTTTTTCCCATGTATGTTTCTTTCATGTGTGAATACAAGTGCCTTCATAGCTAGAAACAGTCGTTTCTGCGCGTTTTGGACTGAAAAGGATGAAATAAAGTCACAATGTTGATTTCAGACTGACAAATGCAAACATGTTAAGCAATGCTTTTTTCCCCATGTATATTATCTTCCTATGTGAAAACAAGTGACTTCGTAGGTAGTAACAGTCGTTTCTGTGCTTTTTGGGCTCAAAAGGATGAAATAAAGTCACCATGTTGATTTCAGACTGAAAAGTGCAAACATGTTAAACAATGCCATTTTCTTCTCAGAGCCACAAATGACTAAAGTGTAACACAGGTTTCATTGCATACATCACAACACGTGCGGTTGTAACTACAAAGAGTCATTTTATAAGCAATTCTGACTAAATAAAACAGTAAGAAGTCATATGTGAATACAAGTGCCTTCATAGCTAGAAACAGTCGTTTCTGCGCGTTTTGGACTGAAAAGGATGAAATAAAGTCACAATGTTGATTTCAGACTGACAAGTGCAAACATGTTAAGCAATGCTTTTTTTCCCCATGTATATTATCTTCCTAAGTGAAAACAAGTGACTTCGTAGGGAGTAACAGTCGTTTCTGTGCATTTTGGGCTCAAAAGGATGAAATAAAGTCACCATGTTGATTTCAGACTGAAAAGTGCAAACATGTTAAACAATGCCATTTTCTACTCAGAGCCACAAATGACTAAACTGTAACACAGTTTTCATTGCATACATCACAACACGTGCGGTTGTAACTACAAAGAGTCATTTTATAAGCAATTCTGACTAAATAAAACAGTAAGAATTCATATGTGAATACAAGTGCCGTCATAGCTAGAAACAGTCGTTTCTGCGCGTTTTGGACTGAAAAGGATGAAATAAAGTCACAATGTTGATTTCAGACTGACAAGAAAAAACATGTTCAGCAATGGTTTTTTCCCATGTATGTTTCCTTCATATGTGAGAAATGTAAATAAAACAGTATTAAGTCAAAATGTTGATTTCAGACTGACAAGAGCAAACATGTTCAGCAATGCTTCTTTCCTCTATATGTTTCTTTCATATGTGAAAACAAGTGACTGCATAGCTAGAAACAGTCGTTTCTGCGCGTTTTGGACTGAAAAGGATGAAATAAAGTCACAATGTTGATTTCAGACTGACAAGTGCAAACATGTTAAGCAATGCTTTTTTTCCCCATGTATATTATCTTCCTAAGTGAAAACAAGTGACTTCGTAGGTAGTAACAGTCGTTTCTGTGCATTTTGGGCTCAAAAGGATGAAATAAAGTCACCATGTTGATTTCAGACTGAAAAGTGCAAACATGTTAAACAATGCCATTTTCTACTCAGAGCCACAAATGACTAAACTGTAACAAAGGTTTCATTGCATACATCACAACACGTGCGGTTGCAACTACAAAGAGTCATTTTATAAGCAATTCTGACTAAATAAAACAGTAAGAATTCATATGTGAATACAAGTGCCTTCATAGCTAGAAACAGTCGTTTCTGCGCGTTTTGGATTGAAAAGGATGAAATAAAGTCACAATGTTGATTTCAGACTGACAAGAATAAACATGTTCAGCAATGGTTTTTCCCCATGTATGTTTCCTTCATATGTGAGAAATGTAAATAAAACAGTATGAAGTCAAAATGTTGATTTCAGACTGACAAGAGCAAACATGTTCAGCAATGCTTCTTTCCTCTATATGTTTCTTTCATATGTGAAAACAAGTGACTGCATAGCTAGAAACAGTCGTTTCTGCGCGTTTTGGACTGAAAAGGATGAAATAAAGTCACAATGTTGATTTCAGACTGACAAGTGCAATCATGTTAAGCAATGCTTTTTTCCCCATGTATATTATCTTCCTAAGTGAAAACAAGTGACTTCGTAGGTAGTAACAGTCGTTTCTGTGCATTTTGGGCTCAAAAGGATGAAATAAAGTCACCATGTTGATTTCAGACTGAAAAGTGCAAACATGTTAAACAATGCCATTTTCTTCTCAGAGCCACAAATGACTAAAGTGTAACACAGGTTTCATTGCATACATCACAACACGTGCGGTTGTAACTACAAAGAGTCATTTTATAAGCAATTCTGACTAAATAAAACAGTAAGAAGTCATATGTGAATACAAGTGCCTTCATAGCTAGAAACAGTCGTTTCTGCGCGTTTTGGACTGAAAAGGATGAAATAAAGTCACAATGTTGATTTCAGACTTACAAGTGCAAACATGTTAAGCAATGCTTTTTTCCCCATGTATATTATCTTCCTAAGTGAAAACAAGTGACTTCGTAGGGAGTAACAGTCGTTTCTGTGCATTTTGGGCTGAAAAGGATGAAATAAAGTCACCATGTTGATTTCAGACTGAAAAGTGCAAACATGTTAAACAATGCCATTTTCTACTCAGAGCCACAAATGACTAAACTGTAACACAGTTATCATTGCATACATCACAACACGTGCGGTTGTAACTACAAAGAGTCATTTTATAAGCAATTCTGACTAAATAAAACAGTAAGAATTCATATGTGAATACAAGTGCCGTCATAGCTAGAAACAGTCGTTTCTGCGCGTTTTGGACTGAAAAGGATGAAAATAAAGTCACAATGTTGATTTCAGACTGACAAGAATAAACATGTTCAGCAATGGTTTTTTCCCATGTATGTTTCCTTCATATGTGAGAAATGTAAATAAAACAGTATGAAGTCAAAATGTTGATTTCAGACTGACAAGAGCAAACATGTTCAGCAATGCTTCTTTCCTCTATATGTTTCTTTCATATGTGAAAACAAGTGACTGCATAGCTAGAAACAGTCGTTTCTGCGCGTTTTGGACTGAAAAGGATGAAATAAAGTCACAATGTTGATTTCAGACTGACAAGTGCAAACATGTTAAGCAATGCTTTTTTCCCCATGTATATTATCTTCCTAAGTGAAAACAAGTGACTTCGTAGGTAGTAACAGTCGTTTCTGTGCATTTTGGGCTCAAAGGGATGAAATAAAGTCACCATGTTGATTTCAGACTGAAAAGTAAAAACATGTTAAACAATGCAATTTTCTACTCAGAGCCACAAATGACTAAACTGTAACAAAGGTTTCATTGCATACATCACAACACGTGCGGTTGCAACTACAAAGAGTCATTTTATAAGCAATTCTGACTAAATAAAACAGTAAGAATTCATATGTGAATACAAGTGCCTTCATAGCTAGAAACAGTCGTTTCTGCGCGTTTTGGATTGAAAAGGATGAAATAAAGTCACAATGTTGATTTCAGACTGACAAGAATAAACATGTTCAGCAATGGTTTTTCCCATGTATGTTTCCTTCATATGTGAGAAATGTAAATAAAACAGTATGAAGTCAAAATGTTGATTTCAGACTGACAAGAGCAAACATGTTCAGCAATGCTTCTTTCCTCTATATGTTTCTTTCATATGTGAAAACAAGTGACTGCATAGCTAGAAACAGTCGTTTCTGCGCGTTTTGGACTGAAAAGGATGAAATAAAGTCACAATGTTGATTTCAGACTGACAAGTGCAAACATGTTAAGCAATGCTTTTTTCCCCATGTATATTATCTTCCTAAGTGAAAAGAAGTGACTTCGTAGGTAGTAACAGTCGTTTCTGTGCATTTTGGGCTCAAAAGGATGAAATAAAGTCACCATGTTGATTTCAGACTGAAAAGTGCAAAGATGTTAAACAATGCAATTTTCTACTCAGAGCCAAAAATGACTAAACTGTAACACAGGTTTCATTGCATACATCACAACACGTGCGGTTGCAACTACAAAGAGTCATTTTATAAGCAATTCTGACTAAATAAAACAGTATGAAGTGAAAATGTTGATTTCAGACTGACAAGAGCAAACATGTTCAGCAATGCTTCTTTCCCCTATATGTTTCTTTCATATGTGAAAACAAGTGACTGCATAGCTAGAAACAGTCGTTCTGAGCGTTTTGGACTGAAAAGGATGAAAAAAGTCACAATGTTGATTTCTGACTGAAAGAGCAAGCATGTTCAGCAATGCTTTTTTCCCATGTATGTTTCTTTCATGTGTGAATACAAATGCCTTCATAGCTAGAAACAGTCGTTTCTGCGCGTTTTGGACTGAAAAGGATGAAATAAAGTCACAATGTTGATTTCAGACTGACAAATGAAAACATGTTAAGCAATGCTTTTTTCCCCATGTATATTATCTTCCTAAGTGAAAACAAGTGACTTCGTAGGTAGTAACAGTCGTTTCTGTGCATTTTGGGCTCAAAAGGATGAAATAAAGTCACCATGTTGATTTCAGACTGAAAAGTGCAAACATGTTCAACAATGCCAATTTCTACTTAGAGCCACAAATGACTGAACTGTAACACAGATTTCATAGCATACATCACAACACGTGCGGTTGTAACTACAAAGAGTCATTCTATAAGCAATTCTGACTAAATAAACAGTAAGAATTCATATGTGAATACAAGTGCCTTCATAGCTAGAAACAGTCGTTTCTGCGCGTTTTGGATTGAAAAGGATGAAATAAAGTCACAATGTTGATTTCAGACTGACAAGAATAAACATGTTCAGCAATGGTTTTTTCCCATGTATGTTTCCTTCATATGTGAGAAATGTAAATAAAACAGTATGAAGTCAAAATGTTGATTTCAGACTGACAAGAGCAAACATGTTAAGCAATACTTCTTTCCTCTATATGTATCTTTCATATGTGAAAACAAGTGACTGCATAGCTAGAAACAGTCGTTTCTGCACGTTTTGGACTGAAAAGGATGAAATAAAGTCACAATGTTGATTTCAGACTGACAAGTGCAAACATGTTAAGCAATGCTTTTTCCCCATGTATATTATCTTCCTAAGTGAAAAGAAGTGACTTCGTAGGTAGTAACAGTCGTTTCTGTGCATTTTGGGCTCAAAAGGATGAAATAAAGTCACCATGTTGATTTCAGACTGAAAGTGCAAACATGTTAAACAATGCAATTTTCTACTCAGAGCCACAAATGACTAAACTGTAACACAGGTTTCATTGCATACATCACAACACGTGCGGTTGCAACTACAAAGAGTCATTCTAAAAGCAATTCTGACTAAATAAAACAGTATGAAGTGAAAATGTTGATTTCAGACTGACAAGAGCAAACATGTTCAGCAATGCTTATTTCCCCTATATGTTTCTTTCATATGTGAAAACAAGTGACTGCATAGCTAGAAACAGTCGTTTCTGAGCGTTTTGGACTGAAAAGGATGAAAAAAGTCACAATGTTGATTTCAGACTGAAAGAGCAAGCATGTTCAGCAATGCTTTTTTCCCATGTATGTTTCTTTCATGTGTGAATACAAGTGCCTTCATAGCTAGAAACAGTCGTTTTCTGCGCGTTTTGGACTGAAAAGGATGAAATAAAGTCACAATGTTGATTTCAGACTGACAAATGCAAACATGTTAAGCAATGCTTTTTTCCCCATGTATATTATCTTCCTAAGTGAAAACAAGTGACTTCGTAGGTAGTAACAGTCGTTTCTGTGCATTTTGGGCTCAAAAGGATGAAATAAAGTCACCATGTTGATTTCAGACTGAAAAGTGCAAACATGTTCAACAATGCCAATTTCTACTTAGAGCCACAAATGACTGAACTGTAACACAGATTTCATAGCATACATCACAACACGTGCGGTTGTAACTACAAAGAGTCATTTTATAAGCATTCTGACTAAATAAAACAGTAAGAAGTCATATGTGAATACAAGTGCCTTCATAGCTAGAAACAGTCGTTTCCGCGCGTTTTGGACTGAAAAGGATGAAATAAAGTCACAATGTTGATTTCAGACTGACAAGAGCAAACATGTTCAGCAATGCTTCTTTCCTCTATATGTTTCTTTCATATGTGAAAACAATTGACTGCATAGCTAGAAACAGTCGTTTCTGCGCGTTTTGGACTGAAAAGGATGAAATAAAGTCACAATGTTGATTTCAGACTGACAAGTGCAAACATGTTAAGCAATGCAATTTTCCCCATGTATATAATCTTCCTAAGTGAAAACAAGTGACTTCGTAGGTAGTAACAGTCGTTTCTGTGCATTTTGGGCTCAGAAGGATGAAATAAAGTCACCATGTTGATTTCAGACTGAAAAGTGCAAACATGTTCAACAATGCCAATTTCTACTTAGAGCCACAAATGACTGAACTGTAAAACAGATTTCATAGCATACATCACAACACGGGCGGTTGTAACTACAAAGAGTAATTTATAAGCAATTCTGACTAAATAAAACAGTAAGAAGTCATATGTGAATACAAGTGCCTTCATAGCTAGAAACAGTCGTTTCTGCGCGTTTTGGACTGAAAAGGATGAAATAAAGTCACAATGTTGATTTCAGACTGACAAGAATAAACATGTTCAGCAATGGTTTTTTCCCATGTATGTTTCCTTCATATGTGAAAAATGTAAATAAAACAGTATGAAGTCAAAATGTTGATTCAGACTGACAAGAGCAAACATGTTAAGCAATGCTTCTTTCCCCTATATGTTTCTTTCATATGTGAAAACAAGTGACTGCATAGCTAGAAACAGTCGTTTCTGCGCGTTTTGGACTGAAAAGGATGAAATAAAGTCACAATGTTGATTTCAGACTGACAAGTGCAAACATGTTAAGCAATGCTTTTTTCCCCATGTATATTATCTTCCTAAGTGAAAACAAGTGACTTCGTAGGTAGTAACAGTCGTTTCTGTGCATTTTGGGCTCAAAAGGATGAAATAAAGTCACCATGTTGATTTCAGACTGAACAGTGCAAACATGTTCAACAATGCCATTTTCTACTCAGAGCCACAAATGACTAAACTGTAACCAGGTTTCATTGCATACATCACAACACGTGCGGTTGTAACTACAAAGAGTCATTTTATAAGCAATTCTGACTAAATAAAAATATTTGAAGTCAAATTGTTGATTTCAAACTAAATGTAAACATGTTAAGCAATGATTTTTTCCCATGTATGTTTCTTTCATATGTGAATACAAGTGCCTTCATAGCTAGAAAAAGTCGTTTCTGCGCGTTTTGGACTGAAAGGATGAAATAAAGTCACAATGTTGATTTCAGACTGAAAAGTGCAAACATGTTCAACAATGCCAATTTCGACTTAGAGCCACAAATGACTAAACTGTAACACAGATTTCATAGCATACATCACAATACGTGCGGTGTAACTACAAAGAGTCATTTTATAAGCAATTCTGACTAAATACAACAGTATGAAGTCAAGATGTTTGATTTCAGACTGACAAGAGCAAACATGTTCAGCATGCTTCTTTCCCCTATATGTTTCTTTCATATGTGAAAACAAGTGACTGCATAGCTAGAAACAGTCGTTTCTGCGCGGTTTGGACTGAAAAGGATGAAAAAAGTCACAATGTTGATTTCAGACTGAAAAATGCCAAACATGTTCAACAATGCCATTTTATACTCAGAGCCACAAATGATTACACTGTAACACAGGTTTCATAGAATACATCACAACACGTGCGGTTGTAACTACAAAGAGTCATTTTAGAAGCAATTCTGACTAAATAAAACAATATGAAGTCAAAATGTTGACTTCAAACTAAGTGTAAACATGTTAAGCAATGCTTCTTTCCCCTATATGTTTCTTTATATGTGAAACAAGTGACTGCATAGCTAGAAACAGTCGTTTTTCTGCGCGTTTTGGACTGAAAAGGATGAAATAAAGTCACAATGTTGATTTCAGACTGACAAGAATAAACATGTTCAGCAATGGTTTTTTCCCATGTATGTTTCCTTCATATGTGAAAAATGTAAATAAAACAGTATGAAGTCAAAATGTTGATTTCAGACTGACAAGAGCAAACATGTTCAGCAATGCTTCTTTCCCCTATATGTTGCTTCATATGTGAAAACAAGTGACTGCATAGCTAGAAACAGTCGTTTCTGCGCGTTTTGGACTGAAAAGGATGAAATAAAGTCACAATGTTGATTTCAGACTGACAAGTGCAAACATGTTAAGCAATGCTTTTTTCCCCATGTATATTATCTTCCTAAGTGAAAACAAGTGACTTCGTAGGTAGTAACAGTCGTTTCTGTGCATTTTGGGCTCAAAAGGATGAAATAAAGTCACCATGTTGATTTCAGACTGAAAAGTGCAAACATGTTAAACAATGCCATTTTCTACTCAGAGCCACAAATGACTAAACTGTAACACAGGTTTCATTGCATACATCACAACACGTGCGGTTGTAACTACAAAGAGTCATTTTATAAGCAATTCTGACTAAATAAAACAGTATGAAGTCAAAATGTTGATTTCAGACTGACAAGAGCAAACATGTTCAGCAATGCTTCTTCCCCTATATGTTTCTTTCATATGTGAAAACAAGTGACTGCATAGCTAGAAACAGTCGTTTCTGCGCGTTTTGGACTGAAAAGGATGAAAAAAGTCACAATGTTGATTTCAGACTGAAAAATGCAAACATGTTCAACAATGCCATTTTATACTCAGAGCCACAAATGATTACACTGTAACACAGGTTTCATAGAATACATCACAACACGTGCTGTTGTAACTACAAAGAGTCATTTTAGAAGCAATTCTGACTAAATAAAACAATATGAAGTCAAAATGTTGACTTCAAACTAAGTGTAAACATGTTAAGCAATGCTTCTTTCCCCTATATGTTTCTTTTATATGTGAAAACAAGTGACTGCATAGCTAGAAACAGTCGTTTCTGCGCGTTTTGGACTGAAAAGGATGAAATAAAGTCACAATGTTGATTTCAGACTGACAAGTGCAAACATGTTAAGCAATGCTTTTTTCCCCATGTATATTATCTTCCTAAGCTGAAAACAAGTGACTTCGTAGGTAGTAGTAACAGTCGTTTCTGTGCATTTTGGGCTCAAAAGGATGAAATAAAGTCACCATGTTGATTTCAGACTGAAAAGTGCAAACATGTTCAACAATGCCAATTTCTACTTAGAGCCACAAATGACTGAACTGTAACACAGATTTCATAGCATACATCACAACACGGGCGGTTGTAACTACAAAGAGTAATTTTATAAGCAATTCTGACTAAATAAAACAGTAAGAAGTCATATGTGAATACAAGTGCCTTCATAGCTAGAAACAGTCGTTCTGCGCGTTTTGGACTGAAAAGGATGAAATAAAGTCACAATGTTGATTTCAGACTGACAAGAATAAACATGTTCAGCAATGGTTTTTTTCCCATGTATGTTTCCTTCATATGTGAAAAATGTAAATAAAACAGTATGAAGTCAAAATGTTGATTTCAGACTGACAAGAGCAAACATGTTCAGCAATGCTTCTTTCCCCTATATGTTTCTTTCATATGTGAAAACAAGTGACTGCATAGCTAGAAAACAGTCGTTTCTGCGCGTTTTGGACTGAAAAGGGATGAAATAAAGTCACAATGTTGATTTCAGACTGACAAGTGCAAACATGTTAAGCAATGCTTTTTTCCCCATGTATATTATCTTCCTAAGTGAAAACAAGTGATTCGTAGGTAGTAACAGTCGTTTTGTGCATTTTGGGCTCAAAAGGATGAAATAAAGTCACCATGTTTGATTTCAGACTGAAAAGTGCAAACATGTTCAACAATGCCATTTTCTACTCAGAGCCACAAATGACTAAACTGTAACACAGGTTTCATTGCATACATCACAACACGTGCGGTTGTAACTACAAAGAGTCATTTATAAGCAATTCTGACTAAATAAAACAGTATGAAGTCAAAATGTTGATTTCAGACTGACAAGAGCAAACATGTTCAGCAATGCTTCTTCCCCTATATGTTTCTTTCATATGTGAAAACAAGTGACTGCATAGCTAGAAACAGTCGTTTCTCCGCGTTTTGGACTGAAAGTGATGAAAACGGTCACAATGTTGATTTCAGACTGAAAGAGCAAGCATGTTCAGCAATGCTTTTTTCCCATGTATGTTTCTTTCATGTGTGAATACAAGTGCCTTCATAGCTAGAAACAGTCGTTCTGCGCGTTTTGGACTGAAAAGGATGAAATAAAGTCACAATGTTGATTCAGACTGACAAGAATAAACATGTTCAACAATGGTTTTTTCCCATGTATGTTTCCTTCATATGTGAAAAAGAGTGACTTCATAGCTAGAAACAGTCCTTTCAGCGTGTTTTTGACTGAAAAGGATGAAAAAAGTCAAAATGTTGATTTCAGACTGACAAGAGCAAACATGTTCAGCAATGCTTCTTTCCCCATGTATATTATCTTCCTAAGTGAAAACAAGTGACTTCGTAGGTAGTAGTACAGTCATTTCTGTGCATTTTGGGCTCGAAAGGATGAAATAAAGTCACCATGTTGATTTCAGACTGAAAAGTGCAAACATGTTCAACAATGCCAATTTCGACTTAGAGCCACAAATGACTAAACTGTAACACAGATTTCATAGCATACATCACAATACGTGCGGTTTGTAACTACAAAGAGTCATTTTATAAGCAATTCTGACTAAAAAAACAGTATGAAGTCAAGATGTTGATTTCAGAGTGACAAGAGCAAACATGTTCAGCAATGCTTCTTTCCCCTATATGTTTCTTCATATGTGAAAACAAGTGACTGCATAGCTAGAAACAGTCGTTTCTGCGCGTTTTGGACTGAAAAGGATGAAAAAAGTCACAATGTTGATTTCAGACTGAAAAATGCAAACATGTTCAACAATGCCATTTTATACTCAGAGCCACAAATGATTACACTGTAACACAGGTTTCATAGAATACATCACAACACGTGCTGTTGTAACTACAGAGTCATTTTAGAAGCAATTCTGACTAAATAAAACAATATGAAGTCAAAATGTTGACTTCAACTAAGTGTAAACATGTTAAGCAATGCTTCTTTCCCCTATATGTTTCTTTCATATGTGAAAACAAGTGACTGCATAGCTAGAAACAGTCGTTTCTGCGCGTTTTGGACTGAAAAGGATGAAATAAAGTCACAATGTTGATTTCAGACTGACAAGTGCAAACATGTTAAGCAATGCTTTATTCCCCATGTATATTATCTTCCGAAGTGAAACAAGTGACTTCGTAGGTAGTAGAACAGTCGTTTCTGTGCATTTTGGGCTCAAAAGGATGAAATAAAGTCACCATGTTGATTTCAGACTGAAAAGTGCAAACATGTTCAACAATGCCAATTTCTACTTAGAGCCACAAATGACTGAACTGTAACACAGATTTCATAGCATACATCACAACACGTGCGGTTGTAACTACAAAGAGTCATTTTATAAGCAATTCTGACTAAATAAAAATATTTGAAGTCAAATTGTTGATTTCAAACTAAGTGTAAACATGTTAAGCAATGCTTATTTCCCATGTATGTTTCTTTCATATGTGAATACAAGTGCCTTCATAGCTAGAAACAGTCGTTTCTGCGCGTTTTGGACTGAAAAGAATGAAATAAAGTCACAATGTTGATTTCAGACTGACAAGTGCAAACATGTTAAGCAATGCTTTTCCCCCATGTAATTATCTTCCTAAGTGAAAACAAGTGACTTCGTCGGTAGTAACAGTCGTTTCTGTGCATTTTGGGCTCAAAGGGATGAAATAAAGTCACCATGTTGATTTCAGACTGAAAAGTGCAAACATGTTCAACAATGCCAATTTCTACTTAGAGCCACAAATGACTGAACTGTAACACAGATTTCATAGCATACATCACAACACGGACGGTTGTAACTACAAAGAGTCATTTATAAGAAATTCTGACTAAATAAAACAGTAAGAAGTCATATGTGAATACAAGTGCCTTCATAGCTAGAAACAGTCGTTTCTGCGCGTTTTGGACTGAAAAGGATGAAATCAAGTCACAATGTTGATTTCAGACTGACAAGACTAAACATGTTCAGCAATGGTTTTTCCCATGTATGTTTCCTTCATATGTGAAAAATGTAAATAAAACAGTATGAGGTCAAATGTTGATTTCAGACTGACAAGAGCAAACATGTTCAACAATGCTTCTTCCTCTATATGTTTCTTTCATATGTGAAAACAAGTGACTGCATGCATAGCTAGAAACAGTCGTTTCTGCGCGTTTTGGACTGAAAAGTATGAAATAAAGTCACAATGTTGATTTCAGACTGACAAGAGCAAACATGTTCAGCAATGCTTTTTTCCCCATGTATATTATCTTCCTAAGTGAAAACAAGTGACTTCGTAGGTAGTAGTATCAGTCATTTCTGTGCATTTTGGGCTCGAAAGGATGAAATAAAGTCACCATGTTGATTTCAGACTGAAAAGTGCAAACATGTTCAACAATGCCAATTTCGACTTAGAGCCACAAATGACTAAACTGTAACACAGATTTCATAGCATACATCACAATACGTGCGGTTGTAACTACAAAGAGTCATTTTATAAGCAATTCTGACTAAATAAAACAGTATGAAGTCAAGATGTTGATTTCAGAGTGACAAGAGCAAACATGTTCAGCAATGCTTCTTTCCCCTATATGTTTCTTTCATATGTGAAAACAAGTGACTGCATAGCTAGAAACAGTCGTTTCTGCGCGTTTTGGACTGAAAAGGATGAAAAAAGTCACAATGTTGATTTCAGACTGAAAATGCAAACATGTTCAACAATGCCATTTTATACTCAGAGCCACAAATGATTACACTGTAACACAGGTTTCATAGAATACATCACAACACGTGCTGTTGTAACTACAGAGTCATTTTAGAAGCAATTCTGACTAAATAAAACATATGAAGTCAAAATGTTGACTTCAAACTAAGTGTAAACATGTTAAGCAATGCTTCTTTCCCCTATATGTTTCTTTCATATGTGAAACAAGTGACTGCATAGCTAGAAACAGTCGTTTCTGCGCGTTTTGGACTGAAAAGGATGAAATAAAGTCACAATGTTGATTTCAGACTGACAAGTGCAAACATGTTAAGCAATGCTTTTTTCCCCATGTATATTATCTTCCTAAGTGAAAACAAGTGACTTCGTAGTGTAGTAACAGTCGTTTCTGTGCATTTTGGGCTCAAAAGGATGAAATAAAGTCACCATGTTGATTTCAGACTGAAAAGTGCAAACATGTTCAACAATGCCAATTTCTACTTAGAGCCACAAATGACTGAACTGTAACACAGATTTCATAGCATACATCACAACACGGGCGGTTGTAACTACAAAGAGTCATTTTATAAGCAATTCTGACTAAATAAAACAGTCAGAAGTCATATGTGAATACAAGTGCCTTCATAGCTAGAAACAGTCGTTTCTGCGCGTTTTGGACTGAAAAGGATGAAATAAAGTCACAATGTTGATTTCAGACTGACAAGAATAAACATGTTCAGCAATGGTTTTTTCCCATGTATGTTTCATTCAAATGTGAAAAATAAAAAAACAGTATGAAGTCAAAATGTTGATTTCAGACTGACAAGAGCAAACATGTTCAGCAATGCTTCTTTCCCCTATATGTTTCTTTCATATGTGAAAACAAGTGACTGCATAGCTAGAAACAGTCGTTTCTGCGCGTTTTGGACTGAAAAGGATGAAATAAAGTCACAATGTTGATTTCAGACTGACAAGTGCAATCATGTTAAGCAATGCTTTTTTCCCCATGTATATTATCTTCCTAAGTAAAAACAAGTGACTTCGTAGTAGTAGTAACAGTCGTTTCTGTGCATTTTGGGCTCAAAAGGATGAAATAAAGTCACCATGTTGATTTCAGACTGAAAAGTGCAAACATGTTAAACAATGCCATTTTCTTCTCAGAGCCACAAATGACTAAAGTGTAACACAGGTTTCATTGCATACATCACAACACGTGCGGTTGTAACTACAAAGAGTCATTTTATAAGCAATTCTGACTAAATAAACAGTAAGAAGTCATATGTGAATACAAGTGCCTTCATAGCTAGAAACAGTCGTTTTTGCGCGTTTGGACTGAAAAGGATGAAATAAAGTCACAATGTTGATTTCAGACTGACAAGTGCAAACATGTTAAGCAATGCTTTTTTCCCCATGTATATTATCTTCCTAAGTGAAAACAAGTGACTTCGTAGGTAGTAACAGTCGTTTCTGTGCATTTTGGGCTCAAAAGGATGAAATAAAGTCACCATGTTGATTTCAGACTGAAAAGTGCAAACATGTTCAACAATGCCAATTTCTACTTAGAGCACAAATGACTGAACTGTAACACAGATTTCATAGCATACATCACAACACGGGCGGTTGTAACTACAAAGAGTAATTTTATAAGCAATTCTGACTAAATAAAACAGTAAGAAGTCATATGTGAATACAAGTGCCTTCATAGCTAGAAACAGTCGTTTCTGCGCGTTTTGGACTGAAAAGGATGAAATAAAGTCACAATGTTGATTTCAGACTGACAAGAATAAACATGTTCAGCAATGGTTTTTTCCCATGTATGTTTCCTTCATATGTGAAAAATGTAAATAAAACAGTATGAAGTCAAAATGTTGATTTCAGACTGACAAGAGCAAACATGTTCAGCAATGCTTCTTTCCCCTATATGTTTCTTTCATATGTGAAAACAAGTGACTGCATAGCTAGAAACAGTCGTTTCTGCGCGTTTTGGACTGAAAAGGATGAAATAAAGTCACAATGTTGATTTCAGACTGACAAGTGCAAACATGTTAAGCAATGCTTTTTTCCCCATGTATATTATCTTCCTAAGTGAAAACAAGTGACTTCGTAGGTAGTAACAGTCGTTTCTGTGCATTTTGGGCTCAAAAGGATGAAATAAAGTCACCATGTTGATTTCAGACTGAAAAGTGCAAACATGTTAAACAATGCCATTTTCTACTCAGAGCCACAAATGAATACACTGTAACACAGGTTTCATTGCATACATCACAACACGTGCTGTTGTAACTACAAAGAGTCATTTTATAAGCAATTCTGACTAAATAAAACAGTATGAAGTCAAAATGTTGATTTCAGACTGACAAGAGCAAACATGTTCAGCAATGCTTCTTCCCCTATATGTTTCTTTCATATGTGAAAACAAGTGACTGCATAGCTAGAAACAGTCGTTTCTGCGCGTTTTGGACTGAAAAGGATGAAAAAAAGTCACAATGTTGATTTCAGACTGAAAAATGCAAACATGTTAAACAATGCCATTTTATACTCAGAGCCACAAATGATTACACTGTAACACAGGTTTCATAGAATACATCACAACACGTGCTGTTGTAACTACAAAGAGTCATTTTAGAAGCAATTCTGACTAAATAAAACAATATGAAGTCAAAATGTTGACTTCAAACTAAGTGTAAACATGTTAAGCAATGCTTCTTTCCCCTATATGTTTCTTTTATATGTGAAAACAAGTGACTGCATAGCTAGAAACAGTCGTTTCTGCGCGTTTTGGACTGAAAAGGATGAAATAAAGTCACAATGTTGATTTCAGACTGACAAGTGCAAACATGTTAAGCAATGCTTTTTTCCCCATGTATATTATCTTCCTAAGTGAAAACAAGTGACTTCGTAGGTAGTAACAGTCGTTTCTGTGCATTTTGGGCTCAAAAGGATGAAATAAAGTCACCATGTTGATTTCAGACTGAAAAGTGCAAACATGTTCAACAATGCCAATTTCTACTTAGAGCCACAAATGACTGAACTGTAACACAGATTTCATAGCATACATCACAACACGGGCGGTTGTAACTACAAAGAGTAATTTTATAAGCAATTCTGACTAAATAAAACAGTAAGAAGTCATATGTGAATACAAGTGCCTTCATAGCTAGAAACAGTCGTTTCTGCGCGTTTTGGACTGAAAAGGATGAAATAAAGTCACAATGTTGATTTCAGACTGACAAGAATAAACATGTTCAGCAATGGTTTTTTCCCATGTATGTTTCCTTCATATGTGAAAAATGTAAATAAAACAGTATGAAGTCAAAATGTTGATTTCAGACTGACAAGAGCAAACATGTTCAGCAATGCTTCTTTCCCCTATATGTTTCTTTCATATGTGAAAACAAGTGACTGCATAGCTAGAAACAGTCGTTTCTGCGCGTTTTGGACTGAAAAGGATGAAATAAAGTCACAATGTTGATTTCAGACTGACAAGTGCAAACATGTTAAGCAATGCTTTTTTCCCCATGTATATTATCTTCCTAAGTGAAAACAAGTGACTTCGTAGGTAGTAACAGTCGTTTCTGTGCATTTTGGGCTCAAAAGGATGAAATAAAGTCACCATGTTGATTTCAGACTGAAAAGTGCAAACATGTTCAACAATGCAATTTTCTACTCAGAGAAACAAATGACTAAACTGTAACACAGGTTTCATTGCATACATCACAACACGTGCGGTTGTAACTACAAAGAGTCATTTATAAGCAATTCTGACTAAATAAAACAGTATGAAGTCAAAATGTTGATTTCAGACTGACAAGAGCAAACATGTTCAGCAATGCTTCTTCCCCTATATGTTTCTTTCATATGTGAAAACAAGTGACTGCATAGCTAGAAACAGTCGTTTCTCCGCGTTTTGGACTGAAAGTGATGAAAACGGTCACAATGTTTATTTCAGACTGAAAGAGCAAGCATGTTCAGCAATGCTTTTTTCCCATGTATGTTTCTTTCATGTGTGAATACAAGTGCCTTCATAGCTAGAAACAGTCGTTTCTGCGCGTTTTGGACTGAAAGGATGAAATAAAGTCACAATGTTGATTTCAGACTGACAAGAATAAACATGTTCAACAATGGTTTTTTCCCATGTATGTTTCCTTCATATGTGAAAAAGAGTGACTTCATAGCTAGAAACAGTCCTTTCAGCGTGTTTTTTGACTGAAAAGGATGAAATAAAGTCAAAATGTTGATTTCAGACTGACAAGAGCAAACATGTTCAGCAATGCTTCTTTCCCCATGTATATTATCTTCCTAAGTGAAAACAAGTGACTTCGTAGGTAGTAACAGTCATTTCTGTGCATTTTGGGCTCGAAAGGATGAAATAAAGTCACCATGTTGATTTCAGACTGAAAAGTGCAAACATGTTCAACAATGCCAATTTCGACTTAGAGCCACAAATGACTAAACTGTAACACAGATTTCATAGCATACATCACAATACGTGCGGTTGTAACTACAAAGAGTCATTTTATAAGCAATTCTGACTAAATAAAACAGTATGAAGTCAAGATGTTGATTTCAGAGTGACAAGAGCAAACATGTTCAGCAATGCTTCTTTCCCCTATATGTTTCTTTCATATGTGAAAACAAGTGACTGCATAGCTAGAAACAGTCGTTTCTGCGCGTTTTGGACTGAAAAGGATGAAAAAAGTCACAATGTTGATTTCAGACTGAAAATTGCAAACATGTTCAACAATGCCATTTTATACTCAGAGCCACAAATGATTACACTGTAACACAGGTTTCATAGAATACATCACAACACGTGCTGTTGTAACTACAGAGTCATTTTAGAAGCAATTCTGACTAAATAAAACAATATGAAGTCAAAATGTTGACTTCAAACTAAGTGTAAACATGTTAAGCAATGCTTCTTTCCCCTATATGTTTCTTTCATATGTGAAAACAAGTGACTGCATAGCTAGAAACAGTCGTTTCTGCGCGTTTTGGACTGAAAAGGATGAAATAAAGTCACAATGTTGATTTCAGACTGACAAGTGCAAACATGTTAAGCAATGCTTTATTCCCCATGTATATTATCTTCCGAAGTGAAAACAAGTGACTTCGTAGGTAGTAACAGTCGTTTCTGTGCATTTTGGGCTCAAAAGGATGAAATAAGTCACCATGTTGATTTCAGACTGAAAAGTGCAAACATGTTAAACAATGCCAATTTCGACTTAGAGCCACAAATGACTGAACTGTAACACAGATTTCATAGCATACATCACAACACGTGCGGTTGTAACTACAAAGAGTCATTTTATAAGCAATTCTGACTAAATAAAAATATTTGAAGTCAAATTGTTGATTTCAAACTAAGTGTAAACATGTTAAGCAATGCTTATTTCCCATGTATGTTTCTTTCATATGTGAATACAAGTGCCTTCATAGCTAGAAACAGTCGTTTCTGCGCGTTTTGGACTGAAAAGAATGAAATAAAGTCACAATGTTGATTTCAGACTGACAAGTGCAAACATGTTAAGCAATGCTTTTTCCCCCATGTATATTATCTTCCTAAGTGAAAACAAGTGACTTCGTCGGTAGTCGTAGTACAGTCGTTTCTGTGCATTTTGGGCTCAAAGGGATGAAATAAAGTCACCATGTTGATTTCAGACTGAAAAGTGAAAACAGTTCAACAATGCCAATTTCTACTTAGAGCCACAAATGATGAACTGTAACACAGATTTCATAGCATACATCACAACACGGACGGTTGTAACTACAAAGAGTCATTTTATAAGAAATTCTGACTAAATAAAACAGTAAGAAGTCATATGTGAATACAAGTGCTTCATAGCTAGAAACAGTCGTTTCTGCGCGTTTTGGACTGAAAAGGATGAAATCAAGTCACAATGTTGATTTCAGACTGACAAGACTAAACATGTTCAGCAATGGTTTTTTTCCCATGTATGTTTCCTTCATATGTGAAAAATGTAAATAAAACAGTATGAGGTCAAAATGTTGATTTCAGACTGACAAGAGCAAACATATTCAACAATGCTTCTTTCCTCTATATGTTTCTTTCATATGTGAAAACAAGTGACTGCATAGCTAGAAACAGTCGTTTCTGCGCGTTTTGGACTGAAAAGTATGAAATAAGTCACAATGTTGATTTCAGACTGACAAGAGCAAACATGTTCAGCAATGCTTTTTTCCCCATGTATATTATCTTCCTAAGTGAAAACAAGTGACTTCGTAGGTAGTATCAGTCATTTCTGTGCATTTTGGGCTCGAAAGGATGAAATAAAGTCACCATGTTGATTTCAGACTGAAAAGTGCAAACATGTTCAACAATGCCAATTTCGACTTAGAGCCACAAATGACTAAACTGTAACACAGATTTCATAGCATACATCACAATACGTGCGGTTGTAACTACAAAGAGTCATTTTATAAGCAATTCTGACTAAATAAAACAGTATGAAGTCAAGATGTTGATTTCAGAGTGACAAGAGCAAACATGTTCAGCAATGCTTCTTTCCCTATATGTTTCTTTCATATGTGAAAACAAGTGACTTGCATAGCTAGAAACAGTCGTTTCTGCGCGTTTTGGACTGAAAAGGATGAAAAAGTCACAATGTTGATTTCAGACTGAAAAATGCAAACATGTTCAACAATGCCATTTTATACTCAGAGCCACAAATGATTACACTGTAACACAGGTTTCATAGAATACATCACAACACGTGCTGTTGTAACTACAGAGTCATTTTAGAAGCAATTCTGACTAAATAAACAATATGAAGTCAAAATGTTGACTTCAAACTAAGTGTAAACATGTTAAGCAATGCTTCTTTCCCCTATATGTTTCTTTCATATGTGAAAACAAGTGACTGCATAGCTAGAAACAGTCTTCTGCGCGTTTTGGACTGAAAAGGATGAAATAAAGTCACAATGTTGATTTCAGACTGACAAGTGCAAACATGTTAAGCAATGCTTTTTTCCCCATGATATTATCTTCCTAAGTGAAAACAAGTGACTTCGTAGGTAGTAACAGTCGTTTCTGTGCATTTTGGGCTCAAAGGATGAAATAAAGTCACCATGTTGATTTCAGACTGAAAGTGCAAACATGTTCAACAATGCCAATTTCTACTTAGAGCCACAAATGACTGAACTGTAACACAGATTTCATAGCATACATCACAACACGGGCGGTTGTAACTACAAAGAGTCATTTTATAAGCAATTCTGACTAAATAAAACAGTCAGAAGTCATATGTGAATACAAGTGCCTTCATAGCTAGAAACAGTCGTTTCTGCGCGTTTTGGACTGAAAAGGATGAAATAAAGTCAAAATGTTGATTTCAGACTGACAGAATAAACATGTTCAGCAATGGTTTTTTTCCCATGTATGTTTCCTTCATATGTGAAAAATGTAAATAAAACAGTATGAAGTCAAAATGTTGATTTCAGACTGACAAGAGCAAACATGTTCAGCAATGCTTCTTTCCCCTATATTTTCTTTCATATGTGAAAACAAGTGACTGCATAGCTAGAAACAGTCGTTTCTGCGCGTTTTGGACTGAAAAGGATGAAATAAAGTCACAATGTTGATTTCAGACTGACAAGTGCAATCATGTTAAGCAATGCTTTTTTCCCCATGTATATTATCTTCCTAAGTGAAAACAAGTGACTTCGTAGGTAGTAACAGTCGTTTCTGTGCATTTTGGCTCAAAAGGATGAAATAAAGTCACCATGTTGATTTCAGACTGAAAAGTGCAAACATGTTAAACAATGCCATTTTCTTCTCAGAGCCACAAATGACTAAAGTGTAACACAGGTTTCATTGCATACATCACAACACGTGCGGTTGTAACTACAAAGAGTCATTTTATAAGCAATTCTGACTAAATAAAACGTAAGAAGTCATATGTGAATACAAGTGCCTTCATAGCTAGAAACAGTCGTTTCTGCGCGTTTTGGACTGAAAAGGATGAAATAAAGTCACAATGTTGATTTCAGACTGACAAGTGCAAACATGTTAAGCAATGCTTTTTTCCCCATGTATATTATCTTCCTAAGTGAAAACAAGTGACTTCGTAGGTAGTAACAGTCGTTTCTGTGCATTTTGGGCTCAAAAGGATGAAATAAAGTCACCATGTTGATTTCAGACTGAAAAGTGCAAACATGTTCAACAATGCCAATTTCTACTTAGAGCCACAAATGACTGAACTGTAACACAGATTTCATAGCATACATCACAACACGGGCGGTTGTAACTACAAAGAGTCATTTTATAAGCAATTCTGACTAAATAAAACAGTCAGAAGTCATATGTGAATACAAGTGCCTTCATAGCTAGAAACAGTCGTTTCTGCGCGTTTTGGACTGAAAAGGATGAAATAAAGTCACAATGTTGATTTCAGACTGACAAGAATAAACATGTTCAGCAATGGTTTTTTCCCATGTATGTTTCCTTCATATGTGAAAAATGTAAATAAAACAGTATGAAGTCAAAATGTTGATTTCAGACTGACAAGAGCAAACATGTTCAGCAATGCTTCTTTCCCCTATATGTTTCTTTCATATGTGAAAACAAGTGACTGCATAGCTAGAAACAGTCGTTTCTGCGCGTTTTGGACTGAAAAGGATGAAATAAAGTCACAATGTTGATTTCAGACTGACAAGTGCAAACATGTTAAGCAATGCTTTTTTCCCCATGTATATTATCTTCCTAAGTGAAAACAAGTGACTTCGTAGGTAGTAACAGTCGTTTCTGTGTATTTTGGGCTCAAAAGGATTAAATAAATTCACCATGTTGATTTCAGACTGAAAAGTGCAAACATGTTAAACAATGCCATTTTCTACTCAGAGCCACAAATGACTAAACTGTAACACAGATTTCATAGCATACATCACAATACGTGCGGTTGTAACTACAAAGAGTCATTTATAAGCAATTCTGACTAAATAAAACAGTATGAAGTCAAGATGTTGATTTCAGAGTGACAAGAGCAAACATGTTCAGCAATGCTTCTTTCCCCTATATGTTTCTTTCATATGTGAAAACAAGTGACTGCATAGCTAGAAACAGTCGTTTCTGCGCGTTTTGGACTGAAAAGGATGAAAAAAGTCACAATGTTGATTTCAGACTGAAAAATGCAAACATGTTCAACAATGCCATTTTATACTCAGAGCCACAAATGATTACACTGTAACACAGGTTTCATAGAATACATCACAACACGTGCTGTTGTAACTACAGAGTCATTTTAGAAGCAATTCTGACTAAATAAAACAATATGAAGTCAAAATGTTGACTTCAAACTAAGTGTAAACATGTTAAGCAATGCTTCTTTCCCCTATATGTTTCTTTCATATGTGAAAACAAGTGACTGCATAGCTAGAAACAGTCGTTTCTGCGCGTTTTGGACTGAAAAGGATGAAATAAAGTCACAATGTTGATTTCAGACTGACAAGTGCAAACATGTTAAGCAATGCTTTTTCCCCATGTATATTATCTTCCTAAGTGAAAACAAGTGACTTCGTAGGTAGTAGTAACAGTCGTTTCTGTGCATTTTGGGCTCAAAAGGATGAAATAAAGTCACCATGTTGATTTCAGACTGAAAAGTGCAAACATGTTCAACAATGCCAATTTCTACTTAGAGCCACAAATGACTGAACTGTAACACAGATTTCATAGCATACATCACAACACGGGCGGTTGTAACTACAAAGAGTCATTTATAAGCAATTCTGACTAAATAAAACAGTCAGAAGTCATATGTGAATACAAGTGCCTTCATAGCTAGAAACAGTCGTTTCTGCGCGTTTTGGACTGAAAAGGATGAAATAAAGTCACAATGTTGATTTCAGACTGACAAGAAAAAACATGTTCAGCAATGGTTTTTTCCCATGTATGTTTCCTTCATATGTGAAAATGTAAATAAAACAGTATGAAGTCAAAATGTTGATTTCAGACTGACAAGAGCAAACATGTTCAGCAATGCTTCTTTCCCTATATGTTTCTTTCATATGTGAAAACAAGTGACTGCATAGCTAGAAACAGTCGTTTCTGCGCGTTTTGGACTGAAAAGGATGAAATAAAGTCACAATGTTGATTTCAGACTGACAAGTGCAATCATGTTAAGCAATGCTTTTTTCCCCATGTATATTATCTTCCTAAGTGAAAACAAGTGACTTCGTAGGTAGTAACAGTCGTTTCTGTGCATTTTGGGCTCAAAAGGATGAAATAAAGTCACCATGTTGATTTCAGACTGAAAAGTGCAAACATGTTAAACAATGCCATTTTCGTCTCAGAGCCACAAATGACTAAAGTGTAACACAGGTTTCATTGCATACATCACAACACGTGCGGTTGTAACTACAAAGAGTCATTTTATAAGCAATTCTGACTAAATAAAACAGTAAGAAGTCATTTGTGAATACAAGTGCCTTCATAGCTAGAAACAGTCGTTTCTGCGCGTTTTGGACTGAAAAGGATGAAATAAAGTCACAATGTTGATTTCAGACTGACAAGTAAAAACATGTTAAGCAATGCTTTTTTCCCCATGTATATTATTCCTAAGTGAAAACAAGTGACTTCGTAGGTAGTAACAGTCGTTTCTGCATTTGGGCTCAAAAGGATGAAATGAAGTCACCATGTTGATTTCAGACTGAAAAGTGCAAACATGTTCAACAATGCCAATTTCTACTTAGAGCCACAAATGACTGAACTGTAACACAGATTTCATAGCATACATCACAACACGGGCGGTTGTAACTACAAAGAGTAATTTTATAAGCAATTCTGACTAAATAAAACAGTAAGAAGTCATATGTGAATACAAGTGCCTTCATAGCTAGAAACAGTCGTTTCTGCGCGTTTTGGACTGAAAAGGATGAAATAAAGTCACAATGTTGATTTCAGACTGACAAGAATAAACATGTTCAGCAATGGTTTTTTCCCATGTATGTTTCCTTCATATGTGAAAAATTGTAAATAAAACAGTATGAAGTCAAAATGTTGATTTCAGACTGACAAGAGCAAACATGTTCAGCAATGCTTCTTTCCCCTATATGTTTCTTTCATATGTGAAAACAAGTGACTGCATAGCTAGAAACAGTCGTTTCTGCGCGTTTTGGACTGAAAAGGATGAAATAAAGTCACAATGTTGATTTCAGACTGACAAGTGCAACATGTTAAGCAATGTTTTTCCCCATGTATATTATCTTCCTAAGTGAAAACAAGTGACTTCGTAGGTAGTAGTAACAGTCGTTTCTGTGCATTTTGGGCTCAAAAGGATTAATAAAGTCACCATGTTGATTTCAGACTGAAAAGTGCAAACATGTTAAACAATGCCATTTTCTACTCAGAGCCACAAATGACTAAACTGTAACACAGGTTTCATTGCATACATCACAACACGTGCGGTTGTAACTACAAAGAGTCATTTTATAAGCAATTCTGACTAAATAAAACAGTATGAAGTCAAAATGTTGATTTCAGACTGACAAGAGCAAACATGTCAGCAATGCTTCTTCCCCTATATGTTTCTTTCATATGTGAAAACAAGTGACTGCATAGCTAGAAACAGTCGTTTCTGCGCGTTTTGGACTGAAAAGGATGAAAAAAGTCACAATGTTGATTTCAGACTGAAAAATGCAAACATGTTCAACAATGCCATTTTATACTCAGAGCCACAAATGATTACACTGTAACACAGGTTTCATAGAATACATCACAACACGTGCTGTTGTAACTACAAAGAGTCATTTTAGAAGCAATTCTGACTAAATAAAACAATATGAAGTCAAAATGTTGACTTCAAACTAAGTGTAAACATGTTAAGCAATGCTTCTTTCCCCTATATGTTTCTTTTATATGTGAAAACAAGTGACTGCATAGCTAGAAACAGTCGTTTCTGCGCGTTTTGGACTGTGAAAAGGATGAAATAAAGTCACAATGTTGATTTCAGACTGACAAGTGCAAACATGTTAAGCAATGCTTTTTTCCCCATGTATATTATATTCATAAGTGAAAACAAGTGACTTCGTAGGTAGTAACAGTCGTTTCTGAGCATTTTGGGCTCAAAGGATGAAATAAAGTCACCATGTTGATTTCAGACTGAAAAGTGCAAACATGTTCAACAATGCCATTTTCTACTCAGAGCCACAAATGACTAAACTGTAACACAGGTTTCATTGCATACATCACAACACGTGCGGTTGTAACTACAAAGAGTCATTTTATAAGCAATTCTGACTAAATAAAAATATTTGAAGTCAAATTGTTGATTTCAAAATAAGTGTAAACATGTTAAGCAATGCTTTTTTCCCATGTATGTTTCTTTCATATGTGAATACAAGTGCCTTCATAGCTAGAAACAGTCGTTTCTGCGCGTTTTGGACTGAAAAGAATGAAATAAAGTCACAATGTTGATTTCAGACTGACAAGTGCAAACATGTTAAGCAATGCTTTTTCCCCCATGTATATTATCTTCCTAAGTGAAAACAAGTGACTTCGTCGGTATTAACAGTCGTTTCTGTGCATTTTTTGCTCAAATTATGAAATAAAGTCACCATGTTGATTTCAGACTGAAAAGTGCAAACATGTTCAACAATGCCAATTTCTACTTAGAGCCACAAATGACTGAACTGTAACACAGATTTCATAGCATACATCACAACACGGACGGTTGTAACTACAAAGAGTCATTTTATAAGAAATTCTGACTAAATAAAACAGTAAGAAGTCATATGTGAATACAAGTGCCTTCATAGCTAGAAACAGTCGTTTCTGCGCGTTTTGGACTGAAAAGGATGAAATCAAGTCACAATGTTGATTTCAGACTGACAAGACTAAACATGTTCAGCAATGGTTTTTTCCCATGTATGTTTCCTTCATATGTGAAAAATGTAAATAAAACAGTATGAGGTCAAAATGTTGATTTCAGACTGACAAGAGCAAACATGTTCAACAATGCTTCTTTCCTCTATATGTTTCTTTCATATGTGAAAACAAGTGACTGCATAGCTAGAAACAGTCGTTTCTGCGCGTTTTGGACTGAAAAGGATGAAATAAAGTCACAATGTTGATTTCAGACTGACAAGAGCAAACATGTTCAGCAATGCTTTTTTCCCCATGTATATTATCTTCCTAAGTGAAAACAAGTGACTTCGTAGGTAGTAACAGTCATTTTGTGCATTTTGGGCTCGAAAGGATGAAATAAAGTCACCATGTTGATTTCAGACTGAAAAGTGCAAACATGTTCAACAATGCCAATTTCGACTTAGAGCCACAAATGACTAAACTGTAACACAGATTTCATAGCATACATCACAATACGTGCGGTTGTAACTACAAAGAGTCATTTTATAAGCAATTCTGACTAAATAAAACAGTATGAAGTCAAGATGTTGATTTCAGAGTGACAAGAGCAAACATGTTCAGCAATGCTTCTTTCCCCTATATGTTTCTTTCATATGTGAAAACAAGTGACTGCATAGCTAGAAACAGTCGTTTCTACGCGTTTTGGACTGAAAAGGATGAAAAAAGTCACAATGTTGATTTCAGACTGAAAAATGCAAACATGTTCAACAATGCCATTTTATACTCAGAGCCACAAATGATTACACTGTAACACAGGTTTCATAGAATACATCACAACACGTGCTGTTGTAACTACAGAGTCATTTTAGAAGCAATTCTGACTAAATAAAACAATATGAAGTCAAAATGTTGACTTCAAACTAAGTGTAAACATGTTAAGCAATGCTTCTTTCCCCTATATGTTTCTTTCATATGTGAAAACAAGTGACTGCATAGCTAGAAACAGTCGTTTCTGCGCGTTTTGGACTGAAAAGGATGAAATAAAGTCACAATGTTGATTTCAGACTGACAAGTGCAAACATGTTAAGCAATGCTTTATTCCCCATGTATATATCTTCCTAAGTGAAAACAAGTGACTTCGTAGGTAGGAACAGTCGTTTCTGTGCATTTTGGGCTCAAAAGGATGAAATAAAGTCACCATGTTGATTTCAGACTGAAAAGTGCAAACATGTTCAACAATGCCAATTTCTACTAGAGCCACAAATGACTGAACTGTAACACAGATTTCATAGCATACATCACACACGTGCGGTTGTAACTACAAAGAGTCATTTTATAAGCAATTCTGACTAAATAAATATATTTGAAGTCAAATTGTTGATTTCAAACTAAGTGTAAACATGTTAAGCAATGCTTATTTCCCATGTATGTTTCTTTCATATGTGAATACAAGTGCCTTCATAGCTAGAAACAGTCGTTTCTGCGCGTTTTGGACTGAAAAGAATGAAATAAAGTCACAATGTTGATTTCAGACTGACAAGTGCAAACATGTTAAGCAATGCTTTTTCCCCCATGTATATTATCTTCCTAAGTGAAAACAAGTGACTTCGTCGTGGTAGTAACAGTCGTTTCTGTGCATTTTGGGCTCAAAGGATGAAATAAAGTCACCATGTTGATTTCAGACTGAAAAGTGCAAACATGTTCAACAATGCCAATTTCTACTTAGAGCCACAAATGACTGAACTGTAACACAGATTTCATAGCATACATCACAACACGGACGGTTGTAACTACAAAGAGTCATTTTATAAGAAATTCTGACTAAATAAAACAGTAAGAAGTCATATGTGAATACAAGTGCCTTCATAGCTAGAAACAGTCGTTTCTGCGCGTTTTGGACTGAAAAGGATGAAATCAAGTCACAATGTTGATTTCAGACTGACAAGACTAAACATGTTCAGCAATGGTTTTTTCCCATGTATGTTTCCTTCATATGTGAAAAATGTAAATAAAACAGTATGAGGTCAAAATGTTGATTTCAGACTGACAAGAGCAAACATGTTCAACAATGCTTCTTTCCTCTATATGTTTCTTTCATATGTGAAAACAAGTGACTGCATAGCTAGAAACAGTCGTTTCTGCGCGTTTTGGACTGAAAAGTATGAAATAAAGTCACAATGTTGATTTCAGACTGACAAGAGCAAACATGTTCAGCAATGCTTTTTTCCCCATGTATATTATCTTCCTAAGTGAAAACAAGTGACTTCGTAGGTAGTAGTATCAGTCATTTCTGTGCATTTTGGGCTCGAAAGGATGAAATAAAGTCACCATGTTGATTTCAGACTGAAAAGTGCAAACATGTTCAACAATGCCAATTTCGACTAACAGCCACAAATGACTAAACTGTAACACAGATTTCATAGCATACATCACAATACGTGCGGTTGTAACTACAAAGAGTCATTTTATAAGCAATTCTGACTAAATAAAACAGTATGAAGTCAAGATGTTGATTTCAGAGTGACAAGAGCAAACATGTTCAGCAATGCTTCTTTCCCCTATATGTTTCTTTCATATGTGAAAACAAGTGACTGCATAGCTAGAAACAGTCGTTTCTGCGCGTTTTGGACTGAAAAGGATGAAAAAAGTCACAATGTTGATTTCAGACTGAAAAATGCAAACATGTTCAACAATGCCATTTTATACTCAGAGCCACAAATGATTACACTGTAACACAGGTTTCATAGAATACATCACAACACGTGCTGTTGTAACTACAGAGTCATTTTAGAAGCAATTCTGACTAAATAAAACAATATGAAGTCAAAATGTTGACTTCAAACTAAGTGTAAACATGTTAAGCAATGCTTCTTTCCCCTATATGTTTCTTTCATATGTGAAAACAAGTGACTGCATAGCTAGAAACAGTCGTTTCTGCGCGTTTTGGACTGAAAAGGATGAAATAAAGTCACAATGTTGATTTCAGACTGACAAGTGCAAACATGTTAAGCAATGCTTTTTTCCCCATGTATATTATCTTCCTAAGTGAAAACAAGTGACTTCGTAGGTAGTAACAGTCGTTTCTGTGCATTTTGGGCTCAAAAGGATGAAATAAAGTCACCATGTTGATTTCAGACTGAAAAGTGCAAACATGTTCAACAATGCCAATTTCTACTTAGAGCCACAAATGACTGAACTGTAACACAGATTTCATAGCATACATCACAACACGGGCGGTTGTAACTACAAAGAGTCATTTTATAAGCAATTCTGACTAAATAAAACAGTCAGAAGTCATATGTGAATACAAGTGACTGCATAGCTAGAAACAGTCGTTTCTGCGCGTTTTGGACTGAAAAGGATGAAATAAAGTCACAATGTTGATTTCAGACTGACAAGAAAAAACATGTTAAGCAATGGTTTTTTCCCATGTATGTTTCCTTCATATGTGAAAAATGTAAATAAAACAGTATGAAGTCAAAATGTTGATTTCAGACTGACAAGAGCAAACATGTTCAGCAATGCTTCTTTCCCCTATATGTTTCTTTCATATGTGAAAACAAGTGACTTCATAGCTAGAAACAGTCGTTTCTGCGCGTTTTGGACTGAAAAGGATGAAATAAAAAGTCACAATGTTGATTTCAGACTGACAAGTGCAATCATGTTAAGCAATGCTTTTTTCCCCATGTATATTATCTTCCTAAGTGAAAACAAGTGACTTCGTAGGTAGTAACAGTCGTTTCTGTGCATTTTGGGCTCAAAAGGATGAAATAAAGTCACCATGTTGATTTCAGACTGAAAAGTGCAAACATGTTAAACAATGCCATTTTCTTCTCAGAGCCACAAATGACTAAAGTGTAACACAGGTTTCATTGCATACATCACAACACGTGCGGTTGTTAACTACAAAGAGTCATTTTATAAGCAATTCTGACTAAATAAAACAGTAAGAAGTCATATGTGAATACAAGTGCCTTCATAGCTAGAAACAGTCGTTTCTGCGCGTTTTGGACTGAAAAGGATGAAATAAAGTCACAATGTTGATTTCAGACTGACAAGTGCAAACATGTTAAGCAATGCTTTTTTCCCCATGTATATTATCTTCCTAAGTGAAAACAAGTGACTTCGTAGTAGTAGTAACAGTCGTTTCTGTGCATTTTGGGCTCAAAAGGATGAAATAAAGTCACCATGTTGATTTCAGACTGAAAAGTGCAAACATGTTCAACAATGCCAATTTCTACTTAGAGCCACAAATGACTGAACTGTAACACAGATTTCATAGCATACATCACAACACGGGCGGTTGTAACTACAAAGAGTCATTTTATAAGCAATTCTGACTAAATAAAACAGTCAGAAGTCATATGTGAATACAAGTGCCTTCATAGCTAGAAACAGTCGTTTCTGCGCGTTTTGGACTGAAAAGGATGAAATAAAGTCACAATGTTGATTTCAGACTGACAAGAATAAACATGTTCAGCAATGGTTTTTTCCCATGTATGTTTCCTTCATATGTGAAAAATGTAAATAAAACAGTATGAAGTCAAAATGTTGATTTCAGACTGACAAGAGCAAACATGTTCAGCAATGCTTCTTTCCCCTATATGTTTCTTTCATATGTGAAAACAAGTGACTGCATAGCTAGAAACAGTCGTTTCTGCGCGTTTTGGACTGAAAAGGATGAAATAAAGTCACAATGTTGATTTCAGACTGACAAGTGCAATCATGTTAAGCAATGCTTTTTTCCCCATGTATATTATCTTCCTAAGTGAAAACAAGTGACTTCGTAGGTAGTAACAGTCGTTTCTGTGTATTTTGGGCTCAAAAGGATTAAATAAATTCACCATGTTGATTTCAGACTGAAAAGTGCAAACATGTTAAACAATGCCATTTTCTACTCAGAGCCACAAATGACTAAACTGTAACACAGATTTCATAGCATACATCACAATACGTGCGGTTGTAACTACAAAGAGTCATTTTATAAGCAATTCTGACTAAATAAAACAGTATGAAGTCAAGATGTTGATTTCAGAGTGACAAGAGCAAACATGTTCAGCAATGCTTCTTTCCCCTATATGTTTCTTTCATATGTGAAAACAAGTGACTGCATAGCTAGAAACAGTCGTTTCTGCGCGTTTTGGACTGAAAAGGATGAAAAAAGTCACAATGTTGATTTCAGACTGAAAAATGCAAACATGTTCAACAATGCCATTTTATACTCAGAGCCACAAATGATTACACTGTAACACAGGTTTCATAGAATACATCACAACACGTGCTGTTGTAACTACAGAGTCATTTTAGAAGCAATTCTGACTAAATAAAAAACAATATGAAGTCAAAATGTTGACTTCAAACTAAGTGTAAACATGTTAAGCAATGCTTCTTTCCCCTATATGTTTCTTTCATATGTGAAAACAAGTGACTGCATAGCTAGAAACAGTCGTTTCTGCGCGTTTTGGACTGAAAAGGATGAAATAAAGTCACAATGTTGATTTCAGACTGACAAGTGCAAACATGTTAAGCAATGCTTTTTTCCCCATGTATATTATCTTCCTAAGTGAAAACAAGTGACTTCGTAGGGAGTAACAGTCGTTTCTGTGCATTTTGGGCTCAAAAGGATGAAATAAAGTCACCATGTTGATTTCAGACTGAAAAGTGCAAACATGTTAAACAATGCCATTTTCTACTCAGAGCCACAAATGACTAAACTGTAACACAGTTTTCATTGCATACATCACAACACGTGCGGTTGTAACTACAAAGAGTCATTTTATAAGCAATTCTGACTAAATAAAACAGTAAGAATTCATATGTGAATACAAGTGCCGTCATAGCTAGAAACAGTCGTTTCTGCGCGTTTTGGACTGAAAAGGATGAAATAAAGTCACAATGTTGATTTCAGACTGACAAGAATAAACATGTTCAGCAATGGTTTTTTCCCATGTATGTTTCCTTCATATGTGAGAAATGTAAATAAAACAGTATGAAGTCAAAATGTTGATTTCAGACTGACAAGAGCAAACATGTTCAGCAATGCTTCTTTCCTCTATATGTTTCTTTCATATGTGAAAACAAGTGACTGCATAGCTAGAAACAGTCGTTTCTGCGCGTTTTGGACTGAAAAGGATGAAATAAAGTCACAATGTTGATTTCAGACTGACAAGTGCAAACATGTTAAGCAATGCTTTTTTCCCCATGTATATTATCTTCCTAAGTGAAAACAAGTGACTTCGTAGGTAGTAACAGTCGTTTCTGTGCATTTTGGGCTCAAAAGGATGAAATAAAGTCACCATGTTGATTTCAGACTGAAAAGTGCAAACATGTTAAACAATGCCATTTTCTACTCAGAGCCACAAATGACTAAACTGTAACAAAGGTTTCATTGCATACATCACAACACGTGCGGTTGCAACTACAAAGAGTCATTTTATAAGCAATTCTGACTAAATAAAACAGTAAGAATTCATATGTGAATACAAGTGCCTTCATAGCTAGAAACAGTCGTTTCTGCGCGTTTTGGATTGAAAAGGATGAAATAAAGTCACAATGTTGATTTCAGACTGACAAGAATAAACATGTTCAGCAATGGTTTTTCCCCATGTATGTTTCCTTCATATGTGAGAAATGTAAATAAAACAGTATGAAGTCAAAATGTTGATTTCAGACTGACAAGAGCAAACATGTTCAGCAATGCTTCTTTCCTCTATATGTTTCTTTCATATGTGAAAACAAGTGACTGCATAGCTAGAAACAGTCGTTTCTGCGCGTTTTGGACTGAAAAGGATGAAATAAAGTCACAATGTTGATTTCAGACTGACAAGTGCAAACATGTTAAGCAATGCTTTTTTCCCCATGTATATTATCTTCCTAAGTGAAAACAAGTGACTTCGTAGGTAGTAACAGTCGTTTCTGTGCATTTTGGGCTCAAAAGGATGAAATAAAGTCACCATGTTGATTTCAGACTGAAAAGTGCAAACATGTTCAACAATGCCAATTTCTACTTAGAGCCACAAATGACTGAACTGTAAACACAGATTTCATAGCATACATCACAAACACGGGCGGGTTGTAACTACAAAGAGTCATTTTATAAGCAATTCTGACTAAATAAAACAGTCAGAAGTCATATGTGAATACAAGTGCCTTCATAGCTAGAAACAGTCGTTTCTGCGCGTTTTGGACTGAAAGGGATGAAATAAAGTCACAATGTTGATTTTCAGACTGACAAGAATAAACATGTTCAGCAATGGTTTTTTCCCATGTATGTTTCCTTCATATGTGAAAAATGTAAATAAAACAGTATGAAGTCAAAAATGTTGATTTCAGACTGACAAGAGCAAACATGTTCAGCAATGCTTCTTTCCCCTATATGTTTCTTTCATATGTGAAAACAAGTGACTGCATAGCTAGAAACAGTCGTTTTCTGCGCGTTTTGGACTGAAAGGATGAAATAAAGTCACAATGTTGATTTCAGACTGACAAGTGCAATCATGTTAAGCAATGCTTTTTTCCCCATGTATATTATCTTCCTAAGTGAAAACAAGTGACTTCGTAGGTAGTAACAGTCGTTTCTGTGCATTTTGGGCTCAAAAGGATGAAATAAAGTCACCATGTTGATTTCAGACTGAAAAGTGCAAACATGTTAAACAATGCCATTTTCTTCTCAGAGCCACAAATGACTAAGTGTAACACAGGTTTCATTGCATACATCACAACACGTGCGGTTGTAACTACAAAGAGTCATTTTATAAGCAATTCTGACTAAATAAACAGTAAGAAGTCATATGTGAATACAAGTGCCTTCATAGCTAGAAACAGTCGTTTCTGCGCGTTTTGGACTGAAAAGGATGAAATAAAGTCACAATGTTGATTTCAGACTGACAAGTGCAAACATGTTAAGCAATGCTTTTTTCCCCATGTATATTATCTTCCTAAGTGAAAACAAGTGACTTCGTAGGTAGTAACAGTCGTTTCTGTGCATTTTGGGCTCAAAAGGATGAAATAAAGTCACCATGTTGATTTCAGACTGAAAGTGCAAACATGTTCACAATGCCAATTTCTACTTAGAGCCACAAATGACTGAACTGTAACACAGATTTCATAGCATACATCACAACACGGGCGGTTTGTAACTACAAAGAGTCATTTTATAAGCAATTCTGACTAAATAAAACAGTCAGAAGTCATATGTGAATACAAGTGCCTTCATAGCTAGAAACAGTCGTTTCTGCGCGTTTTGGACTGAAAAGGATGAAATAAAGTCACAATGTTGATTTCAGACTGACAAGAATAAACATGTTCAGCAATGGTTTTTTTCCCATGTATGTTTCCTTCAATATGTGAAAAATGTAAATAAAACAGTATGAAGTCAAAATGTTGATTTCAGACTGACAAGAGCAAACATGTTCAGCAATGCTTCTTTCCCCTATATGTTTCTTTCATATGTGAAAACAAGTGACTGCATAGCTAGAAACAGTCGTTTCTGCGCGTTTTGGACTGAAAAGGATGAAATAAAGTCACAATGTTGATTTCAGACTGACAAGTGCAAATCATGTTAAGCAATGCTTTTTTCCCCATGTATATATCTTCCTAAGTGAAAACAAGTGACTTCGTAGGTAGTAACAGTCGTTTCTGTGTATTTTGGGCTCAAAAGGATTAAATAAATTCACCATGTTTGATTTCAGACTGAAAAGTGCAAACATGTTAAACAATGCCATTTTCTACTCAGAGCCACAAATGACTAAACTGTAACACAGATTTCATAGCATACATCACAATACGTTGCGGTTGTAACTACAAAGAGTCATTTTATAAGCAATTCTGACTAAATAAAACAGTATGAAGTCAAGATGTTGATTTCAGAGTGACAAGAGCAAACATGTTCAGCAATGCTTCTTTCCCCTAGATTGTTTCTTTCATATGTGAAAACAAGTGACCTGCATAGCTAGAAACAGTCGTTTCTGCGCGTTTTGGACTGAAAAGGATGAAAAAAGTCACAATGTTGATTTAAGACTGAAAAATGCAAACATGTTCAACAATGCCATTTTATACTCAGAGCCACAAATGATTACACTGTAACACAGGTTTCATAGAATACATCACAACACGTGCTGTTGTAACTACAGAGTCATTTTAGAAGCAATTCTGACTAAATAAAACAATATGAAGTCAAAATGTTGACTTCAAACTAAGTGTAAACATGTTAAGCAATGCTTCTTTCCCCTATATGTTTCTTTCATATGTGAAAACAAGTGACTGCATAGCTAGAAACAGTCGTTTCTGCGCGTTTTGGACTGAAAAGGATGAAATAAAGTCACAATGTTGATTTCAGACTGACAAGTGCAAACATGTTAAGCAATGCTTTTTTCCCCATGTATATTATCTTCCTAAGTGAAAACAAGTGACTTCGTAGGGAGTAACAGTCGTTTCTGTGCATTTTGGGCTCAAAAGGATGAAATAAAGTCACCATGTTGATTTCAGACTGAAAAGTGCAAACATGTTAAACAATGCCATTTTCTACTCAGAGCCACAAATGACTAAACTGTAACACAGTTTTCATTGCATACATCACAACACGTGCGGTTGTAACTACAAAGAGTCATTTTATAAGCAATTCTGACTAAATAAAACAGTAAGAATTCATATGTGAATACAAGTGCCGTCATAGCTAGAAACAGTCGTTTCTGCGCGTTTTGGACTGAAAAGGATGAAATAAAGTCACAATGTTGATTTCAGACTGACAAGAATAAACATGTTCAGCAATGGTTTTTTTCCCATGTATGTTTCCTTCATATGTGAGAAATGTAAATAAAACAGTATGAAGTCCAAAATGTTGATTTCAGACTGACAAGAGCAAACATGTTCAGCAATGCTTCTTTCCTCTATATGTTTCTTTCATATGTGAAAACAAGTGACTGCATAGCTAGAAACAGTCGTTTCTGCGCGTTTTGGACTGAAAAGGATGAAATAAAGTCACAATGTTGATTTCAGACTGACAAGTGCAAACATGTTAAGCAATGCTTTTTTCCCCATGTATATTATCTTCCTAAGTGAAAACAAGTGACTTCGTAGGTAGTAACAGTCGTTTCTGTGCATTTGGGCTCAAAAGGATGAAATAAAGTCACCATGTTGATTTCAGACTGAAAAGTGCAAACATGTTAAACAATGCCATTTTCTACTCAGAGCCACAAATGACTAAACTGTAACAAAGGTTTCATTGCATACATCACAACACGTGCGGTTGCAACTACAAAGAGTCATTTTATAAGCAATTCTGACTAAATAAAACAGTAAGAATTCATATGTGAATACAAGTGCCTTCATAGCTAGAAACAGTCGTTTCTGCGCGTTTTGGATTGAAAAGGATGAAATAAAGTCACAATGTTGATTTCAGACTGACAAGAATAAACATGTTCAGCAATGGTTTTTCCCCATGTATGTTTCCTTCATATGTGAGAAATGTAAATAAAACAGTATGAAGTCAAATGTTGATTTCAGACTGACAAGAGCAAACATGTTCAGCAATGCTTCTTTCCTCTATATGTTTCTTTCATATGTGAAAACAAGTGACTGCATAGCTAGAAACAGTCGTTTCTGCGCGTTTTGGACTGAAAAGGATGAAATAAAGTCACAATGTTGATTTCAGACTGACAAGTGCAATCATGTTAAGCAATGCTTTTTTCCCCATGTATATTATCTTCCTAAGTGAAAACAAGTGACTTCGTAGGTAGTAACAGGTCGTTTCTGTGCATTTTGGGCTCAAAAGGATGAATAAAGTCACCCATGTTTGATTTCAGACTGAAAAGTGCAAACATGTTAAACAATGCCATTTTCTTCTCAGAGCCACAAATGACTAAGTGTAACACAGGTTTCATTGCATACATCACAACACGTGCGGTTGTAACTACAAAGAGTCATTTTATAAGCAATTCTGACTAAATAAAACAGTAAGAAGTCATATGTGAATACAAGTGCCTTCATAGCTAGAAACAGTCGTTTCTGCGCGTTTTGGACTGAAAAGGATGAAATAAAGTCACAATGTTGATTTCAGACTTACAAGTGCAAACATGTTAAGCAATGCTTTTTTCCCCATTTATTTTATTTTCATATGTGAAAACAAGTGACTTCTTAGGTAGTAACAGTCGTTTCTGTGCATTTTGGGCTCAAAAGGATGAAATAAAGTCACCATGTTGATTTCAGACTGAAAAGTGCAAACATGTTAAACAATGCCTTTTTTCTACTCAGAGCCACAAATGACTAAACTGTAACACAGTTATCATTGCATACATCACAACACGTGCGGTTGTAACTACAAAGAGTCATTTTATAAGCAATTCTGACTAAATAAAACAGTAAGAATTCATATGTGAATACAAGTGCCGTCATAGCTAGAAACAGTCGTTTCTGCGCGTTTTGGACTGAAAAGGATGAAATAAGTCACAATGTTGATTTCAGACTGACAAGAATAAACATGTTCAGCAATGGTTTTTTCCCATGTATGTTTCCTTCATATGTGAGAAATGTAAATAAAACAGTATGAAGTCAAAATGTTGATTTCAGACTGACAAGAGCAAACATGTTCAGCAATGCTTCTTTCCTCTATATGTTTCTTTCATATGTGAAAACAAGTGACTGCATAGCTAGAAACAGTCGTTTCTGCGCGTTTTGGACTGAAAAGGATGAAATAAAGTCACAATGTTGATTTCAGACTGACAAGTGCAAACATGTTAAGCAATGCTTTTTTCACCAAATATAATATCTTCCTAAGAGAAAACAAGTGACTTCGTAGGTAGTAACAGTCGTTTCTGTGCATTTTGGGCTCAAAAGGATGAAATAAAGTCACCATGTTGATTTCAGACTGAAAAGTGCAAACATGTTAAACAATGCCATTTTCTACTCAGAGCCACAAATGACTAACTGTAACAAAGGTTTCATTGCATACATCACAACACGTGCGGTTGCAACTACAAAGAGTCATTTTATAAGCAATTCTGACTAAATAAAACAGTATGAAGTGAAAATGTTGATTTCAGACTGACAAGAGCAAACATGTTCAGCAATGCTTCTTTCCCCTATATGTTTCTTTCATATGTGAAAACAAGTGACTGCATAGCTAGAAACAGTCGTTTCTGAGCGTTTTGGACTGAAAAGGATGAAAAAAGTCACAATGTTGATTTCAGACTGAAAGAGCAAGCATGTTCAGCAATGCTTTTTTCCCATGTATGTTTCTTTCATGTGTGAATACAAATGCCTTCATAGCTAGAAACAGTCGTTTCTGCGCGTTTTGGACTGAAAAGGATGAAATAAAGTCACAATGTTGATTTCAGACTGACAAATGAAAACATGTTAAGCAATGCTTTTTTCCCCATGTATATTATCTTCCTAAGTGAAAACAAGTGACTTCGTAGGTAGTAACAGTCGTTTCTGTGCATTTTGGGCTCAAAAGGATGAAATAAAGTCACCATGTTGATTTCAGACTGAAAAGTGCAAACATGTTCAACAATGCCAATTTCTACTTAGAGCCACAAATGACTGAACTGTAACACAGATTTCATAGCATACATCACAACACGTGCGGTTGTAACTACAAAGAGTCATTTTATAAGCAATTCTGACTAAATAAAACAGTAAGAATTCATATGTGAATACAAGTGCCTTCATAGCTAGAAACAGTCGTTTCTGCGCGTTTTGGATTGAAAAGGATGAAATAAAGTCACAATGTTGATTTCAGACTGACAAGAATAAACATGTTCAGCAATGGTTTTTTCCCATGTATGTTTCCTTCATATGTGAGAAATGTAAATAAAACAGTATTAAGTCAAAATGTTGATTTCAGACTGACAAGAGCAAACATGTTCAGCAATACTTCTTTCCTCTATATGTTTCTTTCATATGTGAAAACAAGTGACTGCATAGCTAGAAACAGTCGTTTCTGCACGTTTTGGACTGAAAAGGATGAAATAAAGTCACAATGTTGATTTCAGACTGACAAGTGCAAACATGTTAAGCAATGCTTTTTTCCCCATGTATATTATCTTCCTAAGTGAAAAGAAGTGACTTCGTAGGTAGTAACAGTCGTTTCTGTGCATTTTGGGCTCAAAAGGATGAAATAAAGTCACCATGTTGATTTCAGACTGAAAAGTGCAAACATGTTAAACAATGCAATTTTCTACTCAGAGCCACAAATGACTAAACTGTAACACAGGTTTCATTGCATACATCACAACACGTGCGGTTGCAACTACAAAGAGTCATTCTAAAAGCAATTCTGACTAAATAAAACAGTATGAAGTGAAAATGTTGATTTCAGACTGACAAGAGCAAACATGTTCAGCAATGCTTCTTTCCCCTATATGTTTCTTTCATATGTGAAAACAAGTGACTGCATAGCTAGAAACAGTCGTTTCTGAGCGTTTTGGACTGAAAAGGATGAAAAAGTCACAATGTTGATTTCAGACTGAAAGAGCAAGCATGTTCAGCAATGCTTTTTTCCCATGTATGTTTCTTTCATGTGTGAATACAAGTGCCTTCATAGCTAGAAACAGTCGTTTCTGCGCGTTTTGGACTGAAAAGGATGAAATAAAGTCACAATGTTGATTTCAGACTGACAAATGCAAACATGTTAAGCAATGCTTTTTTCCCCATGTATATTATCTTCCTAAGTGAAAACAAGTGACTTCGTAGGTAGTAACAGTCGTTTCTGTGCATTTTGGGCTCAAAAGGATGAAATAAAGTCACCATGTTGATTTCAGACTGAAAAGTGCAAACATGTTAAACAATGCCATTTTCTTCTCAGAGCCACAAATGACTAAAGTGTAACACAGGTTTCATTGCATACATCACAACACGTGCGGTTGTAACTACAAAGAGTCATTTTATAAGCAATTCTGACTAAATAAAACAGTAAGAAGTCATATGTGAATACAAGTGCCTTCATAGCTAGAAACAGTCGTTTCTGCGCGTTTTGGACTGAAAAGGATGAAATAAAGTCACAATGTTGATTTCAGACTGACAAGTGCAAACATGTTAAGCAATGCTTTTTTCCCCATGTATATTATCTTCCTAAGTGAAAACAAGTGACTTCGTAGGGAGTAACAGTCGTTTCTGTGCATTTTGGGCTCAAAAGGATGAAATAAAGTCACCATGTTGATTTCAGACTGAAAAGTGAAAACATGTTAAACAATGCCATTTTCTACTCAGAGCCACAAATGACTAAACTGTAACACAGTTTTCATTGCATACATCACAACACGTGCGGTTGTAACTACAAAGAGTCATTTTATAAGCAATTCTGACTAAATAAAACAGTAAGAATTCATATGTGAATACAAGTGCCTTCATAGCTAGAAACAGTCGTTTCTGCGCGTTTTGGACTGAAAAGGATGAAATAAAGTCACAATGTTGATTTCAGACTGACAAGAATAAACATGTTCAGCAATGGTTTTTTTCCCATGTATGTTTCCTTCATATGTGAGAAATGTAAATAAAACAGTATGAAGTCAAAATGTTGATTTCAGACTGACAAGAGCAAACATGTTCAGCAATGCTTCTTTCCTCTATATGTTTCTTTCATATGTGAAAACAAGTGACTGCATAGCTAGAAACAGTCGTTTCTGCGCGTTTTGGACTGAAAAGGATGAAATAAAGTCACAATGTTGATTTCAGACTGACAAGTGCAAACATGTTAAGCAATGCTTTTTTCCCCATGTATATTATCTTCCTAAGTGAAAACAAGTGACTTCGTAGGTAGTAACAGTCGTTTCTGTGCATTTTGGGCTCAAAAGGATGAAATAAAGTCACCATGTTGATTTCAGACTGAAAAGTGCAAACATGTTAAACAATGCCATTTTCTACTCAGAGCCACAAATGACTAAACTGTAACAAAGGTTTCATTGCATACATCACAACACGTGCGGTTGCAACTACAAAGAGTCATTTTATAAGCAATTCTGACTAAATAAAACAGTAAGAATTCATATGTGAATACAAGTGCCTTCATAGCTAGAAACAGTCGTTTCTGCGCGTTTTGGATTGAAAAGGATGAAATAAAGTCACAATGTTGATTTCAGACTGACAAGAATAAACATGTTCAGCAATGGTTTTTCCCCATGTATGTTTCCTTCATATGTGAGAAATGTAAATAAAACAGTATGAAGTCAAAATGTTGATTTCAGACTGACAAGAGCAAACATGTTCAGCAATGCTTCTTTCCTCTATATGTTTCTTTCATATGTGAAAACAAGTGACTGCATAGCTAGAAACAGTCGTTTCTGCGCGTTTTGGACTGAAAAGGATGAAATAAAGTCACAATGTTGATTTCAGACTGACAAGTGCAATCATGTTAAGCAATGCTTTTTTCCCCATGTATATTATCTTCCTAAGTGAAAACAAGTGACTTCGTAGGTAGTAACAGTCGTTTCTGTGCATTTTGGGCTCAAAAGGATGAAATAAAGTCACCATGTTGATTTCAGACTGAAAAGTGCAAACATGTTAAACAATGCCATTTTCTTCTCAGAGCCACAAATGACTAAAGTGTAACACAGGTTTCATTGCATACATCACAACACGTGCGGTTGTAACTACAAAGAGTCATTTTATAAGCAATTCTGACTAAATAAAACAGTAAGAAGTCATATGTGAATACAAGTGCCTTCATAGCTAGAAACAGTCGTTTCTGCGCGTTTTGGACTGAAAAGGATGAAATAAAGTCACAATGTTGATTTCAGACTTACAAGTGCAAACATGTTAAGCAATGCTTTTTTCCCCATGTATATTATCTTCCTAAGTGAAAACAAGTGACTTCGTAGGGAGTAACAGTCGTTTCTGTGCATTTTGGGCTCAAAAGGATGAAATAAAGTCACCATGTTGATTTCAGACTGAAAAGTGCAAACATGTTAAACAATGCCATTTTCTACTCAGAGCCACAAATGACTAAACTGTAACACAGTTATCATTGCATACATCACAACACGTGCGGTTGTAACTACAAAGAGTCATTTTATAAGCAATTCTGACTAAATAAACAGTAAGAATTCATATGTGAATACAAGTGCCGTCATAGCTAGAAACAGTCGCTTCTGCGCGTTTTGGACTGAAAAGGATGAAATAAAGTCACAATGTTGATTTCAGACTGACAAGAATAAACATGTTCAGCAATGGTTTTTTCCCATGTATGTTTCCTTCATATGTGAGAAATGTAAATAAAACAGTATGAAGTCAAAATGTTGATTTCAGACTGACAAGAGCAAACATGTTCAGCAATGCTTCTTTCCTCTATATGTTTCTTTCATATGTGAAAACAAGTGACTGCATAGCTAGAAACAGTCGTTTCTGCGCGTTTTGGACTGAAAAGGATGAAATAAAGTCACAATGTTGATTTCAGACTGACAAGTGCAAACATGTTAAGCAATGCTTTTTTCCCCATGTATATTATCTTCCTAAGTGAAAACAAGTGACTTCGTAGGTAGTAACAGTCGTTTCTGTGCATTTTGGGCTCAAAAGGATGAAATAAAGTCACCATGTTGATTTCAGACTGAAAAGTGCAAACATGTTAAACAATGCCATTTTCTACTCAGAGCCACAAATGACTAAACTGTAACAAAGGTTTCATTGCATACATCACAACACGTGCGGTTGCAACTACAAAGAGTCATTTTATAAGCAATTCTGACTAAATAAAACAGTAAGAATTCATATGTGAATACAAGTGCCTTCATAGCTAGAAACAGTCGTTTCTGCGCGTTTTGGATTGAAAAGGATGAAATAAAGTCACAATGTTGATTTCAGACTGACAAGAATAAACATGTTCAGCAATGGTTTTTTCCCATGTATGTTTCCTTCATATGTGAGAAATGTAAATAAAACAGTATGAAGTCAAAATGTTGATTTCAGACTGACAAGAGCAAACATGTTCAGCAATGCTTCTTTCCTCTATATGTTTCTTTCATATGTGAAAACAAGTGACTGCATAGCTAGAAACAGTCGTTTCTGCGCGTTTTGGACTGAAAAGGATGAAATAAAGTCACAATGTTGATTTCAGACTGACAAGTGCAAACATGTTAAGCAATGCTTTTTTCCCCATGTATATTATCTTCCTAAGTGAAAAGAAGTGACTTCGTAGGTAGTAACAGTCGTTTCTGTGCATTTTGGGCTCAAAAGGATGAAATAAAGTCACCATGTTGATTTCAGACTGAAAAGTGCAAAGATGTTAAACAATGCAATTTTCTACTCAGAGCCAAAAATGACTAAACTGTAACACAGGTTTCATTGCATACATCACAACACGTGCGGTTGCAACTACAAAGAGTCATTTTATAAGCAATTCTGACTAAATAAAACAGTATGAAGTGAAAATGTTGATTTCAGACTGACAAGAGCAAACATGTTCAGCAATGCTTCTTTCCCCTATATGTTTCTTTCATATGTGAAAACAAGTGACTGCATAGCTAGAAACAGTCGTTTCTGAGCGTTTTGGACTGAAAAGGATGAAAAAGTCACAATGTTGATTTCAGACTGAAAGAGCAAGCATGTTCAGCAATGCTTTTTTTCCCATGTATGTTTCTTTCATGTGTGAATACAAATGCCTTCATAGCTAGAAACAGTCGTTTCTGCGCGTTTTGGACTGAAAAGGATGAAATAAAGTCACAATGTTGATTTCAGACTGACAAATGAAAACATGTTAAGCAATGCTTTTTTCCCCATGTATATTATCTTCCTAAGTGAAAACAAGTGACTTCGTAGGTAGTAACAGTCGTTTCTGTGCATTTTGGGCTCAAAAGGATGAAATAAAGTCACCATGTTGATTTCAGACTGAAAAGTGCAAACATGTTCAACAATGCCAATTTCTACTTAGAGCCACAAATGACTGAACTGTAACACAGATTTCATAGCATACATCACAACACGTGCGGTTGTAACTACAAAGAGTCATTCTATAAGCAATTCTGACTAAATAAAACAGTAAGAATTCATATGTGAATACAAGTGCCTTCATAGCTAGAAACAGTCGTTTCTGCGCGTTTTGGATTGAAAAGGATGAAATAAAGTCACAATGTTGATTTCAGACTGACAAGAAAAAACATGTTCAGCAATGGTTTTTTCCCATGTATGTTTCCTTCATATGTGAGAAATGTAAATAAAACAGTATGAAGTCAAAATGTTGATTTCAGACTGACAAGAGCAAACATGTTCAGCAATACTTCTTTCCTCTATATGTTTCTTTCATATGTGAAAACAAGTGACTGCATAGCTAGAAACAGTCGTTTCTGCTCGTTTTGGACTGAAAAGGATGAAATAAAGTCACAATGTTGATTTCAGACTGACAAGTGCAAACATGTTAAGCAATGCTTTTTTCCCCATGTATATTATCTTCCTAAGTGAAAAGAAGTGACTTCTTAGGTAGTAACAGTCGTTTCTGTTCTTTTTGGTCTCAAAAGGATGAAATAAAGTCACCATGTTGATTTCAGACTGAAAAGTGCAAACATGTTAAACAATGCAATTTTCTACTCAGAGCCACAAATGACTAAACTGTAACACAGGTTTCATTGCATACATCACAACACGTGCGGTTGCAACTACAAAGAGTCATTCTAAAAGCAATTCTGACTAAATAAAACAGTATGAAGTGAAAATGTTGATTTCAGACTGACAAGAGCAAACATGTTCAGCAATGCTTCTTTCCCCTATATGTTTCTTTCATATGTGAAAACAAGTGACTGCATAGCTAGAAACAGTCGTTTCTGAGCGTTTTGGACTGAAAAGGATGAAAAAAGTCACAATGTTGATTTCAGACTGAAAGAGCAAGCATGTTCAGCAATGCTTTTTTCCCATGTATGTTTCTTTCATGTGTGAATACAAGTGCCTTCATAGCTAGAAACAGTCGTTTCTGCGCGTTTTGGACTGAAAAGGATGAAATAAAGTCACAATGTTGATTTCAGACTGACAAATGCAAACATGTTAAGCAATGCTTTTTTCCCCATGTATATTATCTTCCTAAGTGAAAACAAGTGACTTCGTAGGTAGTAACAGTCGTTTCTGTGCATTTTGGGCTCAAAAGGATGAAATAAAGTCACCATGTTGATTTCAGACTGAAAAGTGCAAACATGTTCAACAATGCCAATTTCTACTTAGAGCCACAAATGACTGAACTGTAACACAGATTTCATAGCATACATCACAACACGTGCGGTTGTAACTACAAAGAGTCATTTTATAAGCATTCTGACTAAATAAAACAGTAAGAAGTCATATGTGAATACAAGTGCCTTCATAGCTAGAAACAGTCGTTTCCGCGCGTTTTGGACTGAAAAGGATGAAATAAAGTCACAATGTTGATTTCAGACTGACAAGAGCAAACATGTTCAGCAATGCTTCTTTCCTCTATATGTTTCTTTCATATGTGAAAACAATTGACTGCATAGCTAGAAACAGTCGTTTCTGCGCGTTTTGGACTGAAAAGGATGAAATAAAGTCACAATGTTGATTTCAGACTGACAAGTGCAAACATGTTAAGCAATGCTTTTTTCCCCATGTATATAATCTTCCTAAGTGAAAACAAGTGACTTCGTAGGTAGTAACAGTCGTTTCTGTGCATTTTGGGCTCAGAAGGATGAAATAAAGTCACCATGTTGATTTCAGACTGAAAAGTGCAAACATGTTCAACAATGCCAATTTCTACTTAGAGCCACAAATGACTGAACTGTAAAACAGATTTCATAGCATACATCACAACACGGGCGGTTGTAACTACAAAGAGTAATTTTATAAGCAATTCTGACTAAATAAAACAGTAAGAAGTCATATGTGAATACAAGTGCCTTCATAGCTAGAAACAGTCGTTTCTGCGCGTTTTGGACTGAAAAGGATGAAATAAAGTCACAATGTTGATTTCAGACTGACAAGAATAAACATGTTCAGCAATGGTTTTTTCCCATGTATGTTTCCTTCATATGTGAAAAATGTAAATAAAACAGTATGAAGTCAAAATGTTGATTTCAGACTGACAAGAGCAAACATGTTCAGCAATGCTTCTTTCCCCTATATGTTTCTTTCATATGTGAAAACAAGTGACTGCATAGCTAGAAACAGTCGTTTCTGCGCGTTTTGGACTGAAAAGGATGAAATAAAGTCACAATGTTGATTTCAGACTGACAAGTGCAAACATGTTAAGCAATGCTTTTTTCCCCATGTATATTATCTTCCTAAGTGAAAACAAGTGACTTCGTAGGTAGTAACAGTCGTTTCTGTGCATTTTGGTCTCAAAAGGATGAAATAAAGTCACCATGTTGATTTCAGACTGAACAGTGCAAACATGTTCAACAATGCCATTTTCTACTCAGAGCCACAAATGACTAAACTGTAACACAGGTTTCATTGCATACATCACAACACGTGCGGTTGTAACTACAAAGAGTCATTTTATAAGCAATTCTGACTAAATAAAAATATTTGAAGTCAAATTGTTGATTTCAAACTAAATGTAAACATGTTAAGCAATGATTTTTTCCCATGTATGTTTCTTTCATATGTGAATACAAGTGCCTTCATAGCTAGAAAAAGTCGTTTCTGCGCGTTTTGGACTGAAAAGGATGAAATAAAGTCACAATGTTGATTTCAGACTGAAAAGTGCAAACATGTTCAACAATGCCAATTTCGACTTAGAGCCACAAATGACTAAACTGTAACACAGATTTCATAGCATACATCACAATACGTGCGGTTGTAACTACAAAGAGTCATTTTATAAGCAATTCTGACTAAATACAACAGTATGAAGTCAAGATGTTGATTTCAGACTGACAAGAGCAAACATGTTCAGCAATGCTTCTTTCCCCTATATGTTTCTTTCATATGTGAAAACAAGTGACTGCATAGCTAGAAACAGTCGTTTCTGCGCGTTTTGGACTGAAAAGGATGAAAAAAGTCACAATGTTGATTTCAGACTGAAAAATGCAAACATGTTCAACAATGCCATTTTATACTCAGAGCCACAAATGATTACACTGTAACACAGGTTTCATAGAATACATCACAACACGTGCTGTTGTAACTACAAAGAGTCATTTTAGAAGCAATTCTGACTAAATAAAACAATATGAAGTCAAAATGTTGACTTCAAACTAAGTGTAAACATGTTAAGCAATGCTTCTTTCCCCTATATGTTTCTTTTATATGTGAAAACAAGTGACTGCATAGCTAGAAACAGTCGTTTCTGCGCGTTTTGGACTGAAAAGGATGAAATAAAGTCACAATGTTGATTTCAGACTGACAAGAATAAACATGTTCAGCAATGGTTTTTTCCCATGTATGTTTCCTTCATATGTGAAAAATGTAAATAAAACAGTATGAAGTCAAAATGTTGATTTCAGACTGACAAGAGCAAACATGTTCAGCAATGCTTCTTTCCCCTATATGTTTCTTTCATATGTGAAAACAAGTGACTGCATAGCTAGAAACAGTCGTTTCTGCGCGTTTTGGACTGAAAAGGATGAAATAAAGTCACAATGTTGATTTCAGACTGACAAGTGCAAACATGTTAAGCAATGCTTTTTTCCCCATGTATATTATCTTCCTAAGTGAAAACAAGTGACTTCTTAGGTAGTAACAGTCGTTTCTGTGCATTTTGGGCTCAAAAGGATGAAATAAAGTCACCATGTTGATTTCAGACTGAAAAGTGCAAACATGTTAAACAATGCCATTTTCTACTCAGAGCCACAAATGACTAAACTGTAACACAGGTTTCATTGCATACATCACAACACGTGCGGTTGTAACTACAAAGAGTCATTTTATAAGCAATTCTGACTAAATAAAACAGTATGAAGTCAAAATGTTGATTTCAGACTGACAAGAGCAAACATGTTCAGCAATGCTTCTTCCCCTATATGTTTCTTTCATATGTGAAAACAAGTGACTGCATAGCTAGAAACAGTCGTTTCTGCGCGTTTTGGACTGAAAAGGATGAAAAAAGTCACAATGTTGATTTCAGACTGAAAAATGCAAACATGTTCAACAATGCCATTTTATACTCAGAGCCACAAATGATTACACTGTAACACAGGTTTCATAGAATACATCACAACACGTGCTGTTGTAACTACAAAGAGTCATTTTAGAAGCAATTCTGACTAAATAAAACAATATGAAGTCAAAATGTTGACTTCAAACTAAGTGTAAACATGTTAAGCAATGCTTCTTTCCCCTATATGTTTCTTTTATATGTGAAAACAAGTGACTGCATAGCTAGAAACAGTCGTTTCTGCGCGTTTTGGACTGAAAAGGATGAAATAAAGTCACAATGTTGATTTCAGACTGACAAGTGCAAACATGTTAAGCAATGCTTTTTTCCCCATGTATATTATCTTCCTAAGTGAAAACAAGTGACTTCGTAGGTAGTAACAGTCGTTTCTGTGCATTTTGGGCTCAAAAGGATGAAATAAAGTCACCATGTTGATTTCAGACTGAAAAGTGCAAACATGTTCAACAATGCCAATTTCTACTTAGAGCCACAAATGACTGAACTGTAACACAGATTTCATAGCATACATCACAACACGGGCGGTTGTAACTACAAAGAGTAATTTTATAAGCAATTCTGACTAAATAAAACAGTAAGAAGTCATATGTGAATACAAGTGCCTTCATAGCTAGAAACAGTCGTTTCTGCGCGTTTTGGACTGAAAAGGATGAAATAAAGTCACAATGTTGATTTCAGACTGACAAGAATAAACATGTTCAGCAATGGTTTTTTCCCATGTATGTTTCCTTCATATGTGAAAAATGTAAATAAAACAGTATGAAGTCAAAATGTTGATTTCAGACTGACAAGAGCAAACATGTTCAGCAATGCTTCTTTCCCCTATATGTTTCTTTCATATGTGAAAACAAGTGACTGCATAGCTAGAAACAGTCGTTTCTGCGCGTTTTGGACTGAAAAGGATGAAATAAAGTCACAATGTTGATTTCAGACTGACAAGTGCAAACATGTTAAGCAATGCTTTTTTCCCCATGTATATTATCTTCCTAAGTGAAAACAAGTGACTTCGTAGGTAGTAACAGTCGTTTCTGTGCATTTTGGGCTCAAAAGGATGAAATAAAGTCACCATGTTGATTTCAGACTGAAAAGTGCAAACATGTTCAACAATGCCATTTTCTACTCAGAGCCACAAATGACTAAACTGTAACACAGGTTTCATTGCATACATCACAACACGTGCGGTTGTAACTACAAAGAGTCATTTTATAAGCAATTCTGACTAAATAAAACAGTATGAAGTCAAAATGTTGATTTCAGACTGACAAGAGCAAACATGTTCAGCAATGCTTATTACCCTATATGTTTCTTTCATATGTGAAAACAAGTGACTGCATAGCTAGAAACAGTCGTTTCTCCGCGTTTTGGACTGAAAGTGATGAAAACGGTCACAATGTTGATTTCAGACTGAAAGAGCAAGCATGTTCAGCAATGCTTTTTTCCCATGTATGTTTCTTTCATGTGTGAATACAAGTGCCTTCATAGCTAGAAACAGTCGTTTCTGCGCGTTTTGGACTGAAAAGGATGAAATAAAGTCACAATGTTGATTTCAGACTGACAAGAATAAACATGTTCAACAATGGTTTTTTCCCATGTATGTTTCCTTCATATGTGAAAAAGAGTGACTTCATAGCTAGAAACAGTCCTTTCAGCGTGTTTTTGACTGAAAAGGATGAAATAAAGTCAAAATGTTGATTTCAGACTGACAAGAGCAAACATGTTCAGCAATGCTTTTTTCCCCATGTATATTATCTTCCTAAGTGAAAACAAGTGACTTCGTAGGTAGTAACAGTCATTTCTGTGCATTTTGGGCTCGAAAGGATGAAATAAAGTCAAAATGTTGATTTCAGACTGAAAAGTGCAAACATGTTCAACAATGCCAATTTCGACTTAGAGCCACAAATGACTAAACTGTAACACAGATTTCATAGCATACATCACAATACGTGCGGTTGTAACTACAAAGAGTCATTTTATAAGCAATTCTGACTAAATAAAACAGTATGAAGTCAAGATGTTGATTTCAGAGTGACAAGAGCAAACATGTTCAGCAATGCTTCTTTCCCCTATATGTTTCTTTCATATGTGAAAACAAGTGACTGCATAGCTAGAAACAGTCGTTTCTGCGCGTTTTGGACTGAAAAGGATGAAAAAAGTCACAATGTTGATTTCAGACTGAAAAATGCAAACATGTTCAACAATGCCATTTTATACTCAGAGCCACAAATGATTACACTGTAACACAGGTTTCATAGAATACATCACAACACGTGCTGTTGTAACTACAGAGTCATTTTAGAAGCAATTCTGACTAAATAAAACAATATGAAGTCAAAATGTTGACTTCAAACTAAGTGTAAACATGTTAAGCAATGCTTCTTTCCCCTATATGTTTCTTTCATATGTGAAAACAAGTGACTGCATAGCTAGAAACAGTCGTTTCTGCGCGTTTTGGACTGAAAAGGATGAAATAAAGTCACAATGTTGATTTCAGACTGACAAGTGCAAACATGTTAAGCAATGCTTTATTCCCCATGTATATTATCTTCCGAAGTGAAAACAAGTGACTTCGTAGGTAGTAACAGTCGTTTCTGTGCATTTTGGGCTCAAAAGGATGAAATAAAGTCACCATGTTGATTTCAGACTGAAAAGTGCAAACATGTTCAACAATGCCAATTTCTACTTAGAGCCACAAATGACTGAACTGTAACACAGATTTCATAGCATACATCACAACACGGACGGTTGTAACTACAAAGAGTCATTTTATAAGCAATTCTGACTAAATAAAAATATTTGAAGTCAAATTGTTGATTTCAAACTAAGTGTAAACATGTTAAGCAATGCTTATTTCCCATGTATGTTTCTTTCATATGTGAATACAAGTGCCTTCATAGCTAGAAACAGTCGTTTCTGCGCGTTTTGGACTGAAAAGAATGAAATAAAGTCACAATGTTGATTTCAGACTGACAAGTGCAAACATGTTAAGCAATGCTTTTTCCCCCATGTATATTATCTTCCTAAGTGAAAACAAGTGACTTCGTCGGTAGTAACAGTCGTTTCTGTGCATTTTGGGCTCAAAGGGATGAAATAAAGTCACCATGTTGATTTCAGACTGAAAAGTGCAAACATGTTCAACAATGCCAATTTCTACTTAGAGCCACAAATGACTGAACTGTAACACAGATTTCATAGCATACATCACAACACGGACGGTTGTAACTACAAAGAGTCATTTTATAAGAAATTCTGACTAAATAAAACAGTAAGAAGTCATATGTGAATACAAGTGCCTTCATAGCTAGAAACAGTAGTTTCTGCGCGTTTTGGACTGAAAAGGATGAAATCAAGTCACAATGTTGATTTCAGACTGACAAGACTAAACATGTTCAGCAATGGTTTTTTCCCATGTATGTTTCCTTCATATGTGAAAAATGTAAATAAAACAGTATGAGGTCAAAATGTTGATTTCAGACTGACAAGAGCAAACATGTTCATCAATGCTTCTTTCCTCTATATGTTTCTTTCATATGTGAATACAAGTGACTTCATAGCTAGAAACAGTCGTTTCTGCGCGTTTTGGACTGAAAAGTATGAAATAAAGTCACAATGTTGATTTCAGACTGACAAGAGCAAACATGTTCAGCAATGCTTTTTTCCCCATGTATATTATCTTCCTAAGTGAAAACAAGTGACTTCGTAGGTAGTATCAGTCATTTCTGTGCATTTTGGGCTCGAAAGGATGAAATAAAGTCACCATGTTGATTTCAGACTGAAAAGTGCAAACATGTTCAACAATGCCAATTTCGACTTAGAGCCACAAATGACTAAACTGTAACACAGATTTCATAGCATACATCACAATACGTGCGGTTGTAACTACAAAGAGTCATTTTATAAGCAATTCTGACTAAATAAAACAGTATGAAGTCAAGATGTTGATTTCAGAGTGACAAGAGCAAACATGTTCAGCAATGCTTCTTTCCCCTATATGTTTCTTTCATATGTGAAAACAAGTGACTGCATAGCTAGAAACAGTCGTTTCTGCGCGTTTTGGACTGAAAAGGATGAAAAAAGTCACAATGTTGATTTCAGACTGAAAAATGCAAACATGTTCAACAATGCCATTTTATACTCAGAGCCACAAATGATTACACTGTAACACAGGTTTCATAGAATACATCACAACACGTGCTGTTGTAACTACAGAGTCATTTTAGAAGCAATTCTGACTAAATAAAACAATATGAAGTCAAAATGTTGACTTCAAACTAAGTGTAAACATGTTAAGCAATGCTTCTTTCCCCTATATGTTTCTTTCATATGTGAAAACAAGTGACTGCATAGCTAGAAACAGTCGTTTCTGCGCGTTTTGGACTGAAAAGGATGAAATAAAGTCACAATGTTGATTTCAGACTGACAAGTGCAAACATGTTAAGCAATGCTTTTTTCCCCATGTATATTATCTTCCTAAGTGAAAACAAGTGACTTCGTAGGTAGTAACAGTCGTTTCTGTGCATTTTGGGCTCAAAAGGATGAAATAAAGTCACCATGTTGATTTCAGACTGAAAAGTGCAAACATGTTCAACAATGCCAATTTCTACTTAGAGCCACAAATGACTGAACTGTAACACAGATTTCATAGCATACATCACAACACGGGCGGTTGTAACTACAAAGAGTCATTTTATAAGCAATTCTGACTAAATAAAACAGTCAGAAGTCATATGTGAATACAAGTGCCTTCATAGCTAGAAACAGTCGTTTCTGCGCGTTTTGGACTGAAAAGGATGAAATAAAGTCACAATGTTGATTTCAGACTGACAAGAATAAACATGTTCAGCAATGGTTTTTTCCCATGTATGTTTCCTTCATATGTGAAAAATGTAAATAAAACAGTATGAAGTCAAAATGTTGATTTCAGACTGACAAGAGCAAACATGTTCAGCAATGCTTCTTTCCCCTATATGTTTCTTTCATATGTGAAAACAAGTGACTGCATAGCTAGAAACAGTCGTTTCTGCGCGTTTTGGACTGAAAAGGATGAAATAAAGTCACAATGTTGATTTCAGACTGACAAGTGCAATCATGTTAAGCAATGCTTTTTTCCCCATGTATATTATCTTCCTAAGTAAAAACAAGTGACTTCGTAGGTAGTAACAGTCGTTTCTGTGCATTTTGGGCTCAAAAGGATGAAATAAAGTCACCATGTTGATTTCAGACTGAAAAGTGCAAACATGTTAAACAATGCCATTTTCTTCTCAGAGCCACAAATGACTAAAGTGTAACACAGGTTTCATTGCATACATCACAACACGTGCGGTTGTAACTACAAAGAGTCATTTTATAAGCAATTCTGACTAAATAAAACAGTAAGAAGTCATATGTGAATACAAGTGCCTTCATAGCTAGAAACAGTCGTTTTTGCGCGTTTTGGACTGAAAAGGATGAAATAAAGTCACAATGTTGATTTCAGACTGACAAGTGCAAACATGTTAAGCAATGCTTTTTTCCCCATGTATATTATCTTCCTAAGTGAAAACAAGTGACTTCGTAGGTAGTAACAGTCGTTTCTGTGCATTTTGGGCTCAAAAGGATGAAATAAAGTCACCATGTTGATTTCAGACTGAAAAGTGCAAACATGTTCAACAATGCCAATTTCTACTTAGAGCCACAAATGACTGAACTGTAACACAGATTTCATAGCATACATCACAACACGGGCGGTTGTAACTACAAAGAGTAATTTTATAAGCAATTCTGACTAAATAAAACAGTAAGAAGTCATATGTGAATACAAGTGCCTTCATAGCTAGAAACAGTCGTTTCTGCGCGTTTTGGACTGAAAAGGATGAAATAAAGTCACAATGTTGATTTCAGACTGACAAGAATAAACATGTTCAGCAATGGTTTTTTCCCATGTATGTTTCCTTCATATGTGAAAAATGTAAATAAAACAGTATGAAGTCAAAATGTTGATTTCAGACTGACAAGAGCAAACATGTTCAGCAATGCTTCTTTCCCCTATATGTTTCTTTCATATGTGAAAACAAGTGACTGCATAGCTAGAAACAGTCGTTTCTGCGCGTTTTGGACTGAAAAGGATGAAATAAAGTCACAATGTTGATTTCAGACTGACAAGTGCAAACATGTTAAGCAATGCTTTTTTCCCCATGTATATTATCTTCCTAAGTGAAAACAAGTGACTTCGTAGGTAGTAACAGTCGTTTCTGTGCATTTTGGGCTCAAAAGGATGAAATAAAGTCACCATGTTGATTTCAGACTGAAAAGTGCAAACATGTTAAACAATGCCATTTTCTACTCAGAGCCACAAATGACTAAACTGTAACACAGGTTTCATTGCATACATCACAACACGTGCGGTTGTAACTACAAAGAGTCATTTTATAAGCAATTCTGACTAAATAAAACAGTATGAAGTCAAAATGTTGATTTCAGACTGACAAGAGCAAACATGTTCAGCAATGCTTCTTCCCCTATATGTTTCTTTCATATGTGAAAACAAGTGACTGCATAGCTAGAAACAGTCGTTTCTGCGCGTTTTGGACTGAAAAGGATGAAAAAAGTCACAATGTTGATTTCAGACTGAAAAATGCAAACATGTTCAACAATGCCATTTTATACTCAGAGCCACAAATGATTACACTGTAACACAGGTTTCATAGAATACATCACAACACGTGCTGTTGTAACTACAAAGAGTCATTTTAGAAGCAATTCTGACTAAATAAAACAATATGAAGTCAAAATGTTGACTTCAAACTAAGTGTAAACATGTTAAGCAATGCTTCTTTCCCCTATATGTTTCTTTTATATGTGAAAACAAGTGACTGCATAGCTAGAAACAGTCGTTTCTGCGCGTTTTGGACTGAAAAGGATGAAATAAAGTCACAATGTTGATTTCAGACTGACAAGTGCAAACATGTTAAGCAATGCTTTTTTCCCCATGTATATTATCTTCCTAAGTGAAAACAAGTGACTTCGTAGGTAGTAACAGTCGTTTCTGTGCATTTTGGGCTCAAAAGGATGAAATAAAGTCACCATGTTGATTTCAGACTGAAAAGTGCAAACATGTTCAACAATGCCAATTTCTACTTAGAGCCACAAATGACTGAACTGTAACACAGATTTCATAGCATACATCACAACACGGGCGGTTGTAACTACAAAGAGTAATTTTATAAGCAATTCTGACTAAATAAAACAGTAAGAAGTCATATGTGAATACAAGTGCCTTCATAGCTAGAAACAGTCGTTTCTGCGCGTTTTGGACTGAAAAGGATGAAATAAAGTCACAATGTTGATTTCAGACTGACAAGAATAAACATGTTCAGCAATGGTTTTTTCCCATGTATGTTTCCTTCATATGTGAAAAATGTAAATAAAACAGTATGAAGTCAAAATGTTGATTTCAGACTGACAAGAGCAAACATGTTCAGCAATGCTTCTTTCCCCTATATGTTTCTTTCATATGTGAAAACAAGTGACTGCATAGCTAGAAACAGTCGTTTCTGCGCGTTTTGGACTGAAAAGGATGAAATAAAGTCACAATGTTGATTTCAGACTGACAAGTGCAAACATGTTAAGCAATGCTTTTTTCCCCATGTATATTATCTTCCTAAGTGAAAACAAGTGACTTCGTAGGTAGTAACAGTCGTTTCTGTGCATTTTGGGCTCAAAAGGATGAAATAAAGTCACCATGTTGATTTCAGACTGAAAAGTGCAAACATGTTCAACAATGCCATTTTCTACTCAGAGCCACAAATGACTAAACTGTAACACAGGTTTCATTGCATACATCACAACACGTGCGGTTGTAACTACAAAGAGTCATTTTATAAGCAATTCTGACTAAATAAAACAGTATGAAGTCAAAATGTTGATTTCAGACTGACAAGAGCAAACATGTTCAGCAATGCTTCTTCCCCTATATGTTTCTTTCATATGTGAAAACAAGTGACTGCATAGCTAGAAACAGTCGTTTCTCCGCGTTTTGGACTGAAAGTGATGAAAACGGTCACAATGTTGATTTCAGACTGAAAGAGCAAGCATGTTCAGCAATGCTTTTTTCCCATGTATGTTTCTTTCATGTGTGAATACAAGTGCCTTCATAGCTAGAAACAGTCGTTTCTGCGCGTTTTGGACTGAAAAGGATGAAATAAAGTCAAAATGTTGATTTCAGACTGACAAGAATAAACATGTTCAACAATGGTTTTTTCCCATGTATGTTTCCTTCATATGTGAAAAAGAGTGACTTCATAGCTAGAAACAGTCCTTTCAGCGTGTTTTTGACTGAAAAGGATGAAATAAAGTCAAAATGTTGATTTCAGACTGACAAGAGCAAACATGTTCAGCAATGCTTCTTTCCCCATGTATATTATCTTCCTAAGTGAAAACAAGTGACTTCGTAGGTAGTAACAGTCATTTCTGTGCATTTTGGTCTCGAAAGGATGAAATAAAGTCACCATGTTGATTTCAGACTGAAAAGTGCAAACATGTTCAACAATGCCAATTTCGACTTAGAGCCACAAATGACTAAACTGTAACACAGATTTCATAGCATACATCACAATACGTGCGGTTGTAACTACAAAGAGTCATTTTATAAGCAATTCTGACTAAATAAAACAGTATGAAGTCAAGATGTTGATTTCAGAGTGACAAGAGCAAACATGTTCAGCAATGCTTCTTTCCCCTATATGTTTCTTTCATATGTGAAAACAAGTGACTGCATAGCTAGAAACAGTCGTTTCTGCGCGTTTTGGACTGAAAAGGATGAAAAAAGTCACAATGTTGATTTCAGACTGAAAAATGCAAACATGTTCAACAATGCCATTTTATACTCAGAGCCACAAATGATTACACTGTAACACAGGTTTCATAGAATACATCACAACACGTGCTGTTGTAACTACAGAGTCATTTTAGAAGCAATTCTGACTAAATAAAACAATATGAAGTCAAAATGTTGACTTCAAACTAAGTGTAAACATGTTAAGCAATGCTTCTTTCCCCTATATGTTTCTTTCATATGTGAAAACAAGTGACTGCATAGCTAGAAACAGTCGTTTCTGCGCGTTTTGGACTGAAAAGGATGAAATAAAGTCACAATGTTGATTTCAGACTGACAAGTGCAAACATGTTAAGCAATGCTTTATTCCCCATGTATATTATCTTCCGAAGTGAAAACAAGTGACTTCGTAGGTAGTAACAGTCGTTTCTGTGCATTTTGGGCTCAAAAGGATGAAATAAAGTCACCATGTTGATTTCAGACTGAAAAGTGCAAACATGTTCAACAATGCCAATTTCTACTTAGAGCCACAAATGACTGAACTGTAACACAGATTTCATAGCATACATCACAACACGTGCGGTTGTAACTACAAAGAGTCATTTTATAAGCAATTCTGACTAAATAAAAATATTTGAAGTCAAATTGTTGATTTCAAACTAAGTGTAAACATGTTAAGCAATGCTTATTTCCCATGTATGTTTCTTTCATATGTGAATACAAGTGCCTTCATAGCTAGAAACAGTCGTTTCTGCGCGTTTTGGACTGAAAAGAATGAAATAAAGTCACAATGTTGATTTCAGACTGACAAGTGCAAACATGTTAAGCAATGCTTTTTCCCCCATGTATATTATCTTCCTAAGTGAAAACAAGTGACTTCGTCGGTAGTAACAGTCGTTTCTGTGCATTTTGGGCTCAAAGGGATGAAATAAAGTCACCATGTTGATTTCAGACTGAAAAGTGCAAACATGTTCAACAATGCCAATTTCTACTTAGAGCCACAAATGACTGAACTGTAACACAGATTTCATAGCATACATCACAACACGGACGGTTGTAACTACAAAGAGTCATTTTATAAGAAATTCTGACTAAATAAAACAGTAAGAAGTCATATGTGAATACAAGTGCCTTCATAGCTAGAAACAGTAGTTTCTGCGCGTTTTGGACTGAAAAGGATGAAATCAAGTCACAATGTTGATTTCAGACTGACAAGACTAAACATGTTCAGCAATGGTTTTTTCCCATGTATGTTTCCTTCATATGTGAAAAATGTAAATAAAACAGTATGAGGTCAAAATGTTGATTTCAGACTGACAAGAGCAAACATGTTCAACAATGCTTCTTTCCTCTATATGTTTCTTTCATATGTGAAAACAAGTGACTGCATAGCTAGAAACAGTCGTTTCTGCGCGTTTTGGACTGAAAAGTATGAAATAAAGTCACAATGTTGATTTCAGACTGACAAGAGCAAACATGTTCAGCAATGCTTTTTTCCCCATGTATATTATCTTCCTAAGTGAAAACAAGTGACTTCTTAGGTAGTAACAGTCCTTTCTGTGCTTTTTGGTCTCTAAAGGATGAAATAAAGTCACCATGTTGATTTCAGACTGAAAAGTGCAAACATGTTCAACAATGCCAATTTCGACTTAGAGCCACAAATGACTAAACTGTAACACAGATTTCATAGCATACATCACAATACGTGCGGTTGTAACTACAAAGAGTCATTTTATAAGCAATTCTGACTAAATAAAACAGTATGAAGTCAAGATGTTGATTTCAGAGTGACAAGAGCAAACATGTTCAGCAATGCTTCTTTCCCCTATATGTTTCTTTCATATGTGAAAACAAGTGACTGCATAGCTAGAAACAGTCGTTTCTGCGCGTTTTGGACTGAAAAGGATGAAAAAAGTCACAATGTTGATTTCAGACTGAAAAATGCAAACATGTTCAACAATGCCATTTTATACTCAGAGCCACAAATGATTACACTGTAACACAGGTTTCATAGAATACATCACAACACGTGCTGTTGTAACTACAGAGTCATTTTAGAAGCAATTCTGACTAAATAAAACAATATGAAGTCAAAATGTTGACTTCAAACTAAGTGTAAACATGTTAAGCAATGCTTCTTTCCCCTATATGTTTCTTTCATATGTGAAAACAAGTGACTGCATAGCTAGAAACAGTCGTTTCTGCGCGTTTTGGACTGAAAAGGATGAAATAAAGTCACAATGTTGATTTCAGACTGACAAGAAAAAACATGTTAAGCAATGCTTTTTTCCCCATGTATATTATCTTCCTAAGTGAAAACAAGTGACTTCGTAGGTAGTAACAGTCGTTTCTGTGCATTTTGGGCTCAAAAGGATGAAATAAAGTCACCATGTTGATTTCAGACTGAAAAGTGCAAACATGTTCAACAATGCCAATTTCTACTTAGAGCCACAAATGACTGAACTGTAACACAGATTTCATAGCATACATCACAACACGGGCGGTTGTAACTACAAAGAGTCATTTTATAAGCAATTCTGACTAAATAAAACAGTCAGAAGTCATATGTGAATACAAGTGCCTTCATAGCTAGAAACAGTCGTTTCTGCGCGTTTTGGACTGAAAAGGATGAAATAAAGTCACAATGTTGATTTCAGACTGACAAGAATAAACATGTTAAGCAATGGTTTTTTCCCATGTATGTTTCCTTCATATGTGAAAAATGTAAATAAAACAGTATGAAGTCAAAATGTTGATTTCAGACTGACAAGAGCAAACATGTTCAGCAATGCTTCTTTCCCCTATATGTTTCTTTCATATGTGAAAACAAGTGACTGCATAGCTAGAAACAGTCGTTTCTGCGCGTTTTGGACTGAAAAGGATGAAATAAAGTCACAATGTTGATTTCAGACTGACAAGTGCAATCATGTTAAGCAATGCTTTTTTCCCCATGTATATTATCTTCCTAAGTAAAAACAAGTGACTTCGTAGGTAGTAACAGTCGTTTCTGTGCATTTTGGGCTCAAAAGGATGAAATAAAGTCACCATGTTGATTTCAGACTGAAAAGTGCAAACATGTTAAACAATGCAATTTTCTTCTCAGAGCCACAAATGACTAAAGTGTAACACAGGTTTCATTGCATACATCACAACACGTGCGGTTGTAACTACAAAGAGTCATTTTATAAGCAATTCTGACTAAATAAAACAGTAAGAAGTCATATGTGAATACAAGTGCCTTCATAGCTAGAAACAGTCGTTTTTGCGCGTTTTGGACTGAAAAGGATGAAATAAAGTCACAATGTTGATTTCAGACTGACAAGTGCAAACATGTTAAGCAATGCTTTTTTCCCCATGTATATTATCTTCCTAAGTGAAAACAAGTGACTTCGTAGGTAGTAACAGTCGTTTCTGTGCATTTTGGGCTCAAAATGATGAAATAAAGTCACCATGTTGATTTCAGACTGAAAAGTGCAAACATGTTCAACAATGCCAATTTCTACTTAGAGCCACAAATGACTGAACTGTAACACAGATTTCATAGCATACATCACAACACGGGCGGTTGTAACTACAAAGAGTCATTTTATAAGCAATTCTGACTAAATAAAACAGTCAGAAGTCATATGTGAATACAAGTGCCTTCATAGCTAGAAACAGTCGTTTCTGCGCGTTTTGGACTGAAAAGGATGAAATAAAGTCACAATGTTGATTTCAGACTGACAAGAATAAACATGTTTAGCAATGGTTTTTGCCCATGTATGTTTCCTTCATATGTGAAAAATGTAAATAAAACAGTATGAAGTCAAAATGTTGATTTCAGACTGACAAGAGCAAACATGTTCAGCAATGCTTATTTCCCCTATATGTTTCTTTCATATGTGAAAACAAGTGACTGCATAGCTAGAAACAGTCGTTTCTGCGCGTTTTGGACTGAAAAGGATGAAATAAAGTCACAATGTTGATTTCAGACTGACAAGTGCAATCATGTTAAGCAATGCTTTTTTCCCCATGTATATTATCTTCCTAAGTGAAAACAAGTGACTTCGTAGGTAGTAACAGTCGTTTCTGTGTATTTTGGGCTCAAAAGGATTAAATAAATTCACCATGTTGATTTCAGACTGAAAAGTGCAAACATGTTAAACAATGCCATTTTCTACTCAGAGCCACAAATGACTAAACTGTAACACAGATTTCATAGCATACATCACAATACGTGCGGTTGTAACTACAAAGAGTCATTTTATAAGCAATTCTGACTAAATAAAACAGTATGAAGTCAAGATGTTGATTTCAGAGTGACAAGAGCAAACATGTTCAGCAATGCTTCTTTCCCCTATATGTTTCTTTCATATGTGAAAACAAGTGACTGCATAGCTAGAAACAGTCGTTTCTGCGCGTTTTGGACTGAAAAGGATGAAAAAAGTCACAATGTTGATTTCAGACTGAAAAATGCAAACATGTTCAACAATGCCATTTTATACTCAGAGCCACAAATGATTACACTGTAACACAGGTTTCATAGAATACATCACAACACGTGCTGTTGTAACTACAGAGTCATTTTAGAAGCAATTCTGACTAAATAAAACAATATGAAGTCAAAATGTTGACTTCAAACTAAGTGTAAACATGTTAAGCAATGCTTCTTTCCCCTATATGTTTCTTTCATATGTGAAAACAAGTGACTGCATAGCTAGAAACAGTCGTTTCTGCGCGTTTTGGACTGAAAAGGATGAAATAAAGTCACAATGTTGATTTCAGACTGACAAGTGCAAACATGTTAAGCAATGCTTTTTTCCCCATGTATATTATCTTCCTAAGTGAAAACAAGTGACTTCGTAGGTAGTAACAGTCGTTTCTGTGCATTTTGGGCTCAAAAGGATGAAATAAAGTCACCATGTTGATTTCAGACTGAAAAGTGCAAACATGTTCAACAATGCCAATTTCTACTTAGAGCCACAAATGACTGAACTGTAACACAGATTTCATAGCATACATCACAACACGGGCGGTTGTAACTACAAAGAGTCATTTTATAAGCAATTCTGACTAAATAAAACAGTCAGAAGTCATATGTGAATACAAGTGCCTTCATAGCTAGAAACAGTCGTTTCTGCGCGTTTTGGACTGAAAAGGATGAAATAAAGTCACAATGTTGATTTCAGACTGACAAGAATAAACATGTTCAGCAATGGTTTTTTCCCATGTATGTTTCCTTCATATGTGAAAAATGTAAATAAAACAGTATGAAGTCAAAATGTTGATTTCAGACTGACAAGAGCAAACATGTTCAGCAATGCTTCTTTCCCCTATATGTTTCTTTCATATGTGAAAACAAGTGACTGCATAGCTAGAAACAGTCGTTTCTGCGCGTTTTGGACTGAAAAGGATGAAATAAAGTCACAATGTTGATTTCAGACTGACAAGTGCAATCATGTTAAGCAATGCTTTTTTCCCCATGTATATTATCTTCCTAAGTGAAAACAAGTGACTTCGTAGGTAGTAACAGTCGTTTCTGTGCATTTTGGGCTCAAAAGGATGAAATAAAGTCACCATGTTGATTTCAGACTGAAAAGTGCAAACATGTTAAACAATGCCATTTTCTTCTCAGAGCCACAAATGACTAAAGTGTAACACAGGTTTCATTGCATACATCACAACACGTGCGGTTGTAACTACAAAGAGTCATTTTATAAGCAATTCTGACTAAATAAAACAGTAAGAAGTCATATGTGAATACAAGTGCCTTCATAGCTAGAAACAGTCGTTTCTGCGCGTTTTGGACTGAAAAGGATGAAATAAAGTCACAATGTTGATTTCAGACTGACAAGTGCAAACATGTTAAGCAATGCTTTTTTCCCCATGTATATTATCTTCCTAAGTGAAAACAAGTGACTTCGTAGGTAGTAACAGTCGTTTCTGTGCATTTTGGGCTCAAAATGATGAAATAAAGTCACCATGTTGATTTCAGACTGAAAAGTGCAAACATGTTCAACAATGCAAATTTCTACTTAGAGCCACAAATGACTGAACTGTAACACAGATTTCATAGCATACATCACAACACGGGCGGTTGTAACTACAAAGAGTCATTTTATAAGCAATTCTGACTAAATAAAACAGTCAGAAGTCATATGTGAATACAAGTGCCTTCATAGCTAGAAACAGTCGTTTCTGCGCGTTTTGGACTGAAAATGATGAAATAAAGTCACAATGTTGATTTCAGACTGACAAGAATAAACATGTTCAGCAATGGTTTTTTCCCATGTATGTTTCTTTCATATGTGAAAATTGTAAATAATACTTTATTAAGTCAAAATGTTGATTTCAGACTGACAAGAGCAAACATGTTCAGCAATGCTTCTTTCCCCTATATGTTTCTTTCATATGTGAAAACAAGTGACTGCATAGCTAGAAACAGTCGTTTCTGCGCGTTTTGGACTGAAAAGGATGAAATAAAGTCACAATGTTGATTTCAGACTGACAAGTGCAATCATGTTAAGCAATGCTTTTTTCCCCATGTATATTATCTTCCTAAGTGAAAACAAGTGACTTCGTAGGTAGTAACAGTCGTTTCTGTGTATTTTGGGCTCAAAAGGATTAAATAAATTCACCATGTTGATTTCAGACTGAAAAGTGCAAACATGTTAAACAATGCCATTTTCTACTCAGAGCCACAAATGACTAAACTGTAACACAGATTTCATAGCATACATCACAATACGTGCGGTTGTAACTACAAAGAGTCATTTTATAAGCAATTCTGACTAAATAAAACAGTATGAAGTCAAGATGTTGATTTCAGAGTGACAAGAGCAAACATGTTCAGCAATGCTTCTTTCCCCTATATGTTTCTTTCATATGTGAAAACAAGTGACTGCATAGCTAGAAACAGTCGTTTCTGCACGTTTTGGACTGAAAAGGATGAAAAAAGTCACAATGTTGATTTCAGACTGAAAAATGCAAACATGTTCAACAATGCCATTTTATACTCAGAGCCACAAATGATTACACTGTAACACAGGTTTCATAGAATACATCACAACACGTGCTGTTGTAACTACAGAGTCATTTTAGAAGCAATTCTGACTAAATAAAACAATATGAAGTCAAAATGTTGACTTCAAACTAAGTGTAAACATGTTAAGCAATGCTTCTTTCCCCTATATGTTTCTTTCATATGTGAAAACAAGTGACTGCATAGCTAGAAACAGTCGTTTCTGCGCGTTTTGGACTGAAAAGGATGAAATAAAGTCACAATGTTGATTTCAGACTGACAAGTGCAAACATGTTAAGCAATGCTTTTTTCCCCATGTATATTATCTTCCTAAGTGAAAACAAGTGACTTCGTAGGTAGTAACAGTCGTTTCTGTGCATTTTGGGCTCAAAAGGATGAAATAAAGTCACCATGTTGATTTCAGACTGAAAAGTGCAAACATGTTCAACAATGCCAATTTCTACTTAGAGCCACAAATGACTGAACTGTAACACAGATTTCATAGCATACATCACAACACGGACGGTTGTAACTACAAAGAGTCATTTTATAAGAAATTCTGACTAAATAAAACAGTAAGAAGTCATATGTGAATACAAGTGCCTTCATAGGTAGTAACAGTCGTTTCTGCGCGTTTTGGTCTGAAAAGGATGAAATCAAGTCACAATGTTGATTTCAGACTGACAAGACTAAACATGTTCAGCAATGGTTTTTTCCCATGTATGTTTCCTTCATATGTGAAAAATGTAAATAAAACAGTATGAGGTCAAAATGTTGATTTCAGACTGACAAGAGCAAACATGTTCAACAATGCTTCTTTCCTCTATATGTTTCTTTCATATGTGAAAACAAGTGACTGCATAGCTAGAAACAGTCGTTTCTGCGCTTTTTGGACTTAAAAGTATGAAATAAAGTCACAATGTTGATTTCAGACTGACAAGAGCAAACATGTTCAGCAATGCTTTTTTCCCCATGTATATTATCTTCCTAAGTGAAAACAAGTGACTTCGTAGGTAGTATCAGTCATTTCTGTGCATTTTGGGCTCGAAAGGATGAAATAAAGTCACCATGTTGATTTCAGACTGAAAAGTGCAAACATGTTCAACAATGCCAATTTCGACTTAGAGCCACAAATGACTAAACTGTAACACAGATTTCATAGCATACATCACAATACGTGCGGTTGTAACTACAAAGAGTCATTTTATAAGCAATTCTGACTAAATAAAACAGTATGAAGTCAAGATGTTGATTTCAGAGTGACAAGAGCAAACATGTTCAGCAATGCTTCTTTCCCCTATATGTTTCTTTCATATGTGAAAACAAGTGACTGCATAGCTAGAAACAGTCGTTTCTGCGCGTTTTGGACTGAAAAGGATGAAAAAAGTCACAATGTTGATTTCAGACTGAAAAATGCAAACATGTTCAACAATGCCATTTTATACTCAGAGCCACAAATGATTACACTGTAACACAGGTTTCATAGAATACATCACAACACGTGCTGTTGTAACTACAGAGTCATTTTAGAAGCAATTCTGACTAAATAAAACAATATGAAGTCAAAATGTTGACTTCAAACTAAGTGTAAACATGTTAAGCAATGCTTCTTTCCCCTATATGTTTCTTTCATATGTGAAAACAAGTGACTGCATAGCTAGAAACAGTCGTTTCTGCGCGTTTTGGACTGAAAAGGATGAAATAAAGTCACAATGTTGATTTCAGACTGACAAGTGCAAACATGTTAAGCAATGCTTTTTTCCCCATGTATATTATCTTCCTAAGTGAAAACAAGTGACTTCGTAGGTAGTAACAGTCGTTTCTGTGCATTTTGGGCTCAAAAGGATGAAATAAAGTCACCATGTTGATTTCAGACTGAAAAGTGCAAACATGTTCAACAATGCCAATTTCTACTTAGAGCCACAAATGACTGAACTGTAACACAGATTTCATAGCATACATCACAACACGGGCGGTTGTAACTACAAAGAGTCATTTTATAAGCAATTCTGACTAAATAAAACAGTCAGAAGTCATATGTGAATACAAGTGCCTTCATAGCTAGAAACAGTCGTTTCTGCGCGTTTTGGACTGAAAAGGATGAAATAAAGTCACAATGTTGATTTCAGACTGACAAGAATAAACATGTTCAGCAATGGTTTTTTCCCATGTATGTTTCCTTCATATGTGAAAAATGTAAATAAAACAGTATGAAGTCAAAATGTTGATTTCAGACTGACAAGAGCAAACATGTTCAGCAATGCTTCTTTCCCCTATATGTTTCTTTCATATGTGAAAACAAGTGACTGCATAGCTAGAAACAGTCGTTTCTGCGCGTTTTGGACTGAAAAGGATGAAATAAAGTCACAATGTTGATTTCAGACTGACAAGTGCAAACATGTTAAGCAATGCTTTTTTCCCCATGTATATTATCTTCCTAAGTGAAAACAAGTGACTTCGTAGGTAGTAACAGTCGTTTCTGTGCATTTTGGGCTCAAAAGGATGAAATAAAGTCACCATGTTGATTTCAGACTGAAAAGTGCAAACATGTTCAACAATGCCAATTTCTACTTAGAGCCACAAATGACTGAACTGTAACACAGATTTCATAGCATACATCACAACACGGGCGGTTGTAACTACAAAGAGTCATTTTATAAGCAATTCTGACTAAATAAAACAGTCAGAAGTCATATGTGAATACAAGTGCCTTCATAGCTAGAAACAGTCGTTTCTGCGCGTTTTGGACTGAAAAGGATGAAATAAAGTCACAATGTTGATTTCAGACTGACAAGAATAAACATGTTCAGCAATGGTTTTTTCCCATGTATGTTTCCTTCATATGTGAAAAATGTAAATAAAACAGTATGAAGTCAAAATGTTGATTTCAGACTGACAAGAGCAAACATGTTCAGCAATGCTTCTTTCCCCTATATGTTTCTTTCATATGTGAAAACAAGTGACTGCATAGCTAGAAACAGTCGTTTCTGCGCGTTTTGGACTGAAAAGGATGAAATAAAGTCACAATGTTGATTTCAGACTGACAAGTGCAATCATGTTAAGCAATGCTTTTTTCCCCATGTATATTATCTTCCTAAGTGAAAACAAGTGACTTCGTAGGTAGTAACAGTCGTTTCTGTGCATTTTGGGCTCAAAAGGATGAAATAAAGTCACCATGTTGATTTCAGACTGAAAAGTAAAAACATGTTAAACAATGCAATTTTCTTCTCAGAGCCACAAATGACTAAAGTGTAACACAGGTTTCATTGCATACATCACAACACGTGCGGTTGTAACTACAAAGAGTCATTTTATAAGCAATTCTGACTAAATAAAACAGTAAGAAGTCATATGTGAATACAAGTGCCTTCATAGCTAGAAACAGTCGTTTCTGCGCGTTTTGGACTGAAAAGGATGAAATAAAGTCACAATGTTGATTTCAGACTGACAAGTGCAAACATGTTAAGCAATGCTTTTTTCCCCATGTATATTCTCTTCCTAAGTGAAAACAAGTGACTTCGTAGGTAGTAACAGTCGTTTCTGTGCATTTTGGGCTCAAAATGATGAAATAAAGTCACCATGTTGATTTCAGACTGAAAAGTGCAAACATGTTCAACAATGCCAATTTCTACTTAGAGCCACAAATGACTGAACTGTAACACAGATTTCATAGCATACATCACAACACGGGCGGTTGTAACTACAAAGAGTCATTTTATAAGCAATTCTGACTAAATAAAACAGTCAGAAGTCATATGTGAATACAAGTGCCTTCTTAGGTAGTAACAGTCGTTTCTGCGCTTTTTGGTCTGAAAAGGATGAAATAAAGTCACAATGTTGATTTCAGACTGACAAGAATAAACATGTTCAGCAATGGTTTTTTCCCATGTATGTTTCCTTCATATGTGAAAAATGTAAATAATATTTTATTAAGTCAAAATGTTGATTTCAGACTGACAAGAGCAAACATGTTCAGCAATGCTTCTTTCCCCTATATGTTTCTTTCATATGTGAAAACAAGTGACTGCATAGCTAGAAACAGTCGTTTCTGCGCGTTTTGGACTGAAAAGGATGAAATAAAGTCACAATGTTGATTTCAGACTGACAAGTGCAATCATGTTAAGCAATGCTTTTTTCCCCATGTATATTATCTTCCTAAGTGAAAACAAGTGACTTCGTAGGTAGTAACAGTCGTTTCTGTGTATTTTGGGCTCAAAAGGATTAAATAAATTCACCATGTTGATTTCAGACTGAAAAGTGCAAACATGTTAAACAATGCCATTTTCTACTCAGAGCCACAAATGACTAAACTGTAACACAGATTTCATAGCATACATCACAATACGTGCGGTTGTAACTACAAAGAGTCATTTTATAAGCAATTCTGACTAAATAAAACAGTATGAAGTCAAGATGTTGATTTCAGAGTGACAAGAGCAAACATGTTCAGCAATGCTTCTTTCCCCTATATGTTTCTTTCATATGTGAAAACAAGTGACTGCATAGCTAGAAACAGTCGTTTCTGCGCGTTTTGGACTGAAAAGGATGAAACAAGTCACAATGTTGATTTCAGACTGAAAAATGCAAACATGTTCAACAATGCCATTTTATACTCAGAGCCACAAATGATTACACTGTAACACAGGTTTCATAGAATACATCACAACACGTGCTGTTGTAACTACAGAGTCATTTTAGAAGCAATTCTGACTAAATAAAACAATATGAAGTCAAAATGTTGACTTCAAACTAAGTGTAAACATGTTAAGCAATGCTTCTTTCCCCTATATGTTTCTTTCATATGTGAAAACAAGTGACTGCATAGCTAGAAACAGTCGTTTCTGCGCGTTTTGGACTGAAAAGGATGAAATAAAGTCACAATGTTGATTTCAGACTGACAAGTGCAAACATGTTAAGCAATGCGTTTTTCCCCATGTATATTATCTTCCTAAGTGAAAACAAGTGACTTCGTAGGTAGTAACAGTCGTTTCTGTGCATTTTGGGCTCAAAAGGATGAAATAAAGTCACCATGTTGATTTCAGACTGAAAAGTGCAAACATGTTCAACAATGCCAATTTCTACTTAGAGCCACAAATGACTGAACTGTAACACAGATTTCATAGCATACATCACAACACGGGCGGTTGTAACTACAAAGAGTCATTTTATAAGCCATTCTGACTAAATAAAACAGTCAGAAGTCATATGTGAATACAAGTGCCTTCATAGCTAGAAACAGTCGTTTCTGCGCGTTTTGGACTGAAAAGGATGAAATAAAGTCACAATGTTGATTTCAGACTGACAAGAATAAACATGTTCAGCAATGGTTTTTTCCCATGTATGTTTCCTTCATATGTGAAAAATGTAAATAAAACAGTATGAAGTCAAAATGTTGATTTCAGACTGACAAGAGCAAACATGTTCAGCAATGCTTCTTTCCCCTATATGTTTCTTTCATATGTGAAAACAAGTGACTGCATAGCTAGAAACAGTCGTTTCTGCGCGTTTTGGACTGAAAAGGATGAAATAAAGTCACAATGTTGATTTCAGACTGACAAGTGCAATCATGTTAAGCAATGCTTTTTTCCCCATGTATATTATCTTCCTAAGTGAAAAGAAGTGACTTCGTAGGTAGTAACAGTCGTTTCTGTGCATTTTGGGCTCAAAAGGATGAAATAAAGTCACCATGTTGATTTCAGACTGAAAAGTGCAAACATGTTAAACAATGCCATTTTCTTCTCAGAGCCACAAATGACTAAAGTGTAACACAGGTTTCATTGCATACATCACAACACGTGCGGTTGTAACTACAAAGAGTCATTTTATAAGCAATTCTGACTAAATAAAACAGTAAGAAGTCATATGTGAATACAAGTGCCTTCATAGCTAGAAACAGTCGTTTCTGCGCGTTTTGGACTGAAAAGGATGAAATAAAGTCACAATGTTGATTTCAGACTGACAAGTGCAAACATGTTAAGCAATGCTTTTTTCCCCATGTATATTATCTTCCTAAGTGAAAACAAGTGACTTCGTAGGTAGTAACAGTCGTTTCTGTGCATTTTGGGCTCAAAAGGATGAAATAAAGTCACCATGTTGATTTCAGACTGAAAAGTGCAAACATGTTCAACAATGCCAATTTCTACTTAGAGCCACAAATGACTGAACTGTAACACAGATTTCATAGCATACATCACAACACGGGCGGTTGTAACTACAAAGAGTCATTTTATAAGCAATTCTGACTAAATAAAACAGTCAGAAGTCATATGTGAATACAAGTGCCTTCATAGCTAGAAACAGTCGTTTCTGCGCGTTTTGGACTGAAAAGGATGAAATAAAGTCACAATGTTGATTTCAGACTGACAAGAATAAACATGTTCAGCAATGGTTTTTTCCCATGTATGTTTCCTTCATATGTGAAAAATGTAAATAAAACAGTATGAAGTCAAAATGTTGATTTCAGACTGACAAGAGCAAACATGTTCAGCAATGCTTCTTTCCCCTATATGTTTCTTTCATATGTGAAAACAAGTGACTGCATAGCTAGAAACAGTCGTTTCTGCGCGTTTTGGACTGAAAAGGATGAAATAAAGTCACAATGTTGATTTCAGACTGACAAGTGCAATCATGTTAAGCAATGCTTTTTTCCCCATGTATATTATCTTCCTAAGTGAAAACAAGTGACTTCGTAGGTAGTAACAGTCGTTTCTGTGCATTTTGGGCTCAAAAGGATGAAATAAATTCACCATGTTGATTTCAGACTGAAAAGTGCAAACATGTTAAACAATGCCATTTTCTACTCAGAGCCACAAATGACTAAACTGTAACACAGATTTCATAGCATACATCACAATACGTGCGGTTGTAACTACAAAGAGTCATTTTATAAGCAATTCTGACTAAATAAAACAGTATGAAGTCAAGATGTTGATTTCAGAGTGACAAGAGCAAACATGTTCAGCAATGCTTCTTTCCCCTATATGTTTCTTTCATATGTGAAAACAAGTGACTGCATAGCTAGAAACAGTCGTTTCTGCGCGTTTTGGACTGAAAAGGATGAAAAAAGTCACAATGTTGATTTCAGACTGAAAAATGCAAACATGTTCAACAATGCCATTTTATACTCAGAGCCACAAATGATTACACTGTAACACAGGTTTCATAGAATACATCACAACACGTGCTGTTGTAACTACAGAGTCATTTTAGAAGCAATTCTGACTAAATAAAACAATATGAAGTCAAAATGTTGACTTCAAACTAAGTGTAAACATGTTAAGCAATGCTTCTTTCCCCTATATGTTTCTTTCATATGTGAAAACAAGTGACTGCATAGCTAGAAACAGTCGTTTCTGCGCGTTTTGGACTGAAAAGGATGAAATAAAGTCACAATGTTGATTTCAGACTGACAAGTGCAAACATGTTAAGCAATGCTTTTTTCCCCATGTATATTATCTTCCTAAGTGAAAACAAGTGACTTCGTAGGTAGTAACAGTCGTTTCTGTGCATTTTGGGCTCAAAAGGATGAAATAAAGTCACCATGTTGATTTCAGACTGAAAAGTGAAAACATGTTCAGCAATGCAAATTTCTACTTAGAGAAACAAATGACTGAACTGTAACACAGATTTCATAGCATACATCACAACACGGGCGGTTGTAACTACAAAGAGTCATTTTATAAGCAATTCTGACTAAATAAAACAGTCAGAAGTCATAAGTGAAAACAAGTGCCTTCATAGCTAGAAACAGTCGTTTCTGCGCGTTTTGGTCTGAAAAGGATGAAATAAAGTCACAATGTTGATTTCAGACTGACAAGAATAAACATGTTCAGCAATGGTTTTTTCCCATGTATGTTTCCTTCATATGTGAAAAATGTAAATAAAACAGTATGAAGTCAAAATGTTGATTTCAGACTGACAAGAGCAAACATGTTCAGCAATGCTTATTTCCCCTATATGTTTCTTTCATATGTGAAAACAAGTGACTGCATAGCTAGAAACAGTCGTTTCTGCGCGTTTTGGACTGAAAAGGATGAAATAAAGTCACAATGTTGATTTCAGACTGACAAGTGCAATCATGTTAAGCAATGCCTTTTTTCCCCATGTATATTATCTTCCTAAGTGAAAACAAGTGACTTCGTAGGTAGTATCAGTCGTTTCTGTGCATTTTGGGCTCAAAAGGATGAAATAAAGTCACCATGTTGATTTCAGACTGAAAAGTGCAAACATGTTAAACAATGCCATTTTCTTCTCAGAGCCACAAATGACTAAAGTGTAACACAGGTTTCATTGCATACATCACAACACGTGCGGTTGTAACTACAAAGAGTCATTTTATAAGCAATTCTGACTAAATAAAACAGTAAGAAGTCATATGTGAATACAAGTGCCTTCATAGCTAGAAACAGTCGTTTCTGCGCGTTTTGGACTGAAAAGGATGAAATAAAGTCAAAATGTTGATTTCAGACTGACAAGTGCAAACATGTTAAGCAATGCTTTTTTCCCCATGTATATTATCTTCCTAAGTGAAAACAAGTGACTTCGTAGGGAGTAACAGTCGTTTCTGTGCATTTTGGGCTCAAAAGGATGAAATAAAGTCACCATGTTGATTTCAGACTGAAAAGTGCAAACATGTTAAACAATGCCATTTTCTACTCAGAGCCACAAATGACTAAACTGTAACACAGTTTTCATTGCATACATCACAACACGTGCGGTTGTAACTACAAAGAGTCATTTTATAAGCAATTCTGACTAAATAAAACAGTAAGAATTCATATGTGAATACAAGTGCCGTCATAGCTAGAAACAGTCGTTTCTGCGCGTTTTGGACTGAAAAGGATGAAATAAAGTCACAATGTTGATTTCAGACTGACAAGAAAAAACATGTTCAGCAATGCTTTTTTCCCATGTATGTTTCCTTCATATGTGAGAAATGTAAATAAAACAGTATGAAGTCAAAATGTTGATTTCAGACTGACAAGAGCAAACATGTTCAGCAATGCTTCTTTCCTCTATATGTTTCTTTCATATGTGAAAACAAGTGACTGCATAGCTAGAAACAGTCGTTTCTGCGCGTTTTGGACTGAAAAGGATGAAATAAAGTCACAATGTTGATTTCAGACTGACAAGTGCAAACATGTTAAGCAATGCTTTTTTCCCCATGTATATTATCTTCCTAAGTGAAAACAAGTGACTTCGTAGGTAGTAACAGTCGTTTCTGTGCATTTTGGGCTCAAAAGGATGAAATAAAGTCACCATGTTGATTTCAGACTGAAAAGTGCAAACATGTTAAACAATGCCATTTTCTACTCAGAGCCACAAATGACTAAACTGTAACAAAGGTTTCATTGCATACATCACAACACGTACGGTTGTAACTACAAAGAGTCATTTTATAAGCAATTCTGACTAAATAAAACAGTAAGAATTCATATGTGAATACAAGTGCCGTCATAGCTAGAAACAGTCGTTTCTGCGCGTTTTGGACTGAAAAGGATGAAATAAAGTCACAATGTTGATTTCAGACTGACAAGAATAAACATGTTCAGCAATGGTTTTTTCCCATGTATGTTTCCTTCATATGTGAGAAATGTAAATAAAACAGTATGAAGTCAAAATGTTGATTTCAGACTGACAAGAGCAAACATGTTCAGCAATGCTTCTTTCCTCTATATGTTTCTTTCATATGTGAAAACAAGTGACTGCATAGCTAGAAACAGTCGTTTCTTCGCGTTTTGGACTGAAAAGGATGAAATAAAGTCACAATGTTGATTTCAGACTGACAAGTGCAAACATGTTAAGCAATGCTTTTTTCCCCATGTATATTATCTTCCTAAGTGAAAACAAGTGACTTCGTAGGTAGTAACAGTCGTTTCTGTGCATTTTGGGCTCAAAAGGATGAAATAAAGTCACCATGTTGATTTCAGACTGAAAAGTGCAAACATGTTAAACAATGCCATTTTCTACTCAGAGCCACAAATGACTAAACTGTAACAAAGGTTTCATTGCATACATCACAACACGTGCGGTTGCAACTACAAAGAGTCATTTTATAAGCAATTCTGACTAAATAAAACAGTAAGAATTCATATGTGAATACAAGTGCCTTCATAGCTAGAAACAGTCGTTTCTGCGCGTTTTGGACTGAAAAGGATGAAATAAAGTCACAATGTTGATTTCAGACTGACAAGAAAAAACATGTTCAGCAATGGTTTTTTCCCATGTATGTTTCCTTCATATGTGAGAAATGTAAATAAAACAGTATGAAGTCAAAATGTTGATTTCAGACTGACAAGAGCAAACATGTTCAGCAATGCTTCTTTCCTCTATATGTTTCTTTCATATGTGAAAACAAGTGACTGCATAGCTAGAAACAGTCGTTTCTGCGCGTTTTGGACTGAAAAGGATGAAATAAAGTCACAATGTTGATTTCAGACTGACAAGTGCAAACATGTTAAGCAATGCTTTTTTCCCCATGTATATTATCTTCCTAAGTGAAAACAAGTGACTTCGTAGGTAGTAACAGTCGTTTCTGTGCATTTTGGGCTCAAAAGGATGAAATAAAGTCACCATGTTGATTTCAGACTGAAAAGTGCAAACATGTTAAACAATGCAATTTTCTACTCAGAGCCAAAAATGACTAAACTGTAACACAGGTTTCATTGCATACATCACAACACGTGCGGTTGCAACTACAAAGAGTCATTTTATAAGCAATTCTGACTAAATAAAACAGTATGAAGTCAAAATGTTGATTTCAGACTGACAAGAGCAAACATGTTCAGCAATGCTTCTTCCCCTATATGTTTCTTTCATATGTGAAAACAAGTGACTGCATAGCTAGAAACAGTCGTTTCTCCGCGTTTTGGACTGAAAGTGATGAAAACGGTCACAATGTTGATTTCAGACTGAAAGAGCAAGCATGTTCAGCAATGCTTTTTTCCCATGTATGTTTCTTTCATGTGTGAATACAAGTGCCTTCATAGCTAGAAACAGTCGTTTCTGCGCGTTTTGGACTGAAAAGGATGAAATAAAGTCACAATGTTGATTTCAGACTGAACAGTGCAAACATGTTCAACAATGCCATTTTCTACTCAGAGCCACAAATGACTAAACTGTAACACAGGTTTCATTGCATACATCACAACACGTGCGGTTGTAACTACAAAGAGTCATTTTATAAGCAATTCTGACTAAATAAAAATATTTGAAGTCAAATTGTTGATTTCAAACTAAGTGTAAACATGTTAAGCAATGCTTTTTTCCCATGTATGTTTCTTTCATATGTGAATACAAGTGCCTTCATAGCTAGAAACAGTCGTTTCTGCGCGTTTTGGACTGAAAAGAATGAAATAAAGTCACAATGTTGATTTCAGACTGACAAGTGCAAACATGTTAAGCAATGCTTTTTCCCCCATGTATATTATCTTCCTAAGTGAAAACAAGTGACTTCGTAGGTAGTAACAGTCATTTCTGTGCATTTTGGGCTCGAAAGGATGAAATAAAGTCACCATGTTGATTTCAGACTGAAAAGTGCAAACATGTTCAACAATGCCAATTTCTACTTAGAGCCACAAATGACTGAACTGTAACACAGATTTCATAGCATACATCACAACACGGACGGTTGTAACTACAAAGAGTCATTTTATAAGAAATTCTGACTAAATAAAACAGTAAGAAGTCATATGTGAATACAAGTGCCTTCATAGCTAGAAACAGTCGTTTCTGCGCGTTTTGGACTGAAAAGGATGAAATCAAGTCACAATGTTGATTTCAGACTGACAAGACTAAACATGTTCAGCAATGGTTTTTTCCCATGTATGTTTCCTTCATATGTGAAAAATGTAAATAAAACAGTATGAGGTCAAAATGTTGATTTCAGACTGACAAGAGCAAACATGTTCAACAATGCTTCTTTCCTCTATATGTTTCTTTCATATGTGAAAACAAGTGACTGCATAGCTAGAAACAGTCGTTTCTGCGCGTTTTGGACTGAAAAGGATGAAATAAAGTCACAATGTTGATTTCAGACTGACAAGAGCAAACATGTTCAGCAATGCTTTTTTCCCCATGTATATTATCTTCCTAAGTGAAAACAAGTGACTTCGTAGGTAGTAACAGTCATTTCTGTGCTTTTTGGGCTCGAAAGGATGAAATAAAGTCACCATGTTGATTTCAGACTGAAAAGTGCAAACATGTTCAACAATGCCAATTTCGACTTAGAGCCACAAATGACTAAACTGTAACACAGATTTCATAGCATACATCACAATACGTGCGGTTGTAACTACAAAGAGTCATTTTATAAGCAATTCTGACTAAATCAAACAGTATGAAGTCAAGATGTTGATTTCAGAGTGACAAGAGCAAACATGTTCAGCAATGCTTCTTTCCCCTATATGTTTCTTTCATATGTGAAAACAAGTGACTGCATAGCTAGAAACAGTCGTTTCTGCGCGTTTTGGACTGAAAAGGATGAAAAAAAGTCACAATGTTGATTTCAGACTGAACAGTGCAAACATGTTCAACAATGCCATTTTCTACTCAGAGCCACAAATGACTAAACTGTAACACAGGTTTCATTGCATACATCACAACACGTGCGGTTGTAACTACAAAGAGTCATTTTATAAGCAATTCTGACTAAATAAAAATATTTGAAGTCAAATTGTTGATTTCAAACTAAGTGTAAACATGTTAAGCAATGCTTTTTTCCCATGTATGTTTCTTTCATATGTGAATACAAGTGCCTTCATAGCTAGAAACAGTCGTTTCTGCGCGTTTTGGACTGAAAAGAATGAAATAAAGTCACAATGTTGATTTCAGACTGACAAGTGCAAACATGTTAAGCAATGCTTTTTCCCCCATGTATATTATCTTCCTAAGTGAAAACAAGTGACTTCGTCGGTAGTAACAGTCGTTTCTGTGCATTTTTTGCTCAAAGGATGAAATAAAGTCACCATGTTGATTTCAGACTGAAAAGTGCAAACATGTTCAACAATGCCAATTTCTACTTAGAGCCACAAATGACTGAACTGTAACACAGATTTCATAGCATACATCACAACACGGACGGTTGTAACTACAAAGAGTCATTTTATAAGAAATTCTGACTAAATAAAACAGTAAGAAGTCATATGTGAATACAAGTGCCTTCATAGCTAGAAACAGTCGTTTCTGCGCGTTTTGGACTGAAAAGGATGAAATAAAGTCACAATGTTGATTTCAGACTGACAAGACTAAACATGTTCAGCAATGGTTTTTTCCCATGTATGTTTCCTTCATATGTGAAAAATGTAAATAAAACAGTATGAGGTCAAAATGTTGATTTCAGACTGACAAGAGCAAACATGTTCAACAATGCTTCTTTCCTCTATATGTTTCTTTCATATGTGAAAACAAGTGACTGCATAGCTAGAAACAGTCGTTTCTGCGCGTTTTGGACTGAAAAGGATGAAATAAAGTCACAATGTTGATTTCAGACTGACAAGAGCAAACATGTTCAGCAATGCTTTTTTCCCCATGTATATTATCTTCCTAAGTGAAAACAAGTGACTTCGTAGGTAGTAACAGTCATTTCTGTGCATTTTGGGCTCGAAAGGATGAAATAAAGTCACCATGTTGATTTCAGACTGAAAAGTGCAAACATGTTCAACAATGCCAATTTCGACTTAGAGCCACAAATGACTAAACTGTAACACAGATTTCATAGCATACATCACAATACGTGCGGTTGTAACTACAAAGAGTCATTTTATAAGCAATTCTGACTAAATCAAACAGTATGAAGTCAAGATGTTGATTTCAGAGTGACAAGAGCAAACATGTTCAGCAATGCTTCTTTCCCCTATATGTTTCTTTCATATGTGAAAACAAGTGACTGCATAGCTAGAAACAGTCGTTTCTGCGCGTTTTGGACTGAAAAGGATGAAAAAAAGTCACAATGTTGATTTCAGACTGAACAGTGCAAACATGTTCAACAATGCCATTTTCTACTCAGAGCCACAAATGACTAAACTGTAACACAGGTTTCATTGCATACATCACAACACGTGCGGTTGTAACTACAAAGAGTCATTTTATAAGCAATTCTGACTAAATAAAAATATTTGAAGTCAAATTGTTGATTTCAAACTAAGTGTAAACATGTTAAGCAATGCTTTTTTCCCATGTATGTTTCTTTCATGTGTGAATACAAGTGCCTTCATAGCTAGAAACAGTCGTTTCTGCGCGTTTTGGACTGAAAAGGATGAAATAAAGTCACCATGTTGATTTCAGACTGAAAAGTGCAAACATGTTAAACAATGCCATTTTCTACTCAGAGCCACAAATGACTAAAGTGTAACACAGGTTTCATTGCATACATCACAACACGTGCGGTTGTAACTACAAAGAGTCATTTTATAAGCAATTCTGACTAAATAAAACAGTAAGAAGTCATATGTGAATACAAGTGCCTTCATAGCTAGAAACAGTCGTTTCTGCGCGTTTTGGACTGAAAAGGATGAAATAAAGTCACAATGTTGATTTCAGACTGACAAGTAAAAACATGTTAAGCAATGCTTTTTTCCCCATGTATATTATCTTCCTAAGTGAAAACAAGTGACTTCGTAGGGAGTAACAGTCGTTTCTGTGCATTTTGGGCTCAAAAGGATGAAATAAAGTCACCATGTTGATTTCAGACTGAAAAGTGCAAACATGTTAAACAATGCCATTTTCTACTCAGAGCCACAAATGACTAAACTGTAACACAGTTTTCATTGCATACATCACAACACGTGCGGTTGTAACTACAAAGAGTCATTTTATAAGCAATTCTGACTAAATAAAACAGTAAGAATTCATATGTGAATACAAGTGCCGTCATAGCTAGAAACAGTCGTTTCTGCGCGTTTTGGACTGAAAAGGATGAAATAAAGTCACAATGTTGATTTCAGACTGACAAGAATAAACATGTTCAGCAATGGTTTTTTCCCATGTATGTTTCCTTCATATGTGAGAAATGTAAATAAAACAGTATGAAGTCAAAATGTTGATTTCAGACTGACAAGAGCAAACATGTTCAGCAATGCTTCTTTCCTCTATATGTTTCTTTCATATGTGAAAACAAGTGACTGCATAGCTAGAAACAGTCGTTTCTGCGCGTTTTGGACTGAAAAGGATGAAATAAAGTCACAATGTTGATTTCAGACTGACAAGTGCAAACATGTTAAGCAATGCTTTTTTCCCCATGTATATTATCTTCCTAAGTGAAAACAAGTGACTTCGTAGGTAGTAACAGTCGTTTCTGTGCATTTTGGGCTCAAAAGGATGAAATAAAGTCACCATGTTGATTTCAGACTGAAAAGTGCAAACATGTTAAACAATGCCATTTTCTACTCAGAGCCACAAATGACTAAACTGTAACAAAGGTTTCATTGCATACATCACAACACGTGCGGTTGCAACTACAAAGAGTCATTTTATAAGCAATTCTGACTAAATAAAACAGTAAGAATTCATATGTGAATACAAGTGCCTTCATAGCTAGAAACAGTCGTTTCTGCGCGTTTTGGATTGAAAAGGATGAAATAAAGTCACAATGTTGATTTCAGACTGACAAGAATAAACATGTTCAGCAATGGTTTTTTCCCATGTATGTTTCCTTCATATGTGAGAAATGTAAATAAAACAGTATGAAGTCAAAATGTTGATTTCAGACTGACAAGAGCAAACATGTTCAGCAATGCTTCTTTCCTCTATATGTTTCTTTCATATGTGAAAACAAGTGACTGCATAGCTAGAAACAGTCGTTTCTGCGCGTTTTGGACTGAAAAGGATGAAATAAAGTCACAATGTTGATTTCAGACTGACAAGAGCAAACATGTTCAGCAATGCTTTTTTCCCCATGTATATTATCTTCCTAAGTGAAAACAAGTGACTTCGTAGGTAGTAACAGTCATTTCTGTGCATTTTGGGCTCGAAAGGATGAAATAAAGTCACAATGTTGATTTCAGACTGAAAAGTGCAAACATGTTCAACAATGCCAATTTCGACTTAGAGCCACAAATGACTAAACTGTAACACAGATTTCATAGCATACATCACAATACGTGCGGTTGTAACTACAAAGAGTCATTTTATAAGCAATTCTGACTAAATCAAACAGTATGAAGTCAAGATGTTGATTTCAGAGTGACAAGAGCAAACATGTTCAGCAATGCTTCTTTCCCCTATATGTTTCTTTCATATGTGAAAACAAGTGACTGCATAGCTAGAAACAGTCGTTTCTGCGCGTTTTGGACTGAAAAGGATGAAAAAAAGTCACAATGTTGATTTCAGACTGAACAGTGCAAACATGTTCAACAATGCCATTTTCTACTCAGAGCCACAAATGACTAAACTGTAACACAGGTTTCATTGCATACATCACAACACGTGCGGTTGTAACTACAAAGAGTCATTTTATAAGCAATTCTGACTAAATAAAAATATTTGAAGTCAAATTGTTGATTTCAAACTAAGTGTAAACATGTTAAGCAATGCTTTTTTCCCATGTATGTTTCTTTCATATGTGAATACAAGTGCCTTCATAGCTAGAAACAGTCGTTTCTGCGCGTTTTGGACTGAAAAGAATGAAATAAAGTCACAATGTTGATTTCAGACTGACAAGTGCAAACATGTTAAGCAATGCTTTTTCCCCCATGTATATTATCTTCCTAAGTGAAAACAAGTGACTTCGTCGGTAGTAACAGTCGTTTCTGTGCATTTTTTGCTCAAAGGATGAAATAAAGTCACCATGTTGATTTCAGACTGAAAAGTGCAAACATGTTCAACAATGCCAATTTCTACTTAGAGCCACAAATGACTGAACTGTAACACAGATTTCATAGCATACATCACAACACGGACGGTTGTAACTACAAAGAGTCATTTTATAAGAAATTCTGACTAAATAAAACAGTAAGAAGTCATATGTGAATACAAGTGCCTTCATAGCTAGAAACAGTCGTTTCTGCGCGTTTTGGACTGAAAAGGATGAAATAAAGTCACAATGTTGATTTCAGACTGACAAGAGCAAACATGTTCAGCAATGCTTTTTTCCCCATGTATATTATCTTCCTAAGTGAAAACAAGTGACTTCGTAGGTAGTAACAGTCATTTCTGTGCATTTTGGGCTCGAAAGGATGAAATAAAGTCACCATGTTGATTTCAGACTGAAAAGTGCAAACATGTTCAACAATGCCAATTTCGACTTAGAGCCACAAATGACTAAACTGTAACACAGATTTCATAGCATACATCACAATACGTGCGGTTGTAACTACAAAGAGTCATTTTATAAGCAATTCTGACTAAATCAAACAGTATGAAGTCAAGATGTTGATTTCAGAGTGACAAGAGCAAACATGTTCAGCAATGCTTCTTTCCCCTATATGTTTCTTTCATATGTGAAAACAAGTGACTGCATAGCTAGAAACAGTCGTTTCTGCGCGTTTTGGACTGAAAAGGATGAAAAAAAGTCACAATGTTGATTTCAGACTGAACAGTGCAAACATGTTCAACAATGCCATTTTCTACTCAGAGCCACAAATGACTAAACTGTAACACAGGTTTCATTGCATACATCACAACACGTGCGGTTGTAACTACAAAGAGTCATTTTATAAGCAATTCTGACTAAATAAAAATATTTGAAGTCAAATTGTTGATTTCAAACTAAGTGTAAACATGTTAAGCAATGCTTTTTTCCCATGTATGTTTCTTTCATATGTGAATACAAGTGCCTTCATAGCTAGAAACAGTCGTTTCTGCGCGTTTTGGACTGAAAAGAATGAAATAAAGTCACAATGTTGATTTCAGACTGACAAGTGCAAACATGTTAAGCAATGCTTTTTCCCCCATGTATATTATCTTCCTAAGTGAAAACAAGTGACTTCGTCGGTAGTAACAGTCGTTTCTGTGCATTTTTTGCTCAAAGGATGAAATAAAGTCACCATGTTGATTTCAGACTGAAAAGACAAAACATGTTCAACAATGCCAATTTCTACTTAGAGCCACAAATGACTGAACTGTAACACAGATTTCATAGCATACATCACAACACGGACGGTTGTAACTACAAAGAGTCATTTTATAAGAAATTCTGACTAAATAAAACAGTAAGAAGTCATATGTGAATACAAGTGCCTTCATAGCTAGAAACAGTCGTTTCTGCGCGTTTTGGACTGAAAAGGATGAAATAAAGTCACAATGTTGATTTCAGACTGACAAGACTAAACATGTTCAGCAATGGTTTTTTCCCATGTATGTTTCCTTCATATGTGAAAAATGTAAATAAAACAGTATGAGGTCAAAATGTTGATTTCAGACTGACAAGAGCAAACATGTTCAACAATGCTTCTTTCCTCTATATGTTTCTTTCATATGTGAAAACAAGTGACTGCATAGCTAGAAACAGTCGTTTCTGCGCGTTTTGGACTGAAAAGGATGAAATAAAGTCACAATGTTGATTTCAGACTGACAAGAGCAAACATGTTCAGCAATGCTTTTTTCCCCATGTATATTATCTTCCTAAGTGAAAACAAGTGACTTCGTAGGTAGTAACAGTCATTTCTGTGCATTTTGGGCTCGAAAGGATGAAATAAAGTCACCATGTTGATTTCAGACTGAAAAGTGCAAACATGTTCAACAATGCCAATTTCGACTTAGAGCCACAAATGACTAAACTGTAACACAGATTTCATAGCATACATCACAATACGTGCGGTTGTAACTACAAAGAGTCATTTTATAAGCAATTCTGACTAAATCAAACAGTATGAAGTCAAGATGTTGATTTCAGAGTGACAAGAGCAAACATGTTCAGCAATGCTTCTTTCCCCTATATGTTTCTTTCATATGTGAAAACAAGTGACTGCATAGCTAGAAACAGTCGTTTCTGCGCGTTTTGGACTGAAAAGGATGAAAAAAAGTCACAATGTTGATTTCAGACTGAAAAGTGCAAACATGTTAAACAATGCCATTTTCTACTCAGAGCCACAAATGACTAAACTGTAACACAGGTTTCATTGCATACATCACAACACGTGCGGTTGTAACTACAAAGAGTCATTTTATAAGCAATTCTGACTAAATAAAAATATTTGAAGTCAAATTGTTGATTTCAAACTAAGTGTAAACATGTTAAGCAATGCTTTTTTCCCATGTATGTTTCTTTCATATGTGAATACAAGTGCCTTCATAGCTAGAAACAGTCGTTTCTGCGCGTTTTGGACTGAAAAGGATGAAATAAAGTCACCATGTTGATTTCAGACTGAAAAGTGCAAACATGTTAAACAATGCCATTTTCTTCTCAGAGCCACAAATGACTAAAGTGTAACACAGGTTTCATTGCATACATCACAACACGTGCGGTTGTAACTACAAAGAGTCATTTTATAAGCAATTCTGACTAAATAAAACAGTAAGAAGTCATATGTGAATACAAGTGCCTTCATAGCTAGAAACAGTCGTTTCTGCGCGTTTTGGACTGAAAAGGATGAAATAAAGTCACAATGTTGATTTCAGACTGACAAGTGCAAACATGTTAAGCAATGCTTTTTTCCCCATGTATATTATCTTCCTAAGTGAAAACAAGTGACTTCGTAGGGAGTAACAGTCGTTTCTGTGCATTTTGGGCTCAAAAGGATGAAATAAAGTCACCATGTTGATTTCAGACTGAAAAGTGCAAACATGTTAAACAATGCCATTTTCTACTCAGAGCCACAAATGACTAAACTGTAACACAGTTTTCATTGCATACATCACAACACGTGCGGTTGTAACTACAAAGAGTCATTTTATAAGCAATTCTGACTAAATAAAACAGTAAGAATTCATATGTGAATACAAGTGCCGTCATAGCTAGAAACAGTCGTTTCTGCGCGTTTTGGACTGAAAAGGATGAAATAAAGTCACAATGTTGATTTCAGACTGACAAGAATAAACATGTTCAGCAATGGTTTTTTCCCATGTATGTTTCCTTCATATGTGAGAAATGTAAATAAAACAGTATGAAGTCAAAATGTTGATTTCAGACTGACAAGAGCAAACATGTTCAGCAATGCTTCTTTCCTCTATATGTTTCTTTCATATGTGAAAACAAGTGACTGCATAGCTAGAAACAGTCGTTTCTGCGCGTTTTGGACTGAAAAGGATGAAATAAAGTCACAATGTTGATTTCAGACTGACAAGTGCAAACATGTTAAGCAATGCTTTTTTCCCCATGTATATTATCTTCCTAAGTGAAAACAAGTGACTTCGTAGGTAGTAACAGTCGTTTCTGTGCATTTTGGGCTCAAAAGGATGAAATAAAGTCACCATGTTGATTTCAGACTGAAAAGTGCAAACATGTTAAACAATGCCATTTTCTACTCAGAGCCACAAATGACTAAACTGTAACAAAGGTTTCATTGCATACATCACAACACGTGCGGTTGCAACTACAAAGAGTCATTTTATAAGCAATTCTGACTAAATAAAACAGTAAGAATTCATATGTGAATACAAGTGCCTTCATAGCTAGAAACAGTCGTTTCTGCGCGTTTTGGATTGAAAAGGATGAAATAAAGTCACAATGTTGATTTCAGACTGACAAGAATAAACATGTTCAGCAATGGTTTTTTCCCATGTATGTTTCCTTCATATGTGAGAAATGTAAATATTATATTATTAAGTCAAAATGTTGATTTCAGACTGACAAGAGCAAACATGTTCAGCAATGCTTCTTTCCTCTATATGTTTCTTTCATATGTGAAAACAAGTGACTGCATAGCTAGAAACAGTCGTTTCTGCGCGTTTTGGACTGAAAAGGATGAAATAAAGTCACAATGTTGATTTCAGACTGACAAGAGCAAACATGTTCAGCAATGCTTATTTCCCCATGTATATTATCTTCCTAAGTGAAAACAAGTGACTTCGTAGGTAGTAACAGTCATTTCTGTGCATTTTGGGCTCGAAAGGATGAAATAAAGTCACAATGTTGATTTCAGACTGAAAAGTGCAAACATGTTCAACAATGCCAATTTCGACTTAGAGCCACAAATGACTAAACTGTAACACAGATTTCATAGCATACATCACAATACGTGCGGTTGTAACTACAAAGAGTCATTTTATAAGCAATTCTGACTAAATCAAACAGTATGAAGTCAAGATGTTGATTTCAGAGTGACAAGAGCAAACATGTTCAGCAATGCTTCTTTCCCCTATATGTTTCTTTCATATGTGAAAACAAGTGACTGCATAGCTAGAAACAGTCGTTTCTGCGCGTTTTGGACTGAAAAGGATGAAATAAAGTCACAATGTTGATTTCAGACTGAACAGAGCAAACATGTTCAACAATGCCATTTTCTACTCAGAGCCACAAATGACTAAACTGTAACACAGGTTTCATTGCATACATCACAACACGTGCGGTTGTAACTACAAAGAGTCATTTTATAAGCAATTCTGACTAAATAAAAATATTTGAAGTCAAATTGTTGATTTCAAACTAAGTGTAAACATGTTAAGCAATGCTTTTTTCCCATGTATGTTTCTTTCATATGTGAATACAAGTGCCTTCATAGCTAGAAACAGTCGTTTCTGCGCGTTTTGGACTGAAAAGAATGAAATAAAGTCACAATGTTGATTTCAGACTGACAAGTGCAAACATGTTAAGCAATGCTTTTTCCCCCATGTATATTATCTTCCTAAGTGAAAACAAGTGACTTCGTCGGTAGTAACAGTCGTTTCTGTGCATTTTTTGCTCAAAGGATGAAATAAAGTCACCATGTTGATTTCAGACTGAAAAGTGCAAACATGTTCAACAATGCCAATTTCTACTTAGAGCCACAAATGACTGAACTGTAACACAGATTTCATAGCATACATCACAACACGGACGGTTGTAACTACAAAGAGTCATTTTATAAGAAATTCTGACTAAATAAAACAGTAAGAAGTCATATGTGAAAACAAGTGCCTTCATAGCTAGAAACAGTCGTTTCTGCGCGTTTTGGACTGAAAAGGATGAAATAAAGTCACAATGTTGATTTCAGACTGACAAGACTAAACATGTTCAGCAATGGTTTTTTCCCATGTATGTTTCCTTCATATGTGAAAAATGTAAATAAAACAGTATGAGGTCAAAATGTTGATTTCAGACTGACAAGAGCAAACATGTTCAACAATGCTTCTTTCCTCTATATGTTTCTTTCATATGTGAAAACAAGTGACTGCATAGCTAGAAACAGTCGTTTCTGCGCGTTTTGGACTGAAAAGGATGAAATAAAGTCACAATGTTGATTTCAGACTGACAAGAGCAAACATGTTCAGCAATGCTTTTTTCCCCATGTATATTATCTTCCTAAGTGAAAACAAGTGACTTCGTAGGTAGTAACAGTCATTTCTGTGCATTTTGGGCTCGAAAGGATGAAATAAAGTCACCATGTTGATTTCAGACTGAAAAGTGCAAACATGTTCAACAATGCCAATTTCGACTTAGAGCCACAAATGACTAAACTGTAACACAGATTTCATAGCATACATCACAATACGTGCGGTTGTAACTACAAAGAGTCATTTTATAAGCAATTCTGACTAAATCAAACAGTATGAAGTCAAGATGTTGATTTCAGAGTGACAAGAGCAAACATGTTCAGCAATGCTTCTTTCCCCTATATGTTTCTTTCATATGTGAAAACAAGTGACTGCATAGCTAGAAACAGTCGTTTCTGCGCGTTTTGGACTGAAAAGGATGAAAAAAAGTCACAATGTTGATTTCAGACTGAACAGTGCAAACATGTTCAACAATGCCATTTTCTACTCAGAGCCACAAATGACTAAACTGTAACACAGGTTTCATTGCATACATCACAACACGTGCGGTTGTAACTACAAAGAGTCATTTTATAAGCAATTCTGACTAAATAAAAATATTTGAAGTCAAATTGTTGATTTCAAACTAAGTGTAAACATGTTAAGCAATGCTTTTTTCCCATGTATGTTTCTTTCATATGTGAATACAAGTGCCTTCATAGCTAGAAACAGTCGTTTCTGCGCGTTTTGGACTGAAAAGGATGAAATAAAGTCACAATGTTGATTTCAGACTGAAAAGTGCAAACATGTTAAGCAATGCAATTTTCTTCTCAGAGCCACAAATGACTAAAGTGTAACACAGGTTTCATTGCATACATCACAACACGTGCGGTTGTAACTACAAAGAGTCATTTTATAAGCAATTCTGACTAAATAAAACAGTAAGAAGTCATATGTGAATACAAGTGCCTTCATAGCTAGAAACAGTCGTTTCTGCGCGTTTTGGACTGAAAAGGATGAAATAAAGTCACAATGTTGATTTCAGACTGACAAGTGCAAACATGTTAAGCAATGCTTTTTTCCCCATGTATATTATCTTCCTAAGTGAAAACAAGTGACTTCGTAGGGAGTAACAGTCGTTTCTGTGCATTTTGGGCTCAAAAGGATGAAATAAAGTCACCATGTTGATTTCAGACTGAAAAGTGCAAACATGTTAAACAATGCCATTTTCTACTCAGAGCCACAAATGACTAAACTGTAACACAGTTTTCATTGCATACATCACAACACGTGCGGTTGTAACTACAAAGAGTCATTTTATAAGCAATTCTGACTAAATAAAACAGTAAGAATTCATATGTGAATACAAGTGCCGTCATAGCTAGAAACAGTCGTTTCTGCGCGTTTTGGACTGAAAAGGATGAAATAAAGTCACAATGTTGATTTCAGACTGACAAGAATAAACATGTTCAGCAATGGTTTTTTCCCATGTATGTTTCCTTCATATGTGAGAAATGTAAATAAAACAGTATGAAGTCAAAATGTTGATTTCAGACTGACAAGAGCAAACATGTTCAGCAATGCTTCTTTCCTCTATATGTTTCTTTCATATGTGAAAACAAGTGACTGCATAGCTAGAAACAGTCGTTTCTGCGCGTTTTGGAATGAAAAGGATGAAATAAAGTCACAATGTTGATTTCAGACTGACAAGTGCAAACATGTTAAGCAATGCTTTTTTCCCCATGTATATTATCTTCCTAAGTGAAAACAAGTGACTTCGTAGGTAGTAACAGTCGTTTCTGTGCATTTTGGGCTCAAAAGGATGAAATAAAGTCACCATGTTGATTTCAGACTGAAAAGTGCAAACATGTTAAACAATGCCATTTTCTACTCAGAGCCACAAATGACTAAACTGTAACAAAGGTTTCATTGCATACATCACAACACGTGCGGTTGCAACTACAAAGAGTCATTTTATAAGCAATTCTGACTAAATAAAACAGTAAGAATTCATATGTGAATACAAGTGCCTTCATAGCTAGAAACAGTCGTTTCTGCGCGTTTTGGATTGAAAAGGATGAAATAAAGTCACAATGTTGATTTCAGACTGACAAGAATAAACATGTTCAGCAATGGTTTTTTCCCATGTATGTTTCATTCATATGTGAGAAATGTAAATAAAACAGTATGAAGTCAAAATGTTGATTTCAGACTGACAAGAGCAAACATGTTCAGCAATGCTTCTTTCCTCTATATGTTTCATTCATATGTGAAAACAAGTGACTTCATAGCTAGAAACAGTCGTTTCTGCGCGTTTTGGATTGAAAAGGATGAAATAAAGTCACAATGTTGATTTCAGACTGACAAGAGCAAACATGTTCAGCAATGCTTTTTTCCCCATGTATATTATCTTCCTAAGTGAAAACAAGTGACTTCGTAGGTAGTAACAGTCATTTCTGTGCATTTTGGGCTCGAAAGGATGAAATAAAGTCACCATGTTGATTTCAGACTGAAAAGTGCAAACATGTTCAACAATGCCAATTTCGACTTAGAGCCACAAATGACTAAACTGTAACACAGATTTCATAGCATACATCACAATACGTGCGGTTGTAACTACAAAGAGTCATTTTATAAGCAATTCTGACTAAATCAAACAGTATGAAGTCAAGATGTTGATTTCAGAGTGACAAGAGCAAACATGTTCAGCAATGCTTCTTTCCCCTATATGTTTCTTTCATATGTGAAAACAAGTGACTGCATAGCTAGAAACAGTCGTTTCTGCGCGTTTTGGACTGAAAAGGATGAAAAAAAGTCACAATGTTGATTTCAGACTGAACAGTGCAAACATGTTCAACAATGCCATTTTCTACTCAGAGCCACAAATGACTAAACTGTAACACAGGTTTCATTGCATACATCACAACACGTGCGGTTGTAACTACAAAGAGTCATTTTATAAGCAATTCTGACTAAATAAAAATATTTGAAGTCAAATTGTTGATTTCAAACTAAGTGTAAACATGTTAAGCAATGCTTTTTTCCCATGTATGTTTCTTTCATATGTGAATACAAGTGCCTTCATAGCTAGAAACAGTCGTTTCTGCGCGTTTTGGACTGAAAAGAATGAAATAAAGTCACAATGTTGATTTCAGACTGACAAGTGCAAACATGTTAAGCAATGCTTTTTACCCCATGTATATTATCTTCCTAAGTGAAAACAAGTGACTTCGTCGGTAGTAACAGTCGTTTCTGTGCATTTTTTGCTCAAAGGATGAAATAAAGTCACCATGTTGATTTCAGACTGAAAAGTGCAAACATGTTCAACAATGCCAATTTCTACTTAGAGCCACAAATGACTGAACTGTAACACAGATTTCATAGCATACATCACAACACGGACGGTTGTAACTACAAAGAGTCATTTTATAAGAAATTCTGACTAAATAAAACAGTAAGAAGTCATATGTGAATACAAGTGCCTTCATAGCTAGAAACAGTCGTTTCTGCGCGTTTTGGACTGAAAAGGATGAAATAAAGTCACAATGTTGATTTCAGACTGACAAGACTAAACATGTTCAGCAATGGTTATTTCCCATGTATGTTTCCTTCATATGTGAAAAATATAAAAAAAAAAGAATGAGGTCAAAATGTTGATTTCAGACTGACAAGAGAAAAAATGTTCAACAATGCTTCTTTCCTCTATATGTTTCTTTCATATGTGAAAACAAGTGACTGCATAGCTAGAAACAGTCGTTTCTGCGCGTTTTGGACTGAAAAGGATGAAATAAAGTCACAATGTTGATTTCAGACTGACAAGAGCAAACATGTTCAGCAATGCTTTTTTCCCCATGTATATTATCTTCCTAAGTGAAAACAAGTGACTTCGTAGGTAGTAACAGTCATTTCTGTGCATTTTGGGCTCGAAAGGATGAAATAAAGTCACCATGTTGATTTCAGACTGAAAAGTGCAAACATGTTCAACAATGCCAATTTCGACTTAGAGCCACAAATGACTAAACTGTAACACAGATTTCATAGCATACATCACAATACGTGCGGTTGTAACTACAGAGTCATTTTATAAGCAATTCTGACTAAATCAAACAGTATGAAGTCAAGATGTTGATTTCAGAGTGACAAGAGCAAACATGTTCAGCAATGCTTCTTTCCCCTATATGTTTCTTTCATATGTGAAAACAAGTGACTGCATAGCTAGAAACAGTCGTTTCTGCGCGTTTTGGACTGAAAAGGATGAAAAAAAGTCACAATGTTGATTTCAGACTGAACAGTGCAAACATGTTCAACAATGCCATTTTCTACTCAGAGCCACAAATGACTAAACTGTAACACAGGTTTCATAGCATACATCACAACACGTGCGGTTGTAACTACAAAGAGTCATTTTATAAGCAATTCTGACTAAATAAAAATATTTGAAGTCAAATTGTTGATTTCAAACTAAGTGTAAACATGTTAAGCAATGCTTTTTTCTCATGTATGTTTCTTTCATATGTGAATACAAGTGCCTTCATAGCTAGAAACAGTCGTTTCTGCGCGTTTTGGACTGAAAAGGATGAAATAAAGTCACCATGTTGATTTCAGACTGAAAAGTGCAAACATGTTAAACAATGCCATTTTCTACTCAGAGCCACAAATGACTAAAGTGTAACACAGGTTTCATTGCATACATCACAACACGTGCGGTTGTAACTACAAAGAGTCATTTTATAAGCAATTCTGACTAAATAAAACAGTAAGAAGTCATATGTGAATACAAGTGCCTTCATAGCTAGAAACAGTCGTTTCTGCGCGTTTTGGACTGAAAAGGATGAAATAAAGTCACAATGTTGATTTCAGACTGACAAGTGCAAACATGTTAAGCAATGCTTTTTTCCCCATGTATATTATCTTCCTAAGTGAAAACAAGTGACTTCGTAGGGAGTAACAGTCGTTTCTGTGCATTTTGGGCTCAAAAGGATGAAATAAAGTCACCATGTTGATTTCAGACTGAAAAGTGCAAACATGTTAAACAATGCCATTTTCTACTCAGAGCCACAAATGACTAAACTGTAACACAGTTTTCATTGCATACATCACAACACGTGCGGTTGTAACTACAAAGAGTCATTTTATAAGCAATTCTGACTAAATAAAACAGTAAGAATTCATATGTGAATACAAGTGCCGTCATAGCTAGAAACAGTCGTTTCTGCGCGTTTTGGACTGAAAAGGATGAAATAAAGTCACAATGTTGATTTCAGACTGACAAGAATAAACATGTTCAGCAATGGTTTTTTCCCATGTATGTTTCCTTCATATGTGAGAAATGTAAATAAAACAGTATGAAGTCAAAATGTTGATTTCAGACTGACAAGAGCAAACATGTTCAGCAATGCTTCTTTCCTCTATATGTTTCTTTCATATGTGAAAACAAGTGACTGCATAGCTAGAAACAGTCGTTTCTGCGCGTTTTGGACTGAAAAGGATGAAATAAAGTCACAATGTTGATTTCAGACTGACAAGTGCAAACATGTTAAGCAATGCTTTTTTCCCCATGTATATTATCTTCCTAAGTGAAAACAAGTGACTTCGTAGGTAGTAACAGTCGTTTCTGTGCATTTTGGGCTCAAAAGGATGAAATAAAGTCACCATGTTGATTTCAGACTGAAAAGTGCAAACATGTTAAACAATGCCATTTTCTACTCAGAGCAACAAATGACTAAACTGTAACAAAGGTTTCATTGCATACATCACAACACGTGCGGTTGCAACTACAAAGAGTCATTTTATAAGCAATTCTGACTAAATAAAACAGTAAGAATTCATATGTGAATACAAGTGCCTTCATAGCTAGAAACAGTCGTTTCTGCGCGTTTTGGATTGAAAAGGATGAAATAAAGTCACAATGTTGATTTCAGACTGACAAGAATAAACATGTTCAGCAATGGTTTTTTCCCATGTATGTTTCCTTCATATGTGAGAAATGTAAATAAAACAGTATGAAGTCAAAATGTTGATTTCAGACTGACAAGAGCAAACATGTTAAGCAATGCTTCTTTCCACTATATGTTTCTTTCATATGTGAAAACAAGTGACTGCATAGCTAGAAACAGTCGTTTCTGCGCGTTTTGGACTGAAAAGGATGAAATAAAGTCACAATGTTGATTTCAGACTGACAAGTGCAAACATGTTAAGCAATGCTTTTTTCCCCATGTATATTATCTTCCTAAGTGAAAAGAAGTGACTTCGTAGGTAGTAACAGTCGTTTCTGTGCATTTTGGGCTCAAAAGGATGAAATAAAGTCACCATGTTGATTTCAGACTGAAAAGTGCAAACATGTTAAACAATGCAATTTTCTACTCAGAGCCAAAAATGACTAAACTGTAATACAGGTTTCATTGCATACATCACAACACGTGCGGTTGCAACTACAAAGAGTCATTTTATAAGCAATTCTGACTAAATAAAACAGTATGAAGTGAAAATGTTGATTTCAGACTGACAAGAGCAAACATGTTCAGCAATGCTTCTTTCCCCTATATGTTTCTTTCATATGTGAAAACAAGTGACTGCATAGCTAGAAACAGTCGTTTCTGAGCGTTTTGGACTGAAAAGGATGAAAAAAGTCACAATGTTGATTTCAGACTGAAAGAGCAAGCATGTTCAGCAATGCTTTTTTCCCATGTATGTTTCTTTCATGTGTGAATACAAATGCCTTCATAGCTAGAAACAGTCGTTTCTGCGCGTTTTGGACTGAAAAGGATGAAATAAAGTCACAATGTTGATTTCAGACTGACAAATGAAAACATGTTAAGCAATGCTTTTTTCCCCATGTATATTATCTTCCTAAGTGAAAACAAGTGACTTCGTAGGTAGTAACAGTCGTTTCTGTGCATTTTGGGCTCAAAAGGATGAAATAAAGTCACCATGTTGATTTCAGACTGAAAAGTGCAAACATGTTCAACAATGCCAATTTCTACTTAGAGCCACAAATGACTGAACTGTAACACAGATTTCATAGCATACATCACAACACGTGCGGTTGTAACTACAAAGAGTCATTTTATAAGCAATTCTGACTAAATAAAACAGTAAGAATTCATATGTGAATACAAGTGCCTTCATAGCTAGAAACAGTCGTTTCTGCGCGTTTTGGATTGAAAAGGATGAAATAAAGTCACAATGTTGATTTCCGACTGACAAGAATAAACATGTTCAGCAATGGTTTTTTCCCATGTATGTTTCCTTCATATGTGAGAAATGTAAATAAAACAGTATGAAGTCAAAATGTTGATTTCAGACTGACAAGAGCAAACATGTTCAGCAATGCTTCTTTCCTCTATATGTTTCTTTCATATGTGAAAACAAGTGACTGCATAGCTAGAAACAGTCGTTTCTGCGCGTTTTGGACTGAAAAGGATGAAATAAAGTCACCATGTTGATTTCAGACTGAAAAATGCAAACATGTTCAACAATGCCATTTTCTTCTCAGAGCCACAAATGACTAAAGTGTAACACAGGTTTCATTGCATACATCACAACACGTGCGGTTGTAACTACAAAGAGTCATTTTAGAAGCAATTCTGACTAAATAAAACAGTAAGAAGTCATATGTGAATACAAGTGCCTTCATAGCTAGAAACAGTCGTTTCTGCGCGTTTTGGATTGAAAAGGATGAAATAAAGTCACAATGTTGATTTCAGACTGACAAGTGCAAACATGTTAAGCAATGCTTTTTTCCCCATGTATATTATCTTCCTAAGTGAAAACAAGTGACTTCGTAGGGAGTAACAGTCGTTTCTGTGCATTTTGGGCTCAAAAGGATGAAATAAAGTCACCATGTTGATTTCAGACTGAAAAGTGCAAACATGTTAAACAATGCCATTTTCTACTCAGAGCCACAAATGACTAAACTGTAACACAGTTTTCATTGCATACATCACAACACGTGCGGTTGTAACTACAAAGAGTCATTTTATAAGCAATTCTGACTAAATAAAACAGTAAGAATTCATATGTGAATACAAGTGCCGTCATAGCTAGAAACAGTCGTTTCTGCGCGTTTTGGACTGAAAAGGATGAAATAAAGTCACAATGTTGATTTCAGACTGACAAGAATAAACATGTTCAGCAATGGTTTTTTCCCATGTATGTTTCCTTCATATGTGAGAAATGTAAATAAAACAGTATGAAGTCAAAATGTTGATTTCAGACTGACAAGAGCAAACATGTTCAGCAATGCTTCTTTCCTCTATATGTTTCTTTCATATGTGAAAACAAGTGACTGCATAGCTAGAAACAGTCGTTTCTGCGCGTTTTGGACTGAAAAGGATGAAATAAAGTCACAATGTTGATTTCAGACTGACAAGTGCAAACATGTTAAGCAATGCTTTTTTCCCCATGTATATTATCTTCCTAAGTGAAAACAAGTGACTTCGTAGGTAGTAACAGTCGTTTCTGTGCATTTTGGGCTCAAAAGGATGAAATAAAGTCACCATGTTGATTTCAGACTGAAAAGTGCAAACATGTTAAACAATGCCATTTTCTACTCAGAGCCACAAATGACTAAACTGTAACAAAGGTTTCATTGCATACATCACAACACGTGCGGTTGCAACTACAAAGAGTCATTTTATAAGCAATTCTGACTAAATAAAACAGTATGAAGTCAAAATGTTGATTTCAGACTGACAAGAGCAAACATGTTCAGCAATGCTTCTTTCCTCTATATGTTTCTTTCATATGTGAAAACAAGTGACTGCATAGCTAGAAACAGTCGTTTCTGAGCGTTTTGGACTGAAAAGGATGAAAAAAGTCACAATGTTGATTTCAGACTGAAAGAGCAAGCATGTTCAGCAATGCTTTTTTCCCATGTATGTTTCTTTCATGTGTGAATACAAATGCCTTCATAGCTAGAAACAGTCGTTTCTGCGCGTTTTGGACTGAAAAGGATGAAATAAAGTCACAATGTTGATTTCAGACTGACAAATGAAAACATGTTAAGCAATGCTTTTTTCCCCATGTATATTATCTTCCTAAGTGAAAACAAGTGACTTCGTAGGTAGTAACAGTCGTTTCTGTGCATTTTGGGCTCAAAAGGATGAAATAAAGTCACCATGTTGATTTCAGACTGAAAAGTGCAAACATGTTCAACAATGCCAATTTCTACTTAGAGCCACAAATGACTGAACTGTAACACAGATTTCATAGCATACATCACAACACGTGCGGTTGTAACTACAAAGAGTCATTTTATAAGCAATTCTGACTAAATAAAACAGTAAGAATTCATATGTGAATACAAGTGACTTCTTAGGTAGTAACAGTCGTTTCTGCGCGTTTTGGTCTGAAAAGGATGAAATAAAGTCACAATGTTGATTTCCGACTGACAAGAATAAACATGTTCAGCAATGGTTTTTTCCCATGTATGTTTCCTTCATATGTGAGAAATGTAAATAAAACAGTATGAAGTCAAAATGTTGATTTCAGACTGACAAGAGCAAACATGTTCAGCAATGCTTCTTTCCTCTATATGTTTCTTTCATATGTGAAAACAAGTGACTGCATAGCTAGAAACAGTCGTTTCTGCGCGTTTTGGACTGAAAAGGATGAAATAAAGTCACCATGTTGATTTCAGACTGAAAAATGCAAACATGTTCAACAATGCCATTTTCTTCTCAGAGCCACAAATGACTAAAGTGTAACACAGGTTTCATTGCATACATCACAACACGTGCGGTTGTAACTACAAAGAGTCATTTTAGAAGCAATTCTGACTAAATAAAACAGTAAGAAGTCATATGTGAATACAAGTGCCTTCATAGCTAGAAACAGTCGTTTCTGCGCGTTTTGGACTGAAAAGGATGAAATAAAGTCACAATGTTGATTTCAGACTGACAAGTGCAAACATGTTAAGCAATGCTTTTTTCCCCATGTATATTATCTTCCTAAGTGAAAACAAGTGACTTCGTAGGGAGTAACAGTCGTTTCTGTGCATTTTGGGCTCAAAAGGATGAAATAAAGTCACCATGTTGATTTCAGACTGACAAGAAAAAACATGTTAAACAATGCAATTTTCTACTCAGAGCCACAAATGACTAAACTGTAACACAGTTTTCATTGCATACATCACAACACGTGCGGTTGTAACTACAAAGAGTCATTTTATAAGCAATTCTGACTAAATAAAACAGTAAGAATTCATAAGTGAATACAAGTGCCTTCTTAGGTAGTAACAGTCGTTTCTGCGCTTTTTGGTCTGAAAAGGATGAAATAAAGTCACAATGTTGATTTCAGACTGACAAGAATAAACATGTTCAGCAATGGTTTTTTCCCATGTATGTTTCCTTCATATGTGAGAAATGTAAATAAAACAGTATGAAGTCAAAATGTTGATTTCAGACTGACAAGAGCAAACATGTTCAGCAATGCTTCTTTCCTCTATATGTTTCTTTCATATGTGAAAACAAGTGACTGCATAGCTAGAAACAGTCGTTTCTGCGCGTTTTGGACTGAAAAGGATGAAATAAAGTCACAATGTTGATTTCAGACTGACAAGTGCAAACATGTTAAGCAATGCTTTTTTCCCCATGTATATTATCTTCCTAAGTGAAAACAAGTGACTTCGTAGGTAGAAACAGTCGTTTCTGTGCTTTTTGGTCTCAAAAGGATGAAATAAAGTCACCATGTTGATTTCAGACTGAAAAGTGCAAACATGTTAAACAATGCCATTTTCTACTCAGAGCAACAAATGACTAAACTGTAACAAAGGTTTCATTGCATACATCACAACACGTGCGGTTGCAACTACAAAGAGTCATTTTATAAGCAATTCTGACTAAATAAAACAGTATGAAGTCAAAATGTTGATTTCAGACTGACAAGAGCAAACATGTTCAGCAATGCTTCTTTCCTCTATATGTTTCTTTCATATGTGAAAACAAGTGACTGCATAGCTAGAAACAGTCGTTTCTGCGCGTTTTGGACTGAAAAGTATGAAATAAAGTCACAATGTTGATTTCAGACTGACAAGTGCAAACATGTTAAGCAATGCTTTTTTCCCCATGTATATTATCTTCCTAAGTGAAAAGAAGTGACTTCTTAGGTAGTAACAGTCGTTTCTGTGCATTTTGGGCTCAAAAGGATGAAATAAAGTCACCATGTTGATTTCAGACTGAAAAGTGCAAACATGTTAAACAATGCAATTTTCTACTCAGAGCCAAAAATGACTAAACTGTAACACAGGTTTCATTGCATACATCACAACACGTGCGGTTGCAACTACAAAGAGTCATTTTATAAGCAATTCTGACTAAATAAAACAGTATGAAGTGAAAATGTTGATTTCAGACTGACAAGAGCAAACATGTTCAGCAATGCTTCTTTCCCCTATATGTTTCTTTCATATGTGAAAACAAGTGACTGCATAGCTAGAAACAGTTGTTTCTGAGAGTTTTGGACTTAAAATTATGAATAAAGTCACAATGTTGATTTCAGACTGAAAGAGCAAGCATGTTCAGCAATGCTTTTTTCCCATGTATGTTTCTTTCATGTGTGAATACAAATGCCTTCATAGCTAGAAACAGTCGTTTCTGCGCGTTTTGGACTGAAAAGGATGAAATAAAGTCACAATGTTGATTTCAGACTGACAAGAGAAAACATGTTAAGCAATGCTTTTTTCCCCATGTATATTATCTTCCTAAGTGAAAACAAGTGACTTCGTAGGTAGTAACAGTCGTTTCTGTGCTTTTTGGGCTCAAAAGGATGAAATAAAGTCACCATGTTGATTTCAGACTGAAAAGTGCAAACATGTTCAACAATGCCAATTTCTACTTAGAGCCACAAATGACTGAACTGTAACACAGATTTCATAGCATACATCACAACACGTGCGGTTGTAACTACAAAGAGTCATTTTATAAGCAATTCTGACTAAATAAAACAGTAAGAATTCATATGTGAATACAAGTGCCTTCATAGCTAGAAACATTCGTTTCTGCGCGTTTTGGACTGAAAAGGATGAAATAAAGTCACAATGTTGATTTCAGACTGACAAGAAAAAACATGTTAAGCAATGCTTTTTTCCCATGTATGTTTCCTTCATATGTGAGAAATGTAAATAAAACAGTATGAAGTCAAAATGTTGATTTCAGACTGACAAGAGCAAACATGTTCAGCAATGCTTATTTCCTCTATATGTTTCTTTCATATGTGAAAACAAGTGACTGCATAGCTAGAAACAGTCGTTTCTGCGCGTTTTGGACTGAAAAGGATGAAATAAAGTCACAATGTTGATTTCAGACTGACAAGTGCAAACATGTTAAGCAATGCTTTTTTCCCCATGTATATTATCTTCCTAAGTGAAAAGAAGTGACTTCGTAGGTAGTAACAGTCGTTTCTGTGCATTTTGGGCTCAAAAGGATGAAATAAAGTCACCATGTTGATTTCAGACTGAAAAGTGCAAACATGTTAAACAATGCAATTTTCTACTCAGAGCCACAAATGACTAAACTGTAACACAGGTTTCATTGCATACATCACAACACGTGCGGTTGCAACTACAAAGAGTCATTTTATAAGCAATTCTGACTAAATAAAACAGTATGAAGTGAAAATGTTGATTTCAGACTGACAAGAGCAAACATGTTCAGCAATGCTTCTTTCCCCTATATGTTTCTTTCATATGTGAAAACAAGTGACTGCATCGCTAGAAACAGTCGTTTCTCCGCGTTTTGGACTGAAAAGGATGAAAAAAGTCACAATGTTGATTTCAGACTGAAAGAGCAAGCATGTTCAGCAATGCTTTTTTCCCATGTATGTTTCTTTCATGTGTGAATACAAGTGCCTTCATAGCTAGAAACAGTCGTTTCTGCGCGTTTTGGACTGAAAAGGATGAAATAAAGTCACAATGTTGATTTCAGACTGACAAATGCAAACATGTTAAGCAATGCTTTTTTCCCCATGTATATTATCTTCCTAAGTGAAAACAAGTGACTTCGTAGGTAGTAACAGTCGTTTCTGTGCATTTTGGGCTCAAAAGGATGAAATAAAGTCACCATGTTGATTTCAGACTGAAAAGTGCAAACATGTTCAACAATGCCAATTTCTACTTAGAGCCACAAATGACTGAACTGTAACACAGATTTCATAGCATACATCACAACACGTGCGGTTGTAACTACAAAGAGTCATTTTATAAGCATTCTGACTAAATAAAACAGTAAGAAGTCATATGTGAATACAAGTGCCTTCATAGCTAGAAACAGTCGTTTCCGCGAGTTTTGGACTGAAAAGGATGAAATAAAGTCACAATGTTGATTTCAGACTGACAAGAGCAAACATGTTCAGCAATGCTTCTTTCCTCTATATGTTTCTTTCATATGTGAAAACAATTGACTGCATAGCTAGAAAGTCGTTTCTGCGCGTTTTGGACTGAAAAGGATGAAATAAAGTCACAATGTTGATTTCAGACTGACAAGTGCAAACATGTTAAGCAATGCTTTTTTCCCCATGTATATAATCTTCCTAAGTGAAAACAAGTGACTTCGTAGGTAGTAACAGTCGTTTCTGTGCATTTTGGGCTCAGAAGGATGAAAAAAAGTCACCATGTTGATTTCAGACTGAAAAGTGCAAACATGTTAAACAATGCCATTTTCTACTCAGAGCCACAAATGACTAAACTGTAACACAGGTTTCATTGCATACATCACAACACGTGCGGTTGTAACTACAAAGAGTCATTTTATGAGCAATTCTGACTAAATAAAACAGTATGAAGTCAAAATGTTGATTTCAGACTGACAAGAGCAAGCATGTTCAGCAATGCTTTTTTCCCATGTATGTTTCTTTCATATGTGAATACAAGTGCCTTCATAGCTAGAAACAGTCGTTTCTGCGCGTTTTGGACTGAAAAGGATGAAATAAAGTCACAATGTTGATTTCAGACTGACAAATGCAAACATGTTAAGCAATGCTTTTTTCCCCATGTATATTATCTTCCTAAGTGAAAACAAGTGACTTCGTAGGTAGTAACAGTCGTTTCTGTGCATTTTGGGCTCAAAAGGATGAAATAAAGTCACCATGTTGATTTCAGCCTGAAAAGTGCAAACATGTTTAACAATGCCAATTTCAACTTAGAGCCACAAATGACTGAACTGTAACATAGATTTCATAGCATACATCACAACACGTGCGGTTGTAACTACAAAAAGTCATTTTATAAGCATTCTGACTAAATAAAACAGTAAGAAGTCATATGTGAACACAAGTGCCTTCATAGCTAGAAACAGTCGTTTCCGCGCGTTTTGAACCGAAAAGGATGAAATAAAGTCACAATGTTGATTTCAGACTGACAAGAATAAACATGTTCAGCAATGGTTTTTTCCCATGTATGTTTCCTTCATATATGAGAAATGTCAATAAAACAGTATGAAGTCAAAATGTTGATTTCAGACTGACAAGAGCAAACATGTTCAGCAATGCTTCTTTCCTCTATATGTTTCTTGCATATGTGAAAACAATTGACTGCATAGCTAGAAACAGTCGTTTCCGCGCGTGTTGGACTGAAAAGGATGAAATAAAGTCACAATGTTGATTTCAGACTGACAAGAATAAACATGTTCAGCAATGGTTTTTTCCCATGTATGTTTCCTTCATATGTGAGAAATGTAAATAAAACAGTATGAAGTCAAAATGTTGATTTCAGACTGACAAGAGCAAACATGTTCAGCAATGCTTCTTTCCTCTATATGTTTCTTTCATATGTGAAAACAATTGACTGCATAGCTAGAAACAGTCGTTTCTGCGCGTTTTGGACTGAAAAGGATGAAATAAAGTTACAATGTTGATTTCATACTGACAAGTGCAAACATGTTAAGCAATGCTTTTTTACCCATGTATATTATTTTCCTAAGTGAAAACAAGTGACTTCGTAGGTAGTAACAGTCGTTTCAGTGCATTTTGGATTCAAAAGGATGAAATAAAGTCACCATGTTGATTTCAGACTGAAAAGTGCAAACATGTTCAACAATGCCATTTTCTACTCAGAGCCACAAATGACTAAACTGTAACACAGGTTTCATTGCATACATCACAACACGTGCGGTTGTAACTACAAAGAGTCATTTTATAAGCAATTCTGACTAAATAAAACAGTATGAAGTCAAAATGTTGATTTCAGACTGACAAGAGCAAACATGTTCAGCAATGCTTATTTCCCCTATATGTTTCTTTCATATGTGAAAACAAGTGACTGCATAGCTAGAAACAGTCGTTTCTCCGCGTTTTGGACTGAAAAGGATGAAAAAAGTCACAATGTTGATTTCAGACTGAAAGAGCAAGCATGTTCAGCAATGCTTTTTTCCCATGTATGTTTCTTTCATGTGTGAATACAAGTGCCTTCATAGCTAGAAACAGTCGTTTCTGCGCGTTTTGGACTGAAAAGGATGAAACAAAGTCACAATGTTGATTTCAGACTGACAAGAATAAACATGTTAAGCAATGCTTTTTTCCCCATGTATATTATCTTCCTACGTGAAAACAAGTGACTTCGTAGGTAGTAACAGTCGTTTCTGTGCATTTTGGGCTAAAAAGGATGAAATAAAGTCACCATGTTGATTTCAGACTGAAAAGTGCAAACATGTTAAACAATGCCATTTTCTACTCAGAGCCACAAATGACTAAACTGTAACACAGGTTTCATTGCATACATCACAACACGTGCGGTTGCAACTACAAAGAGTCATTTTATAAGCAATTCTGACTAAATAAAACAGTATGAAGTCAAAATGTTGATTTCAGACTGACAAGAGCAAACATGTTCAGCAATGCTTCTTTCCCCTATATGTTTCTTTCATATGTGAAAACAAGTGACTGCATAGCTAGAAACAGTCGTTTCTCCGCGTTTTGGACTGAAAAGGATGAAAAAAGTCACAATGTTGATTTCAGACTGAAAGAGCAAGCATGTTCAGCAATGCTTTTTTCCCATGTATGTTTCTTTCATGTGTGAATACAAGTACCTTCATAGCTAGAAACAGTCGTTTCTGCGCGTTTTGGACTGAAAAGGATGAAACAAAGTCACAATGTTGATTTCAGACTGACAAGAATAAACATGTTAAGCAATGCTTTTTTCCCCATGTATATTATTTTCCTAAGTGAAAACAAGTGACTTCGTAGGTAGTAACAGTCGTTTCTTTGCATTTTGGGCTCAAAAGGATGAAATAAAGTCACCATGTTGATTTCAGACTGAAAAGTGCAAACATGTTCAACAATGCCAATTTCTACTTAGAGCCACAAATGACTGAACTGTAACACAGATTTCATAGCATACATCACAACACGTGCGGTTGTAACTACAAAGAGTCATTTTATCAGCATTCTGACTAAATAAAACAGTAAGAAGTCATATGTGAACACAAGTGCCTTCATAGCTAGAAACAGTCGTTTCCGCGCGTTTTGGACTGAAAAGGATGAAATAAAGTCACAATGTTGATTTCAGACTGACAAGAATAAACATGTTCAGCAATGGTTTTTTCCCATGTATGTTTCATTCATATGTGAAAAAAATAAATAAAACAGTATGAAGTCAAAATGTTGATTTCAGACTGACAAGAGCAAACATGTTCAGCAATGCTTCTTTCCTCTATATGTTTCTTTCATATGTGAAAACAATTGACTGCATAGCTAGAAACAGTCGTTTCTGCGCGTTTTGGACTGAAAATGATGAAATAAAGTCACAATGTTGATTTCAGACTGACAAGAATAAACATGTTCAGCAATGGTTTTTTCCCATGTATGTTTCCTTCATATGTGAGAAATGTAAATAAAACAGTATGAAGTCAAAATGTTGATTTCAGACTGACAAGAGCAAACATGTTCAGCAATGCTTATTTCCTCTATATGTTTCTTTCATATGTGAAAACAATTGAATGCATAGCTAGAAACAGTCGTTTCTGCGCGTTTTGGACTGAAAAGGATGAAATAAAGTCACAATGTTGATTTCAGACTGACAAGTGCAAACATGTTAAGCAATGCTTTTTTCCCCATGTATATTATCTTCCTAAGTGAAAACAAGTGACTTCGTAGGTAGTAACAGTCGTTTCTGTGCATTTTGGGCTCAAAAGGATGAAATAAAGTCACCATGTTGATTTCAGACTGAAAAGTGCAAACATGTTCAACTATGCCAATTTCTACTTAGAGCCACAAATGACTGAACTGTAACACAGATTTCATAGCATACATCACAACACGTGCGGTTGTAACTACAAAGAGTCATTTTATAAGCATTCTGACTAAATAAAACAGTAAGAAGTCATATGTGAATACAAGTGCCTTCATAGCTAGAAACAGTCGTTTCCGCGCGTTTTGGACTGAAAAGGATGAAATAAAGTCACAATGTTGATTTCAGACTGACAAGAATAAACATGTTCAGCAATGGTTTTTTCCCATGTATGTTTCCTTCATATGTGAGAAATGTAAATAAAACAGTATGAAGTCAAGATGTTGATTTCAGACTGACAAGAGCAAACATGTTCAGCAATGCTTCTTTCCTCTATATGTTTCTTTCATATTTGAAAACAATTGACTGCATAGCTAGAAACAGTCGTTTCTGCGCGTTTTGGACTGAAAAGGATGAAATAAAGTCACAATGTTGATTTCATACTGACAAGTGCAAACATGTTAAGCAATGCTTTTTTCCCCATTTATTTTTTTTTCATATGTGAAAACAAGTGACTTCGTAGGTAGTAACAGTCGTTTCTGTGCATTTTGGGCTCAAAAGGATGAAATAAAGTCACCATGTTGATTTCAGACTGAAAAGTGCAAACATGTTAAACAATGCCATTTTCTACTCAGAGCCACAAATGACTAAACTGTAACACAGGTTTCATTGCATACATCACAACACGTGCGGTTGTAACTACAAAGAGTCATTTTATAAGCAATTCTGACTAAATAAAACAGTATGAAGTCAAAATGTTGATTTCAGACTGACAAGAGCAAACATGTTCAGCAATGCTTCTTTCCCCTATATGTTTCTTTCATATGTGAAAACAAGTTACTGCATAGCTAGAAACAGTCGTTTCTCCGCGTTTTGGACTGAAAAGGATGAAAAAAGTCACAATGTTGATTTCAGACTGAAAGAGCAAGCATGTTCAGCAATGCTTTTTTCCCATGTATGTTTCTTTCATGTGTGAAGACAAGTGCCTTCATAGCTAGAAACAGTCGTTTCTGCGCGTTTTGGACTGAAAAGGATGAAATAAAGTCACAATGTTGATTTCAGACTGACAAGTGCAAACATGTTAAGCAATGCTTTTTTCCCCATGTATATTATCTTCCTAAGTGAAAACAAGGGACTTCGTAGGTAGTAACAGTCGTTTCTGTGCATTTTGGGCTCAAAAGGATGAAATAAAGTCACCATGTTGATTTCAGACTGAAAAGTGCAAACATGTTCAACAATGCCAATTTCTACTTAGAGCCACAAATGACTGAACTGTAACACAGATTTCATAGCATACATCACAACACGTGCGGTTGTAACTACAAAGAGTCATTTTATAAGCATTCTGACTAAATAAAACAGTAAGAAGTCATATGTGAATACAAGTGCCTTCATAGCTAGAAACAGTCGTTTCCGCGCGTTTTGGACTGAAAAGGATGAAATAAAGTCACAATGTTGATTTCAGACTGACAAGAATAAACATGTTCAGCAATGGTTTTTTCCCATGTATGTTTCCTTCATATGTGAGAAATGTAAATAAAACAGTATGAAGTCAAAATGTTGATTTCAGACTGACAAGAGCAAACATGTTCAGCAATGCTTCTTTCCTCTATATGTTTCTTTCATATGTGAAAACAATTGACTGCATAGCTAGAAACAGTCGTTTCTGCGCGTTTTGGACTGAAAAGGATGAAATAAAGTCACAATGTTGATTTCATACTGACAAGTGCAAACATGTTAAGCAATGCTTTTTTCCCCATGTATATTATTTTCCTAAGTGAAAACAAGTGACTTCGTAGGTAGTAACAGTCGTTTCTGTGCATTTTGGGCTCAAAAGGATGAAATAAAGTCACCATGTTGATTTCAGACTGAAAAGTGCAAACATGTTAAACAATGCCATTTTCTACTCAGAGCCACAAATGACTAAACTGTAACACAGGTTTCATTGCATACATCACAACACGTGCGGTTGTAACTACAAAGAGTCATTTTATAAGCAATTCTGACTAAATAAAACAGTATGAAGTCACAATGTTGATTTCAGACTGAAAGAGCAAGCATGTTCAGCAATGCTTTTTTCCCATGTATGTTTCTGTCATGTGTGAAGACAAGTGCCTTCATAGCTAGAAACAGTCTTTTCTGCGCGTTTTGGACTGAAAAGGATGAAATAAAGTCACAATGTTGATTTCATACTGACAAGTGCAAACATGTTAAGCAATGCTTTTTTCCCCATGTATATTATTTTCCTAATTGAAAACAAGTGACTTCGTAGGTAGTAACAGTCGTTTCTGTGCATTTTGGGCTCAAAAGGATGAAATAAAGTCACCATGTTGATTTCAGACTGAAAAGTGCAAACATGTTAAACAATGCCATTTTCTACTCAGAGCCACAAATGACTAAACTGTAACACAGGTTTCATTGCATACATCACAACACGTGCGGTTGTAACTACAAAGAGTCATTTTATAAGCAATTCTGACTAAATAAAACAGTATGAAGTCAAAATGTTGATTTCAGACTGACAAGAGCAAACATGTTCAGCAATGCTTCTTTCCCCTATATGTTTCTTTAATATGTGAAAACAAGTGACTGCATAGCTAGAAACAGTCGTTTCTCCGCGTTTTGGACTGAAAAGGATGAAAAAAGTCACAATGTTGATTTCAGACTGAAAGAGCAAGCATGTTCAGCAATGCTTTTTTCCCATGTATGTTTCTGTCATGTGTGAAGACAAGTGCCTTCATAGCTAGAAACAGTCGTTTCAGATCGTTTTGGACTGAAAAGGATGAAAAAAAGTCACAATGTTGATTTCAGACTGACAAGAATAAACATGTTCAGCAATGGTTTTTTCCCATGTATGTTTCCTTCAAATGTGAAAATGTAAATAAAACAGTATGAAGTCAAAATGTTGATTTCAGACTGAAAAGTGCAAACATGTTCAACAATGCCAATTTCTACTTAGAGCCACAAATGACTGAAATGTAACACAGATTTCATAGCATACATCACAACACGTGCGGTTGTAACTACAAAGAGTCATTTTATAAGCATTCTGACTAAATAAAACAGTAAGAAGTCATATGTGAATACAAGTGCCTTCATAGCTAGAAACAGTCGTGTCCGTTCGTTTTGGACTGAAAAGGCTGAAATAAAGTCACAATGTTGATTTCAGACTGACAATAATAAACATGTTCAGCAATGGTTTTTTCCCATGTATGTTTCCTTCATATGTGAGAAATGTAAATAAAACAGTATGAAGTCAAAATGTTGATTTCAGACTGACAAGAGCAAACATGTTCAGCAATGCTTCTTTCCTCTATATGTTTCTTTCATATGTGAAAACAATTGTCTTCATAGCTAGAAACAGTCGTTTCTGTGCGTTTTGGACTGAAAAGGATGAAATAAAGTCACAATGTTGATTTCAGACTGACAAGTGCAAACATGTTAAGCAATGCTTTTTTCCCCATGTATATTATCTTCCTAAGTGAAAACAAGTGACTTCGTAGGTAGTAACAGTCGTTTCTGTGCATTTTGGGCTCAAAAGGATGAAATAAAGTCACAATGTTAATTTCAGACTGAAAAGTGCAAACATGTTCAACAATGCCATTTTCTACTCAGAGCCACAAATGACTAAACTGTAACACAGGTTTCATTGCATACATCACAACACGCGCGGTTGTAACTACAAAGAGTCATTTTATAAGCAATTCTGACTAAATAAAACAGTATGAAGTCAAAATGTTGATTTCAGACTGACAAGAGCAAACATGTTCAGCAATGCTTCTTTCCCCTATATGTTTCTTTCATATGTGAAAACAAGTGACTGAATAACTAGAAACAGTCGTTTCTCCGCGTTTTGGACTGAAAAGGATGAAAAAAGTCACAATGTTGATTTCAGACTGAAAGAGCAAGCATGTTCAGCAATGCTTTTTTCCCATGTATGTTTCTGTCATTTGTGAATACAAGTGCCTTCATAGCTAGAAACAGTCGTTTCTGCGCGTTTTTGACTGAAAATTATGAAATAAAGTCAAAATGTTGATTTCAGACTGACAAGTGCAAACATGTTAAGCAATGCTTTTTTCCCCATGTATATTATCTTCCTAAGTGAAAACAAGTGACTTCGTAGGTAGTAACAGTCGTTTCTGTGCATTTTGGGCTCAAAAGGAGGAAATAAAGTCACCATGTTGATTTCAGACTGAAAAGTGCAAACATGTTAAACAATGCCATTTTCTACTCAGAGCCACAAATAACTAAACTGTAACACAGGTTTCATTGCATACATCACAACACGTGCGGTTGTAACTACAAAGAGTCATTTTATAAGCAATTCTGACTAAATAAAACAGTATGAAGTCAAAATGTTGATTTCAGACTGACAAGAGCAAACATGTTCAGCAATTCTTCTTTCCCCTATATGTTTCTTTCATAAGTGAAAACAAGTGACTGCATAGCTCGAAACAGTCGTTTCTCCGCGTTTTGGACTGAAAAGGATGAAAAAAGTCACAATGTTGATTTCAGACTGAAAGAGCAAGCATGTTCAGCAATGGTTTTTTTCCCATGTATGTTTCTTTCATGTGTGAATACAAGTGCCTTCATAGCTAGAAACAGTCGTTTCTGCGCGTTTTGGACTGAAAAGGATGAAATAAAGTCACAATGTTGATTTCAGACTGACAAGTGCAAACATGTTAAGCAATGCTTTTTTCCCCATGTATATTATCTTCCTAAGTGAAAACAAGTGACTTCGTAGGTAGTAACAGTCGTTTCTGTGCCTTTTGGGCTCAAAAGGATGAAATAAAGTCACCATGTTGATTTCAGACTGAAAAGTGCAAACATGTTCAACAATGCCAATTTCTACTTAGAGCCACAAATGACTGAACCGTAACACAGATTTCATAGCATACATCACAACACGTGCGGTTGTAACTACAAAGAGTCATTTTATAAGCATTGTGACTAAATAAAACAGTAAGAAGTCATATGTGAGTACAAGTGCCTTCATAGCTAGAAACAGTCGTTTCCGCGCGTTTTGGACTGAAAAGGATGAAATAAAGTCACAATGTTGATTTCAGACTGACAAGAATAAACATGTTCAGCAATGGTTTTTTCCCATGTATGTTTCCTTAATATGTGAGAAATGTAAATAAAACAGTATGAAGTCAAAATGTTGATTTCAGACTGACAAGAGCAAACATGTTCAGCAATGCTTCTTTCCTCTATATGTTTCTTTCATATGTGAAAACAATTGACTGCATAGCTAGAAACAGTCGTTTCTGCGCGTTTTGGACTGAAAAGGATGAAATAAAGTCACAATGTTGATTTCAGACTGACAAGTGCAAACATGTTAAGCAATGCTTTTTTCCCCATGTATTTTATCTTCCTAAGTGAAAACAAGTGATTTCGTAGGTAGTAACAGTCGTTTCTGTGCATTTTGGGCTCAAAAGTATGAAATAAAGTCACAATGTTGATTTCAGACTGAAAAGTGCAAACATGTTAAACAATGCCATTTTCTACTCAGAGCCACAAATGACTAAACTGTAACACAGGTTTCATTGCATACATCACAACACGCGCGGTTGTAACTACAAAGAGTCATTTTATAAGCAATTCTGACTAAATAAAACAGTATGAAGTCAAAATGTTGATTTCAGACTGACAAGAGCAAACATGTTCAGCAATGCTTATTTCCCCTATATGTTTCTTTCATATGTGAAAACAAGTGACTGCATAGCTAGAAACAGTCGTTTCTCCGCGTTTTGGACTGAAAAGGATGAAAAAAGTCACAATGTTGATTTCAGACTGACAAGTGCAAACATGTTAAGCAATGCTTTTTTCCCCATGTATATTATCTTCCTAAGTGAAAACAAGTGACTTCGTAGGTAGTAACAGTCGTTTCTGTGCATTTTGGGCTCAAAAGGAGGAAATAAAGTCACCATGTTGATTTCAGACTGAAAAGTGCAAACATGTTAAACAATGCCATTTTCTACTCAGAGACACAAATAACTAAACTGTAACACAGGTTTCATTGCATACATCACAACACGTGCGGTTGTAACTACAAAGAGTCATTTTATAAGCAATTCTGACTAAATAAAACAGTATGAAGTCAAAATGTTGATTTCAGACTGACAAGAGCAAACATGTTCAGCAATGCTTCTTTCCCCTATATGTTTCTTTCATATGTGAAAACAAGTGACTGCATAGCTAGAAACAGTCGTTTCTCCGCGTTTTGGACTGAAAAGGATGAAAAAAGTCACAATGTTGATTTCAGACTGAAAGAGCAAGCATGTTAAGCAATGGTTTTTTTCCCATGTATGTTTCTTTCATGTGTGAATACAAGTGCCTTCATAGCTAGAAACAGTCGTTTCTGCGCGTTTTGGACTGAAAAGGATGAAATAAAGTCACAATGTTGATTTCAGACTGACAAGTGCAAACATGTTAAGCAATGCTTTTTTCCCCATGTATATTATCTTCCTAAGTGAAAACAAGTGACTTCGTAGGTAGTAACAGTCGTTTCTGTGCATTTTGGGCTCAAAAGGATGAAATAAAGTCACCATGTTGATTTCAGACTGAAAAGTGCAAACATGTTCAACAATGCCAATTTCTACTTAGAGCCACAAATGACTGAACCGTAACACAGATTTCATAGCATACATCACAACACGTGCGGTTGTAACTACAAAGAGTCATTTTATAAGCATTGTGACTAAATAAAACAGTAAGAAGTCATATGTGAATACAAGTGCCTTCATAGCTAGAAACAGTCGTTTCCGCGCGTTTTGGACTGAAAAGGATGAAATAAAGTCACAATGTTGATTTCAGACTGACAAGAAGAAACATGTTCAGCAATGGTTTTTTCCCATGTATGTTTCCTTAATATGTGAGAAATGTAAATAAAACAGTATGAAGTCAAAATGTTGATTTCAGACTGACAAGAGCAAACATGTTCAGCAATGCTTATTTCCACTATATGTTTCTTTCATATGTGAAAACAATTGACTGCATAGCTAGAAACAGTCGTTTCTGCGCGTTTTGGACTGAAAAGGATGAAATAAAGTCACAATGTTGATTTCAGACTGACAAGTGCAAACATGTTAAGCAATGCTTTTTTCCCCATGTATATTATCTTCCTAAGTGAAAACAAGTGACTTCGTAGGTAGTAACAGTCGTTTCTGTGCATTTTGGGCTCAAAAGGAGGAAATAAAGTCACCATGTTGATTTCAGACTGAAAAGTGCAAACATGTTAAACAATGCCATTTTCTACTCAGAGCCACAAATAACTAAACTGTAACACAGGTTTCATTGCATACATCACAACACGTGCGGTTGTAACTACAAAGAGTCATTTTATAAGCAATTCTGACTAAATATTACTTTATTAAGTCAAAATGTTGATTTCAGACTGACAAGAGCAAACATGTTCAGCAATGCTTCTTTCCCCTATATGTTTCTTTCATATGTGAAAACAAGTGACTGCATAGCTAGAAACAGTCGTTTCTCCGCGTTTTGGACTGAAAAGGATGAAAAAAGTCACAATGTTGATTTCAGACTGAAAGAGCAAGCATGTTCAGCAATGGTTTTTTTCCCATGTATGTTTCTTTCATGTGTGAATACAAGTGCCTTCATAGCTAGAAACAGTCGTTTCTGCGCGTTTTGGACTGAAAAGGATGAAACAAAGTCACAATGTTGATTTCAGACTGACAAGAATAAACATGTTAAGCAATGCTTTTTTCCCCATGTATATTATTTTCCTAAGTGAAAACAAGTGACTTCGTAGGTAGTAACAGTCGTTTCTTTGCATTTTGGGCTCAAAAGGATGAAATAAAGTCACCATGTTGATTTCAGACTGAAAAGTGCAAACATGTTCAACAATGCCAATTTCTACTTAGAGCCACAAATGACTGAACTGTAACACAGATTTCATAGCATACATCACAACACGTGCGGTTGTAACTACAAAGAGTCATTTTATCAGCATTCTGACTAAATAAAACAGTAAGAAGTCATATGTGAACACAAGTGCCTTCATAGCTAGAAACAGTCGTTTCCGCGCGTTTTGGACTGAAAAGGATGAAATAAAGTCACAATGTTGATTTCAGACTGACAAGAATAAACATGTTCAGCAATGGGTTTTTCCCATGTATGTTTCATTCATATGTGAGAAATGTAAATAAAACAGTATGAAGTCAAAATGTTGATTTCAGACTGACAAGAGCAAACATGTTCAGCAATGCTTCTTTCCTCTATATGTTTCTTTCATATGTGAAAACAATTGACTGCATAGCTAGAAACAGTCGTTTCCGCGCGTTTTGGACTGAAAATGATGAAATAAAGTCACAATGTTGATTTCAGACTGACAAGAATAAACATGTTCAGCAATGGTTTTTTCCCATGTATGTTTCCTTCATATGTGAGAAATGTAAATAAAACAGTATGAAGTCAAAATGTTGATTTCAGACTGACAAGAGCAAACATGTTCAGCAATGCTTCTTTCCTCTATATGTTTCTTTCATATGTGAAAACAATTGAATGCATAGCTAGAAACAGTCGTTTCTGCGCGTTTTGGACTGAAAAGGATGAAATAAAGTCACAATGTTGATTTCAGACTGACAAGTGCAAACATGTTAAGCAATGCTTTTTTCCCCATGTATATTATCTTCCTAAGTGAAAACAAGTGACTTCGTAGGTAGTAACAGTCGTTTCTGTGCATTTTGGGCTCAAAAGGATGAAATAAAGTCACCATGTTGATTTCAGACTGAAAAGTGCAAACATGTTCAACTATGCCAATTTCTACTTAGAGCCACAAATGACTGAACTGTAACACAGATTTCATAGCATACATCACAACACGTGCGGTTGTAACTACAAAGAGTCATTTTATAAGCATTCTGACTAAATAAAACAGTAAGAAGTCATATGTGAATACAAGTGCCTTCATAGCTAGAAACAGTCGTTTCCGCGCGTTTTGGACTGAAAAGGATGAAATAAAGTCACAATGTTGATTTCAGACTGACAAGAAAAAACATGTTCAGCAATGCTTTTTTCCCATGTATGTTTCCTTCATATGTGAGAAATGTAAATAAAACAGTATGAAGTCAAGATGTTGATTTCAGACTGACAAGAGCAAACATGTTCAGCAATGCTTCTTTCCTCTATATGTTTCTTTCATATTTGAAAACAATTGACTGCATAGCTAGAAACAGTCGTTTCTGCGCGTTTTGGACTGAAAAGGATGAAATAAAGTCACAATGTTGATTTCATACTGACAAGTGCAAACATGTTAAGCAATGCTTTTTTCCCCATGTATATTATTTTCCTAAGTGACAACAAGTGACTTCGTAGGTAGTAACAGTCGTTTCTGTGCATTTTGGGCTCAAAAGGATGAAATAAAGTCACCATGTTGATTTCAGACTGAAAAGTGCAAACATGTTAAACAATGCCATTTTCTACTCAGAGCCACAAATGACTAAACTGTAACACAGGTTTCATTGCATACATCACAACACGTGCGGTTGTAACTACAAAGAGTCATTTTATAAGCAATTCTGACTAAATAAAACAGTATGAAGTCAAAATGTTGATTTCAGACTGACAAGAGCAAACATGTTCAGCAATGCTTATTTCCCCTATATGTTTCTTTCATATGTGAAAACAAGTGACTGCAAATCTAGAAACAGTCGTTTCTCCGCGTTTTGGACTGAAAAGGATGAAAAAAGTCACAATGTTGATTTCAGACTGAAAGAGCAAGCATGTTCAGCAATGGTTTTTTTCCCATGTATGTTTCTTTCATGTGTGAATACAAGTGCCTTCATAGCTAGAAACAGTCGTTTCTGCGCGTTTTGGACTGAAAAGGATGAAATAAAGTCACAATGTTGATTTCAGACTGACAAGTGCAAACATGTTAAGCAATGCTTTTTTCCCCATGTATATTATCTTCCTAAGTGAAAACAAGTGACTTCGTAGGTAGTAACAGTCGTTTCCGTGCATTTTGGGCTCAAAAGGATGAAATAAAGTCACCATGTTGATTTCAGACTGAAAAGTGCAAACATGTTCAACAATGCCAATTTCTACTTAGAGCCACAAATGACTGAACCGTAACACAGATTTCATAGCATACATCACAACACGTGCGGTTGTAACTACAAAGAGTCATTTTATAAGCATTCTGACTAAATAAAACAGTAAGAAGTCATATGTGAATACAAGTGCCTTCATAGCTAGAAACAGTCGTTTCCGCGCGTTTTGGACTGAAAAGGATGAAATAAAGTCACAATGTTGATTTCAGACTGACAAGAATAAACATGTTCAGCAATGGTTTTTTCCCATGTATGTTTCCTTAATATGTGAGAAATGTAAATAAAACAGTATGAAGTCAAAATGTTGATTTCAGACTGACAAGAGCAAACATGTTCAGCAATGCTTCTTTCCTCTATATGTTTCTTTCATATGTGAAAACAATTGACTGCATAGCTAGAAACAGTCGTTTCTGCGCGTTTTGGACTGAAAAGGATGAAATAAAGTCACAATGTTGATTTCAGACTGACAAGTGCAAACATGTTAAGCAATGCTTTTTTCCCCATGTATATTATCTTCCTAAGTGAAAACAAGTGATTTCGTAGGTAGTAACAGTCGTTTCTGTGCATTTTGGGCTCAAAAGGATGAAATAAAGTCACCATGTTGATTTCAGACTGAAAAGTGCAAACATGTTAAACAATGCCAATTTCTACTTAGAGCCACAAATGACTGAACCGTAACACAGATTTCATAGCATACATCACAACACGTGCGGTTGTAACTACAAAGAGTCATTTTATAAGCATTGTGACTAAATAAAACAGTAAGAAGTCATATGTGAATACAAGTGCCTTCATAGCTAGAAACAGTCGTTTCCGCGCGTTTTGGACTGAAAAGGATGAAATAAAGTCACAATGTTGATTTCAGACTGACAAGAATAAACATGTTCAGCAATGGTTTTTTACCATGTATGTTTCCTTAATATGTGAGAAATGTAAATAAAACAGTATGAAGTCAAAATGTTGATTTCAGACTGACAAGAGCAAACATGTTCAGCAATGCTTCTTTCCTCTATATGTTTCTTTCATATGTGAAAACAATTGACTGCATAGCTAGAAACAGTCGTTTCTGCGCGTTTTGGACTGAAAAGGATGAAATAAAGTCACAATGTTGATTTCAGACTGACAAGTGCAAACATGTTAAGCAATGCTTTTTTCCCCATGTATATTATCTTCCTAAGTGAAAACAAGTGATTTCGTAGGTAGTAACAGTCGTTTCTGTGCATTTTGGGCTCAAAAGGATGAAATAAAGTCACCATGTTGATTTCAGACTGAAAAGTGCAAACATGTTAAACAATGCCATTTTCTACTCAGAGCCACAAATGACTAAACTGTAACACAGGTTTCATTGCATACATCACAACACGCGCGGTTGTAACTACAAAGAGTCATTTTATAAGCAATTCTGACTAAATAAAACAGTATGAAGTCAAAATGTTGATTTCAGACTGACAAGAGCAAACATGTTCAGCAATGCTTCTTTCCCCTATATGTTTCTTTCATATGTGAAAACAAGTGACTGCATAGCTAGAAACAGTCGTTTCTCCGCGTTTTGGACTGAAAAGGATGAAAAAAGTCACAATGTTGATTTCAGACTGACAAGTGCAAACATGTTAAGCAATGCTTTTTTCCCCATGTATATTATCTTCCTAAGTGAAAACAAGTGACTTCGTAGGTAGTAACAGTCGTTTCTGTGCATTTTGGGCTCAAAAGGATGAAATAAAGTCACCATGTTGATTTCAGACTGAAAAGTGCAAACATGTTAAACAATGCCATTTTCTACTCAGAGCCACAAATAACTAAACTGTAACACAGGTTTCATTGCATACATCACAACACGTGCGGTTGTAACTACAAAGAGTCATTTTATAAGCAATTCTGACTAAATAAAACAGTATGAAGTCAAAATGTTGATTTCAGACTGACAAGAGCAAACATGTTCAGCAATGCTTCTTTCCCCTATATGTTTCTTTCATATGTGAAAACAAGTGACTGCATAGCTAGAAACAGTCGTTTCTCCGCGTTTTGGACTGAAAAGGATGAAAAAAGTCACAATGTTGATTTCAGACTGAAAGATCAATCATGTTCAGCAATGGTTTTTTTCCCATGTATGTTTCTTTCATGTGTGAATACAAGTGCCTTCATAGCTAGAAACAGTCGTTTCTGCGCGTTTTGGACTGAAAAGGATGAAACAAAGTCACAATGTTGATTTCAGACTGACAAGAATAAACATGTTAAGCAATGCTTTTTTCCCCATGTATATTATTTTCCTAAGTGAAAACAAGTGACTTCGTAGGTAGTAACAGTCGTTTCTTTGCATTTTTGTCTCAAAAGGATGAAATAAAGTCACCATGTTGATTTCAGACTGAAAAGTGCAAACATGTTCAACAATGCCAATTTCTACTTAGAGCCACAAATGACTGAACTGTAACACAGATTTCATAGCATACATCACAACACGTGCGGTTGTAACTACAAAGAGTCATTTTATCAGCATTCTGACTAAATAAAACAGTAAGAAGTCATATGTGAACACAAGTGCCTTCATAGCTAGAAACAGTCGTTTCCGCGCGTTTTGGACTGAAAAGGATGAAATAAAGTCACAATGTTGATTTCAGACTGACAAGAATAAACATGTTCAGCAATGGGTTTTTCCCATGTATGTTTCATTCATATGTGAGAAATGTAAATAAAACAGTATGAAGTCAAAATGTTGATTTCAGACTGACAAGAGCAAACATGTTCAGCAATGCTTCTTTCCTCTATATGTTTCTTTCATATGTGAAAACAATTGACTGCATAGCTAGAAACAGTCGTTTCGGCGCGTTTTGGTCTGAAAATGTTGAAATAAAGTCACAATGTTGATTTCAGACTGACAAGAATAAACATGTTCAGCAATGGTTTTTTCCCATGTATGTTTCCTTCATATGTGAGAAATGTAAATAAAACAGTATGAAGTCAAAATGTTGATTTCAGACTGACAAGAGCAAACATGTTCAGCAATGCTTCTTTCCTCTATATGTTTCTTTCATATGTGAAAACAATTGAATGCATAGCTAGAAACAGTCGTTTCTGCGCGTTTTGGACTGAAAAGGATGAAATAAAGTCACAATGTTGATTTCAGACTGACAAGTGCAAACATGTTAAGCAATGCTTTTTTCCCCATGTATATTATCTTCCTAAGTGAAAACAAGTGACTTCGTAGGTAGTAACAGTCGTTTCTGTGCATTTTGGGCTCAAAAGGATGAAATAAAGTCACCATGTTGATTTCAGACTGAAAAGTGCAAACATGTTCAACTATGCCAATTTCTACTTAGAGCCACAAATGACTGAACTGTAACACAGATTTCATAGCATACATCACAACACGTGCGGTTGTAACTACAAAGAGTCATTTTATAAGCATTCTGACTAAATAAAACAGTAAGAAGTCATATGTGAATACAAGTGCCTTCATAGCTAGAAACAGTCGTTTCCGCGCGTTTTGGACTGAAAAGGATGAAATAAAGTCACAATGTTGATTTCAGACTGACAAGAATAAACATGTTCAGCAATGGTTTTTTCCCATGTATGTTTCCTTCATATGTGAGAAATGTAAATAAAACAGTATGAAGTCAAGATGTTGATTTCAGACTGACAAGAGCAAACATGTTCAGCAATGCTTCTTTCCTCTATATGTTTCTTTCATATTTGAAAACAATTGACTGCATAGCTAGAAACAGTCGTTTCTGCGCGTTTTGGACTGAAAAGGATGAAATAAAGTCACAATGTTGATTTCATACTGACAAGTGCAAACATGTTAAGCAATGCTTTTTTCCCCATGTATATTATTTTCCTAAGTGAAAACAAGTGACTTCGTAGGTAGTAACAGTCGTTTCTGTGCATTTTGGGCTCAAAAGGATGAAATAAAGTCACCATGTTGATTTCAGACTGAAAAGTGCAAACATGTTAAACAATGCCATTTTCTACTCAGAGCCACAAATGACTAAACTGTAACACAGGTTTCATTGCATACATCACAACACGTGCGGTTGTAACTACAAAGAGTCATTTTATAAGCAATTCCGACTAAATAAAACAGTATGAAGTCAAAATGTTGATTTCAGACTGACAAGAGCAAACATGTTCAGCAATGCTTCTTTCCCCTATATGTTTCTTTCATATGTGAAAACAAGTTACTGCATAGCTAGAAACAGTCGTTTCTCCGCGTTTTGGACTGAAAAGGATGAAAAAAGTCACAATGTTGATTTCAGACTGAAAGAGCAAGCATGTTCAGCAATGCTTTTTTCCCATGTATGTTTCTTTCATGTGTGAAGACAAGTGCCTTCATAGCTAGAAACAGTCGTTTCTGCGCGTTTTGGACTGAAAAGGATGAAATAAAGTCACAATGTTGATTTCATACTGACAAGTGCAAACATGTTAAGCAATGCTTTTTTCCCCATGTATATTATTTTCCTAATTGAAAACAAGTGACTTCGTAGGTAGTAACAGTCGTTTCTGTGCATTTTGGGCTCAAAAGGATGAAATAAAGTCACCATGTTGATTTCAGACTGAAAAGTGCAAACATGTTAAACAATGCCATTTTCTACTCAGAGCCACAAATGACTAAACTGTAACACAGGTTTCATTGCATACATCACAACACGTGCGGTTGTAACTACAAAGAGTCATTTTATAAGCAATTCTGACTAAATAAAACAGTATGAAGTCAAAATGTTGATTTCAGACTGACAAGAGCAAACATGTTCAGCAATGCTTCTTTCCCCTATATGTTTCTTTCATATGTGAAAACAAGTGACTGCATAGCTAGAAACAGTCGTTTCTCCGCGTTTTGGACTGAAAAGGATGAAAAAAGTAACAATGTTGATTTCAGACTGAAAGAGCAAGCATGTTCAGCAATGCTTTTTTCCCATGTATGTTTCTGTCATGTGTGAAGACAAGTGCCTTCATAGCTAGAAACAGTCGTTTCTGCGCGTTTTGGACTGAAAAGGATGAAATAAAGTCACAATGTTGATTTCATACTGACAAGTGCAAACATGTTAAGCAATGCTTTTTTCCCCATGTATATTATTTTCCTAATTGAAAACAAGTGACTTCGTAGGTAGTAACAGTCGTTTCTGTGCTTTTTGGGCTCAAAAGGATGAAACAAAGTCACAATGTTGATTTCAGACTGAAAAGTGCAAACATGTTAAACAATGCCATTTTCTACTCAGAGCCACAAATGACTAAACTGTAACACAGGTTTCATTGCATACATCACAACACGTGCGGTTGTAACTACAAAGAGTCATTTTATAAGCAATTCTGACTAAATAAAACAGTATGAAGTCAAAATGTTGATTTCAGACTGACAAGAGCAAACATGTTCAGCAATGCTTCTTTCCCCTATATGTTTCTTTCATATGTGAAAACAAGTGACTGCATAGCTAGAAACAGTCGTTTCTCCGCGTTTTGGACTGAAAAGGATGAAAAAAGTCACAATGTTGATTTCAGACTGAAAGAGCAAGCATGTTCAGCAATGCTTTTTTCCCATGTATGTTTCTGTCATGTGTGAAGACAAGTGCCTTCATAGCTAGAAACAGTCGTTTCTGCGCGTTTTGGACTGAAAAGGATGAAACAAAGTCACAATGTTGATTTCAGACTGACAAGAATAAACATGTTCAGCAATGGTTTTTTCCCATGTATGTTTCCTTCAAATGTGAAAAATGTAAATAAAACAGTATGAAGTCAAAATGTTGATTTCAGACTGAAAAGTGCAAACATGTTCAACAATGCCAATTTCTACTTAGAGCCACAAATGACTGAACTGTAACACAGATTTCATAGCATACATCACAACACGTGCGGTTGTAACTACAAAGAGTCATTTTATAAGCATTCTGACTAAATAAAACAGTAAGAAGTCATATGTGAATACAAGTGCCTTCATAGCTAGAAACAGTCGTGTCCGTTCGTTTTGGACTGAAAAGGATGAAATAAAGTCACAATGTTGATTTCAGACTGACAATAATAAACATGTTCAGCAATGGTTTTTTCCCATGTATGTTTCCTTCATATGTGAGAAATGTAAATAAAACAGTATGAAGTCAAAATGTTGATTTCAGACTGACAAGAGCAAACATGTTCAGCAATGCTTCTTTCCTCTATATGTTTCTTTCATATGTGAAAACAATTGACTGCATAGCTAGAAACAGTCGTTTCTGCGCGTTTTGGACTGAAAAGGATGAAATAAAGTCACAATGTTGATTTCAGACTGACAAGTGCAAACATGTTAAGCAATGCTTTTTTCCCCATGTATATTATCTTCCTAAGTGAAAACAAGTGACTTCGTAGGTAGTAACAGTCGTTTCTGTGCATTTTGGGCTCAAAAGGATGAAATAAAGTCACCATGTTAATTTCAGACTGAAAAGTGCAAACATGTTCAACAATGCCATTTTCTACTCAGAGCCACAAATGACTAAACTGTAACACAGGTTTCATTGCATACATCACAACACGCGCGGTTGTAACTACAAAGAGTCATTTTATAAGCAATTCTGACTAAATAAAACAGTATGAAGTCAAAATGTTGATTTCAGACTGACAAGAGCAAACATGTTAAGCAATGCTTATTTCCCCTATATGTTTCTTTCATATGTGAAAACAAGTGACTGCATAGCTAGAAACAGTCGTTTCTCCGCGTTTTGGACTGAAAAGGATGAAAAAAGTCACAATGTTGATTTCAGACTGAAAGAGCAAGCATGTTCAGCAATGCTTTTTTCCCATGTATGTTTCTGTCATGTGTGAATACAAGTGCCTTCATAGCTAGAAACAGTCGTTTCTGCGCGTTTTTGACTGAAAAGGATGAAATAAAGTCAAAATGTTGATTTCAGACTGACAAGTGCAAACATGTTAAGCAATGCTTTTTTCCCCATGTATATTATCTTCCTAAGTGAAAACAAGTGACTTCGTAGGTAGTAACAGTCGTTTCTGTGCATTTTGGGCTCAAAAGGAGGAAATAAAGTCACCATGTTGATTTCAGACTGAAAAGTGCAAACATGTTAAACAATGCCATTTTCTACTCAGAGCCACAAATAACTAAACTGTAACACAGGTTTCATTGCATACATCACAACACGTGCGGTTGTAACTACAAAGAGTCATTTTATAAGCAATTCTGACTAAATAAAACAGTATGAAGTCAAAATGTTGATTTCAGACTGACAAGAGCAAACATGTTCAGCAATTCTTCTTTCCCCTATATGTTTCTTTCATAAGTGAAAACAAGTGACTGCATAGCTCGAAACAGTCGTTTCTCCGCGTTTTGGACTGAAAAGGATGAAAAAAGTCACAATGTTGATTTCAGACTGAAAGAGCAAGCATGTTCAGCAATGGTTTTTTTCCCATGTATGTTTCTTTCATGTGTGAATACAAGTGCCTTCATAGCTAGAAACAGTCGTTTCTGCGCGTTTTGGACTGAAAAGGATGAAATAAAGTCACAATGTTGATTTCAGACTGACAAGTGCAAACATGTTAAGCAATGCGTTTTTCGCCATGTATATTATCTTCCTAAGTGAAAACAAGTGACTTCTTAGGTAGTAACAGTCGTTTCTGTGCTTTTTGGTCTGAAAAGGATGAAATAAAGTCACCATGTTGATTTCAGACTGAAAAGTGCAAACATGTTCAACAATGCCAATTTCTACTTAGAGCCACAAATGACTGAACTGTAACACAGATTTCATAGCATACATCACAACACGTGCGGTTGTAACTACAAAGAGTCATTTTATAAGCATTCTGACTAAATAAAACAGTAAGAAGTCATATGTGAATACAAGTGCCTTCATAGCTAGAAACAGTCGTTTCCGCGCGTTTTGGACTGAAAAGGATGAAATAAAGTCACAATGTTGATTTCAGACTGACAAGAAAAAACATGTTCAGCAATGGTTTTTTCCCATGTATGTTTCCTTCATATGTGAGAAATGTAAATAAAACAGTATGAAGTCAAAATGTTGATTTCAGACTGACAAGAGCAAACATGTTCAGCAATGCTTCTTTCCTCTATATGTTTCTTTCATATGTGAAAACAATTGACTGCATAGCTAGAAACAGTCGTTTCTGCGCGTTTTGGACTGAAAAGGATGAAATAAAGTCACAATGTTGATTTCATACTGACAAGTGCAAACATGTTAAGCAATGCTTTTTTCCCCATGTATATTATTTTCCTAAGTGAAAACAAGTGACTTCGTAGGTAGTAACAGTCGTTTCTGTGAATTTTGGGCTCAAAAGGATGAAATAAAGTCACCATGTTGATTTCAGACTGAAAAGTGCAAACATGTTAAACAATGCCATTTTCTACTCAGAGCCACAAATGACTAAACTGTAACACAGGTTTCATTGCATACATCACAACACGTGCGGTTGTAACTACAAAGAGTCATTTTATAAGCAATTCTGACTAAATAAAACAGTATGAAGTCAAAATGTTGATTTCAGACTGACAAGAGCAAACATGTTCAGCAATGCTTCTTTCCCCTATATGTTTCTTTCATATGTGAAAACAAGTGACTGCATAGCTAGAAACAGTCGTTTCTCCGCGTTTTGGACTGAAAAGGATGAAAAAAGTCACAATGTTGATTTCAGACTGAAAGAGCAAGCATGTTCAGCAATGCTTTTTTCCCATGTATGTTTCTGTCATGTGTGAAGACAAGTGCCTTCATAGCTAGAAACAGTCGTTTCTGCGCGTTTTGGACTGAAAAGGATGAAATAAAGTCACAATGTTGATTTCATACTGACAAGTGCAAACATGTTAAGCAATGCTTTTTTCCCCATGTATATTATTTTCCTAATTGAAAACAAGTGACTTCGTAGGTAGTAACAGTCGTTTCTGTGCATTTTGGGCTTAAAAGGATGAAATAAAGTCACCATGTTGATTTCAGACTGAAAAGTGCAAACATGTTAAACAATGCCATTTTCTACTCAGAGCCACAAATGACTAAACTGTAACACAGGTTTCATTGCATACATCACAACACGTGCGGTTGTAACTACAAAGAGTCATTTTATAAGCAATTCTGACTAAATAAAACAGTATGAAGTCAAAATGTTGATTTCAGACTGACAAGAGCAAACATGTTCAGCAATGCTTATTTCCCCTATATGTTTCTTTCATATGTGAAAACAAGTGACTGCATAGCTAGAAACAGTCGTTTCTCCGCGTTTTGGACTGAAAAGGATGAAAAAAGTCACAATGTTGATTTCAGACTGAAAGAGCAAGCATGTTCAGCAATGCTTTTTTCCCATGTATGTTTCTGTCATGTGTGAAGACAAGTGCCTTCATAGCTAGAAACAGTCGTTTCTGCGCGTTTTGGACTGAAAAGGATGAAACAAAGTCACAATGTTGATTTCAGACTGACAAGAATAAACATGTTCAGCAATGGTTTTTTCCCATGTATGTTTCCTTCAAATGTGAAAATGTAAATAAAACAGTATGAAGTCAAAATGTTGATTTCAGACTGAAAAGTGCAAACATGTTCAACAATGCCAATTTCTACTTAGAGCCACAAATGACTGAAATGTAACACAGATTTCATAGCATACATCACAACACGTGCGGTTGTAACTACAAAGAGTCATTTTATAAGCATTCTGACTAAATAAAACAGTAAGAAGTCATATGTGAATACAAGTGCCTTCATAGCTAGAAACAGTCGTGTCCGTTCGTTTTGGACTGAAAAGGATGAAATAAAGTCACAATGTTGATTTCAGACTGACAATAATAAACATGTTCAGCAATGGTTTTTTCCCATGTATGTTTCCTTCATATGTGAGAAATGTAAATAAAACAGTATGAAGTCAAAATGTTGATTTCAGACTGACAAGAGCAAACATGTTCAGCAATGCTTATTTCCTCTATATGTTTCTTTCAGATGTGAAAACAATTGACTGCATAGCTAGAAACAGTCGTTTCTGCGCGTTTTGGACTGAAAAGGATGAAATAAAGTCAAAATGTTGATTTCAGACTGACAAGTGCAAACATGTTAAGCAATGCTTTTTTCCCCATGTATATTATCTTCCTAAGTGAAAACAAGTGACTTCGTAGGTAGTAACAGTCGTTTCTGTGCATTTTGGGCTCAAAAGGATGAAATAAAGTCACCATGTTAATTTCAGACTGAAAAGTGCAAACATGTTCAACAATGCCATTTTCTACTCAGAGCCACAAATGACTAAACTGTAACACAGGTTTCATTGCATACATCACAACACGCGCGGTTGTAACTACAAAGAGTCATTTTATAAGCAATTCTGACTAAATAAAACAGTATGAAGTCAAAATGTTGATTTCAGACTGACAAGAGCAAACATGTTCAGCAATGCTTCTTTCCCCTATATGTTTCTTTCATATGTGAAAACAAGTGATTGCTTTGTTAGAAACAGTCGTTTCTCCGCGTTTTGGACTTAAAAGGATTAAAAAAGTCACAATGTTGATTTCAGACTGAAAGAGCAAGCATGTTCAGCAATGCTTTTTTCCCATGTATGTTTCTGTCATGTGTGAATACAAGTGCCTTCATAGCTAGAAACAGTCGTTTCTGCGCGTTTTTGACTGAAAAGGATGAAATAAAGTCAAAATGTTGATTTCAGACTGACAAGTGCAAACATGTTAAGCAATGCTTTTTTCCCCATGTATATTATCTTCCTTAGTGAAAACAAGTGACTTCTTAGGTAGTAACAGTCGTTTCTGTGCTTTTTGGTCTCAAAAGGAGGAAATAAAGTCACCATGTTGATTTCAGACTGAAAAGTGCAAACATGTTAAACAATGCCATTTTCTACTCAGAGCCACAAATAACTAAACTGTAACACAGGTTTCATTGCATACATCACAACACGTGCGGTTGTAACTACAAAGAGTCATTTTATAAGCAATTCTGACTAAATAAAACAGTATGAAGTCAAAATGTTGATTTCAGACTGACAAGAGCAAACATGTTCAGCAATTCTTCTTTCCCCTATATGTTTCTTTCATATGTGAAAACAAGTGACTGCATAGCTAGAAACAGTCGTTTCTCCGCGTTTTGGACTTAAAATTATGAAAAAAGTCACAATGTTGATTTCAGACTGAAAGAGCAAGCATGTTCAGCAATGGTTTTTTTCCCATGTATGTTTCTTTCATGTGTGAATACAAGTGCCTTCATAGCTAGAAACAGTCGTTTCTGCGCGTTTTGGACTGAAAAGGATGAAATAAAGTCACAATGTTGATTTCAGACTGACAAGTGCAAACATGTTAAGCAATGCTATTTTCCCCATGTATATTATCTTCCTAAGTGAAAACAAGTGACTTCGTAGGTAGTAACAGTCGTTTCTGTGCATTTTGGGCTCAAAAGGATGAAATAAAGTCACCATGTTGATTTCAGACTGAAAAGTGCAAACATGTTCAACAATGCCAATTTCTACTTAGAGCCACAAATGACTGAACCGTAACACAGATTTCATAGCATACATCACAACACGTGCGGTTGTAACTACAAAGAGTCATTTTATAAGCATTGTGACTAAATAAAACAGTAAGAAGTCATATGTGAGTACAAGTGCCTTCATAGCTAGAAACAGTCGTTTCCGCGCGTTTTGGACTGAAAAGGATGAAATAAAGTCACAATGTTGATTTCAGACTGACAAGAATAAACATGTTCAGCAATGGTTTTTTCCCATGTATGTTTCATTAATATGTGAGAAATGTAAATAAAACATTATGAAGTCAAAATGTTGATTTCAGACTGACAAGAGCAAACATGTTCAGCAATGCTTCTTTCCTCTATATGTTTCTTTCATATGTGAAAACAATTGACTGCATAGCTAGAAACAGTCGTTTCTGCGCGTTTTGGACTGAAAAGGATGAAATAAAGTCACAATGTTGATTTCAGACTGACAAGTGCAAACATGTTAAGCAATGCTTTTTTCCCCATGTATATTATCTTCCTAAGTGAAAACAAGTGATTTCGTAGGTAGTAACAGTCGTTTCTGTGCATTTTGGGCTCAAAAGGATGAAATAAAGTCACCATGTTGATTTCAGACTGAAAAGTGCAAACATGTTAAACAATGCCATTTTCTACTCAGAGCCACAAATGACTAAACTGTAACACAGGTTTCATTGCATACATCACAACACGCGCTGTTGTAACTACAAAGAGTCATTTTATAAGCAATTCTGACTAAATAAAACAGTATGAAGTCAAAATGTTGATTTCAGACTGACAAGAGCAAACATGTTCAGCAATGCTTCTTTCCCCTATATGTTTCTTTCATATGTGAAAACAAGTGACTGCATAGCTAGAAACAGTCGTTTCTCCGCGTTTTGGACTGAAAAGGATGAAAAAAGTCACAATGTTGATTTCAGACTGAAAGAGCAAGCATGTTCAGCAATGGTTTTTTTCCCATGTATGTTTCTTTCATGTGTGAATACAAGTGCCTTCATAGCTAGAAACAGTCGTTTCTGCGCGTTTTGGACTGAAAAGGATGAAATAAAGTCACAATGTTGATTTCAGACTGACAAGTGCAAACATGTTAAGCAATGCTTTTTTCCCCATGTATATTATCTTCCTAAGTGAAAACAAGTGACTTCGTAGGTAGTAACAGTCGTTTCTGTGCATTTTGGGCTCAAAAGGATGAAATAAAGTCACCATGTTGATTTCAGACTGAAAAGTGCAAACATGTTCAACAATGCCAATTTCTACTTAGAGCCACAAATGACTGAACCGTAACACAGATTTCATAGCATACATCACAACACGTGCGGTTGTAACTACAAAGAGTCATTTTATAAGCATTGTGACTAAATAAAACAGTAAGAAGTCATATGTGAATACAAGTGCCTTCATAGCTAGAAACAGTCGTTTCCGCGCGTTTTGGACTGAAAAGGATGAAATAAAGTCACAATGTTGATTTCAGACTGACAAGAATAAACATGTTCAGCAATGGTTTTTTCCCATGTATGTTTCCTTAATATGTGAGAAATGTAAATAAAACAGTATGAAGTCAAAATGTTGATTTCAGACTGACAAGAGCAAACATGTTCAGCAATGCTTCTTTCCTCTATATGTTTCTTTCATATGTGAAAACAATTGACTGCATAGCTAGAAACAGTCGTTTCTGCGCGTTTTGGACTGAAAAGGATGAAATAAAGTCACAATGTTGATTTCAGACTGACAAGTGCAAACATGTTAAGCAATGCTTTTTTCCCCATGTATATTATCTTCCTAAGTGAAAACAAGTGATTTCGTAGGTAGTAACAGTCGTTTCTGTGCATTTTGGGCTCAAAAGGATGAAATAAAGTCACCATGTTGATTTCAGACTGAAAAGTGCAAACATGTTAAACAATGCCATTTTCTACTCAGAGCCACAAATGACTAAACTGTAACACAGGTTTCATTGCATACATCACAACACGCGCGGTTGTAACTACAAAGAGTCATTTTATAAGCAATTCTGACTAAATAAAACAGTATGAAGTCAAAATGTTGATTTCAGACTGACAAGAGCAAACATGTTCAGCAATGCTTCTTTCCCCTATATGTTTCTTTCATATGTGAAAACAAGTGACTGCATAGCTAGAAACAGTCGTTTCTCCGCGTTTTGGACTGAAAAGGATGAAAAAAGTCACAATGTTGATTTCAGACTGACAAGTGCAAACATGTTAAGCAATGCTTTTTTCCCCATTTATATTATCTTCCTAAGTGAAAACAAGTGACTTCGTAGGTAGTAACAGTCGTTTCTGTGCATTTTGGGCTCAAAAGGAGGAAATAAAGTCACCATGTTGATTTCAGACTGAAAAGTGCAAACATGTTAAACAATGCCATTTTCTACTCAGAGCCACAAATAACTAAACTGTAACACAGGTTTCATTGCATACATCACAACACGTGCGGTTGTAACTACAAAGAGTCATTTTATAAGCAATTCTGACTAAATAAAACAGTATGAAGTCAAAATGTTGATTTCAGACTGACAAGAGCAAACATGTTCAGCAATGCTTCTTTCCCCTATATGTTTCTTTCATATGTGAAAACAAGTGACTGCATAGCTAGAAACAGTCGTTTCTCCGCGTTTTGGACTGAAAAGGATGAAAAAAATAACAATGTTTATTTCAGACTGAAAAAGCAAGCATGTTCAGCGATGGTTTTTTTCCCATGTATGTTTCTTTCATGTGTGAATACAAGTGCCTTCATAGCTAGAAACAGTCGTTTCTGCGCGTTTTGGACTGAAAAGGATGAAATAAAGTCACAATGTTGATTTCAGACTGACAAGTGCAAACATGTTAAGCAATGCTTTTTTCCCCATGTATATTATCTTCCTAAGTGAAAACAAGTGACTTCGTAGGTAGTAACAGTCGTTTCTGTGCATTTTGGGCTCAAAAGGATGAAATAAAGTCACCATGTTGATTTCAGACTGACAAGAAAAAACATGTTCAACAATGCCAATTTCTACTTAGAGCCACAAATGACTGAACCGTAACACAGATTTCATAGCATACATCACAACACGTGCGGTTGTAACTACAAAGAGTCATTTTATAAGCATTGTGACTAAATAAAACAGTAAGAAGTCATATGTGAATACAAGTGCCTTCATAGCTAGAAACAGTCGTTTCCGCGCCTTTTGGACTGAAAAGGATGAAATAAAGTCACAATGTTGATTTCAGACTGACAAGAATAAACATGTTCAGCAATGGTTTTTTCCCATGTATGTTTCCTTCATATGTGAGAAATGTAAATAAAACAGTATGAAGTCAAAATGTTGATTTCAGACTGACAAGAGCAAACATGTTCAGCAATGCTTCTTTCCTCTATATGTTTCTTTCATATGTGAAAACAATTGACTGCATAGCTAGAAACAGTCGTTTCTGCGCGTTTTGGACTGAAAAGGATGAAATAAAGTCACAATGTTGATTTCAGACTGACAAGTGCAAACATGTTAAGCAATGCTTTTTTCCCCATGTATATTATCTTCCTAAGTGAAAACAAGTGATTTCGTAGGTAGTAACAGTCGTTTCTGTGCATTTTGGGCTCAAAAGGATGAAATAAAGTCACCATGTTGATTTCAGACTGAAAAGTGCAAACATGTTAAACAATGCCATTTTCTACTCAGAGCCACAAATGACTAAACTGTAACACAGGTTTCATTGCATACATCACAACACGTGCGGTTGTAACTACAAAGAGTCATTTTATAAGCAATTCTGACTAAATAAAACAGTATGAAGTCAAAATGTTGATTTCAGACTGACAAGAGCAAACATGTTCAGCAATGCTTCTTTCCCCTATATGTTTCTTTCATATGTGAAAACAAGTGACTGCATAGCTAGAAACAGTCGTTTCTCCGCGTTTTGGACTGAAAAGGATGAAAAAAGTCACAATGTTGATTTCAGACTGAAAGAGCAAGCATGTTCAGCAATGCTTCTTTCCTCTATATGTTTCTTTCATATGTGAAAACAAGTGACTGCATAGCTAGAAACAGTCGTTTCTGCGCGTTTTGGACTGAAAAGGATGAAAAAAGTCACAATGTTGATTTCAGACTGAGAGAGCAAGCATGTTCAGCAATGCTTTTTTCCCATGTATGTTTCTTTCATGTGTGAATACAAGTGCCTTCATAGCTAGAAACAGTCGTTTCTGCGCGTTTTGGACTGAAAAGGATGAAATAAAGTCACAATGTTGATTTCAGACTGACAAGAATAAACATGTTCAGCAATGGTTTTTTCCCATGTATGTTTCCTTCATATGTGAAAAAGAGTGACTTCATAGCTAGAAACAGTCCTTTCAGCGTGTTTTTGACTGAAAAGGATGAAATAAAGTCACAATGTTGATTTCAGACTGAAAGAGCAAGCATGTTCGGCAATGCTTTTTTCCCATGTATGTTTCTTTCATGTGTGAATACAAGTGCCTTCATAGCTAGAAACAGTCGTTTCTGCGCGTTTTGGACTGAAAAGGATGAAATAAAGTCACAATGTTGATTTCAGACTGACAAGAATAAACATGTTCAGCAATGGTTTTTTCCCATGTATGTTTCCTTCATATGTGAAAAAGAGTGACTTCATAGCTAGAAACAGTCCTTTCAGCGTGTTTTTGACTGAAAAGGATGAAATAAAGTCAAAATGTTGATTTCAGACTGACAAGAGCAAACATGTTCAGTAATGCTTCTTTCCCCTATATGTTTCTTTCATATGTGAAAACAAGTGACTGCATAGCTAGAAAAAGTCGTTTCTCCGCGTATTGGACTGAAAAGGATGAAACAAAGTCACAATGTTGATTTCAGACTGACAAGAATAAACATGTTCAGCAATGGTTTTTTCCCATGTATGTTTCCTTCATATGTGAAAAATGTAAATAAAACAGTATGAAGTCAAAATGCTGATTTCAGACTGACAAGAGCAAACATGTTCAGCAATGCTTCTTTCCTCTATATGTTTCTTTCATATGTGAAAACAAGTGACTGCATAGCTAGAAACAGTCGTTTCTGCGCATTTTGGACTGAAAAGGATGAAATAAAGTCACAATGTTGATTTCAGACTGACAAGTGCAAACATGTTAAGCAATGCTTTTTTCCCCATGTATATTATCTTCCTAAGTGAAAACAAGTGACTTCGTAGGTAGTAACAGTCGTTTCTGTGCATTTTGGGCTCAAAAGGATGAAATAAAGTCACCATGTTGATTTCAGACTGAAAAGTGCAAACATGTTAAACAATGCCATTTTCTACTCAGAGCCACAAATGACTAAACTGTAACACAGGTTTCATTGCATAGATCACAACACGTGCGGTTGTAACTACAAAGAGTCATTTTATAAGCAATTCTGACTAAATAAAAAAGTATGAAGTCAAAATGTTGATTTCAGACTGACAAGAGCAAACATGTTCAGCAATGCTTCTTTCCCCTATATGTTTCTTTCATATGTGAAAACAAGTGACTGCATAGCTAGAAACAGTCGTTTCTCCGCGTTTTGGACTGAAAAGGATGAAACAAAGTCACAATGTTGATTTCAGACTGACAAGAATAAACATGTTCAGCAATGGTTTTTTCCCATGTATGTTTCCTTCATATGTGAAAAATGTAAATAAAACAGTATGAAGTCAAAATGTTGATTTCAGACTGACAAGAGCAAACATGTTCAACAATGCTTCTTTCCTCTATATGTTTCTTTCATATGTGAAAACAAGTGACTGCATAGCTAGAAACAGTCGTTTCTGCGCGTTTTGGACTGAAAATTATGAAATAAAGTCACAATGTTGATTTCAGACTGACAAGTGCAAACATGTTAAGCAATGCTTTTTTCCCCATGTATATTATCTTCCTAAGTGAAAACAAGTGACTTCGTAGGTAGTAACAGTCGTTTCTGTGCATTTTGGGCTCAAAAGGATGAAATAAAGTCACCATGTTGATTTCAGACTGAAAAGTGTAAACATCTTAAACAATGCAATTTTCTACTCAGAGCCACAAATGACTAAACTGTAACACAGGTTTCATTGCATACATCACAACACGTGCGGTTGTAACTACAAAGAGTCATTTTATAAGCAATTCTGACTAAATAAAACAGTATGAAGTCAAAATGTTGATTTCAGACTGACAAGAGCAAACATGTTCAGCAATGCTTCTTTTCCCTATATGTTTCTTTCATATGTGAAAACAAGTGACTGCATAGCTAGAAACAGTCGTTTCTGCGCGTTTTGGACTGAAAAGGATGAAAAAAGTCACAATGTTGATTTCAGACTGACAAATGCAAACATGTTAAGCAATGCTTTTTTCCCCATGTATATTATCTTCCTAAGTGAAAATAAGTGACTTCGTAGGTAGTAACAGTCGTTTCTGTGCATTTTGGGCTAAAAAGGATGAAATAAAGTCACAATGTTGATTTCAGACTGAAAGAGCAAGCATGTTCAGCAATGCTTTTTTCCCATGTATGTTTCTTTCATGTGTGAATACAAGTGCCTTCATAGCTAGAAACAGTCGTTTCTGCGCGTTTTGGACTGAAAAGGATGAAATAAAGTCACAATGTTGATTTCAGACTGACAAGAGCAAACATGTTCAGCAATGCTTCTTTCCCCTATATGTTTCATTCATATGTGAAAACAAGTGACTGCATAGCTAGAAACAGTCGTTTCTCAGCGTTTTGGACTGAAAAGGATGAAACAAAGTCACAATGTTGATTTCAGACTGACAAGAATAAACATGTTCAGCAATGGTTTTTTCCCATGTATGTTTCCTTCATATGTGAAAAATGTAAATAAAACAGTATGACGTCAAAATGTTGATTTCAGACTGACAAGAGCAAACATGTTCAACAATGCTTCTTTCCTCTATATGTTTCTTTCATATGTGAAAACAAGTGACTGCATAGCTAGAAACAGTCGTTTCTGCGCGTGTTGGACTGAAAATTATGAAATAAAGTCACAATGTTGATTTCAGACTGACAAGTGCAAACATGTTAAGCAATGCTTTTTTCCCCATGTATATTATCTTCCTAAGTGAAAACAAGTGACTTCGTAGGTAGTAACAGTCGTTTCTGTGCATTTTGGGCTCAAAAGGATGAAATAAAGTCACCATGTTGATTTCAGACTGAAAAGTGCAAACATGTTAAACAATGCCATTTTCTACTCAGAGCCACAAATGACTAAACTGTAACACAGGTTTCATTGCATACATCACAACACGTGCGGTTGTAACTACAAAGAGTCATTTTATAAGCAATTCTGACTAAATAAAACAGTATGAAGTCAAAATGTTGATTTCAGACTGACAAGAGCAAAAATGTTCAGCAATGCTTCTTTCCCCTATATGTTTCTTTCATATGTGAAAACAAGTGACTGCATAGCTAGAAACAGTCGTTTCTCCGCGTTTTGGACTGAAAAGGATGAAAAAAGTCACAATGTTGATTTCAGACTGAAAGAGCAAGCATGTTCAGCAATGCTTTTTTCCCATGTATGTTTCTTTCATGTGTGAATACAAGTGCCTTCATAGCTAGAAACAGTCGTTTCTGCGCGTTTTGGACTGAAAAGGATGAAATAAAGTCACAATGTTGATTTCAGACTGAACAGTGCAAACATGTTCAACAATGCCATTTTCTACTCAGAGCCACAAATGACTGAACTGTAACACAGGTTTCATTGCATACATCACAACACGTGCGGTTGTAACTACAAAGAGTCATTTTATAAGCAATTCTGACTAAATAAAACAGTATGAAGTCAAAATGTTGATTTCAGACTGACAAGAGCAAACATGTTCATCAATGCTTCTTTCCCCTATATGTTTCTTTCATATGTGAAAACAAGTGACTGCATAGCTAGAAACAGTCGTTTCTGCGCGTTTTGGACTGAAAAGGATGAAATAAAGTCACAATGTTGATTTCAGACTGACAAGTGCAAACATGTTAAGCAATGCTTTTTTCCCCATGTATATTATCTTCCTAAGTGAAAACAAGTGACTTCGTAGGTAGTAACAGTCGTTTCTGTGCATTTTGGGCTCAAAAGGATGAAATAAAGTCACCATGTTGATTTCAGACTGAAAAGTGCAAACATGTTAAACAATGCCATTTTCTACTCAGAGCCACAAATGACTAAACTGTAACACAGGTTTCATTGCATACATCACAACACGTGCGGTTGTAACTACAAAGAGTCATTTTATAAGCAATTCTGACTAAATAAAACAGTATGAAGTCAAAATGTTGATTTCAGACTGACAAGAGCAAACATGTTCAGCAATGCTTCTTTCCCCTATATGTTTCTTTCATATGTGAAAACAAGTGACTGCATAGCTAGAAACAGTCGTTTCTCCGCGTTTTGGACTGAAAAGGATGAAATAAAGTCACAATGTTGATTTCAGACTGACAAGAATAAACATGTTCAGCAATGGTTTTTTCCCATGTATGTTTCCTTCATATGTGAAAAAGAGTGACTTCATAGCTAGAAACAGTCCTTTCAGCGTGTTTTTGACTGAAAAGGATGAAAAAAGTCACAATGTTGATTTCAGACTGAAAGAGCAAGCATGTTCAGCAATGCTTTTTTCCCATGTATGTTTCTTTCATGTGTGAATACAAGTGCCTTCATAGCTAGAAACAGTCGTTTCTGCGCGTTTTGGACTGAAAAGGATGAAATAAAGTCACAATGTTGATTTCAGACTGACAAGAATAAACATGTTCAGCAATGGTTTTTTCCCATGTATGTTTCTTTCATATGTGAAAAATAGTGACTTCATAGCTAGAAACAGTCCTTTCAGCGTGTTTTTGACTGAAAAGGATGAAATAAAGTCAAAATGTTGATTTCAGACTGACAAGAGCAAACATGTTCAGCAATGCTTCTTTCCCCTATATGTTTCTTTCATATGTGAAAACAAGTGACTGCATAGCTAGAAACAGTCGTTTCTCCGCGTTTTGGACTGAAAAGGATGAAACAAAGTCACAATGTTGATTTCAGACTGACAAGATTAAACATGTTCAGCAATGGTTTTTTCCCATGTATGTTTCCTTCATATGTGAAAAATGTAAATAAAACAGTATGAAGTCAAAATGTTGATTTCAGACTGACAAGAGCAAACATGTTCAGCAATGCTTCTTTCCCCTATATGTTTCTTTCATATGTGAAAACAAGTGACTGCATAGCTAGAAACAGTCGTTTCTGCGCGTTTTGGACTGAAAAGGATGAAATAAAGTCACAATGTTGATTTCAGACTGACAAGTGCAAACATGTTAAGCAATGCTTTTTTCCCCATGTATATTATCTTCCTAAGTGAAAACAAGTGACTTCGTAGGTAGTAACAGTCGTTTCTGTGCATTTTGGGCTCAAAAGGATGAAATAAAGTCACCATGTTGATTTCAGACTGAAAAGTGCAAACATGTTAAACAATGCCATTTTCTACTCAGAGCCACAAATGACTAAACTGTAACACAGGTTTCATTGCATACATCACAACACGTGCGGTTGTAACTACAAAGAGTCATTTTATAAGCAATTCTGACTAAATAAAACAGTATGAAGTCAAAATGTTGATTTCAGACTGACAAGAGCAAACATGTTTCAGCAATGCTTCTTTCCCCTATATGTTTCTTTCATATGTGAAAACAAGTGACTGCATAGCTAGAAACAGTCGTTTCTCCGCGTTTTGGACTGAAAAGGATGAAAAAAGTCACAATGTTGATTTCAGACTGAGAGAGCAAGCATGTTCAGCAATGCTTTTTTCCCATGTATGTTTCTTTCATGTGTGAATACAAGTGCCTTCATAGCTAGAAACAGTCGTTTCTGCGCGTTTTGGACTGAAAAGGATGAAATAAAGTCACAATGTTGATTTCAGACTGACAAGAATAAACATGTTCAGCAATGGTTTTTTCCCATGTATGTTTCCTTCATATGTGAAAAAGAGTGACTTCATAGCTAGAAACAGTCCTTTCAGCGTGTTTTTGACTGAAAAGGATGAAATAAAGTCACAATGTTGATTTCAGACTGAAAGAGCAAGCATGTTCGGCAATGCTTTTTTCCCATGTATGTTTCTTTCATGTGTGAATACAAGTGCCTTCATAGCTAGAAACAGTCGTTTCTGCGCGTTTTGGACTGAAAAGGATGAAATAAAGTCACAATGTTGATTTCAGACTGACAAGAATAAACATGTTCAGCAATGGTTTTTTCCCATGTATGTTTCCTTCATATGTGAAAAAGAGTGACTTCATAGCTAGAAACAGTCCTTTCAGCGTGTTTTTGACTGAAAAGGATGAAATAAAGTCAAAATGTTGATTTCAGACTGACAAGAGCAAACATGTTCAGTAATGCTTCTTTCCCCTATATGTTTCTTTCATATGTGAAAACAAGTGACTGCATAGCTAGAAAAAGTCGTTTCTCCGCGTATTGGACTGAAAAGGATGAAACAAAGTCACAATGTTGATTTCAGACTGACAAGAATAAACATGTTCAGCAATGGTTTTTTCCCATGTATGTTTCCTTCATATGTGAAAAATGTAAATAAAACAGTATGAAGTCAAAATGCTGATTTCAGACTGACAAGAGCAAACATGTTCAGCAATGCTTCTTTCCTCTATATGTTTCTTTCATATGTGAAAACAAGTGACTGCATAGCTAGAAACAGTCGTTTCTGCGCATTTTGGACTGAAAAGGGTGAAATAAAGTCACAATGTTGATTTCAGACTGACAAGTGCAAACATGTTAAGCAATGCTTTTTTCCCCATGTATATTATCTTCCTAAGTGAAAACAAGTGACTTCGTAGGTAGTAACAGTCGTTTCTGTGCATTTTGGTCTCAAAAGGATGAAATAAAGTCACCATGTTGATTTCAGACTGAAAAGTGCAAACATGTTAAACAATGCCATTTTCTACTCAGAGCCACAAATGACTAAACTGTAACACAGGTTTCATTGCATAGATCACAACACGTGCGGTTGTAACTACAAAGAGTCATTTTATAAGCAATTCTGACTAAATAAAAAAGTATGAAGTCAAAATGTTGATTTCAGACTGACAAGAGCAAACATGTTCAGCAATGCTTCTTTCCCCTATATGTTTCTTTCATATGTGAAAACAAGTGACTGCATAGCTAGAAACAGTCGTTTCTCAGCGTTTTGGACTGAAAAGGATGAAACAAAGTCACAATGTTGATTTCAGACTGACAAGAATAAACATGTTCAGCAATGGTTTTTTCCCATGTATGTTTCCTTCATATGTGAAAAATGTAAATAAAACAGTATGAAGTCAAAATGTTGATTTCAGACTGACAAGAGCAAACATGTTCAACAATGCTTCTTTCCTCTATATGTTTCTTTCATATGTGAAAACAAGTGACTGCATAGCTAGAAACAGTCGTTTCTGCGCGTGTTGGACTGAAAATTATGAAATAAAGTCAAAATGTTGATTTCAGACTGACAAGTGCAAACATGTTAAGCAATGCTTTTTTCCCCATGTATATTATCTTCCTAAGTGAAAACAAGTGACTTCGTAGGTAGTAACAGTCGTTTCTGTGCATTTTGGGCTCAAAAGGATGAAATAAAGTCACCATGTTGATTTCAGACTGAAAAGTGCAAACATGTTAAACAATGCCATTTTCTACTCAGAGCCACAAATGACTAAACTGTAACACAGGTTTCATTGCATACATCACAACACGTGCGGTTGTAACTACAAAGAGTCATTTTATAAGCAATTCTGACTAAATAAAACAGTATGAAGTCAAAATGTTGATTTCAGACTGACAAGAGCAAACATGTTCAGCAATGCTTCTTTCCCCTATATGTTTCTTTCATATGTGAAAACAAGTGACTGCATAGCTAGAAACAGTCGTTTCTCCGCGTTTTGGACTGAAAAGGATGAAAAAAGTCACAATGTTGATTTCAGACTGAAAGAGCAAGCATGTTCAGCAATGCTTTTTTCCCATGTATGTTTCTTTCATGTGTGAATACAAGTGCCTTCATAGCTAGAAACAGTCGTTTCTGCGCGTTTTGGACTGAAAAGGATGAAATAAAGTCACAATGTTGATTTCAGACTGAACAGTGCAAACATGGTCAACAATGCCATTTTCTACTCAGAGCCACAAATGACTGAACTGTAACACAGGTTTCATTGCATACATCACAACACGTGCGGTTGTAACTACAAAGAGTCATTTTATAAGCAATTCTGACTAAATAAAACAGTATGAAGTCAAAATGTTGATTTCAGACTGACAAGAGCAAACATGTTCAACAATGCTTCTTTCCCCTATATGTTTCTTTCATATGTGAAAACAAGTGACTGCATAGCTAGAAACAGTCGTTTCTGCGCGTTTTGGACTGAAAAGGATGAAATAAAGTCACAATGTTGATTTCAGACTGACAAGTGCAAACATGTTAAGCAATGCTTTTTTCCCCATGTATATTATCTTCCTAAGTGAAAACAAGTGACTTCGTAGGTAGTAACAGTCGTTTCTGTGCATTTTGGGCTCAAAAGGATGAAATAAAGTCACCATGTTGATTTCAGACTGAAAAGTGCAAACATGTTAAACAATGCCATTTTCTACTCAGAGCCACAAATGACTAAACTGTAACACAGGTTTCATTGCATACATCACAACACGTGCGGTTGTAACTACAAAGAGTCATTTTATAAGCAATTCTGACTAAATAAAACAGTATGAAGTCAAAATGTTGATTTCAGACTGACAAGAGCAAACATGTTCAGCAATGCTTCTTTCCCCTATATGTTTCTTTCATATGTGAAAACAAGTGACTGCATAGCTAGAAACAGTCGTTTCTCCGCGTTTTGGACTGAAAAGGATGAAAAAAGTCACAATGTTGATTTCAGACTGAAAGAGCAAGCATGTTCAGCAATGCTTTTTTCCCATGTATGTTTCTTTCATGTGTGAATACAAGTGCCTTCATAGCTAGAAACAGTCGTTTTTGCGCGTTTTGGACTGAAAAGGATGAAATAAAGTCACAATGTTGATTTCAGACTGACAAGAATAAACATGTTCAGCAATGGTTTTTTCCCATGTATGTTTCCTTCATATGTGAAAAAGAATGACTTCATAGCTAGAAACAGTCCTTTCAGCGTGTTTTTGACTGAAAAGGATGAAATAAAGTCAAAATGTTGATTTCAGACTGACAAGAGCAAACATGTTCAGCAATGCTTCTTTCCCCTATATGTTTCTTTCATATGTGAAAACAAGTGACTGCATAGCTAGAAACAGTCGTTTCTCAGCGTTTTGGACTGAAAAGGATGAAACAAAGTCACAATGTTGATTTCAGACTGACAAGAATAAACATGTTCAGCAATGGTTTTTTCCCATGTATGTTTCCTTCATATGTGAAAAATGTAAATAAAACAGTATGAAGTCAAAATGTTGATTTCAGACTGACAAGAGCAAACATGTTCAACAATGCTTCTTTCCTCTATATGTTTCTTTCATATGTGAAAACAAGTGACTGCATAGCTAGAAACAGTCGTTTCTGCGCGTTTTGGACTGAAAATTATGAAATAAAGTCACAATGTTGATTTCAGACTGACAAGTGCAAACATGTTAAGCAATGCTTTTTTCCCCATGTATATTATCTTCCTAAGTGAAAACAAGTGACTTCGTAGGTAGTAACAGTCGTTTCTGTGCATTTTGGGCTCAAAAGGATGAAATAAAGTCACCATGTTGATTTCAGACTGAAAAGTGCAAACATGTTAAACAATGCCATTTTCTACTAAGAGAAACAAATGACTAAACTGTAACACAGGTTTCATTGCATACATCACAACACGTGCGGTTGTAACTACAAAGAGTCATTTTATAAGCAATTCTGACTAAATAAAACAGTATGAAGTCAAAATGTTGATTTCAGACTGACAAGAGCAAACATGTTCAGCAATGCTTCTTTTCCCTATATGTTTCTTTCATATGTGAAAACAAGTGACTGCATAGCTAGAAACAGTCGTTTCTGCGCGTTTTGGACTGAAAAGGATGAAAAAAGTCACAATGTTGATTTCAGACTGACAAATGCAAACATGTTAAGCAATGCTTTTTTCCCCATGTATATTATCTTCCTAAGTGAAAATAAGTGACTTCGTAGGTAGTAACAGTCGTTTCTGTGCATTTTGGGCTAAAAAGGATGAAATAAAGTCACAATGTTGATTTCAGACTGAAAGAGCAAGCATGTTCAGCAATGCTTTTTTCCCATGTATGTTTCTTTCATTTGTGAATACAAGTGCCTTCATAGCTAGAAACAGTCGTTTTTGCGCGTTTTGGACTGAAAAGGATGAAATAAAGTCACAATGTTGATTTCAGACTGACAAGAATAAACATGTTCAGCAATGGTTTTTTCCCATGTATGTTTCCTTCATATGTGAAAAAGAATGACTTCATAGCTAGAAACAGTCCTTTCAGCGTGTTTTTGACTGAAAAGGATGAAATAAAGTCAAAATGTTGATTTCAGACTGAAAAGAGCAAACATGTTCAGCAATGCTTCTTTCCCCTATATGTTTCTTTCATATGTGAAAACAAGTGACTGCATAGCTAGAAACAGTCGTTTCTCAGCGTTTTGGACTGAAAAGGATGAAACAAAGTCACAATGTTGATTTCAGACTGACAAGAATAAACATGTTCAGCAATGGTTTTTTCCCATGTATGTTTCCTTCATATGTGAAAAATGTAAATAAAACAGTATGAAGTCAAAATGTTGATTTCAGACTGACAAGAGCAAACATGTTCAACAATGCTTCTTTCCTCTATATGTTTCTTTCATATGTGAAAACAAGTGACTGCATAGCTAGAAACAGTCGTTTCTGCGCGTTTTGGACTGAAAATTATGAAATAAAGTCACAATGTTGATTTCAGACTGACAAGTGCAAACATGTTAAGCAATGCTTTTTTCCCCATGTATATTATCTTCCTAAGTGAAAACAAGTGACTTCGTAGGTAGTAACAGTCGTTTCTGTGCATTTTGGGCTCAAAAGGATGAAATAAAGTCACCATGTTGATTTCAGACTGAAAAGTGCAAACATGTTAAACAATGCCATTTTCTACTCAGAGCCACAAATGACTAAACTGTAACACAGGTTTCATTGCATACATCACAACACGTGCGGTTGTAACTACAAAGAGTCATTTTATAAGCAATTCTGACTAAATAAAACAGTATGAAGTCAAAATGTTGATTTCAGACTGACAAGAGCAAACATGTTCAGCAATGCTTCTTTTCCCTATATGTTTCTTTCATATGTGAAAACAAGTGACTGCATAGCTAGAAACAGTCGTTTCTGCGCGTTTTGGACTGAAAAGGATGAAAAAAGTCACAATGTTGATTTCAGACTGACAAATGCAAACATGTTAAGCAATGCTTTTTTCCCCATGTATATTATCTTCCTAAGTGAAAACAAGTGACTTCGTAGGTAGTAACAGTCGTTTCTGTGCATTTTGGGCTAAAAAGGATGAAATAAAGTCACAATGTTGATTTCAGACTGAAAGAGCAAGCATGTTCAGCAATGGTTTTTTCCCATGTATGTTTCTTTCATGTGTGAATACAAGTGCCTTCATAGCTAGAAACAGTCGTTTCTGCGCGTTTTGGACTGAAAAGGATGAAATAAAGTCACAATGTTGATTTCAGACTGACAAGAGCAAACATGTTCAGCAATGCTTCTTTCCCCTATATGTTTCTTTCATATGTGAAAACAAGTGACTGCATAGCTAGAAACAGTCGTTTCTGCGCGTTTTGGACTGAAAAGGATGAAACAAAGTCACAATGTTGATTTCAGACTGACAAGAATAAACATGTTCAGCAATGGTTTTTTCCCATGTATGTTTCCTTCATATGTGAAAAATGTAAATAAAACAGTATGAAGTCAAAATGTTGATTTCAGACTGACAAGAGCAAACATGTTCAACAATGCTTCTTTCCTCTATATGTTTCTTTCATATGTGAAAACAAGTGACTGCATAGCTAGAAACAGTCGTTTCTGCGCGTGTTGGACTGAAAATTATGAAATAAAGTCACAATGTTGATTTCAGACTGACAAGTGCAAACATGTTAAGCAATGCTTTTTTCCCCATGTATATTATCTTCCTAAGTGAAAACAAGTGACTTCGTAGGTAGTAACAGTCGTTTCTGTGCATTTTGGGCTCAAAAGGATGAAATAAAGTCACCATGTTGATTTCAGACTGAAAAGTGCAAACATGTTAAACAATGCCATTTTCTACTCAGAGCCACAAATGACTAAACTGTAACACAGGTTTCATTGCATACATCACAACACGTGCGGTTGTAACTACAAAGAGTCATTTTATAAGCAATTCTGACTAAATAAAACAGTATGAAGTCAAAATGTTGATTTCAGACTGACAAGAGCAAACATGTTCAGCAATGCTTCTTTCCCCTATATGTTTCTTTCATATGTGAAAACAAGTGACTGCATAGCTAGAAACAGTCGTTTCTCCGCGTTTTGGACTGAAAAGGATGAAAAAAGTCACAATGTTGATTTCAGACTGAAAGAGCAAGCATGTTCAGCAATGCTTTTTTCCCATGTATGTTTCTTTCATGTGTGAATACAAGTGCCTTCATAGCTAGAAACAGTCGTTTCTGCGCGTTTTGGACTGAAAAGGATGAAATAAAGTCACAATGTTGATTTCAGACTGAACAGTGCAAACATGTTCAACAATGCCATTTTCTACTCAGAGCCACAAATGACTGAACTGTAACACAGGTTTCATTGCATACATCACAACACGTGCGGTTGTAACTACAAAGAGTCATTTTATAAGCAATTCTGACTAAATAAAACAGTATGAAGTCAAAATGTTGATTTCAGACTGACAAGAGCAAACATGTTAAACAATGCTTCTTTCCCCTATATGTTTCTTTCATATGTGAAAACAAGTGACTGCATAGCTAGAAACAGTCGTTTCTGCGCGTTTTGGACTGAAAAGGATGAAATAAAGTCACAATGTTGATTTCAGACTGACAAGTGCAAACATGTTAAGCAATGCTTTTTTCCCCATGTATATTATCTTCCTAAGTGAAAACAAGTGACTTCGTAGGTAGTAACAGTCGTTTCTGTGCATTTTGGGCTCAAAAGGATGAAATAAAGTCACAATGTTGATTTCAGACTGAAAAGTGCAAACATGTTAAACAATGCCATTTTCTACTCAGAGCCACAAATGACTAAACTGTAACACAGGTTTCATTGCATACATCACAACACGTGCGGTTGTAACTACAAAGAGTCATTTTATAAGCAATTCTGACTAAATAAAACAGTATGAAGTCAAAATGTTGATTTCAGACTGACAAGAGCAAACATGTTCAGCAATGCTTCTTTCCCCTATATGTTTCTTTCATATGTGAAAACAAGTGACTGCATAGCTAGAAACAGTCGTTTCTCCGCGTTTTGGACTGAAAAGGATGAAATAAAGTCACAATGTTGATTTCAGACTGACAAGAATAAACATGTTCAGCAATGGTTTTTTCCCATGTATGTTTCCTTCATATGTGAAAAAGAGTGACTTCATAGCTAGAAACAGTCCTTTCAGCGTGTTTTGGACTGAAAAGGATGAAAAAAGTCACAATGTTGATTTCAGACTGAAAGAGCAAGCATGTTCAGCAATGCTTTTTTCCCATGTATGTTTCTTTCATGTGTGAATACAAGTGCCTTCATAGCTAGAAACAGTCGTTTCTGCGCGTTTTGGACTGAAAAGGATGAAATAAAGTCACAATGTTGATTTCAGACTGACAAGAATAAACATGTTCAGCAATGGTTTTTTCCCATGTATGTTTCCTTCATATGTGAAAAAGAGTGACTTCATAGCTAGAAACAGTCCTTTTAGCGTGTTTTTGACTGAAAAGGATGAAATAAAGTCAAAATGTTGAATTCAGACTGACAAGAGCAAACATGTTCAGCAATGCTTCTTTCCCCTATATGTTTCTTTCATATGTGAAAACAAGTGACTGCATAGCTAGAAACAGTCGTTTCTCCGCGTTTTGGACTGAAAAGGATGAAACAAAGTCACAATGTTGATTTCAGACTGACAAGAATAAACATGTTCAGCAATGGTTTTTTCCCATTTATTTTTCTTTCATATGTGAAAAATGTTAATAAAACTGTATGAAGTCAAAATGTTGATTTCAGACTGACAAGAGCAAACATGTTCAGCAATGCTTCTTTCCCCTATATGTTTCTTTCATATGTGAAAACAAGTGACTGCATAGCTAGAAACAGTCGTTTCTGCGCGTTTTGGACTGAAAAGGATGAAATAAAGTCACAATGTTGATTTCAGACTGACAAGTGCAAACATGTTAAGCAATGCTTTTTTCCCCATGTATATTATCTTCCTAAGTGAAAACAAGTGACTTCGTAGGTAGTAACAGTCGTTTCTGTGCATTTTGGGCTCAAAAGGATGAAATAAAGTCACCATGTTGATTTCAGACTGAAAAGTGCAAACATGTTAAACAATGCCATTTTCTACTCAGAGCCACAAATGACTAAACTGTAACACAGGTTTCATTGCATACATCACAACACGTGCGGTTGTAACTACAAAGAGTCATTTTATAAGCAATTCTGACTAAATAAAACAGTATGAAGTCAAAATGTTGATTTCAGACTGACAAGAGCAAACATGTTTCAGCAATGCTTCTTTCCCCTATATGTTTCTTTCATATGTGAAAACAAGTGACTGCATAGCTAGAAACAGTCGTTTCTCCGCGTTTTGGACTGAAAAGGATGAAAAAAGTCACAATGTTGATTTCAGACTGAGAGAGCAAGCATGTTCAGCAATGCTTTTTTCCCATGTATGTTTCTTTCATGTGTGAATACAAGTGCCTTCATAGCTAGAAACAGTCGTTTCTGCGCGTTTTGGACTGAAAAGGATGAAATAAAGTCACAATGTTGATTTCAGACTGACAAGAATAAACATGTTCAGCAATGGTTTTTTCCCATGTATGTTTCCTTCATATGTGAAAAAGAGTGACTTCATAGCTAGAAACAGTCCTTTCAGCGTGTTTTTGACTGAAAAGGATGAAATAAAGTCAAAATGTTGATTTCAGACTGACAAGAGCAAACATGTTCAGTAATGCTTCTTTCCCCTATATGTTTCTTTCATATGTGAAAACAAGTGACTGCATAGCTAGAAAAAGTCGTTTCTCCGCGTATTGGACTGAAAAGGATGAAACAAAGTCACAATGTTGATTTCAGACTGACAAGAATAAACATGTTCAGCAATGGTTTTTTCCCATGTATGTTTCCTTCATATGTGAAAAATGTAAATAAAACAGTATGAAGTCAAAATGCTGATTTCAGACTGACAAGAGCAAACATGTTCAGCAATGCGTCTTTCCTCTATATGTTTCTTTCATATGTGAAAACAAGTGACTGCATAGCTAGAAACAGTCGTTTCTGCGCATTTTGGACTGAAAAGGATGAAATAAAGTCACAATGTTGATTTCAGACTGACAAGTGCAAACATGTTAAGCAATGCTTTTTTCCCCATGTATATTATCTTCCTAAGTGAAAACAAGTGACTTCGTAGGTAGTAACAGTCGTTTCTGTACATTTTGGGCTCAAAAGGATGAAATAAAGTCACCATGTTGATTTCAGACTGAAAAGTGCAAACATGTTAAACAATGCCATTTTCTACTCAGAGCCACAAATGACTAAACTGTAACACAGGTTTCATTGCATACATCACAACACGTGCGGTTGTAACTACAAAGAGTCATTTTATAAGCAATTCTGACTAAATAAAAAAGTATGAAGTCAAAATGTTGATTTCAGACTGACAAGAGCAAACATGTTCAGCAATGCTTCTTTCCCCTATATGTTTCTTTCATATGTGAAAACAAGTGACTGCATAGCTAGAAACAGTCGTTTCTCAGCGTTTTGGACTGAAAAGGATGAAATAAAGTCACAATGTTGATTTCAGACTGACAAGAATAAACATGTTCAGCAATGGTTTTTTCCCATGTATGTTTCCTTCATATGTGAAAAATGTAAATAAAACAGTATGAAGTCAAAATGTTGATTTCAGACTGACAAGAGCAAACATGTTCAACAATGCTTCTTTCCTCTATATGTTTCTTTCATATGTGAAAACAAGTGACTGCATAGCTAGAAACAGTCGTTTCTGCGCGTGTTGGACTGAAAATTATGAAATAAAGTCACAATGTTGATTTCAGACTGACAAGTGCAAACATGTTAAGCAATGCTTTTTTCCCCATGTATATTATCTTCCTAAGTGAAAACAAGTGACTTCGTAGGTAGTAACAGTCGTTTCTGTGCATTTTGGGCTCAAAAGGATGAAATAAAGTCACCATGTTGATTTCAGACTGAAAAGTGCAAACATGTTAAACAATGCCATTTTCTACTCAGAGCCACAAATGACTAAACTGTAACACAGGTTTCATTGCATACATCACAACACGTGCGGTTGTAACTACAAAGAGTCATTTTATAAGCAATTCTGACTAAATAAAACAGTATGAAGTCAAAATGTTGATTTCAGACTGACAAGAGCAAACATGTTCAGCAATGCTTCTTTCCCCTATATGTTTCTTTCATATGTGAAAACAAGTGACTGCATAGCTAGAAACAGTCGTTTCTCCGCGTTTTGGACTGAAAAGGATGAAAAAAGTCACAATGTTGATTTCAGACTGAAAGAGCAAGCATGTTCAGCAATGCTTTTTTCCCATGTATGTTTCTTTCATGTGTGAATACAAGTGCCTTCATAGCTAGAAACAGTCGTTTCTGCGCGTTTTGGACTGAAAAGGATGAAATAAAGTCACAATGTTGATTTCAGACTGAACAGTGCAAACATGTTCAACAATGCCATTTTCTACTCAGAGCCACAAATGACTGAACTGTAACACAGGTTTCATTGCATACATCACAACACGTGCGGTTGTAACTACAAAGAGTCATTTTATAAGCAATTCTGACTAAATAAAACAGTATGAAGTCAAAATGTTGATTTCAGACTGACAAGAGCAAACATGTTCAACAATGCTTCTTTCCCCTATATGTTTCTTTCATATGTGAAAACAAGTGACTGCATAGCTAGAAACTGTCGTTTCTGCGCGTTTTGGACTGAAAAGGATGAAATAAAGTCACAATGTTGATTTCAGACTGACAAGTGCAAACATGTTAAGCAATGCTTTTTTCCCCATGTATATTATCTTCCTAAGTGAAAACAAGTGACTTCGTAGGTAGTAACAGTCGTTTCTGTGCATTTTGGGCTCAAAAGGATGAAATAAAGTCACCATGTTGATTTCAGACTGAAAAGTGCAAACATGTTAAACAATGCCATTTTCTACTCAGAGACACAAATGACTAAACTGTAACACAGGTTTCATTGCATACATCACAACACGTGCGGTTGTAACTACAAAGAGTCATTTTATAAGCAATTCTGACTAAATAAAACAGTATGAAGTCAAAATGTTGATTTCAGACTGACAAGAGAAAACATGTTCAGCAATGCTTCTTTCCCCTATATGTTTCTTTCATATGTGAAAACAAGTGACTGCATAGCTAGAAACAGTCGTTTCTCCGCGTTTTGGACTGAAAAGGATGAAAAAAGTCACAATGTTGATTTCAGACTGAAAGAGCAAGCATGTTCAGCAATGCTTTTTTCCCATGTATGTTTCTTTCATTTGTGAATACAAGTGCCTTCATAGCTAGAAACAGTCGTTTTTGCGCGTTTTGGACTGAAAAGGATGAAATTAAGTCACAATGTTGATTTCAGACTGACAAGAATAAACATGTTCAGCAATGGTTTTTTCCCATGTATGTTTCCTTCATATGTGAAAAATATTGACTTCATAGCTAGAAACAGTCCTTTCAGCGTGTTTTTGACTGAAAAGGATGAAATAAAGTCAAAATGTTGATTTCAGACTGACAAGAGCAAACATGTTCAGCAATGCTTCTTTCCCCTATATGTTTCTTTCATATGTGAAAACAAGTGACTGCATAGCTAGAAACAGTCGTTTCTCCGCGTTTTGGACTGAAAAGGATGAAACAAAGTCACAATGTTGATTTCAGACTGACAAGAATAAACATGTTCAGCAATGGTTTTTTCCCATGTATGTTTCCTTCATATGTGAAAAATGTAAATAAAACAGTATGAAGTCAAAATGTTGATTTCAGACTGACAAGAGCAAACATGTTCAACAATGCTTCTTTCCTCTATATGTTTCTTTCATATGTGAAAACAAGTGACTGCATAGCTAGAAACAGTCGTTTCTGCGCGTTTTGGACTGAAAATTATGAAATAAAGTCACAATGTTGATTTCAAACTGACAAGTGCAAACATGTTAAGCAATGCTTTTTTCCCCATGTATATTATCTTCCTAAGTGAAAACAAGTGACTTCGTAGGTAGTAACAGTCGTTTCTGTGCATTTTGGGCTCAAAAGGATGAAATAAAGTCACCATGTTGATTTCAGACTGAAAAGTGCAAACATGTTAAACAATGCCATTTTCTACTCAGAGCCACAAATGACTAAACTGTAACACAGGTTTCATTGCATACATCACAACACGTGCGGTTGTAACTACAAAGAGTCATTTTATAAGCAATTCTGACTAAATAAAACAGTATGAAGTCAAAATGTTGATTTCAGACTGACAAGAGCAAACATGTTAAGCAATGCTTCTTTCCCCTATATGTTTCTTTCATATGTGAAAACAAGTGACTGCATAGCTAGAAACAGTCGTTTCTCCGCGTTTTGGACTGAAAAGGATGAAAAAAGTCACAATGTTGATTTAAGACTGAAAGAGCAAGCAAGTTCAGAAATGCTTTTTTCCCATGTATGTTTCTTTCATGTGTGAATACAAGTGCCTTCATAGCTAGAAACAGTCGTTTCTGCGCGTTTTGGACTGAAAAGGATGAAATAAAGTCACAATGTTGATTTCAGACTGAACAGTGCAAACATGGTCAACAATGCCATTTTCTACTCAGAGCCACAAATGACTGAACTGTAACACAGGTTTCATTGCATACATCACAACACGTGCGGTTGTAACTACAAAGAGTCATTTTATAAGCAATTCTGACTAAATAAAACAGTATGAAGTCAAAATGTTGATTTCAGACTGACAAGAGCAAACATGTTCAACAATGCTTCTTTCCCCTATATGTTTCTTTCATATGTGAAAACAAGTGACTGCATAGCTAGAAACAGTCGTTTCTGCGCGTTTTGGACTGAAAAGGATGAAATAAAGTCACAATGTTGATTTCAGACTGACAAGTGCAAACATGTTAAGCAATGCTTTTTTCCCCATGTATATTATCTTCCTAAGTGAAAACAAGTGACTTCGTAGGTAGTAACAGTCGTTTCTGTGCATTTTGGGCTCAAAAGGATGAAATAAAGTCACCATGTTGATTTCAGACTGAAAAGTGCAAACATGTTAAACAATGCCATTTTCTACTCAGAGCCACAAATGACTGAACTGTAACACAGGTTTCATTGCATACATCACAACACGTGCGGTTGTAACTACAAAGAGTCATTTTATAAGCAATTCTGACTAAATAAAACAGTATGAAGTCAAAATGTTGATTTCAGACTGACAAGAGCAAACATGTTCAGCAATGCTTCTTTCCCCTATATGTTTCTTTCATATGTGAAAACAAGTGACTGCATAGCTAGAAACAGTCGTTTCTCCGCGTTTTGGACTGAAAAGGATGAAAAAAGTCACAATGTTGATTTCAGACTGAAAGAGCAAGCATGTTCAGCAATGCTTTTTTCCCATGTATGTTTCTTTCATGTGTGAATACAAGTGCCTTCATAGCTAGAAACAGTCGTTTTTGCGCGTTTTGGACTGAAAAGGATGAAATAAAGTCACAATGTTGATTTCAGACTGACAAGAATAAACATGTTCAGCAATGGTTTTTTCCCATGTATGTTTCCTTCATATGTGAAAAAGAATGACTTCATAGCTAGAAACAGTCCTTTCAGCGTGTTTTTGACTGAAAAGGATGAAATAAAGTCAAAATGTTGATTTCAGACTGACAAGAAAAAACATGTTCAGCAATGCTTCTTTCCCCTATATGTTTCTTTCATATGTGAAAACAAGTGACTTCATAGCTAGAAACAGTCGTTTCTGAGCGTTTTGGACTGAAAAGGATGAAATAAAGTCACAATGTTGATTTCAGACTGACAAGAATAAACATGTTCAGCAATGGTTTTTTCCCATGTATGTTTCCTTCATATGTGAAAAATGTAAATAAAACAGTATGAAGTCAAAATGTTGATTTCAGACTGACAAGAGCAAACATGTTCAACAATGCTTCTTTCCTCTATATGTTTCTTTCATATGTGAAAACAAGTGACTGCATAGCTAGAAACAGTCGTTTCTGCGCGTGTTGGACTGAAAATTATGAAATAAAGTCACAATGTTGATTTCAGACTGACAAGTGCAAACATGTTAAGCAATGCTTTTTTCCCCATGTATATTATCTTCCTAAGTGAAAACAAGTGACTTCGTAGGTAGTAACAGTCGTTTCTGTGCATTTTGGGCTCAAAAGGATGAAATAAAGTCACCATGTTGATTTCAGACTGAAAAGTGCAAACATGTTAAACAATGCCATTTTCTACTCAGAGCCACAAATGACTAAACTGTAACACAGGTTTCATTGCATACATCACAACACGTGCGGTTGTAACTACAAAGAGTCATTTTATAAGCAATTCTGACTAAATAAAACAGTATGAAGTCAAAATGTTGATTTCAGACTGACAAGAGCAAACATGTTCAGCAATGCTTCTTTCCCCTATATGTTTCTTTCATATGTGAAAACAAGTGACTGCATAGCTAGAAACAGTCGTTTCTCCGCGTTTTGGACTGAAAAGGATGAAAAAAGTCACAATGTTGATTTCAGACTGAAAGAGCAAGCATGTTCAGCAATGCTTTTTTCCCATGTATGTTTCTTTCATGTGTGAATACAAGTGCCTTCATAGCTAGAAACAGTCGTTTCTGCGCGTTTTGGACTGAAAAGGATGAAATAAAGTCACAATGTTGATTTCAGACTGAACAGTGCAAACATGTTCAACAATGCAATTTTCAACTAAGAGCCACAAATGACTGAACTGTAACACAGGTTTCATTGCATACATCACAACACGTGCGGTTGTAACTACAAAGAGTCATTTTATAAGCAATTCTGACTAAATAAAACAGTATGAAGTCAAAATGTTGATTTCAGACTGACAAGAGCAAACATGTTCATCAATGCTTCTTTCCCCTATATGTTTCTTTCATATGTTAAAACAAGTGACTGCATAGCTATAAACTGTAGTTTCTGCGCGTTTTGGACTGAAAAGGATGAAATAAAGTCACAATGTTGATTTCAGACTGACAAGTGCAAACATGTTAAGCAATGCTTTTTTCCCCATGTATATTATCTTCCTAAGTGAAAACAAGTGACTTCGTAGGTAGTAACAGTCGTTTCTGTGCTTTTTGGGCTCAAAAGGATGAAATAAAGTCACCATGTTGATTTCAGACTGAAAAGTGCAAACATGTTAAACAATGCAATTTTCTACTCAGAGCCACAAATGACTAAACTGTAACACAGGTTTCATTGCATACATCACAACACGTGCGGTTGTAACTACAAAGAGTCATTTTATAAGCAATTCTGACTAAATAAAACAGTATGAAGTCAAAATGTTGATTTCAGACTGACAAGAGCAAACATGTTCAGCAATGCTTCTTTCCCCTATATGTTTCATTCATATGTGAAAACAAGTGACTGCATAGCTAGAAACAGTCGTTTCTCCGCGTTTTGGACTGAAAAGGATGAAAAAAGTCACAATGTTGATTTCAGACTGAAAGAGCAAGCATGTTCAGCAATGCTTTTTTCCCATGTATGTTTCTTTCATGTGTGAATACAAGTGCCTTCATAGCTAGAAACAGTCGTTTTTGCGCGTTTTGGACTGAAAAGGATGAAATTAAGTCACAATGTTGATTTCAGACTGACAAGAATAAACATGTTCAGCAATGGTTTTTTCCCATGTATGTTTCCTTCATATGTGAAAAAGAATGACTTCATAGCTAGAAACAGTCCTTTCAGCGTGTTTTTGACTGAAAAGGATGAAATAAAGTCAAAATGTTGATTTCAGACTGACAAGAGCAAACATGTTCAGCAATGCTTCTTTCCCCTATATGTTTCTTTCATATGTGAAAACAAGTGACTGCATAGCTAGAAACAGTCGTTTCTCCGCGTTTTGGACTGAAAAGGATGAAACAAAGTCACAATGTTGATTTCAGACTGACAAGAATAAACATGTTCAGCAATGGTTTTTTCCCATGTATGTTTCCTTCATATGTGAAAAATGTAAATAAAACAGTATGAAGTCAAAATGTTGATTTCAGACTGACAAGAGCAAACATGTTCAACAATGCTTCTTTCCTCTATATGTTTCTTTCATATGTGAAAACAAGTGACTGCATAGCTAGAAACAGTCGTTTCTGCGCGTTTTGGACTGAAAAGTATGAAATAAAGTCACAATGTTGATTTCAGACTGACAAGTGCAAACATGTTAAGCAATGCTTTTTTCCCCATGTATATTATCTTCCTAAGTGAAAACAAGTGACTTCGTAGGTAGTAACAGTCGTTTCTGTGCATTTTGGGCTCAAAAGGATGAAATAAAGTCACCATGTTGATTTCAGACTGAAAAGTGCAAACATGTTAAACAATGCCATTTTCTACTCAGAGCCACAAATGACTAAACTGTAACACAGGTTTCATTGCATACATCACAACACGTGCGGTTGTAACTACAAAGAGTCATTTTATAAGCAATTCTGACTAAATAAAACAGTATGAAGTCAAAATGTTGATTTCAGACTGACAAGAGCAAACATGTTCAGCAATGCTTCTTTCCCCTATATGTTTCTTTCATATGTGAAAACAAGTGACTGCATAGCTAGAAACAGTCGTTTCTCCGCGTTTTGGACTGAAAAGGATGAAAAAAGTCACAATGTTGATTTCAGACTGAAAGAGCAAGCATGTTCAGCAATGCTTTTTTCCCATGTATGTTTCTTTCATGTGTGAATACAAGTGCCTTCATAGCTAGAAACAGTCGTTTCTGCGCGTTTTGGACTGAAAAGGATGAAATAAAGTCACAATGTTGATTTCAGACTGAACAGTGCAAACATGGTCAACAATGCCATTTTCTACTCAGAGCCACAAATGACTGAACTGTAACACAGGTTTCATTGCATACATCACAACACGTGCGGTTGTAACTACAAAGAGTCATTTTATAAGCAATTCTGACTAAATAAAACAGTATGAAGTCAAAATGTTGATTTCAGACTGACAAGAGCAAACATGTTCAACAATGCTTCTTTCCCCTATATGTTTCTTTCATATGTGAAAACAAGTGACTGCATAGCTAGAAACAGTCGTTTCTGCGCGTTTTGGACTGAAAAGGATGAAATAAAGTCAAAATGTTGATTTCAGACTGACAAGTGCAAACATGTTAAGCAATGCTTTTTTCCCCATGTATATTATCTTCCTAAGTGAAAACAAGTGACTTCGTAGGTAGTAACAGTCGTTTCTGTGCATTTTGGGCTCAAAAGGATGAAATAAAGTCACCATGTTGATTTCAGACTGAAAAGTGCAAACATGTTAAACAATGCCATTTTCTACTCAGAGCCACAAATGACTGAACTGTAACACAGGTTTCATTGCATACATCACAACACGTGCGGTTGTAACTACAAAGAGTCATTTTATAAGCAATTCTGACTAAATAAAACAGTATGAAGTCAAAATGTTGATTTCAGACTGACAAGAGCAAACATGTTCAGCAATGCTTCTTTCCCCTATATGTTTCTTTCATATGTGAAAACAAGTGACTGCATAGCTAGAAACAGTCGTTTCTCCGCGTTTTGGACTGAAAAGGATGAAAAAAGTCACAATGTTGATTTCAGACTGAAAGAGCAATCATGTTCAGCAATGCTTTTTTCCCATGTATGTTTCTTTCATGTGTGAATACAAGTGCCTTCATAGCTAGAAACAGTCGTTTTTGCGCGTTTTGGACTGAAAAGGATGAAATAAAGTCACAATGTTGATTTCAGACTGACAAGAATAAACATGTTCAGCAATGGTTTTTTCCCATGTATGTTTCCTTCATATGTGAAAAAGAATGACTTCATAGCTAGAAACAGTCCTTTCAGCGTGTTTTTGACTGAAAAGGATGAAATAAAGTCAAAATGTTGATTTCAGACTGACAAGAGCAAACATGTTCAGCAATGCTTCTTTCCCCTATATGTTTCTTTCATATGTGAAAACAAGTGACTGCATAGCTAGAAACAGTCGTTTCTCAGCGTTTTGGACTGAAAAGGATGAAATAAAGTCACAATGTTGATTTCAGACTGACAAGAATAAACATGTTCAGCAATGGTTTTTTCCCATGTATGTTTCCTTCATATGTGAAAAATGTAAATAAAACAGTATGAAGTCAAAATGTTGATTTCAGACTGACAAGAGCAAACATGTTCAACAATGCTTCTTTCCTCTATATGTTTCTTTCATATGTGAAAACAAGTGACTGCATAGCTAGAAACAGTCGTTTCTGAGCGTTTTGGACTGAAAATTATGAAATAAAGTCACAATGTTGATTTCAGACTGAAAAGTGCAAACATGTTAAGCAATGCTTTTTTCCCCATGTATATTATCTTCCTAAGTGAAAACAAGTGACTTCGTAGGTAGTAACAGTCGTTTCTGTGCATTTTGGGCTCAAAAGGATGAAATAAAGTCACCATGTTGATTTCAGACTGAAAAGTGCAAACATGTTAAACAATGCAATTTTCTACTCAGAGCCACAAATGACTAAACTGTAACACAGGTTTCATTGCATACATCACAACACGTGCGGTTGTAACTACAAAGAGTCATTTTATAAGCAATTCTGACTAAATAAAACAGTATGAAGTCAAAATGTTGATTTCAGACTGACAAGAGCAAACATGTTCAGCAATGCTTCTTTCCCCTATATGTTTCTTTCATATGTGAAAACAAGTGACTGCATAGCTAGAAACAGTCGTTTCTCCGCGTTTTGGACTGAAAAGGATGAAAAAAGTCACAATGTTGATTTCAGACTGAAAGAGCAAGCATGTTCAGCAATGCTTTTTTCCCATGTATGTTTCTTTCATGTGTGAATACAAGTGCCTTCATAGCTAGAAACAGTCGTTTCTGCGCGTTTTGGACTGAAAAGGATGAAATAAAGTCACAATGTTGATTTCAGACTGAAAAGTGCAAACATGTTCAACAATGCCATTTTCTACTCAGAGCCACAAATGACTGAACTGTAACACAGGTTTCATTGCATACATCACAACACGTGCGGTTGTAACTACAAAGAGTCATTTTATAAGCAATTCTGACTAAATAAAACAGTATGAAGTCAAAATGTTGATTTCAGACTGACAAGAGCAAACATGTTCAGCAATGCTTTTTTCCCATGTATGTTTCTTTCATGTGTGAATACAAGTGCCTTCATAGCTAGAAACAGTCGTTTCTGCGCGTTTTGGACTGAAAAGGATGAAATAAAGTCACAATGTTGATTTCAGACTGACAAGAATAAACATGTTCAGCAATGGTTTTTTCCCATGTATGTTTCCTTCATATGTGAAAAAGAATGACTTCATAGCTAGAAACAGTCCTTTCAGCGTGTTTTTGACTGAAAAGGATGAAATAAAGTCAAAATGTTGATTTCAGACTGACAAGAGCAAACATGTTCAGCAATGCTTTTTTCCCCTATATGTTTCTTTCATATGTGAAAACAAGTGACTGCATAGCTAGAAACAGTCGTTTCTCAGCGTTTTGGACTGAAAAGGATGAAACAAAGTCACAATGTTGATTTCAGACTGACAAGAATAAACATGTTCAGCAATGGTTTTTTCCCATGTATGTTTCCTTCATATGTGAAAAATGTAAATAAAACAGTATGAAGTCAAAATGTTGATTTCAGACTGACAAGAGCAAACATGTTCAACAATGCTTCTTTCCTCTATATGTTTCTTTCATATGTGAAAACAAGTGACTGCATAGCTAGAAACAGTCGTTTCTGCGCGTGTTGGACTGAAAATTATGAAATAAAGTCACAATGTTGATTTCAGACTGACAAGTGCAAATATGTTAAGCAATGCTTTTTTCCCCATGTATATTATCTTCCTAAGTGAAAACAAGTGACTTCGTAGGTAGTAACAGTCGTTTCTGTGCATTTTGGGCTCAAAAGGATGAAATAAAGTCACCATGTTGATTTCAGACTGAAAAGTGCAAACATGTTAAACAATGCCATTTTCTACTCAGAGCCACAAATGACTAAACTGTAACACAGGTTTCATTGCATACATCACAACACGTGCGGTTGTAACTACAAAGAGTCATTTTATAAGCAATTCTGACTAAATAAAACAGTATGAAGTCAAAATGTTGATTTCAGACTGACAAGAGCAAACATGTTCAGCAATGCTTCTTTCCCCTATATGTTTCTTTCATATGTGAAAACAAGTGACTGCATAGCTAGAAACAGTCGTTTCTCCGCGTTTTGGACTGAAAAGGATGAAAAAAATCACAATGTTGATTTCAGACTGAAAGAGCAAGCATGTTCAGCAATGCTTTTTTCCCATGTATGTTTCTTTCATGTGTGAATACAAGTGCCTTCATAGCTAGAAACAGTCGTTTCTGCGCGTTTTGGACTGAAAAGGATGAAATAAAGTCACAATGTTGATTTCAGACTGAACAGTGCAAACATGTTCAACAATGCCATTTTCTACTCAGAGCCACAAATGACTAAACTGTAACACAGGTTTCATTGCATACATCACAACACGTGCGGTTGTAACTACAAAGAGTCATTTTATAAGCAATTCTGACTAAATAAAACAGTATGAAGTCAAAATGTTGATTTCAGACTGAAAAGAGCAAACATGTTCAACAATGCTTATTTCCCCTATATGTTTCTTTCATATGTGAAAACAAGTGACTGCATAGCTAGAAACAGTCGTTTCTCCGCGTTTTGGACTGAAAAGGATGAAAAAAGTCACAATGTTGATTTCAGACTGAAAGAGCAAGCATGTTCAGCAATGCTTTTTTCCCATGTATGTTTCTTTCATGTGTGAATACAAGTGCCTTCATAGCTAGAAACAGTCGTTTCTGCGCGTTTTGGACTGAAAAGGATGAAATAAAGTCACAATGTTGATTTCAGACTGAACAGTGCAAACATGTTCAACAATGCCATTTTCTACTCAGAGCCACAAATGACTGAACTGTAACACAGGTTTCATTGCATACATCACAACACGTGCGGTTGTAACTACAAAGAGTCATTTTATAAGCAATTCTGACTAAATAAAACAGTATGAAGTCAAAATGTTGATTTCAGACTGACAAGAGCAAACATGTTCAGCAATGCTTTTTTCCCATGTATGTTTCTTTCATGTGTGAATACAAGTGCCTTCATAGCTAGAAACAGTCGTTTTTGCGCGTTTTGGACTGAAAAGGATGAAATAAAGTCACAATGTTGATTTCAGACTGACAAGAATAAACATGTTCAGCAATGGTTTTTTCCCATGTATGTTTCCTTCATATGTGAAAAAGAATGACTTCATAGCTAGAAACAGTCCTTTCAGCGTGTTTTTGACTGAAAAGGATGAAATAAAGTCACAATGTTGATTTCAGACTGACAAGAGCAAACATGTTCAGCAATGCTTCTTTCCCCTATATGTTTCTTTCATATGTGAAAACAAGTGACTGCATAGCTAGAAACAGTCGTTTCTCAGCGTTTTGGACTGAAAAGGATGAAACAAAGTCACAATGTTGATTTCAGACTGACAAGATTAAACATGTTCAGCAATGGTTTTTTCCCATGTATGTTTCCTTCATATGTGAAAAATGTAAATAAAACAGTATGAAGTCAAAATGTTGATTTCAGACTGACAAGAGCAAACATGTTCAACAATGCTTCTTTCCTCTATATGTTTCTTTCATATGTGAAAACAAGTGACTGCATAGCTAGAAACAGTCGTTTCTGCGCGTTTTGGACTTAAAATTATGAAATAAAGTCACAATGTTGATTTCAGACTGACAAGTGCAAACATGTTAAGCAATGCTTTTTTCCCCATGTATATTATCTTCCTAAGTGAAAACAAGTGACTTCGTAGGTAGTAACAGTCGTTTCTGTGCATTTTGGGCTCAAAAGGATGAAATAAAGTCACCATGTTGATTTCAGACTGAAAAGTGCAAACATGTTAAACAATGCCATTTTCTACTCAGAGCCACAAATGACTAAACTGTAACACAGGTTTCATTGCATACATCACAACACGTGCGGTTGTAACTACAAAGAGTCATTTTATAAGCAATTCTGACTAAATAAAACAGTATGAAGTCAAAATGTTGATTTCAGACTGACAAGAGCAAACATGTTCAGCAATGCTTCTTTCCCCTATATGTTTCTTTCATATGTGAAAACAAGTGACTGCATAGCTAGAAACAGTCGTTTCTCCGCGTTTTGGACTGAAAAGGATGAAAAAAGTCACAATGTTGATTTCAGACTGAAAGAGCAAGCATGTTCAGCAATGCTTTTTTCCCATGTATGTTTCTTTCATGTGTGAATACAAGTGCCTTCATAGCTAGAAACAGTCGTTTCTGCGCGTTTTGGACTGAAAAGGATGAAATAAAGTCACAATGTTGATTTCAGACTGACAAGAATAAACATGTTCAGCAATGGTTTTTTCCCATGTATGTTTCCTTCATATGTGAAAAAGAGTGACTTCATAGCTAGAAACAGTCCTTTCAGCGTGTTTTTGACTGAAAAGGATGAAATAAAGTCAAAATGTTGATTTCAGACTGACAAGAGCAAACATGTTCAGCAATGCTTCTTTCCCCTATATGTTTCCTTCATATGTGAAAACAAGTGACTGCATAGCTAGAAACAGTCGTTTCTCCGCGTTTTGGACTGAAAAGGATGAAACAAAGTCACAATGTTGATTTCAGACTGACAAGAATAAACATGTTCAGCAATGGTTTTTTCCCATGTATGTTTCCTTCATATGTGAAAAATGTAAATAAAACAGTATGAAGTCAAAATGTTGATTTCAGACTGACAAGAGCAAACATGTTCAACAATGCTTCTTTCCTCTATATGTTTCTTTCATATGTGAAAACAAGTGACTGCATAGCTAGAAACAGTCGTTTCTGCGCGTGTTGGACTGAAAATTATGAAATAAAGTCACAATGTTGATTTCAGACTGACAAGTGCAAACATGTTAAGCAATGCTTATTTCCCCATGTATATTATCTTCCTAAGTGAAAACAAGTGACTTCGTAGGTAGTAACAGTCGTTTCTGTGCATTTTGGGCTCAAAAGGATGAAATAAAGTCACCATGTTGATTTCAGACTGAAAAGTGCAAACATGTTAAACAATGCCATTTTCTACTCAGAGCCACAAATGAATAAACTGTAACACAGGTTTCATTGCATACATCACAACACGTGCGGTTGTAACTACAAAGAGTCATTTTATAAGCAATTCTGACTAAATAAAACAGTATGAAGTCAAAATGTTGATTTCAGACTGACAAGAGCAAACATGTTCAGCAATGCTTCTTTCCCCTATATGTTTCTTTCATATGTGAATACAAGTGCCTTCATAGCTAGAAACAGTCGTTTCTGCGCGTTTTGGACTGAAAAGGATGAAATAAAGTCACAATGTTGATTTCAGACTGAAAATTGCAAACATGTTCAACAATGCCATTTTATACTCAGAGCCACAAATGATTACACTGTAACACAGGTTTCATAGAATACATCACAACACGTGCTGTTGTAACTACAAAGAGTCATTTTAGAAGAAATTCTGACTAAATAAAACAATATGAAGTCAAAATGTTGATTTCAAACTAAGTGTAAACATGTTAAGCAATGCTTTTTTCCCATGTATGTTTCTTTCATATGTGAATACAAGTGCCTTCATAGCTAGAAACAGTCGTTTCTGCGCGTTTTGGACTGAAAAGGATGAAATAAAGTCACAATGTTAATTTCAGACTGACAAGTGCAAACATGTTAAGCAATGCTTTTTTCCCCATGTATATTATCTTCCTAAGTGAAAACAAGTGACTTCGTAGGTAGTAACAGTCGTTTCTGTGCATTTTGGGCTCAAAAGGATGAAATAAAGTCACCATGTTGATTTCAGATTAAAAAGTGCAAACATGTTAAACAATGCCATTTTCTACTCAGAGCCACAAATGACTAAACTGTAACACAGGTTTCATTGCATACATCACAACACGTGCGGTTGTAACTACAAAGAGTCGTTTTATAAGCAATTCTGACTATTTAAACCGTATGAAGTCAAAATGTTGATTTCAGACTGACAAGAGCAAACATGTTCAGCAATGCTTCTTTCCCCTATATGTTTCTTTCATATGTGAAAACAAGTGACTGCATAGCTAGAAACAGTCGTTTCTCCGCGTTTTGGACTGAAAAGGATGAAAAAAGTCACAATGTTAATTTCAGACTGAAAGAGCAAGCATGTTCAGCAATGCTTTTTTCCCATGTATGTTTCTTTCATATGTGAATACAAGTGCCTTCATAGCTAGAAACAGTCGTTTCTGCGCGTTTTGGACTGAAAAGGATGAAATAAAGTCACAATGTTGATTTCAGACTGACAAGAATAAACATGTTCAGCAATGGTTTTTTCCCATGTATGTTTCCTTCATATGTGAAAAAGAGTGACTTCATAGCTAGAAACAGTCCTTTCAGCGTATTTTTGACTGAAAAGGATGAAATAAAGTCAAAATGTTGATTTCAGACTGACAAGAGCAAACATGTTCAGCAATGCTTCTTTCCCCTATATGTTTCTTTCATATGTGAAAACAAGTGACTGCATAGCTAGAAACAGTCGTTTCTCCGCGTTTTGGACTGAAAAGGATGAAAAAAGTCACAATGTTGATTTCAGACTGAAAGAGCAAGCATGTTCAGCAATGCTTTTTTCCCATGTATGTTTCTTTCATATGTGAATACAAGTGCCTTCATAGCTAGAAACAGTCGTTTCTGCGCGTTTTGGACTGAAAAGGATGAAATAAAGTCACAATGTTGATTTCAGACTGACAAGAATAAACATGTTCAGCAATGGTTTTTTCCCATGTATGTTTCCTTCATATGTGAAAAAGAGTGACTTCATAGCTAGAAACAGTCCTTTCAGCGTGTTTTTGACTGAAAAGGATGAAATAAAGTCAAACTGTTGATTTCAGACTGACAAGAGCAAACATGTTCAGCAATGCTTCTTTCCCCTATATGTTTCTTTCATATGTGAAAACAAGTGACTGCATAGCTAGAAACAGTCGTTTCTCCGCGTTTTGGACTGAAAAGGATGAAACAAAGTCACAATGTTGATTTCAGACTGACAAGAATAAACATGTTCAGCAATGGTTTTTTCCCATGTATGTTTCCTTCATATGTGAAAAATGTAAATAAAACAGTATGAAGTCAAAATGTTGATTTCAGACTGACAAGAGCAAACATGTTCAACAATGCTTCTTTCCTCTATATGTTTCTTTCATATGTGAAAACAAGTGACTGCATAGCTAGAAACAGTCGTTTCTGCGCGTTTTGGACTGAAAATTATGAAATAAAGTCACAATGTTGATTTCAGACTGACAAGTGCAAACATGTTAAGCAATGCTTTTTTCCCCATGTATATTATCTTCCTAAGTGAAAACAAGTGACTTCGTAGGTAGTAACAGTCGTTTCTGTGCATTTTGGGCTCAAAAGGATGAAATAAAGTCACCATGTTGATTTCAGACTGAAAAGTGCAAACATGTTAAACAATGCCATTTTCTACTCAGCCACAAATGACTAAACTGTAACTCAGGTTTCATTGCATACATCACAACACGTGCGGTTGTAACTACAAAGAGTCATTTTATAAGCAACTCTGACTAAATAAAACAGTATGAAGTCAAAATGTTGATTTCAGACTGAAAGAGCAAGCATGTTCAGCAATGTTTTTTTCCCATGTATGTTTCTTTCATGTGTGAAAACAAGTGACTGCATAGCTAGAAACAGTCGTTTCTGCGCTTTTTGGACTGAAAAGGATGAAATAAAGTCACAATGTTGATTTCAGACTGACAAGTGCAAACATGGTAAGCAATGCTTTTTTCCCCATGTATATTATCTTCCTAAGTGAAAACAAGTGACTTCGTAGGTAGTAACAGTCGTTTCTGTGCATTTTGGGCTCAAAAGGATGAAATAAAGTCACCATGTTGATTTCAGACTAAAAAGTGCAAACATGTTAAACAATGCCATTTTCTACTCAGAGCCACAAATGACTAAACTGTAACACAGGTTTCATTGCATACATCACAACACGTGCGGTTGTAACTACAAAGAGTCGTTTTATAAGCAATTCTGACTATTTAAACCGTATGAAGTCAAAATGTTGATTTCAGACTGACAAGAGCAAACATGTTCAGCAATGCTTCTTTCCCATATATGTTTCTTTCATATGTGAAAACAAGTGACTGCATAGCTAGAAACAGTCGTTTCTCCGCGTTTTGGACTGAAAAGGATGAAAAAAGTCACAATGTTGATTTCAGACTGAAAGAGCAAGCATGTTCAGCAATGCTTTTTTCCCATGTATGTTTCTTTCATGTGTGAATACAAGTGCCTTCATAGCTAGAAACAGTCGTTTCTGCGCGTTTTGGACTGAAAAGGATGAAATAAAGTCACAATGTTGATTTCAGACTGACAAGAATAAACATGTTCAGCAATGGTTTTTTCCCATGTATGTTTCCTTCATATGTGAAAAAGAGTGACTTCATCGCTAGAAACAGTCCTTTCAGCGTGTTTTTGACTGAAAAGGATGAAATAAAGTCAAAATGTTGATTTCAGACTGACAAGAGCAAACATGTTCAGCAATGCTTCTTTCCCCTATATGTTTCTTTCATATGTGAAAACAAGTGACTGCATAGCTAGAAACAGTCGTTTCTGCGCGTTTTTGACTGAAAAGGATGAAACAAAGTCACAATGTTGATTTCAGACTGACAAGAATAAACATGTTCAGCAATGGTTTTTTCCCATGTATGTTTCCTTCATATGTGAAAAATGTAAATAAAACAGTATGAAGTCAAAATGTTGATTTCAGACTGACAAGAGCAAACATGGTCAGCAATGCTTCTTTCCCCTATATGTTTCTTTCATATGTGAAAACAAGTGACTGCATAGCTAGAAACAGTCGTTTCTGCGCGTTTTGGACTGAAAAGGATGAAATAAAGTCACAATGTTGATTTCAGACTGACAAGTGCAAACATGTTAAGCAATGCTTTTTTCCCCATGTATATTATCTTCCTAAGTGAAAACAAGTGACTTCGTAGGTAGTAACAGTCGTTTCTGTGCATTTTGGGCTCAAAAGGATGAAATAAAGTCACCATGTTGATTTCAGACTGAAAAGTGCAAACATGTTAAACAATGCCATTTTCTACTCAGAGCCACAAATGACTAAACTGTAACACAGGTTTCATTGCATACATCACAACACGTGCGGTTGTAACTACAAAGAGTCATTTTATAAGCAATTCTGACTAAATAAAACAGTATGAAGTCAAAATGTTGATTTCAGACTGACAAGAGCAAACATGTTCAGCAATGCTTCTTTCCCCTATATGTTTCTTTCATATGTGAAAACAAGTGACTGCATAGCTAGAAACAGTCGTTTCTCCGCGTTTTGGACTGAAAAGGATGAAAAAAGTCACAATGTTGATTTCAGACTGAAAGAGCAAGCATGTTCAGCAATGCTTTTTTCCCATGTATGTTTCTTTCATGTGTGAATACAAGTGCCTTCATAGCTAGAAACAGTCGTTTCTGCGCGTTTTGGACTGAAAAGGATGAAATAAAGTCACAATGTTGATTTCAGACTGACAAGAATAAACATGTTCAGCAATGGTTTTTTCCCATGTATGTTTCCTTCATATGTGAAAAAGAGTGACTTCATAGCTAGAAACAGTCCTTTCAGCGTGTTTTTGACTGAAAAGGATGAAATAAAGTCAAAATGTTGATTTCAGACTGACAAGAGCAAACATGTTCAGCAATGCTTCTTTCCCCTATATGTTTCTTTCATATGTGAAAACAAGTGACTGCATAGCTAGAAACAGTCGTTTCTCCGCGTTTTGGACTGAAAAGGATGAAACAAAGTCACAATGTTGATTTCAGACTGACAAGAATAAACATGTTCAGCAATGGTTTTTTCCCATGTATGTTTCCTTCATATGTGAAAAATGTAAATAAAACAGTATGAAGTCAAAATGTTGATTTCAGACTGACAAGAGCAAACATGTTCAACAATGCTTCTTTCCTCTATATGTTTCTTTCATATGTGAAAACAAGTGACTGCATAGCTAGAAACAGTCGTTTCTGCGCGTTTTGGACTGAAAATTATGAAATAAAGTCACAATGTTGATTTCAGACTGACAAGTGCAAACATGTTAAGCAATGCTTTTTTCCCCATGTATATTATCTTCCTAAGTGAAAACAAGTGACTTCGTAGGTAGTAACAGTCGTTTCTGTGCATTTTGGGCTCAAAAGGATGAAATAAAGTCACCATGTTGATTTCAGACTGAAAAGTGCAAACATGTTAAACAATGCCATTTTCTACTCAGAGCCACAAATGACTAAACTGTAACACAGGTTTCATTGCATACATCACAACACGTGCGGTTGTAACTACAAAGAGTCATTTTATAAGCAATTCTGACTAAATAAAACAGTATGAAGTCAAAATGTTGATTTCAGACTGACAAGAGCAAACATGTTCAGCAATGCTTCTTTCCCCTATATGTTTCTTTCATATGTGAATACAAGTGCCTTCATAGCTAGAAACAGTCGTTTCTGCGCGTTTTGGACTGAAAAGGATGAAATAAAGTCACAATGTTGATTTCAGACTGAAAAATGCAAACATGTTCAACAATGCCATTTTATACTCAGAGCCACAAATGATTACACTGTAACACAGGTTTCATAGAATACATCACAAAACGTGCTGTTGTAACTACAAAGAGTCATTTTAGAAGAAATTCTGACTAAATAAAACAATATGAAGTCAAAATGTTGATTTCAAACTAAGTGTAAACATGTTAAGCAATGCTTTTTTCCCATGTATGTTTCTTTCATATGTGAATACAAGTGCCTTCATAGCTAGAAACAGTCGTTTCTGCGCGTTTTGGACTGAAAAGGATGAAATAAAGTCACAATGTTAATTTCAGACTGACAAGTGCAAACATGTTAAGCAATGCTTTTTTCCCCATGTATATTATCTTCCTAAGTGAAAACAAGTGACTTCGTAGGTAGTAACAGTCGTTTCTGTGCATTTTGGGCTCAAAAGGATGAAATAAAGTCACCATGTTGATTTCAGACTAAAAAGTGCAAACATGTTAAACAATGCCATTTTCTACTCAGAGCCACAAATGACTAAACTGTAACACAGGTTTCATTGCATACATCACAACACGTGCGGTTGTAACTACAAAGAGTCGTTTTATAAGCAATTCTGACTATTTAAACCGTATGAAGTCAAAATGTTGATTTCAGACTGACAAGTGCAAACATGTTAAGCAATGCTTTTTTCCCCATGTATATTATCTTCCTAAGTGAAAACAAGTGACTTCGTAGGTAGTAACAGTCGTTTCTGTGCATTTTGGGCTCAAAAGGATGAAATAAAGTCAACATGTTGATTTCAGACTGAAAAGTGCAAACATGTTAAACAATGCCATTTTCTACTCAGAGCCACAAATGACTAAACTGTAACACAGGTTTCATTGCATACATCACAACACGTGCGGTTGTAACTACAAAGAGTCATTTTATAAGCAATTCTGACTAAATAAAACAGTATGAAGTCAAAATGTTGATTTCAGACTGACAAGAGCAAACATGTTCAGCAATGCTTCTTTCCCCTATATGTTTCTTTCATATGTGAAAACAAGTGACTGCATAGCTATAAACAGTCGTTTCTCCGCGTTTTGGACTGAAAAGGATGAAAAAAGTCACAATGTTGATTTCAGACTGAAAGAGCAAGCATGTTCAGCAATGCTTTTTTCCCATGTATGTTTCTTTCATGTGTGAATACAAGTGCCTTCATAGCTAGAAACAGTCGTTTCTGCGCGTTTTGGACTGAAAAGGATGAAATAAAGTCACAATGTTGATTTCAGACTGACAAGAATAAACATGTTCAGCAATGGTTTTTTCCCATGTATGTTTCCTTCATATGTGAAAAAGAGTGACTTCATAGCTAGAAACAGTCCTTTCAGCGTGTTTTTGACTGAAAAGGATGAAATAAAGTCAAAATGTTGATTTCAGACTGACAAGAGCAAACATGTTCAGCAATGCTTCTTTCCCCTATATGTTTCTTTCATATGTGAAAACAAGTGACTGCATAGCTAGAAACAGTCGTTTCTCCGCGTTTTGGACTGAAAAGGATGAAACAAAGTCACAATGTTGATTTCAGACTGACAAGAATAAACATGTTCAGCAATGGTTTTTTCCCATGTATGTTTCCTTCATATGTGAAAAATGTAAATAAAACAGTATGAAGTCAAAATGTTGATTTCAGACTGACAAGAGCAAACATGTTCAACAATGCTTCTTTCCTCTATATGTTTCTTTCATATGTGAAAACAAGTGACTGCATAGCTAGAAACAGTCGTTTCTGCGCGTTTTGGACTGAAAATTATTAAATAAAGTCACAATGTTGATTTCAGACTGACAAGTGCAAACATGTTAAGCAATGCTTTTTTCCCCATGTATATTATCTTCCTAAGTGAAAACAAGTGACTTCGTAGGTAGTAACAGTCGTTTCTGTGCATTTTGGGCTCAAAAGGATGAAATAAAGTCACCATGTTGATTTCAGACTGAAAAGTGCAAACATGTTAAACAATGCCATTTTCTACTCAGAGCCACAAATGACTAAACTGTAACACAGGTTTCATTGCATACATCACAACACGTGCGGTTGTAACTACAAAGAGTCATTTTATAAGCAATTCTGACTAAATAAAACAGTATGAAGTCAAAATGTTGATTTCAGACTGACAAGAGCAAACATGTTCAACAATGCTTCTTTCCCCTATATGTTTCTTTCATATGTGAATACAAGTGCCTTCATAGCTAGAAACAGTCGTTTCTGCGCGTTTTTGACTGAAAATGATTTAATAAAGTCAAAATGTTGATTTCAGACTGAAAAATGCAAACATGTTCAACAATGCCATTTTATACTCAGAGCCACAAATGATTACACTGTAACACAGGTTTCATAGAATACATCACAAAACGTGCTGTTGTAACTACAAAGAGTCATTTTAGAAGAAATTCTGACTAAATAAAACAATATGAAGTCAAAATGTTGATTTCAAACTAAGTGTAAACATGTTAAGCAATGCTTTTTTCCCATGTATGTTTCTTTCATATGTGAATACAAGTGCCTTCATAGCTAGAAACAGTCGTTTCTGCGCGTTTTGGACTGAAAAGGATGAAATAAAGTCACAATGTTAATTTCAGACTGACAAGTGCAAACATGTTAAGCAATGCTTTTTTCCCCATGTATATTATCTTCCTAAGTGAAAACAAGTGACTTCGTAGGTAGTAACAGTCGTTTCTGTGCATTTTGGGCTAAAAAGGATGAAATAAAGTCACCATGTTGATTTCAGACTGAAAAGTGCAAACATGTTAAACAATGCCATTTTCTACTCAGAGCCACAAATGACTAAACTGTAACACAGGTTTCATTGCATACATCACAACACGTGCGGTTGTAACTACAAAGAGTCGTTTTATAAGCAATTCTGACTATTTAAACCGTATGAAGTCAAAATGTTGATTTCAGACTGACAAGTGCAAACATGTTAAGCAATGCTTTTTTCCCCATGTATATTATCTTCCTAAGTGAAAACAAGTGACTTCGTAGGTAGTAACAGTCGTTTCTGTGCATTTTGGGCTCAAAAGGATGAAATAAAGTCACCATGTTGATTTCAGACTGAAAAGTGCAAACATGTTAAACAATGCCATTTTCTACTCAGAGCCACAAATGACTAAACTGTAACACAGGTTTCATTGCATACATCACAACACGTGCGGTTGTAACTACAAAGAGTCATTTTATAAGCAATTCTGACTAAATAAAACAGTATGAAGTCAAAATGTTGATTTCAGACTGACAAGAGCAAACATGTTCAGCAATGCTTCTTTCCCCTATATGTTTCTTTCATATGTGAAAACAAGTGACTGCATAGCTATAAACAGTCGTTTCTCCGCGTTTTGGACTGAAAAGGATGAAAAAAGTCACAATGTTGATTTCAGACTGAAAGAGCAAGCATGTTCAGCAATGCTTTTTTCCCATGTATGTTTCTTTCATGTGTGAATACAAGTGCCTTCATAGCTCTAGAAACAGTCGTTTCTGCGCGTTTTGGACTGAAAAGGATGAAATAAAGTCACAATGTTGATTTCAGACTGACAAGAATAAACATGTTCAGCAATGGTTTTTTCCCATGTATGTTTCCTTCATATGTGAAAAAGAGTGACTTCATAGCTAGAAACAGTCCTTTCAGCGTGTTTTTGACTGAAAAGGATGAAATAAAGTCAAAATGTTGATTTCAGACTGACAAGAGCAAACATGTTCAGCAATGCTTCTTTCCCCTATATGTTTCTTTCATATGTGAAAACAAGTGACTGCATAGCTAGAAACAGTCGTTTCTCCGCGTTTTGGACTGAAAAGGATGAAACAAAGTCACAATGTTGATTTCAGACTGACAAGAATAAACATGTTCAGCAATGGTTTTTTCCCATGTATGTTTCCTTCATATGTGAAAAATGTAAATAAAACAGTATGAAGTCAAAATGCTGATTTCAGACTGACAAGAGCAAACATGTTCAACAATGCTTCTTTCCTCTATATGTTTCTTTCATATGTGAAAACAAGTGACTGCATAGCTAGAAACAGTCGTTTCTGCGCGTTTTGGACTGAAAATTATGAAATTAAGTCACAATGTTGATTTCAGACTGACAAGTGCAAACATGTTAAGCAATGCTTTTTTCCCCATGTATATTATCTTCCTAAGTGAAAACAAGTGACTTCGTAGGTAGTAACAGTCGTTTCTGTGCATTTTGGGCTCAAAAGGATGAAATAAAGTCACCATGTTGATTTCAGACTGAAAAGTGCAAACATGTTAAACAATGCCATTTTCTACTCAGAGCCACAAATGACTAAACTGTAACACAGGTTTCATTGCATACATCACAACACGTGCGGTTGTAACTACAAAGAGTCATTTTATAAGCAATTCTGACTAAATAAAACAGTATGAAGTCAAAATGTTGATTTCAGACTGACAAGAGCAAACATGTTCAGCAATGCTTCTTTCCCCTATATGTTTCTTTCATATGTGAATACAAGTGCCTTCATAGCTAGAAACAGTCGTTTCTGCGCGTTTTGGACTGAAAAGGATGAAATAAAGTCACAATGTTGATTTCAGACTGAAAAATGCAAACATGTTCAACAATGCCATTTTATACTCAGAGCCACAAATGATTACACTGTAACACAGGTTTCATAGAATACATCACAAAACGTGCTGTTGTAACTACAAAGAGTCATTTTAGAAGAAATTCTGACTAAATAAAACAATATGAAGTCAAAATGTTGATTTCAAACTAAGTGTAAACATGTTAAGCAATGCTTTTTTCCCATGTATGTTTCTTTCATATGTGAATACAAGTGCCTTCATAGCTAGAAACAGTCGTTTCTGCGCGTTTTGGACTGAAAAGGATGAAATAAAGTCACAATGTTAATTTCAGACTGACAAGTGCAAACATGTTAAGCAATGCTTTTTTCCCCATGTATATTATCTTCCTAAGTGAAAACAAGTGACTTCGTAGGTAGTAACAGTCGTTTCTGTGCATTTTGGGCTCAAAAGGATGAAATAAAGTCACCATGTTGATTTCAGACTAAAAAGTGCAAACATGTTAAACAATGCCATTTTCTACTCAGAGCCACAAATGACTAAACTGTAACACAGGTTTCATTGCATACATCACAACACGTGCGGTTGTAACTACAAAGAGTCGTTTTATAAGCAATTCTGACTATTTAAACCGTATGAAGTCAAAATGTTGATTTCAGACTGACAAGAGCAAACATGTTCAGCAATGCTTCTTTCCCCTATATGTTTCTTTCATATGTGAAAACAAGTGACTGCATAGCTAGAAACAGTCGTTTCTCCGCGTTTTGGACTGAAAAGGATGAAAAAAGTCACAATGTTAATTTCAGACTGAAAGAGCAAGCATGTTCAGCAATGCTTTTTTCCCATGTATGTTTCTTTCATGTGTGACTACAAGTGCCTTCATAGCTAGAAACAGTCGTTTCTGCGCGTTTTGGACTGAAAAGGATGAAATAAAGTCACAATGTTGATTTCAGACTGACAAGAATAAACATGTTCAGCAATGGTTTTTTCCCATGTATGTTTCCTTCATATGTGAAAAAGAGTGACTTCATAGCTAGAAACAGTCCTTTCAGCGTGTTTTTGACTGAAAAGGATGAAATAAAGTCAAAATGTTGATTTCAGACTGACAAGAGCAAACATGTTCAGCAATGCTTCTTTCCCCTATATGTTTCTTTCATATGTGAAAACAAGTGACTGCATAGCTAGAAACAGTCGTTTCTCCGCGTTTTGGACTGAAAAGGATGAAACAAAGTCACAATGTTGATTTCAGACTGACAAGAATAAACATGTTCAGCAATGGTTTTTTCCCATGTATGTTTCCTTCATATGTGAAAAATGTAAATAAAACAGTATGAAGTCAAAATGTTGATTTCAGACTGACAAGAGCAAACATGTTCAACAATGCTTATTTCCTCTATATGTTTCTTTCATATGTGAAAACAAGTGACTTCATAGCTAGAAACAGTCGTTTCTGCGCGTTTTGGACTTAAAATTATGAAATAAAGTCACAATGTTGATTTCAGACTGACAAGTGCAAACATGTTAAGCAATGCTTTTTTCCCCATGTATATTATCTTCCTAAGTGAAAACAAGTGACTTCGTAGGTAGTAACAGTCGTTTCTGTGCATTTTGGGCTCAAAAGGATGAAATAAAGTCACCATGTTGATTTCAGACTGAAAAGTGCAAACATGTTAAACAATGCCATTTTCTACTCAGAGCCACAAATGACTAAACTGTAACACAGGTTTCATTGCATACATCACAACACGTGCGGTTGTAACTACAAAGAGTCATTTTATAAGCAATTCTGACTAAATAAAACAGTATGAAGTCAAAATGTTGATTTCAGACTGACAAGAGCAAACATGTTCAGCAATGCTTCTTTCCCCTATATGTTTCTTTCATATGTGAATACAAGTGCCTTCATAGCTAGAAACAGTCGTTTCTGCGCGTTTTGGACTGAAAAGGATGAAATAAAGTCACAATGTTGATTTCAGACTGAAAAATGCAAACATGTTCAACAATGCCATTTTATACTCAGAGCCACAAATGATTACACTGTAACACAGGTTTCATAGAATACATCACAAAACGTGCTGTTGTAACTACAAAGAGTCATTTTAGAAGAAATTCTGACTAAATAAAACAATATGAAGTCAAAATGTTGATTTCAAACTAAGTGTAAACATGTTAAGCAATGCTTTTTTCCCATGTATGTTTCTTTCATATGTGAATACAAGTGCCTTCATAGCTAGAAACAGTCGTTTCTGCGCGTTTTGGACTGAAAAGGATGAAATAAAGTCACAATGTTAATTTCAGACTGACAAGTGCAAACATGTTAAGCAATGCTTTTTTCCCCATGTATATTATCTTCCTAAGTGAAAACAAGTGACTTCGTAGGTAGTAACAGTCGTTTCTGTGCATTTTGGGCTCAAAAGGATGAAATAAAGTCACCATGTTGATTTCAGACTAAAAAGTGCAAACATGTTAAACAATGCCATTTTCTACTCAGAGCCACAAATGACTAAACTGTAACACAGGTTTCATTGCATACATCACAACACGTGCGGTTGTAACTACAAAGAGTCGTTTTATAAGCAATTCTGACTATTTAAACCGTATGAAGTCAAAATGTTGATTTCAGACTGACAAGAGCAAACATGTTCAGCAATGCTTCTTTCCCCTATATGTTTCTTTCATATGTGAAAACAAGTGACTGCATAGCTAGAAACAGTCGTTTCTCCGCGTTTTGGACTGAAAATGATGAAAAAAGTCACAATGTTAATTTCAGACTGAAAGAGCAAGCATGTTCAGCAATGCTTTTTTCCCATGTATGTTTCTTTCATGTGTGACTACAAGTGCCTTCATAGCTAGAAACAGTCGTTTCTGCGCGTTTTGGACTGAAAAGGATGAAATAAAGTCACAATGTTGATTTCAGACTGACAAGAAAAAACATGTTCAGCAATGGTTTTTTCCCATGTATGTTTCCTTCATATGTGAAAAAGAGTGACTTCATAGCTAGAAACAGTCCTTTCAGCGTGTTTTTGACTGAAAAGGATGAAATAAAGTCAAAATGTTGATTTCAGACTGACAAGAGCAAACATGTTCAGCAATGCTTCTTTCCCCTATATGTTTCTTTCATATGTGAAAACAAGTGACTGCATAGCTAGAAACAGTCGTTTCTCCGCGTTTTGGACTGAAAAGGATGAAACAAAGTCACAATGTTGATTTCAGACTGACAAGAATAAACATGTTCAGCAATGGTTTTTTCCCATGTATGTTTCCTTCATATGTGAAAAATGTAAATAAAACAGTATGAAGTCAAAATGTTGATTTCAGACTGACAAGAGCAAACATGTTCAACAATGCTTCTTTCCTCTATATGTTTCTTTCATATGTGAAAACAAGTGACTGCATAGCTAGAAACAGTCGTTTCTGCGCGTTTTGGACTGAAAATTATGAAATAAAGTCACAATGTTGATTTCAGACTGACAAGTGCAAACATGTTAAGCAATGCTTTTTTCCCCATGTATATTATCTTCCTAAGTGAAAACAAGTGACTTCTTAGGTAGTAACAGTCGTTTCTGTGCTTTTTGGTCTGAAAAGGATGAAATAAAGTCACCATGTTGATTTCAGACTGAAAAGTGCAAACATGTTAAACAATGCCATTTTCTACTCAGAGCCACAAATGACTAAACTGTAACACAGGTTTCATTGCATACATCACAACACGTGCGGTTGTAACTACAAAGAGTCATTTTATAAGCAATTCTGACTAAATAAAACAGTATGAAGTCAAAATGTTGATTTCAGACTGACAAGAGCAAACATGTTCAGCAATGCTTCTTTCCCCTATATGTTTCTTTCATATGTGAAAACAAGTGACTGCATAGCTAGAAACAGTCGTTTCTCCGCGTTTTGGACTGAAAAGGATTAAAAAAGTCACAATGTTGATTTCAGACTGAAAGAGCAATCATGTTCAGCAATGCTTTTTTCCCATGTATGTTTCTTTCATGTGTGAATACAAGTGCCTTCATAGCTAGAAAAGGTCGTTTCTGCGCGTTTTGGACTGAAAAGGATGAAATAAAGTCACAATGTTGATTTCAGACTGACAAGAATAAACATGTTCAGCAATGGTTTTTTCCCATGTATGTTTCCTTCATATGTGAAAAAGAGTGACTTCATAGCTAGAAACAGTCCTTTCAGCGTGTTTTTGACTGAAAAGGATGAAATAAAGTCAAAATGTTGATTTCAGACTGACAAGAGCAAACATGTTCAGCAATGCTTCTTTCCCCTATATGTTTCTTTCATATGTGAAAACAAGTGACTGCATAGCTAGAAACAGTCGTTTCTCCGCGTTTTGGACTGAAAAGGATGAAACAAAGTCACAATGTTGATTTCAGACTGACAAGAATAAACATGTTCAGCAATGGTTTTTTCCCATGTATGTTTCCTTCATATGTGAAAAATGTAAATAAAACAGTATGAAGTCAAAATGTTGATTTCAGACTGACAAGAGCAAACATGTTCAACAATGCTTCTTTCCTCTATATGTTTCTTTCATATGTGAAAACAAGTGACTGCATAGCTAGAAACAGTCGTTTCTGCGCGTTTTGGACTGAAAATTATGAAATAAAGTCACAATGTTGATTTCAGACTGAAAAGTGCAAACATGTTAAGCAATGCTTTTTTCCCCATGTATATTATCTTCCTAAGTGAAAACAAGTGACTTCGTAGGTAGTAACAGTCGTTTCTGTGCATTTTGGGCTCAAAAGGATGAAATAAAGTCACAATGTTGATTTCAGACTGAAAAGTGCAAACATGTTAAACAATGCCATTTTCTACTCAGAGCCACAAATGACTAAACTGTAACACAGGTTTCATTGCATACATCACAACACGTGCGGTTGTAACTACAAAGAGTCATTTTATAAGCAATTCTGACTAAATAAAACAGTATGAAGTCAAAATGTTGATTTCAGACTGACAAGAGCAAACATGTTCAGCAATGCTTCTTTCCCCTATATGTTTCTTTCATATGTGAATACAAGTGCCTTCATAGCTAGAAACAGTCGTTTCTGCGCGTTTTGGACTGAAAAGGATGAAATAAAGTCACAATGTTGATTTCAGACTGAAAAATGCAAACATGTTCAACAATGCCATTTTATACTCAGAGCCACAAATGATTACACTGTAACACAGGTTTCATAGAATACATCACAACACGTGCTGTTGTAACTACAAAGAGTCATTTTAGAAGAAATTCTGACTAAATAAAACAATATGAAGTCAAAATGTTGATTTCAAACTAAGTGTAAACATGTTAAGCAATGCTTTTTTCCCATGTATGGTTCTTTCATATGTGAATACAAGTGCCTTCATAGCTAGAAACAGTCGTTTCTGCGCGTTTTGGACTGAAAAGGATGAAATAAAGTCACAATGTTAATTTCAGACTGACAAGTGCAAACATGTTAAGCAATGCTTTTTTCCCCATGTATATTATCTTCCTAAGTGAAAACAAGTGACTTCGTAGGTAGTAACAGTCGTTTCTGTGCATTTTGGGCTCAAAAGGATGAAATAAAGTCACCATGTTGATTTCAGACTAAAAAGTGCAAACATGTTAAACAATGCCATTTTCTACTCAGAGCCACAAATGACTAAACAGTAACACAGGTTTCATTGCATACATCACAACACGTGCGGTTGTAACTACAAAGAGTCGTTTTATAAGCAATTCTGACTATTTAAACCGTATGAAGTCAAAATGTTGATTTCAGACTGACAAGAAAAAACATGTTCAGCAATGCTTCTTTCCCCTATATGTTTCTTTCATATGTGAAAACAAGTGACTGCATAGCTAGAAACAGTCGTTTCTCCGCGTTTTGGACTGAAAAGGATGAAAAAAGTCACAATGTTAATTTCAGACTGAAAGAGCAAGCATGTTAAGCAATGCTTTTTTCCCATGTATGTTTCTTTCATGTGTGAATACAAGTGCCTTCATAGCTAGAAACAGTCGTTTCTGCGCGTTTTGGACTGAAAAGGATGAAATGAAGTCACAATGTTGATTTCAGACTGACAAGAATAAACATGTTCAGCAATGGTTTTTTCCCATGTATGTTTCCTTCATATGTGAAAAAGAGTGACTTCATAGCTAGAAACAGTCCTTTCAGCGTATTTTTGACTGAAAAGGATGAAATAAAGTCAAAATGTTGATTTCAGACTGACAAGAGCAAACATGTTCAGCAATGCTTCTTTCCCCTATATGTTTCTTTCATATGTGAAAACAAGTGACTTCATAGCTAGAAACAGTCGTTTCTCCGCGTTTTGGACTGAAAAGGATGAAAAAAGTCACAATGTTGATTTCAGACTGAAAGAGCAAGCATGTTCAGCAATGCTTTTTTCCCATGTATGTTTCTTTCATTTGTGAATACTAGTGCCTTCATAGCTAGAAACAGTCGTTTCTGCGCTTTTTGGACTGAAAAGGATGAAATAAAGTCACAATGTTGATTTCAGACTGACAAGAATAAACATGTTCAGCAATGGTTTTTTCCCATGTATGTTTCCTTCATATGTGAAAAAGAGTGACTTCATAGCTAGAAACAGTCCTTTCAGCGTGTTTTTGACTGAAAAGGATGAAATAAAGTCAAAATGTTGATTTCAGACTGACAAGAGCAAACATGTTCAGCAATGCTTCTTTCCCCTATATGTTTCTTTCATATGTGAAAACAAGTGACTGCATAGCTAGAAACAGTCGTTTCTCCGCGTTTTGGACTGAAAAGGATGAAACAAAGTCACAATGTTGATTTCAGACTGACAAGAAAAAACATGTTCAGCAATGGTTTTTTCCCATGTATGTTTCCTTCATATGTGAAAAATGTAAATAAAACAGTATGAAGTCAAAATGTTGATTTCAGACTGACAAGAGCAAACATGTTCAGCAATGCTTCTTTCCCCTATATGTTTCTTTCATATGTGAAAAAAAGTGACTGCATAGCTAGAAACAGTCGTTTCTGCGCGTTTTGGACTGAAAAGGATGAAATAAAGTCACAATGTTGATTTCAGACTGACAAGTGCAAACATGTTAAGCAATGCTTTTTTCCCCATGTATATTATCTTCCTAAGTGAAAACAAGTGACTTCGTAGGTAGTAACAGTCGTTTCTGTGCATTTTGGTCTGAAAAGGATGAAATAAAGTCACAATGTTGATTTCAGACTGAAAAGTGCAAACATGTTAAACAATGCCATTTTCTACTCAGAGCCACAAATGACTAAACTGTAACACAGGTTTCATTGCATACATCACAACACGTGCGGTTGTAACTACAAAGAGTCATTTTATAAGCAATTCTGACTAAATAAAACAGTATGAAGTCAAAATGTTGATTTCAGACTGACAAGAGCAAACATGTTCAGCAATGCTTATTTCCCCTATATGTTTCTTTCATATGTGAAAACAAGTGACTGCATAGCTAGAAACAGTCGTTTCTCCGCGTTTTGGACTGAAAAGGATGAAAAAAGTCACAATGTTGATTTCAGACTGACAAGAATAAACATGTTCAACAATGGTTTTTTCCCATGTATGTTTCCTTCATATGTGAAAAAGAGTGACTTCATAGCTAGAAACAGTCCTTTCAGCGTGTTTTTGACTGAAAAGGATGAAATAAAGTCAAAATGTTGATTTCAGACTGACAAGAGCAAACATGTTCAGCAATGCTTCTTTCCCCTATATGTTTCTTTCATATGTGAAAACAAGTGACTGCATAGCTAGAAACAGTCGTTTCTCCGCGTTTTGGACTGAAAAGGATGAAACAAAGTCACAATGTTGATTTCAGACTGACAAGAATAAACATGTTCAGCAATGGTTTTTTCCCATGTATGTTTCCTTCATATGTGAAAAATGTAAATAAAACAGTATGAAGTCAAAATGTTGATTTCAGACTGACAAGCGCAAACATGTTCAACAATGCTTCTTTCCTCTATATGTTTCTTTCATATGTGAAAACAAGTGACTGCATAGCTAGAAACAGTCGTTTCTGCGCGTTTTGGACTGAAAATTATGAAATAAAGTCACAATGTTGATTTCAGACTGACAAGTGCAAACATGTTAAGCAATGCTTTTTTCCCCATGTATATTATCTTCCTAAGTGAAAACAAGTGACTTCGTAGGTAGTAACAGTCGTTTCTGTGCATTTTGGGCTCAAAAGGATGAAATAAAGTCACCATGTTGATTTCAGACTGAAAAGTGCAAACATGTTAAACAATGCCATTTTCTACTCAGAGCCACAAATGACTAAACTGTAACACAGGTTTCATTGCATACATCACAACACGTGCGGTTGTAACTACAAAGAGTCATTTTATAAGCAATTCTGACTAAATAAAACAGTATGAAGTCAAAATGTTGATTTCAGACTGACAAGAGCAAACATGTTCAGCAATGCTTCTTTCCCCTATATGTTTCTTTCATATGTGAATACAAGTGCCTTCATAGCTAGAAACAGTCGTTTCTGCGCGTTTTGGACTGAAAAGGATGAAATAAAGTCACAATGTTGATTTCAGACTGAAAAATGCAAACATGTTCAACAATGCCATTTTATACTCAGAGCCACAAATGATTACACTGTAACACAGGTTTCATAGAATACATCACAAAACGTGCTGTTGTAACTACAAAGAGTCATTTTAGAAGAAATTCTGACTAAATAAAACAATATGAAGTCAAAATGTTGATTTCAAACTAAGTGTAAACATGTTAAGCAATGCTTTTTTCCCATGTATGTTTCTTTCATATGTGAATACAAGTGCCTTCATAGCTAGAAACAGTCGTTTCTGCGCGTTTTGGACTGAAAAGGATGAAATAAAGTCACAATGTTAATTTCAGACTGACAAGTGCAAACATGTTAAGCAATGCTTTTTTCCCCATGTATATTATCTTCCTAAGTGAAAACAAGTGACTTCGTAGGTAGAAACAGTCGTTTCTGTGCTTTTTGGTCTCAAAAGGATGAAATAAAGTCACCATGTTGATTTCAGACTAAAAAGTGCAAACATGTTAAACAATGCCATTTTCTACTCAGAGCCACAAATGACTAAACTGTAACACAGGTTTCATTGCATACATCACAACACGTGCGGTTGTAACTACAAAGAGTCGTTTTATAAGCAATTCTGACTATTTAAACCGTATGAAGTCAAAATGTTGATTTCAGACTGACAAGAGCAAACATGTTCAGCAATGCTTCTTTCCCCTATATGTTTCTTTCATATGTGAAAACAAGTGACTGCATAGCTAGAAACAGTCGTTTCTCCGCGTTTTGGACTGAAAAGGATGAAAAAAGTCACAATGTTAATTTCAGACTGAAAGAGCAAGCATGTTCAGCAATGCTTTTTTCCCATGTATGTTTCTTTCATGTGTGAATACAAGTGCCTTCATAGCTAGAAACAGTCGTTTCTGCGCGTTTTGGACTGAAAAGGATGAAATAAAGTCACAATGTTGATTTCAGACTGACAAGAATAAACATGTTCAGCAATGGTTTTTTCCCATGTATGTTTCCTTCATATGTGAAAAAGAGTGACTTCATAGCTAGAAACAGTCCTTTCAGCGTGTTTTTGACTGAAAAGGATGAAATAAAGTCAAAATGTTGATTTCAGACTGACAAGAAAAAACATGTTCAGCAATGGTTATTTCCCATATATGTTTCATTCATATGTGAAAACAAGTGACTGCATAGCTAGAAACAGTCGTTTCTCCGCGTTTTGGACTGAAAAGGATGAAAAAAGTCACAATGTTGATTTCAGACTGAAAGAGCAAGCATGTTCAGCAATGCTTTTTTCCCATGTATGTTTCTTTCATGTGTGAATACAAGTGCCTTCATAGCTAGAAACAGTCGTTTCTGCGCGTTTTTGACTGAAAAGGATGAAATAAAGTCACAATGTTGATTTCAGACTGACAAGAATAAACATGTTCAGCAATGGTTTTTTCCCATGTATGTTTCCTTCATATGTGAAAAAGAGTGACTTCATAGCTAGAAACAGTCCTTTCAGCGTGTTTTTGACTGAAAAGGATGAAATAAAGTCAAAATGTTGATTTCAGACTGACAAGAGCAAACATGTTCAGCAATGCTTCTTTCCCCTATATGTTTCTTTCATATGTGAAAACAAGTGACTGCATAGCTAGAAACAGTCGTTTCTCCGCGTTTTGGACTGAAAAGGATGAAACAAAGTCACAATGTCGATTTCAGACTGACAAGAATAAACATGTTCAGCAATGGTTTTTTCCCATGTATGTTTCATTCATATGTGAAAAATGTAAATAAAACAGTATGAAGTCAAAATGTTGATTTCAGACTGACAAGAGCAAACATGTTCAGCAATGCTTCTTTCCCCTATATGTTTCTTTCATATGTGAAAACAAGTGACTGCATAGCTAGAAACAGTCGTTTCTGCGCGTTTTGGACTGAAAAGGATGAAATAAAGTCACAATGTTGATTTCAGACTGACAAGTGCAAACATGTTAAGCAATGCTTTTTTCCCCATGTATATTATCTTCCTAAGTGAAAACAAGTGACTTCGTAGGTAGTAACAGTCGTTTCTGTGCATTTTGGGCTCAAAAGGATGAAATAAAGTCACCATGTTGATTTCAGACTGAAAAGTGCAAACATGTTAAACAATGCAATTTTCTACTCAGAGACACAAATGACTAAACTGTAACACAGGTTTCATTGCATACATCACAACACGTGCGGTTGTAACTACAAAGAGTCATTTTATAAGCAATTCTGACTAAATAAAACATTATTAAGTCAAAATGTTGATTTCAGACTGACAAGAGCAAACATGTTCAGCAATGCTTCTTTCCCCTATATGTTTCTTTCATATGTGAAAACAAGTGACTGCATAGCTAGAAACAGTCGTTTCTCCGCGTTTTGGACTGAAAAGGATGAAAAAAGTCACAATGTTGATTTCAGACTGAAAGAGCAATCATGTTCAGCAATGCTTTTTTCCCATGTATGTTTCTTTCATGTGTGAATACAAGTGCCTTCATAGCTAGAAACAGTCGTTTCTGCGCGTTTTGGACTGAAAAGGATGAAATAAAGTCACAATGTTGATTTCAGACTGACAAGAATAAACATGTTCAACAATGGTTTTTTCCCATGTATGTTTCCTTCATATGTGAAAAAGAGTGACTTCATAGCTAGAAACAGTCCTTTCAGCGTGTTTTTGACTGAAAAGGATGAAATAAAGTCAAAATGTTGATTTCAGACTGACAAGAGCAAACATGTTCAGCAATGCTTCTTTCCCCTATATGTTTCTTTCATATGTGAAAACAAGTGACTGCATAGCTAGAAACAGTCGTTTCTCCGCGTTTTGGACTGAAAAGGATGAAACAAAGTCACAATGTTGATTTCAGACTGACAAGAATAAACATGTTCAGCAATGGTTTTTTCCCATGTATGTTTCCTTCATATGTGAAAAATGTAAATAAAACAGTATGAAGTCAAAATGTTGATTTCAGACTGACAAGAGCAAACATGTTCAACAATGCTTCTTTCCTCTATATGTTTCTTTCATATGTGAAAACAAGTGACTGCATAGCTAGAAACAGTCGTTTCTGCGCGTTTTGGACTGAAAATTATGAAATAAAGTCACAATGTTGATTTCAGACTGACAAGTGCAAACATGTTAAGCAATGCTTTTTTCCCCATGTATATTATCTTCCTAAGTGAAAACAAGTGACTTCGTAGGTAGTAACAGTCGTTTCTGTGCATTTTGGGCTCAAAAGGATGAAATAAAGTCACCATGTTGATTTCAGACTGAAAAGTGCAAACATGTTAAACAATGCCATTTTCTACTCAGAGCCACAAATGAATAAACTGTAACACAGGTTTCATTGCATACATCACAACACGTGCGGTTGTAACTACAAAGAGTCATTTTATAAGCAATTCTGACTAAATAAAACAGTATGAAGTCAAAATGTTGATTTCAGACTGACAAGAGCAAACATGTTCAGCAATGCTTCTTTCCCCTATATGTTTCTTTCATATGTGAATACAAGTGCCTTCATAGCTAGAAACAGTCGTTTCTGCGCGTTTTGGACTGAAAAGGATGAAATAAAGTCACAATGTTGATTTCAGACTGAAAAGTGCAAACATGTTCAACAATGCCATTTTATACTCAGAGCCACAAATGATTACACTGTAACACAGGTTTCATAGAATACATCACAAAACGTGCTGTTGTAACTACAAAGAGTCATTTTAGAAGAAATTCTGACTAAATAAAACAATATGAAGTCAAAATGTTGATTTCAAACTAAGTGTAAACATGTTAAGCAATGCTTTTTTCCCATGTATGTTTCTTTCATATGTGAATACAAGTGCCTTCATAGCTAGAATCAGTCGTTTCTGCGCGTTTTGGACTGAAAAGGATGAAATAAAGTCACAATGTTAATTTCAGACTGACAAGTGCAAACATGTTAAGCAATGCTTTTTTCCCCATGTATATTATCTTCCTAAGTGAAAACAAGTGACTTCGTAGGTAGTAACAGTCGTTTCTGTGCATTTTGGGCTCAAAAGGATGAAATAAAGTCACCATGTTGATTTCAGACTAAAAAGTGCAAACATGTTAAACAATGCAATTTTCTACTCAGAGCCACAAATGACTAAACTGTAACACAGGTTTCATTGCATACATCACAACACGTGCGGTTGTAACTACAAAGAGTCGTTTTATAAGCAATTCTGACTATTTAAACCGTATGAAGTCAAAATGTTGATTTCAGACTGACAAGAGCAAACATGTTCAGCAATGCTTCTTTCCCCTATATGTTTCTTTCATATGTGAAAACAAGTGACTGCATAGCTAGAAACAGTCGTTTCTCCGCGTTTTGGACTTAAAAGGATGAAAAAAGTCACAATGTTAATTTCAGACTGAAAGAGCAAGCATGTTCAGCAATGCTTTTTTCCCATGTATGTTTCTTTCATGTGTGACTACAAGTGCCTTCATAGCTAGAAACAGTCGTTTCTGCGCGTTTTGGACTGAAAAGGATGAAATAAAGTCACAATGTTGATTTCAGACTGACAAGAATAAACATGTTCAGCAATGGTTTTTTCCCATGTATGTTTCCTTCATATGTGAAAAAGAGTGACTTCATAGCTAGAAACAGTCCTTTCAGCGTGTTTTTGACTGAAAAGGATGAAATAAAGTCAAAATGTTGATTTCAGACTGACAAGAGCAAACATGTTCAGCAATGCTTTTTTCCCATATATGTTTCTTTCATATGTGAAAACAAGTGACTGCATAGCTAGAAACAGTCGTTTCTCCGCGTTTTGGACTGAAAAGGATGAAAAAAGTCACAATGTTGATTTCAGACTGAAAGAGCAAGCATGTTCAGCAATGCTTTTTTCCCATGTATGTTTCTTTCATGTGTGAATACAAGTGCCTTCATAGCTAGAAACAGTCGTTTCTGCGCGTTTTGGACTGAAAAGGATGAAATAAAGTCACAATGTTGATTTCAGACTGACAAGAATAAACATGTTCAGCAATGGTTTTTTCCCATGTATGTTTCCTTCATATGTGAAAAAGAGTGACTTCATAGCTAGAAACAGTCCTTTCAGCGTGTTTTTGACTGAAAAGGATGAAATAAAGTCAAAATGTTGATTTCAGACTGACAAGAGCAAACATGTTCAGCAATGCTTCTTTCCCCTATATGTTTCTTTCATATGTGAAAACAAGTGACTGCATAGCTAGAAACAGTCGTTTCTCCGCGTTTTGGACTGAAAAGGATGAAACAAAGTCACAATGTTGATTTCAGACTGACAAGAATAAACATGTTCAGCAATGGTTTTTTCCCATGTATGTTTCCTTCATATGTGAAAAATGTAAATAAAACAGTATGAAGTCAAAATGTTGATTTCAGACTGACAAGAGCAAACATGTTCAACAATGCTTCTTTCCTCTATATGTTTCTTTCATATGTGAAAACAAGTGACTGCATAGCTAGAAACAGTCGTTTCTGCGCGTTTTGGACTGAAAATTATGAAATAAAGTCACAATGTTGATTTCAGACTGACAAGTGCAAACATGTTAAGCAATGCTTTTTTCCCCATGTATATTATCTTCCTAAGTGAAAACAAGTGACTTCGTAGGTAGTAACAGTCGTTTCTGTGCATTTTGGGCTCAAAAGGATGAAATAAAGTCACCATGTTGATTTCAGACTGAAAAGTGCAAACATGTTAAACAATGCCATTTTCTACTCAGCCACAAATGACTAAACTGTAACTCAGGTTTCATTGCATACATCACAACACGTGCGGTTGTAACTACAAAGAGTCATTTTATAAGCAATTCTGACTAAATAAAACAGTATGAAGTCAAAATTTTGATTTCAGACTGACAAGAGCAAACATGTTCAGCAATGCTTTTTTCCCATGTATGTTTCTTTCATGTGTGAATACAAGTGCCTTCATAGCTAGAAACAGTCTTTTCTGCGCGTTTTGGACTGAAAAGGATGAAATAAAGTCACAATGTTGATTTCAGACTGACAAGTGCAAACATGTTAAGCAATGCTTTTTTCCCCATGTATATTATCTTCCTAAGTGAAAACAAGTGACTTCGTAGGTAGTAACAGTCGTTTCTGTGCATTTTGGGCTCAAAAGGATGAAATAAAGTCACCATGTTGATTTCAGACTGAAAAGTGCAAACATGTTAAACAATGCCATTTTCTACTCAGAGCCACAAATGACTAAACTGTAACACAGGTTTCATTGCATACATCACAACACGTGCGGTTGTAACTACAAAGAGTCATTTTATAAGCAATTCTGACTATTTAAACCGTATGAAGTCAAAATGTTGATTTCAGACTGACAAGAGCAAACATGTTCAGCAATGCTTCTTTCCCCTATATGTTTCTTTCATATGTGAAAACAAGTGACTGCATAGCTAGAAACAGTCGTTTCTCCGCGTTTTGGACTGAAAAGGATGAAAAAAGTCACAATGTTAATTTCAGACTGAAAGAGCAAGCATGTTCAGCAATGCTTTTTTCCCATGTATGTTTCTTTCATGTGTGACTACAAGTGCCTTCATAGCTAGAAACAGTCGTTTCTGCGCGTTTTGGACTGAAAGGGATGAAATAAAGTCACAATGTTGATTTCAGACTGACAAGAATAAACATGTTCAGCAATGGTTTTTTCCCATGTATGTTTCATTCATATGTGAAAAAAAATGACTTCATAGCTAGAAACAGTCCTTTCAGCGTGTTTTTGACTGAAAAGGATGAAATAAAGTCAAAATGTTGATTTCAGACTGACAAGAGCAAACATGTTCAGCAATGCTTCTTTCCCCTATATGTTTCTTTCATATGTGAAAACAAGTGACTGCATAGCTAGAAACAGTCGTTTCTCCGCGTTTTGGACTGAAAAGGATGAAAAAAGTCACAATGTTGATTTCAGACTGAAAGAGCAAGCATGTTCAGCAATGCTTTTTTCCCATGTATGTTTCTTTCATGTGTGAATACAAATGCCTTCATAGCTAGAAACAGTAGTTTCTGCGCGTTTTGGACTGAAAAGGATGAAATAAAGTCACAATGTTGATTTCAGACTGACAAGAATAAACATGTTCAGCAATGGTTTTTTCCCATGTATGTTTCCTTCATATGTGAAAAAGAGTGACCTCATAGCTAGAAACAGTCCTTTCAGCGTGTTTTTGACTGAAAAGGATGAAATAAAGTCAAAATGTTGATTTCAGACTGACAAGAGCAAACATGTTCAGCAATGCTTCTTTCCCCTATATGTTTCTTTCATATGTGAAAACAAGTGACTGCATAGCTAGAAACAGTCCTTTCTCCGCGTTTTGGACTGAAAAGGATGAAACAAAGTCACAATGTTGATTTCAGACTGACAAGAAAAAACATGTTAAGCAATGGTTTTTTCCCATGTATGTTTCCTTCATATGTGAAAAATGTAAATAAAACAGTATGAAGTCAAAATGTTGATTTCAGACTGACAAGAGCAAACATGTTCAACAATGCTTCTTTCCTCTATATGTTTCTTTCATATGTGAAAACAAGTGACTGCATAGCTAGAAACAGTCGTTTCTGCGCGTTTTGGACTGAAAATTATGAAATAAAGTCACAATGTTGATTTCAGACTGACAAGTGCAAACATGTTAAGCAATGCTTTTTTCCCCATGTATATTATCTTCCTAAGTGAAAACAAGTGACTTCGTAGGTAGTAACAGTCGTTTCTGTGCATTTTGGGCTCAAAAGGATGAAATAAAGTCACCATGTTGATTTCAGACTGAAAAGTGCAAACATGTTAAACAATGCCATTTTCTACTCAGCCACAAATGACTAAACTGTAACTCAGGTTTCATTGCATACATCACAACACGTGCGGTTGTAACTACAAAGAGTCATTTTATAAGCAATTCTGACTAAATAAAACAGTATGAAGTCAAAATGTTGATTTCAGACTGACAAGAGCAAACATGTTCAGCAATGCTTTTTTCCCATGTATGTTTCTTTCATGTGTGAATACAAGTGCCTTCATAGCTAGAAACAGTCTTTTCTGCGCGTTTTGGACTGAAAAGGATGAAATAAAGTCACAATGTTGATTTCAGACTGACAAGTGCAAACATGTTAAGCAATGCTTTTTTCCCCATGTATATTATCTTCCTAAGTGAAAACAAGTGACTTCGTAGGTAGTAACAGTCGTTTCTGTGCATTTTGGGCTCAAAAGGATGAAATAAAGTCACCATGTTGATTTCAGACTGAAAAGTGCAAACATGTTAAACAATGCCATTTTCTACTCAGAGCCACAAATGACTAAACTGTAACACAGGTTTCATTGCATACATCACAACACGTGCGGTTGTAACTACAAAGAGTCATTTTATAAGCAATTCTGACTATTTAAACCGTATGAAGTCAAAATGTTGATTTCAGACTGACAAGAGCAAACATGTTCAGCAATGCTTCTTTCCCCTATATGTTTCTTTCATATGTGAAAACAAGTGACTGCATAGCTAGAAACAGTCGTTTCTCCGCGTTTTGGACTGAAAAGGATGAAAAAAGTCACAATGTTAATTTCAGACTGAAAGAGCAAGCATGTTCAGCAATGCTTTTTTCCCATGTATGTTTCTTTCATGTGTGACTACAAGTGCCTTCATAGCTAGAAACAGTCGTTTCTGCGCGTTTTGGACTGAAAGGGATGAAATAAAGTCAAAATGTTGATTTCAGACTGACAAGAATAAACATGTTCAGCAATGGTTTTTTCCCATGTATGTTTCCTTCATATGTGAAAAAGAGTGACTTCATAGCTAGAAACAGTCCTTTCAGCGTGTTTTTGACTGAAAAGGATGAAATAAAGTCAAAATGTTGATTTCAGACTGACAAGAACAAACATGTTCAGCAATGCTTCTTTCCCCTATATGTTTCTTTCATATGTGAAAACAAGTGACTGCATAGCTAGAAACAGTCGTTTCTCCGCGTTTTGGACTGAAAAGGATGAAAAAAGTCACAATGTTGATTTCAGACTGAAAGAGCAAGCATGTTCAGCAATGCTTTTTTCCCATGTATGTTTCTTTCATGTGTGAATACAAATGCCTTCATAGCTAGAAACAGTAGTTTCTGCGCGTTTTGGACTGAAAAGGATGAAATAAAGTCACAATGTTGATTTCAGACTGACAAGAATAAACATGTTCAGCAATGGTTTTTTCCCATGTATGTTTCCTTCATATGTGAAAAAGAGTGACCTCATAGCTAGAAACAGTCCTTTCAGCGTGTTTTTGACTGAAAAGGATGAAATAAAGTCAAAATGTTGATTTCAGACTGACAAGAGCAAACATGTTCAGCAATGCTTCTTTCCCCTATATGTTTCTTTCATATGTGAAAACAAGTGACTGCATAGCTAGAAACAGTCCTTTCTCCGCGTTTTGGACTGAAAAGGATGAAACAAAGTCACAATGTTGATTTCAGACTGACAAGAATAAACATGTTCAGCAATGGTTTTTTCCCATGTATGTTTCCTTCATATGTGAAAAATGTAAATAAAACAGTATGAAGTCAAAATGTTGATTTCAGACTGACAAGAGCAAACATGTTCAACAATGCTTCTTTCCTCTATATGTTTCTTTCATATGTGAAAACAAGTGACTGCATAGCTAGAAACAGTCGTTTCTGCGCGTTTTGGACTGAAAATTATGAAATAAAGTCACAATGTTGATTTCAGACTGACAAGTGCAAACATGTTAAGCAATGCTTTTTTCCCCATGTATATTATCTTCCTAAGTGAAAACAAGTGACTTCTTAGGTAGTAACAGTCGTTTCTGTGCATTTTGGGCTCAAAAGGATGAAATAAAGTCACCATGTTGATTTCAGACTGAAAAGTGCAAACATGTTAAACAATGCCATTTTCTACTCAGCCACAAATGACTAAACTGTAACTCAGGTTTCATTGCATACATCACAACACGTGCGGTTGTAACTACAAAGAGTCATTTTATAAGCAATTCTGACTAAATAAAACAGTATGAAGTCAAAATGTTGATTTCAGACTGACAAGAGCAAACATGTTCAGCAATGCTTTTTTCCCATGTATGTTTCTTTCATGTGTGAATACAAGTGCCTTCATAGCTAGAAACAGTCTTTTCTGCGCGTTTTGGACTGAAAAGGATGAAATAAAGTCACAATGTTGATTTCAGACTGACAAGTGCAAACATGTTAAGCAATGCTTTTTTCCCCATGTATATTATCTTCCTAAGTGAAAACAAGTGACTTCGTAGGTAGTAACAGTCGTTTCTGTGCATTTTGGGCTCAAAAGGATGAAATAAAGTCACCATGTTGATTTCAGACTGAAAAGTGCAAACATGTTAAACAATGCCATTTTCTACTCAGAGCCACAAATGACTAAACTGTAACACAGGTTTCATTGCATACATCACAACACGTGCGTTTGTAACTACAAAGAGTCATTTTATTAGAAATTCTGACTAAATAAAACAGTATGAAGTCAAAATGTTGATTTCAGACTGACAAGAGCAAACATGTTCAGCAATGCTTCTTTCCCCTATATGTTTCTTTCATATGTGAAAACAAGTGACTGCATAGCTAGAAACAGTCGTTTCTCCGCGTTTTGGACTGAAAAGGATGAAAAAAGTCACAATGTTGATTTCAGACTGAAAGAGCAAGCATGTTCAGCAATGCTTTTTTCCCATGTATGTTTCTTTCATGTGTGAATACAAGTGCCTTCATAGCTAGAAACAGTCGTTTCTGCGCGTTTTGGACTGAAAATGATGAAATAAAGTCACAATGTTGATTTCAGACTGACAAGAATAAACATGTTCAGCAATGGTTTTTTCCCATGTATGTTTCCTTCATATGTGAAAAAGAGTGACTTCATAGCTAGAAACAGTCCTTTCAGCGTGTTTTTGACTGAAAAGGATGAAATAAAGTCAAAATGTTGATTTCAGACTGACAAGAGCAAACATGTTCAGCAATGCTTCTTTCCCCTATATGTTTCTTTCATATGTGAAAACAAGTGACTGCATAGCTAGAAACAGTCGTTTCTCCGCGTTTTGGACTGAAAAGGATGAAATAAAGTCACAATGTTGATTTCAGACTGACAAGTGCAAACATGTTAAGCAATGCTTTTTTCCCCATGTATATTATCTTCCTAAGTGAAAACAAGTGACTTCGTAGGTAGTAACAGTCGTTTCTGTGCATTTTGGGCTCAAAAGGATGAAATAAAGTCACCATGTTGATTTCAGACTGAAAAGTGCAAACATGTTAAACAATGCCATTTTCTACTCAGCCACAAATGACTGAACTGTAACTAAGGTTTCATTGCATACATCACAACACGTGCGGTTGTAACTACAAAGAGTCATTTTATAAGCAATTCTGACTAAATAAAACAGTATGAAGTCAAAATGTTGATTTCAGACTGACAAGAGCAAACATGTTCAGCAATGCTTTTTTCCCATGTATGTTTCTTTCATGTGTGAATACAAGTGCCTTCATAGCTAGAAACAGTCTTTTCTGCGCGTTTTGGACTGAAAAGGATGAAATAAAGTCACAATGTTGATTTCAGACTGACAAGTGCAATCATGTTAAGCAATGCTTTTTTCCCCATGTATATTATCTTCCTAAGTGAAAACAAGTGACTTCGTAGGTAGTAACAGTCGTTTCTGTGCATTTTGGGCTCACAAGGATGAAATAAAGTCAACATGTTGATTTCAGACTGAAAAGTGCAACCATGTTCAACAATGCCATTTTCTACTCAGAGCCACAAATGACTACACTGTAACACAAGTTTCATTGCATACATCACAACACGTGCGGTTGTAACTACAAAGAGTAATTTTATAAGCAATTCTGACTAAATAAAACAGTATGAAGTCAAAATGTTGATTTCAGACTGAAAGAGCAAGCATGTTCAGCAATGTTTTTTTCCCATGTATGTTTCTTTCATGTGTGAAAACAAGTGACTGCATAGCTAGAAACAGTCGTTTCTGCGCTTTTTGGACTGAAAAGGATGAAATAAAGTCACAATGTTGATTTCAGACTGACAAGTGCAAACATGGTAAGCAATGCTTTTTTCCCCATGTATATTATCTTCCTAAGTGAAAACAAGTGACTTCGTAGGTAGTAACAGTCGTTTCTGTGCATTTTGGTCTCAAAAGGATGAAATAAAGTCACCATGTTGATTTCAGACTAAAAAGTGCAAACATGTTAAACAATGCCATTTTCTACTCAGAGCCACAAATGACTAAACTGTAACACAGGTTTCATTGCATACATCACAACACGTGCGGTTGTAACTACAAAGAGTCGTTTTATAAGCAATTCTGACTATTTAAACCGTATGAAGTCAAAATGTTGATTTCAGACTGACAAGAGCAAACATGTTCAGCAATGCTTCTTTCCCCTATATGTTTCTTTCATATGTGAAAACAAGTGACTGCATAGCTAGAAACAGTCGTTTCTCCGCGTTTTGGACTGAAAAGGATGAAAAAAGTCACAATGTTGATTTCAGACTTAAAGAGCAAGCATGTTCAGCAATGCTTTTTTCCCATGTATGTTTCTTTCATGTGTGAATACAAGTGCCTTCATAGCTAGAAACAGTCGTTTCTGCGCGTTTTGGACTGAAAAGGATGAAATAAAGTCACAATGTTGATTTCAGACTGACAAGAATAAACATGTTCAGCAATGGTTTTTTCCCATGTATGTTTCCTTCATATGTGAAAAAGAGTGACTTCATAGCTAGAAACAGTCCTTTCAGCGTGTTTTTGACTGAAAAGGATGAAATAAAGTCAAAATGTTGATTTCAGACTGACAAGAGCAAACATGTTCAGCAATGCTTCTTTCCCCTATATGTTTCTTTCATATGTGAAAACAAGTGACTGCATAGCTAGAAACAGTCGTTTCTCCGCGTTTTGGACTGAAAAGGATGAAACAAAGTCACAATGTTGATTTCAGACTGACAAGAATAAACATGTTCAGCAATGGTTTTTTCCCATGTATGTTTCCTTCATATGTGAAAAATGTAAATAAAACAGTATGAAGTCAAAATGTTGATTTCAGACTGACAAGAGCAAACATGTTCAGCAATGCTTCTTTCCCCTTTATGTTTCTTTCATATGTGAAAACAAGTGACTGCATAGCTAGAAACAGTCGTTTCTGCGCGTTTTGGACTGAAAAGGATGAAATAAAGTCACAATGTTGATTTCAGACTGACAAGTGCAAACATGTTAAGCAATGCTTTTTTCCCCATGTATATTATCTTCCTAAGTGAAAACAAGTGACTTCGTAGGTAGTAACAGTCGTTTCTGTGCATTTTGGGCTCAAAAGGATGAAATAAAGTCACCATGTTGATTTCAGACTGAAAAGTGCAAACATGTTAAACAATGCCATTTTCTACTCAGAGCCACAAATGACTAAACTGTAACACAGGTTTCATTGCATACATCACAACACGTGCGGTTGTAACTACAAAGAGTCATTTTATAAGCAATTCTGACTAAATAAAACAGTATGAAGTCAAAATGTTGATTTCAGACTGACAAGAGCAAACATGTTCAGCAATGCTTCTTTCCCCTATATGTTTCTTTCATATGTGAAAACAAGTGACTGCATAGCTAGAAACAGTCGTTTCTCCGCGTTTTGGACTGAAAAGGATGAAAAAAGTCACAATGTTGATTTCAGACTGAAAAATGCAAACATGTTCAACAATGCCATTTTATACTCAGAGCCACAAATGATTACACTGTAACACAGGTTTCATAGAATACATCACAAAACGTGCTGTTGTAACTACAAAGAGTCATTTTAGAAGAAATTCTGACTAAATAAAACAATATGAAGTCAAAATGTTGATTTCAAACTAAGTGTAAACATGTTAAGCAATGCTTTTTTCCCATGTATGTTTCTTTCATATGTGAATACAAGTGCCTTCATAGCTAGAAACAGTCGTTTCTGCGCGTTTTGGACTGAAAAGGATGAAATAAAGTCACAATGTTAATTTCAGACTGACAAGTGCAAACATGTTAAGCAATGCTTTTTTCCCCATGTATATTATCTTCCTAAGTGAAAACAAGTGACTTCGTAGGTAGTAACATTCGTTTCTGTGCATTTTGGGCTCAAAAGGATGAAATAAAGTCACCATGTTGATTTCAGACTAAAAAGTGCAAACATGTTAAACAATGCCATTTTCTACTCAGAGCCACAAATGACTAAACTGTAACACAGGTTTCATTGCATACATCACAACACGTGCGGTTGTAACTACAAAGAGTCGTTTTATAAGCAATTCTGACTATTTAAACCGTATGAAGTCAAAATGTTGATTTCAGACTGACAAGAGCAAACATGTTCAGCAATGCTTCTTTCCCCTATATGTTTCTTTCATATGTGAAAACAAGTGACTGCATAGCTAGAAACAGTCGTTTCTCCGCGTTTTGGACTGAAAAGGATGAAAAAAGTAACAATGTTAATTTCAGACTGAAAGAGCAAGCATGTTCAGCAATGCTTTTTTCCCATGTATGTTTCTTTCATGTGTGACTACAAGTGCCTTCATAGCTAGAAACAGTCGTTTCTGCGCGTTTTGGACTGAAAAGGATGAAATAAAGTCACAATGTTGATTTCAGACTGACAAGAATAAACATGTTCAGCAATGGTTTTTTCCCATGTATGTTTCCTTCATATGTGAAAAAGAGTGACTTCATAGCTAGAAACAGTCCTTTCAGCGTGTTTTTGACTGAAAAGGATGAAATAAAGTCAAAATGTTGATTTCAGACTGACAAGAGTAAACATGTTCAGCAATGCTTCTTTCCCCTATATGTTTCTTTCATATGTGAAAACAAGTGACTGCATAGCTAGAAACAGTCGTTTCTCCGCGTTTTGGACTGAAAAGGATGAAACAAAGTCACAATGTTGATTTCAGACTGACAAGAATAAACATGTTCAGCAATGGTTTTTTCCCATGTATGTTTCCTTCATATGTGAGAAATGTAAATAAAACAGTATGAAGTCAAAATGTTGATTTCAGACTGACAAGAGCAAACATGTTAAACAATGCATCTTTCCTCTATATGTTTCTTTCATATGTGAAAACAAGTGACTGCATAGCTAGAAACAGTCGTTTCTGCGCGTTTTGGACTGAAAATTATTAAATAAAGTCACAATGTTGATTTCAGACTGACAAGTGCAAACATGTTAAGCAATGCTTTTTTCCCCATGTATATTATCTTCCTAAGTGAAAACAAGTGACTTCTTAGGTAGTAACAGTCGTTTCTGTGCATTTTGGGCTCAAAAGGATGAAATAAAGTCACCATGTTGATTTCAGACTGAAAAGTGCAAACATGTTAAACAATGCCATTTTCTACTCAGAGCCACAAATGACTAAACTGTAACACAGGTTTCATTGCATACATCACAACACGTGCGGTTGTAACTACAAAGAGTCATTTTATAAGCAATTCTGACTAAATAAAACAGTATGAAGTCAAAATGTTGATTTCAGACTGACAAGAGCAAACATGTTCAGCAATGCTTCTTTCCCCTATATGTTTCTTTCATATGTAAAAACAAGTGACTGCATAGCTAGAAACAGTCGTTTCTCCGCGTTTTGGACTGAAAAGGATGAAAAAAGTCACAATGTTAATTTCAGACTGAAAGAGCAAGCATGTTCAGCAATGCTTTTTTCCCATGTATGTTTCTTTCATGTGTGAATACAAGTGCCTTCACAGCTAGAAACAGTCGTTTCTGTGCGTTTTGGACTGAAATGGATGAAATAAAGTCACAATGTTGATTTCAGACTGACAAGAATAAACATGTTAAGCAATGCTTTTTTCCCCATGTATATTATCTTCCTAAGTGAAAACAAGTGACTTTGTAGGTAGTAACAGTCGTTTCTGTGCATTTTGGGCTCAAAAGGATGAAATAAAGTCACCATGTTGATTTCAGACTGAAAAGTGCAAACATGTTCAGCAATGCTTCTTTCCCCTATATGTTTCTTTCATATGTGAAAACAAGTGACTGCATAGCTAGAAACAGTCGTTTCTGCGCGTTTTGGACTGAAAAGGATGAAATAAAGTCACAATGTTGATTTCAGACTGACAAGTGCAAACATGTTAAGCAATGCTTTTTTCCCCATGTATATTATCTTCCTAAGTGAAAACAAGTGACTTCGTAGGTAGCAACTGTCGTTTCTGTGCATTTTGGGCTCAAAAGGATGAAATAAAGTCACCATGTTGATTTCAGACTGAAAAGTGCAAACATGTTAAACAATGCCATTTTCTACTCAGAGCCACAAATGACTAAACTGTAACACAGGTTTCATTGCATACATCACAACACGTGCGGTTGTAACTACAAAGAGTAATTTTATAAGCAATTCTGACTAAATAAAACAGTATGACGTCAAAATGTTGATTTAAGACTGACAAGAGCAAACATGTTCAGCAATGCTTCTTTCCCCTATATGTTTCTTTCATATGTGAAAACAAGTGACTGCATAGCTAGAAACAGTCGTTTCTCCGTGTTTTGGACTGAAAAGGATGAAAAAAGTCACAATGTTGATTTCAGACTGAAAGAGCAAGCATGTTCAGCAATGCTTTTTTCCCATGTATGTTTCTTTCATGTGTCAATACAAGTGCCTTCATAGCTAGAAACAGTCGTTTCTGCGCGTTTTGGACTGAAAAGGATGAAATAAAGTCACAATGTTGATTTCAGACAGACAAGAATAAACATGTTCAGCAATGGTTTTTTTCCCATGTATGTTTCCTTCATATGTGAAAAAGAGTGACTTCATAGCTAGAAACAGTCCTTTCAGCGTGTTTTTGACTGAAAAGGATGAAATAAAGTCAAAATGTTGATTTCAGACTGACAAGAGCAAACATGTTCAGCAATGCTTCTTTCCCCTATATGTTTCTTTCATATGTGAAAACAAGTGACTGCATAGCTAGAAACAGTCGTTACTCCGCGTTTTGGACTGAAAAGGATGAAAAAAGTCACAATGTTGATTTCAGACTGAAAGAGCACGCATGTTCAGCAATGTTTTTTTCCCATGTATGTGTCTTTCATGTGTGAATACAAGTGCCTTCATAGCTAGAAACAGTCGTTTCTGCGCGTTTTGGACTGAAATGGATGAAATAAAGTCACAATGTTGATTTCAGACTGACAAGAATAAACATGTTCAGCAATGGTTTTTTCCCATGTATGTTTCCTTCATATGTGAAAAAGAATGACTTCATAGCTAGAAACAGTCCTTTCAGCGTGTTTTTGACTGAAAAGGATGAAATAAAGTCAAAATGTTGATTTCAGACTGACAACAGCAAACATGTTCAGCAATGCTTCTTTCCCCTATATGTTTCTTTCATATGTGAAAAAAAAGTGACTGCATAGCTAGAAACAGTCGTTTCTGCGCGTTTTGGACTGAAAAGGATGAAATAAAGTCACAATGTTGATTTCAGACTGACAAGTTCAAACATGTTAAGCAATGCTTTTTTCCCCATGTATATTATCTTCCTAAGTGAAAACAAGTGACTTCGTAGGTAGTAACAGTCGTTTCTGTGCATTTTGGGCTCAAAAGGATGAAATAAAGTCACCATGTTGATTTCAGACGGAAAAGTGCAAACATGTTAAACAATGCCATTTTCTACTCAGAGCCACAAATGACTAAACTGTAACACAGGTTTCATTGCATACATCACAACACGTGCGGTTGTAACTACAAATGGTCATTTTATAAGCAATTCTGACTAAATAAAACAGTATGACGTCAAAATGTTGATTTCAGACTGACAAGAGCAAACATGTTCAGCAATGCTTCTTTCCCCTATATGTTTCTTTCATATGTGAAAACAAGTGACTGCATAGCTAGAAACAGTCGTTTCTCCGCGTTTTGGACTGAAAAAGATGAAAAAAGTCACAATGTTGATTTCAGACTGAAAGAGCAAGCATGTTCAGCAATGCTTTTTTCCCATGTATTTTTCTTTCATGTGTCAATACAAGTGCCTTCATAGCTAGAAACAGTCGTTTCTGCGCGTTTTGGACTGAAAAGGATGAAATAAAGTCACAATGTTGATTTCAGACAGACAAGAATAAACATGTTCAGCAATGGTTTTTTCCCATGTATGTTTCCTTCATATGTGAAAAAGAGTGACTTCATAGCTAGAAACAGTCCTTTCAGCGTGTTTTTGACTGAAAGGATGAAATAAAGTCAAAATGTTGATTTCAGACTGACAAGAGCAAACATGTTCAGCAATGCTTCTTTCCCCTATATGTTTCTTTCATATGTGAAAACAAGTGACTGCATAGCTAGAAACAGTCGTTTCTGCGCGTTTTGGACTGAAAAGGATGAAATAAAGTCACAATGTTGATTTCAGACTGACAAGTGCAAACATGTTAAGCAATGCTTTTTTCCCCATGTATATTATCTTCCTAAGTGAAAACAAGTGACTTCGTAGGTAGTAACAGTCGTTTCTGTGCATTTTGGGCTCAAAAGGATGAAATAAAGTCACCATGTTGATTTCAGACTGACAAGTGCAAACATGTTAAACAATGCCATTTTCTACTCAGAGCCACAAATGACTAAACTGTAACACAGGTTTCATTGCATACATCACAACACGTGCGGTTGTAACTACAATGAGTCATTTTATAAGCAATTCTGACTAAATAAAACAGTATGAAGTCAAAATGTTGATTTCAGACTGACAAGAGCAAACATGTTCAGCAATGCTTCTTTCCCCTATATGTTTCTTTCATATGTGAAAACAAGTGACTGCATAGCTAGAAACAGTCGTTTCTCCGCGTTTTGGACTGAAAAGGATGAAAAAAGTCACAATGTTGATTTCAGACTGAAAGAGCAAGCATGTTCAGTAATGTTTTTTTCCCATGTATGTTTTCTTTCATGTGTGAATACAAGTGCCTTCATAGCTAGAAACAGTCGTTTCTGCGCGTTTTGGACTGAAAAGGATGAAATAAAGTCACAATGTTGATTTCAGACTGAACAGTGCAAACATGTTCAACAATGCCATTTTCTACTCAGAGCCACAAATGACTAAACTGTAACACAGGTTTCATTGCATACATCACAACACGTGCGGTTGTAACTACAAAGAGTCATTTTATAAGCAATTCTGACTAAATAAAACAGTATGAAGACAAAATGTTGATTTCAGACTGACAAGAGCAAACATGTTCAGCAATGCTTCTTTCCCCTATATGTTTCTTTCATATGTGAAAACAAGTGACTGCATAGCTAGAAACAGTCGTTTCTCCGCGTTTTGGACTGAAAAGGATGAAAAAAGTCACAATGTTGATTTCAGACTGAAAGAGCAAGCATGTTCAGCAATGCTTTTTTCCCATGTATGTTTCTTTCATGTGTGAATACAAGTGCCTTCATAGCTAGAAACAGTCGTTTCTGCGCGTTTTGGACTTAAAAGGATGAAATAAAGTCACAATGTTGATTTCAGACTGACAAGAATAAACATGTTCAGCAATGGTTTTTTACCATGTATGTGTCCTTCATATTTGAAAAAGAGTGACTTCATAGCTAGAAACAGTCTTTTCAGTGTGTTTTTGACTGAAAAGTTTGAAATAAAGTCACAATGTTGATTTCAGACTGAACAGTGCAAACATGTTCAACAATGCCATTTTCTACTCAGAGCCACAAATGACTAAACTGTAACACAGGTTTCATTGCATACATCACAACACGTGCGGTTGTAACTACAAAGAGTCATTTTATAAGCAATTCTGACTAAATAAAACAGTAAGAAGTCATATGTGAATACAAGTGCCTTCATAGCTAGAAACAGTCGTTTCTGCGCGTTTTGGACTGAAAAGGATGAAATAAAGTCACAATGTTGATTTCAGACTGACAAGAATAAACATGTTCAGCAATGGTTTTTTCCCATGTATGTTTCCTTCATATGTGAAAAATGTAAATAAAACAGTATGAAGTCAAAATGTTGATTTCAGACTGACAAGAGCAAACATGTTCAGCAATGCTTCTTTCCCCTATATGTTTCTTTCATATGTGAAAACAAGTGACTGCATAGCTAGAAACAGTCGTTTCTCCGCGTTTTGGACTGAAAAGGATGAAAAAAGTCACAATGTTGATTTCAGACTGAAAGAGCAAGCATGTTCAGCAATGCTTTTTTCCCATGTATTTTTCTTTCATGTGTCAATACAAGTGCCTTCATAGCTAGAAACAGTCGTTTCTGCGCGTTTTGGACTGAAAAGGATGAAATAAAGTCACAATGTTGATTTCAGACTGACAAGAATAAACATGTTCAGCAATGGTTTTTTCCCATGTATGTTTCCTTCATATGTGAAAAAGAGTGACTTCATAGCTAGAAACAGTCCTTTCAGCGTGTTTTTGACTGAAAAGGATGAAATAAAGTCAAAATGTTGATTTCAGACTGACAAGAGCAAACATGTTCAGCAATGCTTCTTTCCAATATATGTTTCTTTCATATGTGAAAACAAGTGACTGCATAGCTAGAAACAGTCGTTTCTGTGCGTTTTGGACTGAAAAGGATGAAATAAAGTCACAATGTTGATTTCAGACTGACAAGTGCAAACATGTTAAGCAATGCTTTTTTCCCCATGTATATATCTTCCTAAGTGAAAACAAGTGACTTCGTAGGTAGTAACAGTCGTTTCTGTGCATTTTGGGCTCAAAGGGATGAAATAAAGTCACCATGTTGATGTCAGACTGAAAAGTGCAAACATGTTAAACAATGCCATTTTCTACTCAGAGCCACAAATGACTAAACTGTAACACAGGTTTCATTGCATACATCACAACACGTGCGGTTGTAACTACAACGAGTCATTTTATAAGCAATTCTGACTAAATAAAACAGTATGAAGTCAAAATGTTGATTTCAGACTGACAAGAGCAAACATGTTCAGCAATGCTTCTTTCCCCTATATGTTTCTTTCATATGTGAAAACAAGTGACTGCATAGCTAGAAACAGTCGTTTCTGCGCGTTTTGGACTGAAAAGGATGAAATAAAGTCACAATGTTGATTTCAGACTGACAAGTGCAAACATGTTAAGCAATGCTTTTTTCCCCATGTATATTATCTTCCTAAGTGAAAACAAGTGACTTCGTAGGTAGTAACAGTCGTTTCTGTGCATTTTGGGCTCAAAAGGATGAAATAAAGTCACCATGTTGATTTCAGACTGAAAAGTGCAAACATGTTAAACAATGCCATTTTCTACTCAGAGCCACAAATGACTAAACTGTAACACAGGTTTCATTGCATACATCACAACACGTGCGGTTGTAACTACAAAGAGTCATTTTATAAGCAATTCTGACTAAATAAAACAGTATGAAGTCAAAATGGTGATTTCAGACTGACAAGAGCAAACATGTTCAGCAATGCTTCTTTCCCCTATATGTTTCTTTCATATGTAAAAACAAGTGACTGCATTGCTAGAAACAGTCGTTTCTCCGCGTTTTGGACTGAAAAGGATGAAAAAAGTCACAATGTTGATTTCAGACTGAAAGAGCAAGCATGTTCAGCAATGCTTTTTTCCCATGTATGTTTCTTTCATGTGTGAAAACAAGTGCCTTCATAGCTAGAAACAGTCGTTTCTCCGCGTTTTGGACTGAAAAGGATGAAAAAAGTCACAATGTTGATTTCAGACTGAAAAATGCAAACATGTTCAACAATGCCATTTTATACTCAGAGCCACAAATGATTACACTGTAACACAGGTTTCATAGAATACATCACAACACGTGCTGTTGTAACTACAAAGAGTCATTTTAGAAGCAATTCTGACTAAATAAAACAATATGAAGTCAAAATGTTGATTTCAAACTAAGTGTAAACATGTTAAGCAATGCTTTTTTCCCATGTATGTTTCTTTCATATGTGAATACAAGTGCCTTCATAGCTAGAAACAGTCGTTTCTGCGCGTTTTGGACTGAAAAGGATGAAATAAAGTCAAAATGTTGATTTCAGACTGACAAGTGCAAACATGTTAAGCAATGCTTTTTTCCCCATGTATATTATCTTCCTAAGTGAAAACAAGTGACTTCGAAGGTAGTAACAGTCGTTTCTGTGCATTTTGGGCTCAAAAGGATGAAATAAAGTCACCATGTTGATTTCAGACTGAAAAGTGCAAACATGTTAAACAATGCCATTTTCTACTCAGAGCCACAAATGACTAAACTGTAACACAGGTTTCATTGCATACATCACAACACGTGCGGTTGTAACTACAAAGAGTCATTTTATAAGCAATTCTGACTAAATAAAACAGTAAGAAGTCATATGTGAATACAAGTGCCTTCATAGCTAGAAACAGTCATTTCTGCGCGTTTTGGACTGAAAAGGATGAAAGTCACAATGTTGATTTCAGACTGACAAGAATAAACATGTTCAGCAATGGTTTTTTCCCATGTATGTGTCCTTCATATGTGAAAAATGTAAATAAAACAGTATGAAGTAAAAATGTTGATTTCCGACTGACAAGAGCAAACATGTTCAGCAGTGCTTTTTTCCTCTATATGTTTCTTTCATATGTGAAAACAAGTGACTGCATAGCTAGAAACAGTCGTTTCTGCGCGTTTTGGACTGAAAAGGATGAAATAAAGTCACAATGTTGATTTCAGAATGACAAGTGCAAACATGTTAAGCAATGCTTTTTTCCATATGTATATTATCTTCCTAAGTGAAAACAAGTGACTTCGTAGGTAGTAAGAGTCGTTTCTGTGCATTTTGGGCTCAAAAGGATGAAATAAAGTCACCATGTTGATTTCAGACTGAAAAGTGCAAACATGTTAAACAATGCCATTTTCTACTCAGAGCCACAAATGACTAAACTGTAACACAGGTTTCATTGCATACATCACAACACGTGCGGTTGTAACTACAAAGAGTCATTTTATAAACAATTCTGACGAAATAAAACAGTATGAAGTCAAAATGTTGATTTCAGACTGACAAGAGCAAACATGTTCAGCAATGCTTCTTTCCCCTATATGTTTCTTTCATATGTGAAAACAAGTGACTGCATAGCTAGAAACAGTCGTTTCTCCGCGTTTTGGACTGAAAAGGATGAAAAAAGTCACAATGTTGATTTCAGACTGAAAGAGCAAGCATGTTCATCAATAATTTTTTCCCATGTATGTTTCTTTCATGTGTGAATACAAGTGCCTTCATAGCTAGAAACAGTCGTTTCTGCGCGTTTTGGACTGAAAAGGATGAAATAAAGTCACAATGTTGATTTCAGACTGACAAGAATAAACATGTTCAGCAATGGTTTTTTCCCATGTATGTTTCCTTCATATGTGAAAAAGAGTGACGTCATAGCTAGAAACAGTCCTTTCAGCGTGTTTTTGACTGAAAAGGATGAAATAAAGTCAAAATGTTGATTTCAGACTGACAAGAGCTAACATGTTCAGCAATGCTTCTTTCCCCTATATGTTTCTTTCATATGTGAAAACAAGTGACTGCATAGCTAGAAACAGTCGTTCCTGCGCGTTTTGGACTGAAAAGGATGAAATAAAGTCACAATGTTGATTTCAGACTGACAAGTGCAAACATGTTAAGCAATGCTTTTTTCCCCATGTATATTATCTTCCTAAGTGAAAACAAGTGACTTCGTAGGTAGTAACAGTCGTTTCTGTGCATTTTGGGCTCAAAAGGATGAAATAAAGTCACCATGTTGATTTCAGACTGAAAAGTGCAAACATGTTAAACAATGCCATTTTCTACTCAGAGCCACAAATGACTAAACTGTAACACAGGTTTCATTGCATACATCACAACACGTGCGGTTGTAACTACAAAGAGTCATTTTATAAGCAATTCTGACTAAATAAAACAGTATGACGTCAAAATGTTGATTTCAGACTGACAAGAGCAAACATGTTCAGCAATGCTTCTTTCCCCTATATGTTTCTTTCATATGTGAAAACAAGTGACTGCATAGCTAGAAACAGTCGTTTCTCCGCGTTTTGGACTGAAAAGGATGAAAAAAGTCAAAATGTTGATTTCAGACTGAAAGAGCAAGCATGTTCAGCAATGCTTTTTTCCCATGTATTTTTCTTTCATGTGTGAATACAAGTGCCTTCATAGCTAGAAACAGTCGTTTCTGCGCGTTTTGGACTGAAAAGGATGAAATAAAGTCACAATGTTGATTTCAGACTGACAAGAATAAACATGGTCAGCAATGGTTTTTTCCCATGTATGTTTCCTTCATATGTGAAAAAGAGTGACTTCATAGCTAGAAACAGTCCTTTCAGCGTGTTTTTGACTGAAAAGGATGAAATAAAGTCAAAATGTTGATTTCAGACTGACAAGAGCAAACATGTTCAGCAATGCTTCTTTCCTCTATATGTTTCTTTCATATGTGAAAACAAGTGACTGCATAGCTAGAAACAGTCGTTTCTGCGCGTTTTGGACTGAAAAGGATGAAATAAAGTCACAATGTTGATTTCAGACTGACAAGTGCAAACATGTTAAGCAATGCTTTTTTCCATATGTATATTATCTTCCTAAGTGAAAACAAGTGACTTCGTAGGTAGTAAGAGTCGTTTCTGTGCATTTTGGGCTCAAAAGGATGAAATAAAGTCACCATGTTGATTTCAGACTGAAAAGTGCAAACATGTTAAACAATGCCATTTTCTACTCAGAGCCACAAATGACTAAACTGTAACACAGGTTTCATTGCATACATCACAACACGTGCGGTTGTAACTACAAAGAGTCATTTTATAAACAATTCTGACGAAATAAAACAGTATGAAGTCAAAATGTTGATTTCAGACTGACAAGAGCAAACATGTTCAGCAATGCTTCTTTCCCCTATATGTTTCTTTCATATGTGAAAACAAGTGACTGCATAGCTAGAAACAGTCGTTTCTCCGCGTTTTGGACTGAAAAGGATGAAAAAAGTCACAATGTTGATTTCAGACTGAAAGAGCAAGCATGTTCATCAATAATTTTTTCCCATGTATGTTTCTTTCATGTGTGAATACAAGTGCCTTCATAGCTAGAAACAGTCGTTTCTGCGCGTTTTGGACTGAAAAGGATGAAATAAAGTCACAATGTTGATTTCAGACTGACAAGAATAAACATGTTCAGCAATGGTTTTTTCCCATGTATGTTTCCTTCATATGTGAAAAAGAGTGACGTCATAGCTAGAAACAGTCCTTTCAGTGTGTTTTTGACTGAAAAGGATGAAATAAAGTCAAAATGTTGATTTCAGACTGACAAGAGCTAACATGTTCAGCAATGCTTCTTTCCCCTATATGTTTCTTTCATATGTGAAAACAAGTGACTGCATAGCTAGAAACAGTCGTTCCTGCGCGTTTTGGACTGAAAAGGATGAAATAAAGTCACAATGTTGATTTCAGACTGACAAGTGCAAACATGTTAAGCAATGCTTTTTTCCCCATGTATATTATCTTCCTAAGTGAAAACAAGTGACTTCGTAGGTAGTAACAGTCGTTTCTGTGCATTTTGGGCTCAAAAGGATGAAATAAAGTCACCATGTTGATTTCAGACTGAAAAGTGCAAACATGTTAAACAATGCCATTTTCTACTCAGAGCCACAAATGACTAAACTGTAACACAGGTTTCATTGCATACATCACAACACGTGCGGTTGTAACTACAAAGAGTCATTTTATAAGCAATTCTGATTAAATAAAACAGTATGACGTCAAAATGTTGATTTCAGACTGACAAGAGCAAACATGTTCAGCAATGCTTCTTTCCCCTATATGTTTCTTTCATATGTGAAAACAAGTGACTGCATAGCTAGAAACAGTCGTTTCTCCGCGTTTTGGACTGAAAAGGATGAAAAAAGTCACAATGTTGATTTCAGACTGAAAGAGCAAGCATGTTCAGCAATGCTTTTTTCCCATGTATTTTTCTTTCATGTGTGAATACAAGTGCCTTCATAGCTAGAAACAGTCGTTTCTGCGCGTTTTGGACTGAAAAGGATGAAATAAAGTCACAATGTTGATTTCAGACTGACAAGAATAAACATGGTCAGCAATGGTTTTTTCCCATGTATGTTTCCTTCATATGTGAAAAAGAGTGACTTCATAGCTAGAAACAGTCCTTTCAGCGTGTTTTTGACTGAAAAGGATGAAATAAAGTCAAAATGTTGATTTCAGACTGACAAGAGCAAACATGTTCAGCAATGCTTCTTTCCTCTATATGTTTCTTTCATATGTGAAAACAAGTGACTGCATAGCTAGAAACAGTCGTTTCTGCGCGTTTTGGACTGAAAAGGATGAAATAAAGTCACAATGTTGATTTCAGACTGACAAGTGCAAACATGTTAAGCAATGCTTTTTTCCCCATGTATATTATCTTCCTAAGTGAAAACAAGTGACTTCGTAGGTAGTAACAGTCGTTTCTGTGCATTTTGGGCTCAAAGGGATGAAATAAAGTCACCATGTTGATTTCAGACTGAAAAGTGCAAACATGTCAAACAATGCCATTTTCTACTCAGAGCCACAAATGACTAAACTGTAACACAGGTTTCATTGCATACATCACAACACGTGCGGTTGTAACTACAACGAGTCATTTTATAAGCAATTCTGACTAAATAAAACAGTATGAGGTCAAAATGTTGATTTCAGACTGACAAGAGCAAACATGTTCAGCAATGCTTCTTTCCCCTATATGTTTCTTTCATATGTGAAAACAAGTGACTGCATAGCTAGAAACAGTCGTTTCTGCGCGTTTTGGACTGAAAATGATGAAAAAAGTCACAATGTTGATTTCAGACTGAAAGAGCAAGCATGTTCAGCAATGCTTTCTTCCCATGTATGTTTCTTTCATGTGTGAATACAAGTGCCTTCATAGCTAGAAACAGTCGTTTCTGCGCGTTTTGTACTGAAAAGGATGAAATAAAGTCACAATGTTGATTTCAGACTGACAAGAATAAACATGTTCAGCAATGGTTTTTTCCCATGTATGTTTCCTTCATATGTGAAAAAGAGTGACTTCATAGCTAGAAACAGTCCTTTCAGCGTGTTTTTGACTGAAAAGGATGAAATAAAGTCAAAATGTTGATTTCAGACTGACAAGAGCAAACATGTTCAGCAATGCTTATTTCCCCTATATGTTTCTTTCATATGTGAAAACAAGTGACTGCATAGCTAGAAACAGTCGTTTCTGCGCGTTTTGGACTGAAAAGGATGAAATAAAGTCACAATGTTGATTTCAGACTGACAAGTGCAAACATGTTAAGCAATGCTTTTTTCCCCATGTATATTATCTTCCTAAGTGAAAACAAGTGACTTCGTAGGTAGTAACAGTCATTTCTGTGCATTTTGGGCTCAAAGGGATGAAATAAAGTCACCATGTTGATTTCAGACTGAAAAGTGCAAACATGTCAAACAATGCCATTTTCTACTCAGAGCCACAAATGACTAAACTGTAACACAGGTTTCATTGCATACATCACAACACGTGCGGTTGTAACTACAACGAGTCATTTTATAAGCAATTCTGACTAAATAAAACAGTATGAGGTCAAAATGTTGATTTCAGACTGACAAGAGCAAACATGTTCAGCAATGCTTCTTTCCCCTATATGTTTCTTTCATATGTGAAAACAAGTGACTGCATAGCTAGAAACAGTCGTTTCTGCGCGTTTTGGACTGAAAATGATGAAAAAAATCACAATGTTGATTTCAGACTGAAAGAGCAAGCATGTTCAGCAATGCTTTTTTCCCATGTATGTTTCTTTCATGTGTGAATACAAGTGCCTTCATAGCTAGAAACAGTCGTTTCTGCGCGTTTTGGACTGAAAAGGATGAAATAAAGTCACAATGTTGATTTCAGACTGACAAGAATAAACATGGTCAGCAATGGTTTTTTCCCATGTATGTTTCCTTCATATGTGAAAAAGAGTGACTTCATAGCTAGAAACAGTCCTTTCAGCGTGTTTTTGACTGAAAAGGATGAAATAAAGTCAAAATGTTGATTTCAGACTGACAAGAGCAAACATGTTCAGCAATGCTTCTTTCCCCTATATGTTTCTTTCATATGTGAAAACAAGTGACTGCATAGCTAGAAACAGTCGTTTCTGCGCGTTTTGGACTGAAAAGGATGAAATAAAGTCACAATGTTGATTTCAGACTGACAAGTGCAAACATGTTAAGCAATGCTTTTTTCCCCATGTATATTATCTTCCTAAGTGAAAACAAGTGACTTCGTAGGTAGTAACAGTCGTTTCTGTGCATTTTGGGCTCAAAGGGATGAAATAAAGTCACCATGTTGATTTCAGACTGAAAAGTGCAAACATGTTAAACAATGCCATTTTCTACTCAGAGCCACAAATGACTAAACTGTAACACAGGTTTCATTGCATACATCACAACACGTGCGGTTGTAACTACAACGAGTCATTTTATAAGCAATTCTGACTAAATAAAACAGTATGAAGTCAAAATGTTGATTTCAGACTGACAAGAGCAAACATGTTCAGCAATGCTTCTTTCCCCTATATGTTTCTTTCATATGTGAAAACAAGTGACTGCATAGCTAGAAACAGTCGTTTCTGCGCGTTTTGGACTGAAAATGATGAAAAAAGTCACAATGTTGATTTCAGACTGAAAGAGCAAGCATGTTCAGCAATGCTTTTTTCCCATGTATGTTTCTTTCATGTGTGAATACAGGTGCCTTCATAGCTAGAAACAGTCGTTTCTGCGCGTTTTGGACTGAAAAGGATGAAATAAAGTCACAATGTTGATTTCAGACTGACAAGAACAAACATGTTCAGCAATGCTTCTTTCCCCTATATGTTTCTTTCATATGTGAAAACAAGTGACTGCATAGCTAGAAACAGTCGTTTCTGCGCGTTTTGGACTGAAAAGGATGAAATAAAGTCACAATGTTGATTTCAGACTGACAAGTGCAAACATGTTAAGCAATGCTTTTTTCCCCATGTATATTATCTTCCTAAGTGAAAACAAGTGACTTCGTAGGTAGTAACAGTCGTTTCTGTGCATTTTGGGCTCAAAGGGATGAAATAAAGTCACCATGTTGATTTCAGACTGAAAAGTGCAAACATGTTAAACAATGCCATTTTCTACTCAGAGCCACAAATGACTAAACTGTAACACAGGTTTCATTGCATACATCACAACACGTGCGGTTGTAACTACAAAGAGTCATTTTATAAGCAATTCTGACTAAATAAAACAGTAAGAAGTCATATGTGAATACAAGTGCCTTCATAGCTAGAAACAGTCGTTTCTGCGCGTTTTGGACTGAAAAGGATGAAAGTCACAATGTTGATTTCAGACTGACAAGAATAAACATGTTCAGCAATGGTTTTTTCCCATGTATGTTTCCTTCATATGTGAAAAATGTAAATAAAACAGTATGAAGTAAAAATGTTGATTTCAGACTGACAAGAGCAAACATGTTCAGCAATGCTTCTTTCCCCTATATGTTTCTTTCATATGTGAAAACAAGTGACTGCATAGCTAGAAACAGTCGTTTCTCCGCGTTTTGGACTGAAAAGGATGAAAAAAGTCACAATGTTGATTTCAGACTGAAAGAGCAAGCATGTTCATCAATAATTTTTTCCCATGTATGTTTCTTTCATGTGTGAATACAAGTGCCTTCATAGCTAGAAACAGTCGTTTCTGCGCGTTTTGGACTGAAAAGGATGAAATAAAGTCAAAATGTTGATTTCAGACTGACAAGTGCAAACATGTTAAGCGATGCTATTTCCCCCATGTATATTATCTTCCTAAGTGAAAACAAGTGACTTCGTAGGTAGTAACAGTCGTTTCTGTGCATTTTGGGCTCAAAAGGATGAAATAAAGTCACCATGTTGATTTCAGACTGAAAAGTGCAAACATGTTAAACAATGCCATTTTCTAATCAGAGCCACAAATGACTAAACTGTAACACAGGTTTCATTGCATACATCACAACACGTGCGGTTGTAACTACAAAGAGTCATTTTATAAGCAATTCTGACTAAATAAAACAGTAAGAAGTCATATGTGAATACAAGTGCCTTCATAGCTAGAAACAGTCGTTTCTCCGCGTTTTGGACTGAAAAGGATGAAAGTCACAATGTTGATTTCAGACTGAAAGAGCAAGCATGTTCAGCAATGCTTTTTTCCCATGTATTTTTCTTTCATGTGTGAATACAAGTGCCTTCATAGCTAGAAACAGTCGTTTCTGCGCGTTTTGTACTGAAAAGGATGAAATAAAGTCACAATGTTGATTTCAGACTGACAAGAATAAACATGGTCAGCAATGGTTTTTTCCCATGTATGTTTCCTTCATATGTGAAAAAGAGTGACTTCATAGCTAGAAACAGTCCTTTCAGCGTGTTTTTGACTGAAAAGGATGAAATAAAGTCAAAATGTTGATTTCAGACTGACAAGAGCAAACATGTTCAGCAATGCTTCTTTCCCCTATATGTTTCTTTCATATGTGAAAACAAGTGACTGCATAGCTAGAAACAGTCGTTTCTGCGCGTTTTGGACTGAAAAGGATGAAATAAAGTCACAATGTTGATTTCAGACTGACAAGTGCAAACATGTTAAGCAATGCTTTATTCCCCATGTATATTATCTTCCTAAGTGAAAACAAGTGACTTCGTAGGTAGTAACAGTCGTTTCTGTGCATTTTGGGCTCAAAGGGATGAAATAAAGTCACCATGTTGATTTCAGACTGAAAAGTGCAAACATGTTAAACAATGCCATTTTCTACTCAGAGCCACAAATGACTAAACTGTAACACAGGTTTCATTGCATACATCACAACACGTGCGGTTGTAACTACAACGAGTCATTTTATAAGCAATTCTGACTAAATAAAACAGTATGAAGTCAAAATGTTGATTTCAGACTGACAAGAGCAAACATGTTCAGCAATGCTTCTTTCCCCTATATGTTTCTTTCATATGTGAAAACAAGTGACTGCATAGCTAGAAACAGTCGTTTCTGCGCGTTTTGGACTTAAAATGATGAAAAAAGTCACAATGTTGATTTCAGACTGAAAGAGCAAGCATGTTCAGCAATGCTTTTTTCCCATGTATGTTTATTTCATGTGTGAATACAAGTGCCTTCATAGCTAGAAACAGTCGTTTCTGCGCGTTTTGGACTGAAAAGGATGAAATAAAGTCACAATGTTGATTTCAGACTGACAAGAATAAACATGTTCAGCAATGGTTTTTTTCCCATGTATGTTTCCTTCATATGTGAAAAAGAGTGACTTCATAGCTAGAAACAGTCCTTTCAGCGTGTTTTTGACTGAAAAGGATGAAATAAAGTCAAAATGTTGATTTCAGACTGACAAGAGCAAACATGTTCAGCAATGCTTCTTTCCCCTATATGTTTCTTTCATATGTGAAAACAAGTGACTGCATAGCTAGAAACAGTCGTTTCTGCGCGTTTTGGACTGAAAAGGATGAAATAAAGTCACAATGTTGATTTCAGACTGACAAGTGCAAACATGTTAAGCAATGCTTTTTTCCCCATGTATATTATCTTCCTAAGTGAAAACAAGTGACTTCGTAGGTAGTAACAGTCATTTCTTTGCATTTTGGGCTCAAAAGGATGAAATAAAGTCACCATGTTGATTTCAGACTGAAAAGTGCAAACATGTTAAACAATGCCATTTTCTACTCAGAGCCACAAATGACTAAACTGTAACACAGGTTTCATTGCATACATCACAACACGTGCGGTTGTAACTACAAAGAGTCATTTTATAAGCAATTCTGACTAAATAAAACAGTATAAAGTCAAAATGTTGATTTCAGACTGACAAGAGCAAACATGTTTCTTTCATATGTAAAAACAAGTGACTGCATAGCTAGAAACAGTCGTTTCTCCGCGTTTTGGACTGAAAAGGATGAAAAAAGTCACAATGTTGATTTCAGACTGAAAGAGCAAGCATGTTCAGCAATGCTTTTTTCCCATGTATGTTTCTTTCATGTGTGAATACAAGTGCCTTCATAGCTAGAAACAGTCGTTTTTGCGCGTTTTGGACTGAAAAGGATGAAAAAAGTCACAATGTTGATTTCAGACTGAAAAATGCAAACATGTTCAACAATGCCATTTTATACTCAGAGCCACAAATGATTACACTGTAACACAGGTTTCATAGAATACATCACAACACGTGCTGTTGTAACTACAAAGAGTCATTTTAGAAGCAATTCTGACTAAATAAAACAATATGAAGTCAAAATGTTGATTTCAAACTAAGTGTAAACATGTTAAGCAATGGTTTTTTCCCATGTATGTTTCTTTCATATGTGAATACAAGTGCCTTCATAGCTAGAAACAGTCGTTTCTGCGCGTTTTGGACTGAAAAGGATGAAATAAAGTCAAAATGTTGATTTCAGACTGACAAGTGCAAACATGTTAAACAATGCCATTTTCTACTCAGAGCCACAAATGACTAAACTGTAACACAGGTTTCATTGCATACATCACAACACGTGCGGTTGTAACTACAAAGAGTCATTTTATAATCAATTCTGACTAAATAAAACAGTAAGAAGTCATATGTGAATACAAGTGCCTTCATAGCTAGAAACAGTCGTTTCTGCGCGTTTTGGACTGAAAAGGATGAAAGTCACAATGTTGATTTCAGACTGACAAGAATAAACATGTTCAGCAATGGTTTTTTCCCATGTATGTTTCCTTCATATGTGAAAAATGTAAATAAAACAGTATTAAGTAAAAATGTTGATTTCAGACTGACAAGAGCAAACATGTTCAGCAATGCTTCTTTCCCCTATATGTTTCTTTCATATGTGAAAACAAGTGACTGCATAGCTAGAAACAGTCGTTTCTCCGCGTTTTGGACTGAAAAGGATGAAAGAAGTCACAATGTTGATTTCAGACTGAAAGAGCAAGCATGTTCATCAATAATTTTTTCCCATGTATGTTTCTTTCATGTGTGAATACAAGTGACTTCATAGCTAGAAACAGTCGTTTCTGCGCGTTTTGGACTGAAAAGGATGAAATAAAGTCACAATGTTGATTTCAGAATGACAAGTGCAAACATGTTAAGCAATGCTTTTTTCCATATGTATATTATCTTCCTAAGTGAAAACAAGTGACTTCGTAGGTAGTAAGAGTCGTTTCTGTGCATTTTGGGCTCAAAAGGATGAAATAAAGTCACCATGTTGATTTCAGACTGAAAAGTGCAAACATGTTAAACAATGCCATTTTCTACTCAGAGCCACAAATGACTAAACTGTAACACAGGTTTCATTGCATACATCACAACACGTGCGGTTGTAACTACAAAGAGTCATTTTATAAACAATTCTGACTAAATAAAACAGTATGAAGTCAAAATGTTGATTTCAGACTGACAAGAGCAAACATGTTCAGCAATGCTTCTTTCCCCTATATGTTTCTTTCATATGTGAAAACAAGTGACTGCATAGCTAGAAACAGTCGTTTCTCCGCGTTTTGGACTGAAAAGGATGAAAAAAGTCACAATGTTGATTTCAGACTGAAAGAGCAAGCATGTTCATCAATAATTTTTTCCCATGTATGTTTCTTTCATGTGTGAAAACAAGTGCCTTCATAGCTAGAAACAGTCGTTTCTGCGCATTTTGGACTGAAAAGGATGACATAAAGTCACAATGTTTATTTCAGACTGACAAGAATAAACATGTTCAGCAATGGTTTTTTCCCATGTATGTTTCCTTCATATGTGAAAAAGAGTGACGTCATAGCTAGAAACAGTCCTTTCAGCGTGTTTTTGACTGAAAAGGATGAAATAAAGTCAAAATGTTGATTTCAGACTGACAAGAGCTAACATGTTCAGCAATGCTTCTTTCCCCTATATGTTTCTTTCATATGTGAAAACAAGTGACTGCATAGCTAGAAACAGTCGTTCCTGCGCGTTTTGGACTGAAAAGGATGAAATAAAGTCACAATGTTGATTTCAGACTGACAAGTGCAAACATGTTAAGCAATGCTTTTTTCCCCATGTATATTATCTTCCTAAGTGAAAACAAGTGACTTCGTAGGTAGTAACAGTCGTTTCTGTGCATTTTGGGCTCAAAAGGATGAAATAAAGTCACCATGTTGATTTCAGACGGAAAAGTGCAAACATTTTCAATGCCATTTTCTACTCAGAGCCACAAATGACTAAACTGTAACACAGGTTTCATAGAATACATCACAACACGTGCTGTTGTAACTACAAAGAGTCATTTTAGAAGCAATTCTGACTAAATAAAACAATATGAAGTCAAAATGTTGATTTCAAACTAAGTGTAAACATGTTAAGCAATGCTTTTTTCCCATGTATGTTTCTTTCATATGTGAATACAAGTGCCTTCATAGCTAGAAACAGTCGTTTCTGCGCGTTTTGGACTGAAAAGGATGAAATAAAGTCAAAATGTTGATTTCAGACTGACAAGTGTAAACATGTTAAGCAATGCTTTTTCCCCATGTATATTATCTTCCTAAGTGAAAACAAGTGACTTCGTAGGTAGTAACAGTCGTTTCTGTGCATTTTGGGCTCAAAAGGATGAAATAAAGTCACCATGTTGATTTCAGACTGAAAAGTGCAAACATGTTAAACAATGCCATTTTCTACTCAGAGCCACAAATGACTAAACTGTAACACAGGTTTCATTGCATACATCACAACACGTGCGGTTGTAACTACAAAGAGTCTTTTTATAAGCAATTCTGACTAAATAAAACAGTAAGAAGTCATATGTGAATACAAGTGCCTTCATAGCTAGAAACAGTCGTTTCTGCGCGTTTTGGACTGTAAAGGATGAAAGTCACAATGTTGATTTCAGACTGACAAGAATAAACATGTTCAGCAATGTTTTTTCCCATGTATGTTTCCTTCATATGTGAAAAATGTAAATAAAACAGTATGAAGTAAAAATGTTGATTTCAGACTGACAAGAGCTAACATGTTAAGCAATGCTTCTTTCCCCTGTATGTTTATTTCATATGTGAAAACAAGTGACTGCATAGCTAGAAACAGTCGTTCCTGCGCGTTTTGGACTGAAAAGGATGAAATAAAGTCACAATGTTGATTTCAGACTGACAAGTGCAAACATGTTAAGCAATGCTTTTTTCCCCATGTATATTATCTTCCTAAGTGAAAACAAGTGACTTCGTAGGTAGTAACAGTCGTTTCTGTGCATTTTGGGCTCAAAGGGATGAAATAAAGTCACCATGTTGATTTCAGACTGAAAAGTGCAAACATGTTAAACAATGCCATTTTCTACTCAGAGCCACAAATGACTAAACTGTAACACAGGTTTCATTGCATACATCACAACACGTGCGGTTGTAACTACAACGAGTCATTTTATAAGCAATTCTGACTAAATAAAACAGTAAGAAGTCATATGTGAATACAAGTGCCTTCATAGCTAGAAACAGTCGTTTCTGCGCGTTTTGGACTGAAAAGGATGGAATAAAGTCACAATGTTGATTTCAGACTGACAAGAATAAACATGTTCAGCAATGGTTTTTTCCCATGTATGTTTCCTTCATATGTTAAAAATGTAAATAAAACAGTATGAAGTCAAAATGTTGATTTCAGACTGACAAGAGCAAACATGTTCAGCAATGTTTTTTTCCCATGTATGTTTCTTTCATTTGTGAATACAAGTGCATTCATAGCTAGAAACAGTCATTTCTGCGCGTTTTGGACTGAAAAGGACGAAATAAAGTCACAATGTTGATTTCAGACTGAACAGTGCAAACATGTTCAACAATGCCATTTTCTACTCAGAGCCACAAATGACTAAACTGTAACACAGGTTTCATTGTATACATCACAACACGTGCGGTTGTAACTACAAAGAGTCATTTTATAAGCAATTCTGACTAAATAAAACAATATGAAGTCAAAATATTGATTTCAAACTAAGTGTAAACATGTTAAGCAATGCTTTTTTCCCATGTATGTTTCCTTCATATGTGAAAAAGAGTGACTTCATAGCTAGAAACAGTCCTTTCAGCGTGTTCTTGACTGAAAAGGATGAAATAAAGTCAAAATGTTGATTTCAGACTGACAAGAGCAAACATGTTCAGCAATGCTTCTTTCCCCTATATGTTTCTTTCATATGTGAAAACAAGTGACTGCATAGCTAGAAACAGTCGTTTCTGCGCGTTTTGGACTGAAAAGGATGAAAAAAGTCACCATGTTGATTTCAGACTGAAAAATGCAAACATGTTCAACAATGCCATTTTATACTCAGAGCCACAAATGATTACACTGTAACACAGGTTTCATAGAATACATCACAACACGTGCTGTTGTAACTACAAAGAGTCATTTTAGAAGCAATTCTGACTAAATAAAACAATATGAAGTCAAAATGTTGATTTCAAACTAAGTGTAAACATGTTAAGCAATGCTTTTTTCCCATGTATGTTTCTTTCATATGTGAATACAAGTGCCTTCATAGCTAGAAACAGTCGTTTCTGCGCGTTTTGGACTGAAAAGGATGAAATAAAGTCAAAATGTTGATTTCAGACTGACAAGAGCTAACATGTTCAGCAATGCTTCTTTCCCCTATATGTTTCTTTCATATGTGAAAACAAGTGACTGCATAGCTAGATACAGTCGTTTCTGCGCGTTTTGGACTGAAAAGGATGAAATAAAGTCACAATGTTGATTTCAGACTGACAAGTGCAAACATGTTAAGCAATGCTTTTTTCCCCATGTATATTATCTTCCTAAGTGAAAACAAGTGACTTCGTAGGTAGTAACAGTCGTTTCTGTGCATTTTGGGCTCAAAAGGATGAAATAAAGTCACCATGTTGATTTCAGACTGAAAAGTGCAAACATTTTCAATGCCATTTTCTACTCAGAGCCACAAATGACTAAACTGTAACACAGGTTTCATTGCATACATCACAACACGTGCGGTTGTAACTACAAAGAGTCATTTTATAAGCAATTCTGACTAAATAAAACAGTAAGAAGTCATATGTGAATACAAGTGCCTTCATAGCTAGAAACAGTCGTTTCTGCGCGTTTTGGACTGTAAAGGATGAAAGTCACAATGTTGATTTCAGACTGACAAGAATAAACATGTTCAGCAATGTTTTTTCCCATGTATGTTTCCTTCATATGTGAAAAATGTAAATAAAACAGTATGAAGTAAAAATGTTGATTTCAGACTGACAAGAGCTAACATGTTAAGCAATGCTTCTTTCCCCTGTATGTTTATTTCATATGTGAAAACAAGTGACTGCATAGCTAGAAACAGTCGTTCCTGCGCGTTTTGGACTGAAAATGATGAAATAAAGTCACAATGTTGATTTCAGACTGACAAGTGCAAACATGTTAAGCAATGCTTTTTTCCCCATGTATATTATCTTCCTAAGTGAAAACAAGTGACTGCATAGCTAGAAACAGTCGTTTCTGCGCGTTTTGGACTGAAAAGGATGAAAAAAGTCACCATGTTGATTTCAGACTGAAAAATGCAAACATGTTCAACAATGCCATTTTATACTCAGAGCCACAAATGATTACACTGTAACACAGGTTTCATAGAATATATCACAACACGTGCTGTTGTAACTACAAAGAGTCATTTTAGAAGCAATTCTGACTAAATAAAACAATATGAAGTCAAAATGTTGATTTCAAACTAAGTGTAAACATGTTAAGCAATGCTTTTTTCCCATGTATGTTTCTTTCATATGTGAATACAAGTGCCTTCATAGCTAGAAACAGTCGTTTCTGCGCGTTTTGGACTGAAAAGGATGAAATAAAGTCAAAATGTTGATTTCAGACTGACAAGAGCTAACATGTTCAGCAATGCTTCTTTCCCCTATATGTTTCTTTCATATGTGAAAACAAGTGACTGCATAGCTAGATACAGTCGTTTCTGCGCGTTTTGGACTGAAAAGGATGAAATAAAGTCAAAATGTTGATTTCAGACTGACAAGTGCAAACATGTTAAGCAATGCTTTTTTCCCCATGTATATTATCTTCCTAAGTGAAAACAAGTGACTTCGTAGGTAGTAACAGTCGTTTCTGTGCATTTTGGGCTCAAAAGGATGAAATAAAGTCACCATGTTGATTTCAGACTGAAAAGTGCAAACATTTTCAATGCCATTTTCTACTCAGAGCCACAAATGACTAAACTGTAACACAGGTTTCATTGCATACATCACAACACGTGCGGTTGTAACTACAAAGAGTCATTTTATAAGCAATTCTGACTAAATAAAACAGTAAGAAGTCATATGTGAATACAAGTGCCTTCATAGCTAGAAACAGTCGTTTCTGCGCGTTTTGGACTGTAAAGGATGAAAGTCACAATGTTGATTTCAGACTGACAAGAATAAACATGTTAAGCAATGTTTTTTCCCATGTATGTTTCCTTCATATGTGAAAAATGTAAATAAAACAGTATGAAGTAAAAATGTTGATTTCAGACTGACAAGAGCTAACATGTTAAGCAATGCTTCTTTCCCCTGTATGTTTATTTCATATGTGAAAACAAGTGACTGCATAGCTAGAAACAGTCGTTCCTGCGCGTTTTGGACTGAAAATGATGAAATAAAGTCACAATGTTGATTTCAGACTGACAAGTGCAAACATGTTAAGCAATGCTTTTTTCCCCATGTATATTATCGTCCTAAGTGAAAACAAGTGACTGCATAGCTAGAAACAGTCGTTTCTGCGCGTTTTGGACTGAAAAGGATGAAAAAAGTCACCATGTTGATTTCAGACTGAAAAATGCAAACATGTTAAACAATGCCATTTTATACTCAGAGCCACAAATGATTACACTGTAACACAGGTTTCATAGAATATATCACAACACGTGCTGTTGTAACTACAAAGAGTCATTTTAGAAGCAATTCTGACTAAATAAAACAATATGAAGTCAAAATGTTGATTTCAAACTAAGTGTAAACATGTTAAGCAATGCTTTTTTCCCATGTATGTTTCTTTCATATGTGAATACAAGTGCCTTCATAGCTAGAAACAGTCGTTTCTGCGCGTTTTGGACTGAAAAGGATGAAATAAAGTCAAAATGTTGATTTCAGACTGACAAGTGTAAACATGTTAAGCAATGCTTTTTCCCCATGTATATTATCTTCCTAAGTGAAAACAAGTGACTTCGTAGGTAGTAACAGTCGTTTCTGTGCATTTTGGGCTCAAAAGGATGAAATAAAGTCACCATGTTGATTTCAGACTGAAAAGTGCAAACATGTTAAACAATGCCATTTTCTACTCAGAGCCACAAATGACTAAACTGTAACACAGGTTTCATTGCATACATCACAACACGTGCGGTTGTAACTACAAAGAGTCTTTTTATAAGCAATTCTGACTAAATAAAACAGTAAGAAGTCATATGTGAATACAAGTGCCTTCATAGCTAGAAACAGTCGTTTCTGCGCGTTTTGGACTGTAAAGGATGAAAGTCACAATGTTGATTTCAGACTGACAAGAATAAACATGTTCAGCAATGTTTTTTCCCATGTATGTTTCCTTCATATGTGAAAAATGTAAATAAAACAGTATGAAGTAAAAATGTTGATTTCAGACTGACAAGAGCTAACATGTTAAGCAATGCTTCTTTCCCCTGTATGTTTATTTCATATGTGAAAACAAGTGACTGCATAGCTAGAAACAGTCGTTCCTGCGCGTTTTGGACTGAAAAGGATGAAATAAAGTCACAATGTTGATTTCAGACTGACAAGTGCAAACATGTTAAGCAATGCTTTTTTCCCCATGTATATTATCTTCCTAAGTGAAAACAAGTGACTTCGTAGGTAGTAACAGTCGTTTCTGTGCATTTTGGGCTCAAAGGGATGAAATAAAGTCACCATGTTGATTTCAGACTGAAAAGTGCAAACATGTTAAACAATGCCATTTTCTACTCAGAGCCACAAATGACTAAACTGTAACACAGGTTTCATTGCATACATCACAACACGTGCGGTTGTAACTACAACGAGTCATTTTATAAGCAATTCTGACTAAATAAAACAGTAAGAAGTCATATGTGAATACAAGTGCCTTCATAGCTAGAAACAGTCGTTTCTGCGCTTTTTGGACTGAAAAGGATGGAATAAAGTCACAATGTTGATTTCAGACTGACAAGAATAAACATGTTCAGCAATGGTTTTTTCCCATGTATGTTTCCTTCATATGTTAAAAATGTAAATAAAACAGTATGAAGTCAAAATGTTGATTTCAGACTGACAAGAGCAAACATGTTCAGCAATGTTTTTTTCCCATGTATGTTTCTTTCATGTGTGAATACAAGTGCATTCATAGCTAGAAACAGTCATTTCTGCGCGTTTTGGACTGAAAAGGACGAAATAAAGTCACAATGTTGATTTCAGACTGAAAAGTGCAAACATGTTCAACAATGCCATTTTCTACTCAGAGCCACAAATGACTAAACTGTAACACAGGTTTCATTGTATACATCACAACACGTGCGGTTGTAACTACAAAGAGTCATTTTATAAGCAATTCTGACTAAATAAAACAATATGAAGTCAAAATATTGATTTCAAACTAAGTGTAAACATGTTAAGCAATGCTTTTTTCCCATGTATGTTTCCTTCATATGTGAAAAAGAGTGACTTCATAGCTAGAAACAGTCCTTTCAGCGTGTTCTTGACTGAAAAGGATGAAATAAAGTCAAAATGTTGATTTCAGACTGACAAGAGCAAAAATGTTCAGCAATGCTTCTTTCCCCTATATGTTTCTTTCATATGTGAAAACAAGTTACTGCATAGCTAGAAACAGTCGTTTCTGCGCGTTTTGGACTGAAAAGGATGAAAAAAGTCACCATGTTGATTTCAGACTGAAAAATGCAAACATGTTCAACAATGCCATTTTATACTCAGAGCCACAAATGATTACACTGTAACACAGGTTTCATAGAATACATCACAACACGTGCTGTTGTAACTACAAAGAGTCATTTTAGAAGCAATTCTGACTAAATAAAACAATATGAAGTCAAAATGTTGATTTCAAACTAAGTGTAAACATGTTAAGCAATGCTTTTTTCCCATGTATGTTTCTTTCATATGTGAATACAAGTGCCTTCATAGCTAGAAACAGTCGTTTCTGCGCGTTTTGGACTGAAAAGGATGAAATAAAGTCACAATGTTGATTTCAGACTGACAAGTGCAAACATGTTAAGCAATGCTTTTTTCCCCATGTATATTATCTTCCTAAGTGAAAACACGTGACTTCGTAGGTAGGAACAGTCGTTTCTGTGCATTTTGGGCTCAAAAGGATGAAATAAAGTCACCATGTTGATTTCAGACTGAAAAGTGCAAACATGTTCAACAATGCCAATTTCTACTTAGAGCCACAAATGACTGAACTGTAACAGAGATTTCATAGCATACATCACAACACGTGCGGTTGTAACTACAAAGAGTCATTTTATAAGCAATTATGACTAAATAAAACAGTAAGAAGTCATATGTGAATACAAGTGCCTTCATAGCTAGAAACAGTCGTTTCTGCGCGTTTTTGACTGAAAAGGATGGAATAAAGTCACAATGTTGATTTCAGACTGACAAGAATAAACATGTTCAGCAATGGTTTTTTCCCATGTATGTTTCCTTCATATGTTAAAAATGTAAATAAAACAGTATGAAGTCAAAATGTTGATTTCAGACTGACAAGAGCAAACATGTTCAGCAATGTTTTTTTCCCATGTATGTTTCTTTCATGTGTGAATACAAGTGCATTCATAGCTAGAAACAGTCATTTCTGCGCGTTTTGGACTGAAAAGGACGAAATAAAGTCACAAAGTTGATTTCAGACTGACAAGAATAAACATGTTCAGCAATGGTTTTTTCCCATGTATGTTTCCTTCATATGTGAAAAATGTAAATAAAACAGTATTAAGTAAAAATGTTGATTTCAGACTGACAAGAGCAAACATGTTCAGCAATGCTTCTTTCCCCTATATGTTTCTTTCATATGTGAAAACAAGTGACTGCATAGCTAGAAACAGTCGTTTCTCCGCGTTTTGGACTGAAAAGGATGAAAAAAGTCACAATGTTGATTTCAGACTGAAAGAGCAAGCATGTTCATCAATAATTTTTTCCCATGTATGTTTCTTTCATGTGTGAATACAAGTGCCTTCATGGCTAGAAACAGTCGTTTCTGCGCGTTTTGGACTGAAAAGGATGAAATAAAGTCACAATGTTGATTTCAGAATGACAAGTGCAAACATGTTAAGCAATGCTTTTTTCCATATGTATATTATCTTCCTAAGTGAAAACAAGTGACTTCTTTGGTAGTAAGAGTCGTTTCTGTGCTTTTTGGTCTCAAAAGGATGAAATAAAGTCACCATGTTGATTTCAGACTGAAAAGTGCAAACATGTTAAACAATGCCATTTTCTACTCAGAGCCACAAATGACTAAACTGTAACACAGGTTTCATTGCATACATCACAACACGTGCGGTTGTAACTACAAAGAGTCATTTTATAAACAATTCTGACTAAATAAAACAGTATGAAGTCAAAATGTTGATTTCAGACTGACAAGAGCAAACATGTTCAGCAATGCTTCTTTCCCCTATATGTTTCTTTCATATGTGAAAACAAGTGACTGCATAGCTAGAAACAGTCGTTTCTCCGCGTTTTGGACTGAAAAGGATGAAAAAAGTCACAATGTTGATTTCAGACTGAAAGAGCAAGCATGTTCATCAATAATTTTTTCCCATGTATGTTTCTTTCATGTGTGAAAACAAATGCTTTCATAGCTAGAAACAGTCGTTTCTGCGCGTTTTGGACTGAAAAGGATGAAATAAAGTCACAATGTTGATTTCAGACTGACAAGAATAAACATGTTCAGCAATGGTTTTTTCCCATGTATGTTTCCTTCATATGTGAAAAAGAGTGACGTCATAGCTAGAAACAGTCCTTTCAGCGTGTTTTTGACTGAAAAGGATGAAATAAAGTCAAAATGTTGATTTCAGACTGACAAGAGCTAACATGTTCAGCAATGCTTCTTTCCCCTATATGTTTCTTTCATATGTGAAAACAAGTGACTGCATAGCTAGAAACAGTCGTTCCTGCGCGTTTTGGACTGAAAAGGATGAAATAAAGTCACCATGTTGATTTCAGACTGAAAAGTGCAAACATGTTAAACAATGCCATTTTCTACTCAGAGCCACAAATGACTAAACTGTAACACAGGTTTCATTGCATACATCACAACACGTGCGGTTGTAACTACAAAGAGTCATTTTATAAGCAATTCTGACTAAATAAAACAGTATAAAGTCAAAATGTTGATTTCAGACTGACAAGAGCAAACATGTTCAGCAATGCTTCTTTCCCCTATATGTTTCTTTCATATGTAAAAACAAGTGACTGCATAGCTAGAAACAGTCGTTTCTCCGCGTTTTGGACTGAAAAGGATGAAAAAAGTCACAATGTTGATTTCAGACTGAAAGAGCAAGCATGTTCAGCAATGCTTTTTTCCCATGTATGTTTCTTTCATGTGTGAATACAAGTGCCTTCATAGCTAGAAACAGTCGTTTCTGCGCGTTTTGGACTGAAAAGGATGAAAAAAGTCACAATGTTGATTTCAGACTGAAAAATGCAAACATGTTCAACAATGCCATTTTATACTCAGAGCCACAAATGATTACACTGTAACACAGGTTTCATAGAATACATCACAACACGTGCTGTTGTAACTACAAAGAGTCATTTTAGAAGCAATTCTGACTAAATAAAACAATATGAAGTCAAAATGTTGATTTCAAACTAAGTGTAAACATGTTAAGCAATGCTTTTTTCCCATGTATGTTTCTTTCATATGTGAATACAAGTGCCTTCATAGCTAGAAACAGTCGTTTCTGCGCGTTTTCGACTGAAAAGGATGAAATAAAGTCAAAATGTTGATTTCAGACTGACAAGAGCTAACATGTTCAGCAATGCTTCTTTCCCCTATATGTTTCTTTCATATGTGAAAACAAGTGACTGCATAGCTAGATACAGTCGTTTCTGCGCGTTTTGGACTGAAAAGGATGAAATAAAGTCACAATGTTGATTTCAGACTGACAAGTGCAAACATGTTAAGCAATGCTTTTTTCCCCATGTATATTATCTTCCTAAGTGAAAACAAGTGACTTCGTAGGTAGTAACAGTCGTTTCTGTGCATTTTGGTCTGAAAAGGATGAAATAAAGTCACCATGTTGATTTCAGACTGAAAAGTGCAAACATTTTCAATGCCATTTTCTACTCAGAGCCACAAATGACTAAACTGTAACACAGGTTTCATTGCATACATCACAACACGTGCGGTTGTAACTACAAAGAGTCATTTTATAAGCAATTCTGACTAAATAAAACAGTAAGAAGTCATATGTGAATACAAGTGCCTTCATAGCTAGAAACAGTCGTTTCTGCGCGTTTTGGACTGTAAAGGATGAAAGTCACAATGTTGATTTCAGACTGACAAGAAAAAACATGTTCAGCAATGATTTTTCCCATGTATGTTTCCTTCATATGTGAAAAATGTAAATAAAACAGTATGAAGTAAAAATGTTGATTTCAGACTGACAAGAGCTAACATGTTAAGCAATGCTTCTTTCCCCTGTATGTTTATTTCATATGTGAAAACAAGTGACTGCATAGCTAGAAACAGTCGTTCCTGCGCGTTTTGGACTGAAAATGATGAAATAAAGTCACAATGTTGATTTCAGACTGACAAGTGCAAACATGTTAAGCAATGCTTTTTTCCCCATGTATATTATCTTCCTAAGTGAAAACAAGTGACTGCATAGCTAGAAACAGTCGTTTCTGCGCGTTTTGGACTGAAAAGGATGAAAAAAGTCACCATGTTGATTTCAGACTGAAAAATGCAAACATGTTCAACAATGCCATTTTATACTCAGAGCCACAAATGATTACACTGTAACACAGGTTTCATAGAATACATCACAACACGTGCTGTTGTAACTACAAAGAGTCATTTTAGAAGCAATTCTGACTAAATAAAACAGTAAGAAGTCATATGTGAATACAAGTGCCTTCATAGCTAGAAACAGTCGTTTCTGCGCGTTTTGGACTGAAAAGGATGGAATAAAGTCACAATGTTGATTTCAGACTGACAAGAATAAACATGTTCAGCAATGGTTTTTTCCCATGTATGTTTCCTTCATATGTTAAAAATGTAAATAAAACAGTATGAAGTCAAAATGTTGATTTCAGACTGACAAGAGCAAACATGTTCAGCAATGTTTTTTTCCCATGTATGTTTCTTTCATGTGTGAATACAAGTGCATTCATAGCTAGAAACAGTCATTTCTGCGCGTTTTGGACTGAAAAGGACGAAATAAAGTCACAATGTTGATTTCAGACTGAACAGTGCAAACATGTTCAACAATGCCATTTTCTACTCAGAGCCACAAATGACTAAACTGTAACACAGGTTTCATTGTATACATCACAACACGTGCGGTTGTAACTACAAAGAGTCATTTTATAAGCAATTCTGACTAAATAAAACAATATGAAGTCAAAATATTGATTTCAAACTAAGTGTAAACATGTTAAGCAATGCTTTTTTCCCATGTATGTTTCCTTCATATGTGAAAAAGAGTGACTTCATAGCTAGAAACAGTCCTTTCAGCGTGTTCTTGACTGAAAAGGATGAAATAAAGTCAAAATGTTGATTTCAGACTGACAAGAGCAAAAATGTTCAGCAATGCTTCTTTCCCCTATATGTTTCTTTCATATGTGAAAACAAGTTACTGCATAGCTAGAAACAGTCGTTTCTGCGCGTTTTGGACTGAAAAGGATGAAAAAAGTCACAATGTTGATTTCAGACTGAAAAATGCAAACATGTTCAACAATGCCATTTTATACTCAGAGCCACAAATGATTACACTGTAACACAGGTTTCATAGAATACATCACAACACGTGCTGTTGTAACTACAAAGAGTCATTTTAGAAGCAATTCTGACTAAATAAAACAATATGAAGTCAAAATGTTGATTTCAAACTAAGTGTAAACATGTTAAGCAATGCTTTTTTCCCATGTATGTTTCTTTCATATGTGAATACAAGTGCCTTCATAGCTAGAAACAGTCGTTTCTGCGCGTTTTGGACTGAAAAGGATGAAATAAAGTCACAATGTTGATTTCATACTGACAAGTGCAAACATGTTAAGCAATGCTTTTTTCCCCATGTATATTATCTTCCTAAGTGAAAACAAGTGACTTCGTAGGTAGGAACAGTCGTTTCTGTGCATTTTGGGCTCAAAAGGATGAAATAAAGTCACCATGTTGATTTCAGACTGAAAAGTGCAAACATGTTCAACAATGCCAATTTCTACTTAGAGCCACAAATGACTGAACTGTAACAGAGATTTCATAGCATACATCACAACACGTGCGGTTGTAACTACAAAGAGTCATTTTATAAGCAATTATGACTAAATAAAACAGTAAGAAGTCATATGTGAATACAAGTGCCTTCATAGCTAGAAACAGTCGTTTCTGCGCGTTTTTGACTGAAAAGGATGGAATAAAGTCACAATGTTGATTTCAGACTGACAAGAATAAACATGTTCAGCAATGGTTTTTTCCCATGTATGTTTCCTTCATATGTTAAAAATGTAAATAAAACAGTATGAAGTCAAAATGTTGATTTCAGACTGACAAGAGCAAACATGTTCAGCAATGTTTTTTTCCCATGTATGTTTCTTTCATGTGTGAATACAAGTGCATTCATAGCTAGAAACAGTCATTTCTGCGCGTTTTGGACTGAAAAGGACGAAATAAAGTCACAAAGTTGATTTCAGACTGAACAGTGCAAACATGTTCAACAATGCCATTTTCTACTCAGAGCCACAAATGACTAAACTGTAACACAGGTTTCATTGTATACATCACAACACGTGCGGTTGTAACTACAAAGAGTCATTTTATAAGCAATTCTGACTAAATAAAACAGTATGAAGTCAAAATGTTGATTTCAGACTGACAAGAGCAAACATGTTCAGCAATGCTTCTTTCCCCTATATGTTTCTTTCATCTGTGAAAACAAGTGACTGCATAGCTAGAAACATTCGTTTCTGCGCGTTTTGGACTGAAAAGGATGAAAAAAGTCACAATGTTGATTTCAGACTGAAAAATGCAAACATGTTCAACAATGCCATTTTATACTCAGAGCCACAAATGATTACACTGTAATACAGGTTTCATAGAATACATCACAACACGTCCTGTTGTAACTACAAAGAGTCATTTTAGAAGCAATTCTGACTAAATAAAACAATATGAAGTCAAAATGTTGATTTCAAACTAAGTGTAAACATGTTAAGCAATGCTTTTTTCCCATGTATGTTTCTTTCATATGTGAATACAAGTGCCTTCATAGCTAGAAACAGTCGTTTCTGCGCGTTTTGGACTGAAAATGATGAAATAAAGTCACAATGTTGATTTCAGACTGACAAGTGCAAACATGTTAAGCAATGCTTTTTTCCCCATGTATATTATCTTCCTAAGTGAAAACAAGTGACTTCGTAGGTAGGAACAGTCGTTTCTGTGCATTTTGGGCTCAAAAGGATGAAATAAAGTCACCATGTTGATTTCAGACTGAAAAGTGCAAACATGTTCAACAATGCCAATTTCTACTTAGAGCCACAAATGACTGAACTGTAACAGAGATTTCATAGCATACATCACAACACGTGCGGTTGTAACTACAAAGAGTCATTTTATAAGCAATTCTGACTAAATAAAACAGTAAGAAGTCATATGTGAATACAAGTGCCTTCATAGCTAGAAACAGTCGTTTCTGCGCGTTTTTGACTGAAAAGGATGGAATAAAGTCACAATGTTGATTTCAGACTGACAAGAATAAACATGTTCAGCTATGGTTTTTTTCTATTTATGTTTTCTTCATATGTTAAAATTGTAAATATTATTTTATGAAGTCAAAATGTTGATTTCAGACTGACAAGAGCAAACATGTTCAGCAATGTTTTTTTCCCATGTATGTTTCTTTCATGTGTGAATACAAGTGCATTCATAGCTAGAAACAGTCATTTCTGCGCGTTTTGGACTGAAAAGGACGAAATAAAGTCACAATGTTGATTTCAGACTGAACAGTGCAAACATGTTCAACAATGCCATTTTCTACTCAGAGCCACAAATGACTAAACTGTAACACAGGTTTCATTGTATACATCACAACACGTGCGGTTGTAACTACAAAGAGTCATTTTATAAGCAATTCTGACTAAATAAAACAGTATGAAGTCAAAATGTTTTGTTTCAGACTGACAAGAGCAAACATGTTCAGCAATGCTTCTTTCCCCTATATGTTTCTTTCATCTGTGAAAACAAGTGACTGCATAGCTAGAAACAGTCGTTTCTGCGCGTTTTGGACTGAAAAGGATGAAAAAAGTCACAATGTTGATTTCAGACTGAAAAATGCAAACATGTTCAACAATGCCATTTTATACTCAGAGCCACAAATGATTACACTGTAATACAGGTTTCATAGAATACATCACAACACGTCCTGTTGTAACTACAAAGAGTCATTTTAGAAGCAATTCTGACTAAATAAAACAATATGAAGTCAAAATGTTGATTTCAAACTAAGTGTAAACATGTTAAGCAATGCTTTTTTCCCATTTATGTTTCTTTCATATGTGAATACAAGTGCCTTCATAGCTAGAAACAGTCGTTTCTGCGCGTTTTGGACTGAAAAGGATGAAATAAAGTCACAATGTTGATTTCAGACTGACAAGTGCAAACATGTTAAGCAATGCTTTTTTCCCCATGTATATTATCTTCCTAAGTGAAAACAAGTGACTTCGTAGGTAGGAACAGTCGTTTCTGTGCATTTTGGGCTCAAAAGGATGAAATAAAGTCACCATGTTGATTTCAGACTGAAAAGTGCAAACATGTTCAACAATGCCAATTTCTACTTAGAGCCACAAATGACTGAACTGTAACAGAGATTTCATAGCATACATCACAACACGTGCGGTTGTAACTACAAAGAGTCATTTTATAAGCAATTCTGACTAAATAAAACAGTAAGAAGTCATATGTGAATACAAGTGCCTTCATAGCTAGAAACAGTCGTTTCTGCGCGTTTTTGACTGAAAAGGATGAAATAAAGTCACAATGTTGATTTCAGACTGACAAGAATAAACATGTTCAGCAATGGTTTTTTCCCATGTATGTTTCCTTCATATGTTAAAAATGTAAATAAAACAGTATGAAGTCAAAATGTTGATTTCAGACTGACAAGAGCAAACATGTTCAGCAATGTTTTTTTCCCATGTATGTTTCTTTCATGTGTGAATACAAGTGCATTCATAGCTAGAAACAGTCATTTCTGCGCGTTTTGGACTGAAAAGGACGAAATAAAGTCACAATGTTGATTTCAGACTGAACAGTGCAAACATGTTCAACAATGCAAATTTCTACTCAAAGAAACAAATGACTAAACTGTAACACAGGTTTCATTGTATACATCACAACACGTGCGGTTGTAACTACAAAGAGTCATTTTATAAGCAATTCTGACTAAATAAAACAGTATGAAGTCAAAATGTTTTGTTTCAGACTGACAAGAGCAAACATGTTCAGCAATGCTTCTTTCCCCTATATGTTTCTTTCATATGTGAAAACAAGTGACTGCATAGCTAGAAACAGTCGTTTCTGCGCGTTTTGGACTGAAAAGGATGAAAAAAGTCACAATGTTGATTTCAGACTGAAAAATGCAAACATGTTCAACAATGCCATTTTATACTCAGAGCCACAAATGATTACACTGTAATACAGGTTTCATAGAATACATCACAACACGTCCTGTTGTAACTACAAAGAGTCATTTTAGAAGCAATTCTGACTAAATAAAACAATATGAAGTCAAAATGTTGATTTCAAACTAAGTGTAAACATGTTAAGCAATGCTTTTTTCCCATGTATGTTTCTTTCATATGTGAATACAAGTGCCTTCATAGCTAGAAACAGTCGTTTCTGCGCGTTTTGGACTGAAAAGGATGAAATAAAGTCACAATGTTGATTTCAGACTGACAAGTGCAAACATGTTAAGCAATGCTTTTTTCCCCATGTATATTATCTTCCTAAGTGAAAACAAGTGACTTCGTAGGTAGGAACAGTCGTTTCTGTGCATTTTGGGCTCAAAAGGATGAAATAAAGTCACAATGTTGATTTCAGACTGAAAAGTGCAAACATGTTCAACAATGCCAATTTCTACTTAGAGCCACAAATGACTGAACTGTAACAGAGATTTCATAGCATACATCACAACACGTGCGGTTGTAACTACAAAGAGTCATTTTATAAGCAATTCTGACTAAATAAAACAGTAAGAAGTCATATGTGAATACAAGTGCCTTCATAGCTAGAAACAGTCGTTTCTGCGCGTTTTTGACTGAAAAGGATGGAATAAAGTCACAATGTTGATTTCAGACTGACAAGAATAAACATGTTCAGCAATGGTTTTTTCCCATGTATGTTTCCTTCATATGTTAAAAATGTAAATAAAACAGTATGAAGTCAAAATGTTGATTTCAGACTGACAAGAGCAAACATGTTCAGCAATGATTTTTTCCCATATATGTTTCTTTCATGTGTGAATACAAGTGCATTCATAGCTAGAAACAGTCATTTCTGCGCGTTTTGGACTGAAAAGGACGAAATAAAGTCACAATGTTGATTTCAGACTGAACAGTGCAAACATGTTCAACAATGCCATTTTCTACTCAGAGCCACAAATGACTAAACTGTAACACAGGTTTCATTGTATACATCACAACACGTGCGGTTGTAACTACAAAGAGTCATTTTATAAGCAATTCTGACTAAATAAAACAGTATGAAGTCAAAATGTTGATTTCAGACTGACAAGAGCAAACATGTTCAGCAATGCTTCTTTCCCCTATATGTTTCTTTCATCTGTGAAAACAAGTGACTGCATAGCTAGAAACAGTTGTTTCTGCGCGTTTTGGACTGAAAAGGATGAAAAAAGTCACAAAGTTGATTTCAGACTGAAAAATGCAAACATGTTCAACAATGCCATTTTATACTCAGAGCCACAAATGATTACACTGTAACACAGGTTTCATAGAATACATCACAACACGTGCTGTTGTAACTACAAAGAGTCATTTTAGAAGCAATTCTGACTAAATAAAACAATATGAAGTCAAAATGTTGATTTCAAACTAAGTGTAAACATGTTAAGCAATGCTTTTTTCCCATGTATGTTTCTTTCATATGTGAATACAAGTGCCTTCATAGCTAGAAACAGTCGTTTCTGCGCGTTTTGGACTGAAAAGGATGAAATAAAGTCACAATGTTGATTTCAGAATGACAAGTGCAAACATGTTAAGCAATGCTTTTTTCCCCATGTATATTATCTTCCTAAGTGAAAACAAGTGACTTTGTAGGTAGGAACAGTCGTTTCTGTGCATTTTGGGCTCAAAAGGATGAAATAAAGTCACAATGTTGATTTCAGACTGAAAAGTGCAAACATGTTCAACAATGCCAATTTCTACTTAGAGCCACAAATGACTGAGCTGTAACACAGATTTCATAGCGTACATCACAACACGTGCGGTTGTAACTACAAAGAGTCATTTTATAAGCAATTCTGACTAAATAAAACAGTAAGAAGTCATATGTGAATACAAGTGCCTTCATAGCTAGAAACAGTCGTTTCTGCGCGTTTTGGACTGAAAAGGATGAAATAAAGTCAAAATGTTGATTTCAGACTGACAAGAGCAAACATGTTCAGCAATGCTTCTTTCCCCTATATGTTTCTTTCATATGTGAAAACAAGTGACTGCATAGCTAGAAACAGTCCTTTCAGCGTGTTTTTGATTGAAAAGGATGAAATAAAGTCACAATGTTGATTTCAGACTGAACAGTGCAAACATGTTCAACAATGCCATTTTCTATTCAGAGCCACAAATGACTAAACTGTAACACAGGTTTCATTGCATACATCACAACACGTGTGGTTGTAACTACAAAGAGTCATTTTATAAGCAATTCTGACTAAATAAAACAGTATGAAGTCAAAATGTTGATTTCAGACTGACAAGAATAAACATGTTCAGCAATGGTTTTTTCCCATGTATGTTTCCTTCATATGTGAAAAAGAGTGACTTCATAGCTAGAAACAGTCCTCTCAGCGTGTTTTTGACTGAAAAGGATGAAATAAAGTCAAAATGTTGATTTCAGACTGACAAGAGCAAACATGTTCAGCAATGCTTCTTTCCCCTATATGTTTCTTTCATATGTGAAAACAAGTGACTGCATAGCTAGAAACAGTCTTTTCAGCGTGTTTTTGATTGAAAAGGATGAAATAAAGTCACAATGTTGATTTCAGACTGAACAGTGCAAACATGTTAAACAATGCCATTTTCTATTCAGAGCCACAAATGACTAAACTGTAACACAGGTTTCATTGCATACATCACAACACGTGTGGTTGTAACTACAAAAAGTCATTTTATAAGCAATTCTGACTAAATAAAACAGTATGAAGTCAAAATGTTGATTTCAGACTGACAAGAATAAACATGTTCAGCAATGGTTTTTTCCCATGTATGTTTCCTTCATATGTGAAAAAGAGTGACTTCATAGCTAGAAACAGTCCTTTCAGCGTGGTTTTGACTGAAAAGGATGAAATAAAGTCAAAATGTTGATTTCAGACTGACAAGAGCAAACATGTTCAGCAATGCTTCTTTCCCCTATATGTTTCTTTCATATGTGAAAACAAGTGACTGCATAGCTAGAAACAGTCGTTTCTGCGCGTTTTGGACTGAAAAGGATGAAAAAAGTCACAATGTTGATTTCAGACTGAAAAATGCAAACATGTTCAACAATGCCATTTTATACTCAGAGCCACAAATGATTACACTGTAACACAGGTTTCATAGAATACATCACAACACGTGCTGTTGTAACTACAAAGAGTCATTTTAGAAGCAATTCTGACTAAATAAAACAATATGAAGTCAAAATGTTGATTTCAAACTAAGTGTAAACATGTTAAGCAATGCTTTTTTCCCATGTATGTTTCTTTCATATGTGAATACAAGTGCCTTCATAGCTAGATACAGTCGTTTCTGCGCGTTTTGGACTGAAAAGGATGAAATAAATTCACAATGTTGATTTCAGACTGACAAGTGCAAACATGTTAAGCAATGCTTTTTTCCCCATGTATATTATCTTCCTAAGTGAAAACAAGTGACTTCGTACGTAGTAACAGTCGTTTCTATGCATTTTGGGCTCAAAAGGATGAAATAAAGTCACCATGTTGATTTCAGACTGAAAAGTGCAAACATGTTCAACAATGCCATTTTCTACTCAGAGCCACAAATGACTAAACTGTAACACAGGTTTCATTGCATACATCACAACACGTGCGGTTGTAACTACAAAGAGTCATTTTATGAGCAATTCTGACTAAATAAAACAGGATGAAGTCAAAATGTTGATTTCAGACTGACAAGAGCAAACATGTTCAGCAATGCTTCTTTCCCCCATACGTTTCTTTCATATGTGAAAACAAGTGACTGCATAGCTAGAAACAGTCGTTTCTCCGCGTTTTGGACTGAAAAGGATGAAAAAAGTCACAATGTTGATTTCAGACTGAAAGAGCAAGCATGTTCAGCAATGCTTTTTTCCCATGTATGTTTCTTTCATGTGTGAATACAAGTGCCTTCATAGCTAGAAACAGTCGTTTCTGCGCGTTTTGGACTGAAAAGGATGAAATAAAGTCACAATGTTGATTTCAGACTGACAAGAATAAACATGTTCAGCAATGGTTTTTTCCCATGTATGTTTCCTTCATATGTGAAAAAGAGTGACTTCATAGCTAGAAACAGTCCTTTCAGCGTGTTTTTCACTTAAAAGGATGAAATAAAGTGACAATGTTGATTTCAGACTGAACAGTGCAAACATGTTCAACAATGCCATTTTCTACTCAGAGCCACAAATGACTAAACTGTAACACAGGTTTCATTGCATACATCACAACACGTGTGGTTGTAACTACAAAGAGTCATTTTATAAGCAATTCTGACTAAATAAAACAGTATGAAGTCAAAATGTTGATTTCAGACTGACAAGAGCAAACATGTTCAGCAATGCTTCTTTCCCCTATATGTTTCTTTCATATGTGAAAACAAGTGACTGCATAGCTAGAAACAGTCGTTTCTGCGCGTTTTGGACTCAAAAGGATGAAAAAAGTCACAATGTTGATTTCAGACTGAAAAATGCAAACATGTTCAACAATGCCATTTTATACTCAGAGCCACAAATGATTACACTGTAAAACAGGTTTCATAGAATACATCACAACACGTGCTGTTGTAACTACAAAGAGTCATTTTAGAAGCAATTCTGACTAAATAAAACAATATGAAGTCAAAATGTTGATTTCAAACTAAGTGTAAACATGTTAAGCAATGCTTTTTTCGCATGTATGTTTCTTTCATATGTGAATACAAGTGCCTTCATAGCTAGAAACAGTCGTTTCTGCGCGTTTTGGACTGAAAAGGATAAAATAAAGTCACAATGTTGATTTCAGACTGACAAGAATAAACATGTTGAGCAATGGTTTTTTCCCATGTATGTTTCATTCATATGTGAAAAATGTAAATAAAACAGTATGAAGTCAAAATGTTGATTTCAGACTGACAAGAGCAAACATGTTCAGCAATGCTTCTTTCCCCTATATGTTTCTTTCATATGTGAAAACAAGTGACTGCACAGCTAGAAACAGTCGTTTCTGCGCGTTTTGGACTGAAAAGGATGAAATAAAGTCACAATGTTGATTTCAGACTGACAAGTGCAAACATGTTAAGCAATGCTTTTTTACCCATGTATATTATCTTCCTACGTGAAAACAAGTGACTTCGTAGGTAGTAACAGTCGTTTCTGTGCATTTTGGGCTCAACAGGATGAAATAAAGTCACCATGTTGATTTCAGACTGAAAAATGCAAACATGTTAAAAAATGCCATTTTCTACTCAGAGCCAAAAATGACTAAACTGTAACACAGGTTTCATTGCATACATCACAACACGTGCGGTTGTAACTACAAAGAGTCATTTTATAAGCAATTCTGACTAAATAAAACAGTATGAAGTCAAAATGTTGATTTCAGACTGACAAGAGCAAACATGTTCAGCAATGCTTCTTTCCCCTATACGTTTCTTTCATATGTGAAAACAAGTGACTGCATAGCTAGAAACAGTCGTTTCTCCGCGTTTTGGACTGAAAAGGATGAAAAAAGTCACAATGTTGATTTCAGACTGAAAGAGCAAGCATGTTCAGCAATGCTGTTTTCCCATGTATGTTTCCTTCATATGTGAAAAAGAGTGACTTCATAGCTAGAAACAGTCCTTTCAGCGTGTTATTGACTGAAAAGGATGAAATAAAGTCACAATGTTGATTTCAGACTGAACAGTGCAAACATGTTCAACAATGCCATTTTCTACTCAGAGCCACAAATGACTAAACTGTAACACAGGTTTCATTGCATACATCACAACACGTGCGGTTGTAACTACAAAGAGTCATTTTATAAGCAATTCTGACTAAATAAAACAGTATGAAGTCAAAATGTTGATTTCAGACTGACAAGAGCAAACATGTTCAGCAATGCTTCTTTCCCCTATATGTTTCTTTCATATGTGAAAACAAGTGACTGCATAGCTAGAAAATGTCGTTTCTGCGCGTTTTGGACTGAAAAGGATGAAAAAAGTCACAATGTTGATTTCAGACTGAAAAATGCAAACATGTTCAACAATGCCATTTTATACTCAGAGCCACAAATGATTACACTGTAACACAGGTTTCATAGAATACATCACAACACGTGCTGTTGTAACTACAAAGAGTCATTTTAGAAGCAATTCTGACTAAATAAAACAATATGAAGTCAAAATGTTGATTTCAAACTAAGTGTAAACATGTTAAGCAATGCTTTTTTCCCATGTATGTTTCTTTCATATGTGAATACAAGTGCCTTCATAGCTAGAAACAGTCGTTTCTGCGCGTTCAGGACTGAAAAGGATGAAATAAAGTCACAATGTTGTTTTCAGACTGACAAGAATAAACATGTTCAGCAATGGTTTTTTCCCATGTCTGTTTCCTTCATATGTTAAAAAGAGTGACTTCATAGCTAGAAACAGTCCTTTCAGCGTGTTTTTGACTGAAAAGGATGAAATAAAGTCACAATGTTGATTTCAGACTGAACAGTGCAAACATGTTCAACAATGCCAATTTCTACTCAGACCCACAAATGACTAAACTGTAACACAGGTTTCATTGCAAACATCACAACACGTGCGGTTGTAACTACAAATAGTCATTTAAGAAACAATTCTGACTAAATAAAACAGTATGAAGTCAAAATGTTGATTTCAGACTGAAAGAGCAAGCATGTTCAGCAATGCTTTTTTCCCATTTATGTTTCTTTCATGTGTGAAAACAAGTGACTTCATAGCTAGAAACAGTCGTTTCTTCGCGCTTTGGACTGAAAAGGATGAAATAAAGTCACAATGTCAATTTCAGACTTATAAGTGCAAACATGTTCAACAATGCCATTTTATACTCAGAGCCAACAATGACAAAACTGTAACACAGGTTTAATAGCATACATCGCAACACGTGCGGTTGTAACTACAAAGAGTCATTTTAGAAGCAATTCTGACTAAATAAAACAATATGAAATTAAAATGTTGATTTCAGACTGACAACTGCAAACATGTTCAGCAGTGCTTTTTTTCCCATGTATATTATCTTCTTAAGTGAAAACAAGTGACTTCGTATGTAGTAACAGTCGCTTCTGTGCATTTTGGGCTCAAAAGGATGAAATAAAGTCACCATGTTGATTTCAGACTGAGAAGTGCAAACATGTTCAACAATGCCATTTTCTACTCAGAGCCAAAAATGACTAAACTGTAACACAGGTTTCATGGCATACATCGCAACACGTGCGGTTGTAACTACGAAGAGTCATTTTAGAAGCAATTCTGACTAAATAAAACAGTATGAAGTCAAAATGTTGATTTCAGACTGAAAAGTGCAAACATGTTCAACAATGCCATTTTATACTCAGAGCCACAAATGATTAAACTGTAACACAGGTTTCATAGAATACATCACAACACGTGCTGATGTAACTACAAAGAGTCATTTTAGAAGCAATTCTGACTAAATAAAACAATATGAAGTCAAAATGTTGATTTCAAACTAAGTGTAAACATGTTAAGAAATGCTTTTTTCCCATGTATGTTTCTTTCATATGTGAAAACAAGTGACTTCATAGCTAAACACATTCGTTTCTGCGCGTTTTGGACTGACAAGGATGAAATAAAGTCACAATGTTGATTTCAGACTGACAAGAGCAAACATGTTCAGCAATGCTTTTTTCCCATGTATGTTTCTTTCATATGTGAAAACAAGTGACTTCATAGCTAGATGGAGTCGTTTCTGCGCGTTTTGGACTGAAAATGATGAAATAAAGTCACAATGTTGATTTCAGACTGAAAAGTGCAAACATGTTAAGCAATGCTTTTTTCCCCATGTATATTATCTTCCTAAGTGAAAAAAAGTGACTTCGTAGGTAGTAACAGTCGTTTCTGTGCATTTTGGGCTCAAAAGGATGAAATAAAGTCACCATGTTGATTTCAGACTGAAAAGTGCAAACATGTTAAACAATGCCATTTTCTACTCAGAGCCAAAAATGACTAAACTGTAACGCAGGTTTCATGGCATACATCGCAACACGTGCGGTTGTAACTACGAAGAGTCATTTTAGAAGCAATTCTGACTAAATAAAACAGTATGAAGTCAAAATGTTGATTTCAGACTGAAAAGTGCAAACATGTTCAACAATGCCATTTTATACTCAGAGCCACAAATGATTAAACTGTAACACAGGTTTCATAGAATACATCACAACACGTGCTGATGTAACTACAAAGAGTCATTTTAGAAGCAATTCTGACTAAATAAAACAATATGAAGTCAAAATGTTGATTTCAAACTAAGTGTAAACATGTTAAGAAATGCTTTTTTCCCATGTATGTTTCTTTCATATGTGAAAACAAGTGACTTCATAGCTAAACACATTCGTTTCTGCGCGTTTTGGACTGAAAAGGATGAAATAAAGTCACAATGTTGATTTCAGACTGACAAGAGCAAACATGTTCAGAAATGCTTTTTTCCCATGTATGTTTCTTTCATATGTGAAAACAAGTGACTTCATAGCTAGATGGAGTCGTTTCTGCGCGTTTTGGACTGAAAATGATGAAATAAAGTCACAATGTTGATTTCAGACTGAAAAGTGCAAACATGTTCAACAATGCCATTTTCTACTCAGAGCCACAAATGATTAAACTGTAACACAGGTTTCATGGAATACATCACAACACGTGCTGTTGTAACTACAAAGAGTCATTTTAGAAGCAATTCTGACAAAATAAAACAATATGAAGTCAAAATGTTGATTTCAACCTAAGTGTAAACATGTTAAAAAATGCTTTTTTCCCATGTATGTTTCTTTCATATGTGAAAACAAGTGACTTCATAGCTAAACACATTCGTTTCTGCGCGTTTTGGACTGAAAAGGATGAAATAAAGTCACAATGTTGATTTCAGACTGACAAGAGCAAACATGTTCAGCAATGCTTTTTTCCCATGTATGTTTCTTTCATATGTGAAAACAAGTGACTTCATAGCTAAAAACAGTCGTTTCTGCGCGTTTTGGACTGAAAAGGATGAAATAAAGTCACAATGTTGATTTCAGACTGAAAAGTGCAAACATGTTCAACAATGCCATTTTCTACTCAGAGCCACAAATGACTAATCTGTAACACAGGTTTAATAGCATACATCGCAACACGTGCGGTTGTAACTACAAAGAGTCATTTCATAAGTAATTCTGACTAAATAAAACAGTATGAAGTCAAAATGTTGATTTCAGACTGACATGAGCAAGCATGTTCAGCAATGCTTTTTTCCCATGTATGTTTCTTTCATATGTGAAAACAAGTGACTTCATAGCTAAAAACAGTCGTTTCCGCGCGTTTTGGACTGAAAAGGATGAAATAAAGTCACAATGTTGATTTCAGACTGAAAAGTGCAAACATGTTCAACAATGCCATTTTCTACTCAGAGCCACAAATGACTAAACTGTAACACAGGTTTAATAGCATACATCGCAACACGTGCGGTTGTAACTACAAAGAGTCATTTTATAAGCAATTCTGACTAAATAAAACAGTATGAAGTCAAAATGTTGATTTTAGATTGACATGAGCAAGCATGTTCAGCAATGCTTTTTTCCCATGTATGTTTCTTTCATACGTGAAAACAAGTGACTTCATAGCTAAAAACAGTCGTTTCTGCGCGTTTTGGACTGAAAAGGATGAAATAAAGTCACAATGTTGATTTCTGACTGAAAAGTGCAAACACGTTAAACAATGCCATTTTCTACTCAGAGCCACAAATGACTGAACTGTAACACAGGTTTCATAACATACATCACAACACGTGCTGATGTAACTACAAAGAGTCATTTTAGAAGCAATTCTGACTAAATAAAACAATATGAAGTCAAAATGTTGATTTCAAACTAAGTGTAAACATGTTAAGAAATGCTTTTTTCCCATGTATGTTTCTTTCATATGTGAAAACAAGTGACTTCATAGCTAAACACATTCGTTTCTGTGCGTTTTGGACTGACAAGGATGAAATCAAGTCACAATGTTGATTTCAGACTGACAAGAGCAAACATGTTCAGCAATGCTTTTTTCCCATGTATGTTTCTTTCATATGTGAATACAAGTGCCTTCATAGCTAGAAACAGTCGTTTCTGCGCGCTTTGGACTGAAAAGGATGAAATAAAGTCACAATGTTGATTTCAGACTGACAAGAGCAAACATGTTCAGCAATGCTTTTTTCCCATGTATGTTTCTTTCATATGTGAAAACAAGTGACTTCATAGCTAGATGGAGTCGTTTCTGCGCGTTTTGGACTGAAAATGATGAAATAAAGTCACAATGTTGATTTCAGACTGAAAAGTGCAAACATGTTCAACAATGCCATTTTCTACTCAGAGCCACAAATGATTAAACTGTAACACAGGTTTCATGGAATACATCACAACACGTGCTGTTGTAACTACAAAGAGTCATTTTAGAAGCACTTCTGACTCAATAAAACAATATGAAGTCAAAATGTTGATTTCAAACTAAGTGTAAACATGTTAAGCAATGCTTTTTTCCCATGTATGTTTCTTTCATATGTGAAAACAAGTGACTTCATAGCTAAAAACAGTCGTTTCCGCGCGTTTTGGACTGAAAAGGATGAAATAAAGTCACAATGTTGATTTCAGACTGAAAAGTGCAAACATGTTCAACAATGCCATTTTCTACTCAGAGCCACAAATGACTAAACTGTAACACAGGTTTAATAGCATACATCGCAACACGTGCGGTTGTAACTACAAAGAGTCATTTTATAAGCAATTCTGACTAAATAAAACAGTATGAAGTCAAAATGTTGATTTCAGATTGACATGAGCAAGCATGTTCAGCAATGCTTTTTTCCCATGTATGTTTCTTTCATACGTGAAAACAAGTGACTGCATAGCTAGAAACAGTCGTTTCTGCGTGTTTTGGACTGAAAAGAATGAAATAAAGTCACAATGTTGATTTCAGGCTGACAAGAGCACGCATGTTCAGCAATGCTTTTTTCCCATGTATGTTTCTTTCATATGTGAAAACAAGTGACTTCATAGCTAAAAACAGTCGTTTCTGCGCGTTTTGGACTGAAAAGGATGAAATAAAGTCACAATATTGATTTCAGGCTGACAAGAGCAAGCATGTTCAGCAATGCTTTTTTCCCATGTATGTTTCTTTCATATGTGAAAACAAGTGACTTCATAGCTAAAAACAGTCGTTTCTGCGCGTTTTGGACTTAAAAGGATGAAATAAAGTCACAATGTTGATTTCAGACTCAAAAGTTCAAACATATTCAACAATGCCTTTTTCCACTCAAAGCCACAAATGACTAAACTGTAACACAGGTTTCATGGCATACATCTCATCACATGCGGTTTTAACTACAAAGAGTCATTTTAGAAGCAATTCTGACTGAAAAAACTAAAATGAAGTCAAAGTGTTTATTTAAGATAAAAACGAGTGGAAACGTTCAAAAATGCTACTGTCACTCAAAAAGACAAGAAAGTTAAGAAAGTTACTTCTAACACACTTTCCCAGCATATGTCGAAACATGAGATTTTACCTTTAAAATACATGTTTTACATCAGTTTTTCAAGAAATTGCTGAAATGAAGTCAAGCACTTGTCAGATTGAAAGCCGTCCAAAATTGCTCAACAATGATCTTGATCTGACACACTTCTTTCCATCATGTTCAAACATGTGACTTCTTAGCTAGATACTGTTGTATTTGTCTTGACTCCAAATGACAAGAACATGAACATGTGAATTTTCTGCTTCTAACAGATGATTGGAGCACTTTCTGACTTAAATAACTGAAATGACGTCAAACACTTGTTATCAGAGTGAAAGTAGTCCGTAATTGGTCAAGAATGATCTTGTCATTATAACAAATTTAAATGACCTGTAACAAGTTTCCTTCATATGTCAAAACAAGTGACTTCTTGGCTGAGTACAGTCATTTTTTGAGCTGTTTCGGACTATCCAGTTGAAATAAATGCAAAATCTTGTTTATCAGTCCAAACACGTTCAATAATGGTATTGTCCACTCAACTTTATATACAAATGACTGTAACACAGGTTTCCTGCATATACACTCAACAAAAATATAAACGCAACACTTTGTTTTTTGCTCCCATTTTTCATGAGAAGGACTTAAAGATCTATAATTCATTCCAGATACACAATATTACAATTTCTTTCAAACATTATTAACAAATCTGTTTAAATGTGTGATAGTGAGCACTTCTGCTTTGCTGAGATAATCAATCCCACCTCACAGGTTTGCCACATCAAGATGCTTATCTGACATGATTAGTGAACAGGTGTACCTTATACTGCCGACAATAAAAGGCCACCCTGAAATGTGCAGTTTGGGTTTTTTTTGCTTTATTGGGGGTCTGGGGACTCAGAACCAGTCAGTATCTGGTGTGACCACCATTTGCCTCATGCAGGGCAACACATCTTCTTCGCATATGACGATACTCATATTTATCAGTTAAAATAAATTAATCTGATCAGCTAATTAAATTGGAAACCAGCCTCAGGGATATTAAATCCTGGATGCTTCATAATTTCTTAATTTTGAACAGTAACAAAACTGAAGTCACTATTATTGGGCCGAAGCATCATAGAGATTGCAATTCACTTAGAGCAATTCATTGCTCTATCCTCCACCAATGAAGTCAGGAACTTGGGAGTGATTTTTGATCAAGATCTGTCTTTTGATTCTCATATTAAGTCTGTATCCCAGACAGCCTTCTTTCACTTGCGAAATATTGCGAAAGTTAGAAATTTCTTGTCCTTTAAAGACGCAGAAAAAAAATCATTCATGCCTTTGTTTTTTCTAGATTAGATTACTGCAATTCCTTATTATCGGACTGTTCTAGGTCCTCTACAGTTCAGAATGCAGCTGCCCGCTTACTGACTCGAACTGGGAGGAGAGAGCACATCTCTCCTGTCCTAGCATCCCTACATTGGCTCCCGATTAATTATAGAGTACAATTGAAACTCCTTATGATTACATATAAAGCTCTCCACTGTAAGGCTCCATCTTACAATGAAGATCTTGTTGAAGTGTATTACCCACCCAGGACCCTTCAATCTGAGGATGCAGGATTTCTGGTGACCCGTCGGGTTTTTAGAGTAGAACAGGAGGCAGAAGCTTCAGCTATCTGGTTCCTTTACTCTGGAACTATCTCCCAGCCTCGGTCCGGGGGGCAGACACCCTTAGCTTATTTAAGAGTACACAGCAAAATCAAAAGTGTTAGATTTCCAGTGTTGGTGTTGTAGGTTAAAAATACAGTGTTAATTCAACACTTGCTTAGTTTAATTAAACTATGTGAGAGTTAATTCCTCAAAAGAGTTGTTTGGATTTAACTCCCTGGATTAACACCAACACTGTTAGGTGTTGATTTTAAAATCAACACTTAACAGTGTAAACATCAACATTGTTAACACTTAATAGTGTTGATTTTAGAATGAACACTTAACAGTGCTGCTACCAGAATGCCAACGGCTCTGTGACGTGTCTGTCTAAAGGGCGGGCCCACTCTGACCTTTGTTAAGAAAGTTTATTTATAAAAGGAACAAAGACGGGACTATCAACAAAAATGCAGTGATTCTGCTCTGCTAATGTGCGCTGTAGACGCCTCCGTAGCTTACCATCACCAAGTATGAATGAGGAGTGAATGAATAATGAGTCAGATGTAAAGTGTCTTTGAGTGTCCAGAAAAGCGCTATAAAAATCTAATCCATATCTTTGTGTTTATGTATAAGTGGCGGTGTTGTTAGCAGGATAACTAAGTTAGCCGTCATGATAGCAGGCAGGCTGAGCTTTACAGTGTCATTCTGCTGGCCCCCGTTGTCCAGGTGGAGACTACTTAGCATGACTCCTGAATGTCTTTTGAATGTCTTTTCTTCTGTTTTTCTCTATGGTACGTCATGTTGGTGAGGGTGAGATTTGGAGAAACGCAGAAGTATGTCAAAGTGGCTGAGAATGAAGATGGCTATGATGACTTCAACACGTTTCTTCAGAAAGGTTGGCATCACTTTTAATAGAGCCCAGAGCAGTTGTGTAAATTGACTAATTGCTTTAATATCGACTGAATTTATGTGATATGTAAATGTCTCATATTATGGAGTTGTGTTTATGATAGTTAATGCAGTACACACTGCATTAACTATCATAAACACTCTTGATCTAAAATGTTGGGCAAAACAAGTTTAGCAAATTTCTGTTTATTATTAATTTTTCCATTGCTCTAAATTTTATATTTTTTTATCAGTCATTCAAAAGCTAGACCTTCCACTTGAGACTGAGCTGCACTTGACAGATGAATCAGGGACAGAAATCGATGCAGATGTGTTTGAGGAGCTTTTGCAAGCAGGGAACCTTACTTTTAGGGTAGCAACTGAGAAGTCAACAGGTGAGACTCAGGCTTGTCAGGCCAGGAGTGGATCGTCAATAAAGAGTATTGTGAAGAACTAATTATTTTTTCCTTTTGTGTTACATTTTTTAACTGTTTACAGTTGTGCTTGATCATGATCTTTCATATACTTTGTTGGAGTCACCCATGTCATCTGTGTCAGTGTCAGAAGACTCCCTGGCAGTGTCCTCTGATTCATCAGATGCAACAGTGATTGTTCGCACAAATGGAGGGATGAGAACCCATGCTGAACGAGAATCAGCAAAAGAGGTCTTGGTTATTAAATATCACACAAAAATATATTGTTCAGTTGGACTGTGCTAAACTGTTTTGTTGTTGGATGTAATGATGATGATGGTGATAGATATAATTGCTAATTTGCTTTATGATTCTTTATCTTTCAGATGGTGAGAGATGCTCTAAAGGGTAAACCTGGTGGACAGATTATTTTGGATGAATATGATAAGGGGAAAACATTGATGATAGCACAAGGAGACAATTGGTAAACCTTCTTGTGGCCGACATGGTTGAAATTCATGGGTAAGACTTCATTGTTCATATTTATACTTAATACAGATTTTAACAGCACACTTATTTTAGGACATTGCATATTGGTATATCAACTTATTATTTATTTTCTCCTGTGAAAGAGATAAATACTAAATGGCTAAAACATGATACAAAAACTATGTTTGAGATAGACTTAAACTCAATGAAGCTAACAACAGTAAAATTTGTAAGCACTAAAGGAATTGTAGTAGTAATGTCATGTTTATCTTTCAGGAGGAGAGCACCTGTCTCTGTGCGAAGTGAATATGCTTTAGGGAATCATCTCTCTATTTCCCAGCCTCAGAGATCCATACTCAGAAAATGGATATGTAAGTTTCTGAATGAAAAGCTTGTATATCAATTCATGGTGTAGTAATATGGTCTGAACTTACTCTCCAATTTAATGTTTTTAATATTACAGGAACACTTCTATGATCCACAGAGTGGATCTGGGTACTTGGCCTGGAGGATAAAAACTGTTCAGTGCAACACTGCAGCTCAGTCCCAGAGATCTTCCACCAGTACACCCTACCAGGATAGTCCAAAGAGAAAGAGAGAGTTTCTCTGCACAGATAAGCAGCTGCTTGGTGAGGAGTGTCATGAAGCAGTATCCTTTATGAAACATTCAACTGACGAATCGGCAATCAAAGAGAAGATGAGGGCTACTTTTCAGTACCGCCAAACACTGGTACAAGATCAGCAGTGCTCTTCGACAGTTTTGGATGTCTTCCCACAATTCCTCAACATCACTGGCTTGGTAAGAAAGAAAACTTATTTATATTAAGTGAATTGTCACTCAATGTATACACTTTTAAGTTGCATAAGTATAAAAATGTGTGTTCTTCTGTAGATTGAACAAAATTTCACCATGATGTTTGGAGAGGAAGTGTCGGGCAGATTTTTGGCAAAATGGCCTACTTTTTTCAATCCTAGGATCCTGACAGACTGCAAAAAACTGACCTCCAATGAACACATTCAAGACCTCTTGTCTTCAGAACACATCTCAGGTGGGTCTGGTTAGTTTCTTCTTTCTTTCCTTCTCTTTAAAATTTTGATGTGAATGTGTCAGACATTTTCTCCTTTTTTTCTCCTAGGCTGGGACAGTGACTTATCAAGCATTCTGCTGTTGGTTCACTTGCTGCCACCCACGTCAAAAGGCCAGAAGAGTCCTAAAATCAGTGCCTGTCAAGCCGAAGACCATGTCATTCGATATTTATATATATATATTGGCTCCCAATGTCATCAGCTCATGGGGACATGTGGACATAATTATGCAAACTTCCGCTTGTGCCTTCAGTCATATTTCACTGTTAAATGTTAAACAGTTCAATGTCTGCCGTGTGTCTTTGATGTTTTTTTTTCATTGGTTTAGTTACTTGAATTTAGCAGCGCTATATTTCATGATTTTCTCATGATTCTTATTTATATTTTGTTAAAGATGGGAGCCAGTGTTCCTTGCTGGTGTGGTGCCGGGACAGCCCTTCCTCCTGTGTGTGGGTCAAAAGAAGAGCAGCATCCAAAGATACTACGTCATTGTTGACCACAAAGCCATCCCATGCAAGGCACAGACATCCTTGGCAGCTTTCGATGAGCTCTTCAAAGCATACTTCATCTTCAGTGTCAACTACCAGGAATCCCTCTTCAACTTCTATACATTCATCCAAACCACAGTTTTTAACATTGACGTGGGAAGTGCCAAGGAAAGTCCCAGAGCCAAGGAGCTCAGAGCAAGATTTTTGCACGACGCTTGAGGTGATAAATATCCCTGGACAAAAATATGTTTCTTTGTTATGTCTGTAAGGCACACCACAAAAGTTCTGCGTTGCTTTGCCAGCATTTAAGACTCAACCATGGTCTATATCCTGGAAAGACATTACGTTTAAAATGTGGACAGCCAGGATGTTGTTTATCATTTTGCACCGATTCAGGTTTCAAGAAGCACCTTGTCCATTTCCATAGAGATGTTGCTTTGACAAACACTGATGACAATGTGGACACTCAGAATGAAGTTGGTGAGCCCTCAACTTCACAGGCAGTCAGTGCAGACTCTCCATCAACTACCCAGCTCTCTGTTGACAATAATGCTGTGTTAAACATGTGTGCTTCTGTTGTAGCACAGTTGCAAGCATCTGGTGTTGCTGAGAGCACAGTCCAAGCAATGGTGGGGTCCATGGAGGAACTTGTAAATGACATTCAAAATGTTAAATGACATGTAAATGACATCCTATGTTAAGTTCAACATTTGGTGTCAAAAAGACATGCTTGCTCAATACATTGCATTTTTTCCACACGTCTGAAAACTATGCAGTCGATATAATGCACGACTTACTTGAAGGTGTTGTACAGTACGATCTCAAACTTATCTTTCAATACCTTGTCAGCCATACGTATCTGTCTTTGGAATCATTGTTACTGAGGGTCCGAAGTTTCAACTATGGTTATATTGAGAGAAAAAATAAGCCAACCGGGTTGAAAATGGATGCTAGCAAGGACCTGGGTCTAAATGCAATTCAGTCATGGTGTCTTTTGAGAAATACTCCTCTTATTTTTGGTGATGTGTTGGAAAGAAATAACTGTTATTGGAATCTGCTCCTCCTCTTGATTCAGATTGTGAATATTGTATTTTCGCCTATTGTAACTAATGGTATGACATACTATTTGAAGCACTTGATTAAGGACCACTACAAGCTATTTAAATCTTTGTTTCCAGAGAAAAGATTGATTCCAAAGCATACCACTGGGAGAATTTTGATTTTCAGAGATTTGAGTTTGGTCCAGTGAAGAAAGACACTATTGATAGCTTGGAAGGAGGTGATGTTTTAGGTTCTATTTTTAACGTAAGTGCATACTGTGAAGTGTCAACCACTAACTGGGTGAAGAACTATGGAACAGAATATCACATCGGTATGTTTGTTTGTACTGGAACGAATATGGAAGTTCCTATTTTCAGAAAGGTCACATCATTGTGCACGATGAGCAAGCTTTTATTTTGACTTGCAGAGTGGACACTCTTTATTTTGATGATCATTTCAATGCATACTGTATCAATGAGAGAGCAGATTCATTTTCTGTTTTTCCAGTAACGGAGTTGATTTATTACAGACCCTATGACAAACAGTTTTCTAATGAGATGTGTGAAAAAACATACATTGTTCCAAATTGTCATATTGTGTGACCTGTGTTGTGCTTATTGCAAAGCCAGTGCTGTTTTTAATGTGGTGTGCTCGGTTGAAATACAGGTTGATTCAAACTGCAACTGGTGGTTTTCTTTGTATTTTATTCGTAGTAGTAGTGTTGTTTTTGTTAGTATTTATTATTATTATTATTATTGTTAATTATAATAAAATTATAATTATTATTTTATTATTATTAATAGTAATAATACTAGAATATTTAACACTCTCCATAGTTAATATAATATGAAACTCAGTGTTAAAACAACACAATGCTAGTCTTAATTTTTGACACTACACACTAGTGTTAGATAAATTCAACACTGGTGAGTGTTAAATTTCAACTATGAAGAGTGTTGTTCCAACTCTGTCACAGTGTTAACTGTTTAACACTTTCAAAAGTGTTATTTTAACTCGATTTAGTGTGGACCAATATAGACACTTTTAAAGTGTTGAATTTAACTCCCTAGGAGTTGAATTAACACTTCTGAATTTGCTGTGTAGACTAAAAACCCTCCTCTTTGATAGAGCCTACAAATAGTGTCAAGTGATTTTGGTTTTTCCTGACATCGTTTCTGCCCTAACTTGAAAATGGCTTGTAGATGGACACAGAGGACGCTTTGGGGCAACTCAGCTCTTCCTTCTGGTTTTATTTCACAGTTTGTTCACAATATGAGTCAGGTTTTGAATAACAGCAGATGTAGTGGTAGTAGTAGCGTAGCAAAAGTAGCATACACACAAACACAAGATTATTAGTTATTGTGTAAACATCCCAAAATCGCATTTCAAAGAAAATTAATTTCATAATTTAAATGCAATAACCTCTTTTTTTCCCCAACATTATTACTATTTCCCTCAAGTAACTTAATTTCCATTCTTTATCTCTCAAGTTGATACTTATAATTTTCTAGAATTAAAAAGCAACGCGTTTGAATAAGAAAAATTCAAGTTACATACTTTAAATTTTGTTTCCTAATAAACACAGGTCAAGTATCTACCTTTATGCAGCACTTTCTGCAATAATCTTAAATACTACAACCGGCATCAACTGAACAATGAACAAATTTCCGCCTAATTAAATTAAACACAAATTTGCGCCTATCACATGATTGAATTAAATTACAGGACGTGACTTAACATGCGCAAGCTCGGACAACTATTTAAATGAATGAAACACAGTGTCCATTTTTATAATACAACAAACTAACCTTTGTTTGGCCACTGCGCAACACATGCGGCCAAACAAATGCGGCACATGCTGGTACATAACCACAGGTACGGACGCACCATCAGACTAAATACAGGCTTGCTGCTCCCGAATTGAAAGCACGAGTCAACGGTATGCCCGGTGGCTCTTTGGGTGATGGCTTCTTTATGCTCCTGGCTGCCGGGGTTGGGAGTGCTCGGTTGGGATCGCCCTGTTGAGTTCTGGTAGCCTATCTGGGTGTTGGTTTCATCACACATGCATGTTGGGCCAGGGCTTACCAGCTCCTGTCGAGTCCAATTATTGAGAACCATTGGGTCCCGTCAGAACGTGATGAGTCTCACTTCAGTCATCACAATCTTATGCCCTCTATCTTCCTCCTACACTGGTTTCCTCTGGTGTCCTATTCTATACTATCAGGAACTCCACTAATCTGATGTTTTGTAACATTGGTGTTGAGATATCAGTTCTAAGACAGAATAAAACAGCCTAAACCTTTTTCACTCCAACAGCACTGCCTGTCTATCCACTACCTTGTTTATGTTCTCTCCCTGTCTCCTTTTTCATTCCCCCTTAACTCACAGAGGTGCAGCAACCCCCTCTCTGGCTCACAATAGGAAATTCTAATAAAGACTGACAATTTAGTTACCAGAGAGGATTGGTGACGGTCACATGCACGCATTAAAATATATAAAAGATTTAGCTGCAAGACTAAAATAAGCATTGATCTCATAAAAGGTTAACCCCCTTTTATAGGGTTAAACTATGAGAATACATGCAGACAAGACAAAAAAAATAAAAAAGAAAGCACGAGTCAAACATCATAAGAATCACATGTTAAATAAATAAACAGCCATACCAATAGCGTCTTTGTAGACCTCCACGCCGATGTCACCCTGCAGCATGGATTTCTTTGTCTCATCTGTTGCACCCACACACGCACAAGCTCCTTCAATTTACCTGATCATCCTATACCTGACCTCTCAGCTCAGCGCTGCCCTCAGCCGTTGTACTACAAGAATTACTTTGAATGTTGAATGTTACTTTGACTGCTATTGGTCTTAAAATAATATTTTTTCAAAAGAAATATACTACAAAATTTAGAAACCAAACAACATTTACTCAAGTCTATTTTTGACTTAACAATTAGAAATAACACACACCCTACTAGATATGCTGCTATAGGCTTAGGATGCTGAGAGTAGTTTTCTCCGTCTCTCCCGTTAAAGGGAGATACTCTGGAGCTCCTGTCACTTCTCCTCTTTCTTTATCTTTCTATGCTCCTAGAAGTTATTACTACTGTCAAATCACACTCTTTGTCTGCACGATACTGCCGCTGTCTTTGTGCCTCTGTTCCACAGGTGGAGAACGCGGATGGAAGACAGGATATCCAAATGCCTGGAAAACCCGCCCCCAATTCAGCGACAGCACACTATGGACATAAAACTCAAACTGGCCAATCTGCCACTCTCTCTCTCCTTCTGTCTACTTTACTTGACCTATCTCTTTCCCCAGTGTATTTCTTTTTCCCAACCAACAGGTCAAGGCACATGACCACCCTCCAGAGCTTGGGTCCTGCCCGGAGTTTCTTCCTCAATGAGGGAGTTTTTCCCCACCACTGTTGCTTATGCTTGCTCTGGAGGGCATTGTTGGCTTTCTATCTGTAAAGCGCTTTGAAATGTCTTCAGATGTGATTAAGCGCTATATAAATAAAAGTTGACTGATTGATTGATTGAACATGTTCAACAATGCTATGGTCACTCAAAGTGACAAGAAAATGTCTAACACAGGTTTCCTGCATATATCGTCTTAAAACAGATGATTGGAGCAGTTGGAGTGTCCACTGGGTCAATTTGGCATGCCACGTCCTTTGAAGCTGTAGGCTGAATGGATGCACAAGGAAGAGGGACACTAATTTCAGGACACCAGTGTTCTGATTTTGGATAAGGAGGACAGATCTACAGTATGTGCGTTGTCACTATGAGGCCCAACAAACAATCGACTCTAACACGTGCACGCGCACACACAATACGAAACAAAGCACAACTCCCTACTTAGCCTAGCATAAATTGACTTTATTTATGCTGACAGATAAGACATTTTCCATTGTTTGTTTGTGGGAGCGTTTGACTCCGAGCACCTGCGTCAGCTCAAGTTTATTTATTCTTATATAGCCCAGATTCACAAACAACGTCTCAAAGGCTTGAAACCTGCATCAGCGCCAGCACACTGCAGCGGACGCCAGGTTTGAATGAGTGAAAGGGCCTGGTTTCGGTCTCTTCCTCTCTATACATATGGTAAACGGCACTTTGGATATATATAATTTTTACAATTAAATTTTCTGTTTTTCGCTCGTGGGTAAGTATCTGTCACTGGGAGTGTATTCACTACGCACGTGCCATGTTTGCGTCTCCCCTATAGCGTTTCGCTCGGGGGTGATTTTCTGTTGTTGCTGAGAGTGTATTCACTCTGCAGCTATTACTATATGGTTCCCCGTAAGAGTGTTCTTAACTTCTGTTATAACCAAAAAAAAAGTTTATTCTGCAGTTATATGTATTTCCCCACAAGAACGTCTGCGCTCAGAGTGGGTTCTGTAGTCGGTATTAACCTGGCCGATCTTCAACCCACTTTTCTTCAGATTGTCGCTACGTTTCTTTATTTTCTGTTATCTCTTCTCTTATTTTCTTCTCTTTTCTTTCTTACCGCTATTTTTATTTTTCTTCTTTGTGACAGGGGTTCGCTTTGGCCTGGGGAGTTCAGTTCAGCATTCGCTTTAAAGATATCTGGCACCATCTAGCGTTGTGAATCGGTATAATGTCTAGACCCCGAATGTAAGACGACCCCCACTTTTTCAGTCTTATGTCAATGCAAAAAACACCGTCTTTAATTCGGGCCAATACGGTAAATACAATTCAGAAATAAAATAAATAAACTTTCCGCCCAAAGGTCAGAGTGGGCTTGCCTTGTTCTCCTGTGTTGTGTGATTCTCTGTTTTCAGTCACCTTGCTTTTGACTGGTGGCGCAGGTACGAAGTGACGTGCCACTGCAGCCTACAGGTCACTCAATGGGCCAAATTTAAAATGCTTGCACATTGACTTGCCACTCACGATTAATTGTGTTAATTTTTATAGCACGTTAATTTGCAGCGTAATTAATTAATCTAATTAACACGCTAAAGTGACAGCCCTAGTATTTTCCCATAAGAGTGTCTGCTCTCAGAGTGGGTTCTCTATTCATAACTATGAGCATTACTAGCTCCATAGTTAGATGTATTTTCCCATAAGAGCGTCTCCGCTCAGAATTGGTTATCTGTTCATTGCTGAGGGTGTCCCTCGCTCCATATTATATGTATTTTCCCATAAGAGCGTCTCCGCTCAGAGTGGGCTCTCCATTCGTTACTGAGCGCTTTACTAGCTCGACAGTTATGTGTATTTTCCCATAAGAGCGTCTCCGCTCAGGGTGGGTTTTCCACTTATTACTAGGAGTGTTTTGTTTTTCACTTTACAGTCATAGTGGATTCCCCGTTACAAAGCGTGTATGTCTGACAGGAGACAACTGTGTATTTTGTGTCTTTAACCATGGCACACGCTTGCCGAGCTTGTATTGCACCACTGATAGTGGACGACAGCCACAACGAATGCACTAACTGCCCCCATCTGGTGTCCCTACATGGGAAGTAGATGTGGGAGAGGTTCCCCACCTCTAGACGCTCCACATGACAGAAAATCCCGGAAGACTGATTGTCTGACCGCTAAGGTAGATATCCTGGCAGCACAATTTACATAGATGAAGGACTTGCTCCAGAATCTCTAGAGGGACCTACTCCGTTAGCTGACGGTCCGCAGACCACTGCCTCTGCCCCAGGATGGTATGATGATTCGTTGTCTATAATGGCTCTGTGCACTGACTTCACTGAGGAGCGCGGGCCAGAAAATAAGAATGCGGCTACCCACACTTCATGCACCCGCTCTTAGGGGTGAGTAAGTGGATCTAGAGTGGATTCTAGTATGTTGTCGGCCTCAATGAAGCCAGTAATCCGCATGGCATTGGCACAACTGGACCTGGATAAGCCTCCGTTGGCCATGGTTTGAAAAGTGCCTTTTTTAGGCGGACCCCACCACAGGCTGCCTTTGCTGTCTCCCCCTCTAAACAGTATATTGAGGAGCTCCACAGGTGTTGGGAGGACCCCAAGTCCCGGACACATCGGGCCTCCGATGCGAGGGCCTTAGTCTCCATGCAGGACACAGCTACCTATGGGCTTGGAAACATGCCGTCTGTGGAGCCATCAGTTACCTCCTTTATTTGTACGTCAGAGGAAGTCCTACAACCAGTCTCTGGCTGCCCCCGGCCTCAGTGTCGCCTTACAGATGATCTGCTGGTTATGAGCTATAACACAGCAGTGCGGGTCACCCACATAGGAAACTCCCTGTCGCATATCATGCTTGCTATGTCTCAGTCTCTACAACCCTCAGGCATGCTTGCCTCCTCGGGCGCGAATGGTTCATCAGCCCCAGTCACTAATACAGTAGTTCTTAACCTGGGTTCGATGGAACCCTAGGGGTTCGGTGAATTGGTCTCAGGGATTCGGCGGAGATGGAGGTCAAGACAAAACACCCGACACATCGTGTCGGTGTTTTTGCCGAACATACAGTACACAAATCACTGTGTACGTTTGACACATCATGTCAATTCGTGATTAGATGCCGCCCTTAGCCATCACTGGCTGCAGTTGATCATGCTACATCGATTAGCCTACCTGTGCTACAAGGGATTTTGCACACTCAGTAGTCGATTTATGCCTTTCATGATGATACATCATCTGATTGCTTCCTTAATATTTAATTCATAGTAACTATGTTGAGCAAAAAAAGAAAGTGGTCGGAGGAATCTCTGCAACGTGAATTTACATGTACTGTATAACGGAACATGATGGGAGTCTGCATTCTGCATGATTTGCAATGTCAAGTTGAGCAAGTCTAGTCTCGCACTGGCAAAAATAAAGGAACACTTCCTTAAGCTGCATGGAAAATAAAAGAAACAGATTTTGCAGTGAAAATGACATGAGTAGCACTTGCCAAGGTGAAGCCACGCATATCTGAACTGGTCTCTCAATAACAACAGCAGAAGTCACACTGATTTGCAGGTAGGTAATTTCATGTGAGTTCTTTCTTTCTTTAACCTTTATTTATCCAGGTTAGCCTCATTGAGATTAAGAATCTCTTTTTCAAGAGGGACCTGGGCCAAGAAGGCAACAAAAAGTTTCAGTTCATGCACTGTCTTGGTTTTGTTCTTTGAAAAAGGTGACATTAATGCACAGTTAATTAAATACAGCAGTAAAACATATACTTATGTCTTAAATTTGAAAAAAAAAAAAAATTTACTAAAGAAGGGTTTGGTGAGTGAGCATATGAAACCGGCTGGGTTCGGTACCTCCAACAAGGTTAAGAACCACTGCACTAATATCAGGTGTGGATGCCTCTATCCAGAACCTGTGCAATGCTTCACTAGAGGCTTTAGCATACATGACAAGAGCGCTTGGCAGACTCAAAATTCAACTCTAACATTGACTTGATGACAAGTGTGGTTGGTCTGAGCCCTGTCGGAGGGTCCTCCGTGGTCTCCGCGCAGTCCCAGGGCAGGTGTTTGGCACTGTGGCACACCAGGCCTTGGACCGTAGTCTTCAGGCCAATCAGAGACAATAACAGTTCACCAGCCTTCAGTTGCCATTTCCGGCAATAAGGCGACGGTTTGCACCAGGCTATGGTGCCAGTCAACTTCGGCAGGGCAGCTACCCAAGGGCCTCGAATGTCAGGCAGATTGGACAACGGCACCGTACTCCCTTTCTTCCAGCGCCCAGACACAGAGGGCTTGGGGGTTTGTGTTTCGCCCTCCTAGAGAACCAAGGGGCCGGAGGAATAGGCCCTGAGGGTCAGGGGCCGGCAGTAGGATGCTTCCTTCAGCAGGATCTCAGCCACTGAAGAAGCTGCTCTTCAGGTCCTTGGGTGATGGCAATATTATCCCAAGGGTACGACATCCAGTTTTGCCACTGTCCCCCACTTACAGTGGGATCAGGATGACCATTGTCAGCGTTCCCACAAAATCCCAGGCAATCAGGCAGGAGGTAGCCAACCTCCTGGAAAAGAATGCCATCGAACAACTCGATGCACAGACACAGTAAGGTGGGTTTTACTCAGTGTATTTTTTGGTCGTAAAAAAAGATGGAGCATTTCACCCTATATTGGACTTGCGAAGGCTCAACACCTGGAAAGGTGCTGCCTTTCCATATGCTAACCCTAACCCTAAACCCAGCTAGGCATTCATTGGTTTGAACCTAGACACCCACAGAATGCTGGCCCGTCCCGCTCCGCGACGGGTGGATCTGTTTTTGGAGGAACAAGATCCTACCATTCAGCCTTTTTCTCAGGCTGTTGGGGATGCTGACATCAGTGACAGCAGTAGTATCACTGAGTCTCTTATATTTGTGGCCATTCCAGGTTTGGATCAATGGCCTCCAGCTAGACCAGTGGTCCCTAACCTTGTTGGAGGTACCGAACCCTGCCGGTTTTATATACTCACTCACCGAACCTTCCTTCAGTAAATTTTTTTTTTTTAAATTCAAATTTAAGACATAAGTACAGTATTTTCCACACTATGAGGTGCACTGGATTATAAGGCGCACCTTCAATGAATGGCATATTTTTAATAAAAATTTTCGGTAACACTTTATTTTAAGGTACACCTATTCACCATTAATTAGTTGCTTATTAACATGCAAATTAGTAACATGTTGGCTCTTAATTAGTCATTATTAAGTACTTATTAATGCCTTGTTCTGCATGGCCTTATTATACAACCAGTAAGCCATTAACTAAGAGTCTTCCCTCAATAACCTCAGAATTATTGCTTATTAGTGTCCAAGTAACTCTAAATTAAGTCTTTGTTACTTAGACTATGTTCCCCATACTAAAGTGACATCTTGATCATTACTATTTCACAAATAGTTGAACACTTATTAACCAACACATGTTCCCTAATCTAAAGTTGCCTCCTTTTCACAATTAGTTAACATGTTGTAGCACATAACTACTGCAATAAACAAGTGATGGGTTACACCTCTGAAAAATGGATCTATCTATACAGTTGGTTCCTTCTCATACAGTGGTAGAATAACAAAGACAGCACAAGTACAAATACCTCATTTATTAAACCACTGGTTAAGGTTTTCCCAAGGCTGACAACAAATACTGCTCAAACAGGTAATGGGGTCTTCCTGAAATTTCAAACGCTGACAAGTGTATCAATGTATGTAAATATGTCATACAATATGGTATCAAATGTATAAGCAGGTCATACTGTATGATAATACAGGTACCCTTGTTGAAAAACACTGCACAATATAAAGTACAAAAATACAAAAAAATGAAATCTAAAAAATATAAAACCTGCACAGCTCAACATGACTTGTCAAAGGTTAGAACAAATGTACTGAACTGTACAAACATTGCACTTCCACAGCCTAAACTTGCTCTATAATTACTGCATCAGGTGATTTATTCTCCTGTGCACAAATATTTCACTTTTCTAATACAATATAACATAATTTTAACTGAACAAAGAAGCTCACTTAAGTCTTAATATTTCATCAACAAGGGGAGGAGTTGACCTTTGGCCTTCATGTCCATGATAATAGTCTTTTCTCAGAGGTAACAGTACATTTAGTGTGTCAAAACTTTTGAGTGGTAGTATAAACATCAACTTGATATCTTTATCTACATTTCAGACAGGTTTCATACTGGATATTTTTTCCTAATATCATGCAAAAGCATTCCAAGTGTTGCGTTACTGTGATGGTTTCCACGCCAATAAGTCCACTCAATTACATCCAAGTGATCCCTCAAGAGTTTTTGTGTGTGGTTCCCTCTTTGTCTCCAGATAGTTGACTTGCAAATACCCCAAAATCTCTCCAGGTTTTGTGTATGTGCACCTGTAACAGGGTCAACAAAAAAATCTTGATGGTTGACAGTCAGGTGATTGTAACCTTCATCCTGAAGACAGCAGTAAGACCTCCACCCATCTGAAATGACAGAGCTTCCACAACAAACGTGCTTCTTTATTAGAGGCAAGAGATGCCTGGCTGAACGGTGATGCACAATCTTAAGAATGGGTCTCCTCCTGTCATCCTTAATCCCTAGCATTCCGAACACCCAGGAACTCCTGTTGCTTGCCCGTCCTCTGTTGTACTGAAATTCACAAGAGCAAATACTTAAAAATGAAGACAATGATTCTGCAATAATGGTTGGAAATGGGAGAGAATAAATCATAAGTCAAAAATTCTAAAATTCTCTTTAGAGTAGTGGTGCATGTTTACAGATACTGAACTGTTCTGTAACTGTTCTGTAATAATGTAGTTTCTTAAAACCGACATTCCCCTCGATTGCATCAATGAACTACAATGTATCTTATTCCATAATGCAGTATTTCGAGATACAGGAGATACACCTCCAAGCACCTCAGGCAAGAACAGGTTCTAATGTCTCTACTGACAATAGCTGAGTTTAGCACAGACTTAACCAACATCAAATACACGTTTTTAGACACAAAATCATGTATTTGGCATCAAAGTAATACTCATAAGTGTAACTTTCATACCTTTCTTTTATGGCCAAATTTGCTTTCATCTATCATAACAATCTCTGCTCTTTGTCCAACAGTCTGCTTGCCTCTTCTTCTCATTCTTTTCATTCCTGATTTGCAAACTCTCCGCAGCTTGTCTGCAAGTTTACTCAGAGTTGCAGAACTCCGAGTAATTCCTTCCTGCAGCATGTCCACTTGCCTTGGGCAAATCTGTAATAAATCAACCAGATAAATACTTTAATGACACAATTTAGAAGTGGGTGTTTAAAACCAATTTCTTAAGTTGTCAATAGTCTTTTTATAACCATAATTATAAACATAATTTCTCATTTGCAGTCCCATTTGCAGACACAGCAAATACACATAGCCTGAATATAAGAGTGTATTTAACCTGAAACAACAAATCTCAAAAGCAAAGTAGGGTGAAGAACATTCCCTGTATGAGAGGAGGAATGGAATAAAACCCCAAAACAAATTAAATCTGCTGTATCTTTGAAGAGTTTTAAGAAAAAAAACAAAAAATGGATACTGAGTAAATTAGCACAGTGAAGTGTCTGTTTAAAAAAGTTAAGTTCGTTTGAGACAATTTCCAGGAACCACCTAAAACCTAAAAATCCACAAGACCTTTGTACTACATTGGACTCTTCGCAACCCAGCACTTACACAATTACACATAGTTAATAAATAAATAAATAAATTCGACTGATATTCAGAATTCTTCCCATATACTGTATAAATTCATGTCTTGTAAGAATTGGCTCTTATAGGACCCACCCCAACCACAAGTATAGTGAGAACATTGAAAGAAAACATTATGGTCTGAGTTAGAGTTTGTCTTTGATGGCTTTTGTTATTATACAATGTAAAACCACACACCTGTAGATGTAATGCATCCACGTATGCAGACGAAGGTGCGATTTCTCAAATATGGAGCCACTTCTGATGGACCTCCATACCGCTTTCCCTTTGTGACAGGAATCTCGGCAAATCCTGATGATTAAATCCTAAGGTTAATTTATAAAAAAAAAAAACCATGATACTGTACTGATTTCACTTAATAAAAATGTAACATAAATGAAGATAAAGAGGGAGACATAGATATTTACGTATAAGTGTTGAAACAGCTAAGCTTGGAATTGGACAAAGTGCACTGTACTCCCCCCATGCAATCTCAAAGCACAACAGAACAGTCCCATTTCTAGGCCCACATGACAAGTAATATCTACAACTGTTACACCTTAAATCGGGTTAGACATTTGAGTAAATTTAGCTGTATCTACTCTACTTATCACTGTGCCACAGCATGAAAAGGGTTCTCATCCCTGTGTATGTAGAAGTTTAAAGTAAAGCTGATTGAATAATAATAAATAGGTCAACAATATGACCAGGAATGTGATCTAAAAATGTAAAAAAAAATTTAAAAAAGGCATTTTTCATTTCAGATGTTGTACATTCGTGGAAACATGAGCAGACCTATCTCTAGCAACCAAATAAACAGTAGCTTACTTAAAAAAAATGTAATTTGCAGCTGTATATGATTTGTATTGTGACTTTGTAGTGACTTATATATATATATTGTGTGTACACTACTCATAGCTTCTGTATTAAAAACATTGTCGTAAAATATAGGATTTGGCATTGAATTCTAGCAGATCTTGGATGGATGCATGCTGCACACTCCCTTATGCTTACACACAGAAAATTAATAAATAAGCCACACGTCTAGTTGTTCTACTCACCAAGCTGCCTCCTTTTTGCCGTAGGTCAGTTTCAACTTCATAACATGAGAGCAAGAGGGGCATTTCATCCATTTTCGAAGTAGGCCTTCTCTCATTAACCATCTGGTGAACTTGTAGTTTTCTTTGGGGCACTGTCTAAAATGTATTCGACGCAAAAATTCGTAACCCAACATCTTCTTCTCATAATTTCATTTTTTTTAATCTCATACTATGGCGATTTTTTTTTTTTTTTTTTTACTATGGATATACATACAGGCTATGCTTTCAACCTCACAGTCCTGCTTCCAAAAAGGCGCGAAGCCACTCACTTTGTAGAGTAATGACTGACACAAGAATCTACCAATCCGTAGCCGTGCTACTCCGATGTGTTGCTCTCATCCAATCATTGACTGCTACTCTGCCGTTATGTGACATCCTCATCCAATCATCCAAAGGGAGCCACCAGTCAGGTTGAAGATCCGGAGAAGGCGGCTATTTGACGTTTCGTTCGTAGCTTGGAGAGTGAAGAGGGAAACTCGTGTAACAAATGGTAAGTTAAGCGCTAGCCTGTTAATTGAAAGTCTCCCTGAGTTTTGTAAGCACAAAATAACACCTGTCCCCGGCCCGTTTACATAGTTAAAGAGTATTAAACCCTCCCGTTCATCTGCAGTGTCGAGGCTAATAGCTAATGTAATGTTAACCAACCTAGCTGAGTGCAGGTGCGTAATGCTTTAACTTAGTCCAGAGATGGGGACTCGAGTCACCGTGACTTGGACTAGAGTCGCTATTTTGATGACTTTTGATTTGACTTGACAAAAAATAACGCCACAGCTGAATTTCCCACCGGCACGGCATCAGCTCTGTAGTTTTTGTTGTTTTTTTCCCCGGACTTTTTACGCATTTATTTTATGCATTTATTTTGAAAGGACCGCGAGAGAGGGAGGGGGGGGAAAGAGTGAGGGGGGGGGGGTAGAATATAAAACTGTCAAATTATTATCTAAAACTATTTGGTATGAGTGCAGACTAAGAATGGTGTTGTCATGATAGATATAATAGATTTTCTCTACTATTCTAGTATATTGTATAGTATAGTATATTATACACTTTGTTTAGATTAGATTCTGCGGGTGAAATTGCAATAATAACGTGACTTGACTTGGACTTGACTTGACCTATGCAGGACTTGACTTAGACTTGACTTGCGACGTGCCCAAAGAAAAATGACTTGGGACTTACTTGAGACTTGCACATGGTCCCATCTCTGGTATAAACCACATTTTATAATGAAAAATAAATTATGCACTATGCAGTCATTGAACAAGAAGAGCTTTTGAATCTTGTGTAAATTATTATTAAGTTACATTTTGCCAGTTATAGTGACATTAATTTATTTATATTTTTACAGCCTAAGGCCAAGAAGAAAATGTCCCTAAAAGTCCCTAAAGATGACTCGATGACAGAGGAGTCCAAAAATGATCTGGATGGTAAATTTTTCTTTAACTTTAAAGGAACTATAATATTTAAATAATTATCTTGTTCAAATGTGTTTAAATGTTTAAAGTCATCTATTCATATGTTATATGTATACATTTTGTTTTACCTATGCCATTCTGTAGGTCCTTAAGATAAAGGAGATAAAGGCTCTGCTCCAAGTTGCAGCAGCATAAGCAGCATTGGATCAGGTAATGATTTCTCATTTTCTAGCAGTGTATCTTTGTTGTCTAAACTGAGTTTCATTTCTTGCGTGATTTTTCCGCCTAAGATTAAAGTTGTTGGCAGATTTTGTCAGTATACATGTGTGTGCTTACAAATCAAATTAAGACACACACCATATCTGGTCCACTACCTTTGTTGCATGCATGTCATTCTCTCTCTGTCTCACTCATTTAATACTGTCAAATCATGATCTTTTTTGTATCCTGCTCTCTTTTTTTAAGGATCAATTTCCAAAGTGGAGTTCCTAGAAGCCAGGATCCAATGGCAAGAAAAATTAATAAAGGCTCTTGAGCAAGAGCGCAATTTCTTGCGTGACCAAATCATGGGAAAGAAGAGATCATGTGAGTGATTTGGGGGCAACTTGTATCTGCAAAATATAACATAATTGTAATGAACGGTGTGATGTAGTTTAATAACAATCTGATCTTTGTCTCATCTATCCTCTATTTGATCAAAGCTCAACCTAAAGTATTTACTTTGGAGGACGACAACGAAAAGGTGATGATGGCAACATGGATGAAGATGACGTCATTCCCCTATCTTCTCCAGACATCAGTGAGTCCTCGGACAGTGATGTTATCATCCAAAGAAGGAAGAAACGTCGGACACAGCCACCTGCAGCTGTGGCTGTGCCTGGAAAAGCTCATGTAAGAGGTAAGAATGGCATAACTTGAACCACCTGCCCTGTTTGCACCAATTGGTCATAAAAAATAAGTATTAATAAAAGTGTTGGAAGAGCTGTTATAAATATGTCCTGAAGTAATTATGAGGCAAAAATACAGATCTTCAGTTCTAGATTCTGAATAGACTAGGAATCTGATGATAAATAAAAATTACATGTCTAAAGTCAAAAATACGGCTTTCATCAAGAATAAAGCTCCATTTTATTTTGCAGCATTCACACTAATTATTATCCAACATCAAAAGTATTGCTAGAAAGATTTGTCTCAGAATTAAACATAATTCGGAACCATAAGACTTACCAACTAAACAGATCTTACAGAGTATTATTTTTGTATTGGATTCTGAACCACATATTGTGCGTGAAATCATATCAGGAGATGAGCAGATTCTTCAGTTCCTAGAATATGCTTCATACTTTTATCAAAAGAGAAGTGACCAGTTTGAGCAATTTCAGCTGACCTTAAGCCGTGGTTTGTGCTCATTTCTCGTGTTCTTTGTTTTTGTTTTATATATTTTTCAGTGAAAGGACCAGCCGAGGTTATCAGCAGATATAAAAAAGTCTTGAAAAGCTTAAGCAAAGTCCGCACCATGACTGAAGCCTTCAGAATCAATGGCGTGGACCAGGGAACCATCAGGATGACTGCTACAATTGCAGAGCTCAACATTGTGGATCCTGTAACCTTCAACACCCTGAAGTATGATCCTGCAACTGAGACCCTGCAGTCCTTTGCTAAGAAGTGTGCAACGCACATAACCTCTGAGAAAAAGAGCATTATAGAGGAAATGAAGGCCAAAGGTCAACTCCTCCCCTTGTTGATGAAATATTAAAATTTAAGTGAGCTTCTTCGTTCAGTTAAAATTCTGTTATATTGTATTAGAAAAGTGAAATATTTGTGCACAGGAGAATAAATCACCTGATGCAGTAATTATAGAGCAAGTTTAGGCTGTGGAAGTGCAATGTTTGTACAGTTCAGTACATTTGTTCTAACCTTTGACAAGTCATGTTGAGTGGTGCAGGTTCTATATTTTTTAGATTTCATTTTTTTGTATTTTTGTACTTTATATTGTGCAGTGTTTTTCAACAAGGGTACCTGTATTATCATACAGTATGACCTGCTTATACATTTGATACCATATTGTATGACATATTTACATAAATTGATACACTTGTCAGCATTTGAAATTTCAGCAAGACCCCATTACCTGTTTGAGCAGTATTTGTTGTCAGCCTTGGGAAAACCTTAGCCAGTGGTTTAATAAATGAGGTATTTGTACTTGTGCTGTCTTTGTTATTCTACCACTGTATGAGAAGGAACCTACTGTATAGATAGATCAATTTTTCAGAGGTGTAACCCATCACTTGTTTATTGCAGTAGTTATGTGCTACAACATGTTAACTAATTGTGAAAAGGAGGCAACTTTAGATTAGGGAACATGTGTTGGTTAATAAGTGTTCAACTATTTGTGAATTAGTAATGATCAAGATGTCACTTTAGTATGGGGAACATATTCTAAGTAACAAAGACTTAATTTAGAGTTATTTGGACACTAATAAGCAATAATTCTGAGGTTATTGAGGGAAGACTCTTAGTTAATGGCTTACTGGTTGTATAATAAGGCCATGCAGAACAAGGCATTAATAAGTACTTAATAATGACTAATTAAGAGCCAACATGTTACTAATTTGCATGTTAATAAGCAACTAATTAATGGTGAATAGGTGTACCTTAAAATAAAGTGTTACCAAATTTTCATACATAAGGCGCACTGGATTATAAAGCGCACTGGATTATAAAGCGCACTAGATTATAAAGCGCATCTGAGAAGTCATCTTCATTGAATAGTCTATTTTAAAACTTTTTTCATTTATAAAGCACATTGGATTATAAGAAATTGAGAAAATTAAGGGCTTTTAGGTGCGCCTTATAGTGCGGAAAATACTGTATATGTTTTACTGGTGTATTTAATGAATTCTGCATTAATGTCACCTTTTTCAAAGAACAAAACCAAGACGGTGCATGAACTCACATGAAATTACCTACTTGCAAATCAGTATGATTTCTGCTGTTGTTATTGAGAGACCAGTTCAGATATGCATGGCTTCACCTTTGCAAGTGCTACTCTTATGTAATTTTCACAGCAAAGTCTGTTTCTTTTGTTTTTCATGCAGCTAAAGGAAGTGTTCCTTTATTTTTGCCAGTGTGAGACTAGAGTTGCTCAACTTGACATTGTAAATCATGCAGAACACTGACTCCCATCACGTTCCGTTACACAGTACATGTAAATTCACATTAATAATAATTATAATGACGGATTAGATTTATAAATTGCTTCTCTGGACACTGAAAGACGCTTTACATTGGATCCATTATTCATTCACTCCTCATTCATACTTGGTGACCCCCTTTACAGGTAAAGTACACACTAGGTTCGTAGGGCTAAGTTAGAAAAGGTTGGACACGCAATGAGTAAAAGAGAGAACACACAGGTCAGTTTCAACAACACTGTATTAACACTTTTAAGAAATAAACAATTTATAATCTCTGCCGGCAGTCACTTTAGTTGTTGTTTGAAAATGTCTTTTGTTTTTTTACTGGGTGCACCCTTAATGAAATAAAATAAAATAAAATAAAATGTTCTTCCCAAAAATAGTTCAGTTCCAACTATCCTCGGAAGTCCCTTTCCCCAGCCCTACCACTCTGGCAGGACAGCGCACGAAGACTGGGAAGGTTCCTCCTTAGTCCAGATGCTCACTCGGGTAGCTCGCCATCTCCTCGTCAGGGAGAGAATCATTCCAAATCCATGGTCCAGAATCTCAGGGTATCAAAAAAAAAAAACCCAGCCTCTTACTGCTCTCAGTTTCGTTTTCATTTTTTCACACTTTTACCGCGTTCCTTGTGTAAAGGGGGCGGGACATGCGTTGCCCTAGCCAATACCAACTCAGCTCAACTGAAACGAACCAATGGAATCACTTTTAAAAGTTTTTCTTCACAGGACCACCTACTGAAGCAAAAGACCTCTGGGATAAAATGAAGTTATAAATGAAAAATGTTTGGATGAATTAAAATAAAAAAGATGTTCTACATGAAAGAACATAGTTTAACATGTTTCTCATATTTTAATGTTTTTTTCCCACATATTTTAGCAACATTTAGGTTTCGTGTTTCCACCCGGTTACACTCTCCCCCCTTAAATGTATGCACGTCCCGCTGCATGCTTAAAGGGCTGTTGGGTGACCACGGTCTCTGGTACTTCAAGGGGAATGTTTGTTAACCAATCTCTATTAGCACTTTCATTAAGGGAATTGATGAGGGCGGTACTCAACCCTTGAAACAAGGAAGTTACAACAGAAACAAGGGGATTGCCCAACTCTGGGTAATGGAACCTACGTGCTGGCTCACGTTGTCTGAGTGATCTCCTGACAGGAATATCTGTCTCTGTTGGTCCCTCTGTCTTTTCTACAGTTATTTCTCCTTCTGTATGATCTTTAGCTCGTTTTTCCATAGGACTCTCTTCCACAGGTTCTGAATTACTGTCAGGTAAGTCTCCAGGTAAGTTATGAGCTTCCATTCCAGGTGAATCTCGATTTTCCTTTCCAGGTGAGTTTCGAGTCTCCGTTCCGGTCAAGTTTCCTGTTTCTCTTTCAGGCGAGTTTTCTGTCTCTTCAGGTGAGTTTTCTGCCTCTTCAGGTGAGTTTCCCATTTCTTTTCCAGGTAAGCCTTCTGTTTCATTGTCAGGTGAATTTTCTGTTTCATTTTCAGGTAAGTTGTCTGTTTCATTCTCTGGTAGGTTGTCTGCTTCATTCTCAGGTGTCACGGTTTTGTAATATTCAGTTCCTCCTTCCTCCTCAGCCATACTGACATGACAAGGGTGAGGTTTTGCAAGGTCTTGACCATGGTTGCATGGGGCAAGTGCAAAACCAAGTCTCGGCATATCATACACCTTGACAAATCTTTTGTCTTGAATGCTTGGTAAGGCAGCAGTTGCATACCAGCTTTCACATGTATCATCATCTGTGTCAAAGGGCTCTTCATCTTGTTGAATGGCACTTTGCTGCCTTGTTCGAGGTCTCTTAGGATTGCTCTTTGTGTTTTGCTCCTCTTTCTCAGTCTCAGGTAGAAACCCACAAGGAAGTAAAAGGTCTCTGTGTAGCGTCCGTGGAGGTCCCTCTTCCTTTTCTGGCCTGACAGAGTAAACAGGTAAGTCTCCCATCTGCTTGGTAACCACATGGATTGCGGACTCCCAACGATCTGCCAGCTTGTGTTTGTTGCGGAGACGAAGGTTTCGTACGAGGACTCGATCCCCAACGGCCAATGTAGACTCTCTGATAACTCTGTCAAATCGCCTCTTGTTTTTATTTGCGACTTTGCGAGAGTTCTCGATGGCAACCTGATAGCTTTCTTCCAGGTGAGATCTCAGGTTCCTTACGTACTGAGAGTGGGAACTGGGCTCTTTTTCGCTGAATGGCAGCCCAAAAGCTAAGTCTAAGAGTAGCTTCGGTTGTCTCCCAAACATTAATTCATACGGGGAAAATCCGGTAACGTCATTCCTCGTGCAGTTGTAAGCATGAGTGAGAGGTCTGACGTGGTCTCTCCAGTGAGTCTTCTCTTTGTCTCTTAGGGTGCCTAACATGCTGAGGAGTGTCCGGTTATACCGCTCAACAGGGTTTCCCCTGGGATGGTAAGGACTCGTTCTCACCTTACGAATGCCTGCTAATGCACAGAGCTCTTTGATGGTGTGAGACTCAAAGTCTCTACCCTGATCGCTGTGCAGGCGTTCAGGGAACCCATAATGGACCAAGAAGTGTTCCCATAGAGTTTTTGCGACGGTACTGGCTTTCTGGTCTTTGGTGGGGATGGCTACGGCATATTTGGTGAAGTGGTCCATTATGACTAGGATATCCTTAGTGTTGTGGCTGTCTGGCTCTAATGAAAGGAAATCCATACAGACCAACTCCATTGGTCGAGTGGTTTGGATGTTAACCAGCGGAGCAGCCTTTTCCGGTTGGGTCTTTCTCTGGACACATCGCTCACATGTTTTCACTTTCTTCTCCACATCTGCCGCCATTTTTGGCCAGTAGAATCGTGATCTGGTGAGCTCAAGAGTGCGCTCAATCCCTAAATGCCCCATATCATCATGGAGATTTCTGAGGGCGATGGGCCTTAGGACATCGGGGAGCACCAACTGAAACAAAATTTGTCCTTCACTCTTCCGTGTCCGATACAAAATGCCTGATTTCAGCTGAAGCCTTTTCCATTCTCTCAGGATCGACCGTTCTTCAGGGGAGTCCGCTGTGTAGTCTACAGGTAAGCTGTCGGATTCCACCACCCTGATAACTTTGTCGAGGACAGGATCATCTCTTTGAAGCTTCCTGAGGTCAGACTCACTATATTTAGGTACTGTTAAGGCACCGTCTTGTGACTCGACGTCTTCAAAAACAGCAGGGATTGCATCTGCTTGATTGGCAAGGGATTCAACATAGCCATAGAAAGGTGAGAGCGCTTCAACCTGTTTCACAGTGTGTTTCTGACAGGTAGCTTTGACAACCTCTGGGGTCACTAGTTCAAACTTGTTTGTGGATGTTAAGAGCTGGGAAGTGAATCGGTCAATCCTTTGGCTCTCTTCCTGCGATGCAGCATCATTCTCCAGGGCACCATGCTGTCTCCTTGACAAACCATCTGCATCGGCGTTCTGCTTACCAGCTCGGTACTTGATATTGAAAGTGAATGTTGAGAGTGCAGCTAACCAGCGGTAGCTCGCTGCATCAAGCTTGGCTGTGGTAAGTAGGTATGTCAAGGGATTGTTATCTGTGATGACAGTGAAAGAGTTTCCATATAGATAGTCATGAAACTTCTCCGTGATGGCCCATTTGAGGGCCAAGAATTCCAGCTTGTGCGCTGGGTATCTTGCTTCACTGCAGGAAAGTCCTCTACTAGCATACGCGATCACACGTAGGTTCCCATCCTGCTCTTGATATAGAGCGGCCCCCAATCCTGTTGTGCTGGCATCCGTGTGAAGCACATAAGGAAGCTTAGGATCTGCATAACCAAGGATTGGGGATGATGTTAGCTTGTGTATGATCGCTTCAAAGGCGTGTTGACACTCAGTACCCCAGCGTTCACCAAAGGGCTCCTTTGGGCAGAGGTATTTTCCATTACTGTGGCTAACCTTGACTCCTTTCCGCCGTGGTGGATATCCGGCTGTAAGGTTGGTTAAGAGCTTGACTATCCTTGAATAATCCTTCACAAACCTCCGATAGTAACCGGAGAATCCCAGGAAGGATTGAAGCTCCTTTAGGTTCTGTGGTCTCGGCCAGGTTTTCAAAGCTTGAACCTTCTCAGGGTCAGTCTTCACTCCATCACTGGACACAATGTGTCCCAGGTAACGCACCGAAGTCTGGAAGAACTTACATTTATCTTGTGAAAGCTTCAAGCCATATTCCTCGAGACGACTGAGAACATGGATAAGCCTAGCCTCATGTTCTTCAAGAGTGTCCGAAAACACTATTAGGTCATCCAGAAAGACCAGGCCCTCCTTTAGATGGATATCACTCATGCATTTCTCCATGAGCCGTTGGAATGTGCTTGGCGCATTGGTGATTCCCTGGGGCATTCTATTGAATTCCCAAAATCCAAAGGGTCACACAAAGGCGGTTTTATGCTTGTCATTTTCATTCATCACAATTTGATAGTATCCAGACTTCAGGTCCATCACGGAAAACCACTTGGATCCAGCTAGAGTTGAAAAAGACTCTTCAAGGTTTGGCAATGCGTAAGAGTCTTTTATTGTCTGCAGGTTTAGTCTTCTATAGTCCACACATAGGCGTACATCACCATTCTTTTTTCTCACCACCACGATCGGTGATGAAAATGGGGACTCCGACTCTCGAATTACGCCTGCGTCGAGAAGGGTCTGCAGATGCTTTTTGACTGCTTCATGATCTCGCAGATGAATTGGGCGGGATCTCTGTTTGATTGGCGTCTCATCCTTCAGCTTGATGTGGTGTTGGATTTTTGTCGCATGACCAAAGTCAAGGTCATGTTGGGCAAAGACATGAGAGAAGTTATTGAGCTTCATTGTGACTCTTTCTTTCCACTCCTCAGGGAGAGAAGGGCCGAAATCAAAGCTTTTTCCAGAAACCTTTGCCTCTGCTTGGTGAGTAGAGCACTCAACAACATGCTTCTGACCCTCCCCATCAACTACAGGGGAATTCTCTATGACAGCATCTACAACAGTCAAGTCTGCAATAACACAGTTGGTAGGTAGAGTGATGTCATGTTCAGTTTCATTTCTGAGGAGGACAGGCAGTTTGCTGGAGTCATGCCCGGACAAGGAAATGAGACAACAGTCTACGAACACGCCACCCGGCAAGGTTGATCTTGATGGTTGTTCAATCAGAGCACATTTCTCTGTGTTGACTGACTTGACACACATATAGCCTTCAAGCAGGACTTTCTGCTTTGCTGGAAGAACTGTTTGTTCCCTTCCTCTGAGCTTCACAAAGCCGAGTTCTCCACTTTTTGCCTGTTTTCTCCTCAGTTGGAGTGTGCGAAGGACCTGTCGGTAACCATAGCAGGGTGAGCTATGGGAAAGTGAAAACTCATCACAATGCTCATCAAAAAGAGGGTCTAAAGTGTTGGTCCCGATTAGCAATGGAACACCACTATTTGACCGGAGATCAGGAACGATTAAAGCTAAGGTTGAAATTTCAGGCTTGGACTCAAGAAAGACTTTTGGAAACTTGAGGTCAACCTCCACATATCCCAGGTAAGGAACAGGTTGGCCATTTGCTCCTTCCACTTCAAGGATATTGCTGATGGGTCTGATGGGATGCTCAGACAGATGGGTCTGATAAAAGGACTTGGCCACCGTGGTGACCTGTGACCCAGTGTCAAGCAAACAACTGCAGTCTACCCCACCCGCATTTACAGTGGCTGTACATTTGCTACCTACAAGACGTTTTAGAAATTTTCTGTCTTGTGTGACTCTGTGGGAGTGGGTTGCAGGGTTTGGTTCACCTGTAGATGGGGGACATGGTGGTTGCTTGGCTTCCATTTGCCCCTCAATGGAAGCCTGTTCTAGTTTAACTGGGGCACGGTGGGTGAGCTATTCTGGGCTTCCCAAGCGCGCTGCTTTTCTCTGAGCTCTGCTTTCTTGGCCTGCACAAGGGTGGGATTGGGCATGTTGTTGCATGTGGATGCAATGTGACCATCCTCACCACATTTAAAACAATACCATGGTTTTGGTTTCAACATGGCTGTCATTTGCTGAAGCTGTCCCTCTGACTGGGTATTTGTAGTCTTTTGTTTCTGTTTGTTACTGCTTGTTGCTTTCTTTTTTCCAAGCTTCTCTGAACTGCATGCACTGAGTTTTGCCACCTGAACCTGAAGTTCAGCAATCTGTTTCTGGATGTCTTTTGTCATGGCCAATAAAGATTGTTCTGCTTCCTGCGGCATGCTAATGTCCTCAGTGTAGGACATGTGTGCAGCTTGCATATTTGACATGGCTCTTGGCTTGGTAAAACCAAGGTGGTGTTTCATTCTGCTAGCTTTGTTAGCCTGTTTGTTTTCCTCAGTTCGTAGTAAGAGAAGAAGCTCTGCAAATGATGGTGGTTTACTCTTGAGCTGTTCAAGCTGGAGACTAGTGATGAGAAGACTGTTCCAACATCCACGGCAAAATTGCTTGAGAAGTTGTTTGTCAGCGTCATTAGCAGAGATTCCTCCTTTAGTGACCACATAGCTCAATGCTGCCTGAAGTCGCTGCAGGTAGTCTGAAGCTTTTTCTCCAGCATTTTGATTGTTGTTCAAGAATCGTGCAAAAAGCTCATCCCCATCTTCGACAGTAGCATAAGCAGAATCAAGTAAGGTCAAGTACTCTTTTGGGGAAGCTTGAGGGCCTAATGACTTGATTATGTTTGCAGCTGGGGGTGAAAGACTTTCAACAATTTTCCTTACTACGTGGGAGTCAGGGACTGACGGGTCACTTAGGCAGAACTCCACATTGCTGCGCCATGTGTCGTAGTCAACCTCAAAGGTTGGCTGAGGAAGTCGCCCAGAAAACTGTTTCAGTTTGCTTGGAAAGTGAAGGTGAGATGAAATCTCACTGCTCGTGATAATGTGTTCAACCACAACACTTTGTACTTCCGGTGTGCTGAGTTGATCTGAAGGTAAGTGGAAAGGACTTATTCTTTCTCCTCTTGGAGAAGGAGAATCTCTTGCATCAATACCAGTCTGGGGCCTGTAGGGAGCCTGACTCACCTCAATGGGGGCACTGACAAAGCTAGGGGCAGTAGTTTGGATGTCACTTTGTGTAAGGGGTGGCTCAGTTTCTACAGGGTTTTCACAGGTCTCAACCGGGGTCTCGGTCCTAATGGTTTCACTGATCCGAGCCAGCTCCTCACGAAGGATATTTCCAAAATCTTTGCCACTCAACTTATCTAAGTCTTTCAACCCAGAAAGGTAAGTATTTGTCACACTGGTGCCCACATCACTGGTGTAAACGCTAGCAAGATTCTGAACATGGTGGATAACCTCAGGTTTAGTAATACATGGTCTTCTGTAAGGTAAGACACTGGCTTCAAGTGCTTTTACAGCACTGCCATACTCAAACTCAGCAACTGCCTGAGTAACTGGATCTGTGGTAGGTACTTTGATTATTCTAGAGATAGACCCATATTGCTTAAGAAAGTCAAAGATTTCATTGTCAACTTCAGTATCGGTTAACCCACTAACCAAGACAGCATGTGGGATCTTGACACCCTCTGTCACAATGATATCCATTTTAAACCCAGGTAAAACTGAATTTGTCAATGAACTTGAAAATGAGATGAGTCAAAACAACCAGAGTACTTCAAATAATGAATTTTTTTTTTTTTTCAAACACACTCAATTACTCAAAGGTGCCCATTCATTTTTTGAATACAAAGAGAAATGTACGAATTGAATCTCGAGCTCCTGGCTAGCTCGCCAAGTTTTACTGTGTAACCCCCTTTACAGGTAAAGTACACACTAGGTTCGTAGGGCTAAGTTAGAAAAGGTTGGACACGCAATGAGTAAAAGAGAGAACACACAGGTCAGTTTCAACAACACTGTATTAACACCTTTAAGAAATAAACAATTTATAATCACTGCCGGCAGTCACTTTAGTTGTTGTTTGAAAATGTCTTTTGTTTTTTTACTGGGTGCACCCTTAATGAAATAAAATAAAATAAAATGTTCTTCCCAAAAATAGTTCAGTTCCAACTATCCTAGGAAGTCCCTTTCCCCAGCCCTACCACTCTGGCAGGACAGCGCACGAAGACTGGGAAGGTTCCTCCTTAGTCCAGATGCTCACTCGGGTAGCTCGCCATCTCCTCGTCAGGGAGAGAATCATTCCAAATCCATGGTCCAGAATCTCAGGGTATCAAAAAAAAAAACCCAGCCTCTTACTGCTCTCAGTTTCGTTTTCATTTTTTCACACTTTTACCGCGTTCCTTGCGTAAAGGGGGCGGGACATGCGTTGCCCTAGCCAATACCAACTCAGCTCAACTGAAACGAACCAATGGAATCACTTTTAAAAGTTTTTATTCACAGGACCACCTACTGAAGCAAAAGACCTCTGGGATAAAATGTTATAAATGAAGTTATAAATGAAAAATGTTGGGATGAATTAAAATAAAAAAGATGTTCTACATGAAAGAACATAGTTTAACATGTTTCTCATATTTTAATGTTTTTTTCCCACATATTTTAGCAACAGTTAGGTTTCGTGTTTCCACCCGGTTACAGTAGACTACGTGTGTAGCCACAGCTGCCCTGGGGCAGACTGATGGAGGCATGGCTGCCAATTTGTGCCTACGGCCCCTGTGACCACCACCAGAACAATCACACACATTAACTCACCAGCAAGTGCCCCACTGGAGGCAAGGAGGGTAAAGTGTCTTGCCCAAGGACACAACGACAAATGACTCAGCGGGAGCGGTTTTGAATCATTGACCTGCGATGCCACTGAGCCACGGCCGCCCTTTGCACATATTCGTCCGAACACTTTATTTTTTTGCTCAACATACAGTAGCTACTATAAATTAAATTAAGAAAGCAATCAGATGACGTACCATCATGACAAGCATAAATCGACTACTGAGTGCGCAAAATCCCCTGTAGCACAGGTAGGCTAATCGATGTATTGTGATCACCTGCAGCCAGTGATGGCTAAGGGAGGCGTGTCATCACGAATTGACAAAATGTGTCAAACATACAGAGTGATTCGTGTATGTTCGGCAAAAACACCCGACACATTGTGTCGAGTGTTTTGTCTTGAGCTTTGTCTCCGCCGAACCCCTGAGAGCGACTCACCGAACCCCTAGGGTTCGATCGAACCCAGGTTAAGAACCACTGGTCTAGAGACAGTGTCAATGAGGAAAAGACAGTAGACAGAGCTTGAGGTAGCAGAGATGAAGATGCTGCGGTTCTCTTTGGGAGTGACCAGGAAGGATAGGATCAGGAATGAGTACATCAGAGGGACAGCACATGTTAGAGGTTTTGGAGATAAAGTCAGAGAGGCCAGACTGAGATGGTTTGGACATGTCCGGAGGAGATATAGTGAATATATTGGTAGAAGGATGCTGACTTTTGAACTGCCAGGCAGGAGGCCTAGAGAAAACCAAAGAGGAGGTTTATGGATGTAGTGAAAGAGGACATGAAAGTAGTTGGTGTGAGAGAAGAGGATGCAAAAGACAGGGTTAGATGGAGGCAATTGATTCGCTATGGCAACCCCTGAAGGGAAAAGCCAAAAGGAAAAGAAGAAGACATCAGATATTAAATGTAATTCATCCCACACTAAAATATATAGATGTTTTTTATATTTGAAGCATGAGTACCAGTGACTCATGTCATGATGTCTTCTGGGATGAACCAACCAACCAAACAACCACCCAACCAACCAACCAACCCTCCATCTATCCATCCATCCATCCATCTATCTATCTATCCATCGATCCATCCGAACTGAAAGTTCCCTGGGAGGATGCCCAGAGGCTGAAAGATGCTGAAAGCTCAGGATGCGCATGGTGGAAGTTTGGTGCTCAGGTATTGTAGCAAAATGCCTTAGGGAGGTCAGAGTCAGGGGGCAGGTTCAGAGACATGCCATTAAAGAGCTGGCCAGCACCGCTGAGAGGATGAGCTGTTGGCTGTAGTCCAAGAGGAATGACACCACCCAAGGCAAACAACTAACCAAAGTGCCTCAACTTAAGCCTTGGGTCTGCCTCAACAGAAGGCAGAAAGTGTATTGTGATTAATGAAAAACATTGAAACACCCATTGTTGTTGTGATACAAACCTGATGATGTGTGTGGCTGATAAATCCTAATAGCAGCCACCCATCGAGAACTCTTGAAATAAAAGTTGTGCAAACACGAGGGGCCGTAACAGCTAGTCTTTTCAACTAACCTTTATTTTAATATCCATATTTGTTTTGTCCTATTTTTAAAAAGTCTTTCTTTTTCCAGAGTTCCTAGGTTCCTTGGTTATTTTGTTGTAACATCATGAATCCAAGTCTTAATTCATGCAACTCAGAACTGTGCCACATCCAGAAGTTTGCAGATGACACAGCTATCGTGGGATGTATCAGGGACAATGAAGAGGAGGAGTATAGATACTTGGTGAAGGACTTTGTTGACTGATGTCACAGCAACAGCCTGCAGCTCAACACCTCCAAAACTAAAGAGCTGGTCATTGACTTCAGGAGGGACAGACCCGAACTTAGACCAGTTCTGATAGGAACGGAGGAGGTGGAGGTTGTGCAGGCCAATAAATATATTGGGCTGTGGCTGGACAACAAGCTGGACTGGACAAGCAACACGAGGCAGCTGTACAAGAAAGCACAGAGCAGGATGTACTTTCTGAGGAGGCTGAGTGCATTCAACTTCTGGAGGAAGCTCCTGTGGATGTTCTATCAGTCTGTAGTCGCCAGCGTCCTGTCGTACACTGTGGTGTGTTGGGGAGGAAGCGTGACTAAGGCGGATCTCTCCAGGCTGGAGAAGCTGATCAGGCGCGCCAGTTCAGTGGTCGGGATGAAGCTGGACCCTCTGGCAACGGTGGCAGAGAAGAGAACCTTGGACAAACTGCTGGAATCATGGACAATGTTTGCCACCCTCTGCACACCGTAGAAAACAACCAGAGAAGCCTGAGCAGCCAGAGGCCATGCCTCCCAACATGCAGGATCAACAGGCTTAAGAACTCCTTCATTCCCCAAGCCATTAAACTGCTCAACTCCTCTCTGGGGGAGATGAAGGAGAGTCCACACGGGAGCTGAGGGATGACACAAACAGTGCACCAAATTCTGTGTACTTACTGTGCTGTGTGTGACGGAGATGTTAATTTCCCTGACGGAACTTCCTTAAGGGATCAATAAAGTTATACTCTACTCTTTTAACTTTTCCAATTATAATGGGAAGCAAATGCTTGCCATTCTTTGTCTATTTTTCCACCGCAGCATGTAAAGAATTCTGCACCTAACAGTTTGGTCCATCCGAAGCTCCGTCACAAAAAGGCTTTCAAAGCTACTTGTCCAGCAACTATTCCAGGTTAATAAATGAATGAATTATTTGGAAGTTTGGACAAGGTTGGCGGATTCCGAGCCCTGTGTGCAAGAATGCTGTCCGATCCTATATGAATGTAAAAAGCATTTGAACTTGTCGGATTACATAGTTAACCTTAATGTGGCCCACTACATTAGGGATGAGCGAGTACACCACTATCTGTATCTGTATCTGTTCAACCAACTAGATTATCTGTATCCGTATCTGTATTCGGAATGGGCGGGGCTTAACCCGGAAGTGGGTGTGGTTTGACCGGAAATGAGTGGGGCTTAAATCACCACATTATTTTAAGTCTAAAATTGATATGGATTGATCACAAGTTGCTGTATTTTTGCTTATTTTAAAACTATTTACAGAACAGCCTCAAAATTGAAATTCAAATAAATGTTTTTGATCACAAAAGTAAGAGAACTATTTACAGAACAAGTTTTTTATGGAACTGAGTCAGAACATGAATATTCTTAAGTCTATGAATGAATATTTACCGAAGAGCCTCAGAATTGAGTCTCAGTTAAAATATTAAGTATAGACATTTTTAATTTGAACAGAGTTTAGAACAGGTAAAAAAAAAAGAAAAAAGACTTTAACCACCGAGGCGGTGGTTAAATGCACACGTACGTGCAACAACCAAAAAAAACGAAAAAAGAGATCAGTAACTGCGTGTACTGGAGACAGAGAGTGAGACAGGTAAATTCCGCTCTAACTGCAGTGAGTAGGGAGGGGCAGGAAGTATGTGTGACTGACCAATCAGAGCGTGAAAACAGTCCGGCTGATTTTCCTTCAGTCCGATAACGAATATTAACAGGCTTTATTCGTATTCGTACTCGTACTCGTCAAAATGCATTATCCGCACCGGATACTCGTATTAAATGAATATCCTGCTCAACCCTACACCACATCCTTTTATGTGGCCCATGAAGCATAAAAGATCAATGCCTAAAAAAGAATAAGTCAAAAGTGTGCTTTGAGAAAAAAATACATTTCCCACAATGCAGTAATTAAGCACATTTTACCTTTGACAAAAGTTAATATTCTAACTTGTGTTTGACGTTATTTTTTTATTGACTTGAATAGTTTGATTCTGTATTGATGGAGTTATGTGGGTTTCATAACCAAACTAATCAAAGGGATTTATGTTATAACAGAGCAACAAGCAAAGATAGTTTTTCTGTGCAATTGTAATATTTATAACTTGAATAAGTAATAAATCTGGAAGTAATAAATTCAGTTATTTACCGTTTTTTTCTATTACATTGAGTTACATTTAGTTACATTTATAAGTTACATCTTGCCCTTTTAGGACAGCCACTATGCTGATGTGACCTTTGGTGGAAATAAGTTTGACATGCTTGCTCTAGACATAAACATTTAAGTCACTAAATCTCACTAATAAAATTTGTAATTTTAACTTTGATTTAATGAATAACCATAAATTTCTATATCATAGTTGGAATAGTGCCAGTAGTGTGATGGGAAGATGGAAAGAGTACTTTGAAGAGTTGATGAACGTGGAAAATGAGAGAGAACAAAGACTAGAAGAGGTGACTGTTGTGGACCAGGATGTAGCAAAGATTAGCCAGGATGAAGTGAGGAGAGCACTGAAGAGGATGAAGAGTGGAAAGGCAGTCGGTCCTGATGATATACCTGTAGAGGTTTGGAAGTATCTAGGAGAGGTGGCAGTAGAGTTTCTGACTGGGTTGTTCAACAGGATCTTAGATAGTGAGAAGATGCCTGAGGAGTGGAGGAGAAGTGTGCTGGTGCCCATTTTTAAGAACAAGGGAGATGTGCAGAGTTGTGGCAACTACAGAGGAATAAAGCTGATGAGGCATACAATGAAGTTATGGGAAAGAGTAGTTGAAGCTAGACTAAGGGCAGAAGTGAGCATTTGTGAGCAGCAGTATGGTTTCATGCCAAAAAAGTGTACTACAGATGCAGTATTTGCTTTGAGGATGTTGATAGAGAAGTACAGAGAAGGCCAGACGGAGCTGCATTGTGTTTTTGTAGATCTGGAGAAAGCTTATGACAGGGTGCCCAGAGAGGAACTGTGGTATTGTATGAGGAAGTCTGGAGTGGCAGAGAAGTATGTTAGAGCGGTGCAGGACATGTATGAGGACTGTAAGACAGTGGTGAGGTGTGCTGTAGGTGTGACAGAGGAGTTCAAGGTGGAGGTGGGACTACATCAGGGATCAGCTCTGAGCCCCTTCTTGTTTGCTATGGTGATGGACAGGCTGACAGACGAGGTTAGACAGGAATCTCCATGGACTATGATGTTTGCAGATGACATTGTGATCTGCAGTGAGAGCAGGGAAGAGGTGGAGGAGAAGCTAGAGAGGTGGAGGTTTGTCCTGGAAAGGAGAGGGATGAAGGTTAGCCGCAGTAAGACAGAGTACATGTGTGTGAATGAGAGGGACCAAAGTGGAAGAGTGAGGTTACAGGGAGAAGAGATCAAGAAGGTGGAGGATTTTAAGTACTTAGGGTCAACAGTCCAGAGCAATGGAGAGTGGGGAAAAGAGGTGAAGAAACGTGTACAGGCAGGATGGAATGGGTGGAGAAAAGTGTCAGGTGTGATGTGTGATAGAAGAGTTTCAGCTAAAATGAAAGGAAAGGTGTACAAAACTGTGGTGAGACCAGCGATGTTGTTCGGTCTAGAGACAGTGTCACTGAGGAAAAGACAGGAGGCAGAGCTGGAGGTAGCAGAGATGAAGATGCTGAGGTTCTCTTTGGGAGTGACCAGGAAGGATAGGATCAGGAATGAGTACATCAGAGGGACAGCACATGTTAGAGGTTTTGGAGATAAAGTCAGAGAGGCCAGACTGAGATGGTTTGGACATGTCCAGAGGAGAGATAGTGAATATATTGGTAGAAGGATGCTGAGTTTTGAACTGCCAGGCAGGAGGCCTAGAGGAAGACCAAAGAGGAGGTTTATGGATGTAGTGAAAGAGGACATGAAGGTAGTTGGTGTGAGAGAAGAGGATGCAAAGGACAGGGTTAGATGGAGGCAATTGGTTCGCTGTGGCGACCCCTGAAGGGAAAAGCCGAAAGGAAAAGAAGAAGAAGAAGTTGGAATATTTGGATCGATCTGTTATTTTGGACATATTTGCCATTGCACAGAATATCATGTCATATTCATATCTCAGAAAAGAAGACTATCAAAATGGAAACAAAGCAGTTAACTCAAAATCTTGATAGGTCAACTTTTCCTACACACCCAAGCCTACTCCTTTACAGGACAATATTATGCATGGCCACACGTTTGTGCCAGATATGCCAGGGACCATGGAGAAATCCACAGAGATGAACAGGGTATGTGGGGTGGTTTGGCCAGAGGCCAGGGCCCCCATTGCAATCAGGGCTCATAGCCCCTCCCTCATCTGTCTTTTTTACTATTAGTATTCCACATCGACCACCTCCACCACCCCTTACACAGAATCCAATGACCTGCTACCCAGCCCCAGCTCCTCCTGTTCCACAAAGGAAGCATCATTTAATGTCTCTTCAGACTGACAAGGACAACGAGGTTGCTTGTGTTAAAAATATTACAAACTGTGGGTCCAGGCTGCGAGATTATAAACAGACGTGATTCATCCCAAATTAAGCTGGGGCCCTGTCGCCTAGCAGTTTGGAATTTTCCTGTCTATATTGGTCACAGAAAAGTGCAGCCCTCTGTTATCAAGATTAAGATTAGATAAAAGAGTAACAGTAAGATCCACCAATCCCAAAAACTTCATTCACATTTCTTCTAATCAGTTTAACTTTTTTCTGGCTCCAATAGTTAAAACTAGCAATTTTAAATGTGAGGTCCCTGAGTAATAAGATTCTTCTAAATAATGATTTTGTAACCTTTCACAAGCTTAATTTTATTTACAACAGAGAGATGCAACAACTTCCCCCAATAGTAGTGGGCTAAGTTTTCAAGAAGAGGCTACAGGAGAGGGTGCCAAACGTGAGACACAACCACCACGATGTCACTCCCACACTCATAATAGCACCCCAGTGACACTTCGGGGGAGTGCACCACCCCTCCCCTCAGGTCTTGGACCACTGCAGCAAAAAATAACAACACTAGAACTGGCTTGATTTTAGTGTGTAGGAAAGGGTGCCCTGTCACTGTCATTCTCTGTTGAACTTCACTTATTTGCTTTCTTGTCCCCGGAAAAGGATCACGTTCTTTCTTTGTGCCAATGTTGTTCCAGTCTGATATCACTGCAGTCAGCTTGTACCTGCGGTGGAAGTCCATCAAGCAGCATACAGTATTTTGATTCCATTTTGAGTAATTGTAGTGTGTGTGTGTGTGTGTGTGTGTGTGTGTGTGTGTGTGTGTATATGTGTGTGTGAATACTGTACATGCATCGAGAAAACAGCGGGATAGTTCAGTGCGTAACCTCCTTTGTCTTACTAATGACCATTTAGTGGAAATGGATGATTGTGAGACATTGTAACGTGGAATGATTAGGAAGGGATCTGGGAAGTGTTTGGAGAGTGTATATGTGGCTGAAATGTTGCATGCGTGGTTTGTCTGTTTGTGCACCGCCTGCAGTGTGTAGATAATAATATCCCCACCTATATATTTGAATGTACTTATGGACATTAATCTAACATCCTCTTCCACTACATCCATAAACCTCCTATTTGGTCTTCCTCTAGGCCTTCTGCCTGGCAGTTCAAAACTCAGCATCCTTCTACCAATATATTCACTATCTCTCCTCTGGACATGTCCAAACCATCTCAGTCTGGCCTCTCTGACTTTATCTCCAAAACCTCTAACATGTGCTGTCCCTCTGATGTACTAATTCTCTACAGAAGCAAAAAAGAAATAAAAGCCTTGATGCTTCAGACTTCCTTCATTACTAATTACAATAAATCCCTGCATTCACTCAACAGATAAGGGTAACTTGTGGACGGACGTAGAACAACATATTTGCAAAAAACATTTCCCAGAGCATCGTACCACAACTCTGAAAGCCTGGTGGAAATCATGAAGTTGTGTCAGTCCAGTTCCATGTAATTATATCCCTATACGGGACAACCACACTTCTAACTCGAGACCACTTTACTATGTTCTGTTGCCTATTGGGATAGGATAGTATGGTGGCGTGTGCACATGCAGCGGCTTCTCTCTCTCCTGCTAGAGTGGTTAATTTGTGTTTTCTTACTGCCTATGGGTCTGGGAGGACTGTAATTTCATCTGTGCTTTATGTTGTCCATATATGGTACATCTGACAATAAAGTTGAATATGACATGAGCAGAACTGGGAATCACTCGATTTCACCATCTCTTTACCAACAATAATTTGCGTTTCTACACAAATTGTTGAAGTGAATATTATAGGAAATTAAACAGCCCCAATGAGGAATGAATCCATGAAAAGTCAATTGATGAGAATACTCCAACTCTCTTTTAGGGTTTATTTTTCTTGCTGCAAGAGGAACAACATTAATATCTGTGTCCAGAGGCAAATCTTCCGCCCAAAGACAAAACTAATACTTCATTGTATGTATACAGAGAGCAAATTCATGAATCACATAAATAGCCATTTCAGCCTCTACCAACTTCTGGACAGAAGTGAAGTCTTGTTTCTACGACAATCAATACAAATTTGCGAAGATTAGATGTAAAATAATTTAAAGGCCACACATCATTCCACTCAAAATGTGTAAAAAAAACCAAACAAGCAAATCAGCATTCAAGAAGGGATAAACACCATTTCCCTTTTGGAACTGGGCTACTGCTACTAATACATTATTATTACTAATTATTATTACTCTCATTGACTCTCTTTGGGTGCATCATCTGGTCACTTTTATTGGAGCTCAAGTATGAAACATCAGGTCGTTTCTTCTGAACCTGGGTTGATCAGGTGTGATTGGGATTGGTTGACTGAACTGTCTAGCTTTAATTGATTGCGGCCATGAGCTAACGTGGGATATTTACCTTGCGATAAGGGACCAACACACGAGCGTCTTCATGAAATGTAAATATGACTAAGGAGATGCCTTGAGCAGCTGAAATCCTATCAGGGAAAAATTTGAAACCATTCCATTTCAAAACGACAGAAGCTGGTCATCTCAGTGTGTTACCACGAGCATTTGACCCAGTGTCCCATTTTGTAATGGAAGGATGAAGGTGTGCTACATTGTCTCTCTCTAAATCTGATATTCAAAGTTTTCCAGTGTTACTTCAGACTATTCGGGACTATTATGTCTTCTTAAATATGGATCACATTAGTTTAGATCAAATGCTGGTGAGTTAACTTTAATCAACCCAAACATTGACAGAGTGCTACAAAAACAACTCATCTAATTGTTGATTAATCAGCAAGAAGGCTGGCATTTCTCTTGTCCGATTTAGTGGATCTTTTAATAGTTATATCACTCCCTTTTTCTCTGCATCCTCCATCAACATTTCGTTTATTTCTGTCATTACAACTATAAATCTACTGAATCTAGTTTTATTACCTGTTCACCTGGCATCTGCCCCTCCATCAGTACAAACCCTGAAAAGGTTGTGAAAACTCCTTCCACTAACTAACCTATATGGCAAAATTTAAAAAAACACCATCTCTTTGCAAATAGTCTGTTCAATGTTAGACTGCTGTGCTTTTATTTGCTTATTACGAAATTGGCAAAAAAACCACAACAAACTATCACCTTTAAAGGAATAAAGCAATGCAATGTTATATTTAAACTGACAACACATCTGATTTAATTTCCCCTCATCATAGAACATGAAGACACATGTTGGCATTAATTACCTTTTCATTACATTAGTTGTTCAAAAAAAAATTTAAACTGCACATTTTATTTTCTTGAATTTACACAGTGCACTCAAACTTTAATGACACAGTGAAAGATTGATATAATTAAGTCATGCATATGTCAAAACAAATGATTGTTTCAATAAAATAAAATATTAGGGGGCAGAAAAAGTGACAGATGCCTCTCCTCTAAGAGGAATATTTAATGCTATACAAAAGTTCTGAAGAACTATTAACAAGATGAATATTCCTAAACAAAAGCCATCATCTTTGGCCATCCTCCTGACATTACTACAAAAAAAGTCACTCTTATGATTCAAAATTGTTGAATTATATTACACTGAAGAAACACATAGTATTTTCTCTCTAATCACTGGAGAGCTATGCCTTCACTTTCCCTCTTTAAATGAGTAATAAACAAAAGGTTGTGTTTTTAGGCTGTGCCTGCCATTCCTGCAGGAACGGCTGTTGAGACTGGTGGAGCATTCAGGCCTTTCCCTCGATGTCTGTGACCACCTCTCTTGCGTCTTTGACATTTGAGCTGCAGATAGATAGAGAGACAGAGAGACCAATGTCTGTGAGAATGTCGTTTTTAATAGTTCAGTACAAATTGGATTAAGCACCCTTGACAGTTTCCAAGATTTTCCATGATAAATCACTGGTTATTCAGATCAGCAACTTCAGTTAAATATATCATATAGCAGGCAAACACAGTGATATCTGAGATGTGAAATGAAGTTGAGAGAATTTACAGAACGTGTGCAATAATTATTTAAACAAAGGTAGGCAGCTGCATAAATTTGGGAACCCTTTAGCACTAATCATTGGAACACAAATTTTTTTGGTTAAGCCCATTAACCCTTGACCTACACAGGTAAAGCAATGACAAAGGGCATTTAAAGTGGGTAATTGCAAGTTGTTCTCTTATTTGCATTTTCACTGAAGAGTGGCAGCATGGGATCAACTGTCAAATGTCCTGAAAGCAAAGATTGTTCAACATCATGGTTTAGGGCAGTGGTCCACAACCTTTTTTGCACCACGGACCAGTTTCGTCTACAATACAGTATTTTCACGGCCCGGTCTTCATTTACTCGACAATCGTTAATGACGCCAGGACAGCTGTAGTCTAATGATAAATCATTCGCAGTGGTTTTATGTAAAATGCAGGCATCAACAGACAATAAACCTTTTTTTCATAAATTGATAATCAACATCTCTGTAAACGAAATAATTGTAAGAAATAATTATATTAAAAACTCGATTGAAGTGACTGCACTGATAGCTTTATTTTGAAATAAAGCGACTTACAATCAGGGCATTCAACGTAGGAGAAATACTGATCATTTCCAATAAAAGGGTGAACAAGTCAATCAAATAATAATAATTATAACAATGAGAATTAGTGGTTGGAGTCAGCTGATCTATGGGTAACGGAAGCCAATGACACCTGAAAGTGTGCTCCGGACCTCCGCAGTTTGGTGTTCTTTAAGGTCACTGCAGAAAATCCCTCTTCACAAAGACAGGGGGTTGGAAATGGAAATAGGGTTATTGATAATTTTTGGACAGTGTCAGGATAATCTGCCTTGATGTTAATCCAGAACACTGGCGCGTTTGTGGGCGCTTAATTTGGAGGTAGCGGCTGGCAACCTGTCACGTAAGCAAGGCCTGTCAAGCGGGACAGATGCAAGCATTTGTCTGTGGGTCATTCCGCACAGACGTCACTTTTCAAAATAAAACATCTTTTAGACTCAGAAATAAATAAAACTGAAATAATGTAAATCATTTTTTCTTTCTGTGCGGCCCAGTGCCAAATTAACCACGGACCGTTGCCGGTCCACAGCCTGGAGGTTGGGGACGACTGATTTAGACCACTGAAAAATTCAGCCGCTTTCTATTTAACCCCTAAAGAGATGATCAAATAGAAAAAACATTACTGAATGTAGATTTGGGGGTAAAGAACAAAAAACAAACAATAATGAAAAAACTTTTTAAAAACAAAATAACACAGGTCAGAGGAAATGGTCAAGTAAAAAAAAAAACAATGGTAAATTCATTGAGCTGTGTGATGCCATTGCTGGGGATTGGGGAGGTTTTTGATTTTTTTCCTGGTCAACTTCAGTATACAAGCTTTAACCAGTTTAATAAGTAAAAGTGGGATTTATCATAGATACAATCCCTCAGTAGCAGCGGACTGCTACTGGGGTGTCCAGGGAGCAAAGTAGGGGTATGTATCTTGCTTCAGCATGAAAGAACACTCTACTTTCCAAGACATTGCTATTGACTATTTTTAGCACAATAGCATAGCATAATACTGATTCTTGACACAAACTACTCTCTAACCAAGAAAGCATCACTTGTTTTCCTTGAAAGTTGATTGAGGTGGATTTTTTACTCACTGGTAAATGTGTTGTGTTTGAAATAGTTGGCCGTGCCATGGATCCTGCGTCCTCATTGGTTGCTGTGCTCTCTTTACAAGTCTTACTGGCCTGCATCTTTGCTTGCTGACCCTTAGCTGCCAGTATATTCATTGACTGGAGAAGCTGAAATCACAACCACAGCTTGTGTCACAGTTTCAGCTAACCAAAATTAACCAATATCTTTAGCATTCACATGCTTATGTCACATTCAGGAATTTCAAACCCTTCACTTCAGTCTCAGTACCTTTGTGATGGTGCCTACAGCTTTGGTGCGCCCCTCCCTGAACACCAGTTTCTGGTCACAGTGCAGATACTCAGGAGTCTTTATGAAGCGAAAGTGGACTATGGCTTTGTCCCCTGTCCGCAGACAGTCTTTGTTCATGGTTAGGATGGTGGCTGTCTGCCTTATGCTCCCACAGTGTACTAATGTGAGAAATGAAATCGAACTGTAATGTTTCAAAGTGGCTATGCAGAGTTGGAATGAAGCAAGACCACATGAAGCCCAGCTGTGCCCGAAAAGTATTAAAGTTCAGATTGGTCAAATGTAGATGCTAGATTAACCAGTGCACATCAGTATCTGTTGCCAACTAACCCATAGCCTGGTATCTTGGTGATATCGTCGTGGGGTGGTGTAGCACCAAAATCTCAGCTTCAAACTCCCAAGTGGCTTGTGGCATCAATTTTGGGGACACCATCACCATACCCTTCCGTATAGATGAGCGTTTAATCTGAGCATGAACAGAATGAACAAAGGTGAAAAAAACAAAAAAAAACAATGATCTTCATTTGAATTTAGCTGAGTAACAAAAACAACAACACTAAAACAACATCAAGATAGGAACAAAATTTTTGTCCCACAAACCTTTTTGAGAGCGAATGATGCTGTTTGACCACCACGAACCTCTCTAACAGGCATTCTCTTGCGATGGATGGATTTAATAGCGATGGGCATGAAGGTACCTAGAGGGTCGGGTCCCAAAAGCAGTGCGTCATTGAGTCGAATTATTCCACGTAATGTAGTCCCTGATACTACTGTACCCACACCCTGGAAAGATAAGAGCAATTTTGGGTCATTCCACAAACAAATGATCCTAGGTGTAATATATTAGCTCTGTCAAATTTTCTGTAATGCTCGCTGTGTTTTGTAGTTACTTGTGTTAACAGTGACTATTTTCTGACATTTAGGCCTGTCTTAATCAAGGTTCAAGTAATCCATTCCAATTTTTTCCACTCTATCTGATGCAGATCAAACATGAAACATGAATGTGTAAACAGAAAATAAACAAATGGAATCTGATATTCTCAGACCATAACAAGAACCAATGCAGTCAGAGTCTGCAACATTCCACGACACCCCGAATTCAAAATTTTGCCCTGATCTACTTGCATAGGTCAAAGATGAAAGCTATTGCTCTGACCTACTGTCATAGATCATAAAACTAGCTTTGGTCTATGGTCTTACACTGGCCTTGTCCTTCTATCTCATCCAGTTCCTGAGTGTACAAAATTTAAATTTGACCTTGACCTAGTTTTCTCAAGGTCATCATCTCATTTTCATCCCCTTTAAAATCGAGTAATGTGCTTTTTGTTTCATTTTTCTATCTGCAACGGTTGGAAAGCTATTGGACTCACGGACCCAATATCCGTTAGTCCAAACAAACGGACAAAGATACCAGGCTATGGACAAACACAAACGCTGACAATTTCATCACCGCTTTGAAGCGGGATTTAATAAGGCCTCATTTATAAGTAAAAAAAAATCTGATATGAATCAAACATATCAAGTATTTCCTGCCAATCTGAGCCATACATCAATTAAAATGCACACGCCCAGGCTGCAATAAGGTCTCTCCTCTTTCTTCTTACCTTAAAATGTGACTAATATGTTGTGCACTTCTGAAAATTCAGAAAACAATAGTTTGGATAGTTAGCTATATATATTAGTCATCCATGTTCCGTGTGAATAGTTGTTTTTACTTCTTAACATATCCAGGTCAAAACGACATATGCGCTTACAGGATGTTGCAAGGTTTCACCAGTGTAAATGCAGAGATTATCATGTATGTGTAATTTTTAAGTAGATGTAACCTTTGAAACTTGACACAAAACATTAAAATTGGTCCATTCAAATATTTTCAAAATGAAAGCAAATTGGTAACTGAACAAAGAATGAACTTAAAAAAAAAATTGTAAGAGCAGCAGAGTGTCTTCTTTAGCACCGGTACGGAGTACGTGTCATCTATTTGGAACTCAGCAGGTTCGTCATTGTTGAAGTGGGTCCTGGATGACAGGAGATTGAGGAACATCTTCAGCAGGTCCATGTTCTCACCCGTCACATTTGAGATTTGAAAGATTGGACACATCCTGCAGAGAGGAAGTCCGTCAGAATGCAATGAGGAAAGCATTACTGTTAAAGTTCTTACAAAGTACCGTAAATTCCGGACTACTGAGTGCACCTAAATATAAGCTGCACCAACTAAGTTTTAAAAGAAAAAAAACCTTGCACATATATAGGCCACACCTGTCTATAAGCCGCAGGTGTCCAGGGGTTGTAACATGAGATAATTATGCATAAAGAAGGCACACAGAGTTAAAAAAAAATAATTAATTACCACCTTTCACAAACCAGTGCTGTAACACAGCAGTAAAACAACACTGCTGTCTACAACATCTTGTCATTGGTTCACTGATGCCAAGGTTACACACAGAAGCTTTGCTTCTGTATTTGACATTCAAATCAATTGCCTTTAACCATGTGGCTTTCTTTAAGTTTTTCATCATAAGGGGTGTTAATGTTGTACAAAATGTCTGTTCAAAACACAATCAAACTATGGTAGCGTCTTCTTCAGTGCATTGTCTTCCACCTGTCTGCCTCCCTCCTGAACTTCCAGCTAGAGGTCGTTAGCCCTGAAAAATCTATAAATCAGCCGCATCGTTGCATCTCATGCTAGTATGCATGGTAATTGGATAACAAAAACTTCTTTGTGTCCACAAGTGTATTCTCTGCTTTTTTCTTTGATGCTGGTCAGGGGATTGCTGTAACAGCCTTCATCAGCGTGAACAAGAACAATAGAACTGACATCCATCATAAACCGGTGAGGTCAGAATCAAGTACCAAGAGAAGAGGCTGTGTCAGGGTGGTTTTTCCACAGATGTATTCTGTTAGTTAATCATGTGTTCTCTGTGCTGATTGGTACTTGATTCTGACCTCACCTGTTTATGATGGATGTCAGTTCTATTGTTCTTGTTCACGCTGATGAAGGCTGTTTGCTGAAACGCGTCCGTGATTTGCCCATAATAAATTATTTAAGTATTTATCTGTGAGTGCCGGTTAACTGATTTTTTGATCTTTGCCACTACCGTGCCCCATTACACTATATAAGTTTTGTAGCTGTGCGCGCCGTCTCCTTCACCTGATTGCTGTAACAACAACATTAAAATTTTAGCTTAAATGGCGTAAGAGTATTAGAATGTATTTGAGACTCAAGGGTGTAGACAAAAATATTCAATAGCAATTAATACAATGCAGGAAATCAGATGATGTTTACATAAAAAAAGTGACTCCATACAGCTTGTGCAGTGTACTCATCTGGAGAAGCCCTAAGATCCCAAATTTATTAGACAATGGTATTCACTAGTATTCATCGTTTGGATTTAGTTATTATAATTCCTATTCTGCATTTAATTTAGACAGCTCCTAATTCTGGTTCTTTGAGAGAAAGGTTAAATGATATATATTACAAATGATTTATTCTCACAATTCAAACTCACAACTATCAAAAAGTAAAATTTAGGATTACAGCACGAAATGAATCATAAGAGCTGTATGGAGTAATTTCAGCTTTTGTTTTTCAATGTTTGGCCCATCTTTGTCAGTTGGAGGATGAGGCAAAAATACCTTAGTCTAAAACTCCATAAATATTTTGTGGATGAAAAATCTTCATCTGACTAACCATCATTATGGTCATGAGCAGCTACTGCCTGAATTTTAAGTTGAACCTTTTGACAGAATTAAAAGTGAAACAAGATAGTGTTTTGTTTTTTTTAACATTACCTTTCTGAGCTGAAGTTGGAGGCTGTGATGATAACATCATCTTTGTTCCGAACCAACACTGGGATCTTCCTGCAGCCAGGAGACTTTAATAACCTCTGTAACAATTTCAGTGTTTCTGTAGATACACATACAAAATACCGGCAAAATACTTCTGAATGCAGGAAACAAACATATTGAATTTGCTTCACAAAACTTTGTTCTCAATAAGGAAACTGGAGAAAAGATCAGGTTTTTTTATACTAGCACTCCAACATTACATCTACAGTATTTCTCTTAAGCGACATTAAAACCAGCACTTTATGGTTTTACCATAGCAATTTCTCATCACTTTTATGCTTATTATGTAATTCAAGTGATGCCAGGGTTTTTCCATGCTACTAGTGATGATTCAGCATGACTTATATCATTGTAGACTGAAGTATATTGTTTAAAGGGATTTGTTTCATGAGTGATTTTTCCATCGCTCATTTGTCTTTACTTTGTATGTAAACTTGATGCTTGTGAATGTAGCTAAAGGTGCCTTTATTAGGATACACTAAACAACGCTGCTGTAAAACACATCAACAGTGTATGTGTAAATTGGCTGACATTCAAAGTTAAATTCAAGGAAGTTAACCTCTAATTGCTACAAGCTGCATTTTGAACCTTTTGGTGGCCACTTGATACTTGATACATAGTCAGAAATTTCACGCCAATGCCCTGTCCTACTTCCTCGTGCATTAAGACAAACCAAGCTTTACCTGACACGGTCTCATTACCTTGCAGTATGTTGGCTGGGCACATATCTATTTTTGTAACCACTACAAACACTGGCACATTGAGGGCCAGTGCCAGACCCAGATGTTCTTTGGTCATGCCAACAATACCAGCATTGCTGCCAACCTGAGAGATAAGAAAGGAGAACCAGAGAAATGGAGGAGGGAATTGATTATTGTTATTATTTGACAATTTGTTATTAATCAACACAAGTACTCTAATACGCTTTGTTTAAAATATTTGTTCTGTGAAACAAAACAAAACCATTTTTCATGATTACTAGATGGGACATCTTCTAATGCCATCCTCTTTTCTCACCATGAGCATGCAGAAATCCGGCAGGTGTCCCGTCATGCCAAAGACAGTTGTCTTCAGGTACTTCTCATGGCCAGCCAAATCAATAAAGGTTATGACCTTTGAAGATTTCTCACAGATCTTTGTCCAGTCTAAGCCACCACCATGGCTGTCAGGCTTGTTCACTACCTAAAGGAACAGAATCACAAATGGCAAAACCAACTTCACAATGTAAGTAGAACAAAACCCTAAAGGATGGGAAGGAAATAATTCCCAATAAAAACTGGAACACAAATTTTGATTTGAGGTGGTCCTGAGATGCTAAAGATTCCAGAAAGAATAATTACACATTAACTTCATCGTTAAATATTCATCTTTGGCATCAGTAAGATGTGACTTCAAAATTCTAAAAACAATCCCATCTTTATCAAAATCAGCAAAACAAAAATACTGTTGGTGTTAAAAACTAAAAATGTAAAAAGTCATTAAATTACTGAAAAAAACCTAACTGCGAGATTCAAACAAGGGTCCTCTTCATGGGAGATGTTTTCCACAGCCATTATGCAAACTTGTAATAACAAAAGCTTTAGCCACAATGTGACCTGAAGCCAGTTGGTGGTTAATGACAAAATTAGAACGGAACAATTCAGATGAAGTTCTGAGCATTAGCAGTAGCTCACCTGTCCCTTCTGATCAAAACCCAGGATATCATTGCCCACGCTGCTGGTCCTGCCACTCTCCATTTCATGTTTGTGTCTAAAGAGCTTTTGGCGGGCAAAGCCTCTTCCATTGTCCAGTTCACCGTGGGTCAAAACCCCTAGTAAGGTGCTCTTCCCTGCATCCACATTTCCTACCACTGCAACTCTGGAAATGAGGATTAAAATGAAAAGATGACCACATACTGTGAAAACTTCCGGTACCAGTTCAGGAAAATACTGTGTATGTTGCTACAGTATATGTATTGTAAATGCTTAAAGCTATAGCTTATTCTGTTATACTAATCACTGTTCCCATTAATTCTATTTTCTTGAAACAATACTACAACTACTTCAAATGACAATAATAATCCGACTTACAAACGTTCAGATGTTCTTATCTACAAACATCTGACTTACTAAGAGCCAGATGTTCATATCTTGGGGAAAGTCTGAATGTAGTTCCCCTTTCTGCCATAACCCCGGCCGAGCAGCACCACTCCATACGCACATCTCCAAAACCCACATCCTTCATCTCACCAAGTTCATTATTGCAATTATAGATTGAAATTTAATATAGAGACAGTGCCCGACTTAGGAAAACAATAGGTTATGAGAGGCTGTTTGTAAGATGAATTGTTTTCAAGTCACTATATATTAAATATCAAGTTATAATTTCAAGAGCAAATTGGGGAACACGAGGGAGATGCACGTAAGGAGCGGTGCTGCTCGGTGGGGGTTGTGGCAACTTACCAATATTTCTGCCTAACGAAAAGCCTTTTGGAACCTATAGTTTTCATAGGTTGGGCACTGTCCGTATTTTGTAAATTATCCCCCCGCATAGGGAACAACAATGGTTGAAAACACAATAGTATACTGGACTTGCGCTAGCAGATTGCCACTACGGAATAGGCGAAGTAAATTCCAGAGTGGCTAAGATTTTTAGCCTGTGTAGCCTGTGAAAGAGCCAGTTTTTATTCATGCTTTCTGAACATGTTAATGTGTTTTATTTGAAGTGTAGGCCTTCAAGTTCTTTAGGCTGGGATGTCTTTAATTTAAGAGAAAAAAAGATTATTCAGCTCTTTCTGCACTTTATTTTTAATTCTGAGGTTTGTGTGTTCTGCCATCAAACATAAAGGCTTGAAATTTATTTGCCTGGGTCTACTTTTATTTATGGTAAAAGTGCTAGCTGTGCACTCACTTAAACATATCCTGCATTGAAAATTGATAATAAATGATAATGTGGACATAGGAGCTGGCTATATACTACAGCTAATGTGATCAGGGACACAGGTAGGAGAGTACTTGGTGTGTCATCTGGAAGGAAAGGAGATAAGGAGACTTGGTGGTGGAATGAGGAGGTACAGGAGTGTATACAGAGAAAGAGGTTAGCTAAGAAGAAGTGGGACACTAAGAGGACTGAGGAGAGTAGACAGGAGTACAGGGAGATGCAGCGTAAGGTGAAGGTAGAGATAGCAAAGGCCAAACAAGAAGCTTATGATGACTTGTATGCTAGGTTGGACAGTAAGGAGGGAGAGACTGATCTATACCAGTTGGCAAGACAGAGAGACAGATGGGAAAGACGTGCAGCAGGTTAGGGTGATTAAGGATAGGGACGGAAGTCTATTGACAGGTGCCAGTAGTGTGATGGGAAGATGGAAAGAGTACTTTGAAGAGTTGATGAATGTGGAAAATGAGAGAGAACAAAGACAAGAAGAGGTGACTGTGGTGGACCAGGAAGTAGCAAAGATTAGTCAGGAAGAAGTGAGGAGGGCACTGAAGAGGGTGACGAGTGGAAAGGCAGTCGGTCCTGATGATGATAAAGGGATTTATGTTATAACAGAGCAACAAGCAAAGATAGTTTTTCTGTGCAATTGTAATATTTATAACTTGAATAAGTAATAAATCTGGAAGTAATAAATTCAGTTATTTACCGTTTTTTTCTATTACATTGAGTTACATTTAGTTACATTTATAAGTTACATCTTGCCCTTTTAGGACAGCCACTATGCTGATGTGACCCTTGGTGGAAATAAGTTTGACATGCTTGCTCTAGACATAAACATTTAAGTCACTAAATCTCACTAATAAAATTTGAAATTTTAACTTTGATTTAATGAATAACCATAAATTTCTATATCATAGTTGGAATAGTGCCAGTAGTGTGATGGGAAGATGGAAAGAGTACTTTGAAGAGTTGATGAACGTGGAAAATGAGAGAGAACAAAGACTAGAAGAGGTGACTGTTGTGGACCAGGATGTAGCAAAGATTAGCCAGGATGAAGTGAGGAGAGCACTGAAGAGGATGAAGAGTGGAAAGGCAGTCGGTCCTGATGATATACCTGTAGAGGTTTGGAAGTGTCTAGGAGAGGTGGCAGTAGAGTTTCTGACTGGGTTGTTCAACAGGATCTTAAATAGTGAGAATATGCCTGAGGAATGGAGGAGAAGTGTGCTGGTGCCCATTTTTAAGAACAAGGGAGACGTGCAGAGTTGTGGCAACTACAGAGGAATAAAGCTGATGAGCCATACAATGAAGTTATGGGAAAGAGTAGTGGAAGCTAGACTAAGGGCAGAAGTGAACATTTGTGAGCAGCAGTATGGTTTCATGCCAAAAAAGAGTACTACAGATGCAGTATTTGCTTTGAGGATGTTGATAGAGAAGTACAGAGAAGGCCAAACGGAGCTGCATTGTGTTTTTGTAGATCTGGAGAAAGCTTATGACAGGGTGCCCAGAGAGGAACTGTGGTATTGTACGAGGAAGTCTGGAGTGGCAGAGAAGTATGTTAGAGCGGTGCAGAACATGTATGAGGAATGCAAGACAGTGGTGAGGTGTGCTGTAGGTGTGACAGAGGAGTTCAAGGTGGAGGTGGGACTGCATCAGAGATCAGCTCTCAGCCCCTTCTTGTTTGCTATGGTGATGGACAGGCTGACGCAGTAAGACAGAATACATGTGTATGAATGAGAGGGACCCAAGTGGAAGAGTGAGGTTACAGGGAGAAGAGATCAAGAAGGTGGAGGATTAGTACTTAGGGTCAACAGCCCAGAGCAATGGAGAGTGTGGAAAGGAGGTGAAGAAGCATGTACAGGCAGGATGGTACGGGTGGAGAAAAATGTCAGGTGTGATGTGTGATAGAAGAGTTTCAGCCAAAATGAAAGGTGTACAAAACTGTGGTGAGACCAGGATGTTGTTTTGCCTAGAGACAGTGTCACTGAGGAAGAGATAGGAGGCAGAGCTGGAGGTAGCAGAGATGAAGATGCTGAGGTTCTCTTTGGGAGTGACCAGGAAGGATAGGATCAGGAATGAGTACATCAGAGGGACAGCACATGTTAGAGGTTTTGGAGATAAAGTCAGAGAGGCCAGACTGAGATGGTTTGGACATGTCCAGAGGAGAGATAGTGAATATATCAGTAGAAGGATGCTGAGTTTTGAATTGCCAGGCAGGAGGCCTAGAGGAAGACCAAAGAGGAGGTTTATGGATGTAATGAGGGAGGACATGAAGGTAGTTGGTGTGAGAGAAGAGGATGTAAAGGACAAGGTTAGATGGAGGCAATTGATTTGCTGTGGCGACCCCTGAAGGGAAAAGCCGAAAGGAAAAGAAGAGAAGAAGGGGCTGGCTATAAGACACAAACTGGACTTGGGTTCGGACCTTTTACTGAGAGGAAATTTTAATAACTGGACCTCCTTGACTTTTAATTGAATACCCCTGCTTACAACTTTTTTGGACTTACGAAAATTCCCGAGCGACAAGAAAAACTTTTTCTCTCGCTAGGCGGCGCGCAATTCTGACGGAAATAGCCAAAGTGACCCGGATGGTCCCGATCATTAAATGTGCACTCAGGTCATGACCTTCTCTCATCCAATAAAAAAAAAAAAAAAGATTCTATTTTTACAAACTAAACCCACGAATTGGTATATGACAAGGTGAGGACTATCGATCGAAAGAAAATGAGAAGAGTGTTTTATAGTAGATTTTGTGTTAAAATTCTAATTGAACAACAAATGGTGAATGCTAAGAGGGAGTAGGAATGGTGACAGACCAATCAAAAGGTAAATGAAAGATATTATCAATACTTTTTTGTAGTCTTAGACTTTTGATCCCTATGACCGGCAGGAATAACCAGCGATGCATATAAATATGTATTCACCTTGCTTGCTATTTTTCATGCCATGTTAAATTGAAATAAAAAATCATATTATCAAATTAAAAAAAACCCAACTAAACTATGGCATACCAATGGTGGTGGTGGGGGGGTTTCCACGGCAGGATCCCCCCCCCACATACACACAAAATCATACTAATGAATATTCAGAAAAAAATATTAGGACTAGGTCCCCCGGACCGCCCCGTGACAAGCATAGCTCATTGGCGCGGCAGTCTTGGACACAGAATGTGGCTTTTAGTGGCTTACTCAATTCTTTTACACTGAGCCACAGTGGGTTAGTCATACTACCTCCTAGTGCAAGCCCAGGGATATATTTTTAAGGCAGTAGTTGGTATTACTTCTCAAAATTAGGGACCACAGAATAAGATCACAAAAGCACAAAAGGCACATTAACTCAGCGGAGTCTTCAGCAGAGTTTTCACTGTTTATCTGTCATCGACATTCTGTCTGTGTGCATGTCTTAGGCTTGAATCGATTTCAGAGGAATTACATTTTGCCATCAACAGTAACTGTTGAATTTTAAAACATTTGTAAGACACTGCTTTAAAGTAAAGAAGTGCTTAACGTGCAATGTTTACCATTTTATGGTGGAACAGACCCTCAATTTTACCTGACTTCCAAGAAGTCCTGTTGGTCCACATGCCGACGGATGAGATAATCCTGAATCTTCCCGCTCGTGTCTGTCCTCTCCCTCAGCCAGATCAAGTCAGCCTCAATCTGTTCACACAGCGACTGCACTGTTGCTATCGATGCCTCCATGTCGTTGTCATCCAGCCCATAGTCATTCCCATCTAAAGAGTAAGAGCAGGTAAGAAAAAATAAATACTGTGAGGCAGTGTGACATTATTAATTAGCATCATTACTGATGTATGGAAGGGCACATTTGAGAACCCTTTGATATTTATTGCAGACAGAAATATCACTATTCGCAGATGATATGCTAACATACATCAGTGATCCATCTTCATCCATACCAGCACTTTTAAATAATTTGGGGGAATATGGAAAACTATCAGGATATAAAAAAAATGAATCTAAATCAGTAGCCATGATGCTATCAGGTAAATACCCAACTGAACTAGAAGAGAAGACAAAGTTTAAATGGACAAGCAAAGGATTTAAATATTTGGGCATTACAATCACCCCTGTCACATCACAACTATTTGAAGCAAACTACGGGAAATTGATAGGTGATATAAAAAAGGACTTAAGTAGGTGGGAGGTTTTACCTTTAAACCTACTGGGAAGAATAGAAACTGAGAATGAACATACTGCCAAGATTGTTATTTTTATTTCAGTCACTGCCCACTGTAATTTCTTAACTCTATCCTAACAATGTTAGATAAAACGATATCAAAATTTCTATGGCAACATAAAAGAGTCAGAATCAAATATAAAACACTTTTGCAGCCTAAAGACAAGGGAGGGTTGAACCTACCCAATTTACAGCTTTATTACTGGGTTGCACAAATTCGAGCTTTAATCATCTGGATAAATAATGACACGGACACGGTTTGGGTGAAGATGGAACAAAGTTCATGTAAAAACATTTCTTTAGAATCACTTCCTTTTGTGACTCAGGAAACGAGGAGGAAACTCAGAATAGAAAATGAATGGATTAAAGGAACAATGAAGATATGGTCAGTTGTAAGAAAAAAATTGGCATATCCAAATCAATCACTAGAGCCGCTAAAATAACCAAGAATCCAGACTTTTTGCCGTCTACACTTGATGCTGTGTATAAAAAATGGTCAAATAAGGGACTCATTTATATAACACAACTGTTCACTGGGGAAACTCTGAAGTCATTTGATCAACTTAAAAAAGAATTTAACTTACCTAGTCAGGACTTTTATAATTTTTTACAATTACATCATTACCTTTTAAAACATAAGGAATGGGAAAACATTAGAAAAATACAGACGGAGTTAGGACTGTTGATGTCAACGACCAGAGAAAATATAATAAAAAGGGGGACTATATCAAAAATATATAAGGCTCTACAACTGGATTCTAAGGACAGTAATTTAAGGGTTAAAGAGAACTGGGAACTGGAAGCTAATATAATACAGATAAACAATGGGAAGACACCTTTGAAGCAAGCCATAAATTAACTAGTAGTCCAACACTTAGGGAATTTGACTGGAAGGTTACAATGCGATATTTGAATACTCCGGTGGTAACTTCAAAAATATAGTAATGCATCTAATTTGTGCTGGAGGGGGTGTGGAAAGGTGGGAGACCACACACATATATTTTGGGACTGTCGCAAACTTTCAACTTTTTGGAAAGATATTCAAGAAGAAATTAAACATGTTTTGAGCATAAATATTATTTTAAATCCAGTATTAGCCATTTTAGGGATACCCACAACTAATATGATAGACAAAGATATGATTTATTTACTCAGAATAGTACTTCTGGTCGCAGAAAAATGTGTGACGGCTACGTGGCTGGACCAACATCCCCCCAGAATAACACAATGGAGAGAGAGAATAAAAAATGTATACTCTATGGAGAAAATCACTGCAAAACTACAACTGAAAACAGAGAAATTTATGTCAAGATGGACACCAATTATGAAGGCTATACAAGTTTGTGTATGAATGTACAGGAATATATATATACGTATATAAGGATAAAAAGAGATGTATATATATAATTAAATTTAAAAAAATTGTTTTTGTTTTTTTTCACTTATGTTTGGGTTTTTTTGTCCTTTAAATGATTATTTATTATCCAATTTAATGTATAACATGGGAACTGTTTTTTCAATTTGCATTGTAATTTATTTGTACATCTCTCGGTCTTTGGTTTAATTGTTGAATAAAACTAAGTTAAAAAAAAAGAAATGTTCGGATGTCTGTAATTTATTTTTACTAAGACTGATTGCTTCATGAAAACTGATATTTAAAGATGTACTCTATTCATTGTCTACCATTGTTTACATGACAGAATGTACAGAAATGTACAGAAAAAAAGTTTTTGAGATACAAATTGACTTCATTATATCTACCATTTTATATACATTTTTTTCATGAACATTGGAGGGTTACTGAGCAAGATACAGTAAAGAATAATCACTCTAAAGCATCCCTTACTGTAGAGCATTTTGATAGAATATTGTCTCAATTTTTAATATTTCAAACATCAAGCCAGATCATTTTTTAGGACAGGCTGAAGACATAGTATAATAATTTGTTGATGATAGATTGTTGTTTTCTTTAACATTCATTTAGAGGTATAGCCAGTCCCTCTCCACAGCCTCCGGCCCCCACAAAAGACCCGTTTTATTTCTAGAATTGATGTAGTTTACATGTGCATTCAGCAAAGCACAAACATATTTGAGCTTTTTTGTCCTGACTGATTCCTGGGCTCACACACACACAGAATGAAAAAGATTATAAAGTAACTTGGAAAGTTACAGGTCAAAAACAGTGTCTAAAAGATGCACAATCAAAAATTCCCACATCCGCTGCGGGGAGAGAGATTTGATTTGATTTTTAACATCATGTTTATTCATAAAAGTCAAATTACAAAATAAATATCTAACCTTATAACATTTATCAAACTAAAAAATATCAAATTCAAGAATTTTTTTTCCACTTTTGCCCTCGAACCTTTTGTGTCTTGCAGGAATTTTTTTTTATCTTTTGGGAATCATATTTTTCTGTTACGATCCCTTTCAGACTGTTGTCATTATCATTCTCAGAGCTACTTCTATCAGGCGGTGTCTCAGGTGTTTCTTTAGCAATTTTCTTCGCTTCATTCATTCTTGTGTTAGTGCTTTTCCTTTTAACAGCCATCTTTAATAATTCCTCATCACAATATTATCCTCCTCGTCCTTTTCTAGCAGAGACTCTACCACCATGGCCGCTGTCCCTCTGGCCACTTCAGCCTTCACCAAATCACTCTGTCCATCCTTTGTGCTGTTATCTGTGTCCTGGATGCTTTTCTGTGGCTCCGGGTTGGCGGCTGGCGACTGCTTAACCATCCTGGCGACTGTCTCTCCGGCCACCTCAGCCTCTGTGTTCTTCTGTGGCTCCGGGTTGGCAGCCGGCGACTGTTTAACCTTTGCGCTGTCACCTATGACCTCTGGGTTGATGTCCTGTGATTCCGCGTGGGGTGGAGTTGGAAACTCACAAGGCTACAGTTGTGAAATTAGGACTGCAGTACTAGAAGACACCAGAGGGGTTGCGGCCCCCTGTTGTTTAACCTTTACGGTGTCACCTGTATTCTTCACATTATTCTGCGGTTCCGGGTTGGCAGTCGGTGACCCAGCGGGTGAAGGACTTGGAAACCCACAAGGCCCCGGAGCCCGGGCCATAGCGCCGGACGCCGCCACAGGCGCGTAAGTAGCTGCAACTACTGGCTCCGAGGCTCCCGCCGCCGGTCCCACCGCGGGCGCAGCCGCCTGCCCCATGGCAGCCGGCATCCAGCGCTCATCCTCTCCCTTCGGACAGTTACGCATGAGATGTCCTTCCCATCCACACTTGAAACATTTCATGCCCTCACTGACGACATAAACCATGTAGTAATTTTGATCAATTTTAAACGTGAACGTGAAATTCAGCTCTTCATTGAACCGATTAGGGATCATTGTACTTTGTCTCCGGAAGGCGTAACATGTCTGAGTTGTATTGCGGACCGGGAAAATATTGGTAGGACTCAGGAGCCGACCATGTCGCAACAGCTCCTTCTCCAGACGCTCGTGACTGAGGTATGGTGGTGCGTTCGTTATGATCACCGTTTTAATCGGGCTAGCCAGGTGGAGGACGGGGATGAAGGTATTCTTAATCACCACCCCGCTCACAACCACCTAGTGACCCTTTTCGAATTCGTCAAGAAAAATTAACAGCTTTCGGACAAGAAAAATTACCACTGCTTGCAAGAGCTTGCTTTCTGTGCATGTCAGATCAATGACATTACAGGATGTGTCAAAGTCATGCTACTCATACACTGGTGTGATACTAGGCGCTCAGGTAACTTATATGTAGTATGTTAAGAATATTTGATTGATTGTATTTTGTATCGTGTATTTTCCTTTAATTGTTTTGTTGTTTAATGTGATTATTACAGGAGGTGTAATTGAGTTAATTGTGTATATCTTCCTTTATATTTGTTAAGTCGAGTTCTGGCGATGACGGAGGAATATTGCTGTGCTCTGTCCCGCTTTGTGTGCACAATTTGTGACAGTGTCACTTCATTTTGTGCAGAATAAATACGCCAGCTTGGCTCAAACCATCACGTCCAGGGTCTTTATTACACAACGCAGAGAGACATTCAATGGACAAGTTCGGCCAGACCAGCTAACATTGGTGCCGTGACCCGGATTCCTCGTGGATCGACATCAGCTTGATCACCGACGGTTGCTGGCTATCAATGCAAGGTTTTCTGTAGTGAATCACGTCAAAGTGACAGTATCACACAGTTGGAGAGTGATTTGAGTTTTGTTTTCAAGTCCACTGTTTTATATGTGATTATTATTTGAATTTGTTTGTATTTTTTGTTGTCAAAAGACCTTTTTTTTTGGAAGACTTTCTTCACTGTGAAAAGGGATTGTTGTAACATTGATTTAAGTGAATAACAGCAAAGCATGGCATCCCATTTTGGAAAGGGAGAGGATGTTTCTCATGTCAGTACCAGTTTTGGTTTTGGGTGGGGAAGGTTTTTGAAGGTTTGTGAAACTCCAGCTCGAGCTTCAGGCAAGGTAGGCTCGCCAGTTTTTAGTTCCACTTGTATACCTAGGTGTCCAGCTCCAACCCATACATCTTCCAACATGTTCTCAATCGCTCCTGACGTGAATGATCCGGCCTTAAGTCACCTCATCACACACATTGCCCAGCAGGTAGGACAAACCATATCAGCTCAGTTAAAAGGGGAAGTTAAAGCAGATGAAGGACTGTGGTCAGGCAAAAGGTTTCGTCCATCACATTCGACTCACAGATGATCGTCCATTTCGTCTTCCTTACCGCAGAGTACCACCTGCTCACTACCTGAAGTTACGTCAGGTTTTGACAGAAATGGAGGAGCAAGGGATCATACGGAAATCTGTGAGTGAGTACACATCACTATTGGTGATGGTATGGAAAAAAGATGGAAGCCTGAGGATTTGTACTGATTTTCGGTGGATTTTCGGTGGTTAAATGCCACATCAGTCCAACTGCTTAGCAGCCTTGGGAGGGAACACTTACTTTAGCGCAATGGACTTAACATCTGGTTTTTACAACGTTCCTATGGCTGAAGAGGACAAGAAATAAACTGCCTTCACTACACCACTAGGTCTTCACGAATATAACAGAATGCCTCAAGGGTTATGCAATAGCCCTGCGTCATTCATGCGCATGATTTTGAGCATATTCGGGGACTTGAACTTCAGTAGTTTGCTATGTTACTTGGACGACCTGCTTGTTTTCGCATCGTCCGAAGACGAGGCCTTGCATGGACTGGAGATCGTCTTCAAGTGACTGAGGGACCATAACCTCAAGTTAATTCCAAAAAAGTGTCACCTGATGCGAGCGTCAGTTAGTTTCTTGGGTCATGTCATAAACGGTAATGGAGTGGCAGTAGATTCGGCAAAGGTTGAGGTGATCTCTAAAATATCAAAGTCTGATCTCATGGAAGATGATGGGTGTACGCCTTCAGTGCGGAGGGTCAAATCTTATCTGGGTATGGTTTTCTATTACCAGCACTTCCTTCCTAATTGTTCTTCCATTGCCAAACCACTCTTTGCTCTTACAGCTGGGCAAAAGAGGAGAGGAAAGGGTAAAACAAAAGAAAATTCAGGGATATACAGAAAACTCAAACCCGCTGACTGGACTCAGGAGTGTGACATGGTTGTGGATAGGTTGAAAGAGAACCTGTTGGACTGTGCAGTTCTTGCCCATCCTGACTTCACACGTCCTTTAATCCTGTCGATTGATGCTTCTTTAGACAGACTTGGAGCCGTGCTATCACAGATACCTGCTGGTGAGAGTAAGGCATGGCCTATAGCTTTAACAAGTAAGACCTTGAGCACCTCTCAGAAGAGGTATCCAGCTCACCGACTTGAGTTTCTTGCACTGGAGTGTGTGTGAGAAATTCAGTCACTGCTTGAAAGGCAACTCTTTCACAGTATGGAAGGATAACAATCCTCTCACATACATTATGACAAAGCCCAAACTTGACGCGTGCGAACAACGTTGGGTAGCTAAGCTAGCCCCTTATACGTTTGATTTGAAACACATTGCTGGGAGCAAGAACATCGTGGCTGATGCCCTCAGCCGAGACCCATTCGCCAAAACAGTCAGTTATACTCATCACAAAGAGCTATGACAATCTGCTCACCGAGTCTTGTGGTGTTGGTGAGAGCGGGGTTCAAGATGTCTTTCGCTTGAAGGTCCAGTATCATCGGGCAGAGGGACCGACACAGTCTGCTGTTGCCCAGTGCCATCCTCTGCCCAGTTGTAAAGGCTGTCCTTGATGTTCATGATCAATGGGATACAGCCGCAGAATCCAGAGCTATGCAATTGGCCCAATCCATTACCTGGCTCATACCGCCAGGTAAAGATCCATTACCTGCCCTATCGTTAGAGGAGCTACGTCAATCTCAAGAACTTGATCCCAGCATTTCAAAAGTCTTGCCATTCTTGAGCCGCAGGAGAAGGCCTTCGAGGAGAGAGAGTTGCTTTGGGTGCCAGAGCATTGGCACTTATCAAGCAATGGGAGAGGTTTAAGATCATTGATGGTGTTCTTTATCGGGTCACCAAAGACCCTCTAAGCAAACAGAAGACATCAGTTTGTTCTACCTCAAAATCTGGTGGACAAAGCTTTGCAGGGTGTACATGACTTAGCTGGACATCAAGGACAGGCGAGAACAATGTATCTGACAAGACAGCGTTTCTTTTGGCCATGGATGGAGCATCAGATCAAGGACTATGTAAAGTGCTGTCAGAGATGCATACTGGCTAAGACACCAAAACCTTCTGCCAGAGCTCCACTTGAGAGTGTTCGAATTTCTGCTCCCATGGAATTGGTATGTTTGGACTTCTGGAGCGCAGAAGATAGTAAACAGTGCTCAGTGGATGTTCTTGTTTTGACTGACCATTTTACAGAGTTGGCCCATGCGTTCCCTTGTTTAAATCAAACCGCCAAGCAGGTTGCTAAGAGGTTGTGGGACAATGTCTTTTGCGTGTAATGGGTTCCCAACACGCATTCATGCAGATCAAGGAACCAACTTTGAGAGTGAGCTAATTTCTGTGTTGCTCAAGCTATCAGGAGTTAGCAGGTCACACACTACCCCATATCACCCAATGGGGAATGGAGGAACGGAGAGATTTAACAGAACTCTGGGAAATATGCTCCGTTCACTGCCGTTGAAAGAAAAAGCAAAATGGCCTCAGCAAATACTGACTCTGACGTTTGTATATAATGCAACAGTGCATGAAACGACTGGGTTCACTCCTTTCCACCTCATGTTTGGTCGTATTCTAAAGCTTCCTGTCAACATTATGTTCAAACAAGTGCTTCATGACTTAGTGGTTGTCGATTACAGCAGTTATGCCAAGATACTCTTGTCCCACCTCAAAGAGGCGGCAAACATTGCCCAGAAACACTTTCTTTAAAGAGCAGGACAAGCAGGCCAGGGGTTACAACCAAAAAGTCCAGGGAACTCATTTGAACAGGGAGACAGGATACTCCTCGCCAACAACAGTGAGAGGGAAAAAGGAAACTTGCAGATAAGTGGTAGCCTACAGTGTACACAGTCGTAGACAAAAATCCACAGACACATGTCCACAAGCTGGAGGATGACAACAGCAATACAAAAGTGGTGCATCGTAACTAGGGTTGAGCCGGATACTCGTTTCATACGAGTATCCGGTACGGATAATGCATTTTGACGAGTACGAGTACGAATATGAATAAAGCCCGTTAATACTCGTGATCGGACTGCAGGAAAATCAGCCGGACTGTTTTCACGCTTTGTGATTGGCCAGTCACACATACTTCCCGCCCCTCCCTACAGACTGCAGTTAGAGCAGAGTTTCCCTGTCTCACTCCGTTTCCGGTACACGCAGTTACTGATCTCTCCGTTTGTGGCTTCACTGTTGCTCACGTCCTTATTAGATTTTCTTCAGCTTGCCTCTATTTTGGCGTTTGGTTATGTGGCGAACTTTCTTGGGGTTTTTTTGTTTTTTTTGTTGCACGTACGTGTGCACTTAACCACCGCCTCGGTGGTTTAAGTCTTTTTTTTTTTTACCTGTTCTAAACTCTGTTCAAATTAACAACGTCTATACTTAATATTTTAACTGAGACATAGCGCGTGCGCACACACACACACACACACACACACACACAAATCATAATCAATATTGTTTAACTTTATGTGAAAAAAAAAAGGCAATAGCATTAGGTACTAAAAATAAATAATTGAAAAAAAGTACTAGAAAAAAATTTAAATGAAAAAGAAGAAAAAAAATTAAAAAGTTTTGTTGAGTATGACAATTCTTGTTCATGCATACTTTGTAGTTAATTTTTTGATTGCATGCACTTCATTAATGCACTTTGTGTTTACTCGTTCTAAATATATTTTCTTTACTATTGTGATCAAAAGCGTTGAATCTCAATTCTGAGGCTCTTTGGTAAATATTCATTCATAGACTTAATAATATTCATGTTCTGACTCAGTTCCATAAAAAACTTGTTCTGTAAATAGTTCTCTTACTTTTGTGATCAAAAACATTTATTTGAATTTCAATTTTGAGGCTGTTCTGTAAATAGTTTTAAAATAAGCAAAAATACAGCAACTTGTGATCAATCCATATCAATTTTAGACTTAGAACAATGTGGTGATGTAAGCCACACCCATTTCCGGTCAAGCCACACCCACTTCCGGTTTAAGCCCCACCCATTCCGAATACAGATACGGATACAGATAATCTAGTTGGTTGAACAGATACAGATACAGATACAGATACAGATAGTGGTGTACTCGCTCATCCCTAATCGTAACCTCATCCTGGATATCAGGCTTCTTGCCTGTCGAGTCTGTTGAGGATAGGAATGACAGTCAGACCAGTTTCGATGATTCAGAGAGTGAGTCTTGTGCAGTGGATCTCAGCTCTTTGGGGGAGGAAGATTCGGAGGATCGGACAAATACATGGGTACTCAGTGGAACAGGGAGCCAGTGTCAGGACAACGATGAGAGAGAGCAGAGTCAGTCATGTCAGGAAATGGCTGGGGTCAGCAGCAGAGACTTATCCGACAATAGTTGTGAGGTACCAAGCTCTCCCAGTCCTCAGACAGATGCTGATGGTCCCACAGGCAGTGACAGTTTAGTCATAGCACCGGCAGTCGGCAAAGATGACAATCAGACCAGCCGAGCGCAAACTCAAACAGATTCAATAGGCGTCGTCAGGACACATGCCGGTAGAGTTGTTAGAAAAGGTTGACCGTCTGATAGAGTCCATGGTTCAGAAGCCATTCAGTGTTAGGCAGTTTGCCAGTTCTATTAGTAAGAGGTCTCAGTCTCTCCTTACTCTGTTTTAGGAGGGTTGTTTTGTTTCTTTTCTGTTGTTTATTGAGTGTAAACATTGTAATACTGTCAATGACGTATTCATGTATTTAGAGGAATGCCATGGGACATAGAGTAGGCCGGGAGGTACGGTGTACAAGGCACCATTCTATTTGATGGAGGGGTTTGAGGCCTGATCAACCTCAGATTTCTCTGAAGTTGTTCATCATGTAGCTTATACAGCTGAATGTGAAGAATATGTTCTTTATGAAAGCCCGTGCCAGTTTTTATGAGCGTTGGATGTCCCAATTGTCAGTGTTTCAACCTGTCAGGTGCCGCGTCAGACTTTTGGTATCATTTAGGAGGGGTGAATGTAGCATATAGAAAAAGTATTTCATTCCACCACAAGTCCTCTGTTCAGTATTTGTTTTTGTTTTTTAATCTTCATTCTTTTGTTTTAAACGAGTGTTTTGTATGTATTTTATTTTAAATTTGTTTGAGAATATTTAAGTTTTCTTTTGGAGTCTCCATTACCTTTGACCCATGACGTCACTTCCGGGGATGTGTGCCTCAGCCGCGTTTTGGCGATGACGGAGGAAGGTGAGTTAGTGAAGCGCTCCCGTGTTGTATATGGCATAAAAAGTTGTACAAATGAAGATAAAGTATTAGAAAGTAATAATATGGTTTAATATTATTGAGTTTTTGTTATATTAAGTTTCGTTTGTGTCACAAGTGAAGTGTTTGGTCAGTGTTTTGAGAAAGTGTATTTCGCAGGAAAAATTCAGGGCCACCGCGGCAATTTTTTCATGACATTTTCTGTGCTGCAGACTGCTGTGCTCTGTCCCACTTTGTCTGCACAATTTGTGACCGTTTCACTTCATTTTGTGCAGGTATGTTGTTGTTCCCTTATTTTTATGTAGTATGTTAAGAATATTTAATTTGATTGTATTTTGTATCGCATATTTTCCTTTTATATATTGTTTTGTTGTTTAATGTGATTATTACAGGAGGTGTAATTGAGTTAATCGTGTATACCTTCCTTTATATTTGTTAAATCGTGTTCTGGCGATGACAGAAGAAGATTGCTGTGTTCTGTCCCACTTTGTGTGCACAATTTGTGACCGTGTCACTTCATTTTGTGCAGAATAAATACGCCAGCTCGGCTCAAACCATCTCGTCCAGGGTCCTTATTACACAACGCAGAGTGACATTCAATGGACAGGTTGGGCCAGACCGGCTACACTAATCACAAACAGACATAACTGATGCAAGAAAATCTCCTTTACTAACACAGCATTCCAAAATTACTATCATGAGCAGTCAGGATCACACACATCTGTAAAACTGTGAGCTTGTAGGTTTTTTTCAAAGGGAACTTCATAGTGATGTATTGTATACAGTGCACCCTCGTTCTTTGCAGTTCATAAGTTCCAGGAACCACACGCGATTAAGGAATCCGCGATTGAGATTGAGATCTATTTATCTTATCATTTACAGTAATTTAAACCTTTATGAACCCTCCCCATACTAATATTAAACCACAATCTATCTGTATTACCGTTTCCCACACTCTTATCGACTGTTTAAAGCACTTGTGTGTCTCACGTAAGTCTGAGACTCACGGAACCGAGTGCACTTCCGGATGCCGTCAACCATTAGAATGCACGTACGGTATCACGTGACTGCCTACCAAAAATACGCGATGAGATGGAGTCGCAAGTGTTAATGCGCAAATACGTGAGGGCGCACTGCTTACACAAGTGAAATACACATTACTTCAACCGATGCACCAAAAAAACTGAGGTACTAAAAGGTCATATGAAAAATTTACAGAGCACTGCCAGGTCAGAGAGAATAATTAATAGGTATTCATTAATCAATAACTGCTGTGTCATTGCTTCAACTGGGTGGCACACACTGACGCTAAAATGGAGTCATGCCAAATGGAGTCAAATATGTGCTGCCTAGTGGCATCATGCTTACATTCACTACAGTCATTCATCCTAAAGACCAGCACTAGCTTGGGACCAGGGAGGACTCATTGCAGCCAGACTTGCACCTCACCCACCCAGTCCAAAGTGAAGGAAAAAAAAAAAAATTTGTTTGTTGGTTTTGTTTTACTTCTGTGAGCAGTTGCCAAGATAGATAGATTTAACTATAGTAAATATAATCCTACTACCCATAACAAATGTGTGGATATGATATAGATGCCAGTGCCGTCCAGTCATTATTCCACACAGCTCACTTGTTCACCTTCAGAGTGCAGTGCTTGATCATGTGTAAAAGTCAAGTGGGATGTGATATATTGTTTAACGACTAAGTTCAACCAAAGAAAAACTTTATGCTGTTGAATGTTGAAATATGTATGAAGGTTTTCCTCCGTATCAGTCTATTTTCAAAGTTGTTTGTTTGTCACACACCAACGTTTTCCAGCTCACACACTTTCATGCCTACAGGATATTTAAAGTCACTGTGGGAACAAGCCAGTGCAGGCAGGACATAGACTCAGAAAAAGACATTCTATGAGACAACAGTAGCCAGCTTCTCTGTGATGTATTCAAACCAACATCACAATAACATCTCTTGTGTGTGCTTTCTGCACAAATGAAAGCATTCCACAACATTAAGACATATTGTGCAACTGCTCATGTTTTTATATTGCATTATCTGCCCAGTTAACAGTTATCATTTATGTTTTTCTTTAAATGATTGACTTTTGCCATAGCCCCGGAAAACTGGGTAGGTTGCACACCTTAACATTTACCAAAGTCACACCCTTTCCACAAAGTTAGACAACTCCATTCTAACAAATGTCTCATTGTGGTTTTTACATTTACGGGTGTCACAGAGGTGGAACAAATGGACACCTCATGACAACTTTCCAGCAGTCAAACTGAACAGTGACTAGGGCTAGTGGTGAACACAGTACCATGCTTCCTGCATTACTTATCATGACCATTACATTTGATAAAGGCCATGTTCAACCCAAAATAATCAGCTTTGTATTATAAGATGTTTTTACAAATGCTGACAGTATTTTTTACATTATTTTAAAATGAGCATTTTTATTCATTGACTGCTTCTCATCTTACTATATTTTTTTTACTTAAAAATTAAAGAGATTTCATTTGACAACCTTCAATATATTATGATGAAGTGTATTGATCAAGGAATGGCTTTAGGAATGTCTTCTGTCCTGTGATGTGGGACGTTTGATTAACAGGTTTACTGAAGTTGACTTAATGTTTATATTTCTTACCTGAACCCATCCCAATCACATAGATTGTCTCTCCACAGCCTTCATCTAACCGCTCTCTCAGATGCTTTAACAGTGAATCATATTGTTCTGCTGTTGGGCTAACTAGAATGAACTGAAAGTCACAAGAAGAGACAGAAGAGAACATGTTATGGTTAAACAGCAGCAACTACATAGTTAAGCTTATAAGTGTCCATGTAACCTGACTTTAAAAACTGTTGTAAACTTACACTTGCCAGCTTAATACATTAACTTTCGCAAATAGTACAACATTTGTTGAAATAATTACTAAAACTCTATGTCACCACCTGTAATTTATACTGAGGCCCACCTTGCTGCTTAAGTCTAAATGATCCGCGGACTCATCGTTGGTATCCACGCCGTCTTCGACAACTGTACCGCTATGTGGATGGTCGGCACATCCTCGGTCCGGTGCAAACACGCTAGCTGGCAGTACTGAATCTGCTGCCTGTAACGCAACCGGGTATTTACATGGTTCTGTCGCATTTAAAGACGTCATTTCTGGAAGAAAAGATTGTGCAAATGTTATTAATCAATAAAAAAAAGTTGACTCGGCTCATTTGCTTGGCTCCACTAGTTCATATTTAGCCTTTAGAATTACCAGAAAGTTTGTCACAGGAAGTCATGTTAGCTTATGCTAATCAAACGTCGAACTTGTGATAAATAAAATAAATAAGTAAATTGCAAATATCGAAATTTGACAGCTACATTTTCAGAGTTTCTTGGACATTTAAACACTTTAAAAAGATGTAGTGTATAATTAAATCTACCAGTTATGAAACATAACCATACCAGGTCTAGAAGTTACAGAGTTGAGTGTTGTTGGGATACGTTTCGATTTGTGGGTCCGACCTATTTGATACGCCCACACAAAAGCATGACACAGTGGATTGGCTACAGCTCTCAAAGATCACACCCACCAAATGTGACTGACCTATTTTTCAGTGTGACACACACACACACACACACACACACACACACACACACTAATTTATATATATATATATATATATATATATATATATATATATATATATATACACTCAACAAAAATATAAACGCAACACTTTTGTTTTTGCTCCCATTTTTCATTCCCATTCACTCCCATTCCCATTCACTCCCATTCCAGATACACAATATTACCATTTCTCTCAAACGTTGTTCACAAATCTGTCTAAATGTGTGATAGTGAGCACTTCTGCTTTGCTGAGTTAATCCATCCCACCTCACAGGTGTGCCACATAAAGATGCTGATTTGACATCATGATTAGTGCACAGGTGTACCTTATACTGCCGCGCATTCAAAATGAGTGGATCCTTTAACAAACTACACCTCAGCCACCACAGTTGAATGCCTGGAAAAAAGCTTCAGTTGTCAGGGGATACCAGAGACAATTCTGTCTGACAATGGTACGTACCTGTTTTGTGAGTGCATAGTTTACAGACTTTCTAAAAAGAAATGGAATTGAGCACATCACATCTTCTCCATATCATGCATCATCGAATGGCTGTGCTGAGCGCGCTCCAGACATACAAGTCAATGATGAAGAAGGCTGGTGAGGGCAGCATTGCTACTAAGATGTCCAGAGTGCTGTTTAATTATTGCATGACACCACAATCCACCACAGGGCTCTCACCTGCAGAAATGCTACAAGGGAGGAAGTTGAGGTCCACTTTAGATTTGATTCATCCTGACCGCAGAGGAATGGTGGTCCTAAGTGGATTCCTGGAATCATAACAAAGATTACAGGTCCTGTCTTGTACAAGGTCATGTTAGGAGATGGTACAATTGTGCGCAGACATGTGAACCAGATTTTTTCTCGTACTGTGGCAGGAGACTGTTCGGACGCGGAGTCACTGGATGCAGGACCACTGGAACTGTCTGTTTCACCAGCAGCAGTAAGGGTTGCATCAGAGACTTCCACTCTGACAGGAAATGACAGTGTTCAGGACACCCACCCAGATTATCTTGAGTCCTGCTCAGGACATAGCAACTCCTGCAGTGTCAGACACTCCACCTCCCAACCCTTCAAGGCTTTCACCACCTGTAATACCACCTTTGCGCAGGGCCATGCGCAAACCAAGTTATTTGAAGATTACCACTGTTAAATAAAATAGTGTTTTAAAAGAAAAAACTTAAGGGAGGAGGGATGTAGTAGATCGTTGTTGCAGGAAGTGTCCTCGGGGTGGCAGCACAGGCTGGGGAGTGTTGAGGGTAAAGTTTTTGGCTTTTAACCTGTCTGTGTATTGTCCTCTAGGTTTGTGTGAAGAAGTGTGACGATCCTCACCTCCTCCAGGGCAGATGCTAAAGGGGGGAGGGAAACATAAGCAGTTTATAAAAGGGGTAAAGAAGGATAAAAAGTTTCAGAGCAGAATTATTTAAAAGTACAAACTGTAAGACACAAATAAGCACATTTGATTAAAAAAAGGTGTTATGTTGTGACCTACCTGTCTGTTTATATGTTACGATTACTTATAAATGAAGTCCATGTGCCACTCCTTCTGAACAAAAGCAGCGGAAAAAAATTTGAGTTTAGATATGTAATCCTTCATTTTTATAGTAAGGTAAGTTGAGCGGAAAACAAATGAATGGCTGTAGTTTGCGGTCACTTGTTCCGCAGCCGAGGAAGAAGAATCCTCTGCTGAATCCCTGGGATCACAAGTGCCTCACAAAGTGCCTTTCCCCACCGGTTTCAGGACCGCTCAACTCAAGAAAGACGTTACACACATGCAACTGTTGACCAAAAACACTTTACATTATATGCATTATCTAAATTATGGAAATTTAGTTCATAGAGCAAACGTGTTTGAACATTTTTAATAGCAACATATAGAGAGAGCATTGCGGTCTCACTGTACAGCATGCCAGCTCAGCTAGCCGAGCCATTGCACAATCCACGGTGAGGCTTGCTGGCTGGTGCCTCATCGCAAGTCTCTTCTCAGTATTTCAGTGGTAAATGTGAAAATTCAATGATTGTGAGTAAAAATAACCTAAAATCGATGATGTTAAATAAAAAAAAATAACTTTGCAACACGCATCACTGGATAAATATAAGCATTTAATTTATTTCTTTTTTCATTTTTTATCTCTCATGATGGAAAGTGAGGCCATGCCTCACCTTGCCTCCCCTGACCGCACATCACTGCCATACACACACACACACACACACATATATACAGTGTATGTATATATATATATATATGTATGTATATATATATATATATATGTGTGTGTGTGTGTGTGTATATATATATATATATATAGTGCTGTCAGGCGATTAAAAAAATTAATTAATTGCATTTTAATCTCATACCTGCAAATGGCCCCCAAATAAAGAATTTGTATTCTAGGACATTACAAAATTGTAGTGCATGACTAATCAATAGAATACACCAAGAAGAGAAGATTTGGAATCCACATTTTTATTGGTTAAGTGTGCTTTATAAATGAAATTCAAAAGAAAAAAGGTTAAGCACATCAGCAAACCAATTAGGCCAGGTGCATTTCTCAAAAATGCAATACAAATACAGTTAAATTGAATAAAATTCAGAAATAAAATAAGGCACATAAGCAGACTCTCATTCAAAATGAATACTAAAACTGACTCAATAGAGCAATTCAAAATGAATAGTATTACATGCCTCTAAATAAGGCAACATCAGTCGTAAGATGCCAACAGGCATTTCCTTTAAAAGGGTAAGCTAACGTTGCATGAACTGACAACACACAACTCTGTGTCCTTGACATGTTCTGCATTTAAATGATATGTTAGGCTGGAGCTGCTTCGGTGATATGAAAATTCTTTTTTACAAAAGGTACAAGTCACTGCGTTTTTGTTGATAGTCCTGTCTACGTTCTTTTTATAAATAAACGTTCCACCCAAAGGTCCGAGTGGGCTTGCCTCGCTCTCCTGTGTTGCGTCCATCTCTGTTGTCAGTCACACTGCTTTTGACTAGCGGGGCAGCTACGAAGTGACGTGCCACTGCAACCTACGGATCCCTCAATGGGCCGAATTTAAAATGCTTGCGCATTGACTTGCCACTCATGATTAATTGCGTTTTGATAGCGTTTGATAGCGTTTGATTTTGATAGCGTGTTAATTTGCAGCGTTATTAATTAATCTAATTAATACGTTTAACTGACGGCCCTAATATATATATTTATATATACTGTATATATATATATATATATATATATATATATATATATATATATTCCCACCTGTATATTTGAATAAGCTCACCTGAAAACCTCATGTTGTCACGCTGCCAACCAATCACGGCACATCTGCCAGAAGGCAGAATCACGTGGACAATATGGCATAAGGCATTGGGCAGCAAGGCTTTACGTTGCGGTAAAACCTTGCGTCCTCACGACAATGCAGGTATCCAGGACGAAAACGCTGGCCAAAGGGAAGTTTTTTGTATGCCGGTATGCTTTGTCGTGTGGATGCTGTATCCAGGAAAACCGCTGTGATGTTAGTGTGTGTGACCTGTGTCTACATGTACACACAGAAAGGACGGAGTTAAAACTCGCTATTTTCTGACATATAACAGCTCCACGTCAAAGACGCGTTGATAAACATGCTTGACAGTTGGATATTTTTTCATCTGTTTCTTTATGAGTCATAAAGAAAGCCGACACCAGTTCTGGATCTGACCAGGAGGAGCTGACTGCTGTTGGGAGAACTCTGTGATGGGTGCGCTTGGTTTACAATACCAATACCTTTGTTTTCATATGTGTGGTATGAAGTCTGATATTATTGTTTTTATCGTGGAATTTACACGGGTTCCCGCTATAGTGTGTGTGTGTGTGTGTAGTGTGTATATACACACACACACGCAGGCTGGCAGCACGAGTTATTTTAGTTATGGATTCTTCATAGAGTGGAGTTAGGTAGAACATGACAAAGACCCCATCCAACCCATCAGAGCTGGTGCTGGTGTGACACTCTCCATTCCTGGTCAAGGAAGAGCGCAGTGGGTAGCGCTGTCGCCTCACAACACGGTGGTTACGGGTTCGAGTCCCACTCTGTGCGGGGTTTGCGTGCTCTCCCCGTGTCTGCGTGGGTTCCCTCCGGGTTCTCTGGCTTCCTCCCACCTCCAAAAGCATGCGCTTCAGGTTAATTGGCCGGTCCCAAATTGCCCTTAGGAGTGAGTGTGTGTTTGCGTGGTTTTCTGTCTTTGTGTGTGGCTCTGCGGTGCACTGGCGTCGTGCCTGGACTGAACACTGGCATATACTGTATCTGCAACTGGTGGTGAGCAACATGAATTTGTTTAACAGCTGATGGTGATCTAGACATTGCACAGGTAAATCAGACTGTTTAAGGTCATGTGACGAGACCAGAACTAACCAACATTCCAGCTTGTGTTTCTTCATTGCTGGTTGTAGCACTTTACCTTCTCCATGCTTTTAGTGAGTGTAAGAGACTTTGCAGTGCTCTTCACTCTTTTAACAAATGTTTTTAATCTGTTCAGTGAAAATTTTAATATCAGGAAATTTATTTATGGTGCTGGGTACAAGAAATTGAATTAAAGAAAGTGGCAGCTTTTAAATTTTATTTCTGGAGAGGCAAAACATTTATGTGACCAGAAAGAGGAGAATTGAAAACAATACTGTTCAAGAAGCAGCTACTGTTTTTGCTGTAACATTAAATGTCGCTCAAAACTAAAATTTGGTTTTTATAAAATGACAAAAGGAATAGGAATATCTGGTGTCACAAAAATGTCCTATGCACTTTAGTTGATGATCGACTCACTTTTGCAAATTTTCTGATATAATGCACTGATTTTTAAATTGTACTTCTTTTTATTTATTGGTTTTTCATCTAATGTAAAATTGTAAAATGTTTGAGTGTGATAAAAGTGTTTTTGCAAAAATCAAATCATCTTCTTCTTCTGCATTGGGTGCCTCAAGTAGTGTTGTTTTTATCAAGAAAGGAGGGGGGACAAGGCCTCATCCACCTGGCTAGTTGAACAGCCACGTTCAGATTACAGTTTATCCAGCGATTTCTTACCGAACCAGCGGATCTGACGTGGAGAGAGGTGGCCAGCTGCATACTCAAACATGTGAATAACTTGGGACTGGATGCTTCACTGTTTTTAATGGATTCTAAGTTTCTAAAGTTAAATGGTTTGCCTCCTTTCTATCATGGTGTTTTTAAGTCATGGGCCCTTTTTAAAAGTAGTCCAGGAAAACGCTCTGACTCTCTGTTCTGGTTACTAGTACAGGGAGCCAGGCTGGATGTCTGCAGCGCTTTGCAGAACCAGGACCCTGACCCTCCAGCAGCTCGTGGACAACGCCGGGCCAGTGTTGGCAGATGACCAGGCTGTGAGCTCGAGGCTGAACGTCCAGTCCACCAGGGTGGCTCAGAGGGTGCTACAACTGTGGAGGCAAAAACTCTCTGGGAGGGAGAGAAGCCTTCTCCTGGACTATAGTACAGGGACTGTGCCTGACAATAAAGATTCTATCCGAGGTCCACATCAGTCCCCTGTTTGGAGAGCTGGAGGGTCCTCTCCTCGGAGATGAACGAGAAATCAGTCTGCACACAGCCAACAAAAAAATATTGTACAAATATTGTGTAAAAGTAATCAACAAGAAAGGCCTGTGTGACAGAACGCCCACTGCCTCGGCCAACAGGATGACGGGAAATGGACCTGACCCACAGTGGAAACTTCTATACAAACCTCCCCTCAAGAAAGCACTTTGAAGCACTTTCATCTCATGTAAAATTGTAAAATGTTTGAGGGTGATTAAAGTGTTTTTGCAAAAATAAAAAAAATCTTCTTCTTTGTTCTTTTTTTGAACTTCTTCTGTGAGGGGTGCATGAAGTGAGTGGAAAAACTGCTGAGTGGTTTTCAGCGCTATTTTCTATCTTTACGTTTTGTCTTTATGTTTGTATTCTTTGCGTATTGTTAATTGGGTTTGTCTTGAGTGTTTATTGTCATTTATTGTCAGTTTTTGTGTGTTTTTTGCCGATCAGGCGTGTGCCGTTTGGCGGCCATTCAGACGCCGTCATGGCATATGGTGGTTTCACATTGCTGACAAGAAGTCACGGGATTAGGGTGGTGTCTCCTTGCAGCATGGAGGAGGTAGCACTTGTTGTGGGTGATGTTATAGTGTATAGTGCACTGAAGTCTGCCGGCTGGATGAACAGGGCAATTGTCATGTTCATGGAGAAGGTAGAACAGGTGAAGTTACTGGTGGAACAGGGGATAAACGTTAACGAACTGTTTGTACCGGTTATGCCGATGTCGCAACCGGCGTCTAGGATCACGCTGTCGAATGTCCCCTGTTTCATCAGTGATGAATTCCTAATTAGAGAACTCTCTCGACACGGAAAAGTTGTGTCGCCAATAACCAATGTCCCGTCGGGGTGTAAGTCCTGAAACATCTCGTGTGTCACCGCCGACAGGTATCCATGATCTTGAACAACAAGGCGGAAGAATTTAACTACTGCTTTGTTGTTAAAGTGGACAACTATGACTACATGATGTACGCCACCTCCTCTCGGCTGAAATGTTTTGGCTGTGGAGAGGAGGGACACATTGTTAGCGCCTGTCCGAGGCATATTAGCGATGCTCCGCGGGACCCACCCGGTGACACGGCGGTTCTCACCGCCGCTCCAAGGCGTCCCATTCCGGCTCCGCGGCGCAGAAGCATCGGGGACGCGGAGCAGGGAGATGCTCCGAGGAGCGAGACTGAGAGTCAGGTGCAGGTAGGAGCAGTGATAACCAGTAATATCGTCGAGGTGAGGGGGCAGAGTGAAGGTGGGACAAGTGAGGATGGTGGCAGGGTGGCTGAGAGAGCAGGTGGAGTGAGAGTGGGGTGGTGTCCAGTGAGTTGGGTGAGGTGACGGTTGTGGTGGGTGAGAATGATGAGCTGACAGGTGAACAGGGTGAGATTGGAGAGGTAGTGAGTGAACGGGGTGAGATTATGGAGGTGTTGGGTGAACTGGGTGAGAAAGGTACACTGGGTGAGACTAGGGTGGTGACAGGTACAGTGGGTGAGGTTAGGGGGGAGACTGGTGATAAAAATAAGAATATTGAGACAGGAAACCAGACAGGTGCTGAAGCTGTTACAGACGACCATGCATCTGAATGGATTCCTGTTCCTGTTCCTGCAGTAAGCGCAAAAATTTTTCTGTTTCTGCCGGATGTAAAGCTGGTCGGCTTGAGGTCGAATGTTGAAGACAGCAGTGATAGTGATGATTTTATGTCTGATTGCAGTGAACTATCTCACACTCCAGTCACTGCCACTCAACAGCACATTTTCTGGTTTCTCTGACTTCATCTCCAAAACCTCTAACATGTGCTGTCCCTCTGATGCACTTGTGCCTGATCCTATCCATCCTGGTCACTCCCAAAGAAAACCTCAGCATCTTCATCTCTGCCACCTCCAGCTCTGCCTCCTGTATTTTCCCCAGTGACACTGTCTCTAGACAAACAACATCGCTGGTCTCGCCAGTTTTGTACACCTTTCCTTTCATTTTAGCTGAAACTCACACGTCACACCTGACACTTTTCTCCCCCCGTACCATCCTGCCTGTACACGTTTTTTCACCTCTTTTCCTCATTTTCCATTGCTCTGGACTGTTGACCCTAAGTACTTAAAATCCCCCACCTCCCTGATCTCTTCTCCCTGTAACAACACTCTTCCACTTGGGTCCCTCTCATTCACACATACTGTATGTACTCTGTCTAAATGCAGTTAACCTTCATTCCTCTCCTTTCCATGACAAACCTCCACCTCTCTAGCTTCTCCTCCACCTGTTCCCTGCTCTCACTACAGATCACAATGTCATCTGCAAACATCATAGTCCATAGAGATTCCTGTCTAACCTCGTCTGTCAGCCTGTCCATCACCATAGCGAACATGAAGGGGCTCAGAGCGGATCCCTGATGCAGTCCCAGCTCCACCTTGAACTCCTCTGTCACACCTACAGCATACCTCACCACTGTCTTACAGTCCTCATACATGTCCTGCACCGCTCTAACATACTTCTCTGCCACCCCAGACTTCCTCATACAAACCACAATTCCTCTCTGGGCACCCTGTCATAAGCTTTCTCCAGATCCACAAAAACACAATGCAGCTCCGTCTGGCCTTCTCTGAACTTCTCTATCAACATCCTCAAAGCAAATACTACAACTGTAGTACTCTTTTTTGGCAAGAAATCATACTGCTGCTTTCAAATTCTCACTTCTGCTCTTAGTCTAGCTTCAACTACTCTTTCCCATAACTTTATTATGGCTCATCAGCTTTATTCCTCTGTAGTTGCCACAACTCTGCACATCTCCCTTGTTCTTAAAAATGGGCACCAGCACACTTCTCCTCCATTCCTCAGGCATTTTCTCACTATCTAAGGTCCTGTTGAACAACCCAGTCAGAAACTCTACTGCCACCTCTCCTAGACACTTCCATACTTCCAACAGTGTGTTCCTCTGGAACACACTGGCTCGTCCGGACGCTGGTTGAGAGTGATGCTCGGGAACGCTGCACCGTGACCGCTGGGGTTTCTTCGAGAGCTTAGGTTAATCGCTAAACGCAACAGCCCGCCCTCGGGTCGTTAGTAACTTTACGCCATGTAGAACAACCACTCACATGTTGTCCTCGATCTTCCTCTTTGGGGCCGATGCCCTGGTGGTCGTCACCACCTTTAGCAGTTGTCAGGAGAGCGACTCCCACTGGGGTCTTTGCAGGCCTGGTGGACGTCAGATGATACCACGTGTCCCATTTTCCTTGCAACCGGACTGCAGTTCCGGTTCTTTCGGTGACCTTGAAGGGACCAATCCACCTAGGTTCAGACCATTTTCATTTGATTACTCTCAGCCATACCTATTCACACACATTCACACATCTTGGAGGTTTCTCATGAGGATCTGTCAAATGGGAAAAATTGATTGTTATTTCTCGAAAGCCTTTTGGGCCTTGGATCCTTGGATCTGGTTCCAGTGGAGCTGTGGGAGCTGGAAAGGGTCTGTTAGTGTGAGCCTCGAACGGGGTCCAACCTGTGGAGGAGTTTAGTGACATTCGGACATTCATAAGGGCCACAGGGTGAGCCTGTAGCCAGTTCATCGACGTGGAGGCTAAGGCTTTCGCGAGTTTTTCTTTCAATGTTCGATTCATTCTTTCCACCTTCCCTTGTGATTGTGGATGATATACGGACCCAAAAGTGTGTTTGAAACCCAGCATATGCTCTACCTGTTGCAGATGACGATTTTTGAAACGTGTCCCATTGTCAGATCTCACTTTTCTTGGAAACCCATGGGTGGGGATGTAATGATTAATCAGGCATTTTACTACAGAGGCTGACGTCTCAGCTCTGCAGGGATATGCCTCTGGCCACCCTGAAAATGAATCAACAATAACCAACAGATATCTGTACCCATTTACTGTCACATTCATGTCAGTGAAATCCATGGAGATCACCTGACCTGGTCCAGTGACCTCCTGATCCTGGATTCCTGGGGATGTCTTGGTGGTTGGAAGAGGGTTATGTCGATTGCAAACACTGCAGTCCTGCAGTTCACTTTTAACAATTGTTCTCATGAATGGATGCCACCAGGTGCAGAGTCGTCTCAGTGTTTCATCTGCACCTACATAGCATGGTCCATGGGCTTCTTGAATCAACTTTTTGAGCTCATTTTGAGGTGGTATAGGTTTTCCATCTTTTTCCCAGATTCCTTGGTCATTCTTCACACCCCCTTGCACCTTCCACATACTCCTTTCCTCTGGGCTTGCTTTTTCTTGCCAACCTCTTATTGTCGAGATCGTTATCTCGTCCTTTGTTGATTCTTCCTTACTTACTATGAGTTGGAGAGATGCAGCGTACCCCGCCGCCCCCTTTGCTGTAGCATCCGCTGCAGAGTTTCCCTTGGAAATTAAATCATTCTTTTTAGAGTGTCCTTGACACTTCACTACTGCTGCTGCTTTTGGCAGCATCAGTGCACGACGGAGGCGTTTAACGTCCTCCAAATGTTTTACTGGTTGCCCAGGTACGGTGAGGAATCAGTTACGTTCCCACTCACCTAGGGCACAATGTGCAACTACATGAGCGTAAGCTGAATCAGTGAAAATATTTACATTCTTACCTTCCGCCCACTCCAGATTTGCCGTCACCGCCACGATCTCTGCCCGCTGAGCCGATTGTGATCCGCTTAGTTTATCTGCACAAACTATATCGAATGTTTCCAGGTTCTGCTGAAGTACAGCATAACCTGATTGTAGTCCGTCAGTTCCCTTGAAACAACCGTCCGTAAACAGTATCATGTCAAGGTCTGTCAGTGGTTGTTCATGTAGGTCAGTTCTCAACTGTTTGTCTTGTCTGACTTTTTCTGTACAAAAATGTGGTTCCCCTTCTATCAGTCCTTCTGCCATATTGGCACTGTCATGGATGAATGTGATATGTGGTTGAGTCAGTGTGGCTTCAATACGTCTCTGCCGGCCCCCCGTCATGGTAAAGAATTGGCTTGTAACGTATTGTACCATGCTGTGGTTGGTTCTGATTGTCAGTGGGTGATGTAAGACTACGTGTGCTGTCTTCTGGATTAATCTAGCTAGCGCCGAGGCAAATTTGGAGCATGCAGCTTGTCGTTTCTCATAGTTGTCTAATGGTGTTGATACATACATGCATACATTCCGTTCTCCACTATCCCCCTTCTGAAAAAGCACAGCTGACAAGCTGGTCGCTTTTTCAGCCACATCAAGGAAAAACATCTTGTCATATCCAGGACAACACTGCGGAGAGATTTCTCATACCCACAGCGTTAACCATTGCTCGCAATGGGGTCGTGCATTCAGCAAAATTAGCTACATGATGGCGAGAGTAATTACACAACCCTAAAAAGGCTAACATTTGCTTCACCGAGGTGGGGCGGGGCGCATGCAAAACATCAGCCTTATGAGACGCAGAAAGACCTGTGCCCATTCGGGAAACACAACGACTGAGAAAAGAGGCCTGAGTCCGCGCTATCTGCAACTTAGACTTAGAAACCTTTAAACCGAATGCCGCAATACGATTCACAAGACTGTGTGTGGCAGCAAGGCAAGAATGCTCGGAGGGAGCAGCCAGCAACAAATCATCAACATGCTGGACCAGGAGGACATCGTCGGGCAGACACAGTGGTTCCAACAATTCTCGTAGATGGGCATTAAACAGGCCAGGAGAGATGACAAATCCTTGGGGTAAACGGTCATAAGAATATCGTTTGCCGTTCCATGTGAATGCAAAGTAGGGACGCATATCGGAATGGAGAGGGATACTAAAGAATGCGTTAGCCAAATCAATCACAGTAAAATGAGTGTGTGATGTGTTCAGGAGTGACAGGGCAGCATGTGGGTTTGGAACAGGAAGAGTTGGTGTGGTCACAGCGGCATTTATAGCTCGCAGGTCATGTACCATGCTGTATTTTCCGGTACCTTTCTTTTCCACTGGCAAAATGGGTGTATTGTATGGAGAGGAGTTAATAGGAATAATGACCCCTGCCTGTAAAAGACCTTCCAATGTGGCAGTTACGCCCAACTGGCCTTCTTTCTTTACCGGATATTGTGGAATCCAAATAGGGCCTGTTGTCATGTCAAAACGAACAGGCGTGACGTCGCATCGCCCAGCATCCGTGGGACCTTGGGACCACAGGGATGTGGGGAGAGATGCCAACAATTGAGGAGCCAAATCACTATCTGTGGTCTCACGACCATGGTGTCTGTCCAAGAGGCGATGCTCCAGAGTCGAGGGGCAAGAAAGGTGTGGTGAAAGAACACGGTACGAATCCAATGTATTTGAATACAAAAGGTCTGGGTGGAGAGTGGAAATCCAATCGTTGGTTTTGACGCACGCGAGAACAAAGGGGCCAAGATCTTTTTGCGTGTGTTTAGGAGACACAGCCAAAGAGACATGAGGAAAGCACGGAGGCATGGACGGGTCCGGAGGGTTATCCATCCTATACCACTCCTGCTGTTCCTTCGTCAGGGAGACAGCCCAGGCAACACCCTGGGGTCCCACATAAAGATCAGAAATTGAAAGATCCCAGGGACAGCCCTCCATCTCCTGGAAGGCTTCCCGGAATACAGCATCGTCCAAGCGGTCATAATACAAGGTGCAGTGCAAGTCATCAGAAACCAAGTCATATGGGCGCAGGTGTTGAATCCAAACGGACCAGTCGGTCCAAGTCTTTTCAACCTCTTTCCAGCAAGAGGAATCAGTGTCCATGTGAGCCCAGTAGACGTCAGCAGAAGCACACACAATAGCATCAGGCAAAAAGATATCCTGAGTATCCTGAGGTGGCAATGATACTTCTGCCTGGAGACACATTTTCGTGTGGCCATCTGGAAAAGTCAGAAAAAGTCCATCTGGGGAGCATTTTATAAGAGGGCACAGTCTGCACATCAAATCTCGGCCCAGTAGGTTAGCTGGACTGGTTGGAGCCAAGATGTATGAATGTTTCAGTCTTTGATCATTTAGAGAAGTCATGATGGGAGTGGTCTTATGCAGGGAAATCACTTCACCCTTGAACCCAACCAAAGGTTTAGCGTCGTCTGTAACACAGGCACCGGGAGCTGCTGAATGGTGGAATACCGTGCACCGGTATCGACCATAAAAGGAGTCGAAACACCTCCCACGACTCATTCGTGGGCGGAACGGACAATCCTTAGCCCAATGTCCGGGCTCTCCGCAGCAAAAGCAAGTGTCCTGGCGTGGGCGGACACCACCCCAGGATGACACAGATGTCTGGAAAAGCACTGCCCCCGTCTCAACCGGAGGAGGATGTGACACAGGGGAGGAGACAATGTCCTCTTTTTTCTTTAAGTCCTGTATCTGCATGTTAGTCAATTGGGATACATCAGTTTTATGTTTGTCTGCTTTTGATTCTTTGTCCTTGGCATGTCTCCTCAGAAAATGTCTCAGGCAGGAACACCACCGATCATCCGTCATGTCTGATTGGTCAGGAAGATTTTCCATGGCGGTGAGAACAGGTTTAGGCACGCCCTTCAAGATCGAAGCGCGCCAGACCGAACCATGAAAGTCACTCTCAGTATGCACAATGTCACAACTCGGCTCAGGACCCGCCCCCAGTCTCGCGCTGGGTTTCCTGCGGTGCAGATCCCACACCTGAGTCCAATCATTCAGACACACCTGCCACCGTTTTACCCCTAATCAAGAACCATAAAGACTCTGCTTGAACACAGACCCATTGTCAGATCCTCTGTGTAGATGCCTTGTTTGTCACCAGTTCATCCTGACTCCTACCTTGACCCCGGATTGTTATTGGACCCCGATTTGCCTGCCTGGACCTGTATTAGAACTCTGCTTTGTCCTGACCACGAACTCTGCCTCTCGGACTTTTACCTCTGCCTGCCTGTCTGTTTCCCCGTGAGTCCTGTCTGTATCCTCCCGTGTCCGCACGCTGCCCGCCCCACTCTGTTTCCCTGGACTCGTGCACCGGTTGTTCCCGTGCTTCTCTCGTGTGCCTTTGCTGACATAAAGACTTTAGTTCAGACGCACCTGGTCTCCGCTCCTGTCTCGGCCCTGACACACAAAGCCTGTGCGTCGCTGATATTCCATTTTAGCTCTATCAATGAAATCGCCTGCCTCCTCTGACTCACCCGGAACAAAGACCATATCATGGACAGCACACCATGGCAAGGGAAAGTGGGCAGCAAGAACCTCATCTAAACCTTCGAGTTCAACCGCAGTCAAAACATCTTCTTTGTCCATAACATTAAGGGTCGTGTCATGAAGGACACGTGGCAAGACTGACAATGGACATGCTTTAGTTAGCAAGAGAACATAGTCACCCGCACACAATTCATGTCCCGAAGTCTCACGCTGCACAGCTGAAAACCAATGACGGCCCTCATCTTTTATAGACGGAAGACTATGCATTAAGGCCTGTAACTCACTCTGTGGGAACGGTCTAAACACCCGAGATCTACGCCCAGTGACGGGATCCACATGCTCCAGCAACGGAGCTTGCATGGAAACATCATTGGCTTTGGAGTCCTGTAACCCAGGACTCAAATAGGCCTTTTCTAAATTTCCAAATTAAAATAGAATCATCAATGTCCAATATTAAACAGAATTAAACCATCAGTCGTCTATTTACGGAGTCAAATTGAAACAGGGAATGATCTGCCTTTACCTCCACGGACAGAGAGAAGACCAAGAGGCAAAAGTCCTCTTACCTTATTGGGTACCCAGTTCGGTGTTGTCTCAGTCCAAAGAGGGTCCGGTCAAGATTGACGGACCTTAGGTTCAGTATCAGTTGACAGACAGAAGAAAAATGGCCCTCTTACCTTTTCAATTGATGGCGCCTGACGTTCAGTCTGTCAACCAACACCTCAGCCCAAAATCACGTCGGGGTCACCAAATTGTTGGAGTCGATCCTCTTCTTTTCTCCAGCCTCCGCGTGTTCGTTGATTTTGGGTAGTGAGAATGTTGGTCACGAAAAAAGACTGGAAAGAGATGAAAACTTCTTCGAAGTTTTATTAGAGAAATTTCTGGGCACAGAAGTCTTATAGGTGAACGATTCAAGCTTAAGTGCAATGAGACAAAGAGATCACTTAGTATTCATACTCTTCAGAAGGCGTATCTTTAGATGGGGTGACTTCTTGTGGAATTTTCGCTGTGTGAAACTCAACCTTGCTGGGACCACAGTTTCCCAAAACATGTTTTGTCTAGGTCAGTGGGTTTCAAGGCATGCTAAGGTCTTCTGAGGACACTTCTTGATTTCTCTGTCTCGCTGCTTCTCCTAGTATAGCAATATGTTATGTACAGAACCCTTCTATACATATATAAACTGTATGACACGTAAATAAAGAAACAGACGAACAAATATTTAAGTGCAAACATGTTTATCAACGTATCTTCGACGTGGAGCTGTTATACATCAGAAAATAGCCGGTTTTAGCTCCACTTGTACATGTAGACATAGGTCACGTGAATGACATCACAGTGGTTTTCCTCGCAGGGACACGCCCCCCGGATAGAAAAAGTTGCGGACACATTGTCGACACGACAACGCAGACCCAGCGATTTTCAAAAAAATCCACCTTGACCAGCATTTTCCGGATATCTGCGTTGTCGTAATGTAGCCACAAGAGGACACAAGCCGGTGTCTTATTGTGCCGGTCCCAACCCCGGATAAATACAGAGGGTTGTGTCAGGAAGGGCATCCGACGTAAAACTTTTGCCAAATCAAAGATGCGAATCAAACCTGTGACTTCCATACCAGATCGGTCGAGGCCCGGGTTAACAACGACCGCCATCGACGCTGTTGACCTACACGGCACAGGTGGAAATTAGACTACTGTTGGTCGAAGAAAGAGAGTAGGAAAGTGTGTTCGCACAAAGAGAGAGAAGAGGAGCGCCAAGAGTACATGACTGAGAGTAGGGACGTTGAATGTTGGAACTATGACAGGAAAAGGTTGGTTGACATGATGCAGAGGAGGAAGGTAGACATACTGTGTGTCCAGGAGACCAGGCGGAATGGTAGCAAGGCTAGAAGTTTAGGAGCAGGGTTCAAGTTGTTCCATCATGGAACAACTTGATCGGAAGAGAAATGAAGTCAGAGTTATCTCGAAGGAGGAGTTTGTTAGGAATGTCCTGGAGGTAAAAAGAGTGTCGGATAGAGTGATGAGTCTGAAGCTAGAAATAGAAGGTGTGATGTTCAATGTTGTTAGTGGGTATGCTCCACAGGTAGGATGTGAGCTGGAGGAGAAGGAGAAATTCTGGCTGGACTTTGATGAAGTGATGCAGAGTGATGTCATTGGTGCAGACTTCAATTGACATGTTGGTGCAGGTAAAAGAGGTGATGAGGAGGGATGGACAGGTTTGGTATCCAGGAGAGGAACGCAGAAGGACAGATGGTAGTTGACTTTGCAAAAAGGATGGAAATGGCTATAGTGAATACTTTCTTCCAGAAGAGGCAGGAACATAGGGTGACCTATAAGAGTGGTGGTAGGAGCACACAGGTAGACTACATCTTGTGTAGACGGTGTAACCTGAAGGAGATCAGTGACTGCAAAGTAGTGGTAGGCAAGAGTGTAGCCAAACAGCATAGGATGATGGTGGGCAGAATGACTCTGGTGGTGAGAAAGATGAAGAGGACAAAGGCAGAGCAGAAGACAAAATGGTGGAAGCTAAAAAAAGAAGAGTGTTGCATGACTTTTAGGACGGAGTTAAGACAGGCTCTGGGAGGCCAGGAGGTGCTTCCAGATGACTGGAAAACTACAGCTAATGTGATCAGGGAGACAGGCAGGAGAGTACTTGGTGTGTCATCTGAAAGGAAAGGAGATAAGGAGACTTGGTGGTGGAATGAGGAGGTATAGGAGTGTATACAGAGAAAGAGATTAGCTAAGAAGAAGTGGGACACTGAGAGGACTGAGGAGAGTAGACAGGAGTACAGGGAGATGCAGCGTAAGGTGAAGGTAGAGGTAGCAAAGGCCAAACAAGAAGCTTATGATGACTTGTATGCTAGGTTGGACAGTAAGGAGGGAGAGACTGATCTATACCAGTTGGCAAGACAGAGAGACAGAGATGGGAAGGACGTGCAGCAGGTTAGGGTGATTAAGGATAGGGATGGAAGTCTATTGACAGGTGCAAGTAGTGTGATGGGAAGATGGAAGGAGTACTTTGAAGAGTTTATGAACGTGGAAAATGAGAGAGAACAAAGACAAGAAGAGGTGACTGTTGTGGACCAGGAAGTAGCAAAGATTAGTCAGGATGAAGTGAGGAGGGCAATGAAGAGGATGAAGAGTGGAAAGGCAGTTGGTCCTGATGATATACCTGTAGAGGTTTGGAAGTGTCTAGGACAGGTGGCAGTAGAGTTTCTAACTGGGTTGTTCAACAGGATCTTAGATAGTGAGAAGATGCCTGAAGAATGGAGAAGTATGCTGGTGCCCATTTTTAAGAACAAGAGAGATGTGCAGAGTTGTGGCAACTACAGAGGAATAAAGCTGATGAGCCATACAATAAAGTTATGGGAAAGATTAGTGGAAGCTAGACTAAAGGCAGAAGTGAACATTTGTGAGCAGCAGTATGGTTTCATGCCAAAAAAAGAGTACTACAGATGCAGTATTTGCTTTGAGGATGTTGATAGAGAAGTACAGAGAAGGCCAAACAGAGCTGCATTGTGTTTTTGTAGATCTGGAGAAAGCTTATGACAGGGTGCCCAGAGAGGAACTGTGGTATTGTATGAGGAAGTCTGGAGTGGCAGAGAAGTATGTTAGAGTCGTGCAGGACATGTATGAGGACTGTAAGACAGTGGTGAGGTGTGCTGTAGGTGTGGCAGAGGAGTTCAAGGTGGAGGTGGGACTGCATCAGGGATCAGCTCTGAGCCCGTTCTTGTTCGCTATGGTGATGGACAGGCTGACGTCTGTCAGCCTGTCCATCACCTGTCAGCCTCCAGAGGAGAGATAGTGAATCTTCTTCTTCTTTTCCTTTCGGCTTTTCCCTTCAGGGGTCGCCACAGCGAATCAGTGTCCTCCATCTAACCCTGTTTTCTGCATCCTCTTCTCTCACACCAACTACCTTCATGTCCTCTTTCACTACATCCATACACCTCCTCTTTGGTCTTCCTCTAGGCCTCCTGCCTGGTAGTTCAAAACTCAGCATCCTTCTACCAATATATTCACTATCTCTCCTCTGTACATGTCCAAACCATCTCAGTCTGGCCTCTCTGACTTTTTATCTCCAAAACCTCTAACATGTGCTGTCCCTCTGATGTACTCATTCCTGATCCTATCCTTCCTGGTCACTCCCAGAGAGAACCTCAGCATCTTCATCTCTGCTACCTCCAGCTCTGCCTCCTGCCTTTTCCTCAGTGACACTGTCTCTAGACCGAACAACATCGCTGGTCTCACCACAGTTTTGTACACCTGAATATAATGGTAGAAGGATGCTGAGTTTTGAACTGCCAGGCAGGAGGCCTAGAGGAAGACCAAAAAGGAGGTTGTAGAGGAGCAGTAGTAGCAGTAGTACAGTGCACTCTGGTGCATTCACACATCAACGCTTGCGACATCACCTCATCGCAGATTTTTGGTAGGCAGTCACGTGATTACGTACGTGCATTCTATTTGGCTCATGGCATCTGGAAGTGCGCTATGTTCCGTGAGTCTCAGACTTACGTGAGACACAAAAGTGCATTAAACAGTTGGGTGTGGGAAAAGGTAATACAGACAGAAGATGGTTTAATATCAGTATGGGGAGGTTTCATAAACGTTTTAATTATTGTAAACAATACGATAAATAGTTTGTCGTTCTATCGCGGAATTCGTTAATCGCAGTACCCGCGAGGAACGAGGGCACACTGTAGTAGTAGTAGCAGTAGTAGTAGTAGTAGTAGTAGTAGTATTAGAAGTAGTTGTAGTCGTAGTGGAGCATGAAAGAAGACCATATGTACATGACGAGATAGAAATTGTGACTTTGGGCATTCAGAAAACTAACACAGCAATTTAGAAGCTTTAATTGAATACAAAAGCCCTCAAACAGCTCCAAAACAAATTTACTGGATACAATACCATGGTCAAATTCAGAGAGAGGCACCACTGTCATAACATTGGGAAACAATTAAGAGGATAAAGAAAATTTGGATAAAGAAAATTGAAGAATTTCAGAATTAAATATAAAATGGTAGAAATTCCATCTGCTTGGATATAGTCTGTCTATTACACAAACCAGGTAATGATAAGGTACTTGATTAAAAACCTTTTGGGGCATTTCAGATATGTTTGCACTACAAACAGAAATGTGAGAGATGCCACTGCAAGTCAGAAGAACCACACTAATTTTGACGTATGGAACTAAAAGCTACTCTTAAGAAGTGCTGAGAGCACAAGAGCATCAATACTCCTCCCAAAGGATAAAATAATAAGGGGTCACGCAGAGGCCTACTCAGTGGAAATGATAGTAATCGAAAAAAAAAAACTGGGCATGATTTTAAAGGACCTGTTTGGAAATGTTTTACAAAAAAAAATTAAGTCTCACCCAACACAAAGTTCCGAATTTACAACTCTGCAGTCCTCGTCATCCTGCTCTATGGCTCGGAAACTTGGCATATAAATAAGACCCTGGCTGCCAGTATAGATTTTTGGGTTTTCATAGCAGGGCTCTCAGAAACATCGAAAACATCAGGTGGCCCCAGTGAGTTTCCAACAAAGTGCTTAGAGCCTGCACGTGCCAACCCAGGCTATAGGCTATAGCTTCAGCATTCCCTTATTTCACATGTGTCAAACTTAAGGCAAATTTAAGGGCCAAATGTGGCCCGCCACATAATTTTATGTGGCCTGCGAGAGCGCAAAGGGTCAGAGTGTTTTACAAATAGGTCAGAAGTGTGCTTTGAGCAAAACTACATTTCCCACAATGCAATAATTAAGCCCATTTTAACATTGACAAAAAAGTTTTTAAAAAAGCTAATGTCTTGATAAGACAGATGCTTGATAGATGCTGGTCCCTTACGGCCCTGTTCTTGTGGGCTGGGCCCACACCAGATTGCCTCCTAATGTTCACTTCACATATCTCACGCTGCACAATACATAATAACTTTTAACCGTGCCCCTTGGGCCTGTCCCGTGCACCCTGGCGGTGACAACCGCTGCCTCTTCTCAGTCTCCGGGTCTGCGTGGTTCTTGGTGCCACCGGTGGCTCTGCGGGTGATTGCTTCTGGATGCTCCTGGCTGGCAGGGTTATGGGTTCTCAGCTAGCGTGGCCCTGTTGGGTTCTAGTAGCCTATCTGGGCCGTGGTTTCGAACACATATGCATGTTGGTTCAGGGCTTACCAGCTCCTGCCGAGTCCTATTATTGAGAACCATTGGGTCCCGTCAAAATGTGATGAGTCTCATTTCAGACATCACAGTCTCATGCCCTCTATCTTCCTCCTACACTGTTTTCTTCTGGTGGCCTATTCTATACTGTCAAGACCTCCACTAATCTGGTGTTTTATAACATTGGTATTAACTCATTGACTGCCAGACACTTTCAGAGCGGACAGCTCCCCAGTACCAGAGATTTTGAGCATTTTCACTGAATTTTGAAGGCCCACCAAATATTCATTTTTTAGGCTACATAAACATTCCACATATCACCCGACTGTTAGACTGTCTTCTTTCATCAGAAAAAAAAAGTTTGTTTCTAGCATCTTTGTGTGTTTAGTTATTGCCCGTAGAACACAGGGTGGTTTCAGCAAAAATGGCTGATATTGACCAGAAAACATATATACCAGAAATAATGACGTTTTACTGCAGAGAAGCAAATTCAAGCAAAACTCCAACGTCAAACTTCTGAAAATACTTTTACTTATTGAAACAATGAAAACAACATTAGAAAAAATATTTTTTGATGAACAAATGATTTTATAACAATTTTGAAAATTAGACAAAACATAACAAAGAGTACATTCATTTCACTCTCAACTGTCAGAACTATTTACAGGTGAGTGTATGTATGGGTTAGTATGAGTGTACTGAATAATATTTTTTTGAGTGTGATATGCAGTGAAGCATTCTCCTGCATGCAGGGGAATACAACAGGCCTTGCACCACATCCTGGTCTCACTCCTCCCACCCCTTCTAACACACACCCGACATTTTCTTGAGGAATGTGCCTTCTTTGTGGTGGCCCTCAAATGTTCCAGCGTGTGCCTGGACATCAGGCCATCGGGTCTGTCGTCTGGGTCTCGGTTTCTGCACGATCTTCCTTGCAGCACGTCCTCAGCCTCCATCTCCTCAGCCTCCTCACATGACACGTGCCCCTTTTCAGTCCAGGACCTTGCAACACACTTCATGAACTCCAGGTGCGTTTTGTTGATCCCTGGGTTCCTGGACCTGAACAACACATAGGCGTTGTACACACAAATCTGGAACAAATAGGCGGCAAACTTTTTTGTCCAGTTTTGAGTTTTCCTGATGAAGGGGTAGTAATAGAAGAGTGATACATTCATAGATGGGGAACAACTTATGCGAGATGGAGGGCCGACACATTTTTTTTACATCATGCAACAATGTAGCAAAATAGTTACCTTTGCTCCTCAGATCCTCCGTGGGCTCCCGCGGATCTGGGGAGGACTCCCTGCTGCTTTCTGACGGCAGCCAGTCAGATGAAGAATCCGGGTCCGGTTCTGAATCAGAAGTGACGTCGGAAAGAAGCGGCGGAGAACTTTCCGCACCGGCGCTCTCACGCGGGACGCCGCCGAAGTGCGGGGGACCCCCGCTACAACCCGGGACGTTTTCCTCGCCTCTGCTCCGGTTTTCAACCTCTTTGGGCGCATCTCCTGCACCCACCCGCTCCTTACTGCTAACTCTCTTGCTCTTAGAAGCTACACTGCCAGACAAGCTCTGTGCCAGTGTTAGCTGCTTGAATATGCCTCCTCCATATGCTTTCGCCTTGCGCTTCGACATTTTGCTCTCCACTACTGCCCCAAAAACTACACCTCTTCTTCGCGTGATCTGGTGATCTAAGGTGTGAAACGCTGCCCCTGACCGAAATAAATAGAATACAAGGCTGAAAATCACACAGAATGTGTGGAACGCTTTAATCGAACGTTCCCTGTAAAAAAAAACCTAGATATCTCGTCTGTGGCACTCAACGTGTGTATTCAATAAGACGAGATATTTCGTCCTTGGCATTCAATTTCATAAAACATATTTATATATGGTTGAATTAGCCAGAAAGCTAGTTTTCATCTGTAGTCCCCTGGCCATGATGTATAAAAAGCAGTAAAATAGTAAAATCAGTAGAATACATCTACTTCTTCTTCTTTTCCTTTCGGCTTTTCCCTTCAGGGGTCGCCACAGCGAATCAATTGCCTCCATCTAACCCTGTCCTTTGCATTCTCTTCTCTCACACCAACTACGTTCATGTCCTCTTTCACTACATCCATACACCTCCTCTTTGGTCTTCCTCTAGGCCTCCTGCCTGGCAGTTCAAAACTCAGCATCCTTCTACCAATATATTCACTATCTCTCCTCCGGACATGTCCAAACCATCTCAGTCTGGCCTCTCTGACTTTATCTCCAAAACCTCTAACATGTGCTGTCCCTCTGATGTACTCATTCCTGATCCTATCCTTCCTGGTCACTCCCAGAGAGAACCTCAGCATCTTCATCTCTGCTACCTCCAGCTCTGCCTCCTGTCTTTTCCTCAGTGACACTGTCTCCAGACCAAACAACATCGCTGGTCTCACCACAGTTTTGTACACCTTTCCTTTCATTTTAGCTGAAACTCTTCTATCGCACATCACACCTGACACTTTCCTCCACCCGTTCCATCCTGCCTGTACACGTTTCTTCACCTCTTTTCCCCACTCTCCATTGCTCTGGACTGTTGACCCTAAGTACTTAAAATCCTCCACCTTCTTGATCTCTTCTCCCTGTAACCTCACTCTTCCACTTGGGTCCCTCTCATTCACACACATGTACTCTGTCTTACTGCAGCTAACCTTCATCCCTCTCCTTTCTAGGACAAACCTCCACCTCTCTTGCTTCTCCTCCACCTCTTCCCTACTCTCACTGCAGATCACAATGTCATCTGCAAACATCATAGTCCATGGAGATTCCTGTCTAACCTCGTCTGTCAGCCTGTCCATCACCATAGCGAACAAGAAGGGGCTCAGAGCTGATCCCTGATGCAGTCCCACCTCCACCTTGAACTCCTCTGTCACACCGACAGCACACCTCACCACTGTCTTACAGTCCTCATACATGTCCTGCACCGCTCTAACATACTTCTCTGCCACTCCAGACTTCCTCATACAATACCACAGTTCCTCTCTGGGCACCCTGTCATAAGCTTTCTCCAGATCTACAAAAACACAATGCAGCTCCGTCTGGCCTTCTCTGTACTTCTCTATCAACATCCTCAAAGCAAATACTGCATCTGTAGTACTCTTTTTTGGCATGAAACCATACTGCTGCTCACAAATGCTCACTTCTGCCCTTAGTCTAGCTTCCACTACTCTTTCCCATAGCTTCATTGTATGGCTCATCAGCTTTATTCCTCTGTAGTTGCCACAACTCTGCACATCTCCCTTGTTCTTAAAAATGGGCACCAGCACACTTCTCCTCCACTCCTCAGGCATCTTCTCACTATCTAAGATCCTGTTGAACAACCCAGTCAGAAACTCTACTGCGACTTCTCCTAGACACTTCCAAACCTCTACAGGTATATCATCAGGACCGACTACCTTTCCACTCTTCATCCTCTTCAGTGCTCTCCTCACTTCATCCCGACTAATCTTTGCTACATCCTGGTCCACAACAGTCACCTCTTCTAGTCTTTGTTCTCTCTCATTTTCCACGTTCATCAACTCTTCAAAGTACTCTTTCCATCTTCCCATCACACTGCTGGCACCTGTCAATAGACTTCCATCCCTATCCTTAATCACCCTAACCTGCTGCACGTCCTTCCCATCTCTATCTCTCTGTCTTGCCAGCCTGTATAGATCAGTCTCTCCCTCCTTACTGTCCAACCTAGCATACAAGTCATCATAAGCTTCTTGTTTGGCCTTTGCTACTTCTACCTTCACCTTACGCTGCATCTCCCTGTACTCCCGTCTACTCTCCTCAGTCCTCTCAGTGTCCCACTTCTTCTTAGCTAACCTCTTTCTTTGTATACACTCCTGTACCTCCTCATTCCACCACCAAGTCTCCTTATCTACTTTCCTTCCAGATGACACACCAAATACTCTCCTACCCGTCTCCCTGATCACATTAGCTGTAGTTGTCCAGTCATCTAGAAGCACCTCCTGACCACCCAGAGCCTGTCTTAACTCCTTCCTAAAGGTCATGCAATACCCTTCCTTTTTTATCTTCCACCATTTCGTCCTCTGCTCTGCCTTTGTCCTCTTCATCTTCCTCACCACCAGAGTCATCCTACACACCACCATCCTATGCTGTTTGGCTACACTCTCGCCTACGACTACTTTACAGTCACTGATCTCCTTCAGGTTACACCGTCTACACAAGATGTAGTCTACCTGTGTGCTCCTACCACCACTCTTATAGGTCACCCTATGTTCCTGCCTCTTCTGGAAGAAAGTATTCACTACAGCCATTTCCATCCTTTTTGCAAAGTCAACTACCATCTGTCCTTCTGCGTTCCTCTCCTGGATACCAAACCTGCCCATCACCTCCTCATCACCTCTGTTACCTGCACCAACATGTCCATTGAAGTCTGCACCAATGACAACTCTCTCACTTCTAGGTATGCTCTGCATCACTTCATCAAAGTCCAACCAGAATTTCTCCTTCTCCTCCAGCTCACATCCTACCTGTGGGGCATACCCACTAACAACATTGAACATCACACCTTCTATTTCTAGCTTCAGACTCATCACTCTATCTGACACTCTTTTTACCTCCAGGACATTCCTAACAAACTCCTCCTTCAAGATAACTCCTACTCCATTTCTCTTCCCATCTACACCATGATAGAACAACTTGAACCCTGCTCCTAAACTTCTAGCCTTGCTACCTTTCCACCTGGTCTCCTGGACACACAGTATGTCTACCTTCCTCCTCTGCATCTTGTCGACCAACTCTCTACCTTTTCCTGTCATAGTTCCAACATTCAACGTCCCTACTCTCAGTCCTATACTCTTGGCGCTCCTCTTCTCTTTCTTCGTGCGAACGCACTTTCCGCCTCTCCTTCTTCGACCAACAGTAATCCAATTTCCACCGGCGCCCTGTAGGTCAACAGCGCCGATGGCGGTCGTTGTTAACCCGGGCCTCGACCGATCCGGTATGGAAGTCATAGGTTTGATTCGCATCTTTGATTTGGCAAAAGTTTTACGCCGGATGCCCTTCCTGACGCAACCCTCTGTATTTATCCGGGCTTGGGACCGGCACAATAAGACACTGGCTTGTGCCCTCTTGCGGCTACATTCAGTAGAATACATCTACAATATAGTAAAAATATACATATTCAAACACTTAATGTACAATTAAAAGAGAAGAAGACATCACACATAACACAATATAACATTTGATCACAACATCAAAACATAACTGGCCTGTGGTTTATTAGTTAAATTTTTAAGTTACATCCGGCCCTTGGAGGACAGCCATTATGCTGATGTCGCCCTCGGTGAAAATGAGCTTGACACCCCAGCAGTCTTATTTTGTTTCCCTGTTTCGTTACAATTCTATTCCACTAGGTGGCGGCATTTCTTAACAACATGGAAAGGTAACAAGGCTATGACGTCATTAAGGTGGGCGAGCAGGTAAAGTGTCTCGGAACGTCCGCCCACATACGTTGGACCTTGTGACTTCGGGCAAACAGGCGTAATTTTGTGGAAATCAGTAAGTAGGTGATCAAAAATGTGATCAACACGTTTGCAACGACAGATCCTGTGATTTTGTATTTTTGGTCTCACTTCACATTGTTTCGTTCATGCTGAGAAAGAAGCCGGTTCGATAGTTTGAGCCATGCTACCTGTGGACGTTTGGTTTCTTGTCATCTTTGTCAGTGGAGTTTCTTCTGTAAGTGGTAAGTACCTGGATTCATAGAGTTCAGACAGGACGTGGATTTCATCAAACTGTTCGTTGTTTGAAAAGTTGAATCGGAAGCGGCTGGATTGCTTATTATTATGGCGTCATTCAAGAGATTTCTCCGGTTTTAACTGACAGTGATTGAGGTCACACTGTAACAGTCGAGTCAAGAGCATTATTATGGTGTTACAAATACTGAAAACACAAAGTGTTTTGGACGTTTGATGTTCAGATGGGTCAGAAACGGACATTAATGTTCAGGACTCACGTGATGCCATTCCCAGATCTACCAAAACCTGTGAAAATCAACATCAGTCAATACCAACAATAAATATACTTTTGGAAAAATTATGATCTTATATAGATCATTTAGATTTAGAAGATATAGAAACATTTAGTTTTGTTTTTACTTTATTTTCTACGTGGCTCAAGGTATTGCAATGAATAGGAAAAACTCTTGTGGTGTTGTCAGTATGTTCAGGGTCCAGGTTACATCCATTTATCATGGATCAAGGTTGTTTCCGCTGTTTTTATGACCATGTCATAAAGTTTAGCCATATGTTGCAAAATAATTTTGTTTGGGTTTTTTTTTTTTGAAACCTAACAAAACATTTCTTTCCTATTTAATTCATTATTACAGAATATTGTAATAAATGTCAGATTGGATTTTCATGTTTTTTCTTGTCCAACTTTTTCTGTGTCATTTGCAACAACAATAACTCAAGTTTCACTCCCACTCGCACAGGAGCAGCAGTGTCCTTCCCAAAGTCTTAACTATTACATTAGAAAGAGAATAAGAGATTATGTGGCAGTGATTACAGTGCAATTGCTCGTAATAGTATTAACTCTACAATGAGTAGAGGACAATAAAACAACACAATAGCTTAAAACAGTATGTCAGTACTCACAATATTTCAGACTGGAAAAATTATGTAAACAGACTGAAAATGAAATACATAATGACATACTCAATTAACACAGTGACAGTGTAGATGTTTCTTTCCTGTGGGTTCCTGCCTATGTAGGGGCATGAACAGTCAAGGAAATGCAAAAAGGATAAACTTTAAAAAAAAATAAAGAATTAAGCAAAACTACTGGACAGAAAAAGAACGTGTGGAAAAAAACTCTGGCAAGAATATTGTGTTAAGAGGCACACAGGAAGACCCTTAAAAACAGTTTGTTCAAAGTGACCAAACTCAAAACTTCCCTTTTTTTCTAGATTAACATATAGTTTGTGATTGTATGGCTGTTGATAGTATAAGTCAAATGTCAATGAAATGACAAATAATTCAACTCTGGGAACAATCAGTTATATTGATGCATGTTTCACATTTAATTGCTTGCAGTTCTGCCTCCAACCAAAGTGAATGTGAGCTGTGCAAATGTTCACGTCACTGTCAACTGGGAATATGGCAACCATCAACCACAAACCAGCTTCAGCATAGATGTCAGAGGGGTTGTTGGGTAAGATATTAAATATATTTAAAAATTTCAATAATTTGATAATTCATGCATTAAGAGTTAATGTAATTAGTTTTTAACTCTACATATTTGCAGAATGAAGAACTGTTCTGAATGTTGTTTATGATCACTTAAATACGTGTTTTGATTAAAATGTTTTTTTCTTGATACAAAGAGTTTCATGATTTAAAACAAGCAACCCTTTGGTTTTTGGCTTCTGTGAAGTATTAATCTGTTGTACTTTCCATATAAATGCATGTATGCATGTAACATATTTAAGGCAATCGGTGTGGAGAACCACAGACCACCACTTTGATCTGACACCCTTCATCTGGACGTCTGAAAACTACTATATGGACAACTTTTATGTTACTGTAAGAGCCATACAGGGAGAAAACCAGTCTGAACCAGTCAAATCGAGAACATTCACCTTTAACCATGTCAAGACAACTGACATAATCTGTAAGTACACAGGAAATAATATAAATTGCTCAATTCCTGTAAATCACTAAATTAAAAAAAATCCCCTCACAGGCAAATTAGATTTCCCTCCCGTTGCTCTGAACACTAGGGAGTCTGGTGCTACTGTGAAATTTAAAAATCCCTTCCACTACTACAAAGAACTGCAGCCAGCTTTAAAGCCCGGCACTGCCAGCTTGAGATTCAGTGTCTCTACAGATGGTGTAAGTACATTTTAAAGACCTAACTACATACATCTTTAGAAGATTTTACAGTGTGGCAGTGATATGAAAATGCAGTTGAGGAAGGCTGAGTACTATTAGCATAGAAGAATTAAAAGGATGTTTACAACTCTGAAAATGTCTGAGTAATTGAGTTTAGCCATGTATGCTGAGGTATCAGAGATCACACCTCAAAGTTGTAGTAATTATTGAAAGCCCCCAATTAAAAATGTGCTGGTTCTTGTTTTTACCTACATTTTTTTTTTTAATTCACTGTCTAAAAGGATATGTGCAGTCTGCCATGAAGCCGTTTTCACTCACAAACAACATCCAATGCAATAAAAATGGTGTTACTCACTTTAAAGAGATGGAATTCCTATCGCTGCTCCATATAGTGGACAATTGAACTAAAGGTTTATGTTTAGAATAATCTGGCTACTCTGTATTTGTTCTCATACATTCGTGGAAGAAGGGCCAGCATTTCCTAGGAAATCATTTTGGCTCATCGGTGGCGCAGTCAACACTGAGGTTGTGTTGTCCGGCTAACCAAAGCATTTGACAAACCGACCTATCAGTTCTTCAGACCCTGACCTGTGCTAAAATGTTGCACAGTATGGCGGCATTTTTCAGCGGCCATACAAGCTCTGAACTACACCTGTAAAATAGAAATTTTAGGGATAAGAGATTGGTGAAAAGTGTGTCTCCGAGTTTTCTGTCTCCACCTTACAAGATCAAAAGCTAGTTTTCTGACAGTAATAATATCCCAGAAAGATAAAAACAGCATTTTATCTCTGTTCTTTCATTTCCAGGGAGATGAAGATTTCGGTTGCTCATTGAAAGAAGAAAACTGCAAACACGATATTACATATCCTTCAGAGTGCATCACGCTCAGTGGAATGTTGTTAGATAGGATCGGTGTTGGCCAAGTGCTGTTCAGAAAAACTGGCCGAGTCTGTATTCCTGAATCAACTGGTAAGTGTGAACTAGGAGGGTTTCTTAAACACTGAAGTAAAAGTCTATCAGCTAAGTGAGCTTACAGCATGAACTTAAAATACTCAGCATGAACATGAAATACTCAGTGGCAGCAAAGCATTATACATTGAGTAGTTTTCCAGTTGTAGTTGCTTAGAAGACTGTTCTTATATGTTAATTTTGAATTGCTGAATGTAGATTCCTCAACACTCTTCAAAGGCAGCCATAACTAAAAGACAAATTGGGGCAAAAAATTAGCTTATTTTCTTAATATTTTAATGGATTTCTTCAACTCTGACTTAACTTCCTAAACTCTTAATTAGGCTCACCTGACTCAACATCTGTCTTTAGACAGGCTGGGTTCACATTTTTGTTAATATGTCCGCAAATGTATAAATTGGGTCAGATGTTTTGTATTACATCTTGATGTTTTTAGTGCTTAAAACATAGACTGACTTAACCTCTGCTTGTCTGCATCATCAAAGACGACATCATGTACCTAATAAAGTTGACAATAAGTTTAAAAATGTTGGAATTTGTGCCAAATTCATGATTTTGTAATTTTTCTAAATCTGGAAACTTTCAATGAATACAACACTTCAAAAACAATATTTTTTTTAATTGCAGAGGTTCATATTCTAGTGCCTGTTATTTTGTTGTCCACTGTCGTCACCCTTGTAATTGTGGCAGCAGTTGTCATCTGTAAAGTGAAGACGTCTATAAAGAAACCTCAGTCTCCACCAACCTGTCTGGTACGCCGTCACATCAGATAACAACATTGTTAAATATGTGGCTTTAGTTGGTTGCAACTTCTTGTTAATCAAACTCTTCACCTACTCCTTACTGCACAGCTACCAAACCCCAGGAAACAAAGATTGAGGTGTGACACTGTGATTGATATCGATATCTCTGCTGTTCAACTGGTTGTCAGTTCCAAGAACCTTGCAGACAGCTCAGTGACGGAGAAAAATCCTACTAAAAGATTCTGGGACAGTAGGGCGGAATTATACACAGGAAGACAACAGGCAGAGTTCAACAATGACCAGCTAGAGGCTTTGGGGTTGATGGCCAAGGGACACTGGACAGATGATAATGATGACTCTGTGAAACCAGACTCTGATTGTATAAATCTGGACGAAGAGGAAATAGAAATGTCGCCCTATGACTGCCCACACGTTCCGAATACGGATATAGGAGATGGAGAAATGGTAATTGCTTATGGTGGGAGGTAAAACAACTCTCAGGACTTATTTGAACCTCGGGGAGATCAGTTCCTTCCTCAAAAGACATCTGAATGACATTGGAAATGTTTACCTTCTTCTCCTTTTGGCGTTTCCCTTCAGTGGTCGCCACAGCGAATAAGTTGCCTCCATCCAACCCTGTCTTCTGCATCCTCTTCTCTCACACCAACTACCTTCATGTCCTCTTTCACTACATTCATGCTTTTCTCTAGGCCTCCTGCCTGGCAGTACAAAAGTCAGCATCCGTCTACCAATACATTCACTATCTCTCCCTCTGGACATGTCCAAACCATCTCAGTCTGGCCTCTCTGACTTTATCTCCAAAACCTCTAACATGTGCTGTCCCTCTAAAGTACTCATTCCTGATCCTATCCTTCCTGGTCACTCCTAAAGAGAACCTCAGCATCTCTGCTACCTCCAGCTCTGTATCCTGTATTTTCCTCAGCGACACCGTCTCTCGACCAAACAACATCGCTGGTCTCACCACAGTTTTGTACAACTTTCTTTTCATTTTAGCTGAAACATTTATAAATTAATAAATTTTTAAATTAATTATAAGAGTTGACTTCGTGAAATACGCCAAAAAGAACCCACAAGTGAAAATCCAGTCACTAATTTCTCACCCACACGCAGGTAACAAGTAATTACCTCTGGAGCTATGGCAAAACACGTAGTAGCCTGCCTATACATCGAATGCCTAATCTCCAGAAGCTTCTATAAAATTAAGTGTAGGATAGAGTCTATATCCTACACTTAATTTTTTTTAAGTTTCAATTTCCCCCCCATTTTTTGAGGTTGAAATAATCACTTTTGTGGGTAGTATTGTTGCCTCACAGCATGGTCCTTTGTTTGATTCCACTTGGGGCCATTCTATGCCGAATTTTTCTGTATGAGTGAGTTCTCTCCAGCTTCATCCTACCACCAAAAAACATGTAACATAGGTCCAGTTCCTCATTGTAAAAAACTGACTGACCTAGTTAAAAAAAGGTTACCGGTAAGAACCACAGATATACCACAGAGACATCTTAAAGCCAGCATGCTACCTGAAATAACTTCTGCATTCCATCTGGTGTGTACTCCAGCAGCAGGTGTTTTAAATTCCTTTGAACCTCTTTGGTAAGGACACACCTATCATGAGCTGCTTGCCAGTGGAAACGTGTGAAACACAAAGGAAAGTTTGTTTCCATAAAGTGGATTGTTGCTTATTATGGCTCATCAGCTTTACTCCTATGAATGTCTTCATGAATGAATGAAAGGCCCTTACTTAAGAGCAAACTGAATTTTGAATGTGAAACCTATATCTGTGCCAAACGCTTTGGAGTGATGTCTACTCATGAGGTGCGTATTTATTTAACAATGTTTTCTGTCATTCCAGATTATTATCAGAACGGAATGTCGATGTTGTTTTGCTAAATATTTTCTGATCCGAGTAGCACCTCACACCCTGAAGCAGGGTAATCATTCAGGCAGCTTTTGGTATGACTTCTTGATTAACATTAACTGTATTTCACCGAGCATATACCGTATTGGCCCGAATATAACACAACCCTGATTATAAGATGACCCCCTCTTTTTTAAGACTCAAGTTTGAAAAAAGACTTTTTGAACACCAAATTTAAATTTTATACAGAAAATAATTAAAGTACATCTGAAATAAATGATTATAACAATAAATTTGAGAGAAAAAGCATGTATTTTGCCTCATTCAAATCATGCAAGAACTGTCTATCACATCTTAATATCTGAACATTTAAATATGTAACGTGCAAATCACATTTGTAAATGAATGGCTTCTGGTTTTAGAAATGTAAATAAACCAATCTACTGTGATAAAACAAAATTGCAATGACTGCATTAACCATCAAAGTGAAGTCTGACTGTAGTCTTGAAACAAATATGAATAATGAAAAACATTGTTTGCATCATAACTTCTCAGCCGGCGGTTAACCTGGCCGATCTTCGACCCACTTTTCTACAGATTGTCGCTACGTTTCTCCATTTTCTGTTATCTCTTCTCTTATTTTCTTCTGTTTTCTTTCTTGCCGCTATTTTTTATTTTTATTTTTCGTGCTACCGCTATTTTTATTTTTCTTCTTCGCGGCAGGGAAGTTAAGTCCCCCAGGCTTTGGCCTGGGGGACTTAAGTTCAGAATTCGCTTTAATCTGGCGCCATCTAGCGTTGCGGATGGGTATAATGTCTAGACCCCGAATGTAAGACGACCCCCACTTTTTCAGTCTTATTTCAATGCAAAAAACACTATCTTATATTTGGGCCAATACGGTATGTTATGGAAACTTCAGCTGTACCTCTAAACAAAAAGTTATCCAGTAATCTACATTAACATCGCATCATATAAGTAACCTAACTGCTTCAGAATGCTGAAGATACAAATACTGATTTCCCTGGATGCTTATAATAATTTTTATGTTGCCATTGGGTTAAAATCATAAGTACTCTTTCAACGCTATAGCTGATTGTAAAGCTTTTTTTTTTCAAGCTGAACTACCAGGCAGGAGGCCTAGAGGAAGACCAAAGAGGAGGTTTATGGATGTAGTGAAAGAGAACATGAAGGTAGTTGGTGTGAGAGAAGAGGATGGAGAAGACAGGGTTAGATGGAGGCAACTGATTCGCTGTGGCGACCCCTGAAGGGAAAAGCCAAATACCATCCAAATACCATACATGTTGCTGGTAAGTAGTGGTAGTGTGAATTTAGTTAGGGTTAGCTGGGTTCTGCATCTTATCACACTCTGAACAAGAAATCAAATATGAACTTTTCCAAAAATGTCAAACATTTCTTTAACAAATTTTTATCAGGGTCTGATCTAAAAATCTCAAATAGATTTTACAATAACATAAGGCAACTTGTGATACACAAAGAATCAACATATACAGTTTTCAGTTTTGCACACTTTAATGCTGTTAACCATAAGATCTGAACTGTTTTACTGTGCAGTAGATAAGTTAATTCAACCTTTATAATCACCTAAATGACGTGGCAAATTAACTTTTTTTCAGATGATTTGCTGAAACTTGTCTAAAACCCAGAGTGTCTCACCACTCCATGAGTCCTCTTGTTGGGGGCTGTGTGTGATCCTTATAGCTCCACTAATGTCACCTTTGACATCTGGAAACTGGGCAGTTTCAGCAAGGGCAACTAAAGTTTCATACTTTGAACATTTGTTCTCAGGTTCAACAACTGTTTCTCCTGTCGAGCTTTTTCTTCCTTGAATGCCATCTTACTGGCTTTCTTTTCTACTCTCCTCTCCTGTAAAACACACAAGTACAAGAACGGAAGGGAGTTATGAAAACTGAATTGAAACAAACAAAAAAAAAGATGTGCTCGAGCCTAAAAAGCACGAAACTTGGGTATATTTTAATTTGATTTTAATTAGTCGGGCCAGCAGGTGTAGGACATCCCTTCAACATAGTAAATAAGATAGTCTTGAACTATAAGAATTATTTTTATTTAGGACTGGTTATGAGCTAATCCTTTCAGTTCCACAAATGAAATATGCATTGTGACAGCAGAAAAGTAAAAAAGGATGGAAAAACACATTAGAATAAAACAGCAAACAATATAACTGAATACTGTAAATAAATAGGCTCCTTTCACATCTTTTTGAGTAGTGTGTTCATTTTTTATGTTATGGTCATTTGAAATTATTTTTTAACTTGTTTTTGCATATTTTTTTCCTTTAAAATAACGTCTAATGTAGTTGTAGCACTAAATGTTTATGGGGGTTATACACAGTAAATAAGGAAAAGTTAATATATGGTGAACAAGCCATTTAGCTTATCAAGTTTATGTACCTTTGTCAATAAAAGGTATATAAAGGGCTGTCAGGCCTGCATTAACTTCACTCAATTGACATCACAATGTCAGTTTTACTCATCTTTGCTCTCTTGTGGAGAGACTAACCCTAACCCTAACTTATCAGTCAGGTTTAAAACAAAGCACATACAAAGAATATCAAACAACTTTATGTCATCTAAAGACACGATCAATCAAAGTGTTATCATGATTCTACGTTGAATTTTACATCTCTTTCTCACCTTGCGCTCTTCCTTGATGGCCTGTTTCCTTGCTTTCCTCTCCTGTTTGCTTTCCTGCTTATTGCGGGGCTGGGTGGAGATGCAAGGCAGGTCCGAGTTATTAATCCTCGTCATGCGCTCAGCCTGCTTGGTGGTCAGGCCTCTGGTGGGGAGGACATCCAGTGGAATACCAGTCTTACTAGACACATGGATCAGCTTTGGCTAAGGACAAAGGGAAACAAAAGAAGGGTATGATTAAAGTAATTTCAAGCTAGGCTAGATCAGTTATTAACGTCTTGGGATCAGTGTGGACAATAAATACACAAATTAGGCAGGTGAACCATATGATGTGCATCTTACTGTGATGGAAAATAAAGCAAAAGAAGGCATTTTCCTACCGCTGCTGGTTCTTCTATGACTTTTGGTCTGTTATATATGTTGGAGTACGTGCCTAGGGAAAACAAGAAACATTACACAGTCAAACCTTCGACATACTTAAGCTCTTTTCATCATACAGTTTTGAGACACTGGAAAAAGTAGATAAATAATATGCACAAATTTGTAAATCATTGAATCCCCATATGTAACTGAAAATAACACAAAGACAATTCCAATATGAAAACTCAATGTTGAAATTAGGGCTGTCAGTTTATCGCGTTAATTAGATTAATTATTTACGTTGCAAATTAACGCACTATAAAAATTAACGCAATTAATCGTGAGTGGCAAGTCAATGCGCAAGCATTTTAAATTTGGCCCATTGAGTGACCCGTAGGCTGTACCTGCGCCACTAAGTCAAAAGCAGGGTGACTGACAACAGAGATGGACGCGACACAGGAGAGCAAGGCAGACCTTTGGGCAGAAAGTTTATTTATAAAAAGAACAAAAACGGGACTATCAACAAAAACGCAGTGATTTGTACCTTTTGTAAAAGAGAATTTTCATATCACCAAAGCAGCTCCAGCCTAACGTATCATTTAAATGCAAAACATGTCAAGGACACAGTTGTCTGTTGTCAGTTCCTGTAATGTTAGCTTACCCTTTTAAAGGAAATGCCTGTAGCATCTTGCTATTGATGTTGCCTTTATTTTGAGGCATGTTATACTATTCATTTTGAATTGCTGTATTGAGTCAGCTTTAGTATTCATTTTGATTGAGAGTCTGCTTATGTGCCTATTTGAGACTCAGCCTTATTTTATTTCTGATTTTATTTAACTGGATTTGTATTGCATTTTTGAGAAATGCACATAATTGGTTTGCTGATGTGCTTGACCTTTTTTCTTTTGAATTTCATTTAAAAAGCACACTTAACCAATAAAAATGTGAATTTCAAATCTTCTCTTCTTGGTGTATTCTATTGATTAGTCATGCACTACAATTTTGTAATGTCCTAGAATTCAAATTCTTTATTTGAGGGCCTTTAGCAGGTATGAGATTAAAATGCGATTAATTAGATTAATTAATTACAAATCCTGTGATTAATTTTTTAATCGTCTGACAGCACTAGTTGAAATGTAATTTTTTTTTAAAAATTACATCCTAATTTAGAATTTGAGGCGAGCAAAATGTTTACAAAAAATCTGGATATTGTCATGTTTATGACTGTGTTGCATCATTTTAACAATATTGAAACCATTTGATAAATGGAAGGATTTAATTATAAATGGAAGAATTGATTATTTTTTTTCTATTCTGGTTGATCCAGCTACAGATTGCTACAGATTTTAGAGTCTTAGCTGTATTTCATGCCTCATAATTAAAAAAAACAAAAAACTTTTTGATGGGTCAAGTCAGGATTGCAGGCAGGGCAGTTTAGTACTTGCACTCTTTTACTACAAAGCCATGCTGGTGTGATATGTGAAGTGTTTAACAGTGTCTTACTGAAGTCAGGAAAGCTTTTCCTGAAAAAAAAAAGTGTCTACATCATCATTTCATCTGTTAATTTTTTCATTATTAATGGTGCCAAAGTCTGTGCAGTGATACCAACTATAAAATGTGTCTACTTAAAAGCACTGTAATCTGAGGGCACAAAAATCATGGTCATCCAGAATTAATAATAAGCAATTCACTGAATCACTGAAAGAATTTGTGACTGTCGATGATCTTCTTCTTTTCCTTTCGGCTTTTCCCTTCAGGGGTCGCCACAGCGAATCAATTGCCTCCATCTAACCCTGTCCTTTGCATCCTCTTCTCTCACACCAACTACCTTCATGTCCTCTTTCACTACATCCATAAACCTCCTCTTTGGTCTTCCTCTAGGCCTCCTGCCTGGCAGTTCAAAACTCAGCATCCTTCTACCAATATATTCACTATCTCTCCTCTGGACATGTCCAAACCATCTCAGTCTGGCCTCTCTGACTTTATCTCCAAAACCTCTAACATGTGCTGTCCCTCTGATGTACTCATTCCTGATCCTATCCTTCCTGGTCACTCCCAAAGAGAACCTCAGCATCTTCATCTCTGCTACCTCCAGCTCTGCCTCCTGTCTTTTCCTCAGTGACACTATCTCTAGACCGAACAACATCGCTGGTCTCACCACAGTTTTGTACACCTTTCCTTTCATTTTAGCTGAAACTCTTCTATCACACATCACACCTGACACTTTTCTCCACCCATTCCATCCTGCCTGTACACGTTTCTTCACCTCTTTTCCCCACTCTCCATTGCTCTGGACTGTTGACCCTAAGTACTTAAAATCCTCCACCTTCTTGATCTCTTCTCCCTGTAACCTCACTCTTCCACTTGGGTCCCTCTCATTCACACACATGTACTCTGTCTTACTGCGGCTAACCTTCATCCCTCTCCTTTCCAGGACAAACCTCCACCTCTCTAGCTTCTCCTCCACCTCTTCCCTACTCTCACTGCAGATCACAATGTCATCTGCAAACATCATAGTCCATGGAGATTCCTGTCTAACCTCGTCTGTCAGCCTGTCCATCGCCATAGCGAACAAGAAGGGGCTCAGAGCTGATCCCTGATGCAGTCCCACCTCCACCTTGAACTCCTCTGTCACACCTAAAGCACACCTCACCACTGTCTTACAGTCCTCATGACTGTAGATGTGACTGTGACTGTAGATGATGAAACTCCTAAATTCTTTGCAATGCTTTGAACAGCTTTTAACTTCCGGCTTTCAATGACAGCAGACGTCTTTCTCCTGTCTCTCGTTGTTGCTAACTTCGCTATCTCTCTCGAATTCATACTGGATAAACTCATTGACTCTCAATGATTCCGTCAAAATGACAAGAGGAAGGGTATAATCCGAGGATTCTGAGAATAAAAACATGAAAGAAACCCTTGATCAGGTGGCCTGTGGGGTGGATGTGCTACAGAGCACTGTGAGCGTGCTAACCTGTACTGTGGATGAGCTAAGGAGTGACTTCGATAAGTTCAACAGTGAACTTGATAAGAGGCTGGAAGACAAGCTGAAACCGTTAATTAACTGCACGCAAAAAATGGAGGATGACATGGAAAAAATGCAGAAAGACGCAGAGCAAGGACAACAAAGAATGGAGGAATTCGAACAACGCATTCGAATAAATGATGTGATCATCACTGGCATCAAACTTAAGCAGAGAAATTATGTTCATGCCGTGGCCAGAGGGGAGCAAGCTGAACACAGCACTGATTATGAGTCAGTGGAACAACAGGTGATTTCTCAACTGAGGGATCTGGAGATTAATATCGAGCCGGACCAGACTGAGACATGTCACCCACTACCATCTGGGGGTAGAAGACCACCTGCAGTGCTGATATACTGTAGTTCTACACTGTCTCTAGACCAAACAACATCGCTGGTCTCACCACAGTTTTGTACACCTTTCCTTTCATTTTAGCTGAAACTCTTCTATCACACATCACACCTGACACCTTTCTCCACCCATTCCATCCTGCCTGTACACGTTTCTTCACCTCTTTTCCCCACTCTCCATTGCTCTGGACTGTTGACCCTAAGTACTTAAAATCCTCCACCTTCTTGATCTCTTCTCCCTGTAACCTCACTCTTCCACTTGGGTCCCTCTCATTCACACACATGTACTCTGTCTTACTGCGGCTAACCTTCATCCCTCTCCTTTCCAGGACAAACCTCCACCTCTCTAGCTTCTCCTCCACCTCGTCCCTACTCTCACTGCAGATCACAATGTCATCTGCAAACATCATAGTCCATGGAGATTCCTGTCTAACCTCGTCTGTCAGCCTGTCCATCACCATAGCGAACAAGAAGGGGCTCAGAGCTGATCCCTGATGCAGTCCCACCTCCACCTTGAACTCCTCTGTCACACCTACAGCACACCTCAACACTGTCTTACAGTCCTCATACATGTCCTGCACCGCTCTAACATACTTCTCCTGCCACTCCAGACTTCCTCACACAATACCACAGTTCCTCTCTGGGCACCCTGTCATAAGCTTTCTCCAGATCTACAAAAACACAATGCAGCTCCCTCTGGCCTTCTCTGTACTTCTCTATCAACATCCTCAAAGCAAATACTGCATCTGTAGTACTCTTTTTTGGCATGAAACCATACTGCTGCTCACAAATGCTCACTTCTGCCCTTAGTCTAGCTTCCACTACTCTTTCCCATAACTTCATTGTATGGCTCATCAGCTTTATTCCTCTGTAGTTGCCACAACTCTGCACATCTCCCTTGTTCTTAAAAATGGGCACGAGCACACTTCTCTTCCATTCCTCAGGCATCTTCTCACTATCTAAGATTCTGTTGAACAACCCAGTCAGAAACTCTACTGCCACCTCTCCTAGACACTTCCAAACCTCTACAGGTATATCATCAGGACCGACTGCCTTTCCACTCTTCATCCTCTTCAGTGCTCTCCTCACTTCATCCTGGCTAATCTTTGCTACATCCTGGTCCACAACAGTCACCTCTTCTAGTCTTTGTTCTCTCTCATTTTCCACGTTCATCAACTCTTCAAAGTACTCACAAATACAGAAAGTAATCACAAATACAGATTAATGAATCCAATTACCAATTAAGAGAAAACACAGCATTTTTACAGAAGAAAGCAAGAACTACACTAAAAACATTTTCATTATCGTTTACTGGCGTCAAACTTTGGAACAAACTGGATAACGAAGTTAGGAGTCTAGGAACTCTATCTGCCTTTAAAAAATCTTCTAAAAACGTGATTTTGCAAGGTTATACTTCTGACGCAAATGATGGATAAAGAACTACATTGTTATAGCTAATTAAACTTCATGTGTCATACCTGTAAAAAAATGTCACTGTAACCTTAATGCAGCAACTGAGACCTTGAGTGATACTACAAAAACAACATTAACAAAATTGGACTCCTCTCAAAAACTGACAAAGAAGTGTGCAAAGATGTAAGCCTATTGGACTGAATGGACGATTTAAAACAACAATGCACCAAAACAAAATAATTGAAATTGAAATGTGACACGCAATGTATGCATTTGGTTGACAATGTGTTGCACTGAGAGAGATGTTGATTTAGGGGACGGGAATTTTACAAGCCAATGGCTTCTACCCGTCAACCCTTTTTTTTCTTTTCGGATGTTGTTGATGTTCCAACACTGATGAAAGTGAAATCTGCTGTAATAACATGTCTGAAAAGAAAAAAATAAACTGAATAAACTAAACATTAAGAAATAACAATTGAAACCGTTGTACTATTTGAACCCCTATTTACGTCAGAATGACTCCGCCTCTCTGCATTGCTCTTTCTATTATCAGTAATGTTACTACTGTATTTTAACGTAATTATTTTACAGATATTCAGCAGATTTTGATAGTTTGGACACAACCAGAGATGGTGAGTACAGTGCGCCCTCATTCTTTGCGGTTAATGCATTCCAGGAACCACACGCGAATAATGAATTCCGCGATAGAGCGACAAACTATTTATCTTATTATTTACGGTAATTTAAACGTTTATGACCCTCCCCATACTGATATTAAACCACTTTCTATTTATATTACCTTTTCCTACACTCTTATCGACTGTTTAAAGCACTTTTGTGTCTCACACAAGTTCGGCACTCACAGAACTGAGCGCACTTCAGGATGCCATCAGCCAATAGAATGCGTGTTCAGTATCACGTGACTGCCTACCAAAAATCTGCGATGAGATTAAGTTGCAAGCTTTGCTGCGCACTGTATATTGGTAAAAGGGTGTTGTGGATGGAGCTACCAGACAAGAGGGCAAGAGCAAGACCAAAGACAAGGTGGATGGCTGTAGTGAGGGAAGACATAAGGGCAGTTGGTGTTAGAGAGGAGGATGCAGAAGATAGACTGTTATGCAAAAGGATGACACACTGTGGTGACCCCTAAAGGGACAACCAGAATGAAAATAAGAAGATAATGTTACAGACATTCAACCAACAAAACACATACTGCAGTGGTGACCATCAAAGCACACACACACACACACACACACACACACACACACACACACACACACACACGCACACACACACACGCACACACACGCACACGCACACACACACACACACACACAAAGTTGCAGCAAATTTAGTGTAAATACAACTCACTGATGATGGTTTCACAGTCCCACTTCTCTTCTGGTACGACCATGACAACAGTTTCCAGGTCTTCTTCTTCTGTGTCATCGTCCTCTTCCTCCTTCAAAATCGGAAGTTCCTTGGGACCCAAGTCAATAGGCTTCTGACATCTAAACCACAAACAGAAATTAGTCAGCTGGGATATTCAAAACATCTAATGCTGTATTAATCATCTGGAATCCATATTTTTATTAAACGCTTCATAAAAGCAAAAGTAGATTGAGGGTGGAAAAACAATATTCACTCACTCCTTTTCTTTCTGAATGAAGTAGTCTTTGATAATTTCCTCCAGTCGCATGCTGTCCGGTTCAATGAAACCTTCCAACTCTGCATTGTCCAGGGCACCAATTTCATCATCATCAAACTGTTCGTAAAACTAAAACAGCACAAATGCAGAATGAAAAGAAAAATGTTTTAAGTAAAAAAAACAACAACTAAAAACAGCTTGACTCTGAGGATATCGAAGTGAGAGCAGGAACAATATCACTTGTCAATTCCTATGTGGAACTATCCATGGACACATTTATGGATACTGTCTGCGTAGGTTCTCAGTCATCCAGGTCATGGTTATCCAAAAGCTGTTGAGTCGATCCACTGGACGTTAAGAAAGTTCTTGAAGACGTTTCGTCTCTCATCAAAGAGAACTGAAGAAGTCTCTTGGATGAGAGACGAAACGTCTTCAAGAACTTTCTTAACGTCCAGTGGATTGACTCAACAACTTTTGGATATTTATGGATACTGTAATTTTATACATTTCATCCAGAAAAAGGTGCCAAAATTCTCCGCTGGCTGTCATAACACTTCTTCTGGCAGTCCTTTCACTTCTAAGGATGGCCTAATGCTACCTGGACACACCTAGAGATCCCCTGGATGAACTGGAAAGTAGTAGTGTTTAAGCCTGTAATGTTTCAATAGCAAAATAACTCTGAATACAGTTTATTAAAAATCATGTAATGTAATCATTAAGTAATGATATAACCATCATAACACTGCAAAGAAGAAACCTCTTGATCATCTAAAGCAAATGTTTGTGGTTTTATGCATATGACTCATTGAGAAGCACTTCTGTAATACTTCAGTAAAACTTGTTTGCATATAATATTTTCCAGAGAGCACAAAAACAACAAAAAGTTTACCTTTTCAAAGCGGTCATCCAGTAGGGTGAGCTGATCGTTCCTCCTCATCACAGATGATGTCAGTGAGTACTCTGTGAATCGACTTTTCGTCTCTTCGTCCATGAACAGATACCGTCCATCTTCATCAATATCTTCATCGATGAAAAGCCCATCCTCAGAGTTGCACTCCTCATCTGTGTCCTCCCACTCATCATCATCATCATCATCATCCTCATCTCTATCACAGGTTACAGACAAAGCTGATTACAGACAAAGCAGTAGATGTCATGATACTGAGATCGGCATAGTCATGAAGAAATTCAAGTGGAAAAAGAAAACTTGAATTATCCATCCATCCATCTTCCACCGCTTATCCGTAGTCGGGTCGTGGGGACAGCAGCTTCAACAGGGAGCCCCAAACTTCCTTTTCCCCGGCCACATCCACCAGCTCTGACTGGGGGATCCCAAGGCGTTCCCAGGCCAGTGTTGAGATATAATCCCTCCACCTTGTCCTGGGTCTGCCCCGAGGTCTCCTCCCAGCCAGATGTGCCAGAAACACCTCCCTAGGGAGGCGTCCCGGAGGCATCCGCACCAGATGCCCAAACCACCTCAACTGACTCCTTTCCACGCGAAGGAGCAGCGGCTCTACTCTGAGCCCCTCGCGAACAGCAGTGTTTCTCACCCTATTTCTAAGGGAGACACCAGCTATCCGCCTGAGAAAGCCCATTTCAGCTGCTTGTATCCGCGATCTCGTTCTTTCGGTCATGACCCATCGCTCATGACCATAGGTGAGGGTAGGAATGAAGATTGAACGGTAGATGGAGAGGTTCGCCTCTCGGCTTAGCTCCCTCTTTGTGACAACAGTGCGGTAAAGCGACTGCAATACTGCTCCTGCTGCCCCAATTCTCCGTCCAATCTCACGCTCCATTGCTCCCTCACTCGTTAACAGGACCCCAAGATACTTAAACTCCTTCACTTGTGGAAGGACCTCATTCCCCACTCGGAGAAGGCAGTCCACCGGTTTCCTACTGAGGACCATGGCCTCAGATTTGGAGGTGCTAATCCTCATCCCTGCTGCTTCACACTCGGCTGCAAACCGGACCAGTGAGCGCTGCAGGTCACAGGCTGATGACGCAAACAGGACCACATCATCTGCAAAAAGCAGCGATGCAATCCTCAGGCCACCAAACTGTAAAGCCTCCTCACCACGACTACGCCTCGATATCCTGTCCATGAAAATCACAAACAGAATTGGTGATAAAGTGCAGCCCTGGTGAAGGCCAACAGCTACTCAGAAGAAGTCCGACTTACTGCCGAGAACCCGAACGCAGCTCTCACTTTGGGCGTACAGGCATGGATGGATGGCCCTGAGGAGAGGTCCCCTCACCCCATACTCCCGCAATACTTCCCACAGTATATCCCTGGGGACTCGATTGTATGCCTTCTCCAAGTCTACAAAACACATGTAGACTGGATGGGCATACTCCCAAGCCCCCTCTAGGATCCCTGTGAGAGTAAAAAGCTGGTCAGTTGTTCCACGACCAGGACGGAACCCACATTGTTCCTCCTCAATCTGAGGCTCGACAATCGGCCGGACCCTCCTTTCCAGCACCTAGGAGTAAACTTTCCCAGGGAGGCTGAGGAGTGTAATGCCCCTGTAGTTGGCACGCACCCTCTGGTCCCCCTTTTTAAAAAGAGGAACCACCACCCCAGTCTGCCACTCTTTCGGCACTGTCCCAGACTTCACGCAATGTTAAAGAGGCGTGTCATCCATGACAGCCCCTCAACACCCAGAGCCTTCAGCATTTCCGGGCGAATCTCATCAACAACCGGGGCTTTGCCACCGTGAAGTTGTTTAACTACCTCGGTGACTTCGCCCTGAGAGACTGACTCTGATCCCCCATCATCCTCCCGCTCTGCCTCTGCAACAGAGGACGGGTCAGTTGGGGTAGTTGGATTCAGGAGTTCCTCAAAGTGTTCCTTCCACCTACCGACAACCTCCTCAGTCGAAGTCAACAGTGTCCCATCTTTGCTGTATACAGCTTGGATGGTCCCCCGTTTTCCCCTCCTGAGGTGTCGGACAGTCCTCCATAACAACTTTGGTGCTGTCCGATAGTCCTTCTCCATGGCCTCTCCAAACTCCTCCCACACCCTCTGTTTTGCCTCCATCACAGCCGAGGCTGCAGTCCTTTTGGCCTGTCGGTACCCTGCAACTGCTTCAGGAGTCCCCAGGGACAACATGCCCCTGAAGGCCTTCTTCTTCGGTCAGACGGCTTCCCTGACCACCGGGGTCCACCACGGTGTTCAAGGGTTACACCCGCCCTGCGCCTCACGCCTGACGCAACTCCGGAGTAAAACAAGGTGCAACCCCTATCCAGGAGTTTGGATCCAGAACTGAGGCTGTGCGTGGAGGTAAGCTCCACGAGATCCAACTAGTAACGCTCCACCTCCAACACAAGCTCCGGCTCCTTCCCTGCCAGTGAGGTGACATTCCACGTACCCAAAGCCAGCTTCTGCCGCCCGGGTCTGGTCCGTCGTGACCCCCTGTCGTCACTGCCACCCATATGGCAGCGCACCCGACCCCATCGGTCTGCCCTGCGGGTGGTGGGTCCACAGGGGTGGGAAGAGTCCATGTTGCCTTTTCGGGCTGAGCCTGGACAGACCCTGTGGCGGACCCGGCCACCAGGCGCTCACTGACGGGCCCTCCGTCCAGGCCTGGCTCCAGACGTGGGCCCCGGGCTTCCTCCGGGCAGGGTCACATTTTTCCCTTTCCCATTTGTCATGGGGTCTTCTGAACCATTCTTTGTCTTTCCCTTCACCTGAGACCTGTTGGCCTTGGGTGACCCTACCAGGAGTACAAGACTCCCGACAACATAGTTCCCAGGATCCTTAGGGCACACAAACCTCTCCACCACGATAAGGTGATGGTTCCCTGGAGAGGAACCATCACCTCTCCATCACAGAATTATCACTGTTACAAAACAAGTTTAAACTTCTAAAGAAGACATATTCCTAATCCCCGATTAACGCATTCATCCCAACATGACATATTCTAAGTTTGGCGAGCAGTGTGTCTTGGTTTTAAGACATGCTGATGAGAAACTTTATTTCTTGTTTCTATGGAAAAAAAATTTTTTGAATCTGTTTTTGTTTGTTTCTGTAAAAGTAACAAAAATAATTCTTGCTTTACATCAAGAATTTACATCATGAATGGAGTTCCTGAGATATATTCCAGAAAATTACTATCATTAATGGATGATTCCCTTGTACTTTAATTATTGGGGAGACAAAAAAACCATGGTTAAAAAAGTCAATACAAAAGAAATCATGATACCTGCTGGAAATAGAGGTATATTTCAGTTCTTACTCTATGTCCGCTGCTCCACGTGAACTGTTTGCTTTGAGCATAAAGTCATCTTCTAGGATGTTTTCAGGGTCATCGTAGGCAAAGTCATCATCAAGAGCCGCCACAATGTCGGGGTCCATGTCAAGACGGGGTCCTGAAAGAACACATAAAATAATGGGCAAGAGGATAAAATAAGACGTTCATGTCTGAACCCCAGGGTAGCTTCACAAGGTACAATCACAGGTTTGTTTATTTGCCATGATTACTTGACTTGAATGTGTCACAAAGCTTGGACATTTTAGCACTCAATTTGGCTGCAGGCTGAAGTGATTAATCGGGATAAGAATGTCATCAATTGTCTGTGTGCATCTCTCTCCTTCATTCTATTCAACAGGAACATGGCGAGCCTTATCTGCAAGGAAAAAGTCACTATTTTAAAGGACTTACAACTTAAGACACATTACTCCTCTAAACACAAAGAACTCTATTTAAATATACTGTACAGGAACACAAGAGGAGAAAACTTTTTTTTTGCAAACAACAGAATCATGCTTCCATTAATTATGCTAAATCATCCTAAAGCATCAAAAGAATGTAGCCACAAGAGGACACAAGCCAGTGTCTTATTGTGCTGGTCCCAAGCCCGGATAAATACAGAGGGTTTCGTCAGGAAGGGTATCCAGCGTAAAATTTTTGCCAAATCAAAGATGCGATGTTGTGACTTTATTTGAAGGATGTGATTTGCTACATAAATATTCATAAGTTAATAATTCATGTCAGACAGTTCATCTGATGTATGTTAAATATGCAGTTAAAAGAATATGTATTTTATTTCATAGTATTTATATTAGGAAAAGGGGAATAAGTTAGGAGCTAAAAATTGAAATTGATTACTTGTTTATGGCGGTCTGATTTCAGTGACGCACTAGGTGCAGAGAAGAAGAAGTAGAAGAAGAATCGTTGTTGTTAGCAGGCAAGCTAAGAAGCCAACCCTTTTTTTGATTCAGTAAAGAAAGCTGCCTCAGTACAAGGACAGAGTCCCGTCTCGTCATTTTGTGGAGTTTAATTCATTACATTTTTTGGTGCCGAAACCCGGGATTGGGATAAGCTACAAGACATGGCAGACGACGATGCTGAAACGCGACCGGACTTCGGAGAACGTGTTGAAAAGTTTAAAAGGAAACGTCGGACAACACGGAGTTCAACTACGAGACTGTTGAATCAGATGGACGCTGAATTATTAAAGGATGATTTAGATACGGATCGTGTACGGGAGATGCTGGCTGTGTTGTCAGCAAAGGAGGACAGCTTGAGCCTGCTTGATCGGGAAGTTGAGGAGTTCACTTCTCTGGACGACGTGGAGGCAGAAACAGAACTCGCAGAGGTATATAAGGACCGTATCATCGGGATGAAATCACGAGCTCACAGGATGCTAAGGGCTCATGAAACTGTGAGTAACGCAAACCTCCCGCCCGCTCGAGTGCAAACTCGAGTGCAAACTCGGCCGGATCTCATCACAACAATCCCTCAGTAAAGTTGCCAAAGTTGATGATTGAGAAGTTTAATGGAGATGTAAGTTTGTGGCAGGAATTTTGGAGCCAATATGAAACTGCTATTCACGGCAATTATGCACTTTGTAAGAGAAAAAAGTTTACCTACCTGAAAACGTACCTGACAGGACCAGCTGGAAAGGCAGTAGCAGGACTCACACTCTCAGTTGATAACTATGATGCTGCAGTTAATATACTCCAAAATAGAATTGGAAGGAAGGATCTCATTTTAAATGCACACATGACAAAGCTACTGAATCTCACCACTGTGAAAAAATCCTCAGACGTCAGTGCATTGAGACAGCTATACGATGAATGCGAAATTCAAACCAGGAGTCTGGAGTCACTTGGAGTAGTATCAGATACTTATGGAAGCATGCTATGCCAATACTACTGCAAATGATGCCGGAGGACATGGCTCTTGAATATAGCCGTCAAAAGGGAGAAAATGATGAATGGAGGGTACCTGATGTTCTAAGCTTCCTGCAGAAGGAGGTTCAGAGCCGAGAGAGAACCTTGCAAATGAGATCATAGAGTCAAAAAGAGAGCCAGCCCACATACAAGCCATGGAATAAATCACACTTCTCCAGCGACATGAAACTCAGGAAACCGAGCATGGCATCTGCAGCTGCGCTACATACAGCTACCCAAAAGACAAAACTGCCTGTTCTGTGAAAGCACTGAGCACAGATCAGAAAAATGTCCAGACCATGATGTTGCTGCTAGCAAGGACAAACTGAAATGGCTAGGCAGATGCTTTATCTGCTTGGGACCTAAACACATCGCAAGGTTCTGCAGATTAAAGGGCATGTCATGTACTACATGTGGAGGCAGACATCATGTAGCCATCTGTGAAGGGAATGAAGTGCGCACACCTGCAGCTCCAGAAAACACAGACGTGGTCATTTCTTCAGTCATTCCAAGTTGAACAGACCAAAACTGGCTGTGAGAACACTGTATTATTACAAACTGCCAAGGCACGGGTGATAGGGCCCACTGGTCGAAAGATTTTTCGTTGCTTGCTGGATGGAGGAAGTCAAAGAAGCTTTGTGCATGAGAAAGTAGTGAAAGCATTAAAACTACCCATCATCAAGCAGGGGACCTTCAACCTACATACCTTTGGCTCCTCCGCTCCGACTACAGTGAAGCGCAACATTGTGAAACTCAATTTGGAGAATGTCTGGCAATACTGGCAGAGTATTGAGATAGAGGCAGTAGTAACACCCCAACTTTGCACGGCTGTTTTGAAGGTTCCTGGTGAGCACATACAAACTGAGATGAAGAGGTGGGGTCTACTACTCGCTGATTTTCCTGGAGATGAAAAACCCGAACTTTCTCTGCTAATTGGCTCTGATTACTATTGGAAGATAGTAGCTGGACATGTAGAGAGACTGACAGAGAGCTTGATGGCGCTAGAAACCACATTTGGATGGGCAGCGCAGGGCCCAGTAGCAGTGTCCAGCATGACAGAGACGACATGCATGCAGATCCAGCTAAGTGAGGCTGCGCAGATTGATAAGCAGTTACATGCATTCTGGGAGCTAGAATCACTAGGCATAGTAAATGAAAAGACAGAGAGCCCAGAGGAAACGAAAGCTCTGCAGAGGTTTATAGAAACTTCCATCTTCAAAGATGGCCGTTATCAGGTGGAGCTGCCGTGGCGACAAGATCATCCTCCGCTCCAGAACAACTACCACATTGCTAAGAAAAGACTGGAAAGTTTGAAGGTGAAACTCAGGAAAGATGTTACGTTTTTCCGCAGATACAATGATGTGGTGGAGGACTACATAAGACAGGGAATAGCTGAGGATGTGCCGAGTGATCATACGCCAGTACCTGGCAGTGAGACTTACTACCTACCTCATCATGCTGTATTCAGAGAGAATAAGGTGACAACAAAACTGCGAGTCGTGTTTGATGCTTCGTCCCATGAAGATGGAAGTCCATCTTTAAATGACTGTCTATTAACAGGTCCCAACCTGAATCCGGATTTGTCGAGTGTCTTGATTAAATTCAGGCTGCATGAAATTGCATAAATGGCAGATATCAAAAAGGCATTTCTGCAGATATCACTGTCAGAACAAGACCGAGATGCAGTAAGGTTTCTGTGGATAACAGGCCCACCATCTGAGGAGAAGGATGAAAAACTGTGCGTGTTAAGGATGACAAGAGTGGTTTTTGGAGCTTCTTCAAGTCCATTCTTACTTGCAGCCATCATAAGGAAACACCTGCAGCGATGAGTCCGAATACCCACAGGTGGTGGAGAGTCTCAAAACCTCACTTTATGTGGATGACTTTATTGCAAGTTCAAAGGAGGTGTTAGAGGCACACTCAGTGACAATTAAAGCAAAGGACATCATGGCTGCTGCAGGTATGGACCTTTGTAAATGGATGACCAACTCCCCTGAGTTGAAGGAAAAATGGCAGGAGAGCCACATGGACTGTGCTATACAGCCAGAGACGCACGGGTCAGTTCTGAAGGTTCTGGGCTTAGTGTGGAAGCCAGCAACTGACGAATTTGTGTTTGACCTCAGGAAATTGCTCTTTACCTTAAATGAGAGGCAGAACACAAAGAGGAGTGTCTTGCAATCATCTGCTCGCATCTTTGATCCTTTAGGATTGTTGACCCCTTTCACAATCAGGATAAAGTGCATGTTTGAGGAAATGTGGGAGAGGGGCCTCAGATGGGATGAGGAACTGCACCTGATCTAGTAAGAAAATGGCGGCAGTGGTGTTCAGAACTCCTTCAACTACACTAACTGTCAATCCCAAGGTGGTACAGAACAGATATGCAGTCACAAAACAGCCCCAAGTTAAAGCTACATGTGTTCTGTGATGCGAGCGAAAAGGCTTACAGTGCAGTTGCTTATATCCAGGGAGAAACAAGGGATGGAGAAATGACTGTTAGTCTAGTTGCATCCAAGTCCAGAGTTGCCCCACTCAAGAAGATGACACTCCCTCGTCTGGAGTTAATGGGAGCAGTCATAGGAGCCAGACTAGGGGGCACTCTCATGAAGTTACTGCAAATAGACAGAACGCAACTCAGACTATGGACAGACTCGATGATAGTGTTACATTGGATATGTATAGTTCCACACAGAAGTGGAAACAGTTCGTCGCAAACCGAGTGACAGAAATCCAATTGCTGTCTGACCCAAAATCATGGTCACATTGTCAAGGAAAAATAAATCCAGCTGACCTTCCAACCAGAGGTCTGTCTGTGCAGGATCTAAAACAGAGCACACTGTGGTGGAACGGACCTAGTGCTTTAATGTCATGTGATCAGTTGGGAGGGGCCAAGGACTTTGTTCAGGATGAGGAGGTGAACTCTGAACTCAGAAGCAAATACCAAGTGACTGTATAGCTAGTGAATCAAGAGGAAAAAGAGCAGTTCACACCAGTGTTGTGCCTGGAAAGATACAGTAGCTTGAGAAAGGTGTTCAAAGTGACAGCCTTGATAAAGAGGTTCTTGACCAACCTGCTTGCGACCACAAAAACGCATGTGAGCTGACTGCAGAGGAGCTGCATGAAGCACAAAAATATTGGATCAAGGTGACTCAGAGTCAGAGTTTCAGTTCGGAGATCAATCTCTTAAAAGCAGGAAAAGCCCTTAATACTGACTCCAAAATAAAAGAGCTAAAACCATTTCTGAATGAGGATGAGCTGGTAAGTGTTGGGGGGAGGCTCCAGTTTTCAGACTTGACGTACAGAGAAAAGCACCCATGGATTTTGCCTAACTACCACAAATACACAGAAATGTTGGCACAGTATCAACATGAGAAAGTGATGCATGCAGGTGTAAGAGACACTTTGGTTCAAATCAGAGAAAGATACTGGATTTTGAGGGCAAGCCAGATAGTTAAGAAAGTTGTGTCACAATGTACTCTTTGTAAGAGATTCAAGGTAAAGACTGGACAACAGACTACTGCACCACTGCCCAAAGACCGAATAACAGAGTCACCACCATTCGAAGTCACAGGTGTGGACTTTGCAGGGCCGCTCTATGTGAAGGCACAGGGTTCCATAAAGAAATCATACATCGCATTATTCACATGTGCAGTGATGAGAGCAATCCACTTAGAGCTAGTTTCTGATCAATCTACAGAAAACTTCCTGTTGGCCTTGAAAAGGTTCACCTCAAGGAGAGGATTATGCAAGGTGATCTACTCCGACAACTCAAGAACATTCAAAAGAGCTGACAAGGACTTAAAAGAATTATGGGAAAGCATCAAAGATCCACAGCTGTTAAGAGTTTTTCTCAGAAAAGGGCATCACCTGGCGTTTCATAGCTGAGAGAGCGGCATGGTTGGGAGGATTTTAGGAGAGACTTGTGCAATCTGTTAAAGTTATCCTAAGAAAGGTACTTGGGAGAGCTTTTCTCAGTTTTGAAGAAATGTGCACCATTCTGACGGAAGCTGAAGCGGGGATAAACTCAAGGCCGATAACCTATGTGCACAATGAGGTAAATGAACCACAGCCGCTGACACCTGCTCACTTTCTAGTGGGCCAGAGACTCACTAGCCTTCCTCCAAAATCATTTCCGGCGGATCCACACCATCCATCAGTGAACAAGGAGGAGATCACTCGGAGATGGAGGTATAGACAAAGACTCATGACCAGCTTCTGGAACAGCTGGTGAAAGGAATACCTGTTGGACTTAAAATCAGCTCATCGCTGCAAGAGGCCACAGCCTTCCCAGCTGAACGTGGGGGATATTATTCTCATCGAGGAGGATAACACACCAAGGCAGTCCTGGAAACTAGAAAGAGTTGAGGAACTGTTTCCAGGTTGTGACGGACTTGTGCGCTCGTGTGCAGTTCGCACTACTTCAGGGACTGTTTTATGTAGACCAGTTCAGTTGTTATATTCTTTGGAAATTTAGATGACACATAGATCATCAGGGGGGAGGATGTTGTGACTTTATTTGAAGCTACATAAATATTCATAAGTTAATAATTCATGTCAGACAGTTCATCTGATATATGTTAAATATGTAGTTAAAAGAATGTGTATGTATTTTATTTCATAGTATTTTTTATTAGGAAAAGGGGAATAAGTTAGGAGCTAAAAATTGAAATTGATTACTTGTTTATGGCAGTCTGATTTCAGGTTTCTTCTCTAGGTGCAGAGAAGAAGAAGTAGAAGAAGAATCGTTGTTAGCAGGCAAGCTAAGAAGCCTCAGTTGTTTTGGGAGATGTAATACCCTTTTTTGGATTCAGTAAAGAAAGCCGCCTCAGTACAAGGACGGAGTCTCGTCTCGTCATTTTGTGGAGTTTAATTCATTACATGCGAATCAAACCTATGACTTCCATACGGATTGGTCGAGGCCCCTGTTGACCTACAGGGCGCCGGTAGAAATTGGACTACTGTTGGTCGAAGAAGGAGAGGAGGAAAGTGTGTTCGCACGAAGGGAGAGGAGCGCCAAGAGTATAGGACTGAGAGTAGGGACGTTGAATGTTGGAACTATGACAGAAAAAGGTAGAGTTGGTTGACATGATGCAGAGGAGGAAGATAGACAAACTGTGTGTCCAGGAGACCAGGTGGAAAGGTAGCAAGGCTAGAAGTTTAGGAGCAGGGTTCAAGTTGTTCTATCATGGTGTAGAGAAATGGAGCTGGATATATCTTGAAGGAGGAGTTTGTTAGGAATGTTCTGGAGGTAAAAAGAGTGTCGGATAGAGTGATGAGCCTGAAGCTAGAAATAGAAGGTGTGATGTTCAATGTTGTTAGTGGGTATGCTCCACAGGTAGGATGTGAGCTGGAGGAGAAGGAGAAATTCTGGCTAGACTTTGATGAAGTGATGCAGAGCATACCTAGCAGTGAGAGAGTTGTCATTGGTGCAGACTTCAATGGACATGCTGGTGCAGGTAACAGAGGTGATGAGGAGGTGATGGCAGGTTTGGTATCCAGGAGAGGAACGCAGAAGGACAGATGGTAGTTGACTTTGCAAAAAGGATGGAAAGGGCTATAGTGAATACTTTCTTCCAGAAGAGGCAGGAACATAGGGTGACCTATTAGAGCGGTGGTAGGAGCACACAGGTAGACTACATCTTGTGTAGACGGTGTAAGCTGAAGGAGACCAGTGACTGCAAAGTAGTGGGTAGGCGAGAGTGTAGCCAAACAGCATAGGATGGTGGTGTGCAGGATGACTCTGGTGGTGAGGAAGATGAAGAGGTCAAAGGCAGAGCAGAGGACGAAAAGGTGGAAGCTAAAAAAGGAAGAGTGTTGCATGACTTTTAGGAAGGAGTTAAGACAGGCTCTGGGAGGCCAGGAGGTGCTTCCAGATGACTGGAAAATTACAGCTAATGATCAGGGAGACAGGTAAGAGAGTACTTGGTGTGTCATCTGGAAGGAAAGTAGATAAGGAGACTTGGTGGTGGAATGAGGAGGTACAGGAGTGTATACAAAGAAAGAGATTAGCTAAGAAGAAGTGGGACACTGAGAGGACTGAGGAGAGTAGACAGGAGTACAGGGAGATGCAGCGTAAGGTGAAGGTAGCAAAGGCCAAACAAGAAGCTTATGATGACTTGTATGCTAGGCTGGACAGTAAGGAGGGAGAGACTGATCTATACCGGTTGGCAAGACACAGAGATGGGAAGGACGTGCAGCAGGTTAGGATGATGAAGGATAGGGACGGAAGCCTATTGACAGGTGCCAGTAGTGTGATGGAAGATGGAAAGAGTACTTTGAAGAGTTGATGAACGTGGAAAATAAGAGAGAACAAAGACTAGAAGAGGTGACTGTTGTGGACCAAGAAGTAGCAAAGATGAGTCAGAATGAAGTGAGGAGGGTTACTGAAGAGGATGAAGAGTGGAAAGGCAGTCGGTCTTGTTGATATACTTGTAGAGGTTTGGAAGTTTCTAGGAGAGGTGGCAGTTGAGTTTCTGACTGGGTTGTTCAACAGGATCTTAGATAGGGAGAAGATGCCTGAGGAATGGAGGAGAAGTGTGCTGGTGCCCATTTTTAAGAACAAGAGAGATGTGCAGAGTTGTGGCAACTACAGAGGAATAAAGCTGATGAGCCATACAATAAAGTTATGGGAAAGATTAGTGGAAGCTAGACTAAAGGCAGAAGTGAACATTTGTGAGCAGCAGTATGGTTTCATGCCAAAAAAAGAGTACTACAGATGCAGTATTTGCTTTGAGGATGTTGATAGAGAAGTACAGAGAAGGCCAAACAGAGCTGCATTGTGTTTTAGTAGATCTGGAGAAAGCTTATGACAGGGTGCCCAGAGAAGAACTGTGGTATTGTATGAGGAAGTCTGGAGTGGCAGAGAAGTATGTTAGAGCGATGCAGGACATGTATGAGGACTGTAAGACAGTGGTGAGGTGTGCTGTAGGTGTGACAGAGGAGTTCAAGGTGGAGGTGGGACTGCATCAGGGATCAGCTCTGAGCCCCTTCTTGTTCGCTATGGTGATGGACAAGCTGACAGACGAGGTCAGACTGGAATTTCATGGACTATGATGTTCGCAGATGACATTGTGATCTGCAGTGAGAGCAGGGAAGAGGTGGAGGAGAAACTAGAGAGGTGGAGGTTTGTCCTGGAAAGGAGAGGAATGAAGGTTAGCCGCAGTAAGACAGAGTACATGTGTGTGAATGAGAAGGACCCAAGTGGAAGAGTGAGGTTACAGGGAGAAGAGATCAAGAAGGTGGAGGATTTTAAGTACTTAGGGTCAACAGTCCAGAGCAATGGAGAGTCTGGAAAAGAGGTGAAGAAGCGTATACAGGCAGAATGGAACGGGTAGGAAAAAGTGTCAGGTGTGATGTGCGATAGAAGAGTTTCAGCTAAAATGAAAGGAAAGGTGTACAAAACTGTGGTGAAACCAGCGATGTTGTTTGGTCTAGAGACAGTGTCACTGAGGAAAAGACAGGAGGCAGAGCTGGAGGTAGCAGAGATGAAGATGCTGAGGTTCTCTCTGGGAGTGACCAGGAAGGATGGGATCAGGAATGAGTACATCAGAGGGACAGCACATGTTACAGGTTTTGGAGATAAAGTCAGAGAGGCCAGACTGAGATGGTTTGGACATGTCCAGAGGAGAGATAGTGAATATATTGGTAGAAGGATGCTGAGTTTTGAACTGCCAGGCAGGAGGCCTAGAGGAAGACCAAAGAGGAGGTTTATGGATGTAATGAGGTAGGACATAAAGGTAGCTGGTGTGAGAGAAGAGGATGCAAAGGACAGGGTTAGATGGAGGTAATTGATTCGCTGTGGCAACCTCTGAAGGGAAAAGCCGAAAGGAAAAGAAGAATCCTAAAGCATCAAAAGCATCCCCATAAAATTACACTCACACCTCCATGTATTCATTCTACTTTCACTTTCTTTCTCCTCAATGCTCTCCCATGATGACATTTTACTCGAGTGTCACTGGAACAGTGTTGTCATGAACTCTGACCTTTACTGAGATGAATGACAATCTGCAGCTCACTGGATTTTCTTTTTAGGACTTTTTGGTTCTGGAGAAGGCATTCGATGGTGTCCCTTGTGGTATCTTGTGGGGAGTGCTTCAGGAGTATGGGGTCCGGGGCCCTTTGCTGAGGGCTGTCTGGTCCCTGTATGACCGAAGCCAGAGCTTGGTTCGCATTGCTGGCAGTAAGTCAGACCTGTTCCAGGTGCATGTTGGACTCTGGCAGGGCTGCCCTCTTTCACTGGTTCTGTTCATAATCTTTATGGATAGAATTTCTAGGCGCAGCCAGGATCCGGAGGGAGTCCGGTTTGGGGACCAAAGGATTTCATCTCTGCTTTTTGCAAACCTGGACCTTCAGGGTGCATTGGGACTGTTTGCAGCCAAGTGTGACGCGAGTGGGATGAGTATCAGCACCTCTAAATCCGAGGCCATGGTTCTCGACCGGAAAAGGGTGGTGTGCCCTCTTCAGGTTGGTGGAGAGTCCTTGTCCCAAGTATCTTGGGATCTTGTTCATGAGTGAGGGAAGGATGGATCGTGAGATTGACAGATGGATCGGTGCAGCTTCTGCAGTGATGCAGTCACTGTATTGGTCCGTTGTGGTGAAGAAGGAGCTGAGTCTTAAGACGAAGCTCTCGATTTACCGGTCAATCTATGTTCCTACTCTCACCTATGGTCATGAGCTTTGGGTCATGACCGAAAGGACAAGATCCTGGATACTGAATGCTGAAATGACAGCAGTCCACAAAACACATGTAGACAGGATGGGCATACTTCCAAGCCCTCTCTACGATCCCCGTGAGAGTAAAAAGCTGGTCCGTTGTTCCACGACCAGGATGGAACCCACATTGTTCCTCCTCAATCTGGTTCGACAATCGGCCAGACCCTCATTTCCAGCACCTGGAGAAAACTTTCCCAGGGAGGCTGAGGAGTATGATGCCCCTGCAGTTGGCACACACCCCCTGGTCCCTCTGGATGGGTCAGTTGAGGTAGTTGGATTCAGGAGTTCCTCAAAGTGTTCCTTCCACAGACTGACAACCTCCTCAGTCGAGGTCAACAGCTTCCCTCGACTATCCTTGCCATATACAGCTTGGATGGTCCACCGTTTCCCCCTCCTGAGGGATAGTACTCAAGAACAACTTTGGTGCCGTCCGTTCGATAGTCCTTCTCCATGGCCTCCCCGAACTCCTCCCACACCCTCTGCTTTGCCTCACACCTCACAGTTTTGCCTCCATCACAACCGAGGCTGCAGTCCTTTTGGCCTGTTGATACCCTCCAACTGCCTCAGGAGTCCCCAGGGACAACATGACCCTGAAAGCCTCCTTCTTCAGTCGGACCACTTCCCTGACCTCCGGGGTCCACCACGGTGTTCGATGGTTACCGCCTCTTGAGGCACCCAAGACCTTGAGACCACAGCTCTCAGCTGCAGCTTCAGCAATGGAAGCTTTGAACATCGACCATTCAGGTTCGATGCCCCCAGCCTCCACAGGGATGCATGAGAAACTCCTTCGGAGGTGTGAATTGAAGGCCTCGTGGACAGTCCTCCTCCAGACGTTCCCAGTTCACCCTCACTCCTCGTTTGGGCTTACCAGGTCTATCCAAAGGTTTCCCCCACCAACAGACCCAACTCACCACTAGGTGGTGATCAGTTGACAGCTCTGTCCCTCTTCACCCGAGTGTCCAAAACACATGGTCGAAGGTCAGATGATACGATCACAAGATCGATCATTAACCTCCAACCCAGGGTGCTCTGGTACCAGGTACACTTATAAGAATACTTGTGTTCGAACATGGTGTTAGTTATGAACAATCCGTGACTAGCACAGAAGTCCAACAACATAACACCGCTCGGGTTTAGATCAGGGAGGCCATTCCTCCCAATCACGCCCCTCCAGGTGTCTCCATCATAGTCGACGTGTGCATTGAAGTCCCCCAGGAGAACAATGGAGTCCTCTACAGGCATAAAAGGACCCAAGAGATCCCAAGAAGGCCGAATACTCTGAGCTGCTATTTGGTGCATACGCACAAATAACGGTCAGAGTTTTCCCTCCCACAGCCTTAAGGTGTAGGGAGGCGACCCTCTCGTCTACTGGTGTAAACTCCAACATGGCGGCGCTCAGTCGGGCGCTTGTATCCCCACACCCGTCCTGCATCTCACGCCTGACGCAACTTCAGAGTATAACAAGGTCCATCTCCTATCCAGGAGTTTGGATTCAGAACCAAGTCTATGCGTGGAGGTAAGCCCCACCAGATCTAACTGGTAACTCTCCATGTCCAACACCTGCCCTGCGGGTGGTGGGTCCACAAGGGTGAGAAGCATCCACGTTGCCTTTTTGGGCCCGTGGCAGACCCGGCCATCAGGCGCTTGCTGACGGGCCCTCCGTCCAGTCCTGGCTCCAGACATGGAGCCCGGGCTTCCTCTGGGTGGGGTCACTTGTTTCCCTTCTCGTTCTTTCATGGGATCAGGTAGTTATCAGGTATGTCTAATCCAGCTGTAACTAGTCAATAATGCTATTCTGTAGCATTGTTTAAAAATTTTGTTTGAGAATTCACATACTGTTTCACACAGTCAGACACAAGCAAACATTGTGAGCGAACAAATATGATACCAATTTTCATACTGTGTGGGTAGTGAGCGTGTATTGAAGAAATGACGGAAAAATAATGACCTAAGTGACTCTAAACTCTTATTTGCTACCAAATGGCTGTTTCATTGGTTTGTGACTGCTTGTATGAAAAGCCACCAGTTTCGAGCAGCAGGTAGTGTCTTGTGTAGTAGCAGCTGCATCGCTATAAGACTGTCTATGATTGGGTGAATACTGGCTTGTGTTGTAAAAAGCTTCAAGTGGTCAGTCAGACTCCAAAGGTAAAAACTTCTGCAAAAGCAGTCGTCAGTTTAGCATTCGACATTAGAATACATTTTGGTGCCTACCGGTACTGATATTAAGTCATGAAAATAAGCAAAATTAACAAAGATTGGTTACTAATAAACAGTTCTGAGTTGGTCTAAGAATGCGAGGCTTTTTACCTGAGATGGGGGCGGCTTTATTCAGAAGTCCCACCTCCTCTTCAAACACTGAGGCGAACACTGACGATGGCAGGTTGATGGAAGCCACCTGATCATCAACAAGACAAAGATCACTTCACAGCCTGGTTCCACAGGAAGCACCAACTTAAAAAAATTAAAAAATCAACCTCCAATTTTGTTCAGTTTTATGAACATATCAAGTGGAAGTGTAGGGATAAAAGTGGCTAACATCTGACCATTAAGGATGATGACTGTTGTGTATGTTTAGTTTTTAGTTGACTTTTTAAATTCTGTTTCCCTCGACAACTTATCAAAATAGCTAATTTATTAAGTGTTTCATTAAAACCAAGCTTATCTGTAGGAAAATTTCAACTTACAGGAATGGCCTGGGACACATCCCCTTTCTCTTTGTCTTCATCATCCTCACGGAGACTTAGAGGTTGCCTGTCAGCTGCCACTAAATCATTTGGGCATGATGACTCCTTCAGGTGCTGCAGGTAATCATAGTCGTCATCAAAGAACACACCAAATTTCCTCTGTTCCTCTTGCCTCTTCTCTGCTTCCCCCTGAGAAATATTAACAATTTAATGTTCATTTGAATGGTGGTATCAAATTGAGTGCAAGGTAAATATGATCAGCTGCAAGGGATTAACAAGCCAGGAAAGAAATGACCGAAGCAAAATCAGGAAAGTTTTTTTCTCCAGCTTTTCTTTAATTAATAACTTTGTGGCTAATACCTTGGAGGTAGGCAGGAGGACACGTTGTGGGGCTTTCTCATCTGTAGCCAGTGGATCCCTCTGACTTCTGTGGACGAGGTGAAAGGTCACAGCCTTCTTCTTTTCAATGAATGATTTCTTCTTTCGATGAGGCTGAAAGAGATAAACACAGTGGTGAACACTTGGAGTTTTCCATCCATCCATCCATATTCTGTCGCTGTATCTGCCATAGCGGGTCACGGGGATCTGGAGCCTATCCCAGCTGGCATAGGGCGTGAGGCGGGGGACACACCGGGCACAACGCCAGTGCGCCACGGAGCCACACACAAAGACACACAACCACACACACACAAACACTCACTCCTACGGGCAATTTGGGAACGGCCAATAAACCTGAAGCGCATGCTTTTGGAGGTGGGAGGAAGCTGGAGAACCCGGAGAGAACCCATGCAGACACAGGGAGACCATGCAAACGCCGCACAAAGGGGGATTCGAACCGGGAACCACCATGTTGCGAGGCGAGACTGTTACCCAATGCGCCACTGGTCAATGCTGTGTGTATGTGCTGTACTCTATACAGTACATACACACAGCATTGACCAGTCTCTCCATCACCTAATGAAAACACAAAGCTTGTTCTCTAATATAACTTCATAGATGCACCCTTTATCTGATAACGGACTCTTGGTTTTAGAACTTTGTGTCAGTTTAATTGTTTCATTTCAGCATAAAGCCATAACACGTTTATGTTATCTAATCAATTTTGTCATAAACTTGTTATTGTCCTCAACTATACGTTGTCATTTGTGTTTTCTGAACAATAATATGTGTTACATCTTGTTACTCAGCTACTCAGTCAATACTGAATACGGGCCACTTTATGTATCTATCGTACATATTTATATGGAGTTAGAAGTCACGCCCTCAGTCGGATGGAATAGGCTCCACAGCGGATGAAGCGGTTGTGAAGGTGATGAATGAATAGAAGCAATTTGAAGCGTCAACAAACTGGAGATGGGTCATCTCTAGTTTACCGTAGACGACTTAGTAACCTGTTACCAGAAATGAAATATTTTACCAAATGTATTTCAGTGTTGAGCAGGAACAAGACGAAAGAATGTATCTCGGTTAACATTAAAGGACTAAAGGACTATGTGATCCGAAAGTATTCTAAATAAAATATGAACCAGTCAATATTTCGCATTTTAAAAGTCTGCTTACCATTTTGAAACGGAATCCCTCACTTTTTGGTATATCGCACCGGAAGAAACCTCAAACTACACCAAACAAGTGAAAGAATTCACAAGTTAAATCCAGAAGCTAGAGTTGTTTATCCACGTTGACTCTCCTCAGCCATGCCACTACGGCCATTACCGGAAAGAAGTACTCAAAGGATATCTTTCAGCAATGCTGCCACCTACTGGGCTGGAGTATGGAATCGGAATCGGATAAAATAAAATAAAATCATTTCAATTTAATGTTTTTATTTTATTAACTGCATTGATCGCTGTACGGAAATTATTAGTCCACTCTACACATACTTGTTAGGAGTTTCATGAAAATATATACAGTACATTGCAATGTAGCCGCAAGAGGCCACATGCCAGTGTCTTACTGTGCTGGTCCCAAGCCCAGATGAATAGAGAGGGTTGTGTCTGGAAGGGCATCCGATTTAAAACTTTTGGCAACTCAAACATTCTAATCAAATCTATGACTTCCATATCGGATTGGTCGAGGCCCGGGTAAAAAACGACCGCCATTGGTGCTGTTCACCTATAGGGTGCCGGTGAAAATTGGACGACTGTTGATCGAAAAGTAGAAGAGGAAAGTGTGGTCTAGGCAGAGAGAGAAGAGGAGCGCCGAGAGTATAGGACTGAGAGTAGGGACGTTGAATGTTGGAACTATGACAGGAAAAGGTAGAGAGTTGGTTGACATGATGCAGAGGAGGAAGGTAGACATACTGTGGAAAGGTAGCAAGGCTAGAAGTTTAGGAGCAGGGTTCAAGTTGTTCTATCATGGTGTAGATAGGAAGAGAAATGGAGCCAGAGTTATCTTGAAGGAGAATGTACTGGAGGTAAAAAGAATGTCAGATAGAGTGATGAGTCTAAAACTAGAAATCGAAGGTGTGATGTTCAATGTTGTTAGTGGGTATGGAGAAATTATGGTTTGATTTTGATGAAGTGATGCAGAGCATACCTAGAAGTGAGAGAGTTGTGATTGGTGCAGACTTCAATGGACATGTTGGTGCAGGAAACAGAGGTGATGAGGAGGTGATGGGCAGGTTTGAAATCCAGGAGAGGAACGCAGAAGAACAGACGGTGGTTGACTTTGCAAAAAGGATGGAAATGGCTATAGTGAATACTTTCTGCCAGAAGAGGCAGGAACATAGGTTGACCTATAAGAGTGGAAGTAGGAGCACACAGGTAGACTACATCTTGTGTAGACGGTGTTATCTGAAGGAGATCAGTGACTGCAAAGAAGTGGTATGCGAGAGTGTAGCCAAACAGCATAAGATGGTGGTGTGTAGGACGACTCTGGTGGTGAGGAAGATGAAGAGGGCAAAGGCAGAGCAGAGGACAAATGGTGGAAGCTGAAAAAAGAAGAGCGTTGCATGACTTTTAGGACGGAGTTAAGACAGGCTGTGGGTGGTGCTTCCAGATGACTTGACAGCTAATGTGATCAGAGAGACAGGTAGTTGGTTCAAAAATGAAAACGAGTAAATATGGGATAACATATGTATATTAATCTAACAGTAGGAGAATACGTGGTGTGTCATCTGGAAGGAAATTAGATGAGGAAACGTGGTGGTGGAATGAGGTGGTACATGAGTGTATAGAGAGTACTGAGGAAAGTAAACATGAGTACAGGGAGATGCAGCGTAAAATGAAAGTAGAGGTAGCAAAGGCCAAACAAGGGGCTTATGATTACTAGTATGCTAGGTCGGACAGTAAGGAGGGAGAGACTGATCTACATAGGTTGGCAAGACAGAGAGATAGAAATGGGAAGGACGTGCAGCAGGTTAGGGTGATGAAGGATAGGGATGGAAGTCAGGGGCCAGTAGTGTGATGGGAAGATGGAAAGAGTACTTTGAAGAGCTGATGAACGAGGAAAATGAGAGAGAACAAAGACTAGAAGAGGTGGCTGTTGTGGACACAGATGAAAGTCTAATCCCTTTCACAGCAATAATTACAATTGTGTTATAAAGCAGTTCATATATCCTTTCCCAGATTTCTTTCTTTTGTAGTGCCTCTTGAAGCGAATTCCTTCCAACTGGTTCCGCAGCGCATTTGTTTGATGATCAGGACAGACAGATGACTCTTAAGACGATTCAATTATCAGAGCTCTGGGCCGTTCTTCAACGCAACAAACATCAATGCAAGTGGTATGAGAAGGACAAATTTTCATCTCAGAACAGTGGTTTATATACAGTAGACCCTCAGTCCAGGAGCCACACGCGATTGAGGAATCTGCATTGATATCTATTTATTTTATTATTTACGGTAATTTAAACTTTTATGAACCCTCACCATACAGATATTAAACCACCTTCTATCTGTTTTATCTTTTCCTACACTCTTTTCGACTGTTTAAAGCACTTTTGTGTCTCACTGACTGACGGAACAAGTGCACTTCTGGATGCTGTCAACCAATAGAATGCGCGTACGGTATCACGTGACTGTCGACCCAAAATCCACGATGAGGGCGCGAGGGCCCACTGTACTATTCAACACTGGCATGGCGTCACATGACTCCTTTGCAGGAATGCAATTACTAGTAGATTCAAATGGATGGTCTCGGAAACAGGTGGTGAATGCATAATAACCTCAAGGTCCATAAACTGCATCTTCAAAGGCTAGGAAGCTTATTTAGCAGGTGTTGATTGTATCTTGTAAAGGAAAGTGTAAGAGCTTCATCTACAATTCAACAAAAGGAAAAAGTATGTGTGTGTGTAGGATAAATGCTGTGCAAGGGGTTCAACTAAAGTTCTTCAAAACCCTTAAGGTTGAAAGGTCTAGATAATGTTTACTTCAAGTATCCTGTGCAATAAACCTGGGCAATAAACCTAAACAACAACCCTGGGGAACAAACCTAAGGGTCAGCTAATGGTCAAAATGTTTAAATACTATTCACTTATGAAGACTAGGAGAATGAAACTGATATTCTGTCACTTTCTACTTAGATTTAATACTTGTCGCTTTAATGTAAATTATCGGATTTTGGCATGCAAAAATTGCTTGATTAAAGGAGCAGTTCTTGATTCTTTTAATTATCAGTTTAAATCCATATTCCTTGCACATCTCTTAATGCTTAAAAGCAGTGATGGGTAATCGATGAAATAATCACCCACTACCCAGCTTGATGTTATTTCATAGACAACAGATTCTTATTGGATTTACTAAGACAACAGTTTATTACCTCTGCTGAGGAGTCTGTTTGTCTCTCCTTCTGCCAGCTCATTAGCAAGATTACACTAAATGTTTGAGAGGATTTTCTGGACCTTGGTGAGAAGTTCTGGCATGTAGCATAGTTCCAAGGCACTTATATCCATTTTTTATCGTTGCAAGATTAGGCTTTAATTTAACTAATTCTTGACTCCGCTTAAAGTGAGATCCAGATAAAATGGGGTAAACCCTGGATTTTATTTTACATCATTTAACAAGAGAACCTTGCAGGCAGCCATGTTCACACAGTTGTGCAGAAACTGTTCTGAAAATTTTTCTTTTTCCAAAATCTTCTGTGAATATAAATCCTACCCAATCACAAAGAACATCCACATCAAAGCCAAAAGTTTTATGCAACATCTTTACATTCATGCAGAGAAAATAAAGTGGTTTGCCCAAAAGCACCAGAAAGAAAAACAAATGTCATACCTTGATCACCAGTGTAATAACTGTTTAACACACATTTCTTGCTATTATTTGCAGAAACGTAATAATTAAAATGTGTCTTCATATTCATCATTTCTGCTTGACAACTGAAACCCCACACTCCAAAACCGACTGTTGTGTTTTTGTTCTTCCGCTGGATCCTGGTTCTTCCCATGGTTCCTACACATTCATTGACAACATCAGGAACTGTGAGATAAAGGAGAAACAAGTTTAGTTAAATGAAAATAAATGAAAACAACTTTGACTGTTTTACAATATATATTTCATTAGATGTATCAAAAACATAATAAGCCAGGAAGACATTCACATTCATAAATAGTACACCACCATTACATCAGGTGTAGTAGAACAACAACTGGAGGCTTATTTGCATACATTAAATAATGTAATCTTACCTGCATCAAGTTTAATTTCACACGTCCCATCTTGTATTTATCCATGGCCTTGAAAGACCCTGGTTGAAAGAAACAGGTTCTGTCAGCTCAAAGTGGCAAATATTTCTATGACACCACCAATGGAGAGACATACGATTACTTCAGACACATAGGGTGTGATTTGAAGTGGGCCTTAAATGTGCACGGCAAAATTAAAATTCGTTAAAACACACTTTTTCAAGTGTAAATGTTCCAGGTCTTAAAGGATGACTGCACAATCATATGATGGATGGAGGACATGTTTAGTTCTTTAGTCCCCAAAGCGTTTATAGAGCATGTCTGTAAAATGCATTTTAAGCATTTACTGTAATGACTAAGGAAGGCCTATGGGGGCACATGGCACACATACCATGTACAGAGGCTGCAGTTCTCAGACGGTAGCCATAGGTTAAATTCGTGCTCACGGCCCTTTGAAGCATGTCTATCTGTATCTATTTAGATTTATGTTTCAAAAAATAGTAAAAGAAAGTCAAATTAATGTAGGGCGACACAGTGGCGCAGTGGGTAGCGCTGTCGCCACACAGCAAGGTGGTTCCAGGTTCGATCCCACTCTGTGAATATTAATACAATAAACGTCCTTACCGATCTAGAGAAGTTATGTTGCACAAACTGTATCGAGTTTTCATGTTTGCCGTTTATTTTTGAACAATTTTACATTATCAACAGTTGTTTAGGAGAATGCGCTATGCTGTTTTACTGTGAAGCTCTGAAAATGTTTTGTGGACTGAGAAACTTTATTTGATATTTGTTAAGCTTGCTGGTGAGTAGAGTGGGACTGAATTTTCAAAATTCCAACTTCTTCCTTCTAAGATCTCACAGCAATAATAATATCATTTTTCGGGCATTAATGTTGTTATTTTAGACCAACTTGAGGGTTTTATATGAATGTCTTTTTTCACATACTAAACATGTTCTCCAGACGAACTATGCAGGTGAGGTAGTTGTCAAAGTCAATGTCGTAGTTGGCATCAGCAAACCTCAGGCAGATCAGCTGCAGGAGATGGTTGTTGATTTGTATTCCTTCATGGAACAAAGAAGCAACATTCAGATGAAAGTCCGCAAGATTTACATCCAAACACAAAACCATTCCCTAGAGATAATGTCTCACACTGTGCTGTTGCTGCCGCTTCCTCTATTAACAGTTGCAATAAGACTTTAATCATTTTTATTGTCAATGTATTTGTAATAAATGGTAGAACAGACAGTTTTACAACCTTGGGTCCCACTATCAAAACAGCATTAATTAACCTTCAAATGCCATTTGCAAGAATCCACCAAGCATAGATAGAAACCCCCTGAACTGTTATGATTAAGTGTAATACTTATTTGGGCAGTGTAGTTTTATACATAAGAAGTGAAATTAGAACATATTAATGGTCTTCAATTTTTCTTTTCTTTCACCTTCAAATTAAATTAATAAAATAAATGTGCATATAAGCTGACCTGCTGCTCTGAGAGCACTGCGAAGCTCGTAGGATGACATCTTCCCTGAGCGGTCGGTGTCAAAGGACAAAAAAAGCATCTGCAACAACAGAAGTTGGACAGACTGATGAACCACATCAGAACATGAAACAGAAGTCCCAAGATAATAGACGTATTTGAAAGGATTTTAATTACATTCTTCTATAATATGACAAGTCTTGGCCTCTGAGCTAAAAGAGGACAACATACTGTACATATTGATGATTTTGCAGCAGTAGGTGTTTTGTCAGATAAAGCACGGTGTGTAAATAATATACTATAGTATACTATACTATATCAATATTATACTTGGATGGATTTAATGCTACTTTTTGCTTAGAGTAGTGGTTCTTAACCTGGGTTCGATCGAACCCTAGGGGTTCGGTGAGTCGGTCTCAGGGGTTCGGCGGAGACGGAGGTCAAGACATGTATGTTTTTGCTGAACATACATGAATCACTGTGTACGTTTGACACATCGTGTCAATTCATGATGACATGCCCCCCCCTTAGCATCACTGACTACAGGTGATCATGCTACATTGATTAGATACCTGTACTACAAGGGATTTTGCACACTCAGTCGTCGATTTATGCCTGTCATGATGGTACTGTATAACGGAACGTGATGGGAGTCAGCATTCTGCATGATTTGCAATGTCAAGTTGAGCAACTCTAGTCTGGCAAAAATAACGGAACACTTCCTTAAGCTGCATGGAAAACAAAAGAAACAGACTTTGCTGCGAAAATGACATAAGAGTAGCACTTGCCAACTACCTTCATGTCCTATTTCACTACATCCAAAAACCTCCTCTTTGGGCTTCCTCTAGGGCTCATGCTTGGCAGTTCAAAACTCAGTCCCTTCTACCAATATATTCACTATCTCTACTCTGGACATGTCCAAACCATCTCAGTCTGGCCTCTCTGACTTTACCTCCAAAACCTCTAACCTCTCTGACTTTACCTCCAAAACCTAAAACCTTTCATTTTAGCTGAAACTCTATGACACATCACACCAGACACTTTTCTTCACCCGTTCCATCCAGCCTGTACACGCTTCTTCACCTCTTTTCCACACTCTCCATTGCTCTGGACTGTTGACCCTAAGTACTTAAAATCCTCCATTTTCTTGATCACTTCTTCCTGTAGCCTCCCTCTTCCACCTGGGTCCTTCTCTTTCACACATATGTACTCTGTCTTACTGCAGCTAACCTTCATTCCTGTCCTTTCCAGGACAAACCTCCACCTCTCTAGCTTCTCCTAAACCAAGTACTAAACCAAGTATAAACCAAGTACTCTGTTCCCTGCTCTCAGTACAGATCACAATGTCATGTGCAAACATCATAGCCCATGGACATTCCTGTCTAACCTTGTCTGTCAGTCTGTCCATCACCATAGCAAACAAAAAGGGGCTCAGAGGTGATCGCTGATGCAGTCCTACCTCCACCTTGAACTCCTGTCACACCTCATCACTGTCTTACAGTCCTCATACATGTCCTGCACCGCTCTAACATACTTCTCAGCCACCCCAGACTTCCTCATACAATACCGCAGTTCCTCTCTGGGCACCCTGTTATAAGCTTTCTCCAGAGCTACAAAAACACAATGCAACTACCTGTGGCCTTCTCTGTACTTCTTTATCAACATCCTCAAAGCAAGTGCTGCATCTGTAGTACTCTTTCTGGGCAAGAAACCATACTGCTGCTCACAAATGCTCACTTCTGCCCTTAATATAGCTTCAACTACTCTGTCCTATAACTTCATTGTATGGCTCATCAGCTTTATTCCTCTGTAGTTGCCGCAACTCTGCACATCTCCCTTGCTCTTAAAAATGGGCACCAGCACACTTCTCCATTCCTCAGGCATCTTCTCACTATCTAAAATCCTGTTGAACAACCCAGTCAGAAACTCTACTGCCACCTCTCCTAGACACTTCCAAACCTCCACAGGTATACCATCAGTACCAAGTGCCTTTCCACTCTTCATCCTCTTCAATGCCCTCCTCACTTCATCCTGACTAATCTTTGCTACTTCCTGGTCCAGCCACCTCTTCTAGTCCTTGTTCTCTCGTTTTCCTCATTCATCAGCTCTTCCAAGTACTCTTTCCATCTTCCCATCACACTACTGGCACCGGTCAATAGGCTTCCGTCCCTATCCTTCATCACCCTAACCTGCTGCACGTCCTTCCCATCTCTGTCTCTGTCTTGCCAACCTGTATTGATCAGTCTCCCCCTCCTTACTGTCCAACCTAGCATACAAGTCATCATAAGCTCCATGTTTGGTCTTTGCCACCTCTACTTTCACCTTGCGCTGCATCTCCCTATACTCCTGTCTACTCTCCTCAGTCATCTCAGTGTCTCTCTTCTTCTTAGCTAATCTCTTTCTCTGTATACACTCCTGTACCTCTTCATTCCACCACCAAGTTTCCTTGTCTACTTTCCAGATGACACACCAAGTACTCTCTTACCTGTCTCCCTGATCACACTAGCTGTAGTTGTCCAGTCATGTGGAAGCCCCTCCTGACCACTCATAACCCGTAACATATTTTCAAATGTAACTGGGATCTCAAAGTAAATTTGAATTAGGTCATATGAGTTGAATGGACTTATTTGATGTTTGTTTCGTCCTATTTCCTGTAACTTTGGGAGACTTCTGAAACGGCAACTTTGGAGTGAAACAATCAATGTATCAATGTTTTGTAAACCAAATTCATCCATTTCTCCTTTGCCATGTGGATAAAGACATAATGAGATGGAGGGGATGAACATTATTAAAACATATCAGCACATACAATCCACTTCTTCATCTTTTCCCAGAAGACCTTAAATTCCTGGAACTCCATCATCCCTGAGTTATCCACCTGCTTTGGATCAAGGACAAAATTTTGCATTGTGGTATTCATATCTATTCTACAATATACAAATGTTAAAGAGTGATACATTTAGTAGTCACGAGTCAAAAATAGTCAGTTGGTCCTGCAGAAGGATACATCCATCAAGTTGATAATGCTGTGACAGGTGCTGAGAGTCAAGCACTCAAATTCAATCTCTTTTCCTGAGGAGAAAAGAGAAATAGTGGAAAATAAATTAGATATAAAAGATGAAGATATACAAAGAAAACATAACACATGCTAACAAGCAGATAACTCCTAATGTTGCATCACGATTAACTACATTGCAACATAAACACAGTTGGTATGTTGGTATTTGTATAAGCTGGTATAATGAATCATAGGGCGGTGTTTTCTTCTTCTTTTACTTTTGGCTTTTCCCTTCGGGGGTCGCCACAGCGAATCAGTTTCCTCCATCTCACCCTGTCTTCTGCATCCTCTTCTCTCACACCAGCTACTTTCATGTCCTCTTTCACTAGATCCATAAACTTCCTCTTTAGTCTTGCTCTAGACCTCCTGCTTGGCAGTTCAAAACTCAGCATCCTTCTACCAATATATTCACTATCTCTCCTCTGGACATGTCCAAACAATCTCAGTCTGGCCTCTCTGACTTTATCTCCAAAACCACTAACACAGTCACGTGCAGTGAGGTTCATAGCTAGTGAGGCACTGATTTTATCATAATTAGATTTACAAAAATATGAACCAACAGTTTAGCTTATTCACCATTTAACTAGCAAGACGTCATTTTTAAAGTCTCAGAGCAGAATTATTTACACATACAAACTAACACACAATTAGCACATTTGATTAAAAAAAATGTTATGTTGTTTCCTACATTTTTGCTTACATGTTACGTTTGCTTATACAATTGTTTTCGAACGCTTTAGACATCAAACAAATCGGAATTCGACCAAAAAATTTGGAATCTTTTTGTCTTACAAGTCGAACAAAGTTTGAACTCGAAACAAACGCTTTTTTTGGGGCAACCGTGGCTCAGTGATATTGCGGGTCGTCCAGTGATTTAAGATCAGCAGTTTGATTCCTGCTCCCAACGAGTCTTTCGTCGTTGTTTGCTTGGGCAAGACACTTTACCCTCCTTGCCTCCAGTGGGGCACTTGCTGGTGCGTGAATGTTTGTGGTCGGAGGGGCCGTAGACGCAGATTGGCAACCACACCTCTATCAGCCTGCCCCAGGGCAGCTGTGGCTTCACACATAGTCTACAATCACCAAGTATGAATGAGGAGTGAATGAATAATGGAACCAATGTAAAGCATCTTTGAGTGTTCAGAAAAGCGCCATATAAATCTAATCCATTATTATTATTATTATTATTATTATTTCGCCGCCAAGCACAAGAAAAATTGAGAGAAAATGTGACGGTAATGTGCTTTTTATTTTAGTTTGCTGTATTCAAGAATTTTTCACTTAATTTGTGTTCCACTGCCTATGGTGTGAGTGTCCAAAAGACAAAGGTAACTCGTACCTTAGGCTAACGTGATTACTTGTTTTTTTTTTACATTTATTTCTTACTCGTGTTTGCTTCTTTCTTTTACATTTCGTTGATATGTTTCATGACTATACAATTTGATATATAAATGACATTATGAAATAACAAATTATGTTGAATAAAGGTAGTTTTCTAGCGTCTTGGAACGGATTAAGAACTTTTACATTATTTGTAATGGGAAAAATGTATTTGGAATTCGAACAAATCGGTATTCGAACAGCCTTCCGGAACGAATTGTGGTCAGAAACCGAGGTTTGCCTGTAAATGAAGTCCATGCGCCGCTCCTTCTGAACAAAAGAAACGAAAAAATTTGAGTTGAGATATGTAATCCCCCATTTTTATAGTAAGGCAAGGCGAACGGAAAACAAATGAATGGCTGTACTTGACGCACTATAGATTGTTGTTTACTGTCGCTTCTTCTACGGCAGAGGAAGAAGCCTCCTCGGCCTAATCCCTGGGTTCACCAGCGCCCCCTACCATGAGGCTGGGGAACTGTGTGCCTCACTTCATGCCTTTTCCAAGCGGTTTCAGGACCGCTCAACTCATGAAAGATGTTACACAAATGCAGTTGTTGACAAAGAAACCACTATACATTATATACATTAGCTAAATTATGGGAATTTAGTTCATAGAGCAAATGTGTTTAAACATTTAATAGCGACATATAGAGAGATAGCATTACGGGCTCACTATAGCAATTTTGAGTAAAAATAGCCTAAAATTGATGAAGTTAAGCGGAAAATAACTTTATAATACACATCACTGGATAAATATAACCATTAATTTATTTCTTACATTTTTCATTTTTTCCTTTCATGAAAGCAGGTGAGGCCGTGCCTCACCTGCCTCCCCTGAATGCACTTCACTGCTCTAACATGTGCCGTCCCTTTGATGTACTCATTCCTGATCCTATCCATCCAGGTAACTCCTAAAAAGAACCTCAGCATCTTCATCTCTGCTACCCCCAGCTCTGTCTCCTGTCTTTTCCTCAGTGACACTGTCTCTAGACCAAACACTACAGTTAAATATTCCTTCCTTATTCCTTGTACATACAGGTAAACATATAGAATATTTTATTAAATTTCAACACATAAGCACATGGACCATAATTTACAGAACCAAAAAGCTTCTAGTCTGTCTTTGATTATCAAAGGGGTCAACAGATCATTGAAGAACTTTACAGTATTCAGTCCTGGTTCTCTTTGTTTTGTAACCTAATGAAACAAATACAACAAGAACCAATGCAGTCAGAGACTGCAACATACTGCAACACCCCTGAATTCAAAATTTTACCCTGACCGTCTAGCATAGGTCGAAGATCAAAGTTAGTGCTCCAACCAATTTCAAAGATAAAAGCAGTAGCTTTGATCTGTGGTCTTACTCACACTGGCCTTCTCCCTCGTCTATCTTATCCAGTTCCTGAGTGTACAAAAGTAAAAATTTGACCTTGACCTAGTTTTCTCAAGGTCATCATCTCATTTTCATCCCCTTTGTCGCCAAGATAATGTGCTTTTTGTTTCATCTTTCTATCTACAACGGTTGCCCAGATATTTGGTGGACTAACGGACGAACGCACGGACTTAATGGACGAACACACAAATGCTGACAGTTACATCACTGCTTTGAAGCGGGATGAAACTACATCCTGTCTAGAAAAGGGTGACCTATCTCATGTTTCAAACCAGTCTTGATGGAAAAATGGCCGCAGAGGTTGTCTGTGACCAGTAATTAAAGTTATTGCTGTCATCTCGTAGCTGGCGTAATTATGACAGAAGCCAACTAGAACCAATGCGTCGGTGGACGGACGGACAAACGAACGAACAAACAAACAGTTCATACAGTTTCTGATGTAGATAACTTGAATGACTCCATTTTTTACTATTATTTTTTCTACTACAATGATATATTTTTGAACAATTAACTAGACATAGCCTGCACTTCAAGTTCTTTTCACTAAATTAAGCTAACATATTTAACATATTTAATAATATATCTAAAATAGGTGCCACTAATATACAGTAAAATGTATGTATGCATTAACTTCAAAAGCAAGAGTGAGTTTGAGACAAAAATCGTATAAAATGCTCAAATGACATTCACTTACGTCTGCTGAGAACACCATTTAACATTTGCTGAAGCTCTCTGACAGAGATAGCACTGTCCTGTAAAAACATTGTGGTTTGAAATCTTTAAATTCATACATACTACTGCATAATACAACAACTGCATACTGAGCAGACAAAAAGAACCAAATCTGTACTGTTGAAGGCAAAGCTGTTGTTTTCTCACATCGCCAGCCAGCTGTTCAAACAACTTTCTTAAGAATTTCTCCTCTCCTGTTTCTTCCTCTGGAAGACTGGGTGTGGGTGGCTGGTGGAAACAACACAGCATCAGCCACAGGGCACAGGAAAGGTGTATTCATTCATTTTCAAATTATTGATGATATACATACATCGGGGAGGTCAGCATCAACTTTGGTCCCCATCTCTCTGTGTAAAACCAAAAAGTGAGTGTTTGCTGATGTTTTGTACTAACTGCTCTTATTTTTGAAGAATATTTTGCCAAACTAAAGGATTTTGTTTTTCCCTCCATATTCATACTCGACCTAGTAGTGAACACTCACAGAGCTCCAGCCTTCTTCTCAGTGAACATCCTGACAAGGAAATCAGCTTCATGGTGGGGCTGAAAGGTGGTAGGGACCAACAGATAATCCCCAGGTGGCAATGTGAAGCGCTCTGAGACCTCCCGCATGTTAATGTAGGTTCTGCTGCGAGCCTTTGATGCATGGTAACGGAAATAATCCTTTCCAGTTTGGTCATCGTTTTTTGGTGCCTGAGGAGATGGGCCAAGAGAGTGTTAAATGTTGCCTTTCTGGCTTTTCTGAAGTGTGTGATCATCAATAAGTGCTCGTCACCAGCAGTTGGACTGTGATTATAACCGTAGATTTAGGTATTTACAGTATTTTCCGCGCTATAAGGCACACCTAAAATCCTGTAATTTTCTTATAATCCCGTGGTGCGCCTTATAATCCGATGCGCCTTATTTAGAAGAATTAGAAGAAGATGTACTTTATTGATCCCCCGGGGGAAATTACATTTGTCACTTTGGGTGTACATTCTTTGTGTTAGTTTTTCACAGTCAGTATGAACAGGCCCCTGAAACAACCACAGCACACAAAGGGGCTGAATTAATATTCATATTAATGGTTAAAAACATGATCGCCGAAAAAAAGCCGACACTCTGGCCGGCAGTAATGCCGCACTACGCCACCAGGGGCACCCTCATAAGGTATTTGGGCCTACGCCCCCTAACAACGGTAGTCAAGGGGCGTCGCCGAAGTCTCGGCTCTCACTGACCCGCTGATCTGACTGCAGAGCAGCAGCGAAGAACCCCAGTGACAGGCTACGATAATGTAGCAAAACATAAGGAACTTTCAACAACTCTATTAATAAAGTTTGACTGACTGACTTATCTCAGTATTTGCCAACCACTGTGGTGCTGGAAATAACCCACTTTAAACTTAATTGGTCTAAAAACATGTATGAGGACTGTAACATGTATGAGGACTGTAAGACAGTGGTGAGGTGTGCTGTAGGTGTGACAGAGGAGTTCAAGGTGGAGGTGGGACTGCATCAGGGATCAGCTCTGAGTCCCTTCTTGTTCACTGTGGTGATGGACAGGCAGACAGACGAGGTTAGACAGGAATCTCCATGGACTATGATGTTTGCAGATGACATTGTGATCTGCAGTGAGAGTAGGGAAGAGGTGGAGGAGAAGCTAGAGAGGTGGAGGTTTGTCCTGGAAAGGAGAGGGATGAAGGTTAGCCGCAGTAAGACAGAGTACATGTGTGTGAATGAGAGGGACCCAAGTGGAAGAGTGAGGTTACAGGGAGAAGAGATCAAGAAGGTGGAGGATTTTAAGTAAGGAGGATTTTAAGTCCAGAGCAATGGAGAGTGTAGAAAAGAGGTATAGAAGCGTGTCCAGGCAGGATGGAACGGGTGGAGAAAAGTGTCAGGTGTGATGTGTGATAGAAGAGTTTCAGCTAAAATGAAAGAAAAGGTGTACAAAACTGTGGTGAGACCAGCGATGTTGTTTGGTCCAGAGACAGTGTCACTGAGGACAAGACAGGAGGCAGAGCTGGAGGTAGCAGAGATGAAGATGCTGAGGTTCTCTTTGGGAGTGACCAGGAAGGATAGGATCAGGAATGAGTACATCAGAGGGACAGCACATGTTAGAGGTTTTGGAGATAAAGTCAGAGAGGCCAGACTGAGATGGTTTGGACATGTCCAGAGGAGAGATAGTGAATATATTGGTAGAAGGATGCTGAGTTTTGAACTGCCAGGCAGGAGGCCTAGAGGAAGACCAAAGAGGAGGTTTATGGATGTAGTGAAAGAGGACATGAAGGTAGTTGGTGTGAGAGAAGAGGATGCAAAGGACAGGGCTAGATGGAGGCAATTGATTCGCTGTGGCGACCCCTGAAGGGAAAAGCCGAAAGGAAAAGAAGAAGAAACTCAATTGGTCTAAAAAATGCCATTGTGCTGTAGTCTGGATTCTAGTGACGGTCCATTCTATTAGTTTGCGGAAACTCTCTGAGAAACTGGCATAAAGGCGAATGAAAGACCCTCAAAGCTGAACTTCCAGCCTTTTCTGAAATTTCAAGAGCAGAGTCACTGCTAGACAAAGGTGTCTGGTACGCTGCATTGATTTGCAAATGTAGTTGATAGCTCTACGGGGGCGGCGGCGGAGGGGCGCATTTCGGCTTGTGTATTCTGTCTGCAGCGACGTGCTGTGAGATTCACGGCGGTGAGACACCAACGTTAAAGTCAGTTCTATGAGTAAAACAGCGTCGCATTTGCCAGTAAATTAGCAGCCTGACCTTAAAAACTACTTAAAAATTGTTTAGCACACACAGCAGCAAATAGCTGCACCTCACCTCCGACTGGACTACCTATCGATCGAAATAATATTTAATTAATAAACAAAGACGAACGTCGGAACTTAAATATCTGTGTCGAACTTCTGATCAGAAAATAATCCGAACTGTTCGAACTCAGTGGTCCACTCGTAATGAATTTAATCAGTTTTAATGTCAGGTGTTTTAATATGCGTATTGACTTCTTTCTAAGATGGCAAAGTGATCAAGCATCAGATTTCCTTGATTTTTTTTATTATATGCGCCTTATAATCTGGTGCGCCTTATATATGGAATAAATTGTAAAATAAACAATTCATTAAAGATGCGCCTTACAATCCAGTGCGCCTTATAGTGCAGAAAATACTGTAAATTTAATTTCATCAGTATACTGCACTACTGTTTGTGTTTACTGTTTATGATACAGTAGTACAGTTTAGATGTGACAATTGAACTCACTGTCTGAGTGTCTGTCTAGCTTATTGATGACTTTAATTTGAAGTGAGTTGATTTTAGTTGACTTAAGCAAATCAAGTCTTCATCTCAAAGAAACACTAATCTGATGTACTGCTTTACTTTAACTTGTGTTGATTTTTTTAAAAAGTTGCTTCATAGAAAAGAAAAATCTGAAGCCATAAAAAGAAAAATACTTGAGACACTAGTGTGTCCAGTTCCTTTCTGACCTCATACACTGCAAAACCGATGGTCTCTAAATCCAGCCCTTCTTTCCTTAGCTTTCGTCTGTTCTTCTGCATGAGAGCGATCACCAAGCTGCACATATCATCATCATCATCGGCATCCTCAAGCTTCACCTTGAACTGCGGGTTGGTCCAAAATGTGTCTGCAGGTTAAAGATGCAGTTTTACAGGGCACTTTGGATTATACTGTATGTATATATTTATACTAAATGTCATATACATTAAACACTATAAAGTCTTGTATTGTGTAGATGTGATGGTCTTGCCAATGTAGTTCCTGCAGCCTCCAGCGGTAGAACCACGAATCCAGCTTCCCTCAAACAAGTTGACCTCCCAGTGGCGCTTTGTATTGTCAGTCAAGGCATCAGGGGTCATGTTGCAGATCTCCACCTTGTCGTAGTTCTTCTTGAAGTCCTCAAATTCCATCCTGGATCAAACACAAACACCAAATTCATCTCCATTTAAAAAGAGACAGCTTAAACCATAACACGACACACAGTATACTTGTCTAGATAGCTCTTCTGTCATTGGATTTAATCCACTTCTTGACAGCGGATTGAACAGATATATGAAACTATCTACTATTGCAGGACACAATGAGAATTAAAACATATTTTGTCGTGTTAAGGGTTCTGTAAAACATTCGAACTACATATTTTTTCTTCAGGTAATCCCTGGTCAGAAAAGCTTGTGCACACAACGTTATATGTGTCCCTCTACTTAAACTGATTGTGAAAATATTTATAAAACCCAATGTAATGTATGTGTCATTACATCCTTGTATTCAAAGAGTATGTAGTCTGTACAGGTTATTGCTGAAGGCAAATGAATAAAGAATATTAACTCATTATCTTCAGTTTGGACATTTCTCTTGTGAACTGACCAAAATTCTCCATCATCCGTTGAGTTCTGCAGAATGCGTTTTTTGTCCGCCGGGTCAATATTACTCCATTCTCTGGAACTGAAACATTAAAACATAAAATCATTTATCAATGACAGAGAACCACTAACATTACTAATTTATATTAAACATTATTTGTTTTTCATAATTATCTTCATTAATTTATTCTTGGATGCTTTCAAAAACATAATTTTCTTAATTTCCCTTATCTACATTTTTTCCTTATCTTTCTTTGTTGTGTTTCAAATACTGAGATAAAAAAAACAACACAGATTAGAAAGGAGGGCTATTTGCATGTCTGTCCACCGAGTGCATCATCTCATAAAGTATTATTTCATCAGTTTTAATGAAAAACATTTTTTTTCATTTTGTTCATGCTTACTTGTCACTCCAGGGGCCGTTCCACTCAACCTGACCCCAGGGGTTTCTGACCCGGATCAGCTGCACTGTCCTACCTCTGTAGTTTACCTGAAAACCAAAGGCGACATTAATTCACAGTGTTATTATTGTGTGGAGGGATGGGCTTGTCATCCATAAAGAGTTGATGAAATTTTGAGGCAGATTTGGACACAAACCTGTTTTTAAGGTACGGTTCTGAAATTTTTGAAATGTCTATTATGATTAATAATAATAATTATGAATAATGTCAAACAATAGTGATCAATTCAGTTCTGCTTTTATGTATGCGTTAATAGCATTATACAAAAACTGACTAATGGATTTGTGTGACATTTTCACCAAAGATGGACCCTTTTTCACATCCCTGAATACATTCTAGTCATTATTAAGGTTGAGAGCTTCATAAGGGGAGCATCGTCTTGTCATTTTTATCCATTTGAGGTAAAACATGAAAGCAATGTTTAATTGCATGCATGTTACACTTTCAATTCAAATGTATTGGTACTGAGGCTCCATGGTGCACTGGCATCTTGCCCAGAGTGTAACCTGCCTCACTCCCCCAGTCTCCTGGGAAAGGCTTTAGCAACCAGCTGAACAACTAGGAAGAGCTTCTTCCACTGTTGCTTCCTCCGCAACACCGGAAGACGCGGGTTGCTGGAGTTGATGGAATGAATGTACTGCCACTTATTGCATGGAAGACAATGTGCAAATAATTTTGTGTGAAGTAAATGGATGTTTCCATCCATCCATCCATCCATCTTCCACTGCTTATCCGTAGTCGGGTCGCGGGGGCAGCAACTTCAACAGGGAGACCCAAACTTCCCTTTCCCCGGCCACATCCACCAGCTCTGACTGGGGGATCCCAAGGCGTTCCCAGGCCAGTGTTGAGATATAATCCCTCCACCTGGTCCTGGGTCTGCCCCGAGGTCTCCTCCCAGCTGGCCGTGCCAGAAACACCTCCCTAGGGAGGCGTCCCGGAGGCATCCGCACCAGATGCCCAAACCACCTCAACTGACTCCTTTCCACGTGAAGGAGCGGCGGCTCTACTCTGAGCCCCTCGCGAACAGCAGTGTTTCTCACCCTATTTCTAAGGGAGACACCAGCTATCCGCCTGAGAAAGCCCATTTCAGCTGCTTGTATCCGCAATCTCGTTCTTCCACAAGTGCAGGAGTTTAAGTATCTTAGATGTTTTGCATTATAACAAAATATTTCTTTTATAATTGATTAGGGCTATTATTCTTGTGAGGCGTGGCTTGGGGTCTATTGTCTGATAGCTGACGTTTCGATGACAGTGGCATTGGCTAATTACTACGTTTTCAGAAACTCAGTCTTCTTATTTCTTACAGAAGTGGCTTGTGTTCATTATTCCAGCAGTGTTTCAGCCGTGTCCATTGAATTTGTATTTCCGTTAATAATTTATTGTTTTGTTTTATTTTGTTTTTACTCCTTGAAAACTTTCTTTAACGTTAAATAATTTCTATTGCAGTGTTTTTTTGCAAAAAAAAGAAAAAAGAAAAAATCAGTGAATTTGAAATTTGACGAACGCTAATGGTTATTCCAGTCAGAAATATATGAAATCAGATTTAGGCAGTTTCAAAGAGGTTGGGCTCATACCTGCTCCAGGCCTGTGATGGAGTATGCATGTCCCTTGACCAGGCCAGTGCTTGTCTTGGCCTCAGACTCTGCAGAGCTTGTGATCTGGAGAAAAAAAACCCAGACAGATTTAAAATAGAGCTGATGCTTGAATATGAATAGCAATGCATTTTGGGTGTATTAATCCTCACATCAATAGAGCATCCCATCATGGAGCCTCGATCAAGTGCCTTCTTCATGACTGAGAACAAATTGTCTGGAGCTTTCTTTGTTTCGAAAATTTCCCCCACACCACCAGTAAAGTCCTCCATAGCCTCCATTGTGCTACCACCCTTCAGGGATTCATAGCTGCCATGTAATCTAAAATAAATATCATAAACGGTTAATATGGACTTAAAATATATACTGCGTCATGTTAAGACATTTAAGGCATCAGTTGAATTTTTCATTCATTCATCATCAGTACCCGCTTTTTCCACTGTCACGGGTTGCTGGAGCCTATCCCAACGGACTTGGGGCGTGAGGCAGGGTACACTCTGAGTGTGATGCCAGTACACTGCAGTCAGTTGAATTTACATTTCTAAATTTGACTGGCAAAACTAGGATGAAAAATGTTTCCTGACCCAAAAGACTGGATAACTTAATGACGCCACATTGTTAAAATATTCCTTTCATTAACTGAGGTTTAATTTCCTGTGCTGCGCTGGTCAAGGCAGGTTGTGGTCACTAACAGCCCATTTTTCCAGTGGAGTGCAAGTCAGTGCAATAGGAATGATGGTGAACTATGTACTGTATACATGGATAAAGCTAGCTAACTTGACACAGAAATCGGTGGTCCAACCTGGGCATGGGGGCTGTAGACTGACTGAACAATGAACTGACAGGATGAATGGCGGTCAGAGTCTCACATTTTTGTCTGGTAAAGCCAATGATTAAAGGTCTTTGGGCAGAAACCATCTCATGATCCACAGTAGAAGATGAATTATTCATTGAAAGTTTCACAGTAAACTAAACATTAGCTGCGGAGACTCACTTCATTCCAAATGACAAGTGCTGATGTTACAATAGCAACTTTTGTACTCCCTTGAGGTTCTGAGTCTTTTTATTTATCTAAAGTTTCAGAGACATATCTGTAATTTTGTGTCAAAGAAATTAACATTGAAAAACTTAGTGGATGCAAAGCTAGTTGTGTTTTTTTAAATTTATCTCTCACTCTGGTAGTATTAAATAAAGAAAGTATAGTTACTTAGCGTAAGCCTTCTCCAGCAAGGCACTCCAGAATTCATTGTTGGAGGCAGAGTGAAGCATGATGAGCTGATTTCTCACAGATGGCAGCCTGTCATCCACCACAACATCCAGCCACTTGTTGTGTTGCCAGAACTGAAAGAATATGTTGTAAAGCACTTTATATAGTGAGTGCCTCTACAGCAAGTTATAGTCCATCTCTAACATGTAATCTTCCTATGGCTATACTTTGATTCTGAAAAAGAGATAAACATGTAAAAATGTTCCTCTGGTCATCTAAAAGGGTGTACAAATGAAGAGAATGATGATGATGATAATCATCATCATCAGAGGTATCAGATTGGATAAGTAAGCATTTTCCTCTGACATCTGGCTCAGAGCGGGAATTCAAATGCTGTAATGTTAGGCTGTTGTTTTATGGTGCAAAGTGTGTAAGTGCACAAAACATTGCAATGATATTATTTCATTGCTTCCTAGCTGGAATACAATAGTGTGACATTTGCGCCTCCACTTCTGAGTGTTAGATAAAAAAAAGACTTAATACAATTCCATCCAATTGGAATTAATTAGGGAGTTTATATGTATTTTTCAATGGCAGCTTTACTTTCTTTAATGGATCTGAACTGCATGGGATCCAGCCAAAGGGCCAGCCAATACACCATCTTGGTTAAGTTTGCATCCAATCATCTGTCAGTGTACCTGGAAGTGAAAGATTCCAGCATAGGTGTGGTCAAATTCCTGGTCGTGGGGCACAACTCGAGCCAAAACATCTTTTTTGAGGGTCAAGGACGCAATGGCTGCAAGTAGCCAGCAGTCCCCTATGGTGGCACAAAGTTCATCAAGGATAAATGAGTGATGTGTTTGCATATCAAATGCAGTACATAAAATGATTCATGCAGCTTAATTATACCAACCAAGCTGTCCTTGGCAGATATCCGTCCTGTCTGCATTGCCTACGATAAACTTTGGATTGTCACAGATCTCCTGTTGAACCGATGACAGAAACAGGTTATTTAAAAAAAGTGACAGGTGAGAGGTGACACAAGCCTCTTTGATAGGTGTGTTCACATTCCAGACATAGTCTCAATCCACAGTCACAGTAACAATAAAACACACACTACATGCAATTCACTGAAGCATTCTTATGGAGGGAACACCCAAAAGAGAAATGTGTAACCTATTTACAGAATGCAAGCAGTGAGTTTTATCCATTTCGTTTCTCCATGTCAGCATTTGGCATACAAACAGTCATTTACAGAATAAAATGACATAACAGTTAAAAACAAAACAAAAAAAAGCAGAACTACCAAAACAACATGTTAAACCTTTAAAAATGACATGGAAAAATCAAGAACCTGTAAAAATGTCTGGATTTATAGTTGAGCACTGAAAAACAGCTTGATATAAATATACAGTCTGCAGTATGGAGCCAAGCGTGACAAAGATGCCCCTGAACTTGACTGTTTGCAATAGTTTCTTGCAAAACTGGTTCTGCAGCTACAGGTGGTTAAATGTTGGACTGTTTCATTTTGTCTTCATTTTAGTTAAACCAACTTTTGACGACAATTTCACTTAATCATTCATCTATTTTAGCGATTATTGGATCACCATACACTAACTCAACTTGTTTCGATACCCCTGAAGCAGAATTAAGACATCAGTGACAGTTCCAATAAAATAGTGCATTTGCGTTATCAGAACAATATATATGACCACATACCTTTGGTCTTTTCCATTCAATCTGTACTGGGACACTCTGGCTGTAGTAGAGCGAGGAGTCTATGGCAGGGAAGTCTGGATCCTCAAACAGGACACCTTTCTGCAGACACTCCTGCCTCAACTGCTTGAACGATTTTCCATCCCACTGTGTGTCCACTGCTTTGATGGAGCTGGAGGTCCCGCCAGACAAAGTGCTATGGAGGGGCATCTCTTTTAAGAAGAGGCTCGGTGAATGAAGGAGAAAGAGATGCGAGCTTCCTGAAGTGTGATTGATGACAAAGTCGAGCTGGTCAGGTTAGTAGAGGAAGGAAAGGACACACCCACCACACAAAAACTGGTTTATCCTCCTATGAATGGTGAACCTCGCCCCTACTGACTCAATCTGTGTTTGGGCTTGGTCTGCAGATAATTCTAAGAATTCATTCCTGTTGGATTCCTAGCAAATAACTGCAGGACCAAATCAGCTACACTTAATATAACAAGTGTAGATTAGATTAGATATACTTTAATGAGCCCAAACTGGGAAATTCACAAAGCCATGTATCTTTAGATATGCTGATTCTGAATATTTGTAATAAAGGATGGTGTTTCTAGATGTACTTCATCTACTAAATGAGCAAGTTAAAACCCTACTGAGATGAGCAGGAAAATATATCGTCCTACAACACAATAGACAGATGATAGATCAATACATAATTACCGGTATGCATCATGGTCAAGACACATTTCACAGTAAAAATTGAATTAAATAAAACATGCAACTGTAAAAACAATAAAGACGAATATTAGAACATAACAGAAAACGTTAAGGACAAAATAAAGACATTAAAAAAGCATTCAGTAGACACTTCCATTTACAAGCATTAAATGATGGTTGAAAGGGTGATAACTAAATACTTTTCAGCCTTGAAAATTTCAATTGAGGTTGCCCTTCATACATTAAGTGTTTTCCAGAGATAAGGAGCAAGGTAAGAAAATTTTATGAAGCAAAGTGATTCTTTTTCTCAGAAGAGTAGCATTAACAGAACAGAAAAGCTGTTATACTGTATATGGTCTAAGTAACTCAGGTAAGTAACTTGGTGGGGATATATGCAAACCTTTAGAGGTTAAAAGAAAAACCTCAAAATCAGCTCTCACTTGTAGTGGTAGCCAGTGTAGAGAGGCTAGAATGCGTGTCATATGATTGTATTTTCTAGTTTTCAGGAATCTGGCAGCAGTATTCACTACATTACAGTAATACATTAGGGAGGGTATAAACGCATGGATTAAAGTGTCAGAATCTCATAATGGCATTCACCGCGGTGCACTGGCGTCACGCCCGGAGTTTCCCTCACCTCAAGCCCTCAGTCAGCTGGGATAGGCTCTGGCTCCCCACGACAGCGGATGAAGCGGTAGAAAATGAATGAATGAATGAATAATGGCATTCAGACATAAACATGCCTTGTTTCATGTAATGATGTCATTTCAGAACTGAAATTTTTTTCCCCTGTTTATTTCAATATTTTCTGAGCTAAAATAATTGTCTTAAATAACTTCCCAGCCCTGAGCACTCTGATACTCTCTTGGTGTTCAAGAGAGTATCAGGCTAAATAAGGCTAAATCTTATCAATATTACTGAGAAAAATGCTTTCTTGATAATGACTTGATTTGAGACTAAAAGGAGACCAAAAATCACTTCAAAGTCTTTCCAGTTGAACTTCATGAAGTATAGTGCAGTCATCAATTTTGTAAGATTCTCCAACAAATGTTCATACTTTGCTGGTCCAACAACTGACAGATCTACTCTGTAACCACTATTTGCACAATTGTTTTGTCCATCAATATTTGATTTATAAAAGTCATGCCTCCAAGTTACAGAATTAAGACGTTGATTTGGCTTGACAGGTCCATACAGTTGTCCGTTATCAGTGTAGCAATGTAATTTCCATAAGTTACAAATAAAATAACCTCAGCATAGGGTCAAAGACCAATCCTTGGGGTATACCAAATTTCAGAACAGAGAAAGCAGAAATTGTATTGCTGTAATATACTTTATTGATCCCAAACTGGGAAATATGTATAGTCAGTCAGTCAGAGCCGGAATGTAGCCGCAAGAGGGCACAAGCCAGTGTCTTATTGTGCCGGTCCCAAGCCCGGATAAATACAGAGGGTTGCGTCAGGAAGGGCATCCGGCGTAAAACTTTTGCCAAATCAAAGATGCGAATCAAACCTATGACTTCCATACCGGATCGGTCGAGGCCCGGGTTAACAACGATAAGAGGATGCAAAGGACAGGGTTAGATGGAGGCGGTTGATTCGCTGTGGCGACCCCTGAAGGGAAAAGCCAAAAGGAAAGAAGAAGAAGTCAGTCAGAGCCGGAGCCTATCTTGGCGGTATAGGGCGTGAGACACCCCAGGCATGACGCCAGTGCACCGCGGAGCCACACACAAAGACATACAACCATGCGCGCGCACACACACTCATTCCTACGGGCAATTTGGAACGGCCAATCAACCTGAAGCGCATGCTTTTGGAGGTGGGAGGAATCCGGAGAACCCGGAGAGAACCCACACAGACACGGGGACAACATGCGAACTCCGCACAGAGCGGGACTCGAACCCGGGTCCGCCGTGTTGTGAGGTGACAGCGCTAAGAATGAATGCCATAAAAGCATCCTCCAATACCAATACGCTTGTACAAGCAACTTCAAGTTCCCTGCACAGGCAGACAGGGTTGAGCATGCACAGCAGAGGAACAGTCAGGACTTGGGCAGATATCCAATGGTCAAAAAAAAAAAGGTACACAGGCAGGCAAAGAAAAACACAAGGTGTGGCACAAGGGACTTGGCAAGACCCACATGGTTCTACAGAAATAGGGTTGGCAACAGAGGTGATCAAGCAAAGCAGAGGTGTCCAAGAATTGGTCGTCAAAAACCACTCAGCAACAGGATAAGTTCTTGTTACAGCCCAGCTCATTAAAGGAAAGTTGCAATTAAAAAAAGGTGATATAGGATAGAATACAATGATTTAATAGTCCAAGAATTACTCAAATTCTTTGCAGAGGGGAGTTTCACAAAAAAACAACACAATGACAAATAGATGCTGCTCAAACCAAGAAAGAAGTACTGTATAGGACTTCAAAAGCAGGGTTAACTAATTTGTCTAACATGCCTAAAAGAAAATTTAACCAAAAACCTACCAAATCGTATAGATAGTACAAAACAGTGAGCAGCACCCAGATGCTAGCAATTTGTAGTAAAGTGTTACAACAAGCAAGCAAACTTGATTGTGATTATGAAAACCGCCGGCACGTCCAATCAGCTACCAAATTTTTAGGGATGCCACTGTAATTGATGCCCAGGTGGGAAAGCACTACGCACCAATCAGAACCCAGGAATGGAACCAAGAAGTGGGATGAGTCAGGACAGAAGTACGGCTGGGCAAGAGACTAGGAAACTCAACAGATATACAAACACACCCACATGCACGTCTAAAGCAGGCGTGTCCAAAGTCCGGTCTTGGACGGCGTGCTGATTTAAATGGCCCATGCTTTATATCTAAAACGTTTGGACATGTCCAGAGGAGAGATAGTGAATATATTGGCAGAAGGATGCTGAGTTTCGAACTGCCAGGCAGGAGGCCTAGAGGAAAACCAAAGAGGTTTATGGATGTAGTGAAAGAGAACATGAAGGTAGTTGGTGTGAGAGAAGAGGATGCAGAAGACAGGGTTAGATGGAGGCAGTTGTTTTGCTGTGGAGACCCCTGAAGGGAAAAGCTGAAAGGAAAAGAAGTACTGTAGATGCTTTATGTCTAAAAATGTCTAATACACATTTTTAACCAAAAACCAAAAATGTGTAATACACATTTTTAGACGGCCCGACAGTACACAAGCGTGCACTTCCTTAGTTTCACTCTTCATATCATTGTCATTGGTTTATTCCTTGGTTTGGTGTCAGAGCAACATGTCTTATCACAGAGTTATCATTTTCAGAGTATTTTATGTGTCCTGATGTGCTCATCTGAATGCTTACATTTGGTTATTGCATTGTTCACTACATAAAAACAAAACAAAAAAAAAATTTGAATATGCACGTGTAACTTTGTTTTAAATATTGTCATCAGGGACTGTTAACCTTCAGACACATTCAGTTTATCAAAGCTGGCCCACCTTCCAAAAAGTTTGGACATTCATGAAATATGTTGTCAACAGACAAGAACTTGGTTCCTCACTGAGAAATCAGGAACAATTTGGCCAACTTTCCCCTTCCATACTAATTCTATGTAAATTTCATACAAACTATTTTACATCTTTTTATGAACACTGACAATTAAAAAAAATATCCAATTTTATATTTTAATTATTTTTACTTAGGACCATTTAATAACTGAAATCCATACAGAACTCATTTGTCCTAATAAATACATAACACAAGTAATTTGTTTCATCTATGGAAGATCGGAATAGGGCAGACTAAATGGGTAGAGAGGTCTGAAACGCTGGTCATGCCAAAGCAGCTTATTTTCAAAAAACTTGATAGTTTCCAGCGTGAGGATGACTGCCTCGTGTTTCAGCAAACTGTGGACATTCAGACCTGATGGAGACAAGACAAAAACTTATGTTGCTTGCAGCATTTGCATACTTCTATAGACAGCAGGAACATTTTCATACATAATTAACTATATTAAAGTTACATAAACAATGATGAACAAGGTCTGTGCCAGTAGTTGCTAGGTCAAACAAACACAAACACACACACACACACACACAATTGTTGAATGTAAATTTACCAATGGCTGGAATAACGTTGACGGTCTTCAAATTCATTGTTGCCTGCTTGATGTTTTCAGGAATCTCTGCATCTCTAAGAACAACAAGGACATCTTCAGCACTGAGGGAACCACAAAGAACATCTCACATGGCTGATTATACTCACAGATTAACTATTAACAGTGACTCTCCCCAGTGTCTGTGTCTGATGAGGTCCAGCAAGTACTGAGAGTCTGGTGTGGGTATATTTAGTGAGTCCACGATGTGAAGGTAGTTCTGAGGGAATGTGCAAAATTCAATTCAACATGCAAGTTTGTAACTCAAAACAGTATTGATAACCCCAACGTGGTTAAGAAATTCTTTTTTTTTTTTTAAATATAGGAAATGTTCATGACTGAATTTATTCTGATGAATTAATTTTGATGAAGTTGTGAAAATCTGATATATTGATCGACATATCAAAAGTTAACTAGAACCAAGGCAGTCAGAGACTGCAAGATCCCGCGACACCCCTGAATTCAAAATTTTACCCTGACCTACTTTTAGGGTAGGTCAGGGTAAGTCGCAGAATGTTGCAGTCTTTGAATTCAAAATTTTACCTTGACCTACTTTCATAGGCCAGGGTTATTCAAAGCATAGGTAGATCAAAGCACTATCTGATCTATGGTCTTATTCACACTGGCCTTCTCTCTTGTCTGTCCATCTTATCCGGGTCCTGAGTGTACAAAAGTTGAAATTTGACCTTGACCTAGATTTCTCAAGGTCATCATCTCATGTTCATCCCCTTTGCCGCCCAAGTAATGTGCTTTTTGTTTCATCTTTCTATCTGCAATGGTTGCGAAGATATTTGGTGGACTAATGGACGGACGGACACACAAACACTGACAATTACATCCTTTTACATCCTTTGCGGGAAGCAAAAAAAGGTATTGGAACTAAAAGTTAAATCAAATATTTTGACAATAAGGTATTTAATCAAAACCCTGTCTGATTCAACTGCTCAAATAATATTTAGCTTTGTTATATTCAAGTAATTTGAATAGCTTTGAAATTTTAGCAAGGCAAATACATATTTCACAATCTTGAATAATACACGGCTAAATAAATAAAACAAACCACAAAGTTGATTGAAGGTAGGTATTCAAACAGAGACTGCTTCTAAAAAAAAAAAAACAATACACGCACCTGGGCCACCTTGGAACTCAAAGCCACTTTCAGCCCCTGAACTCGAACCTTCATGGGTAACATGTAGTAGTAACTCTTTGGCCCTCTGGGTCCATGGGACACTCCACCTTAGAATAACACAACACATATCAGTGTCTTATAATTTTATACCTGTCAATTACTGAGAACAAAAACACTGACAACACTGACAATTCTAGGTAGGAGGTTCCAAGTTCCTTCAGGATGTTCCATGACATACATGGTGCTTTTATATTTAAATAACATTTTAAATACGCAGCAGATGAATGAAGACGAAAGCTACAATCTGATACCTCCTCTCCATATCGGTGATCTGATGCTTCCATGGCGAGCTCTTCCACTCCCTTTCTGACGCCATGGTTTCTTGCCTCCCCCTCTGACCTCCGACCTGACCTTTGTGTTGGCATGGCTCTAGCAGATCACAACAAACATCAGTAAAGGAATTATCTATGCTTTCCTTTGTATGGTTTCAGTTAATCAGTCATAATTCTTACTGTGTGCTACAAATAAGATGGAAAATCTCTCTGGTAGTCTGGTGGACATGATGCACATGAGTTCCAACAACTTAATTTTGACTCGTCAGACCACAGGACAGTTTGCCACTGGGCCTTGAGCGCACTGATAGTCATGATGTTTGCGGATTATGGGCAGTGGAAAATGATTTTAAGACAGAGGCATTAAAATATGTCCCTAAGCCCACGCAATTCTTTTCACAACAGGGTCAAGTCTGTTTTCATGATGCTTTGACTGCAGATAATGAATGTCCAAAATATTTACAGTTCTACATTGAGAAATTATTTGAAAAGTGTTGTTGGCATCAAATTCAAAATAGGTATACAGTGCGCCCTTGTTCTTTGCGGTTAATGTGTTCCAGGAACCACACGCGATAAATGAATTGCGCAATAGAGCAACAATCTATTTATCTTACTATTTACGGTAAATTAAACGTTTATGAACCCCCCCAGGTTTTGCAGCAAAATTGCATTGCAGTTTCTTTCATTGCTAAATAATAAGTTGTGAAGATGTTTTTATGAGTGTTTCCCAAAAAAGGTGCAACCCGCAATACCAGACTTCAAACAATTATGTGTATCCAGTGGATACTGCACCTTAAATATGTCCACATACAACTAGGAGATGCTATTCAAACATGCATTATCCAACTTGTTTTAATTTGTTTTGGGTTTTTTTTACATATTTGACATTAGTGAGTAAATCTGTTACTTACAATTCTTTTATAATTTCTCTGCCATATTTCAACCTGATGGAGAATATCGAGCCTGGAAGAAAAGAAAGTGTGTGTCTCATTTCAGGCAGACTTTCCTTTTATGACTACTGACTTCAGTTGTTTCTTAGTATACATGGTAGCTGCTGAGTAGTATCAATGCCCCCCATTCTGCTCAAAAAGAATGTTATTCATAGCGGATTTAGTGTGTCCACAGCTTTGACAAAAATAATAGAATGTTCAAGAGTATAGTCCCTAAACCACACAGTTGGTGGCACAGATAACCACTTACTGATGCTGAGGACAGGAACTGCTATTTTTTTCTGACAAAAGGCAAGAATTTTATTATTGAAGCTTTGAAGACTCAGCTCACCTCGGGGGCACTGCAAAGACATCTGGGTGGAGATGAGCCAAACCCAAAGGCTCACTGTCTTGTGCCTCTAGAGTCTCCACCCATGTCTGTATAGGGCTCAGATGAGCAGGGATGACAGCATCACATTTTCTCAGGACAGACAGGGGGCAGTCTGAAGCAGGAGGAGCACGCTCTATGGAGGTAGAAGCCAGTTAGGTAGGAAGATATGTAGTATGATAATACAGTTTATATTGTATAATCAAGACATCTGAGAAAAACAAAAATTATGAAGTGCACGCATTTGCAAATTCTTAAGAATAGGTGGAATTAATGGGTCTTATTTTCTTAACAAAGACAAAAACCTTCGAGGAACAATATGCACAATTTAGTAAAGATATTTCAAAACCTTTTTTCTTGATACTTAAAAGTATCTTAGCTACAACAACAGCAGCATACATGTCAGATGTTTCAAGATTTATCTCACTTAATCTGGCAGGATCCACGAGGTTTGTGGGAAGCAGTAGATTTGGCGGCAGAGTACTTGTACTGGAAAAGACTGAGGCAAACTGAGAAGGAGAAAACCTAGCATTAGTACAGCAACTCACGAATTAAGTATGCAAGAAAAACATTTCTTAATTTTGAGTACGAAGTGCAAGCCCTACACAAATCGCATGATCAAATTTATTAGTCAGGACATTGTTATAGAATTAAAACTGCGCTTGTGGCTGCCACCACTATCAATCTTTAGTATTGACAAATTATTATATACAATTTTTAAAATGTTAAAATGGCATTCCAATTATAAGTTCTTAGCATAACGACTGACGATGTCAGGTAATTTGATTATAAGTGGGTCTTCGCCTAAAATATTCCATCTACAATACAAAACGTTTTATAAGTACAAAATATTTTTCTAAACATTATAAAAATGAAATATTTTCTATACATGCTTTTAATACAGAAAACAATTATTCAAAAATTATATTTATATAATTATATAAATATAATTATATAAATTATATTTTACTATCTGCCTCAATGCTAACTTTACAGCTTACCGGTATAATGTTACAGCTAGGCTCACCATCACTCAGGAAAACTGCGACCACATAAATGTCATGTTCATAGCAAATGCACGATAATGTCGCCAACAAATGTAGGCCTATAGTCAGTGTGGCTGTAGGTTCAACATTACTCACCCTTCTAGCAACTCCTCTGCCACAAATGACCTGACACCAAAGAAACATTTCACTTGTACACGCAGTGCCACGGGCAAGTAATCTACTATTATTTTAATCACTTGAAAAACATATAAACAGAAAAGACTGGATAGAAGGTTGCAGTCCTTGAGGATGAAAAGTACTGGCGCATGCTGATTACGTATGGACGTTCGTCTTCTTCTTCTGCTTCTATTTGGTTTAATGGCAGTTCACCCCTTTGTGTCTGGAGCATTACCGCCACCTATTGAATCTACATTGGAACTGGAGGCAGTTACAGACTACTGTAGAACCCCTTAGTGACGGATCCTCCTAAATTCTGTCCATTAACCTTGTTTCCCGCATAAAGTCCATCAGTCGCCCCAGTCTTGCCCTATTATCAATTTTTAGCAGGTTTCCTAAATTAAACAGTTCCTTATCCTTCTCCATCATTGCATTCAAGGTCTTCCTCTCCGCTTTGTATCTCTCACATTCTATCAACACATGTTGCACTGACTCCGTTCCCCCACACTGTTCACATTTCCCATCCGTGTGTTTGCCAATTTTATACAATGTTTCATTCAACCTTGTATGCCCGATCCTTAACCGAGTTAATGTTGTTTCCTCCTTCCGGTTCCTTCCAATCCTTCTTCCCTCTCCCACCTGTCTCTGTATTGAAAATAAATGCCTGCCCGTTTCCGCCAACTCCCAGTATTCTTGCCACTGTTTTTGACTGTATTTTTTAATGAGTGCCTTCCCTTCTGCCTTGCTTAAATTGATTTGCAGGTCTATGTCTTGTTGCCTTAATGATTGCCTTGTTAACATGTCTGCCTCCTCATTTCCTTCTATTCCCACATGGGCAGGAACCCACACAAAACTCACACCCAGCCCTCTCTCCCAGACTTCATACAGGTTACTGTGAACCTCAAATATTAGATCTTGTCTACATGAATTCATGGTTTGCATGCCTGAAAGAGCTGCCCAGCTGTCTGATGCTATGACTGACCTTTCCTTCCCATGCGTTTTTATCCACTGATATGTGATCTGAACACCTCTGCTTTATTCTAATTTTTCCTGTATGGATATATACTGCAGCTCCAGTTCGGCCAGTATCTGGGTCTTGTGATCCATCTGTGAATATCACGTGATTATTGTCATGTTTCTCTTCCAAGTATTTCATGGCTATGAACCCAGCTGTGCTTTGTCTCTTCATTTCCTTAAGAAGTTTCTTAATTTCCCAATTTACTTCTGGCATCACAAAAAACCATGGGAGAATCCTTGATACTGGAACCGTTTTACCTACATGAATCCGGCTTAATCCTGCCCCTTCTGCAGCTCCATTCCCAATTCTACCAAAACTGGCTGCACTGCTGTTTTCATACTCCCAACAGTTCCTCAGGATATTCTTTATGGGATGATCCTCTCCGTGCCCCTTTATATTAATCCAATATGCTAACATGATTTTACTTCTTCTAATTCTCAGTGGCTGTTCTCCTGCTTCAACCTTTATAGCTGCCACCGGGGAGTGGACGTTCGTCGTCTTCCGGTGCATTCCTTTAACGTAAGTACCGACGCTGAAACAAAGTCAGCTCCGAAGATCACGAATGTCAGTAAAACTCCTTATTTCATGAGCAAGTTTTATGGGCTCGGTCCCTAATATATAAAAACAAATTTTCTTCCCATTACTAAAGGATGTAGAATAATTTGGACACGCTGTACAAAAATAAATCATTAGACAGTACTTCACTATCAGGTTGAGAAACAGGTTATACTGTACTAGTACAGTGCGTCCTCGCGCATTCTTGCATTACTGCTTGCTACGTCACCTGATCGCGGATTTTTGGTAGGCAGTCATGTGATACCGTACGTGCATTCAATTGGCTGACGGCATCCGAAAGTGGGCTCGGTTGTGTCTTGGACTGAGTCACGTCTATCATAGTGTGGGAAAAGGTAGTACAGATAGAAGGTGGTTCACCATCACTATGGGGAGGGTCATAAACATTTAAATTAAAATAAATAATGAGATAAATAGTTTGTCGCTCGTTTGCGGAATTCGTTGTTCCTGGAAAGCATTGACCGCAAAAAACGAGGACGCACTGTAATTCAACTTTTCAATTGTAATGGACAACTTATGTCATATTCAGACTTTTTTTAAGAAACATACATTTCCAGCCACACCTTAAGAATATGCAATTGTACTTGATGCTACAGTGTGTATGTTGGATTTGGCAAAAGTTTTACGTCGGCTGCCCTTCCTGACACAATCTTCTATTTATCCGGGCTTGGGACCGACACAATAAGACACTGGCTTGTGCCCTTTTGCGGCTACATTCCATACCGGATCGGTCAAGGCCTGGGTTAACAATGACCGCTGTTCACCTAAACGGTGCCGGTTGAAATTGGACTAGTGTTGGTCGAAGAAGGAATGGAGGAAAGTGTGTTCGTAGGAAGAGAGAGAAAGGGAATGCGAAGAGTATAGGACTGAGAGTAGGGACGTTGAATGTTGGAACTATGACAGAAAAAGGTAGAGAGTTGGTTGACATGATGCAGAGGAGGAAGGTAGACATACTGTGTGTCCAAGAGACCAATTGGAAAGGTGGCAAGGCTAGAAGTTTAGGGGCAGGATTCAACTTGTTCAATCATGGTGTCGATAGGAAGAGAAATGGAGTGGAAGTTATCTTGAAGGAGGAGTTTGTAAAAAATGCCCTGGGGGTAATAAGAGTGTCAGATAGAGTGATGAGTGTGAAGCTAAACATTGAAAGTGTGATGTTCAATGTTGTTAGTGGGCATGCAAAGGCAGAGCAGAGGACGAAATGGTGGAAGCTGAAAAAGGTAGTGTTGCATGACTTTTAGGAAGGAGTTAAGACAGGCTCTGGGTGGTCAGGACGGGCTTCCACATGACTGGACAACTATAGCTTGTGTGATCAGGGAGACGGGTAAGAGAGTACTTGGTGTGTCATCTGGAAGGAAAGTAGATAAGGAGACTTGGTGGTGGAATGAGGAGGTACAGGAGTGTATACAGAGAAAGAGATTAGCTAAGAAGAAGAGGGACACTGAAATGACTGAGGAGAGTAGACAGGAGTATAGGGAGATGCAGCGTAAGGTGAAAGTAGAGGTGACAAAGACCAAACAAGGAGCTTATAATGACTTGTATGCTAGGTTGGACAGTAAGGAGGGGGAGACTGATCTATACAGGTTGGCAAGACAGAGATAGAGATGGCAAGGACGTGCAGCAGGTTAGGGTGATGAAGGATAGGGATGGAAGCGTATTGACAGGTGCCAGTAGTGTGATGGGAAGATGAAAAGAGTACTTTGAAGAGCTGATGAACGAGGAAAATGAGAGAGAACAAAGACTCGAAGAGGTGGTTGTTGTGGACCAGAAAGAAGCAAAGATTTGTCAGGATGAAGTGAGGAGGGCATTGAAGAGGATGGAGAGTGGAAAGGCACTCGGTCCTCTCCTAGACACTTTTATACCTTCATAGATCTTGACAAATCTGTGAAGGTAGAAAAGTATCTAGAAGAGGTGGCAGTAGAGTTTCTGACTGGGTTGTTCAACAGGACCTTAGATAGTGAGAAAATGCCTGAGGAATGGAGGAGAAGTGTGCTGGTGCCTATTTTTAAGAACAAGGAAGATGTGCAGAGTTGTGGCAACTACAGAGGAATAAAGCTGATGAGCCATACAATGAAGTTATGGGAAAGAGTATTTGAAGCTAGACTAAGAGCAGAAGTGAGCATTTGAGGGCAGAAGTATGGTTTCTTGCCAAAAAAGAGCACTACAGATGCAGTATTTTCTTTGAGGATGTTGATGGACAAGTACAGAAAAGGCCACAGGGAGCTGCATTGTGTTTTTGTAGATCTGGAGAAAGCTTATGACAGGGTGCCCAGAGAGGAACTGTGGTATTGTATGAGGAAGTCTGGAGTGGCAGAGAAGTATTTAAGAGCGGTGCAGGACATGTTTGAGGACTGTAAGACAGTGATGAGGTGTGCTGTAGGTGTGACAGAGGAGATCAAGGTGGAGGTAGGACTGCATCAGAGATCAGCTCTGAGCCCCTTCTTGTTTGCCCTGGTGATGGACAGGCTGACAGACGAGGTTAGACAGGAATCTTCATGGACTATGATGTTTGCAAATTACATTGTGATCTGTAGCGAGAGCAGGGAACAGGTGGAGGAGACGGTAGAGAGGTGGAGGTTTGTCCTGGAAAGGAGAGGACTGAAGGTTAGCCGCAGTAAAACAGAGTACATATGTGTGAATGAGAAGGACCCAGGTGGAAGAGTCAGGTTACAGGAAGAAGCAATCAAGAAGGTGGAGGATTTTAAGTACTTAGGGTCAACAGAGGGTGTGGAAAAGAAGTGAAGTACAGGCAGGATGGAACATGTCATGTGTGATGTGTAATAGAAGAGTTTCAGCTAAAATGAAAGGAAAGGTGTACAAAACTGTGGTGAGACCAGCGGTGTTGTTTGGTCTAGAGACGGTGTTACTGAGGAAAAGACAGGAGACAGAGTTGGAAGTAGCAGAGATGAAGGTGCTGAGTTTCTCTTTGGGAGTGACCAGGATGGATAGGATCAGGGATGAGTATATCAGAGGGACAGCACATGTTAGAGGTTTTGGAGATAAAGTCAGAGAGGACAGACTGAGATGGTTTGGATATGTCCAGAGGAGAGATAATGAATATATTGGTAGAATGATATATTGAATATTTGGTAGAATGATATATTGGTAGGATGATGCTGAGTTGTGAGCTGCCAGGCAAGAGGCCTAGAGGAAGACCAAAGATATGGATGTAGTGAAAGAGGACATGAAGGTAGTTGGCTTGAGAGAAGAGGATGCAGAAGACAGGGTTAGATGGAGGCAATTGATTCACTGTGGCGACTCCTTAGGGAAAAGCCGAAAGGAAAAGAAGATTTGATGCTACAGTGCACCCTCGTTCCTCGCAGTTAATGCTTTTCAGGAACCACATGTGATTAACGAATTCCGCGATAGAGCCATAAACTATTTATCTTATTATTTACAGTAATTTAAACGTTTATGAACCCTCCCCATACTGATATTAAACCACGTTCTATCTGTGTTACCTTTTCCCACAATCTAATCGACTGTTTAAATCATTAACCGCGAGTAACAATGGCGCACTATATCTGTTGCACATGTTGTTTCATAATGAAATTCTGATACATTGGGATATATTAAATTTATGAGTAGTTCACAGAACAAGGCGTTAAAAACTTCATATATTTGTATCACTGAATGTATGTAAGGTTCTTGCACATTATCCCCTGGCAATTGTTATGTTCTTTGTACACTCCCTGTTTTCGGTTAGTCATTTTGAAATAAAGTTTTTTGCTTTTAAAAAAGCTCCTTATGTAAAGTCAGCAAGAATGCTTCATTACCTCATTGATAACCAGGGGCAGTTCCAGGGTCAGAGGTTTAGGGGTGTTGAGTGCCCAGAATGCTGGCCAGCCACGCAAGAGAAATTTCACCATTTTGTAAATATTTTAGCAATTTTGGACTGTCATGCCCACATTTGTAAAATAAAAGTATTGTATAACACTTTTGGGTATAGAAAAATTATATACCTACACCAGCTTCTTTTACCTTCTCCCTTCAAGGGTCTCCACAGCAAATGATCTACTTCCGTCTGTCTCTGTCTCCTGCATTTTTTTTCTCTCACACAAACTAGTGCATATCCTCTTTCACCCCATCCATAAATCTCCTCTTTGGTCTTTGTCTTTGCCTCCTGCGTGGCAGCTCCGTCTTCATCATTCTTCTACCAATATGACGGTAACTAAACCATCAAATTGGATTAAAGTTATTTAAATAACGAAAGTAAGAAAAATCAGTAACAATTTTAAAAGAAATATACCTTAACTCCAATGTCTGGAGGAAGGCCATCCTCCATTATAATGCAGCACCTCCTGACCATAGACATTTTAACGTGGGTGAGGTTGGACCCAAGTATAGCACAGACAGAGAACAGAACAGGAATAGTCCAAAGGTTTACTCAGAAGCCTCGCACGGGATGGCAGCAATATTACAGCGAAACAGTCTCAGCAAACAGGTATCCAGCAGACAGGTAGCAGACAAGGGATGAGCAGGTAGAGGAATCATGGACAGATGGCTGGTCAGATTACCGGGACAGAGACGAGGAAGACGGGTCGAAAACAGGCAGGGTCGAAACCAGGGGAGCAGTCCGGAGATTAACGCGAGAGAGCTTTGCATGATATGAAGACAATCTGGCAGAGACTGAGAGGAATGGGAGGGTATATGTACTGAACAGACAGGTGATGATCAGGTGAGGAAACACAGGTGAAGGTGGTTGCGGCAGGTGGGTAGAGCTGGGCAAATGAGAGGAAAACCAGGAGCGGACTATGACAGACATACTGTATATACATAAACAGTAAAAATTTGTATGTTTTTGGAATGAAACGGTCCCCTACACTGGGTATGAAAAATGGACCTTGGACTTATATTCATTCATTCAGTCATTCACCTTCTTACCGCTCCATCCACTGTAGCGGAGCTTGAGCAAAACTTCAGCTGACTAAGGGCGTGAGGTGGGGGAAACTCCAGGCGTGATGCCAGTGCACTGCGAGCCACACATAGACAAACACGCACACACACACTAGAGGGAAGATCTTAAGCCCGAGCCCAAGTCCAAGCCCGACCCGGCACAAAATTCAGGCCGGGTCGGGCACAAAATGTCAATAATTACGTTTGGGTCGGACTCAGACTTATCTTTTGCTAACTTTTTTAATAAATATATATTTATATATTATGTATCTCAAAAGATCTGTGGATATTAAACTAAGGAATACCTTCATAAAATAAAATTAACATAACCTGCCTTCCTTTCTGCCAACTCGAATAAATTAAAATAAATATCAAATAGGCTGCTGCATTTTGCCAAAGAAATGAAGCACACCTGATCAAACAGACAAATATAAAAAATATACATTTTTATTGAATATCATTTTACAGTCTTATTTAACTGGCAGAATTCGTGACAAAAGATGGGCTTTAATTTGTTATCATGATGCACAGGCATCGTCACAAATGTGATCACACAAATAACAACCAGTCCCTTCTCCTGAGCAGTGCCCTGTCCGTAGAGAATGCGTCTGACTGACTCATTCCCTCCATTCCCTCCTCCTGAGTCCTCACAAATAAAATACAAAGTCTTGAGTTTGTTTCTGGCCCGGGCCTGCAAATCAATTTAATTGACCGGGCTTGGGTCGGGTTGGGCTTTAATACCCACAGGCCTGGGTTGGGTCTGGCTGGATTTTTTAGGCCCAATATTACCTCTAACACACACTCACACACGGCCAATTAACCTGAAGTGCATGTTTTTAGAGGTGGGAGGAAGCCGGAGAACCCGGAGAGAACCCACGTACACGGGGAGCACATGCAAACGCCACAAAGAGCAGGACTCTAACCCGCTGTGCGGCGACAGCGCTACCCACTGCGCCACCATGCTGCCCCTTGAACTTATACAGTATATTTTGGACTTTAATTTCAAATGTACAACATGCAAAAAAACGGGTGGCACACATCGCACAACAAGGCAGTTTTTCTCTTTTGTGAAGACTTGCAGCAATGGCATCATTTTAAGTCCCACTCCGTGTGGAGTTTGTATGTTCTCCCTCTGTGTGGGTTCTCTCTGGGTTCGCCGGCTTCCTCCCACCTCCAAAAACGAGCACTAAAGGTGCATTTCCCGTAGGTGTGAGTGTGTGCATGCATGCTTGTTTGTCTCTATGTGGCTCCACGGTGCACTTACGTTGCACCTGGAGTGTCCCCTGCCTCACGCCCCCAGTCATCTGGGATAGGCTCCAGCAGCCCGTGACCAATGGCAGCGGATGTAGCGGGTATAGAAAATGAATGAATGAATGAATGAATGAATGAATTAACATGCAAAATACATTAATAGAAATTGACTTTCAATATAACTGTGGCAGCTCGAGGGGCAGATTTGGGGTTGAGTTTACTCAATCTTACACTTTCCTCTAAGTTAGAATTGCCGACAACGCCACCATGGGAATTTCGCCCAAGGAGATAGTTTTAATCAACCCCAACAGAGTAAGGCACACAGGTTCGTTCTATTTACGACGGGCAGGAGACGTGGTTCCAGGTTCAAACAATTCTCTTTATTTTTCAACAATATTAAAAATAATAAAGCTTTTTAAAATTTACCACACACACTCGGGAGGGACGACCTTCTTCAGGTGCTGAGGCTCGTCGACGGTGCAGTGGTTGTGGAACACAAACGGGATTCCCAGGGAAGAAAAGCACCGCAATCACTCGTGACACACACTACACACACTCTGTGGAAAACTCAAATATGGGGGATCACAGCACACTATACGAGGAAACCACCACCAGGGCACCAGGGACCACCACCGTCGGCTCTCAGCAACTGAAAAAGGTGAAAAGAACAAGGGAATTAGTGGGTCACACACACACCAAGGTAACCAAATACAACAAATTAATTCAATGATTAAACCCAAAACCGATATTCATTTAAACAAATGACAAATGTCGCAAACACAAGGGGAAAATAATTGAGTACTTAGAAAAATAAAAGGAAGAAATCAATGGAGAAATGATTTAACCAACTCGTAGAAACAAATTCGACCAGAAATGAAATGAAAAAAAAAAACAAAAAGAGAAACAAACGAAGTAATTAGAACCCAAAATAACCCCACTGATCTCACTCAATCATTAAAATCAAGTTTTAAAAGCTACCAAATATTTGGTCCAGTCCGCTGTGCCGCGGAGGTCTTATCCTTGGTTTTAAAGGTCTATCCTTACGGCTCCGCCCGCGACCGTGCCGGATTAGCGGGATTAGCAGCCGCAGCAGCCGTAGCCTCAACCGCACGGAGCACCAAGAGTCTTGTCGCAGCTGCAGGCTGAGGCGAAAAGGAGCTGCCGACCCCCGAGTCCGGATAGGTGTCGCAGACAAATAAAACCAGGAAACAAAGCAGCAGCGACGCGAAGCCCGCAACCAAGCAAAGGGACACAGTCAGGACAGCGAAACCTGGCCGAGCAGAGCAGTAGCGAAGCAGGGCAAAGCGGCATCCACAAAGTGACAAGCTACGGTGTCCCTACGGTACTTGGCGCTGCTGGAGCTGTACCACTGCTGGAGGTGCAACTTAACGCCGCTGAAACTCCCCAGCAACCACCCGGTCCTCACAGCCCCTGTCACAAATAAAGAATTAAGTTTGGCGAGGTCTGGAGGAAGAGCGGGAGAGCAGAGTAAACGCACCGACTTGTCACAGTCACACATACCTGTCAAGCCCTCGTGAGGGATCGCCACGAGGGAGAGGGAGAGGAGAAAGACAAGCGCATCGTATAAGGTCCCGTACGACAGTGATCCCGGGAGCCGCAGACTAACGGTATCTAGGAGCAAGCCCAACCAGGAAAATCAGCGCAACAATATTCACAGAGTATTATTAGCAGCCACTACTACCATACCTGTACCGGAGACGAAAGAAGGGAACGACGGGACCCGGAAGTAACGAGGACGGCCAGAGCAAGAGGGAGGGGAGGTTGCCAACACTCCCTTTAAAAGAGTGCCACCACGTAGTCATTGGCCGCCAGTGACTACGCAGCAGCTCCCAATTAACTACCGATGGGGCACATCATCCTGCCACATAACAATTTCATTTTGAATTCCTCTGACTAAGAAGAACCACAGACATAAATACCTGCCCCACAAATTGACTCAATAACAAATCCAATCACATTCCTTGTCGACCGCCTCTGTTTAGACAACAGTTTCTAGACTCTTATCTGGTTTGCCTCACAAAATGCTTTTGCTGTTTTGTGAAGACTTGCAGCAAAGGTATCATTGCGATTCTGCTTTTTATTATACTGAGTTTTGCCTTTAATCCTGCTACTGTAGGTATTTTGACAGCAGAGAGTCACTTTTAGCAGGGAAATTGTCAAGCACTGCAGTCACTGAATCAAGTCGGCATGCCCAATGTGTGTTTGACAACTGCATAAGTTCACTTTGCGTAAATTCTAAAATTGTGAGTGTCCATAAACTTAGAATGGTCACTTTCCAGCATGTTGAAGAGCTCTGTGGCTTTAGAAACAGCTCTAGGTGTGTGACAACTCATGTCAGCATTCAGTATCCACGATCTTGTCCTTTCGGTCATGACCGAAAGCTCATGACCATAGGTGAGAGTAGGAACATAGATTGACCGGTAAATCAAGAGCTTCATCTTGTGACTCAGCTCCTTCTTCACCACGACAGACCTATACAGCGACCACATCACTGTGGAAGCTGCACCAATCCGTCTGTCAATCTCATGTTCCATCCTTCCCTCACTCATGACAAGACCCCAAGATACTTAAACTCCTCCACTTGGGGCAAAGACTCTCCACTGACCTGAAGTGGGCACATCACCCTTTTCCGGTCGAGAACCATGACCTCAGATTTAGAGGTGCTGATCCTCATCCCACTCGTGTCACCCTCAGCTGCAAACCGTCCCAGTGAACGTTGAAGGTCCAGGTTTGATAAGGCCAACAGGACAACATCATCTGCAAAAAGCAGGGATGAAATTATTTGGTCCCTAAACCGGACTCCCTCCGGATTCTGGCTGCACCTAGAAATTCTGCCCATAAAGATTATGAACAGAACCAGTGATAGAGGGCAGCCCTGCCAAAGTCCAACATGCACCTGGAACAGGTCTGACTTACTGCCGGCAATGCAGAAATGCGTTAACCCTGACAATCCCTGCGCATCCAGAGATTTGAGGTACTCAGGGCGAATGTCATCCACCCCCGGTGCATTGCCACCAAGGAGTTTTGCAACAACCTCGGTGACTTTAGCTTGGGTGATGAACGAGTCCACCTATGAGACCTCAGTCTCTGCTTCCTCTGTGTAAGACATGGTAGTGGGATTGAGGAGATCCTCAAAGTTTTCTTTCCACTGCCCGACAATATCCTCAGTTGAGGTCAGCATCCAGCTCACCACCAGGTGTTGATCGGTTGACAGCTTAGCCCCTCTCTTCACCCAAGTGTTACCCATACGCAGTTGGAGATCTGATGACACGACAACGAAGTCGATTATTGATCTCCAGCCTAGGGTGTCCTGGTGCCATGTACTTATGGACATCCCTGACGTTGTACAAGGTGTTTATTATAGAAAAACTGTGACTACCACAGAAGTCCAATAATAGAACACCACTCGTGTTCAGATCGGGGAGGCCATTCAGCCGAATCACCCCTTTCCAGGTTTCACTGTCATTGCCCACCTGAGTATTGAAGTCTCCATGGAGAACAGTGGAGTCCCCAGCCGGAGCACTATTCAGTACCACCCCCCAGGGACTCCAAGAAGGCCGGGTATTCCGTACTGCTGTTTAGTCCGTAGGCAGAAATAACAGTGAGACACCTGTCCCCAAACTGAAGGTGCAGGGATATGACCCTCTCATTCACTGGAGTGAACTCCAAAATATGACAGCTGAGCAGTGTGGCTATAAGCAGGCCAAAAACCGGCCCGCCACTTCTCACCGTGGGCAACACCAGAAAAGTGGAGAGTCCAGCCCCTCTCAAGAGTTTGGGTTCCAGAGTCCAAGCTGTGGGTGGAGGTGAGCCCTACTATATCTGGTCGGTACCTCTCAACCTCCCTCACAAGCTCTGGCTCCTTTCCCCCCAGCGACATTCCATGTCCTGAAAGCTAGACTCTTGGTCTGGGGATTGGATTGTCAAGCCCCATGCTGATGACTGCCACCCAATCCACACTGCACCCGTCCCTCACGGTTTCCTCGGCGGGTGGTGAGTCCACCAGAGGTTGCGCCCATGTTGTCCCTTCGGGCTAAGTCCAGCCAGGCCTTGTGGTCAGAAGCCCGACCACCAGGTGCTTGTATACGAGCCCAACCCCGGGCTTGGCAGCAGGGTGGGGCTCTAGTTTGCCACACCGGGTGACGTCACGGTCCTTGTTGGAAAATGCAGGTAGGCTTGTCAAAATATGAAATACAAGAATGTCAGAGGCAATGGGTTTTATTCCAAAGCGGTATTTGTATCAGATCTACCAGCTCTACTTTTATACACTGCACATTGCATACATTTCAAGGGATGGCTCAAATCATTTTTGAGCCACCTGAGTGCTGTATTTTTGCTGGTAAAATATTACATTTCAAACATGTATGGTTTTCACTTTTTCTTGTATTTTAAAAACAAACATTGAGTAAAATCTAAAAATCATTAACTTCAATATATTTTGAGGGGTGCTATGAATCAATTTTGGGGTACTTCAAACATTTATAAAGATCTTATCCTGCGAATCACTATTATATAAAATGTAAGAAAAAACAATGACTGACTTTTCGCTCTGGAAAAAGTTATTGTTTGTTTTTTTCAAAAAGAGTAGTAACAAAATGAAGGAAGTATATATAATTAGCTTGGGGATTTTAATTAGCAAACTTTATTAGCAATACCGAACATATTTAATCCAACCCAAACATACATAAAAGACCACAAAAACAAAAAAAGATGCAAAGACTGATGATGTATGTGGATCCTTTAATTTTTTTATTGCTTAAAATCCCCTGGGTCTTACTTTGTTTTGAATATACAGTCAACCCTCGGTTTATGAACATAAGCCGTTCCAGAAGGCTGTTCGAAAAGCGAGTTGTTCAAAATCCGAAACTATTTTTCCCATTAAAATTAATGTAAATTATTTTAATCCGTTCCAAGTCTAAAAAACAACTTTTTCTAAGTTTTTTTTTTGACTATTTTACAACATAAACTGCACTGTATACTGTTTACCATAAATAAAAAGGGGCAGAAATAGACACTGTGTTTTATTTTAATAAAGGATATCCTATCGAACTTTGAACACGAATGCGCTACGGAGGAAGCATCCTGGGTAGTTCACTCCGCTCCCAAGTGAGTCGCATTCAGGTACGCTCGGCTTCTTTCAGTTTACACCATAAACTGAACTGTATACTGTTAACCATGAATAAAAAAGGGTAGAAATAGACACTGTTTTATTTTAAAAGATATCCTATCGAAATTTAAACACGAATGTGCTACGGAGGAAGCATCCTGGGCATTCGAGTTCGCTTGGCTGCCAAGTGAGTCACTTTCAGGTAAGCTCGTCTTCTTTCGGTTTGGTCGAGAGCCGAATTGTGGTTGAGTTCAGAGACGTAAAATTCTCGGATTTTCTTGTCGAAAACCAATTTGGTCGAGAACAGAAGCGTTCGAAAACCGAGGGTTGACTGTAGTGATCATTTTTCTTTTTCAAATCTGTATGTCTTGATTATCTTAATTGTCTTTAAAATTCCTCCTCTGTTAATTTCTGGTTAGATCACAATTGTTGCTCTGAAGGGTGGAACAGTTAGTTATTAGTTTTGGATAACCTTTTGACTTGATGAAATATAAGCATGATTTAAAGCATATACTACATAGGTTCCCTGTAAAATGATAAGAGGAAGAGGGAAATCGGAGGAGAATGACAATAAAAACTGGACAGAAGCCCTCGAGCGAATGGCCTCTTCTGTGGATGAATTAAGGAACGACTTTAATAAGTTCAGCAGTGGCTATGATAAGAAGTTGGAAGAAAAGATGGAAGAAAAGCTGAAACCAGTACTGGATGACATGGAGAAAATGCAAAATTACACAGATGAAAATGAACGAAGAATGAACAACAAAGAATGGAGGAAATGGAACTAAGCATTCAATAAATGATGTGATCATCACCCGCATCAAAATTAAGCCGAGGAATTACGCTCATGCTGTGGCCAGAGCAGAGGAAACTGAACACAGCACTAACTATGAGACAGTGGAACAACGGGTGATTTCTCAACTGAGGGATCTGGAGATTAATATCGATCCGGACCAGACCGAGATATGTTCTCCACTACCATCTGCAGGTAGTTGACCACCCGCAGTGCTGATAAAATTCCTAAATTGCAAGGACGAAATTGTTCTTCTGAAACAAGGCCCTAAACTGAAAGGAAAAGATGTATATACATCAATGAGAACCTCACCAAAAAGAATGCTGATATCGCCAAAACAGCTCTTCAGCTGAAGAAGAATGGGCTGATGGACAACACCTGAACGAACAACTGCAGGATCTTCATCAAAACAAAGGGGCTTTCAAAGGGGCAGATGAAAACAATGGTGCTCAAAATGTGGAAGAATTGGAGAATCGACCTACAAGGTATGACCAAAAAAACTCTGTAACTTCAAGACAGCAGAGAACAGACATCTCTGCACTGTTTGAAGAAATGAAAGATATAATACAGAGAACTGCTGATCAAGATAGTTTGGATTTGAAAACCTATCATTTTGTGGATTTTGCCTTGTTTGACCCAAATAGAATTTTGGACACGTCAAGTATTACATGGAACAGTAGAAAAACCATTCAACATCATCAATGTCAGAAACAGGGATTAATGAACACAAGGAAATGGATTTCTGCTTCGTGGGATAACATTAAGAATCTAAACATGGTTCAGCTTTAGGTTATATCTGGGACAAAGGCTAATATCTGGAAGTGGATATGAGTATGAACATTTGTTGAAAACATTTAACGTCTGAGTTTGTTGACAAAATAATGAGATATTTGTTAATTGTGGGGGATGGGAATTTCACAAGCCTATTGGCTTCTACCTGTCAGCCCTTTTTTTTTTGGATGTTGTTGATGTAAATGTGATGAAGGAGCGAAGTCTGTTGTATTAACATGCTCTATAAAAATACATAAAATAAATGAATTTAAAAAATAAGAAAATTCACAAGGATTGGTTTTAAAGCTTGAATCTCCATCTCAGTACGGGATGTGTACAAAATAGAATGGGTAACAACAGAAACATACAGTATATAAAACAATTTTAAACAATCCTATGTAATGAGATTGTAAAACCCAGACCTTTCCTTGAGTTTCATTATCAGTATTCAACCAGGGAATACATTTATTGATTTTAGGAGTTTGGGTTGACATTACTTACATAAATATATTATAAAAGCATCAGCAATAGAAGTATTGTATATACAAATACAGTGCAAAATAATACAGTATTGAACATACATAACTCATAAAATAAATTGAAACAATATTACGTCATAATATAGGTTGAATATTTACAAAAAAACGATGTTCTCTTCTTAGACAAATAAATGAGGCAATATTTTGATTCTTCTATCAATGTAAGTACATAAATTATACAATAAAATACCACAGTTTAAGTCAAATAAATACTTCTAAAACATAAGGAAAATTAAAAGAAATATTCAGTACCACCTATGGATACATCAGTGATTTGAAAACTATATGAGGTTGGAGAAAAAGTATGTTGAACCTTTAAGGTCATTTTCATCTGGAACGTCAAGGTCCATATAAAGTCCAGGCCGTCCAAGTGTATTGTGTTTATGGTTTGAGGCTGTTGTATTTTGTTCTTGAGTGGGGAAAACAGTGACGTAGTATCCATCTGTACTGTTAGATATCTTTGATTTCCCATCATTAGAAAGATTTGGCAAACTGGCATTAGGTAAAATCTGAGTAGTTTTCAGAGGCTTTGCATGAATGTCAAAATTACTAGTTGGTATTCCTATATTATGTCTGGAGTCTGTCATCTCAATGTTAACACCTGACGGGGAGCTCACATGTCCACTATTTTGTAATATCTGGAGGTCCTGTTTTGAACCTCTGGCTCTAAGCACATGATCCTTTCCTGTGAAATCATCTACATTGAGGTCTGAGCGGTTCAAATCAATATGGTGGCCAAAATTAGCATTTCTCTGAGGACAGCTGGACGTTACTTTCGTCCTGGATGGCTTTTTATCAGTGTAAGAAAGTCTGACATCTTTATCAACATCCAGAGCAGGCATTTTCATATTTGCTTCTGCAATATCTGACCTGGGATCCTTATAAGGGCTTAAATTTAGAGAAGAATCATCAACATTGAGATCTGGATTTTTGAAATTAAGTGGTGAATTTGGCATCGCTGCTTTTGGATTGGTGAGGTCAATGATTGGATCACTAACATTAAGACCGGTCACATTGCCCCTCAACTGTGGGGGTTTCATGTTCAGTTTAGCATTTGGAGGAGAAATATCTGTATTTGCTGATCTGATAGAGGTACCAAAATCAATATCAGATCCTTCTCTATTAGGAACTGGGGCTCCAAATTGAGGGAGCTTTAAAGGAAGTTTAAACTTTCTGTCAGCAAAACTGTGATCCGACAGAGGATCTTGGATTTTGCCTGAGAGAACATTTACTTCAAAGTCTTTTGCTTCTCCTTTAACTTGAGGGGTAGTAAATTTCATGTCAGGTATATTCCCATTTCTCTCAACATTGGGGCCTTTTGGCATCTTAATTTTGTACTTTTTAATGCTGGCTTCAGGCAAGCCAATACTGACATCTGGAGTGTTCATATTAACCATAGGAGTTTTGAGGTCTGTGTTTGGGCTGCATGACAAATCAAAGTCAGGTTTATCAACCTTTGGGGCATCTAAATCCATCCTGAGGCTCTTTAGATCAACTTTTGTCTGGTTTATGTCTGGTGCCTTTATTCCACCACTGAATTTAGGACCAGAGATATCTAGGTTTGTTGATTTAAGGCCAAAGTCAGGCCCGTCGAACTTTGGATCAGAAAGGCCAAAATCTGGCATGTCAAAATTAGGCTTTTTGAATTTTCCTAATGAACCACCAACATCAATATCAAAGTCATGTTTAAGGCCATTGGTGTTGACGGTGGGTGTATTTAAATCAACATTCGGTCCATTTAAGTTTCCATTAATTGCAGGCCTTTTTAGGCTAAATTTGGGCATTTTCAATTTTGGCATGCTAAGCTTTGCTTTGGGTGAACCAGTCTTAACATCTGGAATATCCACATCTAATTTAGAATTCTCAAGGCCTGCTTTTGGCATGTCTAAGTTAGAGGTATTAATTCCACCATTAATATTGGGATTTTTCAGACTTAAGTCTAGTGATTTCATTTCTGGGTTTATGTTCATATTTGGTTCTTTTGGTAATGTACCAAAAAGACTGAATTTCTGGGATTTTCCAGGGGGAGATCTAACATTCCAATCTGGGCCATGGACCTCAGCATTTATTCCACTGAGATTATGATCGGAAATATCTATTTTTGATGATTTATGTTTTAAGTTAGGGTCATTTAACTCTGGACCAGAAAGGCCGAAATCAGGCAGACTGAAGCCTGTTTTCTTTAAATTTACTGATGAATTGGAAATTCCAATATCTGATGTTTGTAAATCAGCTTTGGGACCTTTCCAGTTGTCACTGTATGCATTTAAAGCAGCATATGGACCATTTACACTTCCATGAATCTGAGGTCCTTTTAGTTGGCTTTGATGACCAAATTTAGGCATCTTAATTTTGGGCATCTTCAATTTTGATTTAGGTGAACCAATATTAACTTGTGGAGCATTCAGATCTAACTTTGGAGCTTTAAGGTCAACTTTTGGTAAGTCAAGATCAGGAGATTCAATTCCACCCTTTGGTGATTTCAAATTAAATTCTGGTGACTTGAGATCTGAGATTAGGTCCACATTTGGCCCCTTTGGTAATGTTCCCGAAAGATTGAATTCAGGGGTTTTCAATTTACCAGAGGAAGCATTCATATCCAAGTCTGGATTGTTAAGTTCTGCCTTAATCAGTTTACCTGTTTTGAAGTCAAAGTCTGGGGTACTGGGATCCAGTTTGGAATTCTTGAGATTAACTTTAGGCATATCAATGTCTGGTGACTTTATACCACCATTGAGATTGGGACCAGCAATATCAAGGCTAGGGGATTTAAGGTCTAGGTTAGAGCTACTAAACTTTGGTCTAGAAAGCTCCACTTCAGGCAGGGTTATGTTTGGCATCTTGAATTTTCCTGTGGATCCATCAATATCAGCATCTGGAATGTCTAAATCAGCTTTAGCAGCCTTTAAATTCATATTTGGTGAATCAAGGCTCATGTCTAGACCATCAAAACTACCATTAATCTCAGGTCCTTTCAAGCTAGGAAGACCAAATTTAGGCATCTTAAGTTTAGGCATCTTTAATTTTGGTTTAGGTGAACCAATATTAACTTTGGGAGCATTCACATCTAAAGTTGGAGCTTTCAGATTCATTGTTGGGTTGTCAAAGACAAGGGATTTAGTTCCACCCTTTACCTTTGGGTCTTTCAATGCCAAATCTGGTGACTTAAGATCTGTGCTCAGGTCCAAGTTTGGGCCTTTTGGGAATGTTCCCGAAAGTTTTAATTGAGGTGTTTTCAATTCACCTGAGAGAGGACTAACATTCCAGTTTGGTGCATGAAGTTCTGGCTTCATTAGTTTACCTGATTGCTTTTTAAAGTTAAATTCTGGGGTATTGAGGTCCAGTTTGGGATTTTTTAGATCAACTTTGGGTATATCTATGTCTGGTGCATTTATACCAACACTGAGATTGGGACCAGGGACATCAAGGCCAGGCGATTTAAGGTCGAGGTTAGGGCCACCTAATTTAGGTCCAGAAAGCCCCACGTCACGTAGGGTTATGTCTGGGATCTTAAAAATTCCCCCAGATCCAGCAACATTGGCATCTGGAATATCTAAATCAGGTTTAGAACCATTGAAATTGACATTTGGTGCATTGTGGTTCATGTCTGGACCATCAAAACTGCCACTGATCTCAGGTGCTTTTGAGCTAGGACGACCAAATTTCAGCATCTTTAGTTTGGGCATCTTTAATTTGGGTTTAGGTGAATGTGAATCAATATTCACATCAAACTTTGGAGCTTTCAGGTTCATTGTTGGGTCATCAAAGTCATGGGATTTAATTCCACCCTTTATCTTTGGGGCTTTCAGTGTCAAATCTGGTGACTCGAGACCTGAGTTCAGGTCCAAGTTTGGGCCTTTTGGTAATTTTTCTGAAAGTTTTAATTGAGGCATTTTCCATTCACCTGAGGGAGGACTAACATCCCAGTTTGGTGCGTGAAGTTCTGGTTTCATTAGTTTACCTGATGGCTTTTTTAAGCTAAATTCTGGGTCATTAAGGTCCAGTTTGGGCTTTTTGAGATCAACCTTGGGTATATCTATGTCTGGTGCATTTATTCCACCACTAAAATTGGGACCAGAGATATCAAGGTCAGGTGAATTAAGGTCGAGGTTAAGGCCACGTAATTTAGGTCCAGAAAGCCCCATGTCAGGTAGGGTTGATTCTGGAATCTTAAAATTTCCCCCAATTCCAGTGGTGTTGCCATCTGGAATTTCTAAATCAGGTTTCAAACCTTTGACATTGACATCTGGTGCATTGAGGTTCACGTCTGGACCATCTAAACTGCCACAGATCTCAGGTCCTTTCAAGCTAGGAAGACCAAATTTCGGCATCTTTAGTTTGGGCATCTTTAATTTGGATTTAGGTGAATCAATATTCACATCAAACTTTGAAGCTTTCAGATTCATTTTTGGGTCATCAAAGTCAGGGGTTTTAATTCCACCCTTTATCTTTGGGGCTTTCAATGCCAAATCTGGTGACTTAAGGGCTGCGTTCAGGTCCCAGTTTGGGCCTTTTGGGAATGTTTCTGAAAGTTTTAATTGAGGAATTTTCAATTCACCTGAGGGAGGACTAACATCCCAGTTTGGTGCATGAAGTTCTAGTTTCATTAGTTTACCTGATGGCTTTTTAAAGTTAAATTCTGGGGTGTTACGGTCCAGTTTGGGATTTTTTAGATCAACTTTGGGTATATCTATGTCTGGTGCATTTATGACACCACTGAGATCGGGACCAGAGACATCAAGGTCAGGTGATTTAAGGTCGAGGTTAGGGCCACCTAATTTAGGTCCAGAAAGCCTCAAGTCTGGCATCTTAAGTGATCCCCCAGGTCCAGCAACATTGGCAATAGGAATGTCTAAATCTGGATTTGAACGGTTGAAATTGACATTTGGTGCATTAAAGTTTATGTCTGGACCATCAAAACTGCCATTGATGTCTTTCGAGCTGGGAAGACTAAATTTAGGCATCTTTAGTTTGGGCATCTTCAATTTTGCTTTAGGTGAACATATATTTACTTTGGGAGCATTCACATCTAACTTTGGAGCTTTCAGATTCATTTTTGGAACATCAACGTCAGGAGATTCAATTCCACCCTTTATATTGGGGGCATTTAAAATCAAATCTGGTTTGACATCTGGTGCCACTAGCTGTTTATCTGGCCCCACTAAATCACCATTTAAAACTAAATCTTGGATGTGTGGTAAATCAAATTTTGGCATTGTAAATGTAGGAGCCTTGTATTTTCCTCCTTGGACTTTACTGTCAACTGATGAAATGTCAGTAGCTAAATTTGGTCCTTTTAGGTTGGCTTTTGGCAGTATTATGTCAGGTGCTTTTACACAAGCTCCATTTTTGACTGTCACATCTGTTTTGGGCCAAGTGAGTTTACCAGGTGGTGCATCCACATCCAAATATGTAGATTTAAGATCCATTTTTGATTTCTTAAGCTGCACTTTGAGTTCCTGTGAGGTAATGTCAGTATCCAGCCCACTTAAACTAGGTTGTGGTACACTGATACCTGGCTTTTCTCGGTCTAAGTCAGAGGATTTACCAGAAGGGTTAACCTCTGGGGATTCTGCATAACTAGAAAGGTCATCCACATTGAGATCTGGGTTTTTAGGTCCTTGGGAAAACTTAATTTTGGGTTCCCCTGAAAGAACATCTGGGATGCCTTCATCTTGTGTCTTGACCTTATATTCTGGACCAATAAAAGTATCCCCAGAGAAACCTGAGTTTGGCAGCTTTAATTTTGGCACATTCTTGTTAAGGTTTATCCCCGTGTCAGGGGTCCTAACATCTGAACTTTTTAAATTCAAACCTACTTCCTGAGCACTTAACTTTTCATTAACTTGCAGCCCAATAGGAGGTCTATCAAGATTTGGTATTGACAAGTCAGCAACAGGGCTATCAGTGTTTTGTGGTGGTACTCCAGCAGCACTGTTGACATTTGAATCCTCTTGTAACATTGCAGATGAATGAAAGTCTGGAGTGTCAAGCTGTGGACTTCTGGCATTGGCTTTCATTCTTGGCACCTGAGCTCGAGAAAGAGCTCTCCCAATTGAACCAAGACTCAGTGGAGGAAGGTTCAGATTTGTGCCATAAATTAATTCTCCATTATCCTTAAATTGTGAATCACTATTAACATCTCGGCTCAAATTCTTTGTTTTCAGTCCAAAATCAACACCAAGGCGGGGCAACTCTGTGTTGTGGTTTAGGTTGACCCTGGATGAGGCTGGTACAGTTGGCTTAGTAGTAACATCCTTATCTACAGAGGACTCTTCACCATTTCTCATAAACCTCTTGATTTTGGCGTTGTAGAACTTGTTGTAGGAATCCTGCAGCATCTAAAAATATAAACCACAATGTTGTGACTGTAATATTAATGTTTCATATAATTTATTATCTAAAAATCAGATGGCATTCTTTAATCCTGATCAGTGTTTGAGGGCCCTACGGTATATTATGTAAATGTATAATGCATTTACTGTCTCAGAGGTAGGGTAAATTGATATGTAGATGTAGACATACTTTTTTTTATCAATTATTATATATTGGTCTTTAGTGCTAAAGCTATAAAATATGGCTTTCGAATATAGTAATTCTAATATGACACCTCTCATTTCAAATTGGGTCATCAAGGAAACAAACCCAATGCCTATGTACTTGTGCAAAATAAGTTTACTTCAAACGCTATTTAATCTAAAACTGTTGTAGTTTTCCTTACTGTATGTATAACCATTAAAGCACATTAACTACGAAACTGTTTTGTTCCTGTCTTGACATGAATTTATAAAAAGATCACCTGTCTTATAGAGTCACATTCTATTTGTCATTTTAGTGGTCCTAGCCAGGTCTGAATGCAAAACTTTTGCTTTGTTCAAATATGGATTAAACTTTTACATCAGAGCATTTTCACACAGTCACAGATCACTGTTGTATTAGGGTAAAATTCCCTAATTTCTTTTCATACTTAGTACTATCAATGTTTCACTTACTGTCTCAGGACTCTTAATATACTGATCCAGATTTCCAATGCTCTTGCTTCGTTTGTCCTTCGTAACGACTTCAATTTTATCATCAAATGGTTCCATTAACTTAAGCACTTGCAGCACCTCGTCCTTTGATAGATGACCAAAATTGATTGTTGCCCCCAAAACTTCATCCCCTATAAAAAACAATATATATGAGTATTAAATCAATAACTTCTACAACATTGTCACAGTAAACGGATCAAAGGTTTACTGTGGTTATGCATTATATACAAAACATATTTATGATTTAAAACCTAATGTAAGGGCATTGCTTTTTGTTAAAAAGAATCACAAAAAGAAAACAGCTGACCAACAAATCAAACCACAGGTTTTTTGCAGGCTTTATACCTTCTTTTAGTCCCTGACTGGCTGAGATGCTGGTATTGATACTGGATACAAACAGTGCCCCATCTTCCGACTGCTCCAGGGTCAAGGCCTCAGAGAGACTCCTTCCTCTACGGTGTGACGGCTGCAAGCAAAATCATTTTGTAAAATGTTTAAAACAGAAGCACATCTCAATAGAAAAATATTTCAACACAAAAAGATAGCAAACTTTCACACCATGACACTTGTGTTCCTGTGGACAATGCAACTGAAGAATCCCGTTTCAATTAATCTGTAGAAGAAAATGAAATTTCATTGAGCAGAAATAACTATTAAAGTAACATGATAAACGTGTGATTTACACATGCATCTTTTTAGATAACAGATTTGTGTAATGTGTAAGAGCATATAAAATGATGACAATTCAATAAAGGGCATAAACAATATGACTTTCATGTCAAAGCATAAAAAAGATATATACAGCAGATTACATTATAATTGGGTCATGGATGATTTACAGTATATTGAATATTTCGAGTCAAATCAATTTTTGTGTCGACTTAATCTGTATTGCAACTAATCAACTAAGTCGCATATAATACTGAGGCACTTTATAAAAAATAGCAGGTCTAAATCAACTCTTTGTTATTTAGACACTCAAAAACATCCCCAGTGTACAGATGTCACGAATACGCACATTTATAAAGAAAAAAAAAAAAAGAATATCATGGAGATATATAACTGTTTTGTCAATTCTAAAACGTGGATATACTGTATCTAGATCCAGTACATGTTACATGATTCAGTAAATGTTTCAAATATTTTTAATTCTCATTTTGTTAATTACAGCAACATTGTCAAAGCAAACTGGGCTTTCATAACACTACAGCAGTACTGCAGGCTGATTGCCTGCATGCTACACCTTACTGATATACCTATTTGTGCAAAAGAAGGCATGACTAAGTATTGAATACATAAGCAGTTACTGGTTTCATTTAATAAATCCTTTTTTGGAGTGATTTTATTAAATATTTTAGTATTTTTTAATACCAGATTTTTTATTTTAATAAAATATTGAAATCAGGACGAAATAATGCTTAGGATATTTTAATTTATGTGTAATAAATCTAAATGCTATGTTGATAAAAATTTGTCATCAGACAGAAGAATGGATTGCTTTAAAATTTCTTGGAAGATTGCATTGATTTTGACTTGGCCTCCAAATCATCACTGGTTGTAAATGTTCCCCCCTAATTGAAGGGGTGAAATAATCACAAATGTGACGATTAATATTTCCAATCAGTAACGTCTTTACTGCCGTGCGGGAAAAAAGTGCAGCGAATCTCCAGAATACACATCAAGACTAAAGCAATCGATCTCAGACGATCAGATCAAGACAGCACTGATGAACAATGATAACATTGATACGTCTTGACTTTTAACAATAACAAAATAAACAAGGAATTCATTACATTTTAGCGTTTTAACTTTTTAACCCTTCTTAAACATATCTGTGAGTTTTTAATGTTTTTACCCATTTTCAAAACATATTCCTGTTATATATCATTTATCTTAACTAAATGTTCATCTTATTACAAATCTTCAAATAATAGTCTTTTAAACTTACCATCTTACTATTATTATAATAATTTCTAACTTATCATTTCTAACTTGTCACATAAACAATTAATATTATACTTCCAGCTATTTGGATTCTGGGATTCTGATTTTGACATTAAATGCAAAATTTACTTTAATTTATACAGGGAAAGGTTCTGGTTTCCCTTCACCTCCAAAAACATGCATTAGCTAAATTGGTCTACACCAAATTGCCCATGGCTGTGAGTGTGCGTGTGCCCGGTTGTTTGTCTCCCCATGATGAGCTGGTGTCTCATCTGGAGTGTACCCCACGAGATGGCTGATCGAACTGGCCGGTAAAAATTGCGGAGAATTTGTGGAGAAAAACAGTGTTCGCAAACGGGACAGAAATCACAACAACATATTTTTACGGAAAGGAGGTAGTTAAAGCTGTGTTTCCTTACAATTGTCATGGACAATGAGAGATGGCTCGCTAACTCCCCGGGAGTTACGCTAACTCTGTCTAATCAAACATGGGATGTTACTGGAGAGGTAAGACCAAACGTGAGGTTTTTTTGTATTTGCGAAGTATATTGAACTGTTGGCTGTTCTGCTAACCCTACATCGCAGTGAAGAGGAGGACGAATGGAAGCTAGAACAGTAAAAGCTGTACAACCCTGTGTATACATTTTATTTTCTTATCTATTCTCTATTACAATTTGTTTTTAGCTCTTCATTCTTAAATCTCCTTATTCTGACCTTATTCATGCTGTCTATTTTATGAGCTGTCTGGAACAAAATTCTAAATATTTATTGATGAAGGAAATGTTTGTTGTCCTGATTCTAGGAGCTGGTACGGTTAGGGAGGACCACTATGTGTATATAGAGACCTGGTAAAAATGTCTTTTTCATAACAAGACCCCTTTTAAGACAGAAGTGATGCACAATGAAATTTTAATACAAAGCTTGAGAGACCTTTTTTTAAAAAAAAAAAAAATCTCAACACACAACAGATTTAATGTATGCATTTAGACAAGTGACACCCGGGTGCTTCTCACAGGTATTTGAGCTATAGCCTTGGAGCTTTTTGACCCTAAATGTGGAAAACTAGGAACATGTTTGTCAAGGCTATGGCAAAATAAAGGTCTATTTTGTGACAGTGCACAATGTCAGGTCCACAACCCCACTTTTTAGTCGAGCCCTCGTGCAGGGCACAGACAGCTCTCCAGTGAATCCTTTTGTACACAGTGTTCTATCAAGCCTGTGCAACTTTCCTTTTATAGATAAATTTGACTAATATCATTTAATATTCTCATCAAAATAGATGTAAATTAAAATCAAATCTATCTGATTTTAAAACTGAGTGAACCACACAAATCTCAAATGTACAATACGTATCAACAGCAGAATTTATCAGCAAACAGATGGAATTAACTTAATTCCTACTAGGTATACTTATTGCCACTTCTATGTACTCATTATAAGTTAAATATCATAGAATCAGTAAACCAATCAATAAAATCTGAGTGTGTTGAATTCCTAGAAAGCGTCAAACAAACACAACCACTTCTACATATACAGTTCTTAAGACTGACTAAATAAGTTCACATTTACCAGGAGTCTTAATTTCAGGTGAAGTTCATTATCTGGGATCGCAAGAGCACTTTTTTATGTGACTTGACTTTTTAGGAGAGCAGACGATGAACTTGCTGCTGCCAGTGGTCAATGCTTAGCTGTACTTGAAAAATGTGCTGCATTTGCAGCCCATAAAACAAACAAGTAAGCAATAGTTTGTAGTCAACACGTCTGCTTTTCAAAATTTCTCTTTTATCTACTTAAAGAGGCAAAAAGGGTCTCCAAAAAAGGTTCAAGAAATGCAATGATTCCCAGTTGCTTTGTATCAGATGCAGGGGATGTTACTTACACACTCATAGATGTGTACGTAATTCTCTACTAGTCTGAAGACAAATCATGTGATCTTATTAAATAAAATTCTACAAGGCAGACACCTCAGTAATGCAGAAAGATTGCCTGCCTGTGTGCGTGTGTAAAGATTGCAGGAAACCCCAGAGAATTCTGCCATGATTTAACAATAGGAAAAGGCATGTTAATGATAGCATTTAATTTGCCAAAATATCTAAATATGTGATAGTAAAATGATAGTACAGTACATCATACTCCTGATGTACTGGTGCGGTTTCACAGTTAAGAATAGCTCAATATATAGATTTTTGTCAAATGCTAACAATTACATTTCTGATACTGACTTACAGCTGACACTAAATGGCATCTGAGCAAAGTATTCCTTGAAAAGTTAAATTTTAAACCATTTTCAGGTAAGTGAAAGTGAAAATATTCAATCTGAGCTGCAAATAATAACTGACTCCTTTTGAAAAGGATTCTGGTTTCACTTGCAAAACAAGCTCGTGTGCCATCAGATCTTTAATTCATCTGAAACATGTGCAGTGTGGAGTACAAGGAGGTGCAGGTGCAGATGAGTGAAGTCCATAAAAACTAATGGACATATATTTTACGTAGTAATCAGGAAATCTAAAATCTGAAAATAAAATCTTTCATAAAACTTTAATGAAAACAAATACTGAATTAACATAACACACAAGGAGCTGATTAAAGCAACTGCATAAACAAAAAACATTTTCAATGACTTAATAAAGACGTCACAATAAACAACCCAAAAGCTGAGACTTGACAGAAAGTACGTGGGGACATGAAAACACGGAACAGAACACCCTACGGAATGAAGCAAATACAGCATAAGAAGAAGCCTGAAGTTGAAAAGAAACCTTGTCAATAAAACTGACCTCAGGGTCCATCAGCCTGGTGGTTTGGCTTCTGTGTTGTTGAAATTGTGTTAAGAATCAAAGCGCAAAGTTCACTCAGTCCATGCTGTTTGCTCTGCAGGTTAGGACTGAGTAGAGGAGTGCCGGGTGGACAAATACTTGAAGCAGAAAAACAGGTTCCTCCTTACATGTCCTGCTTTCAAGAACTGTCAACAGACTGTAACATTCACATCTCACACCCTAATACAAAAAAAACCTTGACACACCTTGACTATCACATACCTGTTACTCATGCACAAAAACACACACAACAAAACTTTTCGTCATACATTATAATGTGTTTTCACATGCACCAACATATAGACAAATAAAATGACATATGCAAAACCTCAAATTTAGGGAGCCCAAACAGAAAAAACATCAAACGAAAACAGCTGCTCCAAAACCATGATAAGCTTGTTACCACGATAGAAATGCAGATCTAAGGGAGTGGTAGACACTCACTATGTGAGTCACCGATTAAGGCCGACCCCAAGAAACTGGTTGGAAAAAACAGTGTGACGACAGTGCATATATGTAAACCATAATTATTTATTATCATTTCATTATCAACGACCCCTACGTATTACTTTTTTTTTTTACCAGTCATCAAAAAATACGTAGCAACATTGTGATCATAAAATTTACAAGTACATTTTAAAATTAGCTTAGCTTAACTAATATTTTCTGGAAATTAAATTTCCATAAAAATGCAAAACATGATATTTGTAAGTCACATAATTCCTGATTTACAAGTACAACTGATCAAAAAAAGAACACACACTTTAATGTTAGTGATATTTACTTACACATAATGCTGGGTGTACAAAATAGCCCAAATTCTTCTCAAATGATAAAGCAATTAGATTCACACTAAATTTCCAAAATGTGTATTGAGCTCAGTGGTTAATAAATCCTTTATTAAGAAAACAGATAATTAATCATCTGTTTTTGATCACCTGATCATCTCATGATGACTGATATCTGCTTTGAAGTGTGTCCTGAAAACATCCCGATATAATCTGTAACAGTCCATATGATGTTGTCTGGATATGGATTCAACTTTAATGCATAAAGCATTTTTGACAAAGATAATGGGAAACATGATCACCTCGTCAGTGGTAGATATAGTTTTATTCCTGACAGCTAAAACTAGATTAAACCTGCCGCAAATTCACATTTCAGGAGACCTTTAAAAGATAAAATGTAAAAATGAGGTGTGTTTCCTCTTTAGAGTGTCCTTTTTCATCATCTCACTCTCCTTTCTGACCAACCAGTCTGTTGAAGATGGAATGTTCATTTTGCATGAGAGCAGCGGGGGTGTCAAACTCCACCACTTTCCCACCAAGCATTACAAGCACCCGATCATAGTCCATGATGGTGTTGATCCTCAAAGACAAAAATAAAATTATCAATCAGTCAATATTTTATCTTAAAGGTTTCATTAATACGAATTTATAATATTACAGTAATATTACAGTATTACAGTAATATTAAACCTTGAAAAAGACATCAGGAAAATCTTTACCTGTGTGCAACGGTGAGGATGGTCTTATCCTGAAACTTCTCTCTGATGGTTTGCTGCAGCAGTTTGTCTGTCTTCTGATCCACGCTGGCTGTGGCTTCATCGATACATAGAAGCTATGTGATGGTAAAACAATGCAGAGTGTTAAATAAGTGTGTTATTTGAATGGATGTTAATATTTGGCACAGGAATTACTGCTAATGATGGTAGGAATGAAACAGATGTAACACTTGTTCAGAAGAAAATATTGGAGACACCAAAACTCAGTAATGTCACCTGAGCAGACATTCATTCACTGTAGCATTATTGTGTGTACAGTATATCTGCATATGAGCACATGCTCAATGTGTATCTTACTGTTAAATCAATGGCTGGGTTAGCATCTCACAACTGTGGCCGTGTTTGATGAGATGCACATACAGGGAAATATAAGTACACATAGTACAACCTAGGTTAAAATATTTACAATGAAGAAGAAGAAGAAGAAGGTATACTTTATTGATCCCCTGGGGGAAACTACATGACTCATCTTTTGTGGATTCTGAATGTATTCTCTGTGATAAAATTTCATTCAGAGTAGAACAGACTTTCTGTAGCTGATATCACATGTTTCTCTAAACATGTCCATGTTTACATTATATTTCATGCCCTACTCTGATCACATGTATATGAGATAACTTTTGTATTAGGATGGGAGGTATGGAAAGGAGTCAGGGCCATCAATCAGTCAATAAACTTTTGTTAGTAAAGTGCTTAATCACATTTACAGATATTTGAAAATGATTTTACAGGAAGAGTAACCCAACAAAAGAGTGACCCCTCCAAGGCATCATAAGCGACAGCAGGGGGGACAAACTCCACATGAGGAAGAGACAGCGGGCAGGACCCAGACTCTGGAGGGCGGCAATCCGCCTTGAGTGGTTGGGTGGACAATAAATACAATTGAGATAGGGGCCAAGGGAAGCGGGAGAAAGAATGATGCAAATACAGCACATGTAAGGAAAGCAGCAGCACTGAGATAACCGGGGAAGCCAATGACGAAATGTAGGTCAATGTTGTGAATTCCATTTGTATAAACCTGTTAAAAAATAGTGTTCATCCACCACTGAGGGCCAATGAGAAGGCCATGAAACCTGGTCTCTCATGGAATGACACATCACTTGAAGAAAGTATTTCAAATAAAAAAATCATATACTTTACATATATATATACACACATATACGTATGTATATATGTGTATAGATGTATATATACATATAGATGTATATATACATACATATACATATGTATATATCTATGTATGTGTATGTGTATATGTATGTATATATACTATATACTAGCGGGAACCCATGGAAATTCCATGATAAAACAATAATATCAGACTTCATACCAACCATATGAAAATAAATGTATTGGTATTATAAATCAAGTGCACCCAACATAGTCAAAAATCAACGTGGTGCCGTAACGACTTTGTGTTGGCAAATCATGGATTGCACTGGGCAGGTATTGCGAAGCTGTAGATGAATGTTAGCAGGCTAACTAGAGAAAGAAAGCTAACTAATCATGAGATGGGGAAAGGAGCTACTGTTAAAGGAAAAGGCATCTATCAAAAGAGCAAGTGCAAAAGATATTTTAGAGAAGTGATAGATCTGTTAGCTGACTACATGAACAGAACTGTATGCACTGTATGTATGTATGCATGTATGTTACTTAAAGACCGTTTTTGTCAGATGCCCGAGGAGCATTTTGGATATGACATAGATTGTCCCATTCCAAACGAAAACCATAGCTGAACAGACTTTTTGTGTTAGCCAGCTAGTTTCACACTCAGAATTCATTGCCGTTTTCTGTGTCGATCCTGCTGTTTGGCCTCTCTGATCAACAACATGAAAATTATTGTTATGACACTCTAAAATTAGGTTAACTGGGAAGTCCATGTATAGTTATTTCTTCTCCTAACATAGCAGATGCCTTATGCCATATTGTTCATGTGATTCCGTCTGGCAGATGTGCCGTGATTGGTTGGGCGCTTGATTGACAGTAGTGATTGGAGTCGGTTACAGCGTGACACTTTTTGAAGTGAGATTATTGAAATATATAGGTGAAGATATACAGTATATACTGTGTGTATACATATACATTATATACTGTATATATTATATACTGTATATATGTATATATGTGTGTGTGTGTGTATGTGTATATGTGTGTGTATGTGCATATATATATATATATCTTGTGCAATTAAAATTAGCTTTCACCTTGGCCTGGGTCAGAAGAGCCCTGGCCAGACACAGCAGCTGCCTCTGTCCCACGGAAAACAATTTTCCTCTTTCCCCAACCTCAACATCCAGACCACCTGCACGCAAACACACACACACACACACACACACACACACAGAGTGAGAGAGTGAGAGAGAGAGCTAGAGAGACATATATGAGCATTAGAAAAGCAGCCAGAACTCATACATTCACCAACAAGGTTTTGATTTATGCAGAGGTAATTTGTAGTATGCTAAGACCCTCATTAAAAAGGAAATTGTTGAGCAAATACATCTATTCTGATAACCAAAACTAATAGTTATACAAGATGTCTGTGTAGGTTCTCAGTCATCCAGGTCATGGTTATCCAAAAGCTGTTGAGTCGATCCACTGGACGTTTAAGAAAGTTCTTGAAGGCGTTTCGTCTCTCATCCAAGACACTTCTTCAGTTCAGAGAGTAGCTGATAAAGTCCCAGTTTATAAACCCTGTGGGGTGTTGTCAGTGCTATTCACATTCCAACGAACGTCGCCAAAACCCGTCTGGCTCCTCAACGATTGTTGATGGGGGTCCAAAGGGGGTCGTTGGGATGTGAGTTACACCTTTGTATGCTAATGAGGGTCATTAGCATGAGACACATCACCTGGGTCAATCTGCTGTGACAATCTTTTTGGGAGTGTCGAAAGGACATGATTATAAATGGGAGAAAGGTGATGTCGCAGACCACCCCCTCTATTCAGAGATGGCTTCTCCACTTTGACATGGATGGCCTCTTTCACTCCTCTCTCAAACCATTTATCTTCCCTGTCCAAGATCTGAACATCGGTGTCCTGAAATGAGTGACCCTCTTCCTTGAGGTGAAGGAAGACTGCAGAGTCCTGTCCTGATGTGTTGGCTCTTCTGTGTTGAGCCATGCGTCTGTGTAGTGGTTGCTTGGTTTCCCCTATGTAGACATCTGAGCATTCCTCGCTGCATTTTACTGCATACACCAGATTGCTCTTCTGATTGTGTGGTGTGGGGTCTTTTGGGTAGACCAGTCTTTGTTGGAGGGTGTTGCCCAGCTTGAAATACACAGGGACCTTGTGTTTGTTAAAGATCCTCCTCAGCTTTTCAGACACTCCAGACACATACGGGATCACTATACCATTGCGCTTGCTCTCTTCTGCCCTCACTGGGTTGTTCTCCTTTCTGGATCTTGTGTGAGCTTTCACAAAGGTCCAGTCAGGATATCCACACGTTTTCAGTGCCCCTTTCAGGTGTTGGTGTTCTTTCACCTGGTCTTGGGCACTGGTTGGTAGCTTATCAGCCCTGTCTTGCAGGGTCCTGATGACGCCCAGCTTGTGCTCCAGTGGGTGGTGGCCAATCATGGGTGGTGAGAGTCAAAAAGCAGGTATTGGTCCGTGTGTGTTGGTTTCCTATATACCCCAACAGACAGACTTCTGTCATCTTTTATGCTGACCTCACAATCCAAAAAGGGCAAACTGTTGTCCTTTACAGCCTCTCTGGTGAACTTGATGTTGCTGTCCACCGAGTTGACGTGTTCGGTGAAAGGTTGCACCTCATGGATTTTTACCTTAACCCATGTGTCGTCCACATACCGGAACCAGTGGCTTGATGGTGTTCCGTTGAACGAGGTAAGGGCCTTGTGCTCCACCTCTTCCATATACAAATTGGCCATGATTGGCCACCACCCACTGGAGCACAAGCTGGGCATCATCAGGACCCTGCAAGACAGGGCTGATAAGCTACCAACCAGTGCCCAAGACCAGGTGAAAGAACACCAACACCTGAAAGGGGCACTGAAAACGTGTGGATATCCTGACTGGACCTTTGTGAAAGCTCACACAAGATCCAGAAAGGAGAACAACCCAGTGAGGGCGGAAGAGAGCAAGCGCAATGGTATAGTGATCCCGTATGTGTCTGGAGTGTCTGAAAAGCTGAGGAGGATCTTTAACAAACACAAGGTCCCTGTGTATTTCAAGCTGGGCAACACCCTCCAACAAAGACTGGTCTACCCAAAAGACCCCACACCACACAGTCAGAAGAGCAATCTGGTGTATGCAGTAAAATGCAGCGAGGAATGCCCAGATGTCTACATAGGGGAAACCAAGCAACCACTACACAGACGCATGGCTCAACACAGAAGAGCCAACACATCAGGACAGGACTCGGCAGTCTTCCTTCACCTCAAGGAAGAGGGTCACTCATTTCAGGACACCGATGTTCAGATCTTGGACAGGGAAGATAAATGGTTTGAGAGAGGAGTGAAAGAGGCCATCCATGTCAAAGTGGAGAAGCCATCTCTGAATAGAGGGGGTGGTCTGCGACATCACCTTTCTCCCATTTATAATCATGTCCTTTCGACACTCCCAAAAAGATTGTCACAGCAGATTGACCCAGGTGATGTGTCTCATGCTAATGACCCTCATTAGCATACGAAGGTGTAACTCACATCCAAACGACCCCCTTTGGACCCCCATCAACAATCGTTGAGGAGCCAGACGGGTTTTGGCGACGTTCGTTGGAATGTGAATAGCACTGACAACACCCCACAGGGTTTATAAGCTGGGACTTTATCAGCCACTCTCTGAACTGAAGAAGTCTCTTGGATGAGAGACGAAACGTCTTCAAGAACTTTCTTAAACGTCCAGTGGATCGACTCAACAGCTTTTGGATAATAGTTACACAATTTTTTTTCAATTGTTATCTCAAAAGCTTTTTTTTTTTTTTTTAGCATTTACATAACTTCAATGTCTATCTTATATAATGCACAAAGCTATATGTTAAAGCTACTGAACAGGTTAAATTGTTCAATAAGTCCTGTGTTACTCTTTACATCAGTGAAGTGTCAATGACAGCGATAACTGTAGCTGTTTTCACACTGATATACTGCGTTATACAGAGCAAAAAACACGATTGGGTCAAAATAAATTCATCATTCAGTTGAAAAATGAACGGTTAGATGTAATCTCTCTGTGCCTCCTGTAAAATAAGAATTATTAAAATTAGAGGAATTAATAAATCATAAAACGTTTCTGGTGGAGTGAGGGGAATGATAGAAGTATAATCTGCAATTACACAAACAGTCGAGCTTTATTGTATACTATGACAAATATTTATACATGCTAACATAAAATGGAATATCCGGAGAGTGGCTGTTTTACTCTGTGGTAAAAAACGCCCAATTGCGAGATGTTGCTGTTGCAACATGTCAGTGTAAACCAAAGAAAACATTCTGTAATAACTGCCGGTAATGTGAACCAGACAGGTGGAGTGAACTTTGTGAATACTCGTGAGTCATTTATACTTTTTTCAACTATCTGTAATTTACTGTCATCTCCTCGCATAACTTAATTTGACTACTTTCTCATAACATGTCCTTTGTAGAAATCTCTCACCCATCAAGTCGACCAAAGAGCTGAGGTGGCACTGCTCCACAACATCTACTAGCTGCTGCTCTGAGTGTCTTCCACATGGGTCCAGATTATCCCTGATAGTCCCACTGAACAAAAAGGGTTCCTGAGGAATAATAGCCAATCTGGACCTGCAGAGGGAACCAACACAACACACAAAGTGTCAGATGATAACTAACTGCATTTTTGAAACAGAACCTTACATCATTTCAAGCTTGAGATGTTGTTATTTTTTAAGAATGGAATTCAAGAAGAAAGTAAAATCATCAGCTGAGTCGTGTGATTCAAATGTAATATGCAAATTTTACAGGAGTTTGATGATGAAGAATATTTGTTATTGTCACTTAACAATATTTCTCTCACTTGACTGAAATAAGTGTTGCAGTGCACTTGAAAGGTTCCATTGAGACAAAACATAGTTTGAATATATTTGAATGCTTGTCTTGTGCTTGGACCTGCCAACAGGTCCTTGCACAAGTTACTTTAACATGAGCTGAAGTTAAAGCAACCATTTTTTTCTAGGCTAGAACAATGTTGAATTTGTTTTAAGTAACCAAATGAAACGAAAGGAAACATTTGATAAACTGGCCTCTGGATTGTTTTTAATTTTTAAAAAAAGATTTATATACTGATTATAATCCCCGCAGGGAAATTAGTAGCAGACTCTAGTTAGTTCAAATCAAGTCATGCATATACTATATATGTGTGTACAGGCCCTGAACACAAACATGGAATAGCCTGTACGCATGCAGAGGGGGTACAGTAAAGGCAGCTCCTTTATTGGTGCGCCCCAAATGAGCAACTTGTAAGGGGGACGGCGCCTTGCTCAAGGGCGCCTCGCTCAAGGGCGCCTCGCTCAAGGGTGCCTCGGCAGTGCTCAGGTGATCTTTTTTTGGGCGGGAGCGGGAATCGAACCGCCGATCTTTGACACATTGGACGACCCGCTCTACTGAGCGCTCTACCACTGTGCCACTGCCGCCCCAGATCTACTTGCAGATGAAATCTCTTTGAGCAGTATCTATGGTTGATTTCCAGTATGCTTCACTGAATGGCTCTTGATGACACATGATGTGTTTAAACTAAACAGGATGAAGCATTGCATTGGAGCACCGAAAATGCAGCTTGAAACCACTCCTCCCTGTAGGTTGCTGACTAGATAACACAATGTCCTGGGAGCTGTGGATAAACTTATAAATCAAACTATACTGATAGGATCATATTAGCTTACCGATTGTTATCTAATTTTCATTCAAACCAACACTCATTTCAGACAAACCTGAGTTGAGCCAGGCCCACAGTGCGGATGTCCAATCCATCCAAGAGAATCTGCCCTTGGTTCAGCTCAACTATTCGGAACAAAGACTGGAACAGCGTGGACTTGCCGGAGCCTGTGCGCCCCACGATACCCACCTTCTCCCCGGGTCTCACTACGAAGCTCACTCTGTCCAGAGCATTAGGAAGACCATCCCTGTAGGCCAAAACTACAGAACGGAACTCCAGCCAGCCCTGCTCAGGCCATTCCGGGGGCAGCTGTTGTTAAAGCAGAGATAGCGGAGTGGCATAAAATTTACAAAACAGATATGGTTTAATGTTTTGTTTTTACTGTTTATTTGAAGTCACACTGTCTTGCTGCAACACTTTCTTATTTACTGAGGTTTCAATGGAGTAGTTCTCCCAATAACTGAAGAAGGTGTGGCTTCCCACAATTAAAGCTAAAGACATAAGCATCAACAGCATCTGAGGAATGTGCCCAAACTCTGCTGCGAGAACATAGTGACAAGATAACACAATGTCCTGTTGTTGAATTGAGCTGACACCATTTTGTAAACTTAAAGTACTTGTATTTGTTTTTTACTTTTTTGTTTTTTCACTTTTGAGATGAAATTCACATTTTCTTCAGCTGTTTCGGAGAAAGCAGCATTGCTGTTCTGCTGTGAAGAACATTAGCTAACCCTTTGGTAACATTATCTATGTATCAATACATTATCGATCTGTTGGGAACTTCTCACTTGGAAATTCGTTCTCTGCATTTGAGCAATCACTATTAAACAGTGGGCGGAGCATATGGTGCCCAGGGAGCAAGTTGGGGTTAAGTATTGTGCTCAAAGACACATTGACATGTAGATTGGGGGAGTGGTTCTCGAATCACTGACCTTCCGATGAGTCAATCGACGCCCTTACCACCTACAACACAACTGGGCAACATAGTAGATAATGACTCAGACATTTAATAAGATTTGGAGTCACTAAATTCTGTACATTCCTGGATCACACCCAGTCTCTAACTGCTGTCAGTATCCATTGGTGGCAGCGCGGCAGTTGATCTGACCTGTGTGTTCTGGTCCTGTGGTTCTGAGGGAAGGCTGGTGGAGTACTCCTCAGTTCTTTCCACACTCACCAGCTGCATCTCAGTCTGGGTGAAACTGAATATAAGGCCAGACAGTAGGGCTGTGATGGACAGGGCGTAGGAGAGGGACAGACCTACCATGCCTGTTGAACAACATAATCATAAACATCATAGAGGTGACACACTTGTATAGCAACCATACCCAGCGTGGACTCACCTGGATCAACAGAACTATACTGGTGCTGGATGACAGCAATCACCGCGAGGCCAGTCACCACAGCCACACCAATCAGCTGCAAGCGGATATCCAGCCACTGCATAGCGGCATTGCTAAGGAAGAAGCAGCGTTGGTTCTGCTCAAGAAGACGGGCGTTCTCCTCCATGAACCTACAGCAACAAAGTGGCATGACATAGGTTTGGCTCAGGATAAGGTAAATATAGGAATGATTTACGCAAATCATGTCTCAGTACTATGGAGCCTCCAGACAGAAAAAAAAAGATCAGTCACATCCAAGATCTTAGACCAAAACCACGACCCTAGATATGAACAAATACAAGTTTTTGCCATCTAATGTCCAATCTATTATTATGGATTTCAGACAGGAAGATGTCAAAATGACCTAAAGAATTAGTGCAGATTGTTACATCATGTTAATTTGCTGTTTTGTTTCACAGTAGTAATTTTGCATGACACATTAAATTTACTCTGCTGTGTTTTTTTGAAAAAAAAAAATTAAAAATTAACATTTGATAAGGACAATCCACTTGAGCATTGACAACATATTTGTAAAAATGACTGTTGCTACCAGTAAAACAATTACATGTACAGCAAAATTGCCTAAATCGTACACAACACATGTTTCCACAAGACATGCATACAACTATTTCTTTATAAAGAAGGAAGCAAAAAAAAAAAAATCCACCCAACCCCATTGTACTGACCAAAGATGACTGTGGGAACTACTGTTATTGAACTACAGTCTTTCCCCAAATCACTGAACATCACTGCAACAACGGGCAATTTATAAAATATTCATTCATTCTAAAATAATCATTCCTTTTTCGGGAGCCTCTGTTCTGAAAGTCAAGTGTGCCTCCTTTCTGCATTCACCTCTGTTCAGAGTTCTTGTCTGTCTTGCTACCTCTGTTACTAACTGTCAAAAAAACTGGGACAGTTTGAATGAATGTTGCAGCGGCTCAAAGGATTCATTGAGGTATAGTCAGTTTATAACATTTAACATTTTCTCCGAAAGGAGAAAAAGAGAAGTTGTGTAGTCATTGTCAGTCTAACAGTCATATGAACAAGGCGTGTTGAAAGATGGATGACAAATTAGAGACCTGCATTGATGCAGACACATTTAATAAAGCAGTATTAAAATACCCCTAATGTTTATATTCTCACCTTTATGAATGGATGAACAAACAAATTTTAGTGTCAACTTCTAATATAAATTGTGGTAAGCCATATTCTGTTTCTTTTGTTGTTTTTAATGTAGCAAACCAACATCAGGATGAGGCTGTTTGGACAGCACAGGAACTGTGGGAAAATCTCAATAAAAGTAACCGTTGTTGAAAAAGTTCCAGATTATAATGTCATTATAAAATTTATTTCAAAGCACAATCAATTGCAACAGCATGCCAAGTGTACCCGCTGCACAAATAACAATTTTTGGGTCATGTGCGTTACACTCATAATTTGAAATATTTCAGGTGCAATTAAATTTTCATTTTTTTTTAAGTTTTGAAGAACTTCTTTTCCAGTAAATTTAGTTAAACAAACCCTGTCTTTTAATCAACATTACATTTTCCAGTGAAGTGTTTTAAATGTTTACCTGGAAATAAACATTTGGCTATAACGCTTAGATTTCATTAAAACATTTCAAAGACCAAATATGCTGTTGGTGAATATCGGCCAAACTGCCATTAGCTTTAATCTTACCTGTAAATAGAATATGCTGATATAATTTTCAAACTCAGTGATAGTTTTCAGGGTCTCACCTGGCAGAACTTCTACTGGCCCGGATGGTTCCAAGCCCTGTCAGGGTTTCAGAGAAGTGTGAATAGATAGGAGACAAAGTGAGGCTGCACATGCGCTTTAACTCCCGAGATGTGTGCCGGTAGAAGTGTTGTGTGCGATGGTAGAACAGAGCCAGGGGAAGAAGTGGCACTAAGACCCAGGGTAGGCTATAGCTTATCACAACCAGCATCCCCGCCAGACTGAACACAGTGGCTAGCAAGATGTTCAAAATGAATGGCAGGCTGTCATCTACGGTGTACAGATCTGAGGAGAACCGGTTAAGAATGCGACCCATTGGAGTTGTGTCAAAGAACGTCCCTGTGGCCTGGGAAAGAATGAAAACAGGAAGACAGTTTGATTAGTTCAAGTAACCAATTTGGTTTTAGTATATTATAAAAATTCTATTTCTGCTCTGATCACCATCACCAAATTAACATTCAAACAGACAGACAGTCAGTAGATATCATCACCTTACAATGTTTTTTTTTCCACATGCAGCCGACACTGAATGAAAAAAATCATTCAGCTGTTGTTTTGCATCAAATTATTGTATGAAAGTCACAAATAATCAGCAAGATGAGAACCAAGATGATACTAGTTCTAAGGTATAAAAGGGCTGAGACAAGGCGGTCATGACCCAATGAGCTACCAGAGACTAAGGGCTGAGGGTGGTTGCACTGCAAGGCACATCTGTCAATTCACCTACATCCATCTGATTCATTGTAAAAAAAATAAAAACATTGATCAAAAACACAAATTTATGTTTTAAATGAGCAAAAGAAACAAAAGTTTTTCCTAACATAGGTAACAATAAACATTACACTTTATAAATGCTGCAACCTTTAACACTGAGCCCTTAACACTGAGAACTGAGTTTTCCCTCTTTCCTCCCTTCTCGACCACCTCGAGCATGTGGCTTTGTATTTAGCAAATCATACTGATCTCAGTATGATTTGCTAAACTGGTTATTTCATTAAAGCCCACACTATTGTTTTATGGCTGAGACAAGAAATTAATTTGTTCATCTGCTAGTCTGGAGTTTACTGTGGTAACGGCCTGACTCTTTAACCCTCACTTCTTGCTACCAAACTCTCAATCTGCTCGGCTTGACTGCTTAGTTGCTCAGAGCTCACCTTGAGGACCCGGTCCAGAAGTCGGTTGTGGATAACTGAGGCAGCACAAATGGCTCCATAGGCAAAGAGGAAAGCTCGGAGTGCGGTGAAGACAGTGTTGGCCGCAGCTATGGAACTGTACACCATCAGGTAAAACCTCACATCTGAGCTCATGTTGCTGGAAGGTAATGTCTGAACAGATGAGGAAGGAGCAGACCTGGGGAAGTAGGTGTGAACGTTTTACCACATGAAGACAGGAAGATGTAGAGCTTGGATGTTACTCTGTGCATTAAATTAAAAAGTAACTTAAACCATATAAAGTTATTTAAACATGATAACAATAATCTGTAAATTACGGCCCAGCAGTTCAAATCACTTTTTAGAAATGTTTTGATATCAACTTTATGGTGTTATTCTGATCTAAACTGAAAATCTGATGTTCACTTCATTTGATAACTTGAATGCCTCCCATACAAAAAGAATGTGTTATTAACAATGCATGTACTGGATAACTTACATCAACCCTCCAGATAAGAAGAGCAGAAGATGAGGTATGCCAGAGAAAGAACCATTTGTTTGACTGGAACTGTTGTTTTTCAGTTCAGAGATCCAGTGGGATAGCCACCAGTCAGAAAGGTTCTTAGAGACTGAATAACAAACAAAGTTGTTGTTAACTGCTGAACTCAACCTTTTTACTATTTAAAAGTCCATCATGAGTCAACTGATCATCAAGGCACTTATCACTAAAGTGGTGAACAGTACTGCATTCCCGTTACATTTAATAGGAATAAACCTAATAATGTCAGTGATGTAAGATAGTAAAATTCATCCAAGCTACAACCAGTTGAGCAGCTGTCTGGACTCATCAAATCACACTACATTGTGCTGTTTGATGCAAACCTTGCATGAGGAGCAGAGACATCAGGATAGAAGCAGCCATCACGCCTCCTATAGCAAACCAGTAGGTCTTGTAAACTCTCCATGAAAGGCTGCCAGACTGCTTCTGCTCCACCCCTGACTGGTAGATGTCATCCTCCACACAAAGATCATGAGATGGACACGGCTTCTCTTCCTCCTGTTCCATATCATCTGGGTCACACCCAATAAGTATTAATATTTATAGCAAACCCAAATTTAAGAAGTGATTAATTTGGATTAAGACAAAACTGATTTCTTTACCTTTAATTTCCGAGTGGAATGAATTTGATGTTCCTTTATGCAAGCACAAAATATTAAGAAAGTTATTGGTTATTTGTATTCTCCATAAAAATGTTTTAAGGTTATGAAGGTTCCTGTTTCTTGCAGATCGATCTAGTCTACAAGCTGGAACCAGTATAAAATGAACCAAATGGATTGAAACAGCATTTGTCAGAGTGAGCTTCAGCATGTAGCTGGTTATATGAAAAGGCCCATTACAGTCACTGAGCTTAATACCACATGGCAGCGCTTCTCTGTGTTTTGTGGTTGAGTTCAAACTGAAATTTGTTCACAAAGAGTTTCTATACTTCTCTCAATGAAATCCATATGGGATAACTCATTGTGATTCAGTTTATGCTAACATTGTGGATAAGGTGCAATACTTCATGTATGAAGCAAAGTTTTCTTCCATTCCTGTTCACCCTGCTAGTCACTGCAATACAGTTTTAATCAGGGTACGACTGTCAAAAAACAGAGGGGGCTGTGTTTTTTTTTTTGTCTTGTCTGCATGTATTCTCATAGTTTAACCCCATAAAAGGGGGTTAACCTTTTATGAGATCAATGCTTACAGTCTTGCAGCAAAATCTTTTATATATTTTAATGCGTGCATGTGACCGTCACCAGTCCTCTCTGGGAACTAAATTGTCAGTCTTTATTAGAATTTCCTATTGTGAGCCAGAGAGGGAAGTGCTGCACCCCTGTGAGTTAAGGGGGAAGGCAAAAGGAGACAGGGAGAGAGAACATAAACAAGGTAGTGGATAGAAAGGCAGTGCTGTTGGAGTGAAAAAGGTTTAGGCTGTTTTATTCTATCTTAGAACTGATATCTCAACACCAGTGTTACAAAACATCAGATTAGTGGAGGTCCTGATAGTATAGAATCAGAGGAAACCAGTGTAGGAGGAAGATAGAGGGCATAAGATTGTGATGACTGAAGTGAGACTCATCACGTTCTGACGGGACCCAATGGTTCTCAATAATTGGACTCGACAGGAGCTGGTAAACCCTGACCCTGAGCACTCCCAACCCCGGCAGCCAGGAGCATCAAGAAGCCATCACCCGAAGAGCTACCGGGGGCACCGAGAACCACATAGACCCAGGGACCCAGAGGAGGCAGCGGCCGCCACCGCCAGGGCGCACGGAACAGGCCCAAGGGGCACGAGGCAAGGAGGCCCTAGACCAGACATGGGGTCTTGCAACCCCACATGCCCGTCATGCCTCCTGCAAGCGCGGGCGGACCAGAGATAGGGCCCACACCAACCCTCCAGATACGGCAGAGATCCCCAGCGAGCCGCAAGCCTCCCCGCGCCGCCGCCCACAGAGGAAAGCCGACCAGAGGCAGCCAGCCCCCGCACACCGCCGGCCGTCCCAGGCAGCTCATGCCAGGCCCCATCAGAGGCCCACCGCAGCCAACAGGCGCCCCCACACCGAGCCCCGCTCATGGCCCAGGTCCATCGGGAAACCGACGGCGACGCCATCCCATACCCCAGCACCCAGCAAAATAAACCAACTGCCGGCCACCAACCGCAGATCCCCAGCCAACAGCGGCGGCAAGGCACATGCCACAAAGCCAGGGCTGTGTTTTAATTTTAATCATGAAAAAGTAAGCAATCAACAGGGCTGCTTCTTTTTGAAGCAAAATTTTGAACACTTGAACATTTTACACAAACTTAAAAGAAAATAAAACATTTAATTTTCCGTTTTGGCCACAAGGTGGAAGATGTCCTAATTCGGCTTCAGAGCCATGGATAATGGCTTCACACAGTCATGGCAAGAGCATTTAGCCTGACGCAAATAGTCTCTAAAAAGCAACATTAACACCAATAGATTAAGATTTCACATTATGTTAAAATAACTCAGCAAGTGAGACTAAGTGACCAGTTTGCTCTGATGTCAGACTTCATGTGGTCTTTTTGTCTTTGCTGTTGGAACATCCTCTGCAGTGATTCATTCCTCTTGTATCTACATCTCTGGAACTTCTGATCAGGAATCACACGCAGTGTATTTATGCGTATCGAGACATTCAGAAACATGAAGACCACCAACAATTCGGGTGAGGTCTACAGTTAGTGCCAGAAAAGTAGACAATAGGTTTCCTGCAAGGAAACTTTCACAACCTGTCTGTTATTTCATGTTTTAAATTACTGACGGGATAGTAGAGGCGGAGAGATGTGAAACCGGGTGGCGGGGGGGGGTCCCATTTTGTCTTGATAAATACACTGCCCGGCCAAAAAAAAGGTCACACACTCTAATATTTCGTGGGACTGCCTGTAGCTTTGATTGCGGTGCGCATTTGCCGCAGCATTGTTTCAACAACCTCGTATGTCATCACAGCATTTATTTCTGTCCAGAATTGCATTAATTTTTGGCCAAGTTCTTGTATTGACGATAGGAGTCAAATCACTCTGCAAGGTCTTCTCCAGCACATCCAATGTACTTTGATTGATATACAATTTGATATACAATTTGATTGATATACAATTGATGTGTCAAAATGATTCCTCACACTCCCTGGACCACTCTTTCACAAAAAGAGTCCGATAAATTTTGGCATTGTTGTCCTGGAATATGATCGTGCCATCCAGGAGAAAAAATCCATTTATGGGATTGCCTGGTCATTCAGTACATTCAGATAGTCAGCTGATTTAATTTTTTTGCTGAATAATATTGCTGAGCCTAGACTCGACCAGCCGAAGCAACCCCTGATCATAACACTGCAATTTGCTTATTGAAACCCAAACGATGACTTTTTTTTTGGCCGGGCAGTGTATCAACTGTATGGGAGTGGGGTTTGGATAGAGCTCCATATCAGTAGAATGGAAGGATGTGGCTCAGCAAACACTATCAGGAAGAGAGAGTTGCTTATAACATGTGAATTTGAGATGAGATGGTTAGTCTGGACCACAGTGGTAGAAATTCACAGAGAAGCTGTGCTTGTAATCCCTACCCTTTAAACAAAGCAGACTGAACCTGAGGTTAGCGTACCTTCCTCTGTCCTGTTATGGTCACTCTTCCATTTTCCCGACACTGTCTCAACCATAGGAAGGATTTCTGCTGGTGTGCCTGTTTAAGAGGAAAGAAAACAGGGTGGAACTTTTTAAAAAAGTTCTTCTTGTAATTTTTGTAATTATTAACTACCAAAAGTGATCAAAGCGGAACGTGTAATCTCTGCTTTCTAAACAGAGGTCTTCAAATGAATTGTAATCAGGTACGTTGTTTGCACATTCAGCTAATAACAAAATGTCTCACACAAGGAGACATTTACACAGTTAGCAGTTACGTTGCTGCTACTTGTCTTCTCTTCCATATGTTGCTCAGTTTTAAGATGAAAGGATTAGAAATATAACGAACTTAGTAGTGTAATACAAATCCATTTCCAAAATTTAAATAGAAATAAAAACTGATGCAAAAAAAAAAAGGGAAAACATTCATGCGAAAACGGCAACATATCAAATGCATAAAATTAGAAAAAAGAATTTTGCGGGGGATTATACGCTAACTTCCAGTAACACATTTCCAAAAAGTGGTTACAAAAAGTTGGGAAATGTGAAAATGAAGCAGCTGGTGGAACAGCTCAAAATAGAGGTAAAGTGGTAACAGGTTAGAAACATTTTGGGTAAAAAGAGAGCATCATAGAGGCTGAGTCTCTGAATTGAAGATGACAAACAGTTCAGCACTCTCCATCTGGGATCATATTGTCTAAAGTCATAAAATCATTAAAAGAGTTGGTGAATCTTAAGAATTTATGCATCCATAAAACAACTAAAGAAGGCCCTCAGACGACCCTGCAGTAAAGACATATACAGTATAGTTCTATTGTAGATATCACTGCAGCAGCTCAGGAGGACTCCCAAAAGCCATTGTCCATCAACATTAGTCATTGTATCCACAAATGACAGCTAAAGCTCTGAGACTGAGAAAGACTGCTGTCGTCATCGGACATGGGCTCATTACAGATAGAGGAAAATTGTCCTAATCAAAATGTTTCGGAAATCACCGATATAGTGGACCGATCAGAAACCAGCCTCCGTAACAAGTTTGTATCAGTGGAGAATGGAAAACATTCCATATTCAAAGTGACAGCTTGCAGACTGTTGTTAAAAAACAGAGAATGCAAGAAAGGATAATGCGACCCTGTCTCAACATATTTGTGTTGCTGTCATTGAAATGTATGTGAGGAAATAACTTAAAAATAACATTTTAAATGTCCTTTTTTGATACATTGTGGGATATGACTATACACAGCATCCTAACATTTTTTAACATGAGTGCTATGTACCCAGAGCCATTTCACTTTATGAAAACAGTCACATGTTGACTTTTCCACCTCCCTGAGAAAGGCTTTTTTTTTTTTTTTTACCCGTTTTGATGATTGTTCCATTGTCCACGAAGACTACCATGTCCGCTTTGTGTACAAATTCAATTCGGTGTGTGCAAAGGATTCTGGTCCTTCCTCCCAGGAGCTCTAAGATGCATTTCTTCATGAGGTGTTCGGCGACATCAGCATCCACTGCTGCCAATGGATCGTCAAGGAGGTAGATGTCTTTGTGCTGACACGGTGAGATCAGATAGAAAAATGAAAGGGAAGAGTGTCATCACATGATGCACGGCATTTTAATGTGTTAACTTTAAATAATATTCTACAGAACAACTTCATTTGTGACAATTTTTTGTGGCCTACATGTGATACATCCTCAAAGCAATATACAGTAAATGAAAACATATGGATATCAAATTATGAAGTGATTATATTATATTAAATTATAAAGTGATCTTTCTCGTCTGTCTGTGATCACAACAGACGGGAGGATGATCAGAGGACTCACCATATAAACAGCCCTGGCAAGGGTCAGTCGAGTTTTCTGTCCTCCGCTAAGAGTCACTCCATTTTCTCCCACTTTGGTCATATCACCATGTGGCAATACCTTCAGACATTTTTGAGAACTACACATTCAACATAATCACCCAAACTATAGGCAAAGCACAGCTCTGTACGAATTTTATAGCGACTATATTCTGTGTTTACTTTTTGATGTGTTGAGGTTTAAAATAGTCCCCATTTTCTTTGTTTTTTTTTAAGTGGCTGCTGCCTCGAGGTTTAGCTTCCTTCTTAAATAAACTGTCCTTTCTCCTTTCCCCTGTGTTCCCACTATTGTCCACCTTTTCTATGTTTTCTGAGTCTTGCCCTGAGGCTATGTGAGGGTATGTGCGGCAGATCTGATCTTTAAGTCCATTCATTAAATATTTCCTCACTGACTCTGACTTTCCTCACTGAGTTTTCCATTTTGTTTCAAGTAGTTACTGAAAAAGTAGTTATCATACTTTGAGGTCATCTGAGAGAGCACAGGCCTCAATCACAGCCTGGTAGAATTCCAGATCAAAGTCTTTTCCAAACAGGATGTTATCCCGAACTGATGCATGCTGGATCCACGGCTCCTGAGACACCAGACTGAAGCCAGCCTCTCTGTCTGCAACATATACAACTCCACTCAGCCTGCAGGGGTAGGAAGATGATTAGTGAGTAGATACTTGTAATATTTTAAGTCATACTTATCAGCATATACCTGTTGAGTTCTCCACTTAGAGCAGCCAGTAACGAACTCTTTCCACAGCCCACCTTTCCCACCACAACAACCAGCGAACCCTACAGGACAGACAAGTGTTCCTGTTTATCGAGGCTAAAAAAATCAATTATTAAACAACGAACACATGCATTACCTTTTTTGTCCCCCCTCCATTTGAAGGGGGAACAAATGTTGTCTGATGTCATGTGAATCACCACGTATAATTTAATCCCCTACTACCCTCCAGAATAAATCATTTTCTTATGTGGATACTAATATCTGCATGGACATCTCATTGTGACTGTAGAAATGCACGTCTGTTTTCTGGAAAAGGCTTACCACTTAATAGGAAAAGATGGATGACATTGATTGGTTACTTTTATATCATGTTCCAAACACACCTACAAATAATTTAAAAACTTAATGCATTGGTGCCTCGCACTGACATTGTGCACCATTTCACCTGCAAAAGGGGAGAGGTTGCACTTCAAGTGCACTTGCACCATGGATATTAGACAATGCACTTGAGATGATTTAAATAAGGCCCTATATGTTAAGACATGGCTTGAACCTTGGCTATGTGTAGATTGAGGTTGTGCAACAGTAGACTCCCTTTAGCAGTTGTTGTTTCCACTTCTTTGGGATCATTTGGCTCCAGCCAGGAAAACGTTCCCTGGCTCAACAGGACAGATGTCTGACTGTCTTCAGGAGACACTACGAGAGATACGGTAAATTTCAAAATGGGTGGATATATGATGATATATTTAGAATATTTAATCGCTATAGGTGAAAATAAATAGGATTCTGTGATACCTTTTTATACATAAATCTAATGCAACATTTTTGGTTGTAGTGGCAATACCATTGCAAAATTGTAAATTGAAATATTTTTTGAATTAACTTGTTTTGTACCTAAAGACACTGTGTGAACCTTTAGAAAAAAATGTTGTATCTTAGAAGGATGCTAAGAAATACGACAAATGAATGCTGTGGCTTTGTCCGTAATGAAACACAAACTTCACAGCCTACCTTGAGTGTAGTACGCCTGCAAGTCCTGATCAGTCAGTTTGAAGAAACACTGGATTCGCTCCAGAGACACTTTGGCCTCCAGAATGCCATTAAGTACCCAGGGGAAGGAGTTGAGAGGGACGATCAACATTCCTACCAGAGCCAGAGTGGTGAACACCTGCACAGGCCAAAGTCTGACATTAGTTACCACTTCACTCCCAAATATAACAAACCTGAAAATATGAAAGAAGAAGTAATCTTCATTCAGAGACGGAGATGAAGAGGAAGTAATTAGTGATTCTCATTTTTCCACATTTTTCCCATGTTGTATTTTTCTGTTTTCCTTTGAAAATTATAAATAATGAAGCAGTTTATTTGATTAACAAACAAATAATTTCAGTCATTATCTTTTCATGGCCATGCTGATGGGAAATGTAAAGTGAAGTCATCTGTTGCACAATTTTTTCACAGCAGAATTTTTTCAAAGATGCGAATCAAACCTATGACTTCCATACCGGATCGGTCGAGGCCCGAGTTAACAACGACCGCCATCGGCGCTGTTGACCTACAGGGCGCCGGGGGAAATTGGATTACTGTTGGTCGAAGAAGGAGAGGAGGAAAGTGCGTTCGCACGAAGAAAGAGAAGAGGAGCGCCAAGAGTATAGGACTAAGAGTAGGGACGTTGAATGTTGGAACTATGACAGGAAAAGGTAGAGAGTTGGTCGACATGATGCAGAGGAGGAAGGTAGACATACTGTGTGTCCAGGAGACCAGGTGGAAAGGTAGCAAGGCTAGAAGTTTAGGAGCAGGGTTCAAGTTGTTCTATCATGGTGTAGATGGGAAGAGAAATGGAGTAGGAGTTATCTTGAAGGAGGAGTTTGTTAGGAATGTCCTGGAGGTAAAAAGAGTGTCAGATAGAGTGATGAGTCTGAAGCTAGAAATAGAAGGTGTGATGTTCAATGTTGTTAGTGGGTATGCCCCACAGGTAGGATGTGAGCTGGACGAGAAGGAGAAATTCTGGTTGGACTTTGATGAAGTGATGCAGAGCATACCTAGAAGTGAGAGAGTTGTCATTGGCGCAGACTTCAATGGACATGTTGGTGCAGGTAACAGAGGTGATGAGGAAGTGATGGGCAGGTTTGGTATCCAGGAGAGGAACGCAGAAGGACAGATGGTAGTTGACTTTGCAAAAAGGATGGAAATGGCTGTAGTGAATACTTTCTTCCAGAAGAGGCAGGAACATAGGGTGACCTATAAGAGTGGTGGTAGGAGCACACAGGTAGACTACATCTTGTGTAGACGATGTAACCTGAAGGAGATCAGTGACTGTAAAGTAGTGGTAGGTGAGAGTGTAGCCAAACAGCATAGGATGGTGGTGTGTAGGATGACTCTGGTGGTGAGGAAGATGAAGAGGGCAAAGGCAGAGCAGAGGACGAAATGGTGGAAGATAAAAAAGGAAGGGTATTGCATGACCTTTAGGAAGGAGTTAAGACAGGCTCTGGGTGGTCAGGAGGTGCTTCCAGATGACTGGACAACTACAGCTAATGTGATCAGGGAGACAGGTAGGAGAGTATTTGGTGTGTCATCTGGAAGGAAAGTAGATAAGGAGACTTGGTGGTGGAATGAGGAGGTACAGGAGTGTATACAAAGAAAGAGGTTAACTAAGAAGAAGTGGGACACTGAGAGGACTGAGGAGAGTAGACAGGAGTACAGGGAGATGCAGCGTAAGGTGAAGGTAGAGGTAGCAAAGGCCAAACAAGAAGCTTATGATGACTTGTATGCTCGGTTGGACAGTAAGGAGGGAGAGACTGATCTATACAGGTTGGCAAGACAGAGAGACAGAGATGGGAAGGACGTGCAGCAGGTTAGGGTGATTAAGGATAGGGATGGAAGTCTATTGACAGGTGCCAGCAGTGTGATGGGAAGATGGAAAGAGTACTTTGAAGAGTTGATGAACGTGGAAAATGAGAGAGAACAAAGACTAGAAGAGGTGACTGTTGTGGACCAGGATGTAGCAAAGATTAGCCAGGATGAAGTGAGGAGAGCACTGAAGAGGATGAAGAGTGGAAAGGCAGTCGGTCCTGATGATATACCTGTAGAGGTTTGGAAGTGTCTAGGAGAGGTGGCAGTAGAGTTTCTGACTGGGTTGTTCAACAGAATCTTAGATAGTGAGAAGATGCCTGAGGAATGGAAGAGAAGTGTGCTGGTGCCCAGAACAAGGGAGATGTGCAGAGTTGTGGCAACTACAGAGGAATAAAGCTGATGAGCCATACAATGAAGTTATGGGAAAGAGTAGTGGAAGCTAGACTAACGGCAGAAGTGAGCATTTGTGAGCAGCAGTATGGTTTCATGCCAAAAAAGAATACTACAGATGCAGTATTTGCTTTGAGGATGTTGATAGAGAAGTACAGAGAAGGCCAAACAGAGCTGCATTGTGTTTTTGTAGATCTGGAGAAAGCTTATGACAGGGTGCCCAGAGAGGAACTGTGGTATTGTATGAGGAAGTCTGGAGTGGCAGAGAAGTATGTTAGAGCGGTGCAGGACATGTATGAGGACTGTAAGACAGTGGTGAGGTGTGCTGTAGGTGTGACAGAGGAGTTCAAGCTGGAGGTGGGACTGCATCAGGGATCAGCTCTGAGCCCCTTCTTGTTCGCTATGGTGATGGACAGGCTGACAGACGAGGTTAGACAGGAATCTCCATGGACTATGATGTTTGCAGATGACATTGTGATCTGCAGTGAGAGTAGGGACGAGGTGGAGGAGAAGCTAGAGAGGTGGAGGTTTGTCCTGGAAAGGAGAGGGATGAAGGTTAGCCGCAGTAAGACAGAGTACATGTGTGTGAATGAGAGGGACCCAAGTGGAAGAGTGAGGTTACAGGGAGAAGAGATCAAGAAGGTGGAGGATTTTAAGTACTTAAGGTCAACAGTCCAGAGCAATGGAGAGTGGGGAAAAGAGGTGAAGAAACGTGTACAGGCAGGATGGAACGGGTGGAGAAAAGTGTCAGGTGTGATGTGTGATAGAAGAGTTTCAGCTAAAATGAAAGGAAAGGTGTACAAAACTGTGGTGAGACCAGCGATGTTGTTTGGTCTAGAGACAGTGTCACTGAAGAAAAGACAGGAGGCAGAGCTGGAGGTAGCAGAGATGAAGATGCTGAGGTTCTCTTTGGGAGTGACCAGGAAAGATAGGATCAGGAATGAGTACATCAGAGGGACAGCACATGTTAGAGGTTTTGGAGATAAAGTCAGAGAGGCCAGACTGAGATGGTTTGGACATGTCCAGAGGAGAAATAGTGAATATATTGGTAGAAGGATGCTGAGTTTTGAACTGCCAGGCAGGAGGCCTAGAGGAAGACCAAAGAGGAGGTTTATGGATGTAGTGAAAGAGGACATGAAGGTAGTTGGTGTGAGAGAAGAGGATGCAAAGGACAGGGTTAGATGGAGGCAATTGATTCGCTGTGGCGACCCCTGAAGGGAAAAGCCGAAAGGAAAAGAAGAAGAACAATGTTGCAAAATTTTCCTCATCAACAATCTGGGATCATGTGAAATCTGAAGGTTTGGATTAAACTGTACAAGCTGTCTTTCCTGTTTTGAACAAGTCACCATCTTCAGGTGTTGCAGTGCTGTTTGGTGGACTAAAATAACTTCCACTTACATTTTTGACGGTTTTCTCCATGTTTAGGAAAAAAACAAGATTATAAATAAAGAATATAAATTCAAATAGAAATTTAAATTGATTACCTTGGCTGCAGTCAGCTGATGTCCGAGCTGTACATAAGTGACAAAGGTGAGAATGGAGATGATGACAGGTAGAGCCGCCCACGTGTAAACACACATGGCATCCAGGTACTTGATGGCCTTGAGGTGGATCAGCTCCTCTTTACGACAATCTGTGACCCTTTGATTGAAATGAGGCTCCCAGTTGTAGAATTTGATGACACGAATGCCAAAGAGGACCTCTGTCATTAACTGGGAAAGGAAACACACAAAGTGAAGACTGAAGCCTGAAAGTCAATTTTCTCAGTTCAGTCAGAGCATCAAATTTTGAATTCCATTTTATAATAATCTTATAAAAACCTGATAATACATAGATATGTGAAAAATTGCTTTAATTTCTGACTGCACAAAATATATTGATTCTGAGTCTTCCAAACAGAAAAGCAAAACAGTAGCAAAACTGTCCTGATTTGTGACTTGAGTTTCATGGATCCTGTTTGAAAGTAACTTTTCTTCTTGTCTTTACGTTTCTGTGTTTTTCCAACTGCTGTATGCCAATTAGCATATAAGTTCAATGAGTCAAACTCCTCGTGCATGTTCATAACTAAACTAAACCAATAATTCCAACCAATACTACATAAGCCAAGTACTGAAAACATAATGTCTTCAGCTGCCAATATCAATGACATTGAGGTATCCTTTACAGCTGTAATTGAAAAAAAAAATCCAATGCAAACAAAAAAAAAAGCCTATAAACCACAAGTGCACTGCAATTTCTTGTTTTATGTCATTTGTATTACTGTATGTATTCAAATTTAGGAATGTTTATCTGAAAATATGAAATCCTTACCGCAACACGCTTGTCCTTAAACCTTAGCATGTGTTTGTTGTTGCTAAGGATACGGGAAGCAAGAAACTTGTTGAATGGCACCAGCAGTAGTGCCACACCGAGCCCTCCGAGGAAAGCCAGGCCTACCTGCAAGTACAGCAAGTAGAGGGTAACAATAAACTGGAAAGGGAGGCTCCACAGCTCATGAAAGCTGTTGAAGAAGTTGATCACGCGATCTGTGTCTGTACTCATTAAGTTCACAACTGCTCCCAGAGTGAAGCTGGCCAGGCTGCTGCCGCTGACCTGGAGGACTTTGCCGTAGATGGCCGACATAAGAGCAGCACGTACTGACAGCGCCACCTTGGAGACCTCAAAAACAAAGATATTTTGGAAGACAGAAGCCAGAAAAGTGGTGGCAAAGAGCCCCAGGGCATACCAGGCCCCTGTGCTTGCTGGAGATCCATCTTCCTCCATGAAGGTCACCAGACCACTGAGGAGCAGCGGACCTGCAAAGCTCAGAATTTTGACCAAAACCTTCAGCGCACCAAGGATGTAGTACCACAACCCAAACGCCTTGTGCAGCACCAGCAGCAGTCTTACATCACCCCCCAGTTCCAGTGGTTCCTCCTGGTAGTTTGAACTCCATGTTCCTCTCATGAGATTTCTGCTAACTGGCCTGGGCCACTGATTCTGTCTATTACTGAGTGAAGTCCTTTGTCTGCAAGTTTCCCAGCACTGGTGGAAGTATCGAAAAACAACCTTCGTCTGTAGTTTCTGAGGTAGGTGATACACATCGGATGGTTTGTCCAGCTCCCCTCTCTTCCCTCGTTTGAGGAGAGGAGTCAACCACAGGTAGAAGAGGCGAGAGACGCAGCCACTGCCGTCCTCGGCCACCATCTCACTAGTATCTGGCTGGGGGTGCTCTGAGATCAGAGGAGATCCATCCACAGTATTGATATACAAAGTATATCCAGGATCAGGGATGCAGGGAAATATAAATGCAAATAAATAAACCAGGAGGGGGACTGTCCGAACTGAGGCCAACACAAAACGTGATAATTTAAGAGGCTGTGCAAAGTTCATGAATTCCTGATTGTGACAGTAAATGATCAAGGTGACGACTACATTCGGGACAGACAGGAGGACCAGCAGAAACAGCAACAGTGGTCCTCTAGTTCTTCTGAAAATAGTTCTCTGGAGCACCCAGATGGCACTGAAGTGAACCAGCCAGGCAAAGATGGCACAGCTATCCGCTAGAATGTCCAGGTACATGTCCTCCTGATGGAGGAGGATGACCAGGACAATATCTACGCAGAAGAGCATTGAAGCCAGGAGAGCCGACACAAACCTGAGGTTCCAGCCACAAGGAGATGTCTGGAGGAGGCTGTGTCTACAAAGCAAATTAAGAAAATACATACAACATATTAACAGCTTATAGATTTGAGTGGATAGGAAATGCTTCCATCTTAGAACACAAACAAGGCAATACATTGGGACTTCATGTATAATGTCTTCCTGATCGGAAATTATTGGAAAATCTTTACTTAAACACACAATTCTATTCTGTAATTGCTTGGTTTACCATAGCTTGCCCAATTCTGTTTTTTAAGGTATTTTTCAGGAATTTGTTACCTCTATTTGATAGAGACAGCCTAAGAGGTGACAGGAAATATGCGAGAGAGAACGGCCATGTATGGAATTAATCCCACAGACTGCTGGAGGCCTGCAGTGTGGGATCTACATTCTAACCACAGTGGTATCTGCAACCCAGCTCTGATTTTACACAGCACATTTATGCTTATAATTATATCAGCAAATTTTACATTAATTATTCAAAATATTTTACATTTAAATAATAAAATAAATAAAATCATTAGACTTATTGTATATTTTGATAAATTGTGTATTTACATGATCCTAAAAAGGTTAACACACTGAAATGCTTGAAATAACGTTTTTGAAAAAGCACTCCAGCTCCCCATGACCCGCGACGGTGGACCAAGCGATCTAGGAAAATGGATGGATGGACTTGTTTTGAAAAAACCTGGAGGAAGCCTTTTTTAAGCTTGAATAAACTGTGAGTACACACGGAAGGGCGACTAACTTCTATAACTGCTAGGTGCAGCACACTTATCACTTACCTTGCCATGCTAACGTAGCAGGCACTGAAAACAGAAAGTCCAACATGAGGCAAGACTCCAAGAATGAGTTGATTAAAGCAGAGGCTGACGTGTCCATTCTGCCACACAGGAAAGGGATTCTGTGGATTTGTATGACAGAGATCTGCAAGCAGTCCTGCTGGCCCAGTGTACCTCATTCCTGCTCCAATCTATATGCCATCATTGTAAAACATGAAATGAATTATGAGCAATGAGGGACATGACGAAGATTAAGAAATACGAATCATCTACTTCAGGTGTGTGTTTTAAGTAGAAATCTCTCAATTGTTGATGAAACTGATCCTGCAGTAGTTTGGAGTTCAAAATTGTTCTGCTTCAAATTCAAAAGAGTCATTAATTATTCTAAAATGACATTTTGGATAATGCTCATGAACCAGAACTTTGCTCATTTAGCTTCATTGGTGCAGTTTTAGGTGTTTGGACAACATGAGTCACATTATGAAACAAGTGCAGTACTGCCTCAGAACCAAGCTGATTTCCCAAAATAAGTTACCTTAGCAACCGGGCTGTGTGGATCTTGTTTTCCACAGGAACATCGAGTAAACCAGACTAACCGGAATAACCCTACTTTATCTCATTTGAAGCGTCTGATTTGTCAAACAGCCCGTGTGCCGATGTTTTATCAAGGTTGCTATGGCAATAAAAATAATGAAATTATATATGAATGTTAACGTTCACTCCACAATACAACCAGAGTAAGTACAATTGAGGTAAGAATGGATGACAAGTCGCGTCTTCCAGATAGAATGAAATTCCTCGGTCCATTATTGATGACGTATGCAAAAAGCATTTCAAAATAAATGTCCCGTGCAGAAATGACCTTTTAAGAAAACACCGTTCAGTGAAGGGGGTGGTAAGGTGGAGCGGTGGGTAGAACGGTTGCTTTTCTGACAGTAGAAGGTCCCGTGAAGCCGCTCCTAGGCAGCCAACACCGGGCGAGAGGCTGAGGGTAAGACACTAGGTCTCGAACAAATGCCCAGAAAAAGCGCAAACTCACGTCTACCGGCTGGAAGCAGACTGGACAACAGTCCTACTCAAAGCACAACCATTTAGAGTCCCTAAAACTGGAACAGGGTACAAGAGAGGATTTTACTAGACTGTAGTGTAGTGCCAGACTGACTATTACCTGATTTTAAATAACCAATCATCAGTCAGAAAAATGTAGTTTAGAAAATGTCAGATAAAATCAATTTTAAAAATAAAATGAATTATATATTGATTACTGCAAACAAATGTATTATGGTACGGATAGCTCACATTTAGGCTTATGTGACTCTAGTTTGAATTAAGGTTTAAATAAATTTTATAATATACTTCACAGATGAAAGAGATGACACCAGAAATCTGGTATCAAAATCAGGGCTTTGAACTGGTTCATGGAACGAATAAAAAACCTTTGTATTTTGCCTGGAATGAAAACGAAATAAAAAACTTCATATTTTTTAATGTACTTGGACAAAATCAGTTATTCGAAAAATAGTAACTGGTTAATACCTTCTGTTTTTCGTTCTTGAAAAGCTATTTGACCTCATGTTTCTCAATGTGTGATGAGAGCCGAGAGAAGTTGAGGCATATCACCAGTAGTCAAGGAGAAGGCAGTCTCCCTATCTTGTTATTAGATTGACACATTAAAAAAATGTGTGATTTAGACATCAACTCTAAATCACACATTTGGAGTTAATGCCAGTCCGGGGAACTCTGCTCTTAAACTTTGGAGCTTTGAAACTTTGTTGTTACCTATTTATATTTACAAGGAACATCATTAACCGGAAACGTTAATGAAACGTTAATGATACCGTTTCTGTTCGGAAAGAACCAATTGGCAAAACACTGATTTAAAGCCCCGATCAAAAGCCATAAAGAGACTTAGGAAGTCTTATTGAAGGTTCAATGACTATACATAGAACTTAATCCAGGATATTCTATGCCCTGCAAAATGTGGATGTTAATTTTTTAAAACATGATGCAGCTGCTCTGTCTAGAATAGTGGTCCCCAAACTAAGGCCCGCCTCCACATTTGGCACGGCCCCTTGAAAGAGTACCAGAAAAATGCCCCCTGACATAACGGTTCCAGAGCTGATCGATCCAGAATGGAAATGGCACCTCGCATTTTTAACAGACGCGACAGAAATGCTGAACAGCCTTAATTTGCAGCTACGAGGCCAGGGGAAACTCATTTGGGACATGTATTCCCACATAAAAGCATTTGAGGTGAAATAAGCGCTGGTTTTGGACAAAGTGAAAAAGCACAACTTCATCCATCTCTCTGCTACCCAAAACCTCTCTGCAGAGAACCCAGCGGTCCCGTTCCCAGCTGAAAGGTGTATGGAAGCACTGGAAATGCTAAAGGCGGAGTTTTGTGTGCGATGCGATTCCGTGCTAATGCAAAAGTCCTTCTTTTCCAGAACGCCTTTGCTGCCGACATCAATGAAGCCCTTATCAGTCTTAAGTCGGCCAAGAACTCACAGAACTGTGAGTTCTAAAAGACGCATTCAAGCCGGATAGTCTCACTGACTTCTATGCCACCCTCTCATACGACATAATAGGAAAGGGTTATTGATACAGTGCGCCCTCGTTCCTCACGGTTAATGGCTCCAGGAACCACACACAAATTCTGCAATAGAGCGACAAACTGTTTATCTTATTATATACGGTAATTTAAACGTTTATGAACCCTCCCCATACTGATATTAAACCAAATTCTATCTGTATTGTCTTTTCCCACACTCTCATAGACTGGTTAAACACTTTTGTGTCTCACGGAGTCGGAGACTGAGGGAACATACATAGCGCATTTCCAGATGCTGTCAACCAATAGAATGCGCATACGGTATCACGTGACTGCCTACCAAAAATCCGCGATGAAGTAGTCGTGAGCCTTGATGCTCGAATGCCCGATGGCGCACTGCATTTGGTTCTGGAAGATTAATGATTACACTTAAAGACCCCGACAATTGTCAGTTTTTCTGTTGCAAACAGACCCCGGCCCCCCATCAGAGAAGGGGAAAGTTATGTGGCCCTAACAGGAAAAAGTTTGGAGATCCCTGGTTTAGAAGCATCTTTTTCTCCTACCAGCACTAAATTTAGACTATTAAAAATCAAACAAGGCAGCAATTAGTTTAAATTCTTTATTGAGAGGATGACTGTAGAAAAGGAGCACCTTTTTACAAGTTACAAAATAAACACGTGGCTCTCTGGGTTCTCCTGATAAAGAAAATAGGCTGCAGAACATCATGACATATAGGCTCGGAAGAGGAGAAGTGTTTAATCCACAGAAAGCACACAATCAGTTACATTGACTAAATTTGGGACCTGGGATTTTAAATCATTTCACATTAGCTTGGCATATAATGCAATTAAAAAAAACAGGAATTCTATGATTGTTGTTACCAGGAATTAAAAAAAAAAGAAACATTAACTTAAAAAATATTGGGTGCAGCTGTCTAAGGCATTTTCAATTCAATAGAAAAATGATATATAAATCTGATACAAAGCAGGAATGAAGATAATATTTTACTCCCTACACACTGTACAAAGTCTATTTCCTTCAGGACTGGTCATGCCAACCACAAAACTAGGCAGCTTAACTTTTCTTTTCCAATATCCTACAAACATATTCTGTCTTGTGTCGGCCGGACACGCTGTATTTACATGTTATATTTATAAATTAGAAACAAATAAGCGCAGCCCCCACTCCCACCCTCCCCCAACCCCCTAACTGGCATGACATGTCTTCAGACACATTCTAGAATATATACAGCAAATATTTACCACTTAAGTTTCATCTGTCGACTTGGGGAGATCACTGAGGAAAACTCGCTCAAAATGCTTTAGAATTCATCTGAGTTTAGCTTTTTGGTCAAATTCTATTTTTGTCTTTTCAAAGTTGTTGGTAATTTTTTGGGCAACAGCATCCATTACACGTTTGTCAAAGCATTATAACTCAACAAAGAGTTGCTGCTGCTACCTGCAACATTTACCAGAAAGCTTCTCTCACAATAAGATGGTGTCTTACATGAAAAGAACTCCAACACAAGGTCAGACATCCATGTTGATTACATCAAAGATGACAAAAAGTATTTTTTCTTGTAAAGCTAAATTTGTTAATTTCTGAGAATACTCTACAGTTGCTCTAATGCCATCTGTATATCAGAAGAAAAGTTAAGTGTTAACTCACCATTAAAGCCATAATTGGTAGAGTCAGGCAAACATTAACAGATCAAAGCCTTGGGAACACTTTCTCATTTTGAGACACAATTATCAAGTTTGGCCAAAAAATAGAAAACCTGATTACAATGTATAACTTGTCCAAACAAAGCGATAATGAAAGTAAAGAAGTGCAGAATAATAGGTACAGATGCCAAAGCTATACTTTCTTTGAGACAACAAAACTGCATGCCATGATATAAACTCGCAGGTAATACAGGGATGACAATCACCCAAATGAAGAGAAAAAAGGTTTGGGAAAGTTTTTTTTTTTAAGTTCAAGTAAATATAAAAATGTTAGAACGAAACTAGGAAAAAATGCCTGCAACATGTAAGAGTAAAAATCCTGTTAAACAGTACTGGTCAAAACCAAATGAGGGTGAAGTACATGCAAGCGAACCTGTCCTATTATCCGGGGGTCATAACATACTACGGTTATAACCATAGTATGTTATGACCTGATTTAGTGAAGGGAAGAGGGCTAAATGGGTTTGTGGTGTTTCACTTTTCTTGAGATCAATATATAAGTCTTGGAACCCAGAGTCCTTTTTAACCCCATTTCTCAAACCATTAAAGGCAACTCATATTTCTCCATGATCATCAAATTGGCTCTGTCACTCCATAAAAATACAGCTGAATGTCTTTGCAGTGCTGCTCTAGTAGTGCAGAATTTTTAAATAGCATAGTACTGACTTCATACTGGATGAGCTGCTGAGACAACTTACTGGTATTGTCTCCCATGAGTATCTATAAAGCATGTTTGGACTTAAAAAAACAAACCTAGATCTACTGACTTCTTAAGTACAGAATTATCAAAACTGCCATGTTTGACTTTTCTCCTCTTATCACAGATATTACTGATACTTTAGCCTCCTTTGAATTCTCCGATGTGACATTCTGCTTCACTATGAGCAGTTTACTGATCACAACATATTTGCAGGGGGAACATTTCATGACAGTATGAGAACTTGAACTGTTTTTAGAACATGTGACATTCTACCTACCCCCACCCCCCAAGTTAAATTATTCATGTATTTCTTTCCAATTTTTTCTCCCTGTTTACTAAACCAGACACAATTTCAAAAACTGTGTAAGACTGATCCATTTGACTGACAAATTCATTTTAATTATTTGCCTTTGGAGATGCCAGAGCTTAGATTTCTGTGCTGGAATAACTCAGGCCAACCTGATCAGTAACATCAAAATATTGTTGTTTTTTACTTCATTGACTTCATTTTCCAATATGTAAATGAGTTAACAATCATGTGAGAAACATGTTAGTTTATTATCATCATTGCTAAAATTACGCATAATAAAATGCAATTAAAAGTAGCTAATATTAACTTCTACAGCATTAGCTTGAAAGGAAATATATGTAATGCGTTCAGATTTTATTTGGGAGGGGGAGGGTTTTACAGGTGTAACATGAGCAGAGCTTCTACTGAAACACTAAAAACAAATTTATCACTCCATTCAGGCAAAACAAATTTAAGTTACACTTACAAAACAATTCCAAAACAAGAAATCATATAGTTGGGGGTATGAAAACTTAAGATGGAACGTGGAGTCCTGTGGTCGGGGTGCTGATGTCTCAATAGTTGTTGCTCTTCCAGTTTATAAATAAGTGATAAATGAGTTGAGTGTCTGTCTGAGCGCTCACCCTTTCACCATCTCGTATATTCAACCTGAGCTACCTCTCAGCTCCTCAATCCAAAGAAGGAAATATAAATTAGTAATGAATCTGCTGGATCAGTCTGCAGTCAACCAGGATGCTTTTCACACTGTATTTGAGGAGCAATGGAGGGTATTGGGAATATGTCTCATGACAGTAGTTACAGATACTCTACTCTGTAGAAGCGGTCTCCTCTGCCACATATTCCTCTAATACAGTCTTTAGTTTAAGTTTCCTTTTGTGTATAGAGTCAGTATACAGGCAGCTCACAGGTTCTTGGTGTTTATGTGTGTCTTATAATGCTTCGTCAGATGGTCGCTCCTCATGAAGCGCTTCTGACACTGGCTGCACTCGAAGCGTTTGTCTCCTGTCATGACAACAGGGAAAGGAAACAGGATTATGATTTAAATTTAATTAATGTAATGTTTGGTTTGTGTGTTTCATCATACAGACCTGTGTGTGTCCTTGCATGTCGTTGCAACTCGTCACTGCGTGTGAAGCGTTTCCCGCAGAAAACCCAGTTGCAGACGAAGGGCCTTTCTCCAGTGTGCAGTCGCACATGGGCTCTGAGCAGTGAGGTTTTCCTAAATGTCTTCTCACAGCCAGGAACGTGGCAGATGTGCTTTCTCTTTCCCAGCTCCCCAGGCCTGTACAAACATATGTAATGACATATAGTTTCAACAGTAGAGGTGAGCATTGGACTACAGGCATGTACAGACATCATGCAACCGCCCAGGTTTGATTCCTACTTTTGAACAATTTGGTTGAAAATATGTTTGGTTTAGAATTGGCTGAAATGAAAATATGTTGTCAAGAGAATAATGAGTGAAAACTTCAGGTCTTTTGTTTTTAACCTGTCTTTTATAGTGGTGAATTAAAAATGGTTTAAATTAGCTATTGACAATCCTGTTCACAATGTAGCCATTGATGTACAGCCAACTATCATTGCATTACTTATCATGCAGGTTTTGGAGATATTTATATCATATATACTGTATTGGCCAGAATACAAGACGACCTTGATTATAAGACGACCCTCTTTTTCAAGACTCAAGTTTGAAAAAAGACTTTTTGAACACCAAATTTAATTTTTATACAGAAATTACAGTACATCTGAAACAAATGATTATAACAATATATTAGAGAGAAAAAGCATTTTATTTTGCCTCATTCAAATCATGCAAAAACTGTCTATCACATCTTAATATCTGAACTTTTAAATATGTGAACTAAAGTGCAATCACACTTGTAAATGAATGGTGAGTGGCACCAACCTTGCTACCATCCGAGAACCGACCCACTTTTCTCCAGATTGTCGTTACATTTCTCCATTTTCTGTTATCTTTTCTCTTATTTTCTTCTCTTTTCTTTCTTACCGCTATTTTTCTTTTTCTTTGTGACAGGGGTTCGCTTTGGCCTGGGGAATTAAGTTCAGAACTCGCTTTAAAGATATCTGGCGCCATCTAGCGTTGTGAATGGGTATAATGTCTCGACCCCCACTTTTTCAGTCTTATTTCAATGCAAAAAACACCGTCTTATATTCGGGCCAATACAGTAATTTAATATGCTTTATCATGTTTTATCAATTCATTATTGCATCAGAGAAATGACATCCCACAGTCATTCTAAATGTAATATTCTGTGTATAATGTTGGAAAATAGGTATTTTACAGCCAAAGAACCACTCACCATGCTTATATTATTTTTGTACAGCAATACATAAAATAAGTTTTTATTATAGTAGGTTATTGATTTAACTTTCAACTCCCGGTATTAAACTTATGACAACTTTGGATAGGGCATGAACAAGATTGGCTTAAATTCTACAACTTTCCACCTGTTTTAATGAATTACAGACTGATAATTACATCCCGGTTATGTATTGTAATTGTCATTTTTTGTGTGTTCGTCCGTCTGTCCATCAAGTATCTTCACAACTGTTGCAGAAAGAAAGATGAAACAAAAAGCACATTACTCAGGTGGCAAAGGGGATGAAAAGGAAATGATGACCTTGACCTTGAGAAAACTAGGTCAAGGTTAAATTTCCATTTTTGTAAATCTGTACATAAGCTGATCAGGGGGGCCAGCTCAGTGGTCAGGATGAAGCTGGACCATCTGGCAACGGTGGCAGAGAAGAGAACTTTGGAGGAACTGCTGGACATCATGGACGATGTCAGCCACCCTCTGCACACCGTAGAAAACAACCACAGAAGCCTGACCAGCCAGAGGATGTGCCTCCCAACATGCAGGACCAACAGACTTAAGAACCCCTTCATCTCCCAAGCCATGAAACTGCTCAACTCCTCTCTGAGGGAGATGAAGAAGAGAGTCCACGTAAGAGCTGAGGGATGACATAAAACAACAAATACACTGCAAACACTATAAAACTTTACTTTCCTATGCCTATTTATTTGCATATTCTTGGTGGGTTATTTTTGGGGCAGCAGTGGCTCAGCGGTACAGCAGATGTCTTGAAGACAGATCGCCCAGCCATCAGTGTTTGAGTCCCGCTCCCGACAGGACATCCTCCGGAGTGTGAGCTGACGGTGGGAGGTGTCAGCTCACCTCCTAGCCCTTGAGCAAGTTGCCGTCCCCCCTACAAGCTGCTCATTTGGGGCGCGATCCCCCATGTGCGATACTCTGCTTCCCCCTACTGTTTGTTGTGGATGTTACTAATTGCATACCTAGTGTGTTGTGTTCAGGGGCCTGTATTCAACTATGTATGTATGCATAACCTAACCCATATATGTAACTGCATGCAACTGTAGTTGCACGCAGTTACATATATGGGTAGTTGCATGCAGTTACATATAGAGTATGAAAGGCAATTTCCCCATTGAGGGATAATAAAGTGGACTTTCTTTAATTCTTTCTCAGTGTTGGTACCACTTTCTGTGAGCTGGTCATACTTTCTGTGTGCTCACTGTGCTGTGTGTAGTGCGAAGGAGAATTACCCTGACGGAACCTCCTTAAGGGATAATTAAAGTTCTATTCTACTCTCTCTCTCCCCTCATTTTTTTGCACATATCTCAGAACCGGATAAGATAGAAAGACAAAACAAAAACCGTAATATTCAGGGAGGCAAGGGGATGAAAATTAGACCACAACCTTGACATTGAAAAACTAGGTCAAGGTCAAATTTTCACTTTTATACCTTTTTAGGTGCACATCTCTGAAACCTGATGATATATAATCACAAAACAAAAAGCAACATTTTCAGGAAGCCAGAGGCACAAAAATATGTAGGTCAGGGTAAAATTTTGAATCCAGGGATGCAGCAAGATGCTGCAGTCTCTGACTGCCTTGTCTCATACAGTATCTGACAGCATAGAAACAAGCCTTTAGAGACAACCCTTCCTGAGCGTGTCTCTGCCTGCGATAAGTTTACTGCAGTTTCAAAATGAGCAGCCTTGGTGAACAAGCTGGACAGGTTCCTTTCTTTAGCGAATGCCACACTACCCCACTGGGTATCCATTCCTTGAGGACTAGGCCTTGTTGTTTTTTCAGATATAACTGACATTTTTTGTGCTCCATACGTATGTGTGTTTGTATGTGTGTCACAGAACCTCCCATTGTGCTGCCTAACAGGAAGTTGAGGAAAGCCTCATTGTTTCTTTCTGAAAACTGTAATGAGCAAATGTTCATAGTAAGATAGCAACCCGATTTTTTTGTCCTGAAACTGACAACAAATGTCATCAGTGAAATATATATATTTTTGTCTCCTCTTTACACTCACCTCTTGTCTGCATCTTTACAGTTGGGACATATACAGGCCATACGTCGCTTCTTTTCTCCAGGCTGCTGACCAGGTAGCTCCAGTGTGAGGGTCTGGTCGACCTGGACGGCGGGCTGGCCTTGTGCTGTTGTCAGCTGAAGTCCTCCACCCTGCATTGTCTGGACTGTGAGGTGTTGCTGGCCTACCAAAAATAAAGACAAACACACTGTATATAGTGTGATAAAGCAGGGCTATTGCCAGGACAGTAAAAACTATTATTAGACAACTGACTTTTTTTTTTGTGAAATTAGGTTGACATTCCAATGACTGATAGATTTTACATAATGCAGACACATGAAAAACTAGTATTTGCTGTGAAGATATGATTCCTTCTTTATTTCTTCTCCTTGACATCATCCATGACCTTGTTCTTCTTCTCCACTGTAAGAAATAATTATATTAAAAACTCAATTGAAGTGACTGCACTGATCAGGTTTTTTTGGAACTTATCGACTTACAATCAGTGCATTCAACGTAGGAGAAATACTGATAACTTCCAATAAAAGGGTGAACAAGTCAATCAAATATTAATAATTACAACAATAAGAATTATTCAGTTTAATTTTCAGATATGTTATTACAGCAGACTTCACTTTCATCAGTGTTGGAATATCAACAACAACATCCGAAAAGAAAAAAAAAAGGTTGATGGGCAGAAGCCATTGGTTTGTAAAATTAGTGGTTGGGGACTGCTGATGTAGGGGTAACGGGAGACATGACACCTGGAGTGTGTTCCGGACATCCGGTCTACTCCACAATTTGGTTTTCTTTACAGTCACTACAGAAAATCCCGCTCCACAAAGACAGGAGGTTGGAAATGAGAGCAGGGTTTTCGATACTTTTCGGGCGATCTCAGGATAATCTGTCTTGACTTTAATCCATAACACTGGTGCAGTTGTGGGCACTTAATTGTGTGGGCTGATAACCTCTCACGTGACCGAGACCTGTCAAGCGGGGCATTCGTCTGTGCGTGCACAAACGTCACTATTCAAAATAAAACATCTTTCAGTCTCATATAAATAGAACGGAAGTAATGTTAAGTATTTTTTCTTTCTGTGCGGCCCGGTATCAAATGACCCACGGACTGGTAGCGGTCCGCCGCTCGGTGGTTGGGGATCACTAGTCTAACAGACCACCAAAAGCATACTGTTAACACCTTTGACAATCATCATACAAGATGTTGTAACCAGGGCTTTGAACCGGTTCATGGAACGAAAACCGGAAACTTTTGGTATTTTGGCAGGAACGAAAACGAAACCGAAAACTTTATATTTTTTAATGTTCCGGAACAGAATCGGAACAGAAAATAATTGTAAATAAATAATTGTTAATACCGATTTTTTTTCGTTCTTGAAAAAAATATTTGACCCTATGTTTCACTTCCTGTCACTCACTCGACGCGGTATGAGAGCAGAGGGAAGTAGCGGCTATCAGCAACAGTTAAGAAATGGGCAGTCTCCACGTCACCATTTATTCATAACAGGTAAACACTGCAGTATGTCAATCTTAAAAATGTATGATTTAGACATGAACTCATTGGTTGTAGTCACTTTCAGTGCAGTGTGTCCCCGACCCCGTACTGCCAGCGCTTTATAGCAATATTGAGCTATGGGAGAAGCACAATGAAGATCTGTTGTTCACGGCGAAAGTTATTCTTGTCTTATTTCATGTAGTGTCTAAGCAGGAGGCATAAGCCTTAACAACAGTGATACAACTTGCATAAAGCAGAGGTGTAGTGCTGTGGTACTGTTTACTGTAGGGTAGGAGCATATCTATAATTATAGTATATAAACTTTGCCTTAGTTGCAAATTTAAAAGTCCTTAAGTTACCGTATTTTGCGCACCATTCGGCTCATTGTACAAAGAGGCGCAGTCTAAATTACGGAGTTTATTTTCGTACTTTAACCGGACACACGGGGCACCTTATTGCTCAGTGCATGCTTGCTAACGGAAGCAAAAAGGTGACTGCGGTTGAACTGTGTTGTACTATGTATTTGTATTTTTAAAAAAATACACCAACATTATTTTTTAAATATGTATTTATTTCTTTATTTTTTGATGAATCTGTGCTAAATCTTTCGAAGTCCTCATCTTCGGTCTGCATTGAATAGCTCGGCAATTTCACTATCGCTGACCGTCATGTTTCCGGGTGGCTGCCGGTTTTTGTGAAACATCGGACAAAACTCGAAGCAGATACGTTAGTCCAGGCATCCGCAAATCCATGCACATATTGTGGGTGTGTAACTTGCTCGGCACTGCCTCCAGTCCTGGTAAATGTGTGTTCACGTCTCTCATCCATCGCTCCATGATGCACGCAGCTTAATTTTAAAGGCTCTTGTTTACACCAATGTCCAGCGGTTGGAGTTCTTTCGTTAATACTCCCGGGAGGATGGCAAGCTCCGAATTCAGCTGCTTGACGTGGTTTTTTACAGAAGCGGTGGTATGGGCGTGCATGGAGTCACAGATCAAGAGAGATGGCAAAGCATGAAAAAAGCCACCCGGTCTCTTTACGTGTAACGGAACAACCGCGGAACTGAAAGCCTGGAGTTTACATGTTGCGTTGTAAGCGTGTCTCTTCGCTGATGCCATTGTCGGGGGTCTTTAGCCAAACAAATGTGGTTAACAGCATACCTGCGTTCTCTAATTGGTCTATCGCTGCCGGTGTACGTAGTGACGTAATACGTCCTATGTCGGCAGACAATGGTCGATCTGGCGGAGCGCTGACTAAAGTCACACAAAAACATTTTTTACAGATTTTGGAACTCAGTGTACACATAAGACACTTAATGTTAAAAGGCGCAGCATTGATTTTTGAGAAATTTTAAGGCTTTTAAGCACGTCTTATGGTGCGCAAAATACGGCACCAACATATTTATATTTACAAGGAACGTTATTGACCGGTTCAGGAACTATATTTTTTTGTTCCAACTGATGTTCAGGAACATCAGTTTATGGGTGGAACGTTACAATTCCGTTTCTGTCCGGAACGACAAAAGATAAACATCACGATAACGTAGCAAAACATAGTGAATTTTACAATTCTATTAATGAAATTTGACTGACTGACTTATTCTCAGTATGTCCCAACCACTGTGCCGTCGGAAATAACCCACTTTAAACTAATTGGTCTAAAAAATACCATCCATACATGAGGCAGCAAGGTGGCTTGCTGTGTCCACTAGCTCATTCTCTGGGACATGGAGGAGTTACCAGGAGATTAGATGCTACACAAGAAGAGCTGCATACAGCCACAGAAGGGCATCAATCCAAATCAGTTCTTACAGCCTACAGCCTAAAAACATTTGGAGATGCCGTGTTGAATTACACCTTGCATCTACCAGTCAGACCGGGTTGACGTTGAAATTGTGTTGGTCCGGCAAAGCAAACCGTTGGAAGGTTGCACGGACTTCCATGTCAAAGTCAACTTTACCCTTACTGCCTTTGTCCAAGAGGTCACCTCACATCATTTTGGTCTCAACGAAGTACAAATTGTACATTGTACATTGGCATGGGGGGGGGGGGGGGTTTGGAGGTGGGAGGAATCCAGAGAGCCCTGAAAGAATCCACGCAGACACGGGGACAACATGCAAATTTCGCACAGAGCGGGATGCTAACCTGAACCACCTTGCTGTGCGGCAACAGCGCTACACACTGCGTCACTGTGCCACCCTCCTTGAATTTATTTTCTTTTTAATGTTAACTGCTACAAATTAGAGCTACCTGCCAACTTCATACTAATGAAAATGGTTTATTAAAGGAACAATTAGGCACTAATGTGTCAAGTCTAACAGTTACCAGCTATCAGTGCCGTTTTGCAGATTTTTTAATTTAGTTTTCATGGGGGAAATATATTTTTGCACTGTTGTTTTAAGTATTGTAGAGGTATAATAATAGCAATACTTTGGGCTGTTCAATGAAAGATCCTTATCTCAAATCTGACCTCCCCAAACAGAAGAACGATTCTGAAAGAGTGTTTCTCCTTTAATTTTAAAACAGTAACAGCAGACCCAAAAAGTTTTATCACCCTTTGCTTGGTTTCGCATAAAATTCCATATATGTTCTTTCATGTTATTGTTTTCACAAACTGCACAAGGAAAAGATCCTTTTGTCTCAAATATATCTCAAAGTCAAGCACAAAAGAGGGTTTTAGGCCACTAAGCTTTTTAGTACAAATGAATTATAACAACATAATGCAGTGTATTGTTCCCCACTTTGTCTAATATGCTTTGCTTTCCCAGAGTAAAAGGGTACAACAGATCTATAAAGTAAACACAATGTTAAATGAATTCTTTGCAAAACATTTGCATTATGTACTACATTGCTTCCAACAAAAATAAGGACCTGTGATAATTTGTATGTCAAATGACAATTTCTCTTTTATGCCCATTTTGAATTTGATGTGCAAAAATGCTTCCAAGTTTTGGAAAGTGCACAAGACTGAAAACGTTGTACATTTTGGGGAACACCTTGATAATAAAGTTAACTTTCAGCAGGTTTATACCATGATTGAGTAAAAAAATAAAAATAAAAAAGCGTCCCAGAGGACTTTCAGTCTTTCAGTACTCTGAAAGACTGTTTAGGACTATAATGTTTCTCAAAGTAAAATATCATTAGGAAAATCATTGCATACAGTACACAATATAGTGGTTAACGAAGTTAATTGGTTCCGGAAGAAATTTTGTAAGTTGAAAATTACGTAGGTAGAGATGTGTTTTCCATGCAAATGCCCTCATCCGTTCCAAGCCCCCCAAAATTCCGACATGTTTTATAAAGCATAAAAATGCATCAAAACATGTAACAAATACATGTTACGATTAACTTATCAAGCAATAAATGAGAGTTGTACATAATGTAAAAAACAAAGAATAAAGAATAAAAATGATTATTGGTCATTTACCTTTTAACTACTGTCCTCATTGTTTTTGCCCTCTTTGGTTCATGCGCTCTTGCCTCACCATGCCGAACAATAGAGTGAATTCCAGTCCTCCTTTTGAACTTCTCCAACCACCCACACAATGCCTTAAACTCCTTTAACTTCCTTTTGTTTTAATAATGTGGCGATTGTAGATGCATTACGGCCATATTATTTGGCGAGATCAACCAAACGCATCCCTTTTTCATGCTTTTCTATTATCTCTTACTTTGTTTGTATGGACTATGGGTCCCACTTTCTTGGGATCCATAGCGAATACTCTAAAAGTTAATATATTTACGTAAAACTATCAGAACACCTCACCTCGTCATTTGGTCCTCGACCAAATGAGGAGGACCCTGCATAAACACCGATTTAGCTCTACACAGAGGTCCCTCTTAGCCAATGGGATGCCAGGAAGATACTAGGTAATAGCCAATGGCAGAGCAGCTATGAGAATGTTGCGTTCAGGAACCTGTGGGAACTGCGAGTATCAGCCCATACTGTATTTTTTACCTTTCGTAAGTCGAAATTTCTTCGTAACTAAAGGCAATATTTTCCTGCTGAGAAATTAAGTAGATTAAATTAAATTAAGTAGAAAATTTCGTAAGTAGAGACATTCGTAAGTAGAGGTACCACTGCATTATTAAAAGATTCAGATAATCTGTGTATAAAACCAAACAAACGCAAACCAAAAGAAGATGACCATGATCTTTGGGCCCACTACAGTAAGAACAGATGTGATTCTGCCGTAATAAAAACCACTGCACTGACTCAGGAAGATGTCGAAAAGCCTTTTTTTGTGAACAAATGTTTTTTGCTGCATCCACAACTAACAGGTCCTTTATTTTACACCAAGAGGTAAACCCCCCATAAACCGGATCCAGCTGGTTTCACTGGGCTGGAACTCATTTAGGATGATAAAACTGTACATCAAGCAATTATGGGAAAACATTTTGCTAAAAAATTGTTATCTGAAATGTGTTGCTGGAATCAAACTCTATATGAAAATTTAAATTACACAAACAATTGTCTTCCATTTCAGGATTTGAAATGTTGTCTTTGTATTATTGTCAATTATAAATAAGGTTAAATCTGCAAATCCTGGCATATCATTTGTATTTACAGTTGTGTTCAAAATAATAGCAGTCCAACACGAATAACCTGTTTTTGGTAGAAATGATATTACTGTATGGCAAATAATTTACCAGTTGCTGTTGTAAGGTCATAGAAAACCAACAGAGCCAACATTCATGATATGTATGCTCCTGAGTCTCTGTAATTGAATAATGAATTGAAGGGGCGTGTTCAAAAAAATAGCAGTGTGGAGTTCAATTAGTGAAGTCATTCAATCTGTGAAAAAACAGGTGTCAATCAGGTACCCCTTATTTAAGGATAAAGACAGCACATGTTGCTCATGCATTTCTCTCTGAAAACCTGAGAAAAATGGGTCGTTCCAGGCATTGTTCAGAAGAAAAATGTACTTTGATTAAAATGTTGATTAATGAAGGGAAAACATATAAAGAAGTGCAGAAACTGATGGGCTGCTCGGCTAAAATGATCTCCAATGCTTTAAAATGGAAAGCAAAACCAGAGACATGTAAGAAAACGGAAGACTACCATTCGAATGGATCGAAGAATAGCCAGAATGGTGAAAACTCAGCCAATGATCAGCTCCAGGATGATCAAAGACAGTCTGAAGGTACCTGTGAGTCCTGTGACAATTAGAAGATGCCTGTGTGAAGCTAATCTATCAGCAAGAAGCCCCCGCAGAGTCCCATTGTTAAAAAAAAGACATGTGCTGACGAGGATACAATTTGCCAAAGAACACATTGGCTGGCCAAAAGAGAAATGGAGAAACATTTTGTGGACGGATGACAGTAAGATTGTTCTCTTTGGGTCTAAGGGCCGCAGACAGTTTGTCAGACGACCCCCAAACACTGAAATCAAGCCACAGTACACTCTGAAGACAGTGAAGCATGGTGGTGCAAGCATCATGATATGGGGATGTTTCTCTTACCATGGTGTCGGGCCTATTTATCGCATACCAGGGATCATGGATCAGTTTGGATACATCAAAATATTTGAAGAGGTCATGTTGCCTTATGCTGAAGAGGAAATGCCCTTGAAATGGGTGTTTCAACAAGACACCGACCCCAAACACACCAGTAAGCGAGCAGTTTCTTGGTTCCAGACCAACAAAATTAAAGACATGGAGTGGCCAGCCCAATCCCCGGACCTTAATCTGATGGAAAACTTGTGGGGTGACATTAAAAATGCTGTTTCTGAGGCAGAACAAAGAAATGCAGAGGAATTATGGAATGTTGTCAAATCATCCTGGGCTGGAATACTTGTTCACAGATGCCAGAAGTTGGTCGACTCCATGCAACACAGATGTGAAGAAGTTCTCAGAAACGATGGCTATACAACTAAATATTAGTTTAGTGATTCATGGGAATGCTGAATCCTGAATATTTTTCAGTCTATACAGTAAATATTTGAGTTTGTAAAGTAAAATGCAGACACTGCTATTTTTTTGAACAGCCCAATGTTCATTTTTCTTTTCTGTAAATTAATTAAAGAATTTCTGCTTTTTTCATGTTTTGATTTAGAATATAATGTGCAGTGTTCCCAATGCATGGAAATAAAAACCATTAGAAGGATTTTGGGCTTTACTCAATTTTTTAAACAGACTGCTATTATTTTGAACACAACTGTACATTTTCCAGTGTCAATAGTTTTGTATTTTGTGTCACTGATGTTCTTTGAGGACTTAAAATCTGTGAACCTGTGAATATTTTGCATGTCTTCCTTAAATTTACTTACTAAAAAACAAAATCAGGTGGTTCTGAATAAATCATTTAGGAAGTTTTCTCAAAACTGATTTCATATGGAATGACAATGCAAGTCAACCTCCCGTGTTTACTGATGGTATATCCTTCCTGTTGCCTGGATATGCTCACATCAGTCCGCATTTTGTTTTGTCAAAAAAATACTACTTAATTACTTTTATTTAATGGTCCTGCTGGCTAGTGGGTGATATCTTCCCTACCTGCTTTTTGCTTATATATTTATGTTGTTCATTATGAAGTTCATGTGAAAATTGAATGATACAATTCTGTAAATCTCAAGGGGATAATTGAAGTACATGTAGTCCTCAAGATTCAAACATCTGACTTACAAACATTTGTAGATGCAAACCATCGCGTGCCACCATATCTGACTAATGTAGTTCCACTTTCTGCCGCACCCCCTGCCGAGCAGCACCGGTGCGTATGCGCATCTTCAACACTAATCTCCACCAGTTAGTTCTTGTAAATATCTCTGAGAACATCTCAGAGCACCACGCTTCGTACCTCCTTGGATACTTTAAAGTTTATTGTGGCTGATAAAGCAAAGGCTAGTGCCAGTAGTATTGGCAAGAAGCATGAGGTAAGTGATGATAGTGATAGTGGCGACAATCTCTCCGATGACAACCCTGCCCCTCACTGACAATAACTCCTTCCTCCTCCTCCTCTTCCTTCACTCTAAAGGTAGCAAGTCACATTATGTTACTATAGTGTTTTATTTAATTTACTTGTTGTTTCTGTCATTGTTTCTGGTAAGGCTTAGGGAAAAGTGCTTTCTTATTTAGAGTAGTAATGGCATTTAAATGACCTCAAATGGTGATTATAGATTGGAATTTAATAAACAAAGACTTGAACTATTCAGCTTACGAACTGCCTTTCAAAACCAGTTGAGTGTGTAGGTTGAGGACTATAATCTGTGATGTTACATTTCATGTCATGCAATTCAAATTCACTATCGCTCTCATTGTAAACAAACTTCAACTCACCCCCTGCATTGGTGATGGTGACAGGAACTCCCTGAACTTGAACTCCATTGATGTTTATTGTTTGCATTGCCTGCGCTGTGGAAATCTGTGATGTGTTCAAAGCTACTATCCCACCCGCTGGTGCAATTTTTGCCAAAGTCCGTTCCTTACGAGCTCCTGCTAGCGTCCTCTTGGTGCTTACTGCTGGTGACGTGGTAGTGGTGACGACAGAGGAGGTGGGAGTCACTGTTGTGGGTAACGGATCTTGGAGCTGAACAGATTGCCACTCACCCAATCCTGTTCTGAAGAGAATCTAAGTAAAACAATGTCAGTAGAATGTAAGAAGCTCCATTTAAACTAGACTGTGTTGCTTTTACAACTTTGTTGGTAGAAACCAAAAGAAAAATGAAGTTTTCGATTATTTTTAGGGACTAAATATTGAAAATGAATTGAAAAACAAATACAACTCCTATACAGGTGCTCTGTTTCATTTAACGTCTGCATCTCAACCGACAAGAGAAATTTATGAAAATTAGTGCTTGTTTGGGATAAATGGTATATCATACACCTGACAGCGTAAAACCCCAAACTCTGTGCAAGTGTACTTAAAATTTGTACTCTTTTGAATGCAAAAGGCTGTAACACCAAATCAAGATTTGATTTAGATTTGTCTTCTGTTTGTACATTGCATTTTCAAAATCTAATATCGTTACAACCCCAGTTATATTTAATGATTTTTCTTTGGTGACATAATTTTACTACAACAATGCTGAATGAGTCAGAGCACAAAGTCAAAAAATGTTTTATTGTAAAAAAAAAACTAATTTTAAGGTGCAAATACAGTGGTAAGAAAAAGTTTGGGCATCCCTGATAATTTTCCCAATTTTTCCTTGAGAAATTACTGGTTGTTCCAATCAACAATTTCAGTTAAATATATCATATAACAGACAAACAGAGTAATATTTGAGAAGTGAAATGAACTTTATAGGATTTACAGAAAGTGTGCAATAATTATTCAAACAAAAGTAGGCAGGTACATAAATTTGGGCACCCATGTTGTTTTATTGATTTGAATACCTTTAGCACTAATTATTGGAACACAAAATTTGTTTAACAAGCTCATTGACCCTTGACCTACATGCAAAGGTGAAGCCAATCATGAGAAAGGGTATTTACGGTGGCCAATTGTAAGCTGATATCCTCTTCGCCTTTACTATGAAGAGTGGCAACAGGGGAGCCTCAAAACAACTGTCAAATAACATGAAAACAAAGACTGTTCAACATCATAGTTTAGGGGAAGGATGCAAAAAGCTAGCTCAGAGATTTCAGCTGTCAGTTTCCACTGTAAGGAATGTAGTGAGGAAATGTCAGACAAGCGGAGGCGACGGATGGTGAGAACAGTCAAAGTCATCCCACAGACCAGCTCCAAAGACCTACAACATTATCTCGCTGCAGATGGTGTCACCGTGCATCGTTCAGTTATTCAGCACACTTTTCACAAAGGAATGCTCTATGAAAGAGCAATGTAGAAGAAGCTTTGTCTGCACACATGCCAGAGTCGCTTGAGGTATGCTAAAGCTGCATTTTGGAATGAGATGCTCTGGACTAATTGAACTAAAATTATTTGGACATAACAAGGGGCGGTAAGCAAGGCAGATGAAGAAAACAGTGTTCCAAAACAAAGACTTGCTACCCACAGTAAAATTTGGTGGTGGTTCCATCATACTGTGGGGCTGTGGGTCCAGTGCAGTTATGGCAATCTTGTTAAAATTGAAGATTGAATGATTCCATTCTGTATCAGCAGATTCTTGCAAACAATGTTTAAGAATCAGAGAAAGTTGAAGTCATGCTGGGGCTGGATACGTCAACAGGACAGCGACCCTGTTCAAATTCTACTAAGGCATTCATGCAAAGGAACAAGTACAATGTTTTGGAATAGCCATCTCATTCCCAGACCTGAATACTGTCAAAAAATTGTGGTCTGACTTAAAGCAGGCTGATCATGCTGGCAACCATCAAACCAACCAAACTGGAGAAGTGTTGTGAAGACAAATACTGTAGTCAAAAATACCTTCAACTGAAAATCCAGACACTCATTGGAAGCTATAGAAAGCATTTAGAGGCTGTTATTTCTGCAAAAACAGGCTGTACTAGATACTAGTGTAATGTTTGTGTTGGGGTGCCCAAATTTATGCATCTGCCTACTTTTGTTTAAATAACTATAGCACATTTTTTGTATATCCTACAAACTTCATTTCGCTTCTCAAACACCACTGTGTTCATCTGCTATATGATAAAAATGAACTAAAATTGTTGATCCAAACCACTAGTGATTTATAAAGGAAAATCTAAAAAATTATTGGGAGAGCTGAAAATTTTTCATACCACTGTATGTCTGAAGAGTTTGAACAAGTACCTGTGTTGGTTCAGTATGGGAGACCTGCAGGTTTGAGGAGACTGACTGTCTCTGTGGTACAGGTGGTAGCGTTGCAGATGCAGCTTGCACCACTTTCAAAGCCTGCTGGGGGATCTGAACCACCTGAGAATCTGGCTTTGGCTGGACCAGCTGGACTTGCTGCACCATAGCTGGTTGCCCAGGGCTCTGTACGATGAGAAGGTTGTTACCAGCCTGCAACATAAGGTAAAAAAAGTTAGCCTGGGGTAGTCAGGCTATAAGTCTCTTGGCCATCAGTCACTCCTGACTCCCTTCCCAGCATAAATGAATCGAAAGTACAGGGTTGGCAAAAGAGAAACAATTTTTCAACTGAACAATTAATGTTCAACAAATGATGGGGGTTCAGGGACAGCGTACTCCCCTGAAGCAAAGAGGTTTTCAATAACTTAGAAGTGAAATGCTCGGCGCATTCTCACTGTTCTAAATGATTTCCTATTCATACAATCGCCAATCTGTGAACAAGCACATTGAAGTTAATCAACTTTGCTGCAGTTTGAAAAAAATGTTTTTAAAAATTGAATTGACACATGATACTCTTCTATGACAACAATACGACGAAGGTACCTAAACATCTAAGTTCAGCAATGGTATGTGCCAGCTGACTACCTGACTATACTGTGCAGCCAGAATTTTCTATAAATAGATTCTTTTGCTTCCTAAATGGCAGTGCGGCAAATCACAGGATACAAATTGTGAAAAAGTGGATCAGAGACCATGAATGCCAAAAAGTTAAGTTTGTCAAGTTTATGTTGTACTAAAAGCAGGGCTACGAGCCAGTTAATCAAATGAAAACCAGAAACGTTTATATTTTTTAATGTTATGGAGTAGAATCTGATATTCTAAATAATAGTAAGAGGATGAAAGGTGGAAAAGCACTCAATCCTTGAAGAGGATGAAGAGTGGAAAGGCACTCGGTCCTGATGATATACCTGTGGAGGTATGGAAGAGTCTAGGAGAGGTGGCAGTAGAGTTTCTGACTGGGTTGCTCACACAATGAAGTTATGGGAAAGAGTAGTTGAAGCTAGACTAAGGGCAGAAGTGAGCATTTGTGAGCAGCAGTATGGTTTCATGCCAAAAAAGGTACTGCACTTGCAGTAATTGCTTTGAGGATATTGATAGAGAAGTACAAAGAAGGCCAGAGGAAGCTGCATTGTGCTTTTGTAGATCTGAAGAAAGCTTATGACAGGGTGCCCAGAGAGGAACTGTGGTATTGTATGAGGAAGTCTGGAGTGGCAGAGAAGTATGTTAGAGTCGTGCAGGACATGTATCAGGACTGTAAGACAGTGGTGAGGTGTGCTGTAGGTGAGACAGAGGAGTTCAAGGTGGAGGTAGGACTGCATCAGGGATCAGCTCTGAGCCCCCTCTTGTTCGCGATGGTGATGGACAGGCTGACCGATGAGGTTAGACAGGAATCCCCATGGACTATGACGTTTGCAGACGACATTGTGACCTGTAGTGAGAGCAGGGGCCAGGTAGAGAATCTAGAGGTAGAGGTTTGTCATGGAAAGGAGAGGAATGGAGGTTAGCCGCAGTAAGACAGAGTACATGTGTGTAAATGAGAGAGACCAAAGTGGAAGAGTGAGGTTACAGGGAGAAGAGATCAAGAAGGTGGAGGATTTTAAGTACTTAGGGTCAACAGTCCAGAGCAATGGAGAGTGTGGAAAAGAGGTGAAGAAGCGGGTACAGGCAGGATGGAACGGGTGGAGAAAAGTGTCAGGTGTGATGTGTGATAGAAGAGTTTCAGCTAAAATGAAAAAAAAAGTGTACAAAACTGGTGAGACCAGCGATGTTGTTTGGCCTAGGGACAGTGTCACTGAGGAAAAGACAGGAGACAGAGCTGGAGTTATCAGAGATGAAGATGCTGAGGTTCTCTTTGGGAGTGACCAGGAAGGATAGGATTAGGAATGAGTAAATCAGAGGGACAGAACATGTTAGAGGTTTTGGAGGTAAAGTCAGAAAGGCCAGACTGAGATGGTTTGGACATGTCCAGAGGAGAGATAGTGAATATATTGGTAAAAGGATGCTAAGGTTTTAACTGCCAGGCAGGAGGCCAAGAGGAAAACCAAAGAGGAGGTTTATGGATGTAGTGAAAGAGGACATGAAGGTAAATGGTGTGAGAGAAGAGGACGCAGCAGGTAGGGTTAGATGGAGGCAACTGATTCGATGTGGCGACCCCTGAAGAGAAAAGCTGAAAGGAGAAGATGATTCAAAATAATAGTAACCTGTTAATTCCAGTCAATCTTAAAAAAAATGTTTGATATACACTGTAGACATTAACTCATTGGCCGCCAACCATTTTCAGAGCACAGTTCCTGCTTTGAAACTTTGAAACCTTGAAGCTTTGTTGCATCATAAACTGCTGTAACTTCTCTGTCTTCCTGATTCTCCATCCTCAGTTCTGTAACTGGATCAGTGCTGTTGTACTGTTTTTCTGCAGAGACATATCTACAGTATGCCAACTAATTGCCTTAATTGCTAATTAATAAGTCCTAAAGCTACCTTCCTATTTATATTTACAAGGAATGTAATTAACCAGTTCAGGAACTGTATTTTTTTGTTTTAACCAGTTGAGGAACGTCAATTTGTGGGTGACCGTAAAACGTTGTAATCCTGTGTCTTTTCCGAACAAACCAATTGGCAAAAATTTTTGGTTCAAAGCCCTGTAAAAAAGACATGCATTTCTATGCAAGTCCTCTTTACGCTGTCAAATGATTAATACCACTGTAAATACCACTGTAAACATGTAAGTACAGAAAATAAGGCATATGTTTGTATTTATTACTTCCTCACAAGAGTGTATATATACTGTATATATGCATATAAATTGAAAATTTCCTGAAAGGAAAAGCCGAAAGGAAAAGAAGACACACACATACATTTTTTTTTTTTTTACAAATCCCAATTTCCATTTAAATTTGATCACACCTCATTAAATAACTGACCTCATGATAATGACTGTGCTTTTAAAAAAGCTCCATCTCAGGTTGAACGGATGGACGAACGGACAAACACACAAACACTGACGATTACAATACATCACTGCTTTGAAGCGGTGATGTAAGAACTAGGCAGTCAGAGACTGCAATGTCCCGCGACACCCCTGAATTCAAAATTTTACTCCGACCTTCTTTCATAGGTCAGGGTCATTTAACAGGTAACTGGTGCATTCTATTTGTCATTTAGCTGTCATAAATTCTTAGATACTAAATTACCAGTACAGTACGCCCTTGCGCATTAACAATTGCTACTCCACCTCATTGCAGATTTTTATAGGCAGTCACGTGATACCGTACGCACATTCTATTGGCTGACAGCATCCGGAAGTGCAGTCTGTTTCCTCAGTCTCGGACTTTCGTGAGATACAAAAGTGCTTTAAACAGTCGATAAGAGTGTGAGAAAAGGTAATACAGATAGCAGGTGGTATAATATCAGTGTGGGGAGGGTTTATAAACGTTTAAATTACCGTAAATAATAAGATATATAGATCCCGATCTCGACCACGGATTCCTCAATCGGGTGTGATTCCTGGAACGCATTAACCGCAAAGAACGAGGGTGCACTGTACAAGATAATCGTAGTCTGACCAGTAACAGTCTCTGACAGATGTATTTGTATGAAGTGATGTGACACTGGTGTACACATGATCCAAACTTGATCCATAGTCAGTTGTAGGCCCAGTCACTACCTGCTTCAGTCCATGCCTTGCCATGATAGCATTGAGTCCCTTGTGTTCTGGAGCCTGACGGGAATCTCCACATACTAGGATGGACTGTGTGGTCTAAGCCAGTGGTCCCCAACCCCCAAGCCCTCGACCGCTACCGGTCCATGGGTCATTTGGTACCGGGCCGCACAGAAAGAAAAAATAATTTACATTACTTCCATTGTATTTATTTCGGAGTCTGAAAGCTGTTTTATTTTGAAAAGTGACGTCTGTTTGGAATGACGCAGTCAGTGCAGTCACTTCAATCGAGTTTTTAATATAATTATTTCTTGCAATTATTTTGTTTACAGAGATGTTGATTATCAATTTATGAAAAAAGTTTGTTTATTTTCTGTTGATGTCTGCATTTTACATAAAACCACTGCGGATGATTTATTATTAGACTACAGCTGTCCCGGCGTCATTAACGATTATCGAGCAAATGAAGGCGGTCCGTGAAAATATTGTCTTAGATGAAACTGGTCCGTGGCGCTAAAGAGGTTGGGGACCGCTGGTCTCAGCTGTTAACTGAATCACTGAGTCCTTGGAGAAAGGATGTGTTATTACTACCCGGACTGTTATTGATAGTAGTATGATGAGTAGCTGGGAAGGATCAATGGTCTTGCACTGGCCTTCTCCCTAGTCTTTGAAATTTGACCATGACCTAGTTTTCTCAAGGTCATCATCTCATGTTCATCCCCTTTGCCGCCCGAGTAATGTGCTTTTTGTTTCATCTTTCTATCTGCAACGATTGTGAAGATATTTTGTGGACGTACAGACAGACGGACGAACACACAAACACTGACAATAAGGCAGACTGCAACATCCCGTGACACCCCTGAATTCAAAATTTTACCCTGACCTACTTGCATAGGTCAAAGCACTAGCTTTGATCTATGGTCTTACACACACTGGCCTTCTCCCTCGTCTTTCCCTCTTATAATGAATGTACAAGAGTTGAAATTTGACCTTTACCTAGTTTTCTCAAGGTCAAGGTCATGATTTCATTTTCATCCCCTTTGCCGTCCAAGTAATGTGGTCTTTGTTTCATCTATCTGCAACGGTTGCGAAGATACTGTATTTGGTGGACGAACGAATGGACAGACACACAAACACTGACAAGTACGTAACTGCTTTGCGGGATGTAACAACTGCATTTTTTTGAAGCTCTTCATTTTGCCGTCCTCATTTCCTATATAACATGCTAGAGTATTAGACTGAGGCCTCTGGTACAGATAGGCCATTAACTTATCGTGTGACTAAAAATGTTCTGTGACAGCACTGTCATATTAATGACTGGCACACTGCCTTACGGTGCTTAAAGTGGTTACAAGCAGACAGCAGGTGTATTACTGTCGTGTTCTGGCATAGTGCTACATTACCACCAGGTGAAGGTAAGAGTAAATACAATAATAATGAATGGTAATAAATTTCTATTTATTAATGACTGCTGGAATGTAAAAAAAAAACAACAAAAAAAACAATATCCATCCTAACTCAAAGCTTTGCTGTAGTTAAAAGTCTGATTCCAGCATTCAAAATAGTTCTAATTAGTTCTTTTAGGCAAAGACTACTTGCTGTACAGTGTGCCCTCGTGCATTTGCGCATCATGTTTTTTTATTGCCTGTGGGTCTAAGAGGACTGTAATTTCATCTGTGCTGTATGTCGTGCATATATGGTACATTTGACAATAAAATTGACTATGACTGTGACAACACTCGAGACTTTACCTCATTGTGGATTTTTGGTAGGTAGTCCTGTGATACCATACGCGCATTCTATTGGCTGAATCGATCCAGAAGTGCGCTACGTTCCGGGAGTCTCGGAACGCAACACACCTCCATTAGACGTTTAAATTACCGTAAATAATAACAAATAGTTTGTCACTATATTGCAGAATTCGTTATTCGCATGTGGTTCCTGGAACGCATTTAACCATCAGTAATGAGGGCGCACTGTATTTACATTCTCTCACTAGTACGTAGGGCAACCATTTGTATATATATACAACACTACTGTCCCACAATCAGATGTCCCTAAAGCTGCAGAACACGTCACACAGTTAATTGTCAGATGATTCACCCCAACACTTCATGCATTTATTGCAGTATGAGCCAGTACATTAAGTAAGAACATAAAGAAAATCAGGTTTGTATGTGTTAGCCAGTACCTGAATAATGTTGTCACCAGCTTCTATAAGTATAGTTTCCATTTGCTCTGGGGGTGGAGAGGCAGCCTGTGCAGGAGGCGGCAGTGGAGGAGCAGGAGCAGGAGTCGGAGCAGGCGGTGGAGGATTGCCAGAAGTAGCCACAACCACCTTCTTCTTCCGCCCTCGTCGTCCCTTTCCTGATGTGGGAGGTGCAGCTGCCGTTTCTGTGATGATTTGAGTGCCTCCTACCTCACCGGTGGCCACATTGAGTGGCAGTGTTAACCCACCGGTTAGCTGTGCCATGTTTGAAGAGTTGTTGGGCTTGCGCAACTTGGGTGATGGCTTGATGGCAGTCTTCTGTGGCGTGACTGGCGTGGCAGCAGCTGCAGGGCCTGGCATAGTCATGGGAGTGGTGATGATGGTGTGGTTGGTTCCTGGTATTAGCTGGATTTGACCTCCCTGTGGCATTACCTGAATGGTCTGTGCACCCTGAATCTGTGGCACCACCTGGTACTGGATATTTGTGGGGGCAGCGGTGTTGGTGCGAGCTGGGCTCTGTTGGATTGTTAGCACAATGGGACTGCCAGGGGGCGTGGCACCAAGGCCAGCAGGGAGCTGAATCACATTGCCCTTAGTTGACAGGAAACCCAGATTTTTGGGTGGTGCAGGAGCAATTGGAGCCGGCTTAATAGGGAGAAGCCTGCGAGGCTGAGGTTGCGTGGGAGGAGTGGTGACAGGAGCCTGAGCAGCAGGAGGGCCAATTTTACTGCAAGTGGCAGCCAGGAGGGCCAGAGGGGAGGGCTGGGTGTCCTGCTGGAGGAAATACAGTCAAACATATTAGTTCTGGTGGAACATAATCTGCACAAAAACCTGTCTAAAGAGAAACAGTTATCTCATAAGGGAAAAATAAGTTGGAAAAGGTGAGAAATAAATGAGGAAGTAATGACGTAAAAATTAGTACAATTTAAAATTCAGAGGTTTATCAACAATAGGCCACAGACAGCATTTTAATTCCAGAAACCTTTATTGCACACTGATGTCTGTTTGAACACAATGAGAACATAATGAAATGTCAGTTTGGTCCACTACAGTGAGGAGCATAAGTAGTCTATGCAACACCTCAGGCGGCAGTAGCAGCTTGTTGAACCAACATGCTTAGGTGTGCAGCCTACACCAAGGGATACAACTATTCTGTACCAAGATGAGGTCTGTTATTTGAAGATCAAGAACTAAAGATAATCACTAAACCAGTTGGGGAGAATTGAAAAATACATCAGCTGTTATGCTCACTGTTGTGTCATACACCAGTAGTTGAAGTTGCGAGGCGTGGCCTCCATGGACCTGATTTGCTCATCAAGTACATTGCACAGATGCCGGACTGATAATTTTACTTTTATTTATTTTTTGTATTTTATTTTAAATACTGTTATAATCCCCAAAGGGAAATTAAGAATGCACACTCGTATGTTAGTCAGTCACACGCATGCATGTAGAGACCCTTGTAATACACACAACCCCACACAAGGGGGCCTGTAAGCACGCAATGGGAGGTAGAATGGCGGGCAGCTCCTTCTTGGTGCACCCCAAATAAGCAGCTTGTGAGGGGGATGGCGCCTTTCTCAAGGGCGCCTCGGTAGTGCTCTGGAGGTGAACTGACACCTCCCACTGTCAGCTCACACTCAAGGTGTTTTTGGGCGGGAACAGGAATCGAACAGCCGATCTTGGAACATTGGACGACCCGCTTTACCGCCCGCTCTATCACTGAGCCACTGCTACCCCTATTATTATTATTATTATTATTATCATTATTATTATTGTTGTTTTTAATAATAATGCTAATAATAATAATAATAATAATAATAATAATAATAATAATTAGTTGGAGTTTAGAACTGCCAGGCAGGAGGCCTAGAGGAAGACCATGAAGGTAGTTGGTGTGAGAGAAGAGGATGCAAAGGACAGGGTTAGATGGAGGCAATTGATTCGCTGTGTCGACCCCTGAAGGGAAAAGCCGAAAGGAAAAGAATAATAATAATAATAATAATAATAATAATAATGTATGTATGGAATTAGTGATGTGTGAGGTAAGACAAATTTGTGAGGATGTCATGTTTTATTACATTAACTGGAATTTATTCATAAGATAAGATATACTTTATTATCCCAACAGGGAAATTTGTCTTGGGCAGGGTACACTTAGTCAGCATCAACGTTTAAAACATACAAGACAATACAAAGATTGCGGCATTGTGCGTATATAAAAGAGAACTGCCCGACCAAGAGGATATCACTGTCCTCAATCAATGTTAAATAAATGTTAAGTAAATTAGTAAAACAAAATAAAGTGCATAAACACAATGACATAAAGCGGGACCACAGGTCCAATAAAAATATAAGTAAATATAAATAAAATGCTAAGCACTGTAACAATATGAGGGACCAAAGTTCATATGAACAACTAACTAGAGCTTCGAACCACTTTGTCATTTAAAAGCGCAATAGAGGTTGGAATAAAAGATAATTTAAAACGGTTGTTTTTGCAACGACTTGTTCTATAACATCTACCTGAAGGTAAAAGCTCATATTCAGGAAAAAGAATGTGAGAAGGATCAGACAATACTCTATTCGACAAACCGAGCACTGACTTCTCAAAGATAGACTGGAGAGAAGGAGAATCTTTCCTGTCAATTACCTTAATTGCTGTTTTCACCTTTATAGATATTTTAGATTTGAGCTGAACAGAGAGAGTCCCAAACCAGGCAGCCATGCCATATCTAATAATGCTCCCATGGACTGAATCATAGAAGGTAGACATAACTCCAGAACTTATACCAAAAAGTCTCAGCCTACGGAGAAAGTGCAGTCTTTGAGCCAATTTGGAACACAGATGGTCCACCTGAACATGCCATTTTAGCTGGTTGTCCATGTAGACCCCTAAGTACTTATAAGAAGCAACCTGCTCAATCTGCGTATTACCGATAACAACTGGATCATGAAGTCGGACATTTCTAGGGTCAAAGATCATTTCTTTTGTCTTAGTGGTGTTCAAGATCAGATGACTATTACCACATACAGTATTAAAGTTGTGAATCTCCTGCATATAGCCCACCAGACTTTCGTCACCCCTCAGAAGGCTCAGTATAACAGTGTCATCAGAAAATTTAAAAATGTAGTTTTTAGGGAGACTACTTCTGCAATCATCAGTGTAGACAGTGAACAGGAAAGGTGAGCTCACTCCCCCTTGTGGTACACCAGTGCTACACAGTCTGGGACTTGAGAGTACGGAGTTAACCTTAACCTGTAAGGATCTGTTTGTAATCAGAGAGTAAAACCATCTGATTATGTAAGGGTTGACATTCATGTTTGATAGCTTCTTTACCAGTAATCGAGGACAAACAGTATCAAAGGCGGAGCTGAAGTCAGCGAAGACAACCCAAGCGTAGGCCTTTGGGTCTTCCAAATGATTACTAATTAAATGAGTGATACTGACTACAGCATCCTCGGTGCTTCTCCCAGCTCTATATGCGAATTGTAGTGGGTCCAAAAGAGGAGCTACATCAGACATGAGATGGTTCACAATTATCCTCTCGAAGCATTTCATTACACTGCAAGTTAAGGCAATTGGCCTATAAATCCCTGTTCTCTGAAGGACAAGACACTTTAGGAACAGGAATTACAATAGATTTTTTCCAGATAACAGGAACAATGTGCATATCAATCGACTGCTGAAATATGGGGCACCAGGCCGCCGTGAGCTCTTCAGAGCACATTTTCAGCAGCATGGCAGGCAAACCATCTGGTCCCATGGATTTTTTGTTACCGTCCCTGCTGAAAATACACTTAACCTGTTGCGGATCAATAATGATACGATATGAAGCATTACACTTGGGAATAAAATCAAAGGGCTCAGCTAGTACCTGAGAAACCAAACCTGTGTCGTATCTCAAAAAGAAACTGTTTAACTCAGTAGCACAAGCGAGTTCATCAAGAGTGACAATTTGATTTTGCTTTGGGTTCATGCTAGTTATTTTTTTCATGAAATCCCACAAGCCTTTGGAGTTCATAGAGCTGACACAATCCTCTAAAGCAGAACGATGGTTAGTTCTGGCTTGCTTCAGCAGCCGATTTAGATCTTTTTGGGCCGCAGCCACACCAACCCTGTCCCCATTTTTAAAAGCCACTTTTTTGCTGTTTCAACAGTCTTTAACCACCTTGGTGATATATGGCTTGTTGTTCAGAAAGTGAAGGACAGTCTTTTTGCGAACCACAGTGTCCACACAAAACTTGATATAGTCCGTCACAGTCTCAGTTGCCTCATCCAGTTCCTGTTCATGGAAGATACTCCAATCTGTGCTTAGGAAGCAACCTTTCAGAGTCTCAACACTGTCCTCCGTCCACTGCAGGACAGTTTTCTGTGCAGGACAGTTTTCTGAACAGGCTTACTGGATTTGAGAGCAGTCTTATACGTGGGCATGAGGTGAACAGTAGCATGATCTGAGTATGCAAGAGGAGGAAGAGCTTTTGCTCTGTAGGCATCTTTGATGTTGCCATAACATTTGTCTAGAACCTTACTTTTCCTGGTGCCACATTTGACATATTGGTAGAAGCCTTGTAACACTGGTTCAAGTCTACAGTGATTGCAGTCTCCTAGCAGAAAGACTGGCGCTCCAGGTGTGCGTAGCATTTTGCTTGAACACAGTCTGCCAACCCAGTTGCTGCTCTGGCAGCATTAGCACTAGGAGGAATATAAACTACACAGACAATAATATTTCCAAATTCTCTTGGAAGATAAAAAGGTCTCATCGAGAGACAAAGCATATTGCTAATTTAGTGGTAGAGTTTTTTCCTATGTGTCCTGTGAAGGCGTTTTTGCAGGTTTCAAGTAGTTAATAGTTTTATGAGGCAAACATGTTCTAAAAGGTCATGTGAAACATTAAAAAATAGGTCATTCAGCATGAACCTGACCAAAAAAAAGTGTATACAATGCGCAATACAAAAGAATCGCAAATTGCTGAGCAGACAGTAGCTGGATGTAACGTCTGGCTGTTACTCACTTGCGTAGAAGTGGTGGAAGGCTGAAGGTATTCACTGGGACTGACAGCAACCGTGGTGGCCATACTGTCCTGTTGTTCTGTAAAATACAAACAAAACAGAAAATTGTGTGTCTAATTTCAGTGGCTAAGATGAGTAAAAACAACATAGGGCACTCCTACTAAATTCTATAAGCATCTAAAAGGATGCCAAAGACTTGCTGTAGTCAAACATCAGTAATTACACAAATTAAGTCATTACATTATTTACTGTGCTGAGTTGCAAATGTTTACACTTTGACATAAACTCGTCATCACAATCATGCAGAATATTCAAGACTTCACCAATAATTCAATGCTTTTTAGTTGTGCTTTCCATTCATTTCTATTCCATTGTGTATTTTTACTGCTTTGTGTGCTTTCAATTGCCTCTTGGATACAAATACCTGTAAAGATTTTTCAACTGAATTTAGTGGTACACAGCCCAAATACTCAAAACCAGATATTCTGTCTGAGATTCCGAACTCCACTCCAAAACATTGTATGAGGAAAACATTACATGCATAAGCTTATATTTCTTTTAAAACTCCATAAGTACATTTGGAGCTGGGTGCTCAATAGATAAGTGCAGGGTACATCTTAAGTATCTGCCAAAGTTGTATGCAGCTAATCAGCCCATTCTCTAGGTAAAGCGATACACCCCTCTATTTCACAGCACAGTTTATTCCTCGAGTCATCAAAACCTGGAATGCAATTCCGTGCATTCACAAAGACAGTAGATTGTGACTGTGAAGACTGTGAAATAAAATGAGAAAAAAAACAAACATTTAGTCTGTTTCAGTTAGGTGTTTTGTATGCAGTTTTACATATTACTTTTAAAATGAAAATTAAATGAACAACATTAACTTTACTTAATTCTCACTCGTAGGGGAAATTCAACATATCTCATCTGTCTTTTATGTAGTAAACCAACTGAAATAAACAATGCTCAAATTATTAAGTATGATATACTACACATTTATACTAATAGTTAAAGAATTTCAATTTCAGCTAAATTTACTCAAATCTTGCATTATTTGTTTAAATGTATAGTATGCTATATTGTACTTAATAACATGAACATTGTTTACATATTGGGTCAACCTGTATGATCTGTGCAATGCTGGAAAATTTCACAATTGGAAAGAAGTTAATTAATCACTTACAAATGGTACATTTCCCCCTATCTTGGTGATTCAAAGAGTGCCATGGTGTGTTGAAAAAACAATAAAAACAAAACAGAAATGCTTAGCTCTGAGAATCCAATACAACAATGGTGCATGAAATTCGACTTCATAGCAACGACAATAAACTAAAAAAAAATGTTTGTTTTAAACATGTAAAATTAAAATAAAAATCAATTTCCAGCAATATCAACAACTTCAGTCTGCCACCTACTCCACTCTTGTCAACACTGGACTTTATCACGAGAGAAAACAAACAAACTCGGTGTTGCTCACTGCTGAACATGGTCGCTCTCACTCAATTAAAGTATTACGAATTCAGCTTCTTCTAATGGTGTCTTAATAACTTCAGTGTCAAACCTTATAACGTACACACGTGAAAATCCAAGCCTACAGGGACATTTTTCCAGATACGTAATGAGATATACAAACGTATCTGGTTGATTGCAGAGTCGCTACAATAACAAGAGAGCTTCACAACAATAAACACTGCTTTATAAACTTTAAAATCACAACCAATACTACAAGTGTTTTATAATGCATAGTAACAGTCTGGCCTCAAAACAGCGCCGCCATCAAACACGTTCTATTAGTTTGCTCTTCTGTGGGTACCAACTCAATCTTAGCAAGCTAGCTATTCCAAATGTAGACTAACAGGGATGTAACCAAACAAGGTAGAGGGCCAAATTGTTAATTAATTCCTTCATTTATTTTTTATTGATATTGAAATAACGGTCGGGGATAAATGTACGTCTGAATAAAAAAAATATAGCTACATTGCTAACATTAGCATATTTCGCTAGCCGACGCGTAGCTAGTAAGACAACTCTCTTTGATAACGTTACAGAAAAGGAAGCCCTTTTCCGGAAGTGCATTGCTTAGTTTTCCCACAATTGACCTAGTCCCACTAAGACACACTTGTACAGCATCATACTCAGTGCTTTTCTGTCCATCTCAAATAAAATGTTAAAGGAAGTACAACACAATATAAGCACCAATGTTTTAATTCCTACCCACCGCTCATGACGACATTTGCTCTCTGCAAGCCTTGGACTCCAAACCCATAGAGGAATCCGCCCGCGCTGCTGCACCAATCCACGGACAAAAGATGGATAAACGACGGACAATTTGACCAATACCCTTGAGAGATATTTATGATTGATCTTCAAAGTAGCCAATCATCATGTGACATTTTTGTGCTGGCGCGCACGGATAGTTGTTTGACCAATGGGGCTTTAATTTCGTGCTTGCCAGGGGCGTTTCCGGTGAACAAACCTCCTAGAGGTTGGGGGCTGGGGCCGGTGACAACAGGTCAAGTCTGGCGACGTCTCCGACCAACGATATGAATTTTGAGTTAAAAACGAGAATAAAAACCGTTAAATGAATCACGCATGCATTTAGTGATGTGTGTTAGCAGTCTATTTGTCCTGTGTTTCATAATGGGGTAAAGACTTCCATGTGGGATTACAGAGATTGCATTAAACAGAATAAACAGATTAGGTTTTAATTTAAACCACGGAATTTACAGCGGTATGACATGATTGTTATCGTTCACTGTCGGTACTCCCATCATTATTTACAATTACAAAAGAAGTGCTAATACCATAATGTCAAAAATACTTAATCACAAGGAAAACTATTTCATTTTTAACTCCGACCCAAATCAATTGTAGGCTCCTCAGAAACTGTTTATATACAGTAGTTTTCTTTTTGGTCGCAGTAGATAGCGCTGTCTCCTCTCAGCCAGAAGATTCCAGGTTTGATTCCTTTCTGTGCAGAATTTGCATGTTCTTCCCATGTCTGCGTGGGTTCTCCGGTTCCTTCCCACCTACAAAATCATGCAGTTTAAGTGAATTGGTCACACCAAATTGTCCATAGGTGTGAGCGTGGATGATAGCTTGACTTTCTTGTGGCCCAGCGATAACTGGTGTCTCATCTCGGGTGTGCCCTGCTTCTTGCTGTTAGCCAGCTGAGATAGGCTCCAGCAGACCCCTGATAAGCTTGTCCGCCTGTCCGATAATCAGCTGTACAAGAAGATGGATGGATGTACTGCATTATTTCCCAAGTATAAAGCCAGTAGGTCTTGACCAGGGCTTTGAACCGGTTCATGGAATGAAAATGAAAACCAGAAACTTTTGGTATTTTGGCAGGAACAAAAAGGAAACCGAAAACTTTATATGTTTTAATGTTCCGGAACAGAATCGGAACAGAAAATAATTGTAAACTGGTTAATACTGGGGTTTTTTTCCATTGTTGAAAAAAAAAATTTGACCTCATGTTTCACTTCCTGTCATTCACTGACGTGGGATGAGAGCAGAGGGAAGTAGCGGCTAGTCACAGTCACAATTTTATCATAACCGGTAAACACTGCAGTATGTCAATCTTAAAAATGTATGATTTAGACATTAATTCATTGGCTGCAGTCATTTTCAGTGCAGTGTGTCCCCGTACTGCCAGCGCTATGTAGCAATATTGAGCTATGGGAGAAACACAATGAAGATCTGTTGTTCAGCAATAAATGACATGGTGGAAGTTATTCTTGTCTTATTTCATGTAGTGTCTAAGTAGGACGCATAAGCCTTAACTACAGTGATACAACTGTCACTAAGCAGAGGTGTAGTGCTGTGGTACTGTTTACTGTAGGGTAGGGAAATATCTATAATTATAGTCTATAGTGTATAAACTAATTGCTTTAGTTGCCAATTTAAAAGTCCCTATGTTACCTTTTTTCTGCGCACCATTCGGCGCATTGTATAAAGAGGCGCAGTCTAAATTACGGAGTTTATTTCTGTACTTTTACACACGGCGCACCTTGTTTGGTACATGCTTGCTAATGGAAGCGAAAAGGTGACTGTGGTTGAACTGTGTTGTACTATGTATTTAAATTTTAAAAAAATACACCGACATTATTTTTTAAACATGTTTTTATTTCTTTATTTTTTGATAAATCTGTGCTAAATGCTTCGAAGTCCTTATATTCGGTCTGCATTGAACAGCTCGGCAATTTCACGATCGCTGATCGTTTGGTTTCCGGGTGGCTGCCCGGTAATGATGCCGGCTTTTGCGAAACATCGGACAAAAGTCAAAGCAGGTACGTTAGTCCAGGATCCACAATCCACGCACATATTGTGGGGGTGTAACTCGCGGTGTAACTCTCTCGGCACTGCCTCCAGTCCTGGTAAACGTGTGTTCACCGTCTCAACCATCACTCCACGACGCACGCAGCTTAACTTTAAAGGCTGTTTACACCGATGTCCAGCAGTTGGAGTTCTTTCGTTAATCCTCCCAGGATGATGGCAAGCTCAGAATTCAGCCGCTTGACATGGTTTTTTACAGAAGCGGTGGTATGGGCGTGCATGGAGTCACAGATCAAGAGAGATGGTGAAGCATGGAAAAAGCCTCCTGGTCTCTTTACGTGAACCGGAACAACCGGAAATGATAGCCTGGAGTCGTAAGCGTGTCTCTTCGCTGATGCCTCCGTCGGGGGTCTTTAGCCAAACAAATGTGGTTATGCAGCATACTTGCGGTACAGTACCGGCATATACTGTACACCAGTACCTACCGTAGGTGTGAAGGACGTAGCCTCGTGCCATGTTCTCTAATTGGTGTATCGCTGCGGGCGTACGTAGTGACGTATTACGTCCTATGTCGGTGGAAAATGCTCCATCTGGCGGAGCGCTGACTAAAATCACACAAAAACATTTTTACAGATTTTTGAACTCAGTGTACACATAAGACGCTTAATGTTAAAAGGCGCAGCGTTGATTTTTGAGAAATTTTAAGGCTTTTCAGTGCGTCTTATGGTGCGCAAAATACGGCACCTACATATTTAAATTTACAAGGAACGTTATTAACCGGTTCAGAACTATATTTTTTTTGTTCTAACCAGTTCAGGAACGTCAGTTTATGGGTGGAATGCAAATGGGTGTAATGCAAACTCTAGTCTGGCAAAAATAAAGGAACACTTCCTTAAGCTGCATGGAAAACAAAAGAAACAGACTTTGCTGTGAAAATGACATAAGAGTAGCACTTGCCAAGGTGAAGCCACGCTTATCCAAACTGGTCTCTCAATAACAACAGCAGACGTCACACTGATTTGCAGGTAGGTAATTTCATGTGAGTTCATGCACTGTCTTGGTTTTGTTCTTTGAAATAGGTGACATTAATGCACAATTTATTAAATACATCAGTAAAACATATACAGTCAACCCTCGGTTTTCGAACATAATCCGTTCCAGAAGGCTGTTCGAAAAGCGAGTTGTTCGAAATCCTAAACTGTTTTTCCCATTATGATTAATGTAAAAAATTTTAATCCGTTCCAAGTCTAAAAAACAAACAAGTTTTTCTTTACTCTTTTACACCATAAACTGCACTGTATACTGTTTACCATGAATAAAAAAGGGTAGAAATAGACACTGTGTTTTATTTTAATAAAAGATATCCTAACAAACATTGAACACGAATGCGCTACGGAGGAAGCATCCTGGGCATTCGAGTTCGCTCGGCTTCCGAGTGAGTCGCGTTCAGGTACACTCGGCTTCTTTTGGTTTGGTTGAGAGCCGAATTTTTGTCGAGTTCAGAGACGTAAAATTCTCGGATTTTCTGGCCAAAACTGATTTGGTCGAGAACAGAAGTGTTCGAAAACCAAGGGTTGACTGTACTTATGTCTTAAATTTGAAAAAAAAAAATTTTTTTTTACTAAGGCAGGCTTCCGTGAGTGAGCATATGAAACCAGCAGGGTTCGGTACCTCCAACAAAGTTAAGAACCACTGCTCTAGTTAGTTCAAACGTACGTACATATTAGTGAGTGCAGGCCCCTGTAGCACACACACACACAGGGGGGCCTGTGGGCATGCAGGGGGAGGTTGGGTGGCGAGCAGCTCCTTCACCCCTCATGAGCAATTTTTTAAAAGGGACGGCGCCTTGCTCAGGGTCGCCTCTGCAGTGCTCCGGAGGTGAGCTGACACCTCCCACTGTAAGCTCACACACTGGGTGTTTTGGGGCTGGAGCGGGAATCGAACCGCCGTCTTGAATCATAGGGCAACCCGCTGTACCGCCCGCTCTACCACTGAGCCACTACCGCCCCCACAAGGGGAGGTAGAGTGGCGGGCAGCTTCTTCATAGTGCGCCCCTCAATGCGTCCCTGAAGAAAGTTTCTAGAAAACATTTCGCCTCTCATCCAAGAGGCTTCATCAGTTTTGAAGGTGGCTGGTCTTGTCCCAGCTTATTAACCCTGAGGGTTGTTGTCAGTGCTATTCACATTTCAACGACCATAGTTGAAACCCGTCTGGCTCCTCAATGATGGTTGATGTGGGTGCCAGAGAGTTTTAAAGGTGGATGGGGAGGGAGAGATGGAGGCAAGCAATGGTGGACGGAGAGGGGGAGGAGGGGGAATGTAGGTGGTGGTCAGTAGGGCCGAAGGACCTCTGGGGATAGGAGCATGGAGTGGCTGAAACAATTAAAAAAGCTGTTGAGTTTATCAGCTCATTCCACATTCCCCTCCACTGTACTGCGACCCTCACCTTGATGGCCCTTATGCCCCCCCAGACCTCACGCACCTGGTTGCATCCCAGCTGGTTCTCCAGTTTACTCCTGTAGGTCTCTTTAGCTTCCCTCAGGCAGAGTCTCACTGCCTGCTCGGCCTTCCTCATCTCTTCCTCACTCCCACTTCTGAATGCCCACTTCTTCCTGTTCAGGACAGCCTTGACGTCCTTGGTCGGCCATGGTTTGTTGTTGGGGTAACACTTTACTATCCTGACAGGTACTACCGTGTCCACACAAAAGTTCATATAGTCTGTTAAACACTGAGCTGCCAACTGGACGCTCTCCCAATGTGAGCCCACGATGACATCCCAGTCGGTCGTCTGGAAGCAGTCCCTCAGCATCTCCTCAGCTTCAGGGGACCATCTCCTGACCTGCCGGCTTGTTGCTGGTAGTCGTTTCACCAGCAGGATGTAGGTGGGCTGTAGGTACACTAGGCTATGGTCTGATTTACCTAGTGGGGGGAGGGCGGTGGCGGTGTTCTTCTCCCTGGCATTCGTGTAGAACAGATCGATGGTCCTGTTCTCCCGTGTGGGGCAGTCAACACACTGAGCCAGTGTGGGGAGAGATGAGTCTAAGGTGACGTGTTTAGACGTGACTTAGGCCAACAAAACCATTGTTACACAATTAATCAAGTCTTGTTACAGCAGAGTCACAAACAGTTTTGTTGGTATGGACCTAATGAACATTATCCCCCCTGAAGGCCTGCACCGCAACAAGTTTAACATCAGGACATTCAAATGGAATAACTACCCTTCCGGCAGTGGCTTTAGCCCTACTCCCCGCCTCCTACGAAAGCATGGCAACAGAACAGGTCCTAGGCAAGATGAAAACGGCCAATGCTCCAATGAGAAGTGTTTCTTGGAAAGGTTTCTTGGACACTTCAGATCTTGATTCTGAGTTGTAAAGAACCACTGCTAGCGTTGCTTAGAGAGTTGCAGTAATGGTGCTGCAGGACATCCAGCGGTGATGGCGCTCATGAACTCAGGTAATGATGGGAGAGTTGATAAATCCATTAATCCCTACAGTGTGTGTTTACATGTTACCCACAAAGAAAAGGGCGGTGTTAGTTCATATCTGTGTTTTATGTAAAGCAATCAAAATAACGACCCACCCTGTGGAGCTCGGTATTAATATGAAGCATCCCAGGGGTCATAATTGTAATGTATTGTTTTGTGTAATGTTTATTTTGACACCTCAGTGTAATTCTACTTGTTTTTCAAGATGAACAGATTAACACATTTTCTCAAGGAAATTGAGAAATTAATTTTTTGTTGCTTGTTCATTTGTCATATATAAATTCTGTTTATCACAGTTTCTTTTTTCTATCTTGTTTTTAAACACTGGGAAACCCTTCTTGGGACCTATAGGTCTGTCTGTACTCCATGGTATCTTTGTATGTTGTTCTTTACTTAAAGCATACAAACATTTGTGTAGACACACACTTCCAGGCAGGGAATAACCTAAAACATTCAAAAATCTAAATATCTTCAAATCATTCTATATATGTCAACATGCTTCATGCTTGATCCCCTTTGTGTGTGTGTGTGTGTGTGTGTGTGTGTGTGTGTGTGTGTGTGTGTGTGTGTGTGTGTGTGTGTGTGTGTGTGTGTGTGCATGCGCGCTCTCGCAGTAAAAGAACATCCTCTTCTGTTAATCCATCCATCTACCACAGTGGGATTCTTGATTGACACTCAAATGTGGCAGAGCAGAGCTTAACCCATCCTTTACTAAATGCATGCATCCTCCCCTCTGTACACACACACACACAGACACACACACACACACACACACACACACACACACACACACACACACACACACACACACACACATACACACACGCACACACATCAGCTGTACCACTCTCATTATCAGGGTGAGGGACAGGGTGAATGAAGGGAAAGGAGGGGGGAGGTAATGATGGGAAAAGAGGGGATGGTGCAGTAGTGAGACATACAAGCATTGCAAGTCTCCGTCAGATGACCTGGAAAGCAACAGATAGTACAGCGGCTGACAGAAGAAGAAAAGAGGAGAGAAACGAGAAACCTTTGTTTCTTAACCATCGATTACTTCCTCACATGGCTCTTTTCTCTTTTCCACCTGGCACAGGAATCTTCTAGCTTTGAGGCTTTCCAGTCCTGTTTCTCACCTCTTCCTCCCTTTCCTCACAGTGCATTTGTTTTGGTCTGGAACCTGGCATAGAGCCTTACAGCTATAAACTCTGGAAATTATAGACTGAATGACAGATGCGGTGATTGCCCACTGAGTTGCCTGCCCCACATCAGCACAGGCACCAACAAGGACATCCAGATTTAATTATATTGCAGTCAGATGTAGCTGCACTCTCCAAGTGAGTGTGCCACAGATGGCGTGGCCAGACTCCTCCATCCAGAAACTTGCAGCTGTTGATGTGTCACACCGTTGTGAAGATGAAGAAATGTCTGTGGAAGGTCCAAGTTTCTGCAATAGTGATATATTCTTTCACATGAATGATCCAGCGCCAAAAAAAGACTGTGTTGTGAACGCGTGATCCAGACTCTCCTCTTCTTCTTGTTTTTAGAGAATTCAAGATGGGTCCAGTTCTGCTGCTTCTTCTGTTGCCATCTCTCCTATCCAGCACACAGGTGACTCCAGAATTTACATCAGAAGTCACAGTGGACATAGGTAACAGCACCAATTCTTCAACAAACAGCACAGCAAGTCTAGGCTTCCCTACCACCCCCTCTATTTCTGTAAAACCAGCTTCCGTGATGCCTTCAGAAGCTCCTATTGAGGAAGACGATGACTGGTTACCAGCAGAGACCTTTATGTACACCGGGGAACCCTCCACCATTGAAGTGGCGTATTGCTCAAGGGCATACAGCCCTCCAGCACAGACTGGTTCCCTGCCTATCAGCTTCACTGTTCCACTCAGACCTGCTCTGGATGCACTTACAAACACAGCCAACTTCCTCAACATGATCTTTCAGGCCAGTGATCTGAGGGAGAGCACTGTACAGGAGGATATGGAGTGGTACCATGCACTGGTTCGTGCCCTCCTGGAGGCTGATACGCTCATCCAGCAGGCCCTGCTTACCTTTGACGCTGATCCGACTGCCCCTGTGCCACAGCTGGTGCTTCGTGCTTCCCGTAACCCTATGGGCAAGGTGCAGACCATCGTCCTCCAAGATTTATCCAAAGCCTGGGAGAGCTTGCACCTGCCTGCCCCATCTCCTGATGACAGCTGGTTCACAAGTTTAAAATTCCCGGATTCCATTCGGCCGAAGGCAGCCCTGTCGAAAAGGGTGCTCCTCAATGACCTTAGCACCTTAGACACACCCAAATGGAGACAAGGTGACAGTTATGTGACTAATCGCAGTGGTGTGCGCTGGGCCAGCGCACCATTCCTCGACTGCAAGGATGGGCATTTTGTATATGGCTGGATGCTTACCCTGTCCACATCCTTCTATGGCCTCAAACCTGACCTCACACCAGAATTCAGGTTAGGTTATGCAGATACACCAACACACACACACATTCTCACACGGAGATGAAACTTTGCAACTTGTGTAAGACATTTAAACATGACTGATACAGTAGAGACCCTAGAGGATACATGTACAATCAAGTTATCATTGTCACTAATTTCTTTTTGTCATGAGTATTGTTATGTAAAAAGAATGTATTTACAATAGGTCCTTCAGAAAGCCACAAGGTTAATCATAAAGCCTCAATCATTTGTTTTTATTCATTTCATCTCGATCTTCTAAGCTGGACCATTACTTTTAATACCTATTCTTTTAGGTTGAACATGTAGCAAACTTGACTGTAGCACAATTTACCAAACAATGTTATCAAAAATAGTTTTGTTGACATTAGACTTCAGCACGTCTGAGACCTGACACTAGTATGTCAGAGAGGAGAACCCAAAGACTGAAAAGAAAGGATCGGTTATGAATTTTTGTGGAGTCAAACATTAAAGTTTCCTCTTATATTTGCCATTCTCCAACAAATGGAACAGGAAGCAGATGGAACAGCAGCATTTGAGGTACAAAGACCATCTTTCATTATGTGTTCAATATGCACAGTCTCCAAACGTAACATTGAGTACATTTGCTCAGGATATTCACCTACTGTAGGTATTCAAGGAAGGTACTGTATTTCAGTCCCTTTATTTTTCGCAACTTCATACTTCTAATATACAAACAGAAAACTGTACCTATAACTTAATTATATTTTTCAGATTTTTCTGAAATCCAAGCATCTTTAAATATGTTGTTTTTAAATGTTACAGATAAAGTGAAGGATATTATACAATTAAATTAAATAAGCAAAAAACAACAGAAACAAAACAAAACAAAAAACCCCAAAACAAACATTATATTAGATGGAAAATAAAATCCATTTAAATGCTAAAAACAGGGCTGTTTTTCTTGAGTACATAGACCTCCTCTTATAGGTGACCTTAGTATGTGATAGAGTGAATAGATTATACCAGCTTGTACTATGTAAAGTGCATAAAATCAGGTCACCTTCAAACATACTGTATGTAATGCTGAAATGCAACATTGATAAAGTTATAATCTTAATAGACAATAACGCACACAATGACACAATAACGCACACAATGACACAATAAAAACAATCTGGAATATATAATTGCGCCATGACTATATTTCTTAAATTTAGAATAATTTGCCGGGGCTACATAATTGTAATTAAGGTTTTGAATTCATGACTTGAAATTAGTGTATAATGTGGTATATTCCATACACACTAATATTAGTCACAAGTACCAATAGAACTACATACTAAATGTATCCTTAAAGATTTCCAGTTTCCCAATGCGTTTCTATTGTAAATTTTACTTCACAACATTTATTTAATAATTTGCAAGGAACTGTAAGTGGTGATGGACAGGCTGACAGACGAGGTTAGACAGGAATCTCCATGGCCTTTGATGTTTGCAGACGACATTGTGATCTATAAGCAGGGAAAAAGTGGAGGAGAAGCTAGAGAGGTGGAGGTTTTTCAAGGAAAGAAGAGGAATGAAGGTCAGCTGCAGTAAGGCAGAGTACATGTGTGTGAATGAGAGAGACCCAAGTGGAAGAGTGAGGTTACATGGAGAAGAGTTCAAGACGGTGGAGGATTTTAAAGTACTTAGGGTCTGCAGTCCAGAGCAATGGAGAGTGTGGAAAAGAGGTGAAGAAGTGGGTACAGGCAGGATGGAACGGTAGGAGAAAAGTGTCAGGTGTGATGTGCGATAGAAGAGTTTCAGCTAAAATGAAAGGAAAGGTGTACAAAACAGTGGTGAGACCAGTGATGTTGTTTGGCTTAGAGACAGTGTCACTGAGGAAAAAAAAGGAGACAGAGCTGGAGGTAGCAGAGATGAAGATGCGGAATTTCTCTTTGGGAGGGACCAGGATGGATAGGATCAGGAATGAGTACATCAGAGGGACAGCACATGTTAGAAGTTTTGGAGATAAAGTCAGAGAAGCCAGACTGAGATGGTTGGACATGTCCAGAGGAGAGATAGTGAATACATAGTAGAAGGATGCTGAGTTTTGAACCGCCAGGCAGGAGGCCTAGAGGAAGACCAAAGAGGAGGTTTATGGATATAGTGAAAGAGGACATGTGAGGGAAGAGGACGCAGAAGACAGGGTTAGGTGGAGGCAATTGATTTGCTGTGGCAAACCCTGAAGGGAGAGGCCGAAAGGAAAAGAAGAAGAAGAAGACAAGGAACAGTAAATGTTTTATCGTAGAGAAAGGGTGTAGCAACCTTTTTGTCTGACTGACTATACAAACTTGCCTTATTACATAACCCAGCCTTGAAACCGACACACAAGCATCCATGCAGACGGCTGAAGGTACCATACAAGACACCGACTGATGATTCACACAATTACTTATATATTAATGGAACAGCCAGTGGATGTAATCCATTTAGCTTTCTCCTGGACACTTCAACAATTTGAATGAGCAAATCTAACCACTGACCTCCTGTTAAGTGGATAACTGTTTGATTTTCTGAGGAATTAATAGGTCATTAGTAGTTTTGTATATTCATTCATTCATTCATTCAGTTATTCATTCATTTTCTCAACCGCTTCATCCGCTTGCGCATGTCGCAGGGAGCTGGAGCCTATCCCAGTTGTCATAGGGCATGAGGTGGGGAAACTCCGGGCGCGACGCCAGTGCACTGCAGAGCTATGCACACACGCACACACACACACACACACACACACTCATTCCTATGGTTAATTTGGGACCGGCCAATTAACCTAAAGCGTATGCTTTCGGAGGTGGGAAGAAGCCGGAGAACCCGGAGAGAACCCACGCAGACACTGGGAGAACATGCAAATTCCACACAGAGCAGGACTCGAACCCGGAGCCCCCTTACTATACGGTGACAGCGTTACCCACTGTGCCACCGCGCTGCGCAATTTTGTTTATTCAGATTGATGAAATATTTTCAAAAAATTCATAATGATGATGGGATTACCTTCTCTGTGGCACTCTGAAGACGACTTTGATAAACATGAACTTGAATTGACAGTCTGGCAAAAAAAAAAAAATCACACTTGTGATAGAGAATAAAAGAGAATAAAGTTTAAAGCAATACAGATGTCAGCAAGGAGAAAATGGTTTCATGGTACTTTTTTACTTTGACAAAATTTGTCTGTCTTTGTTGTGTATCTATGTTTGTATATTTCTGTATCAGAGGTGTGATCCGTGTGGATGTCAACATTCAAGACATCGATTTGGACCAGTGTGCAACAGGAGATAGCTGGTTTGCTGATACTCACAAGTGTAACCGCACTTCCATGGAGGTAAAGATAATAACACACTTACGTGGGAAAAACAGTTACTTGGGTTCTATTAGCTGAAGTTTCATAGAAAAGCTTCTTATGTACTATTGCTTACTGATGGGTGGCTGTGTCCACTCATTCTGCTTTGGTAAATATCTCTAAAGCTAATAAATTGTAATATATATATATTATATATATATATATAATATATATATATATACAGTATATATACAGTATATGTGTGTGTGTGTGTGTTTGTGTGTGTGTATGCGTGTGTGTGTGTGTATGTGTGTGCGTGTGTATATATACTGTATATATAATATAAAGGTACGCAGTAGACTTGATTCATCCCCTCATTAATTTTAACATCTTTCTGGATTACTGACACACAAGTTTATTTGATACCGAGATGAATCTTATGATACTGTATGTTGATTCCCTCCTTTTTTTTCAGTCATCATTCAGTGCATTAATGCAAAACTAATACAACTGATTTCAGCTAATTCAAGCCACATTTAATTTTTTAATGCCATCATATAACTTATATCAAGATATCTTTAAAGAAGTCCAGGTCTAGACCAAATAGTTCTGCATGAGCAAGAGCATGGAAAGGAAAAACTGACTTGAACAGGCAGAAATCCTTAGTAGAAACCTCAGGCAGATTGGTTGATTTTATGGACTTCTTAAAATTATATAACCTAAGACCCGAACTCTTGCATAGCATGCATTTTTAATTTCTCTTTGCTATTTAGGCTGATTGAGAAAAATTTAGTATTGTGGTCTAGATTACCCAAAATGCGATGTCCACATATGTGGACACCAGGTCCTAGGTTAAATACTGATTAAATTTTATTATGAAACACCTGGGACAATGGCAACTGAAGTCTAGGCAAGTTGTGAAATTAATGTGATTAGCTGACAACAAGTTGCTTGCATGATTGGGTATAAAAATTGCTTCTCAAGGAAGTTGAGCATTCCTAAAGTAAGGATGGAGAAGGGTTGTCCACCCTGTGAAAGACTGTCCCAGCACATACAGCAACAATTTAAAACATTTCTGGGCATGAAAAAATAATGAAAATGCAAAGAATTTGAATTTCATTGCTCACAGAATATAATATCATTAAAAGGTTTAGAGGGACAAGGCCAAAAAAACAATATTACATGGCTTTGATCTGCTTTTACTGCAGACCACACTGCAGTAAAAGCAGACATGATTCTGAAGTGCACATCACTGCTTGGGTTCTGGAACACTTCCAAAAGCCATTGCCTGTGAACATTGTATGTCACTGCATCCACAAATGATAGCTGAACCTCCATGCAAAGAGGAAATCATGTATAAAACAGATCCAATACCACTCCTGCCTTCACTGGATTGGGGCTCATTTGAGATGGACAGAAGTGAAGTGGAAAACTGTCATGTGATCTTCTAAGCTATATCCACAAGGATAAACAGCAGATGGACCATTCAGAAGCCAGCATTTGTCATGGTATAGGGGAGCATTAGTCCACATGGAATGGGTGACCTGCTTGTTGGCACCCTTAATTCTGTATGAAACATTCAGGTTAAAGAGCAACATGTAGTGCAGAGTAGATTTCATTTTCAGGAAAGACATGTTTTTTGTTTTTTAAAATGTTCACAACTGGCAAACAGCACTCAACAGACTGATTGATCGCAAACATTTTCAACTCTAAAATTTTTGTCACTTTATTTAAAGGAGGAAAAAAAAAAAAATTTGATGTTTGATTTCCCAACCTACTGCAGCAAGTGATAGACATGTGCTGCAGACAGAAAACCTGAGGACTCATAAGTCAATATACAAACATTTAAAATGTAAAAAATACAATGCACACAGCAACACTTTTTGTGATTTAGAGTAATATATGTACAGGACATGCTTCCTTAAAGGTGAACAAAATACACTCAGCTCATAAAACACATGCTGGGAACCAAAGTTTACCATTGATACAGTAAGTTTAAAAAACATTTAACTGGAACATGAAATAAAAATGGTATGTAGCCGCAAGAGGGCACAAGCCAGTGTCTTATTGTGCCGGTCCCAAGCCCGGATAAATACAGAGGGTTGCGTCAGGAAGGGCATCCGGCGTAAAACTTTTGCCAAATCAAAGATGCGAATCAAACATATGACTTCCATACCGGATCGGTCGAGGCCCGGGTTAACAACGGCCGCCATCGGCGCTGTTGACCTACAGGGCGCCGGTGGAAATTGGATTACTGTTGGTCGAAGAAGGAGAGGAGGAAAGTGCGTTCGCACGAAGAAAGAGAAGAGGAGCGCCAAGAGTATAGGACTAAGAGTAGGGACGTTGAATGTTGGAACTATGACAGGAAAAGGTAGAGAGTTGGTCGACATGATGCAGAGGAGGAAGGTAGACATACTGTGTGTCCAGGAGACCAGGTGGAAAGGTAGCAAGGCTAGAAGTTTAGGAGCAGGGTTCAAGTTGTTCTATCATGGTGTAGATAGAAAGAGAAATGGAGTAGGGGTTATCTTGAAGGAGGAGTTTGTTAGGAATGTCCTGGAGGTAAAAAGAGTGTCGGATAGAGTGATGAGTCTGAAGCTAGAAATAGAAGGTGTGATGTTCAATGTTGTTAGTGGGTATGCTCCACAGGTAGGATGTGAGCTGGAGGAGAAGGAGAAATTCTGGTTGGACTTTGATGAAGTGATGCAGAGCATACCTAGAAGTGAGAGAGTTGTCATCGGTGCAGACTTCAATGGACATGTTGGTGCAGGTAACAGAGGTGATGAGGAAGTGATGGGCAGGTTTGGTATCCAGGAGAGGAACGCAGAAGGACAGATGGTAGTTGACTTTGCAAAAAGGATGGAAATGGCTGTAGTGAATACTTTCTTCCAGAAGAGGCAGGAACATAGGGTGACCTATAAGAGTGGTGGTAGGAGCACACAGGTAGACTACATCTTGTGTAGACGATGTAACCTGAAGGAGATCAGTGACTGCAAAGTAGTGGTAGGCGAGAGTGTAGCCAAACAGCATAGGATGGTGGTGTGTAGGATGACTCTGGTGGTGAGGAAGATGAAGAGGACAAAGACAGAGCAGAAGACGAAATGGTGGAAGCTAAAAAAGGAAGAGTGTTGCATGACCTTTAGGAAGGAGTTAAGACAGGCTCTGGGTGGTCAGGAGGTGCTTCCAGATGACTGGACAACTACAGCTAATGTGATCAGGGAGACAGGTAGGAGAGTATTTGGTGTGTCATCTGGAAGGAAAGTAGATAAGGAGACTTGGTGGTGGAATGAGGAGGTACAGGAGTGTATACAAAGAAAGAGGTTAGCTAAGAAGAAGTGGGACACTGAGAGGACTGAGGAGAGTAGACAGGAGTACAGGGAGATGCAGCGTAAGGTGAAGGTAGAGGTAGCAAAGGCCAAACAAGAAGCTTATGATGACTTGTATGCTAGGTTGGACAATAAGGAGGGAGAGACTGATCTATACAGGCTGGCAAGACAGAGAGATAGAGATGGGAAGGACGTGCAGCAGGTTAGGGTGATTAAGGATAGGGATGGAAGTCTATTGACAGGTGCCAGCAGTGTGATGGGAAGATGGAAAGAGTACTTTGAAGAGTTGATGAACGTGGAAAATGAGAGAGAACAAAGACTAGAAGAGGTGACTGTTGTGGACCAGGATGTAGCAAAGATTAGCCAGGATGAAGTGAGGAGAGCACTGAAGAGGATGAAGAGTGGAAAGGCAGTCGGTCCTGATGATATACCTGTAGAGGTTTGGAAGTGTCTAGGAGAGGTGGCAGTAGAGTTTCTGACTGGGTTGTTCAACGGGATCTTAGATAGTGAGAAGATGCCTGAGGAGTGGAGGAGAAGTGTGCTGGTGCCCATTTTTAAGAACAAGGGAGATGTGCAGAGTTGTGGCAACTACAGAGGAATAAAGCTGATGAGCCATACAATGAAGTTATGGGAAAGAGTAGTGGAAGCTAGACTAAGGGCAGAAGTGAGCATTTGTGAGCAGCAGTATGGTTTCATGCCAAAAAAGAGTACTACAGATGCAGTATTTGCTTTGAGGATGTTGATAGAGAAGTACAGAGAAGGCCAGAGGGAGCTGCATTGTGTTTTTGTAGATCTGGAGAAAGCTTATGACAGGGTGCCCAGAGAGGAACTGTGGTATTGTATGAGGAAGTCTGGAGTGGCAGAGAAGTATGTTAGAGCGGTGCAGGACATGTATGAGGACTGTAAGACAGTGGTGAGGTGTGCTGTCGGTGTGACAGAGGAGTTCAAGGTGGAGGTGGGACTGCATCAGGGATCAGCTCTGAGCCCCTTCTTGTTCGCTATGGTGATGGACAGGCTGACAGACGAGGTTAGACAGGAATCTCCATGGACTATGATGTTTGCAGATGACATTGTGATCTGCAGTGAGAGTAGGGACGAGGTGGAGGAGAAGCTAGAGAGGTGGAGGTTTGTCCTGGAAAGGAGAGGGATGAAGGTTAGCCGCAGTAAGACAGAGTACATGTGTGTGAATGAGAGGGACCCAAGTGGAAGAGTGAGGTTACAGGGAGAAGAGATCAAGAAGGTGGAGGATTTTAAGTACTTGGGGTCAACAGTCCAGAGCAATGGAGAGTGTGGAAAAGAGGTGAAGAAACGTGTACAGGCAGGATGGAATGGGTGGAGAAAAGTGTCAGGTGTGATGTGTGATCGAAGAGTTTCAGCTAAAATGAAAGGAAAGGTGTACAAAACTGTGGTGAGACCAGCGATGTTGTTTGGTCTAGAGACAGTGTCACTGAGGAAAAGACAGGAGGCAGAGCTGGAGGTAGCAGAGATGAAGATGCTGAGGTTCTCTCTGGGAGTGACCAGGAAGGATAGGATCAGGAATGAGTACATCAGAGGGACAGCACATGTTAGAGGTTTTGGAGATAAAGTCAGAGAGGCCAGACTGAGATGGTTTGGACATGTCCAGAGGAGAGATAGTGAATATATTGGTAGAAGGATGCTGAGTTTTGAACTGCCAGGCAGGAGGCCTAGAGGAAGACCAAAGAGGAGGTTTATGGATGTAGTGAAAGAGGACATGAAGGTAGTTGGTGTGAGAGAAGAGGATGCAAAGGACAGGGTTAGATGGAGGCGGTTGATTCGCTGTGGCGACCCCTGAAGGGAAAAGCCAAAAAGGAAAAGAAGAAGAAGATGAAATAAAAATGGTATATGGGTGCTAGCTTTCTGTCGAGTAACAGTCATGTCTACGATTGACTTTGGAAATTTAACAATCCAGACAACTTAATCTCTTGAGAAATATTATGTGACAGGTGATTGAAAGCTCCAGAATGAATACTAAGTGTACTGCAGTAAGTTGTATTAAAGAAAATGTCTTGATTCTGCGGTTTCACAATTGAACTCTTCTGTCTGCTGCCCTCTGACTCCAAACCTATTTTAGCTCGTTTCTCTTTTCCCTGCCATTCTCTCTGACCAGACCAAATCCTCTGCCTCTCATCTCAGCCCAGTTGCAGGCTGTGGCTGTGGGATGACCTAATGGATTATTGGCAATAATCCAGTCCACTGACATACTTCCCATTTATGCATCACACTCAGAGGTCTGAAACACAAGAGAATAATAGCACTAAAAATCCCCAAATCCTCATGGCAGTCTGTCTCGTCTCATCTTACTTGAGTTAAGGATGCAAAACCTTTGGTAGAGCACAGTTTGTACTTGGTCACCCACTTTCTTCTTGAGACTATCCTTTTTATCCATCTCAGAGCATCAAAAAGGATAGTCTCAACTCTCACCAAGCGAGTGAAGGTCATATTTTTAGGTTTATACATCTCTCCTATTTTGTCTAATCAATGACTTCTATCTGATTGCACTGAAAGGACTGATGACAATAACGTTGACGATGACTATGACTGTACTTCCTGTCTTTAGTGCCCTACCACCATAGTTATTGTCATCTGCCTTGATCTGTGTTTCCATTCTAAGCCAGTTTGTGATGTACTCATATATCTCTTGACTATTTCTAGTGTGCTTTAGTAACCCCCCCATTCCCAAATCTTCCTATTTATGAAAATTTGCGAACATCCTGTGTGCTGATGCCTCCCTAATTAAAGACAACCATTCTTGGCTCTTTGCACTCATGCCTTTAAGTCCTACTTTGTGATGCTCACAGTTTGAGTACATTCATCTTTCTTGTCTTCTCCCATGTCAAACTCACCATCATTTCTCCTCGTATGTCATCCCATTGTCATCACTTTTCTGTGTGCAGCCTACATTTTCTCCCTGTATCTTTGCATGTTCCCTATGGCTTGCTCCCACCACCACAAACATGCAATATAGATAAACTGGTGACTCTAAATTGCACGTGGGTGTGAATAGTTGGAAGAATCGTTGTCTTTCATACAACATTTTGATTAATTAGGGATTTGCCCAGGGTGTTGCGCCTTTCTTACCTGATAATAACTGTGATAGTCCTCACAACCCCTCATGGGATAAGGATACCATAAATGGATAGATGCCTTAAAGTGTCTTATTTCTTTTTCTAACACATCAACAGTTGTCCTGTCTCAGGTCATCTCATCTCACCTGTACTGTTTTATCTCATCTCCACTCAGATTATCTTCATAAGTCCATTCTCATTTCTTTTTCTGATGTCTTGAAATGTGACATCTCATCTTGTCTCTTTGTGTCACATCGCTAAATCTCACTCTTTCTCATTTCATCTCATCTTATCTCATCTCTCTTTTTGTCTCATTTCATAATGTATTGTATTGCCCTATCTCCACCTCCCCTTTACCTTCATCCTTCATCATACCCTTACTTACCTCATCATATCTCATGTCATCTTATGTAATCTAGTGTCATTTCACATAGTCTTAAGTCACATTATCCCTTAATGTAAGGTCTCCTTTGTTATTTGTTTGCTTGCTTGTTTGTTTTAAGGTGTAACATGTTAAATAAAACAGTCCACTAAGCTCAGTCCACTATGTCCTGGGCTGGGGAATGGAGGGTCGCAGGTTCAAGACCTGTGTCGGGCAAACATTTCAGTGTGAGCTGACAGTGGCAGGTGTCAGTTCACACCTGAGCAATGTCGAGGTGCCCTTGAGCAAGGCACCGTCCCCTTTATAAGTTGCTAATTAAGTGCACATCACGAAGGAGCTGCCTGCCGCTCTACCTCCCCATCACCTGCATGCCCACAGGTCCCGTGTGTGTGTGTGTGTTACACATCTGTACTCACTATACTGTATATGCATGCAACTAATTACCAGTGTGTGCTGGAGTGGACTAATACTTTCCCTATGGGGATTAATTCAGTTGATTAAAATTAAAATGTTACATTTTGCTTTGTCATGTATCTCAATATCCCCTCCCATTTTTCTTTGAGGGAATGTTGAGATCCATAAATTTGACAAATTTATTAGAATTTATGGCTGTTTGCAACACCTCCCCGATCTGAACATGAGTGGTTTTCTGTTATTGGACTTCTGTGCTAGTCACAGTTTGTCCATAACGAACACCCTGTTCAACCACAGGGATTTCCATAAGTGCACATGGCACCAGGACACCCTAGGCCAGAGGTCGATGATCGACTTTGTTGTCGTATCATCAGACCTCCGACCACCTATGTTGGACACTCGGTTGAAGAGAGGGGCATAGCAGTCAACTGATCATCACCTGGTGGTGAGCTGGATCCACTGGCAGAGCAGGAGCCCAGTCAGACAGTTTTGAGAGTCTGTTGGGAACATCTGGTAGAACCCTCTGTCAGTGAGGTCTTCAACTCCCATCTCCGGGAGAGCTTCTCCCAGATACCGCAGGAGGCTGGGGACATTGAGTCAGAGTGGACCATGTTCTCCACCTCCATTGTCAAAGCGGCTGCTTGGAGCTTTGGTCGCAAGGTCTCTGGTGCCTGTCGTCAGAGTGGACCATGTTTTCCACCTCCATTGTCGAAGCGGCTGCTCGCAGCTTTGGTTGCAAGGTCTCTGGTGCCTTTCGTGGCGGTAACCCCCGAGCCCAGTGGTGGACACCGGAAGTAAGGGATGCCGTCAAGCTGAAGAAGGAGTCCTATCAAATCTTGTTGAATTGTGGGACTCCGGAGGCAGCTGACAGGTACAGGCAGGCCAGGCGTGCCGTAGCTTGAGTAGTCATGGAGAAAAAAACTCGGGTCTGGGAAGAGTTCGGGGAGACCATGGAGGAAGACTATCGGTCAGCCACAAAGAAATCTGGCAAACCATTAGGCGCCTCAGGAGAAGAAAGCGGTGCACAGCCAACACTGTTTACAGTAAAGGCGTAGAGCTGCTGACCTACACTTGGGATATTGTCAGGCAGTGGAAAGAATACTTCGATGATCTCCTCAATCCCACTACCATGTCTTACACAGAGGAAGCAGAGGCTAACGTCTCAGAGGGGGACTCGTCCATCACCCAAGCTAAAGTCACCAAGGTGGTTGCCAAACTCCTAGATGGCAAAGCACCGGGGGTGGATGGGATTTGCCCTGAGTAACTCAAGTCTCTGGATGTGCAGGAACTGTCATGGTTGACACATCTCTGTAACATCGCATGGCAGTCGGGGACAGTACTTCTGGATTGGCAGACCCGGGCGGTGGTCCCTCTTTTCAAAAAGGGGGACTGGAGGTCCAACTATAGGGGTAGAGCGGCTGCTCCTCCGCCTCGAGTGAAGCCAGCTGAGGTGGCTCGGGCATCTGTTCAGGATGCCTCCTGGACGCCTCCCTGGGGAGGTGTTCCGGGCATGTCCTGCTGGGAGGAGACCTCGAGGAAGACCTAGGACACACTGGAGGGAGTATATCTCTCGGCTGGCCTGGGAACGCCTTGGGGTCTCCCGGAGGAGCTGGAGGAGGTGTCTGGGGAGAGGGAAGTGTGGGCATCCCTGCTGAGACTGTTGCCCCCGTGACCTGGCCCTGGATAAGCGGTAGATGATGGATGGATGGATGGATGGATGGCTGTTTGCGACAACTGTTGGGAGGACAAACATTATACTGTATTTAAAATAAAATGATTTTTTAAATATTGACTGGGCAACAATTATATACATCCATCTATTCATCTTCTAAACCTGCTTCTTCTGCTGGAGCCTATCCCAGCTGACTGGGGGCATGAAGTAGGGGATACTCCGGGCGTGAGGCTCATGCACCGTGAGCCACACGTATACACAGACAAACATGCACAAACACACTCACACCTAAGGTCAATTAGGGACTGGCCAATTAACCTGAAGCACATGTTTTGGAGGTGGGAGGAAGTCGGAGAACCAGGAGAGAACCCACGCAGACACGGGGAGAACATGCAAACTCCACACAGAGTGGGACACAAACCCGGAATCGCCTTGCTGTGTGGCAACAGTGCTACCCACTGCGCAGCTGTGCCCCCAAATCAATTATATATATTTATATAATTTTTCCATTATCACATGATCACACATCTGATAAAAACATTCCAATAAAATACATGACATTTGTAGATAAACAACAACAATAAATTTCAAAATGACAGACACACACGTACACACACACACACACACACACACACACAACAACAACAGATGAACAACAGATTTTGAGGCAGCCGTAATGATTTAAAGTGATGAAAGTGGCTGGTGTATTTTCGGAGTATACATGACAGATGGCAGAATCCACAATTTGCTTTGACTGTGTTTTGAGACGAGATGTGACCATGATGAGAATTAAGTTGACCACTCGATGTAATCCATATCACATTAACGTTCATCCTGTGGCATTAGGTCTTTGAGCTTCCAATGAGGGAGATGTTGGTTTTCATATCTGTGTGTGTGGGGGGGGTGGGGGTGGGGTAGCAGGATTTCTCTAGAAAAGGATAATACTTTCTGTCAAGGCATTATGTGTCCATTTAGCTTTTAACTTAGATTAACACACAGATCATTCAAGTATGTGTGTGTGTGTGTGTGTGTGTGTGTGTGTGTGTGTGTGTGTCTGTGTGTGCGTGCGTGTGTGTCTATATCTGCATCTGCCTTTGTATAAAAGGGAACATCAGTGAGAGACGGACTGAGAGAGTAAAGTGACCCCTTTTTCATTCTTCAATGTGTCGATCAACTTCATGTTCTGAAATGTAAACTTCTATATTGTATATTTTACTGCTAGTAATTAGTTACTAGCAGTAATGTTAAACTCAATTTCAGTGCGTACATCTAGTCTTGAAAATATGACTACTTCATGATTCACAGATTGAGAATAGAGCTTGTATTAATAGCAGTGCTGTATGGTATTATGAAGTCAATTTAGGTATAATTTACCAGGAACATTTGACAATATGTACTGAATATGTACTGATTAATGCTCATCGGTATGAGCATTAATAAGGAAAGTAGATGGAAGGAAAGTAGATAAGGAGACTTGGTGGTGGAATGAGGAGGTACAGGAGTGTATACAAAGAAAGAGGTTAGCTAAGAAGAAGTGGGACACTGAGAGGACTGAGGAGAGTAGACAGGAGTACAGGGAGATACAGCGTAAGGTGAAGGTAGAGGTAGCAAAGGCCAAACAAGAAGCTTATGATGACTTGTATGCTAGGTTGGACAGTAAGGAGGGAGAGACTGATCTATACAGGCTGGCAAGACAGAGAGATAGAGATGGGAAGGACGTGCAGCAGATTAGGGTGATTAAGGATAGGGATGGAAGTCTATTGACAGGTGCCAGCAGTGTGATGGGAAGATGGAAAGAGTACTTTGAGGAGTTGATGAACGTGGAAAATGAGAGAGAACAAAGACTAGAAGAGGTGACTGTTGTGGACCAGGATGTAGCAAAGATTAGCCAGGATGAAGTGAGGAGAGCACTGAAGAGGATGAAGAGTGGAAAGGCAGTCGGTCCTGATGATATACCTGTAGAGGTTTGGAAGTGTCTAGGAGAGGTGGCAGTAGAGTTTCTGACTGGGTTGTTCAACAGGATCTTAGATAGTGAGAAGATGCCTGAGGAGTGGAGGAGAAGTGTGCTGGTGCCCATTTTTAAGAACAAGGGAGATGTGCAGAGTTGTGGCAACTACAGAGGAATAAAGCTGATGAGCCATACAATGAAGTTATGGGAAAGAGTAGTGGAAGCTAGACTAAGGGCAGAAGTGAGCATTTGTGAGCAGCAGTATGGTTTCATGCCAAAAAAGAGTACTACAGATGCAGTATTTGCTTTGAGGATGTTGATAGAGAAGTACAGAGAAGGCCAGAGGGAGCTGCATTGTGTTTTTGTAGATCTGGAGAAAGCTTATGACAGGGTGCCCAGAGAGGAACTGTGGTATTGTATGAGGAAGTCTGGAGTGGCAGAGAAGTATGTTAGAGCGGTGCAGGACATGTATGAGGACTGTAAGACAGTGGTGAGGTGTGCTGTAGGGGTGACAGAGGAGTTCAAGGTGGAGGTGGGACTGCATCAGGGATCAGCTCTGAGCCCCTTCTTGTTCGCTATGGTGATGGACAGGCTGACAGACGAGGTTAGACAGGAATCTCCATGGACTATGATGTTTGCAGATGACATTGTGATCTGCAGTGAGAGTAGGGAAGAGGTGGAGGAGAAGCTAGAGAGGTGGAGGTTTGTCCTGGAAAGGAGAGGGATGAAGGTTAGCCGCAGTAAGACAGAGTACATGTGTGTGAATGAGAGGGACCCAAGTGGAAGAGTGAGGTTACAGGGAGAAGAGATCAAGAAGGTGGAGGATTTTAAGTACTTGGGGTCAACAGTCCAGAACAATGGAGAGTGGGGAAAAGAGGTGAAGAAGCGTGTCCAGGCAGGATGGAATGGGTGGAGAAAAGTGTCAGGTGTGATGTGTGATAGAAGAGTTTCAGCTAAAATGAAAGGAAAGGTGTACAAAACTGTGGTGAGACCAGCGATGTTGTTTGGTCTAGAGACAGTGTCACTGAGGAAAAGACAGGAGGCAGAGCTGGAGGTAGCAGAGATGAAGATGCTGAGGTTCTCTCTGGGAGTGACCAGGAAGGATAGGATCAGGAATGAGTACATCAGAGGGACAGCACATGTTAGAGGTTTTGGAGATAAAGTCAGAGAGGCCAGACTGAGATGGTTTGGACATGTCCAGAGGAGAGATAGTGAATATATTGGTAGAAGGATGCTGAGTTTTGAACTGCCAGGCAGGAGGCCTAGAGGAAGACCAAAGAGGAGGTTTATGGATGTAGTGAAAGAGGACATGAAGGTAGTTGGTGTGAGAGAAGAGGATGCAGAAGACAGGGTTAGATGGAGGCGGTTGATTCGCTGTGGCGACCCCTGAAGGGAAAAGCCAAAAGGAAAAGAAGAGGTATGAGCATTAATAAAAAAAATGGCTACACCAGCTTCCATGGCTGTTAGGGTAAAGATGAGGCATATCATCTTAGTATTGCTGAGCCTTTGGCCCTCTTCAAACTGCAGGCATATCAGATTTCTTTCCATATCTGATTTTTAGGGATGGCTGTTCACACTGTTTTTAGCAAGTGTCCAAATGCGATCTTGCTCTGTTCAGACTGGGCCACATTATCGGCCGATCTGACAGGTGGCCGTAGCAACAACATCGGGGCGGAGTTGTCATTCAGTGTGCGTAATGTGTGAGGTCATATAATTGCGACGGTGGCAACAGCAACAACAATGACGATGAACGTGAAGTTTTGTTACCTTAGAGTATTGGCAATATCACTGTCTGGTAGAGCTGGAGAAAATCTTACACATACCAGACATCATCAATTTCTTCTTCTGTTTTTTACCGCTCCGTAATGCGCAACACTCTTCCCTCTGGCGCCTTGCTCTCGCGTCGTGGATATGACGTCACGGTCCGCCGTATCCGATCGGAGTGTTTGGACCTGTTCAGACTGAAGACGCCTCTGTCCCTATCCGACACACAACTACCTCCTGAATGTTGTTTCAATCCGTCCCACAAAAATGTGAATGGGACTGTTCAGACTACACACGAGATATGCAACATCAATCTGGATTGGCTAAAAATCGGATATAGGCGACTAGTCTGAACAAGGCCTTTGTTGGGCCCCTGTGTGACAGTAATCTCTGCTCTGTGAAGGTTTTTCACAGAATGATCACTTTAGAAAATGGCTTTAGAAAACATTCTTTATTTTCACGTAATTTAAACTCACAACTGCAGACTCGTTACCGTGGCATGCTACTGTGACGGGTGTGATCAAATCAGTCTGATGTGAAACGGCTGTCATAATTAATTCTCTACCTCTTTAATCAGTAGAAATTAATATACTGTAATAAGGACTTGTAATTTAATAGCTGCACTAATTGCTCTTATTGTTAATGTTTTTCATAACAAATGATTAGTGATAATAATAATCGAAACAACCTCTTTGGTCCTTACAGTGTGTACCGATTACAGGCCAGGGTTTTCGACTGGGTCAGTACTGCTGCCGATGTAAAGAGGGTTACTACAACCCTGAAATAGCTCCGCTCAACTCACGTAAGTATGATTTCAGTCTCTTGGATTAAAATGTATCTTACTTGACGCAATTATGGAAAAGTGCAGCAAATTCAGTAAAAGTAAATTACAGTGCGCCCTCGGGCATTCGTGCATCAATGCTCGCGACCTCACCTCATCGCGGCTTTTTGGTACGCATTTTTGATGACATCCGGAAGTACGCTACGTTCCCTCAGTCTCGTACTTATGTGAGACACGACTGCTTTATTCAGTCGATAAGAGTGTGGGAAAAGGTAATACAGAAGGTGGTTTAATTTCAGTATGGGGAGGGTCATAAAAGTTTAAATTACCATAAATAATAAGATAAATAGTTTGTTGCTCTATCGCAGAATTCGTTAATCACCTGTGGTTCCTGGAACACATTAACCGCAAGGAACGAGGGCACACTGTATTTCATTTTGTAGCTCAGATTATGAAGAGAAGAGCATATTGGTATGATTGTAGCATAATGCTATGATTGTGGTCAAAGTATCCTTGGGCGAGATGATGAACCACAAATTGCTCCCAGTGGCTCTGTGAATGATGGCTATCAGTCTTGAAGAGCAGGTGGTTCCTATCGCCACCACTGTGTGAATGTTTATATGAAAATATGAATGCAGCAATTTGTAAAGCAGTCAGACTACAACAAGAAGAAGAAAGTCCACTTTATTATCGCTCAGTGGGGAAATTGCCTTTCTCACTCTACACTACAGTTGCATGTAGTTACATATGGGTTAGGTCACGCATACATACATATTTGAGTACAGGTCCCTGAACACAACACACTAGGGTCCTGTAGGCATGCAATTGGTAACATCACACATCAAACAGTAGGGGGAGGCAGAGTGACGGGTCGCGGGGGGGATTGCACCCCAAGAGCAGCTTGCAGGGGGGATGGCAACTTGCTCAAGGGCTAGGAGATGAGCTGACACCTCCTACCATCAGCTCACACTCCGGAGGATGTCCTGGCGGGAGCGGGAACCACCGATGGCTGGGCGATCTGTCTTCAAGACATCTGCTCTACCGCTGAGCCACTGCCGCCGTACAAAAGTGCTATACCAGTAGAAGTCCATTTACCATATCTAAAAATGTGACGACCACATGTGCACAAAAAGCATGTAGTTTCAGCAATCCTTTTTGCATCTCGCGAAGGCGGATGTATTGTAATTGTCAGTGTTTTGTGTTTGTCCATCCATCCATCCATCATGGATAAAACATCAGCTGATACCAGATCCCGTTCTTTTTCACAGAGTAAAGAGGTACGGTGCGTACGTGAGTGACTTTTGTGATTCTTTTAATACTTTATTATTCTTAACATATCTTGTTTAATTTAATTAAGTATACATGTCTATTGATTGATTTTTTTTCAGCATTTAGAGGAGTTTGGGTTTTTTTTTTACAAGGCTGGAATGGATTAAAATTTAGCTATTTTAGATGTCGAAATTTTTGATTTATGAGCTCAGTCATGGAATGGATTAAACTCATATCTTTAGTTACTACTGTATTTTAAAACCAGATAAATTACAGTATTGGTCAAATACAGATGATATGTGTGGATTACTTTGCATTGGATTATCTATATATTACAGCACATCATCTACATATAATGAAATATAATGTAGCATTTCATCAATTGGGGCAACAAGGGTTAGCAGAGAGAGAGAAAGAGACAGAGAGAGAGAGAGAGAGAGAGAGAGAGAGATTTTTAAAATCACATTTATTCATGAAGTCGGTATTACAAGATAGTTACGTTAATGACATCTAAGAGAGATTCACTCAAAAATAAATAATAAAATATATTGCAAACAAAACCAAAAAGGGCACTATATATTTTACATGTAATAGTTTATTTATGTGATCCAATATAGTGCAATATATGCATGTGCCATATATTGATATATATTGTACCATATATAGATATATATTGTATCATATATGGATATATATATTCTATCATACATAAAAGGTCACTATATTTTTCACATACAAGTTTGTCTTTATATGCCCCAATATACTGCAATACATGCAAGTGCCATCCATCCATCTTCCTCCGCTTATCCGGGGTCGGGTTGCGGGGGCAGCAGCCTAAGCAGGGAAGCCCAGACTTCCCTCTCCCTAGCCACTTCGTCCAGCTCCTCCGGGAGAATCCCAAGGCGTTCCCAGGCCAGCCGGGAGACATAATCTCTCCAGCGTGTCCTGGGTCATCCTCGGGGCCTCCTCCCGGTAGGACGTGCCCGGAACGCATCACCAGGGAGGCGTCCAGGAGGCATCCTAACCAGATGCCCAAGCCACCTCATCTGTCTCCTCTCGATGCAGAGGAGCAGCGGCTCAACTCTGAGTCCCTCCCGGCAAGTGCCATGTAATGTTATTATTGTGGTATATATTGTGCCATATATGCATATATATATTGTACCATATATAAAAATAGTTAATTACTTTTTATAATTTTTTAAACCATAAATAATGAAAAAAAAATTAAAATAAAAAATACAGTACCATACATGGACCATGCATGGCTATAGGCAAAATAGATTACAGTGAAGACATCTGAATTAAACAAATGCTTATAGTTTATTGAAGCAAATTTCATTTTCAATCCTCCACACTGGATCTTGGGGGTATACATTGCAAGCATGCATACATGCTTGCAAATTGTGGCAGATCAATAAGTATACATTTTCTTTTGAACTTTGTCACATCAAATATCTGTTTCCTGCCCCGGAATTCTCTTTTCAGACCAACTACATTTTCAACATTAATCAGTGTACTATGTGATCTGTCATACATTCTTCCAAAAGCAAAGCATTTTTTGTCCCCATGATGCTATACTACAATGTAATAGTACACAGTTATAATGTGTCCATTATGCAGCAGCACAGTGAAGCTGTTCCTTTTCACAACCCTTGTGAACTACTCTGAGTAATACAGCTCTCCGTTGACTAGAAATCGGCTGAATATTTTCACGACTGTAACCATGGTGATTGAAAGTTGATCTCTCATCATCAGTGTCTCTTCACTCGAAAGTTTTCAAGAATAATGCAGACCAAGGGTAACTAATTGATTGCCTACTCTTTCAAACTGCTTAAGTCTTTTTTGGCCAGTTATTAAATAGCTGGATGCATTCAGGAACAGCATTTCTAAGAGCATCATTCCTCAAAAGAGGCAATACTTGTCTATATGAGAATTGTTTCATTATCTGTAAAGGAATGTGTTGAGTGCCATGAACCATTTTCAATATTTCACCATTATATGACTCAAAAATACAGTGCCTTGCGAAAGTATTGCCCCCCAAAAAACTTGTTGACATTTTGCCACATTTCAGGCTTCAAACTTAAAGATAACAAACTGAAAATATTTTTCAAGAATCAAAAACATGTGAGACACAGTCGTGAAGTGGAACCAAATTTATTCAACATTTTATATTGTGTTAAGAAATAAAAAACTGAAAAGTAGGATGTGAAAATGTGAGACCAAATGACACACAGGTGTACTCTGTTTGTCATTGTTAGTCATTTAGGTCAACATTCAGAAGTCATCAGAGAACTTCTGGAGTCGTTTAGCTGAGCTGAAAAAACAGGGGGCTAATACTTCTGTTCATCCTACTTTTCAGTTCTTTATTTGTAAGCACAATACGTATAAAATGTTGAATAAATTTGTTTCCACTTCACGATTGTGTCTCACATGTTATTGATTCATGAAAAATATTTTCAGTTTTTTATCTTTAAGTTTGAAGCCTCAAATGCGGAAAAATTTCAAAAAGTTCTTGTGGGGGGCCAATACTTTCGCAAGGCATTGTATACCCAGAATGAGCCCACAAAGGTCCCCAATTCCTGACAGACTCTGGCAAATGAAGACATAAATGTACATTCAGAGATGGACAGAGTACTTGACACCAGTACTTGAATAAGAGTACTAATACTTCTGGTCAAAATTTACTCCGCTACAAGTAAGAATAGCCGATACATTACTTGAGTAAGAGTAAAAAAGTACTTGCTTTTAAATGTACTTAAGTATTCAAGAGTAAATGCTTTTAAATGTACTTAAAAGTCAGAATAAGAGTAAATCACTTTTTATTTTTTAATCTTTGATGAGAATGGACCTGATTGAATTACTGTCATTTTACAATTTTATATATAGTACCTTGTATCTCTTGTTTCAGAGAAAACTCTTTGAAACCACCTGCACTGATGTGCTTGCCTGTAGAACCATTATGTTATACTGTACCAAGCCTTCCCCAACATCTATAAAATAGAAATAAAAGTAATGGAATCATCAAACAGGACAATTATGTCATTTTCACATTTTATTAAACAATTCCCCCTTCCATACACACACAAGACCAAATGGAGCCATACAGGCCCAACCAACTCCTTTAACTGGGGACCAACTGGAACCCCTAAAGCAGCGGTCCCCAACCGTTTTTGCGCCACGGACCGGTTTCATCTAAGGCAATATTTTCACGGACCGGCCTTCATAAGCTCGATCATTGTTAATGACGCCAGGACAGCTGTAGTCTAATAATAAATCATCCGCAGTGGTTTTATGTAAAATGCAGACATCAACAGACAATAAACCTTTTTTTTTCATAAATTGATAATCAACATCTCTGTAAACGAAATAATTGTAAGATACTGTATAATTATATTAAAAACTCGATTGAAGTGACGGCTCTGAGGTTCATTTTGAAATATAGCGACTTACAATAAGTGCATTCAACGTAGGAGAAATACTGATCATTTCCAATAAAACGGTGAACAAGTCAATCAAATTATAATAATTACAATAAGGAGAATGAGCAGATTTGGACCGCTGATCTAGGGGTAACAGGAGATAATGACACCTGAAGTGTGTTCCGGACATCCGGTCTACTCCGCAGTTTGGTTTTCTTTACGGTCACTGCAGAAAATCCCGTTTCACAAAGACAGAAGGTTGGAAATGGAAACAGGGTTTTCGATACTTTTTGGGCGATCTCAGGATTAGCTGCCTTGACTTTAATCCAGAACACTGGCGCGGTTGTGGGCACTTAATTTAGGGGTAATGGTTGATGACCTGTCATGTGACCGAGACCTGTCAAGCGAGACAGACACACGCATTCGCCTGTGCGTCATTCCGCACAGACGTCACTTTTCAAAATAAAATATCTTTCATACTCCGAAATAAATAAAACGGAAGTAATGCAAATTATTTTTTCTTTCTTTGTGGCCCGGTACCAAATGACCCACGGACCGGCACCAGTCCGCGGACCGTGGGTTGGGTACCACTGCCCTAAAGGACACACTGGTGGACTGCTGGTTGAGAACCACTGCTTTACAACAAACTAAATCTCTGCTTTCAACAACTCAATGTTTACAGGAAGGACATATCCCAGTACCACAATATTTGTCTCCCCCAGACTGTCTGTCTCCCCCTACCTGTCTGTCTCCCCCCCAATCTGTGTGTCTCCCCCTGCCCTCCAGTCTGTGTGTCTCTGTGGCCCTGTGTCCGCCAGTCTCTGTCAGTCTGTAGTACTGTAAAATTAAGTGACAAGAGGTCTCTAGGTGTGACTTTTGTCAGTTTTTCTTCGGCAAACACAATAAGCATTTGAAAATGTACTTTTTCTTGTCTGAGTCTGCGTTGTCCTTTTTCAATTCTACAAACTCGAACATATCTTTAAGATAAGGCCATGGGTTTTCTTCCTCTGCCTCATAAAACTCCGGCTCATCATGTTCATCAGATTCAATGGAGGCTTCTTCAGCAGTCACCATTGCCACCCCTGTCTAGTTTTGAGCTGATTGGGTAGGGGAGGACGTATTTCGGCTTTTATGTAAATCCCAGTTGAAAACGTGTACTGTGATAGGTTTCCTTCTTTGATGAACACTGCGTGTGGCCAATTGCATTTTTTGGGGGGGGAGACAAAAAAGCAACAACAGGCAAACCTAAAAGTAACGAGTATTCATGAGCCTTCTCAGAAATTAACTTGAGTAAGAGTAAAAATCTTTGCCTTGGAAATGTATTCGAGTAAGAGTAATAAGTATGAAAGAATTCTAGTATTTGAGTAAACTAAAAATCCTCAGAATCCGTACTTAAGTACAGTACTTAAATAAATTTACTCTGTTACTGTCCACCCCTGTACATTAAATGACACACGGGTCTTTCCATACAGTGTTTCAAATTGTTTGACAAAATCTACAACAAGTCTTTCACATTTTGTTACGTCCTCTGTTGTTATAATGTCCTTCAAAAGAACAAACATACATGTTAAAGGATATATTTCCTTTTCAATCAGTCCATTTTGCACGTGTGTATGTACTGCTTCGTTGACTACTTGTTCTGATCTGATCTGACATGACTACTTCTACCAGAATGCTTAGCGCGACTCGCGCATGTCCAGAACCAGCGCCCCATCCGAGCCAGCCAATCATAGCGCATAAACACGTCAAGCGCGCATGCGCATAGCTTGAGCAGGACGCTGACCGGAAGATGGGTCTGCTGGCCCCAGCAGCATGCATGCAATGTGACAGGCAAAACAAACAATCAGAATCAGAATCAGTTTTATTTGCCATCGTCTGTTGAAGAACAGACAAGGAATTTGTTTCCGGCAGGTGGTGTCTCACTGTACATTCATACATTAATTTAACTATCCTAAATACTTGTAAGTATGACAGAATATAGGTTACAGAATATAGTACAGAATATAGATTTGCCCCTCGTTAATTGGGCGAAGGGACCAGACAAAGATCGGGAATGATGGAACCGTCACTGTCTCGTCACATTGTTGGGAGACTGCAAAAGCTTGTACTACCGCCAATGGGATGGCACGGGTGCTACTGATGGGGCTGTTTGATGTGGATGTCCTCCTCAAGTCTAACCTGAAAGGAGGGGTCAGCAAGTTGGAACTCTCTGCTGAGCGTCGGCAGGCTCTCGACCCAAGGAAACTTCAAGCTCTACAAGGTAAAAAGTTCTCAGAGCTGTTGCTTTCCCATAATAATTGCATGTCGGGGAGGGGGGCACAGGAGGTGTGAAGAGGGGAAGAGTAATCAATTTTCATCCTTTTTGTTCCACAGATCCTGTTCTAAACCAGTTTCCAGCAGCCAAAGAAGCTAATGTCAGAAAATCCATCAACAGTAGAATTTAAATAGTTAAATAAGTTAAATAAGAAGTCCCCTTTATTCAAATTGTATTGTTCCGCAACATGTTTAAATCAGTGAAGAACCACCAAGATGGACTGTTCACCTGGATTAATGGACTGTTCGTTCGGTAGTTTTTTCTTTGCTTTTCCACGGTTCCCAAAAGTCCTTCACAGTTTGCAAAAAAAAGAAAAGTCTTGGATGTTTGTTTTGAAAATAATTGTTCATTGAAAGTGCCGGTCGAACGCCTTCCGCAAGTCCACAAAACACATGTAGACTGGTTGGGCGAACTCCCATGCCCCCTCAAGGACCCTGCGGAGGATGTAGAGCTAGTCCACTGTTCCACGGCCAGGACAAAAACCACACTGCTCCTCCTGAAATCGAGATTCGACTTCCTGACGGACCCTCCTCTCCAGAACCCCTGAATAGACCTTGCCCGGGAGGCTGAGGAGTGTGATCCCCTGTAGTTGGAACACACCCTCCGGTCCCCCTTCTTAAAAAGGGGGACCACCACCCCAGTCTGCCAATCCAGAGGCACTGTCCCCGATGTCCAAGCGATGTTGCAGAAGCGTGTCAACCAGGACAGCCCCACAACATCCAGAGCCTTTAGGAACTCCGGGCAGATCTCATCCACCCCCAGGGCCCTGCCACCGAGGAGCTTTTTAACCACCTCGTTGACCTCAACCCCAGAGATAGGAGAGCCCGTCCCAGAGAACCCAGACTCTGCTTCCTTATGGGGAGGCGTGTCGCTGGAATTGAGGAGGTCTTCGAAGTATTCTCCCCACCGAGTCACAACGTCCCGAGTTGAGGTCAGCAGCGCCCCATCCCCATTATACACAGTGTTGATGCTGCACTGCTTCCCCCTCCTGAGAGGTCTGATGGTGGACCAGAATTTCCTCAAAGCCGTCTGGAAGTCGTTCTCCAAGGCCTCACGGAACTCCTCCCACGCCTGAGTTTTTGCCTCAGCAACCACCAAAGCTGCATTCGGCTTGGCCAGCCGGTACCTATCAGCTGCCTCAGGAGTCCCACAGGCCAAAATGGCCCGATAGGACTCTTTCTTCAGCTTGACGGCATCCCTTACCGCCGATGTCCACCAACGGGTTCTGGGGTTCCCGCCACTACAGGCACCGACCACCTTACGGCCACAGCTGCGGTCTGCCGCCTTGACAACGGAGGCGCGGAACATGGTCCACTCAGACTCAATGTCCCCGCCTCACCCGGGACATGGGTGAAGTTCTGCCAGAGGTGGGAGTTGAAACTCCTTCTGACAGGGGATTCTGCCAGGCGTTCCCAGCAGACCTTCACAATACGTTTGGGTCTGCCAGGTCAGACCGGCATCTTCCCCCACCATCGGAGCCAACACACCACCAGGTGGTGATCGGTTGACAGCTCCGCCCCTCTCTTCACCCGAGTGTCCAAGACATGTGGCCGCAAGTCCGATGACACGACCACAAACCTGATCATTGAACTGCGTCCTAGGGTGTCCTGGTGCCAAGTGCATGTATGGACACCCTTATGTCTGAACATGGTGTTCGTTATGGACAATCCGTGACGAGCACAGAAGTCCAATAACAGAACACCACCCGGGTTCTGATCGGGGGGGGGCGTTACTCCCAATCACACCCTTCCAGGTCTCACTGTCATTGCCCACGTGAGCATTGAAGTCCCCCAGCAGAATGATGGAGTCCCCAGTGGGAGCGCTCTCCAGCACCCCCTCCAAGGACTCCATAAAGGGTGGGTACTCTGAACTGCTGTTTGGTGCATAAGCACAAACAACAGTCAGGACCCGTCCCACCACCCGAAGGCGGAGGGAGGCTACCCTCTCGTCCACTTGGGTGAACCCCAATGTACAGACGCCAAGCTGGGGGTCCATAAGTATACCCACCCCTGCTCGGCGTCTCTCACCATGGGCAACTCCAGAGTGGAAGAGAGTCCAACCCCTCTTGAGAGGACTGGTGCCAGAGCCCAAGCTGTGTGTGGAGGTGAGCCCGACTATATCTAGTCGGAACTTCTCAACCTCACATTCCAGCTCGGGCTCCTTCCCTGCCAGAGAGGTGACGTTCCACGTCCCAAGAGCCAGCTTCTGTAGCTGTCGATCGGATCGCCAAGGTCCCCGACTTCGGCCACAGCCCAGCTCACAATGCACCCGACCCCTATGGCCCCTCCCACAGGTGGTGAGCCCATGGGAAGGGGGACCCACGTTGTCCTTTCGGGCTGCGCTTGACCGGGCCCCATGGGTGCAGGCCCGGCCACCAGGCGCTCGCCTTCCAGAGGAGCCAGGCCTGGACATACATAATTGTATGCATACATACATAATTGTATGCATACATACAATTATGTATGTATGCATGATATGTAACTGCATGCAAATGTAGTGTAGAGTGAGAAAGACAAGTTCCCCGTCGAGGGATAATAAAGTGGACTTTCTTTCTTTCTTTCTTTCTTTAAAGGGGAGGTGTCTCTTAGCGAAGGCACATTTTGAACACTGCACCCTGGTTTTTGTGAATATTTATACTCCAACAAATGGTGCAGAGAGGAAGAGCTTTTTAGAAAAAATACAAGCTAGACTGGATTGCTGAGGCTCAGAAGATTTTTTACTCTTGGGTGGGGATTTTAACTGTACTGAGGACGGGATTTTAGACCGTAATCATGCAGAGCCTCACCCAGCATCCCACCACACTCTGAAACGACTGGTCTCTTCTCATGGCCTGGTGGATGTGTGGAGGAGAATGCATCCAGACTGCCGACAGTACACTTTGTCCCACCTAAAAGAAGATGGGGTGTCTTTAACCAGGCTGGATCGTTTTTACTGCTTTAAACACCATTTCAATGTTTTTAAAGACTGTAATATAATGACAGCTGCTTTTACTGATCATTCTTTGGTTTTATGTCGCGTTGTGATGAGAAATATTTTGCCTAGGAGTGCGTACTGGCATTTTAATTCAACTTTAGCTTTAGACAAAGACTTTAGAGAGATTTTAAGCTATTTTTGGAGCACCTTTAGACTTAGAAAAGCTGATTTTACCTCTCTTAGGCAATGGTGGGACTATGGCAAAACAGAGATAAAACTCCTGTGCCAGCAGCATACTCTGAACGTCACACGTGACACCTGCCGGTCTATGAAAGACCTGGAGGCTGAGATCGTGGAGTTAGAGACAATCGCTTCCACAGGAAATCAGAGGTGTACTGAAATCCTCAAGTCCAAAAGAATGGCTTTAGCCGACCTGTTAGATACTAAAGTACAGGGTGCACTGGTCCGATCCAGGGTGCAAAACATCACAGAGATGGATGCTCCCTCTAGCTTCTTCTTCGGCCTGGAGAAGAAGCATGGACAGACCAACGTGATCCACTCCCTGCTGTCTGACACAGGACAGGAGCTGACAGAGCCCGGACAGATTAGAAGGCGAGCTGTGAGTTTTTATTCATCTTTGTATGACAGTGAATACCGAGAAAACCAGCCACTGTTAGAGGAGTTCTGTGCAGAGCTACCTCAGGTCTCCACGGAGACAAATTCACAACTCGACTGGCCACTGGAGTTGGAGGAGCTCCACACTGCCCTGCAGAACATGCAGGGACGACGATCTCCGGGGATTGATGGTCTGACGGTCGAATTTTATAAAGCCTTCTGGGATATTATAGCACGTGATATGCTAGAATTGTTCAATGAAAGTCTGGCCTCGGGCTCTTTGCCACTGTCCTGCCAAAGGGCTGTCGTTGCCCTCCTACCTAAAAAAGGCAATCTGCAGGACATCAAGAACTGGCGCCCTGTGTCACTGCTCTGCACGGATTACAAGATTCTGTCCAAGGCTTTGGCTACCAGGCTGAGGGAAGCTATGGAGCAGGTCATCCACCGGGATCAGACCTACTGTGTGCCCGGCAGGTCCATGGTAGACAATGTCTACCTAATTCGAGATGTTTTGGAGGTTTCCAGATCATTGGGTATAAATGCTGGTCTTGTTTCATTAGATCAGGAAAAGGCATTTGACCGTGTTGAGCACAGCTTCCTCTGGAAAACTATGGAGGGGTTTGGGTTCAGCACCGGTTTTATTGCCATGATCCAGGTGTTGTACAGTGACGTTGAGAGTATACTGAAGTTTAACGGCAGTTTGTGTGCCCCCTTCAGAGGGCATCCAGCAGGGCTGTGCTCTGTCTGGGATGCTCTATGCACTCTCCCTGGAACCCCTCCTCTGTAAAATCCGCAAAAGCATCAACGGTTTAATTTTACCTGGTGTTAGAGAGAGCATTATTTTATCTGCCTATGCTGACAATGTTGTTGTTCTTATCAAAGACCAAAGAGATGTTGATGTTTTGGTGGGTCTAACAAACTCATTCAATGTTTTAACTGCTGCAAAAGTAAACTGGAGCAAAAGTGAAGCCCTTGCTGTTGGTGAGTGGAATGGCAACCTCCCGGTTCTTCCTCAAAACCTGTGTTGGAAGACTGACGGTCTCAAATATCTCGGTGTGTACCTGGGAAATGAGACAACAACCAGGAAGAATTGGGAAGGCGTCATTGAAAAAATAGAAAGAAAACTTAAAAAATGGAAATGGTTGCTCCCCAGAATGTCGTACAGAGGTCGAGTTTTAGTGATAAACAACCTGCTAACCTCACAGCTGTGGCACCGCTTGGCCTGTATGGACCCTCCATCAGGGTTTCTTGCCCAAATCCAGACCAAACTTGTTAACTTTTTCTGGGATGGGCTGCATTGGGTGCCTCAAGGAGTGTTGTTTTTATCAAGAGAGGAGGGAGGACAAGGCCTCATCCACCTGGCTAGTAGAACAGCCACGTTCAGATTACAGTTCATCCAGCGGTTTCTTACCGGACCAGCGGATCTGACGTGGAGAGAGGTAGCCAGCTGCATATTCAAACGTGTGAGTAACTTGGGACTGGATGCTGCACTGTTTTTAATGGATTCTAAGTTTCTAAAGTTAAATGGTTTGCCTTTCTATCATGGTGTTTTTAAGTCATGGGCCCTTTTTAAAAGAAGCCCAGGGAAACGCTCTGACTCTCTGTTCTGGTTACTGAAGGAACCACTAGTACATGGAGCCAGGCTTGATGTCTGCAGTGGAGCCACACCTGGGCTGTCTGCAGCGCTTTGCAGAACCAGGACCCTGACCCTCCAGCAGCTGGTGGACAACACCGGGCCAGCGTTGGCGGATGCCCAGGCTGTGAGCTACCTGCTGAACATCCAGTCCACCAGGGTGGCTCAGAGGGTGCTACAACTGTGGAGGCAAAGACTCTCCGGGAAGGAGAGAAGCCTCCTCCTGGACTATAGTACAGGGACTGTGCCGGACAGCAAAGATCCTTTCCCTGAGGTCCACATCAGTCCCCTGTTTGGGGAGCTGGAGGGTCCCCTAACATCAGATGTTGCTTAAAACTAGAATTTGGTTTCTATAAAATGACAAAAGACCTAAATAACTTTAGGAACATCTGGTGTCACAAAAATGTCCTATGCACCTTAATTGATGATCAACTCAATTTTGCAAACTTCCTAATATAATGCACTGATTTTAAATTGTATTTCCTCTTACTTATTGGTTTTTAGTGTTTCTGAAGCTCTTTAGTGTTTTCATCTAATGTAAAATTGTAAAATGTTTTGAATGTCATTAAAGTGTTTTTGAAAAAGTCAAAAAAAAGTCTTTTTTCTTTCTTTCTTTCTTTCTTTCTTTCTTTCTTTCTTTCATCTAATGTAAAATTGTAAAATATTTGAATGTGATTAAAGTGTTTTTGCAAAAAAAATAAATCTTTCTTTCTTTCTTTACGGTGCTGGGTACAATAAATCGAATCAAACAAAGTCGCAGCTTTTAAACTTTATCTCTGGAGAAGCAAAACTCGCAATTTACATGACCAGGAAGAGGAGAATTGAAAACAATACTGTTCAAGAAGCAGCTACTGTTTTTTGCTGTACCATCAGATGTCGCTTGAAACTAGAATTTGGTTTCTATAAAATGACAAAAGACCTAAATAACTTTGTGACTGTGAGCTCCCTGCTGAACATCCAGTCCACCAGGGTGGCTCAGAGGGTGCTACAACTGTGGAGGCAAAGACTCTCCGGGAAGGAGGTCCACATCAGTCCCCTGTTTGGGGAGCTGGAGGGTCCCCTCCTCAGAGATGAACAACAAATCAGCCTGCACACGGCCAACAAAAAAGTACTGTACAAATACTGTGTCAAAGTAATCAACAAGAGAAACCTGTGTAACAGAGCGCCCACTGCCTGGGCCAGCAGGATGACGGGAAATGGACCTGACCCACTGTGGAGACTTCTATACAAACCTCCCCTCAAGAAAAAAACAGCCGACCTCCAGTGAAGAATTTTACACTGTGCCATCAGTTCCAATGCTTTTATCTGTTTTTAACCCTGCTGTGTCCAGCCAGTGTCCCTTCTGTCCCCTTCGTGAGACAGTCTTTCATGCTTTTAGTGAGTGTGGGAGACTTGCAGTGCTCTTCACTCTTCTAATGAATGTTTTTAATCTGTTCAGTGAAAATTTTAGTGTGAGGAAATTCGTCTACGGTGCTGGGTACAATAAATCGAATCAGAGAAAGTGGCAGCTTTTAAATTTTATCTCTGGAGAAGCAAAACTCGCAATTTACGTGACCAGGAAGAGAAGAATTGAAAACAATACTGTTCAAGACGCAGCTACTGTTTTTTGCTGTAACATCAGATGTCGCTTAAAACTAGAATTTGGTTTCTATAAAATGACAAAAGACCTAAATAACTTTAGGAACATCTGGTGTCACAAAAATGTCCTATGCACCTTAATTGATGATCAACTCAATTTTGCAAACTTCCTGATATAATGCACTGATTTTAAATTGTATTTCCTCTTACTTATTGGTTTTTAGTGTTTCTGAAGCTCTTCAGTGTTTTCATCTAATGTAAAATTGTAAAATGTTTTGAATGTGATTAAAGTGTTTTTGAAAAAGTCAAAAAAGTCAAAAAAAGTCTTTCTTTCTTTCTTTCTTAAATCATTCATAGCTCTGAAGTAGCTAAAATCGATTCTGATACTTAAAAATAGGGATAAACTCCCAAAAGGTAGCACATCTAAAAAAATAATCAAGGGATGCATGCTACAAGTAATCATCCTGTACACTTAAAAGAAAACATCCCAATAGGTCAATTTCTGAGGCTCAAACGCAATTCTTCAACCCTGATGATTTTGAATCAAAACAAGCTACTATGAGTACTTGATTTAAGGACTGAGGCTATTCTTCTAATTCTATCCAGAAAGTAATGCAACGTGCCAAGAACACCCCCCGCCCTGACCTTCTGTCTAATGCACCAAAAACAAAAAATCCAAGTCGGGCTGTTTTCTCTACTGAATACAACCACTGTGCATCAGAAATCAAAAAGATACTCAATAGACACTGGAATGTGTTACAAGCAGAGCCATCTGTAAAGGACCTCTGCAAATCCCCACCCCTTGTTACTTTCAGAAGACCATCTGTACTGGTATGTACAGATATGGTAACTGTGCCTGTTGCAACAACACATCAGATAAGAAATTATTCAACCATCCCCACACTGGATGGAAGATTCCCATCCGTGAATTCATTAACTGCAAATCAACAGATGTCATCTACATGTTATTATGTCCCTGTGATCTGGCGTACATTGGACAAACCAAGCGACTACTAAAACAAAGAATATCTGAGCACAAAACTGCAATTCGCACAGGAAACATGGACTATGCAATTGCGAAACATTATGCTGAAGCGAAACATGGATCACCTTCTTCATTAAAATTCACAGGGATTGAGAAAATTGAAATGTCCACCAGAGGGGGGGATATCCTAAAAAAAACTGGCACAAAAAGAAATGAAGTGGATATACTGTACAGTATAGACTCAATACTCAGACACCAAATGGACTAAATGATGATCATAGCTTAAAATGTTATTTGGGTTAAAACTGTCTATAATATTCTGGCATTATGTATTGAATGCATCTTGTTAATCTATGCCTCAGATTGTCTGTAATCTAATTGGAGCTTGTTGATTGTCTCAGCTGTTGGTTACCTCCCTATCCCTGCCCTATAAAGTGAGTTGAATTTATGTGATTTGAATTCTCTGATGAAGGCTCATAGCCAAAACGTGTAAGCGTTCGTTTTTGGTGTGTGCCAAAATAAAAAAAAAGTGCAAATGTGAGTACTTTGTCCTCCCTTGATTAATTTTTTAGATGTGCTACCTTTTGGGAGTTTATCCCTATTTTTGATAGTTAATTATTTGGTCTAGCACTCTATAGTAAAAACACCTAGCTGATGCGCAACCTCTTTTTTTCTTATCTAGCGATTCTGATTCTTGTTTGACATATTCTTTAAAAATGGCTTCCGCACTGCAGTCAAACCTCCAACCTTTTCCTTCCTGCTTAGATAAATCGCCATATTTGCTTGGCCCAGAATGAAATTTAGAATCTGCCAATCCTTTTTTTGATTCTTCCTGCATTTCAAACCTATAATGTATATCTGTTTGTCAAAAACAAGATCGAATGAGAGAATGATTCCCTCTAAAAACAGGAATAGATTGTCGAGTCTCTGACAGTCTAGGAAGCAGTGAAAAATAGTTTCCATCTAAGAACAGAAGGGGAAGTTTTCCGACATATTTGGATTCAAAACTGCAATAAAGAGAGAGAGAGTCAAAGCTTTATTGTCAAGTGTACCATATGTGCACAACATACAGCACAAATGAAATTGCAGTACTCTCTGACCCACGGTAAACAGGCAGTACAACAGGCAGTACAACAGAGAGTACAACACAGGTAGTACAACACAGGCAGGACAACACAGGCAGGGCAACACAGGCAGTACAACACAGGCAGGCCAACACAAGCAGGACAACACAATCAGTACAACAGGCAGTACAACACAGAAAGTACATCAGACAGTACAGTACGAAGTATTAGACGTAACACAAGGGATGGTAAACATCTCTATACACTCTTTAATCCCGTAAGGGAAGTGACATGTGCGTAGTCCCTGAGTTGATGGGGGGAGAGAGAGATAGGTAGTCAGGTGTTGGGGGAGGTCAGGGCAGTGTGAGGGTAGAGTTCAAAGCTATGGCAGGGGGCAGAGCAGGGAGGGAGTTGAGGTTCCTGACCGCCTGGTGAAGGAAACTGTCCTTGAGCCTGCTGGTTGTGGCCCGCAGACTCTGAGAGAGAGAGAGAGGAGAAAGAGAGAGAAATTACAAATACAAATTGCAAAATTATCATGTTGATACAAAATCCAAAAGAGATTCACGTAAAGAAGATTTTCAATAGTACTGTGGGTTTTCTGAACAAAGCATCATCTAACCTTTTAACATTTATCAAACTAAAAAAAACAGACAAAATTAAGAAAAAACAATTATCCATTCTCCACAATCATCTCTTCTACAATCATGTCTTTTACTTTTTTCCTTATTTTTTTCAATCCATAAAACTCTGTCTGTAAAAACTGGCTCACCACTTATTGTTTTACTTTTCATATAAAAGTTGACGCGATCCAGAAATGTGTTGAGGTCAGGGAAATTTTTTTTCTAGTTTTGCCCTATAACCTTTTGTGTCTTGCAGGAATTTTTTGATCATATTCATAATCATATTTTTCTGTTACGGCCACTTTCAGACTGTTGTCATTTTCGTTGTCAGAGCTACAGGAGGTGTCTCAAGTGTTTCTTTAGCAGTTTTCTTCACTTTGTTCATTCTTGTGTTAGGGTTTTTCCTTTTAAGAGCTATCTTTAACAATTCCCCGTCTATCATAATAACATCGTCTTCCTCGTCCTTCTCCAGGAAAGACTCTACCACCTTGGCGGAGGTGTCTCTGGCCCCTTCAGCCTTCACCAAATCACTCTGTCCATCCTTTGTACTGTTTTCCGTGTCCTGCGTGCTATTCTGTGGCTCCGGCTGCTATTCTGTGGCTCCTGTTTAACCATCCTGGCGGCTGTCTATCTGGCCCCCTCAGCCTCTGTGTTATTCTGTGGTTCCGGGTTGGCGGCTGGGGACTGTTTAACCTTAGCGCTGTCACCTGTGACAAGAAAGGCAAAAGAAAAAAAGAACAAGAGCTCTTTTGTACAACATACATCCTATTGTATGTACAGTACATACCGTACTTTGGATATGTTACATGTTCATGATGTCTTTCCTGGGTTTGTGTTGAAATAGGTGCAGATGGTGATGGCCTTGTGGATGGAAGTGGTAGTGTTGGTATTTGTTACCCAAAGATGCCCATTTGCCTCCCGTGCTGGCCAGGCTGTAATAGCTGTCAAGATGGCAGCCCCTGTTGGGTGCAGGAGACTTGGCTTCTAAGGGTCAGCGTTTTGGCCGTCCAGGGTGTTTTCATGTTCCTCATCTTTGTTAGCATGCTGGTTGCCTATCAGTATCGTCGAAACCGGGTGAGTCAGCACTTTTTGCTCAACACAACAATAAAGAATGGGTTCAGCAGATAAATAACCATTAGAACTATTCCAGGTACTGCACCATGATGTACAGTACTTAATCAAAGAATCAGCTACTTAGTTTTTATACTTATCTTTCCATAAGCTCTTTTTTAAAAAATTTGCATTGGTGATGCAAATGCCAACATTTGTTGCGGTGTTGCCATTGCTGTGTCTTAACAATTTATCTTTGATAAGGATTTTTATATCAGCAGTATTATTTGATTTTGGAAAAATAAGGATCCTTTAGCATCTAATCCAGCATCGTCATCACAACTTTGTTTTTTCATTATAACTTTCTTTCTCAGCGGATTCGAGCATCTGGCCTCCTGCTGCTGGAGATGATCTTGTTTGGTTCTCTGCTCCTCTATTTCCCGGTGAGTGGTTTGCATCATAATGAACAAGTTGTGGAACAGTGAATGTGTTGAAGGAATCAATGTGTCTAAGTAGAAGTGATGTGGATTGGTAGGAAGTATTTTCAACTGTCCCAGTGGTAATGATTATGAATCAATAAAATAACCCATTAATAAAAGGCAGCCACAAATTTTATTCTATATAATTTCAATTGCTGAACAATGTGAGACATCCCTGCTGTAATTCTGTCTCTCTCTCTCTCTCTCTCTCTCTGTGTGTGTGTGTACGTGCATGTCCGTGTGTGTGTGTGAATATGTCAGTGGAGTATTTTCATGGCATCTTATGCTGATGGTCATCATATATGACACACAAATCAAAGTGAAACAAAGATTTACATGTTAAATTTAGTCCAAGCATTGCTGTTATAAATCATTTTTATCCCATATTTCCAAGCATAGGGAAACAACAACTAGTAAATGAAAGTGTCTTAAGGTTGTGATTCCATATTACTGCTAAGTGCCATCTTGGCAGCTCCAGCAGACAATCCACTGGCCTGAATTAAGATTTCTCAGGACTAATATTAGGATTGGTTTGGCAGGGTTGAGCTGAAAATCTGTCAGTTAGTCAAACACTATGGAAGTACGCAAAGCACATACTGTATACCGTAGATGTAACCACTCCAATCAAAAACTTCATGAAAGTTACGATTTCTGGTGAAAATTTATATGCAGGAATTGACTGACAAATTTTGAGGATTTAGAGTTATTGTTGCTATGGACATGTGATAGGGATGAAAAAAATTAAAAAATAAAATTTTCATATCAGCAATGGCTGCAAGACTATTTGCTAACTATTGACTGACCAGTGGTAGTATGCTGGGTCTGAGTAAGATGGGGAAAACTGGTGAGCTTTTTTTTACATCCCGCTTCAAAGCAGTGATGTATTGTAATTGACAGTGTTCCTGTGTTCGTACGGTCGTTTGTTTCTCCGTCTGTTTGTTAGTCCACCAAAAATCTTCGCAACCGTTGCAGATAGAAAGATGAAACAAAAAGCATATTACTCAGGCGGAAAGGGAATGAAAATTAGATAATGACCTTGTTCCTGAGAAAAGTAGGTCAAGGTCAAATTTCCACTTTTGTACACTCAGGAACTGGATAAAAAAGACGAGGGAGTAGGCCAGTGTGAGTAAGACCATAGATCATACAAAAGTAGGTCAGAGCACTAGCTTTGATCTTTGACCTATGCAAGTAGGTCAGGGTAAAATATTGAATTCAGGGGTGTCGTAGGATGTTACAGTCTGTGACTGCCTTGTTTAGTATGAGATGATAACTTTGAGCTCTGTGAAAACCATAGTGTTCTTAAACTGAAGCCAAATCCTGAAAGTGACAGTGTTTGGATTATGAAAGGATTATGGAAGCTTGAATTAGAAACCACAAACTGGTTGACAGTCAGCAAAGCTGTAGAAATTTCAGAGATAAAGAACAATTTTGGTGACAAGCGCATTTTTTTTACTATCACAGGCAAATATGTTTGATTGCTGATCAATGTTGATGAAAATTTTTTTTACCTAGTCCGCCTGGGGTTTTTTGAGGCGGAGTCTTTCTTGAACTGTATAACAAACTAAATGATGAATATTGCATCATCTGTGAGATGTACAAGCATAATTTTAGTGTGAATTAGTTGAGAACTGAAAGATTTCAATTCCAGCATCAGAAAATGAGTATTTGCTATGTTTGACAAACAGTTTAGTGGACTGAGAAATCTACATTTCTGTCCATGCCTGAAAAAACAATTGCAGCAACATAATCTCTGTCCGTTTTCCCTCCACCATACCTTGTATCCAATATTTCTCCATAGTTCTTATCAGACATTACCGTTTTTTGCTTCTCTGTTATTTTCATTTCTGTGTCGACTTTTCATGAGTTGAATTTATTTTTTTGTCATGAATATTTCATGAGCAAATTTTGAGTTCAGTGTAAGTAACAGCTGTCCACATTTCCTCCATAGTTTGACTAACAGAGTGCGTCTCCGTCTCTGCAGGTATTCATCACATACTTCAAGCCCAGTACATTCAGGTGTATTCTGCTACGCTGGGTCAGAATGCTTGGCTTCTCCATCGTCTATGGTACAGTCACACTAAAAATGTACAGGTAGGTTGGAATTCTTAACATCAAATTACACTTAAGGGCAACACATTCTGGAGCTCCTATTGGTTATACCTTTTATATTGTATTATTTAATATACTTATTTAAGTAATTTACACTTGGAAATATAGATTTCCATTTTATCCTAAAGAATGGAAACCCAGTAGAGTCCTACAATATCAGGTTTTTTCAGACTCAAAGAGGGTGAAGTTGTGTTTAGTTTTGGTGCTGCACATATTCCTAATAATCTCAAATCAGTCTGTTAATTGGCTTCAGTACAGAGCTTGTAAAATATTTTTTTTGTATTCAGAAAACTTAAAATTATGACTATTGTGAAACTCTGAATTTCATGTATTTTGTTCTATTTGTTTAATCTTAACTGATCTAACTTTGGTTCTGTTTTTATGTTTTTAGAATTTGTACAAATGTTCTTCATTTCCTACGACATGTAATTGAAATTGTATCTGTGTTTGAAATGCACTATCATAATTATGTATAAGCGAGTGCGATTTTATAAAAAAAATAAAAAACAAGGGTGAATATATATTTTTTAATCATGAAAAACAGGCCTAATTCATTTTTTTGTTCAGGGTAAGCCCCATGAGAATTCGGAACAGTTTAACATTATTATTTAATACAAACTTAAAGAGACATTTCATTTTCTGTGCTGGCCACCATATGGAAGAATGGCCTAGTTAGGCTTCAGGACCATGGATAAGGGCAGATTACACCAACAGTGTGTAAAAAATAACATTAACACTCCATAAATGACAGTTACGGGCGGCACGGTGGTGCAGTGGGTAGTGCTGTCGCCTCACATTACGGCGGACCCGGGTTCAAGTCCTGCTCTGTGCGGAGTTCGCATGCTCTCCCCGTGTCTGCGTGGGTTCTCTCCGGGTTCTCCGGCTTCCTCCCACTGTAATCGAAACATTTTCTATTCGGGGGGTGTCTCCCTGTAACGAAAACCGCTGTGACGTTAGTGTGTGTGTAGCCATGTCTACATGTACAAACAGAATGGACGAAGTTAAAACCGGCTATTTTCCAATGAATAACCGCTCCACGTCGAGGACACGTTGATAAACATGCTTGACCATTGGATATTTGTTTGTCTGTTTCTTTATGAGTCATAAAGTTTATACAGTGGACAAAAATATTATTTTTAAATAAAAACTGTGGTTCTATGAATTCTGGATGACTGCAAGAGGCAGTGCCTTAACACTGGATAAGATCCGTTGCACGCACGTGCAGATCGAGTATTAATATCAACAGTCACAGGTGTACTGCAGTAGCCAGCGTACATAAGCGCCCCTTCGTCATTTATTACCTCCCTGTGGAATCTTCTTGCGATATTCCGAGTGACAGGAAACTCTGACAGTCATCCAGAATTCATAGAACCACAGTTAGATACGTAACTTTCGTTCTATTTCATTCTTCCTGACTGCCAGAGGCAGTGCCTTAACATTGGATGACTTAGTATCAATGTAGTCACAAGGAATCCTACCTTTTCATGACGGCCTAGGAAACCTCCAAGATAGCAGTTGGAACTGCATTGACTGTAGCTACATTAACCCCGTAGCACCGGGCAAAAGTACATGGTGCAGCCCACGTGGCCGTAGCACAAATTTCACTGAGTGGGACAACTCGAAGTGCCGCCCCGGAAGTGGAAACGCTCCTCGTGGAGTGGCATCTGATACCGTGAGGGAGTGGCAGGCCCTTCAACCTGTATGCCTCCTCAATAGTCATGACGACCCATTTAGAGAGCCTTTGCTTGGAGAGGTCATGTCCCTTCCTAGGCCCAACACAGCAGAAAAACAGACCATCAGATCGACACAATCCAGCGGTCGCTTGTAAGTGGTGCTTCAGGGCCCTTACTGGGCAGAGCAGTCCTGCAGAAGCAGCATCACCCTGCATACATGGAGGGTCATAAGCTGCCAGCTCAATAACCTGGTTCACATGACCCAAGGCCAGGCTCTTGGGCAAAAATGAAGGGTAGGCCATAGCGACACCCCTGTACCATCAGAGTTCCAGCGCATACACACGTCACTCATAGATAAGGCATGAAGCTCGCTCAAGCGTCTTGCTGATGTCATTGCTAGGAGAAAGGCCAGTTTAGCTGAAGCCTATTTCAGATCCGATTGCTACAGAGACTCAAAAGGGGGAGACCAAAGAGCATCCAGGACCAGAGTCAAACACTATGAGGGATACTTCACAGCCAGCAGGCTGTCGCCTCACAACCGGCCGGTACTCCCCAGAGTACCGGCAACGGTACTTTGGGGAGTACCGTTGCCGGGCTCCCCAAAGAAAATGGGTCACCAGGATGTGAGACCCTATAGTTCGGTTAACCATCCTTATAATGTCTGGCCAATATTGCAGCTATGTAGACTCTGAGTGTTGAAGCAGACAGCTTCTTCACCAGTAGTGGTTGCTAAAACTGTAGTATAACAGGCACCGAGCAATGCTCGGGAATCTCTGTGTGTGCATCACACCACTGTGAGAAAATTTTCCACCTGCTGGCATACAGCAATCTGATGGAAGGTGCTCTTGCATCCAAAACCATTTGGATCACATCAGTGTCGCACAGACTCAGGAGAGGGTCCGGCCCTTCAGAGGCCATACTCACAGGCACAGGCGTTCTGGGCTTGGATGCCAAATACGGCCGTCCAACTGGGACAGGGGATCCATTCTGTCTGAGAGACGCCATGGACAGCTGCAGCAGAGGCTGTGCAGCATTGAGAACCATGTTCTCCTTGCCCACTTTGGGGCAACCAACAGGACACTGGGGGTGCTCTGCTGCACCCAGTGCAATGTCAATGCAATCAGTGGGAAAGACGGAAATGCATAAAGGATGTGACAGACGCTCTGGCCATGGATGTGCCAGAGCGTCCTGTCCCAAAGGGCTTGATGTCTCCATCAGTGAGAACCAGAGAGGGCAGTGTGTTGCTGACTCTGATACAAACAGGTCCACTTCCGCCATGCTGTATCTGTGCCAGATCTCCCTTATTACCTCTTAAAATACCAAGGCGAGTTCCGGTACCGCTCATGGGACAAGTAAAAAAAGAGTTGGAGAGGATGGAAAGTTTAGGGGTTATCAGCCGGGTGGAAGAACCAACAGATTGGTGCTGTGGTATGGTAGTAGCCCCGAAAAAGAACAAACAGGAGGTCTGTATTTGTGCGGACATGACACCTCTGAACGAGTCAGTGTGTCGAGAGAAATTTATCCTTCCTGCTGTGGACCAAACTTTAGGTATGCTCACTGGTGCACAATATTTTACCAAGTTGGATGCAAATATGGGTTTTTGGCAAATTCCCCTTACTAAAGAATCAGCGCTCTATACCACCTTCATCATACCATTTGGGCGTCATCATTTTAATCGCCTTCCTTTTGGAATCTCCTCTTACCCAGAACATTTCCAAAACAGGATGGTGACTGAGGTTAATGCTGGCCAAGATGGAGTTGTCTGCCATATGGATGATATCCTCATCTGGGGGTCTACAAAGGAGCAGCACGACACCAGAGTGCATGCTGTCCTGGAGCGAGCAGAGAAAGCAGGTGTTACCCTCAACATGTCAAAGTGTGAGTTTGGAAAAAGAGAGGCAAAGTTTCTTGGTTACATTATATCAGCTGAGGGCATGAGGCCAGATCCAGACAAAACCCGAGCTGTGCAAGACATGAAAGAGCCAAAGAGCTAAGTGAGCTGAGGAGCTTCCTAGGCATGGTGAATCAGCTGGGGAAGTTCATCCCTAATCTATCTGTAAAAGACAAAACGCTGAGAGACTTGCTGTCTAAAAATAATCAGTGGTGCTGGAGTCCTGAGCAACAGAAGACGTTTTGCAGCTTGAAGCGTGACCTTTCCTCTTCACCAGTTCTTCAACTGTATGACCCTAACAAGCAACTGATGATGTTCGGTGATGTTACGAAAAGGTGGTCACCAGTTGCTTACGCTTCCGGAGCACTGACTGATACAAAGCAGCGATATGCTCAGCTGGAAAAGGAGGCATGAGCACTGACGTGGGCCTGTGAGAGGTTCAGTGATTTAATCCTAGGACTACATTTTGAGTTGGAAACAGACCACAAGCCTTTGGTGAGTCTATTAGTGGGGCAGGCTCTGGACTCACTACCCCCTTGGATACAACGATTTAGGATGCGTTTGATGAGGTACTCTTACTCAATCACATATACACCAGGAAAGAGCCTGACAACAGCGGATACAGTCTCTCGTTCCCCACTCAAAGACAGAGCTACACCTACAGATTGCGACCTGATGGAAGATACCAACATCTACATCGAGTCTGTGCTCAACGGCCTTCCCACAAGTTACAGATTCCTGACTGAGCTTCGTGAGCAGCTTTGTGCCGACAGTGTTTGCACACAGTGATGAAGTACTGTGTTTCAGGATGGCCTGACAGGAACCAGCTGCAGGGTCCAGTTAAAAGCTACTGGCCAGAGAGAGCAGTTCTAAGTGTGCATGATGGACTTCTTCTGCGCGGCACCAGGTTAGTTTTACCTGTTAACTTGAGAAATGATGTTCTTGAGAAAATACATGAGGGTCACCAAGGTGTAGTAAAGTGCAGAGACCGGGCTATGCAGACAGTGTGGTGGCCTGGACTTAGTAGTCAAATAAGCGAGTTAGTCTTTAATTGTAGGGAGTGTATAAAGGAAAGAATAAATCCAACAGAACCACTCATACCAACTAAATTCCAAGACAGACCTTGGCAGAAACTAGGTGCAGATCTATTTACTCTGAAAGGCAATAATTATTTGCTCGTAGTGAACTATTTCTCCAGATTTATAGAAATAGCTCAACTCAGCCCAACAAGATCTACAGATGTGATCATTCATTTGAAGTCAATGTTTGTACGACATGGCATTCCAGAGACTCTTGTAAGTGACAATGGACCACAGTTCACTGGACACGATATGAAAAAGTTCACTGTAGATTACGATTTTGAACATATAATGAGCAGCCCAAAATATCCCAAGAGTAATGGTGAGGCAGAGCACGCCGTTCAAACTGTGAAAAACCTGTTAAAGAAAGCCAAAGATCCCTGTCGTGTTTTATTAGCATACAGAGCAACACCTCTTAATAATGGATATAGCCCTGCTCAGCTGCTCATGGGACGTTGCATCTGTACTTTTTGTAATATCACCACCCCTAGGATTTTTTGCCTGTCCTTCCAGAGAAGTTACAGCCGGCTCTACCAGACCTGCTTCAACTCCATCATCACGAGGAGAAAAGATGGATGGATGCAAAATACTTTAATAGGAGACACGGAGCTAGAGCTCTCGCAAAACTTTCGCCTGGAAATCATGTTTGCATCTCAGATGCAAAAGCACAGGGCACAGTGACGTTTACGCACCACAGTCCACGATCTTACGTCATCAGAGGACCACAAGGGACACTGAGGAGGAATCGTCATCATCTTGTGCCCATACCAGCATCAGAGTCTCAGAATGACAATCAACAGGAGCAACCACCCGAAGTAAACACTTTGACTGATACAGCTTCAGAGACTTTGATAGCGGCAGCAAAAACTCAGAGTACGCCTGGCGTCACAAGAACGAGGTCAGGTAGAGAAGTAATCAAGCCACAGAGACTTAACCTGTGAGACTGAAAAAGCTGCACGTATATGAATTGTGGAATTGTAGTCACAAATAATGTAAGACATTATCTGGTGTTATTTGAAAGCCATATGATTTTGGTATTTAAAAGAAAAAAAAAGATTTAAGTATGTGGTGAATATCATGCGTAGGAATACAGTTGAACAGCTAAGATTCATTTTGAATTTTCAGTAAGGGGGATGTGGTGTAATGTTAATCATGCATGCAATCTGAGAGGTCATAAGGCGGGCCTTAGGGGGTACTTCTGGGTTTGGACTCCGAAATGAAAGGTGCTGTATTGAGTTGTATGTCTGATCATCTTAATCAGTAAAAGATTGTAACGCATAGGGTTGAGCTGGATACTCGTTTCATACGAGTATCCGGTACGGATAATGCATTTTGACGAGTACGAGTACGAGAATACGAATAAAGCCGAGTAAATACTCGTGATCGGACTGAAGGAAAATCAGCCGGACTGTTGTCACGCTCTGTGATTGGCCAGTCACACATACTTCCCGCCCCTCCCTACAGACTGCAGTTAGAGCGGAGTTTCCCTGTCTCACTCTCTCCCCGGTACACGCAGTTACTGATCTCTCTGTTCGTGGCTTCACTGTTGCTCACTTCCTTATTAGATTTTCTTCAGCTTGCCTCTATTTTGGTTATGTGGCAAACTTTGTTTTTTTTTTTTGTTTTTTTGTTGCACGTACGTGTGCATTTAACGACCGCCTCGGTGGTTAAAGTCTTTTTTTTTTTTTTACCTGTTCTAAACTCTGTTCAAATTAATGTCTACTTAATATTTTGCGCACACACACACACACACACACACCATAATCAATATTGTTTAACTTTGTGAAAAAAAATGGCAATAGCATTTGGTACTAAAAATAACTAATTGAAAAAAAAGTAGTAGAAAAAAATTTAAATGAAAAAGAAGAAAAAAAATTAAAAAGTTTTGTTGAGTATGACAATTCTTGTTCACGCATACTTTGTAATTACTTTTTTTTATTGCATGCACTTCATTAATGCACTTCTATATACTGTATAGTTCCTTTACTATTGTGATCAAAAAGCGTTGAATCTCAATTCTGAGGCTCTTCGGTAAATATTCATTCTTAGACTTAAGAATATTCATGTTCTGACTCAGTTCCATGAAAAACTTCAAAAATACAGCAACTTGTGATCAATCCATATAAATTTTAGACTTAAAACAATGTGGTGATTTAAGCCGCACCCATTTCCGGTCAAACCACACCCACTTCCGGTTTAAGCCCCGCCCCTTCCGAATACGGATACGGATACAGATAATCTAGTTGGTTGAACAGATACAGATAGTGGTGTACTCACTCATCCCTAGTAAGGCAAGCCCCAAGGTAGTTGTCATTGTTTCCAGTAAAAGAACCCTACACAACGCAACACCCTGGACAGAAAAGTCTTGTTCCTCCAGGGCTGCAGTGTGAGGAGGCAGCCACTGGATACTCTGACTCTCCTGGACCTGTGGGATGTTGGGTCTAGATGAGGACTTCTTCTTCTTTTCCTTTCGGCCTTTCCCTTCAGGGGTCGCCACAGCGAATCAACCGCCTCCATTGAACCCTGTCCTTTGCATCCTCTTCTCTCACACCAACTACCTTCATGTCCTCTTTCATTACATCCATAAACCTCCTCTTTGGTCTTCCTCTAGGCCTCCTGCCTGGCAGTTCAAAACTCAGCATCTCTACCAATATATTCACTATCTCTCCTCTGGACATGTCCAAACCATCTCAGTCTGGCCTCTCTGACTTTATCTCCAAAACCACTAACATGTGCTGTCCCTCTGATGTACTCATTCCTGATCCTATCCTTCCTGGTCACTCCCAGAGAGAACCTCAGCATCTTCATCTCTGCTACCTCCAGCTCTGCCTCCTGTCTTTTCCTCAGTGACACTGTCTCTAGACCAAACAACATCGCTGGTCTCACCACAGTTTTGTACACCTTTCCTTTCATTTTAGCTGAAACTCTTCTATCACACCTGACACTTTTCTCCACCCATTCCATCCTGCCTGCACACGTTTCTTCACCTCTTTTCCACACTCTCCGTTGCTCTGGACTGTTGACCCCAAGTACTTAAAATCCTCCACCTTCTTGATCTCTTCTCCCTGTAACCTCACTCTTCCACTTGGGTCCCTCTCATTCACACACATGTACTCTGTCTTACTGCAGCTAACCTTCATCCCTCTCCTTTCTAGGACAAACCTCCACCTCTCTTGATTCTCCTCCACCTCTTCCCTACTCTCACTGCAGATCACAATGTCATCTGCAAACATCATAGTCCATGGAGATTCCTGTCTAACCTCGTCTGTCAGCCTGTCCATCACCATAGCGAACAAGAAGGGGCTCAGAGCTGATCCCTGATGCAGTCCCACCTCCACCTTGAACTCCTCTGTCACCCCTACAGCACACCTCACCACTGTCTTACAGTCCTCATACATGTCCTGCACCGCTCTAACATACTTCTCTGCCACTCGACTTCCTCATACAATACCACAGTTCCTCTCTGGGCACCCTGTCATAAGCTTTCTCCAGATCTACAAAAACACAATGCAGCTCCGTCTGGTCTTCTCTCTACTTCTCTATCGACATCCTCAAAGCAAATACTACATCTGTAGTACTCTTTTTTGGCATGAAACCATACTGCTGCTCACAAATGCTCACTTCTGCCCTTAGTCTAGCTTCCACTACTCTTTCCCATAACTTCATTGTATGGCTCATCAGCTTTATTCCTCTGTAGTTGCCACAACTCTGCACATCTCCCTTGTTCTTAAAAATGGGCACCAGCACACTTCTCCTCCACTCCTCAGGCATCTTCTCGCTATCTAAGATCCTGTTGAACAACCCAGTCAGAAACTCTACTGCCACCTCACCTAGACACTTCCAAACCTCTACAGGTATATCATCAGGACCGACTGCCTTTCCACTCTTCATCCTCTTAAGTGCTCTCCTCACTTCATCCTGGCTAATCTTTGCTACATCCTGGTCCACAACAGTCACCTCTTCTAGTCTTTGTTCTCTCTCATTTTCCACGTTCATCAACTCTTCAAAGTACTCTTTCCATCTTCCCATCACACTACTGGCACCTGTCAATAGACTTCCATCCCTATCCTTAATCACCCTAACCTGCTGCACGTCCTTCCCATCTCTGTCTCTCTGTCTTGCCAGCCTGTATAGATCAGTCTCTCCCTCCTTACTGTCCAACCTAGCATACAAGTCATCATAAGCACCTTGTTTGGCCTTTGCTACCTCTACCTTCACCTTACGCTGTATCTCCCTGTACTCCTGTCTACTCTCCTCAGTCCTCTCAGTGTCCCACTTCTTCTTAGCTAACCTCTTTCTTTGTATACACTCCTGTACCTCCTCATTCCACCACCAAGTCTCCTTATCTACTTTCCTTCCAGATGACACACCAAATACTCTCCTACCTGTCTCCGTGATCACATTAGCTGTAGTTATCCAGTCATCTGGAAGCACCTCCTGACCACCCAGAGCCTGTCTTAACTCCTTCCTAAAGGTCATGCAATACCCTTCCTTTGTTAGCTTCCACCATTTCGTCCTCTGCTCTGCCTTTGCCCTCTTCATCTTCCTCACCACCAGAGTCATCCTACACACCACCATCCTATGCTGTTTGGCTACACTCTCGCCTACCACTACTTTGCAGTCACTGATCTCCTTCAGGTTACATCGTCTATACAAGATGTAGTCTACCTGTGTGCTCCTACCACCACTCTTATAGGTCACCCTATGTTCCTGCCTCTTCTGGAAGAAAGTATTCACTACAGCCATTTCCATCCTTTTTGCAAAGTCAACTACCATCTGTCCTTCTGCGTTCCTCTCCTGGATACCAAACCTGCCCATCACTTCATCACCTCTGTCACCTGCACCAACATGTCCATTGAAGTCTGCACCAATGACAACTCTCTCACTTCTAGGTATGCTCTGCGTCACTTCATCAAAGTCCAACCAGAATTTCTCCTTCTCCTCCAGCTCACATCCTACCTGTGGGGCATACCCACTAACAACATTGAACATCACACCTTCTATTTCTAGCTTCAGACTCATCACTCTATCCGACACTCTTTTTACCTCCAGGACATTCCTAACAAACTCCTCCTTCAAGATAACTCTTACTCCATTTCTCTTCCCATCTAAACCATCATAGAACAACTTGAACCCTGCTCCTAAACTTCTAGCCTTGCTACCTTTCCACCTGGTCTCCTGGACACACAGTATGTCTACCTTCCTCCTCTGCATCATGTCGACCAACTCTCTACCTTTTCCTGTCATAGTTCCAACATTCAACGTCCCTACTCTTAGTCCTATACTCTTGGCGCTCCTCTTCTCTTTCTTCGTGCGAACGCACTTTCCTCCTCTCCTTCTTCGACCAACAGTAATCCAATTTCCACCGGCGCCCTGTAGGTCAACAGCGCCAATGGCGGTCGTTGTTAACCCGGGCCTCGACCGATCCGGTATGGAAGTCATAGGTTTGATTCGCATCTTTGATTTGGCAAAAGTTTTACGCCGGACGCCCTTCCTGACGCAACCCTCTGTATTTATCCGGGCTTGGGACCGGCACAATAAGACACTGGCTTGTGCACTCTTGCGGCTACATTAGGACCATACATGAGGACCATTGATCCAAACCTGGAATGGCCGCAAGTGTAGGAGACCCAGTGGTACTACTGCTGTCACTGATGTCAGCATCCCCAACAGCCTGAGAAAAAGGCTGAATGGTAGCAAGTTGTTCCTCCAAAACCAGAGAAGAAGTTGTAAAATGGCATCCACCTGTCGAGGAGCGGGACGCAACAGCATTTTGCAGGAGTCCAGGTTTAACCCAATGAACACGACTCCCTGGCTGGAAATGAGGCAGCTTTTCTTGTAGTTGACTGTGAGGCCAAGCCATGTCATACGATCTATAAGAGCGTCTGTGTCCCGCTCCACCTGTTCCCTTGTTGGAGCCGGACCAACCAATCGTCCAGATACGGGAGGATCTGCATGCATCGGGGCCAGTGCAGCTTGCATGCACCTGGTAAAGACTCTTGGGGACAGGGAAATCCCGAATGGGAAGACCTTGAACTGGTAGGCCCTGCCTTCGAACCCTCTTCGTCTGGGGCGCCTGAGGAGGGGGAGCACGCTGCCATTGTCCAATCTGCCTGACATTTGAGGCCCTTGAGTAGCTGCCCTGTCATAATGGCGGCCAAGGTTGACTGGCGCCATAACCTGGCGCCAACAGTCACCTTGTTACCAGAAACGGCAACTGAAGGCTGGCAAACAATTGTCGTCTCTGACTGGCCTGGAGACTACGGTTCAAGGCCTGGTGTGCCGCAGTGCCAAACACCTGCCCTGGGACTACGGGGAGACCACGGAGGACCCTCCGACAAGGCTCAAAGAGTGGGGATTGGGCTAACCACACTTGTTGTCGAGTCAATGTTAAAGTTCACAGGAGTCTGCCAAGCTCTTGTCATGTATGCTAAAGCCTCTAATGAAGCATCGCACAGGTTCTGGACAGAGGTGTCCACACCTGAATTAGTGACTGAGGCTGATGAACCATCCGTGCCTGAGGAGGCAAGCATGCCTGGGGGTTGTAGGGACTGAGACAAAGCAAGCATGATATGCAACAGGGAGTTTTCTGTGCGACCGACCCGTGCCGCTGTGTCATAGCTCCTAACCAGCAGATCGTCTGTAAGGCAACATTGAGGCTTTGGGCAGCAAATGAGGCTCTGGCGTACAAATAAGGGAGGTAACTGATGGCTCCACAAATGGCATGCTGCCAAGCCAATGGGTAGCTGCGTCTTGCATGGAGGCTAAGGTCCCTTGCGTCGGGGGTCCGATGAGTCTGGAACTTGGGGTCCTCCCAACACCTTTGGAGCTCCTCAATATACTGTTTGGAGGGGGGGGACAGCAAAGACAGCTTGTGGTGGGGTCCACCTAAAAAAGGCACTTTTCGGAACCATGGCCGCCGGAGCCTCATCCAGGCCCAGTTGTGCCAATGCCATGTAGATTACTGGCTTGATTGAGGCGACATCATACTTAAATCCACTCTAGATCCACTTCCTGACCCCCGAGAGTGGGTGCATGAAGTGTGGATAGCCGCTTCCTCATTTTCTGGCTCGCGCTCCTCCGTGAAGTCAGTGCACGAAGCAATTGTGGTCCAAGAAATCATCATTCTATACTGGGGCAGAGACAATGGTCTGCGGACCGTCAGCTCGTGGGGCAGGTCCGTCTGACTGGAGATTCCGGAGCAAGTCCTTCATCTCTGTAAATTGTGCTGCCAAAGTATATACCTTAGCATCCAGTCTTCGGGGATTTTCTGTCATGTGGAGCGTCCAGAGATGGGGAACCTCTCTGACGTCTACTTCCCTTTGAAGGGACACTGTGATTATCTTCATCTGCCATGTTCTGTGTTGCATTTTTTATTGGTTTTCATTTCATGTACTTTCTGGTTTTCAGTCACTGCCACATTTGTTATTCGCTGCACCTGGTTCGTTTCCCCTGATTGTTCCGTTTGCTCTTTAGCCAATCCGTGTTTAGTTCTTTCCCCATTGACACCTAGTCAATTAATCATCAGTTCCACCTGAACCTAGTTTAGCACCCTGGTCCATTTAAGCTCCTTCATTTCAGTTCAATGCTGTTGCAGTGTAGTTAGTATTTGAGCAGAGATGTATGCCAAATTGTTACTCCTTGACCGCGTCCTTACAACCACGAGTTTTGCCTTGCCTTATCTGTGATTTTCTGGATTTTGACCTTTGACCATGATTTTTGTCTTTTTATGCCCCATGAATGACCTTGGCCTGTCTGTTGGATTACGTTTTTGCCTGCCGCCTTTGTCCCATCTTCTGGTTTTGACCCCTGACTGGATTTGACTTTGGACTGATTAAAAGTTTGTTATTGACAGTCTGACCCTCGCGCCTGGTTCCTTCGGAAACCGTAACAGACACCAGATGGGGGCATCTGGGTTTCTGGTTGCTTTCTTTCCAACTCAGCCACCCTAGCTAGCTTGAGGTCCCAAGACATGAGGCTCTAATTCAAGCATTGCTCCTATGTTAGCGCCTGCCTCACGTGTGCCACACCCAGGCAGTTAGGGCATTCATCGTGGCCGTCATCTGCCATCAGTTGTTGACTCAAAAAGTCAACAATTACTTTGGACTCAGGTTTGGGCTTAAGATCTTAAGATCCAAGCCCGACCCGGCCCGAAGTTTTTAAATATATATTTATATAATATGTACCTCAAACGATCTATGGGTATTAAACTCAGGAATATCCTTATGAAATAAATAATTTAGGTAAAACATACACTGTGTGAGAAGCATCCATCTACAATACCTGGTCAGTTCCCTCCGTGCGTCAGCTGTATTTTCTCCTGTCACTTTACCTTTCCGATCGTATACCATACGTCCTGAAAGTAGAGGTAAGATCTAAAGCCCAAATCCAAGCCCGAAATTTGGGCCGGGTCGGGCTTTAATTCCATCGGGCTCAGTTCGGGTAGGGCTGGGTCGGGCCTTAATACCGTCGGGCTCGGTTCGGGTCGGGCTTTAATACCCTTGGGCTCGGTTCGGGTCGGGCTGATTTTTTAGGCCCGATCTTACCTCTAAGTGAAAGACAAAACACTCTTAGTAACAAATAGAGAATTCACCATGAATGAAGACACTCCTATGGAGAAATACATTTAACCGTGGGGCAGTGAACGCCCTCAGTAACGAATAGAGAACCCACTCTGAGCGGAGACACTCTTGTGGGAAAATACATATCACTGCAGAATGAACTTTTTTTTTCTAATGTAGCCGCTGGATCACAAGCCAGTGTCTTATTGTGCCGGTCCCAAGCCGGCAAGATAAAGATAAATAGAGGGTTGTGTCAGGAACGGCATCCGACGTAAACCTTTTTCCCAATCAAACATGCGAATCAAACCTATGACTTCCATAACGGATTGGTCGAGGCCCGGGATAACAACGACTGCTATTGGTGCTGTTCACCTATAGGGTGCTGGTGGAAATTGGACGACTGTTGATTGAAAAAAGAGTCGAGGTAGAAGCACACAGGTAGACTACATCTTGTGTAGACTGTGTAATCTGAGGGAGATCAGTGACTGCAAAGTAATGGTAGGCGAGAGTGTAGCCAAACGGCATAGGATGGCGGTGTGTAGGTTGATTCTGGTGGTGAGGAAGATGAAGAGGGCAAAGGCAGAGCAGAGGACGAAATGTCTGGAGCACTGCCGAGGCACCCTTGTGCAAGACGCTGTCCCCCTTACAAGTTGCTCATTTGGGGCGCACCAAGCAGGAGCTGCCCGCCACTCTACCTCCTTTGCATGAGTACATTCCCCGTGTGTGTGTGTGTGTGTGTGTGTTCAGGGCCTGTACACACTAACATGCATGTGATTTGATCTGGACTAACTAGAGTGTGCCACTAATTTCCCTTAGGGGATTACTTGAGTATATAAAATTTTTTAAAAAATTAAAAAATGGTGGAAGCTGAAAAAGGAAGTGTGTTTCATGACTTTTAGGAAGGAGTTAAGACAGGTTCTGGGTGGTCAGGAGGTGCTTCAAGATGATTGGACAACTACAGCTAATTTGATGAGGGAGACAGGTAGAAGAGTACTTGGTGTGTCATCTGGAATGTAAGTAAATAATAAGTGTATACAGAGAAAGAGGTTAGCTAAGAAGAAGTGGGACACTGAAAGGACTGAGGAAAGTAGACACGAGTACAGAGAGATGCAGCGTAAGGTGAAGGTAGAGGTAGCAAAGGCCAAACAAAGGGCTTATGATGACTTGTATGCTTGGTTGGACAGTAAGGAGGGAGAGACTGATCTATACAGGTTGGCAAGACAGAGAGACAGAGATGGGAAGGAAGCGCAGCAGGTTAGGGTGATTAAGGATAAGGATTGAAGTGTATTGACAGGTGCCAGTAGTGTGATGGCAAGATGGAAAGAGTACTTTGAAGAGCTGATGAATGAGAAGAATGAGAGAGAACACAGACTAGAAGAGATGGCTGTTGTGGACTAGGAAGTAGCAAAGATTAGCCAGGATGAAGTGAGGAGGGCATTGAAGAGGATGAAGAGTGGAAAGGCACCTGGTCCTGATGATATGCCTGTGGAGATAGGGAAGTGTCTAGGAGAGGTGGCAGTAGAGTTTCTGGCTGGGTTGATCAGTAGGAACTTAGATAGAAGATGCCTGAGGAATGGAGGAAAAGTGTGCTGGTGCCCATTTTTAAGAACAGGGGAGATGTGCAGAGTAGTGGTAACTACAGAGCAATAAAGCTGATGAGCTATACAGTGAAGTTATGGGGAATAGTAGTTGAAGCTAGACTAAGGGCAGAAGTGAACATTTGTGAGCAGCAGTATGGTTTCATGCCAAAAAAAGAGTACTACAGATGCAGTATTTGCTCTGAGTTTGTTGATAGAGAAGTACAGAGAAGGCCAAACAGAGCTGCATTGTGTTTTTGTAGATCTGGAGAAAGCTTATGACAGGATGCCCAGAAAGGAACTGAGGTATTGTATGAGGAAGTCTGGAGTGGCAGAGAAGTATGTTAGAGCAGTGCAGGACATGTATGAGGACTGCAAGACAGTGGTGAGGTGTGCTGTAGGTGTGACAGACGAGTTCAAGGTGGAGGTGGGACTGCATCAGTGATCAGCTCTGAGCCCCTTCTTGTTTGCTATGGTGATGGACAGGCTGACGTACGAGGTTAGACAGGAATCCCCATGGACTATGATGTTTGCAGATGACATTGTGATCTGCAGTGAGAGCAGGGAACAGGTGGAGGAGAAGCTAGAGAGGTGGAGGTTTGTCCTGGAAAGGAGAGGAATGAAGGTTAGCCGCAGTAAGACGGTGTACATGTGTGTGAATGAGAGGGACCCAAGTGGAAGAGGGAGGTTACAGGGAGAAGAGATCAAGAAGGTGGAGGATTTTAAGTACTTAAGGTCAACAGTTCAGAGCAATGGAGTGTGTGGAAAAGAGGTGAAGAAGCATGCACAGGCAGGATGGAACGGTTGGAGAAAAGTGTCAGGTGTGATGTGTGATAGAAGAGTTTCATCTAAAATGAAAGGAAATGTGTACAAAATTGTGGTGAGACCAGCGATGTTGTTTGGTCTAGAGACAGTGTCACTGAGGAAAAGACAGGAGACAGAGCTGGAGATGAAGATGCTGAGGTTCTCTTTGGGAGTAACCAAGGCAGATAGGATCAGGAATGAGTACATCAGAAGGACAGCACATGTTAGAGGAATTGGAGATAAAGTCAGAGAGGCCAGACTGAAATGGTTTGGACATGTCCAGAGGAGAGATATTGAATATTTTGGTAGATGGACGCCAGACGGACGAACTGCCAAGCAGGAGGCCTAGAGGAAGACCAAAGAGGAGGTTTATGGATGCAGTGAAAGAGGACGTGAAGGTAGTTCTTGTGAGAGGAGAGGATGCAGAAGACAGGATTATTTGGAGGCAACTGATTCGCTGTGGTGACCCCTGAAGGGAAAAGCTGAAAGGTAAAGAAGCAGAAGATTGAAGAAATAAAAAAAACCATGGCAGTCACAGACTGCAACACCCCTGAATTCCAAAAGTTTACCCTTACCTACTTCGATAGGTCAAAGATCAAAGCTAGCGCTCTGACCTACTGTCATTAATCAAAGCACTAGCTTTGATCTATGGTACGGTCTTACACTGGCCTTCTCCCTCGTCTTTCTATCTTATCCAGTTCCTGAGTGTACAAAAGTTGAAATTTGACCTTGACCTAGTTTTCTCAAGATTAAGGTCATTGTCTCAATAACAGGAAGGGATTTGTTTTATATTTTTATCTGCAACGGTTGTGAAGATATTTGGGGGACTAATGAAAAGACGAACAGGCTAACACACAAACACTGACAATTACAATACATCACAGCTTCTAAACGGGATGTAATGAATACATAAGGGGTGGCATGGTGACACAGAGTAGCACTGTTACCTCACAGCAAGTAGCTTTTGTTCTACCTGTGTCTGCGTGTCTTCTCACCAGAGTCTTAGCACATTTGAACCAATCAGTCTAAATTGCCCATAGGTGTGAGTGTGTGCATGAGTGGTTGTTTGTCTTTTGTGTAGCTTCACATTACACAGGCGACACATTCAGAGCATACTGTGCCTCTCGTCTGTAGTCAGCTGGGATGGGCTCCAGCAGACCCATGACCTACGAAGCAGAGAAAGTGACTGTAGACAAGACAATTACTTTTATCTCGTGTACGAGAAAATGGATGAATATAAAAAAGATGCATGTTTTTTAAAAAAATTACGTCAGCATTTACTAGGAAAAGTAAAATTCAATGTGCAATCATCTAATTTTAACTAAGCAGAAGTTCAGATGTTCACTTGAAGTTGGTTTCTCTTCATGTTATTTAGAGTTTGTCTTCAGCAGTCAAACCCTGACTAAGTCTTGCCTTTCCATAGGGTCCTGAAGGCCTTCCTCTCACATACGGCCGAGAGAGCACCCTACATGTCCAGCCTTCGCCTATTAAGGATTCTGGGAGTGATGCTGATGACTGTCAGCTGGTTCCTATGTGCATGGACAGTGGGTGTCCTCCAAAACCGCAACAGGAACATCCCAGTAGTCACCACAACCACTACGTCAGATGGGCAGGGGTTTAACCTGTGTTATTTAGACCACTGGGACTACATGATGGCTGTAGGTGAGTGGCAGCAATGTGTGAGAGATTTCAAATTGATTTATCTGCTCACTACAAACTGGGGATGCTATGTAAAATGTACATGAAAAAAAACCACGTATTTATTTACAAAACCTTGCATGGAATTGAAAGTAACAAAGACATCATCACAAATGTTGAAATAGGAAAATGTGATTCGTTTTTTGTTGTTTTTTTTGTTTTGTTTTGTTACTCAAGGTATTTTTATTAATTTTCCAAGTTATGAAAAGAGTATTTACAATACAATTGTAAATCAGAGAAAGAAAATTACCATCCACCCAATTGCCCCATCCCCTTCCCTGGACATAATGGACTGACAAATTCAAATGATTCAAATTGAAAATGATATCCTCATTTAGAATTTCGTGTCAGCAACATATTTCAAAAAAGTTGAGACAGGGTGATGTTTGTTTTCACATCATTCTGTAAGTATTTGGCAAAAACGGAGACCAATGCAGTTCTTTGGAAATGGAATGTTTTAGTACTATTGCCTGATGTTTGGAGTCTCCTTCATTTATAACTTTTCATAGTGTTCCAAACATTTTCAGTCATGCTTTTGTAATATGTAATATAAGCATGACCTTCCCTTACCCCCAAAAAGATGTATAGTTGGTGGTGTGTGTTGCTCCAAACCTGGATAGTTAGTCCTCAACATACAAACTCAATTGTTTCCAAGAGGCTGTTTGCGAATTGAATTGTTTGTAAGTTGTTATTTCTTAAATTTCAGTGTATAATCGCCATTCGAGGTCATTTAAATGCTGTTACTACTCTAAATATGAAAGTATTATTCCCTAAGACTTACCAGAAACAATAACAGGACATAAAAACAGCACATAAATGGAATAACATACTGTAGTACCATAATTTAACTTTTACAGCTGTGCCTTTGTTGAATTAATTTTATCCTCGACGTGTTGAGGGTAAGTCAAGCTTTAAGCCACTGAGGTTTTCCACCACACTTACGTGAATGATGTGCTGATGCGTTTCCTTGTAATCAAAAGTCCAACGCGCCACTTTATTCTTGATTACTCAAGTTTTAGTTCCATTAAGTATCTCAGTTAACTCAGCATTGGTTCATACATCATTTAGCTCCTACAGGGGGACAACCTGAGAACATAAACACAAAACAAATAAAATACAAGTGCAGGTGATTTTGAGTTAAGTCGTTCTCACCCTGCCTCACTGTACAATCAATAAGAATAAAAACAATCATTTAAAAATACATACACAATTGTTTTGAATTCAGATTATTTTAGTGTAAGCTTTTGCGCCTTAAAAATTAATCTTTGAGGCGAGGAAAACTTCAAGGAACTTTCGACCAGTTTTTTTAGGCATTCTTGAGTGCATCCAACTACAGCCAGAGTCAGCTGTTGATGTTGACCTTTTACTATATGGTACTGTACCATATAGCATGTAGCTTGTCATCAGAGAGATAGTTACCACCATCTTTAATAGCCTTTGCTTTATCATCCAAGAAAAACAGTCAAATATCCAAGGTACAAAGCATGACGCGCAAACACACTTAGAGACAACAACAAATGAAAACAAAAGAAGACGAGTGTTGGAGATGCTCGAACGCAGTGGTGCTGCTCCAAAGGAGGTTGTAGCAGAAAGTAGAACTGCAGGATACGGCGGCTCACATTTGTTCTCATCTCTGAATGTTTGCAAGTTGAATGTTCATAAATTGAGGACTACCTGTTCATTTTTCAGCATTAATGGTACCTTGGCAAATGTACAAGTTACTAATGTCAGTGGTGCACCCCCAAAACAAACTTCTTTTAAATGTGTTGCTGGCATCAAATTCTCAATGAAGAAATAATTTTTAAAAACAACTTGTGTTTCATCATTTCAAATGTCTGTAGGTTCTCAGTTATCCAGGTCACGGTTATCCAAAGCTGTTTAAATCATTCCACTGGATTTTAATATGTTTCTTGGAGACGTTTCGCCTCTCATGCAAGAGGCTTCTTCAGTTCTGATGGTGACTGGTCTTGTCGAAAAGTGATGTGGAGCGTCTGAAAGACTGAGGAGGATTTTCTACAAACACCAGATTTCTGTATATTGTATCTCTCAACACCCTTGACAAAGACTGGTCCACCCAAAAGACCCCACACCACACAGTCAGAGGTGCAATCTGGTATATGCAGTTATGTAAATGCAGTGAGGAATGCTCCGATGTCTACATAAGTGAAACCAAACAACAACTTCACAAGCACATGGCTCAACACAGGACAGGACTCACTAGTCTTCCTTTGCTTCAAGCAGGGCTTTGAACCAGAATTTTATGACAATCGGTTCGTTCCAAACAGAAACGGAATTATAACGTTTCCGGTTTTGCGTTCCACCCATAAACTGACGTTCCTGAACCGGTTAATAACCTACCTTGTAAATATAAATATCAGTGATGTGCGGTCAGGGGACGCAGGTGAGGCCGTGCCTCACCTGCCATCATGAAAGAAAAAAATGGAAAATGGAATAAATAAAATGCTAATATTTAATATTGTGTATTATAAACTTATTTTCCATTTAACATCACCGATTTTAGGTTATTTTTACTCAAAATTGCTGAATTTTCACATTTACTGCTGCAATACGGAGCAGAGACCTGCGGTGAGGCACCAGCTCAGATAGCTGTGCGGGTATGCTATACAGTGAGACTGTAATGCTATCTCCCTATGTGTCATTATTAACAGTCACCTTTTTGCTTCCGTTAGCTAGCATGCACCGAGCAATAAGGTGCACCGTGTGTCCGGTTAAAGTACAAAAATAAACTCCGTCATTTAGACTGCGCCTCTTTGTAGCATGAGCCGAATGGTGCGCAAAATACGGTAACTTAAGGACTTTTAAATTGGCAACGAAAGCAATTAGTTTATATACTATAGACTTTAATTTTAGATATATCCCTACCCTACAGTAAACAGTACCACAGCACTACATCACTGCTTCATGCAAGTTATATCACTGTAGTTAAGGCTTATGCCTCCTACTTTGACACTACATGAAATAAGACAAGAATAACTTCCACCATGTCATTTATTGCTGAACAACAGATCTTCATTGTGCTTCTCCCATAGCTCAGTATTGCTACAAAGCGCTGGCAGTACGGGAACACACTGCACCGAAAATGACTGCAGCCAATGAGTTAATGTCTAAATCATACATTTTTAAGATTGACATACTGCAGTGTTTACCTGTTATGATTAAATTGTGACTGGGAGACTGCCCTTTTCTTAACTGCTGCTGATAGCAGCTACTTCCCTCCGCTCTCATCCCACGTCCAGTGAATGACAGGAATTGAAACATGAGGTCAAATATATTTTTCAAGAACAAAAAAAAACGGTATTAACCGGTTTACAATTATTTTCAGTTCCGAATCTGTTCCGGAAAATTAAAAAATATAAAGTTTTCGGTTTTGTTTTCGTTCCTGTCAAAATACCAAAAGTTTCCGGTTTTCGTTTTCATTCCATGAACCAGTTCAAAGCCCTGGCTTCAAGGAAGTGGGACACTCATTTCAGGATACCAATGCTAACACCTTGGACTGGGAAGACAGATGGTTTAAGAGAGAAGAGGAAGAAGCCATCCATGTCAGTGGAAAAGCCATCTCTAAACTGAAGAAACCTCTTGGATGAGAGGCGAAATGTCTTCAAGAGACTTTCTTCAAGTCCAGTGGAATGATATAAACAGCTTTGCGCCATTTCAAATGCTGCCTTTGCTCAGTTTTCAATCAATCAAACCAACTTTATTTATAAGGCGCTTTTCATACAAAGTGAGTAGCCCAAAGTGCTTTACATAAAAACAATATAAAAACAGTTTACACAGGAACCCCCCCCCCATCCCCCCATCCCCAACACACACACATGCTCGACCAAAAGGTCCACAGACTGTTTTCCTCAGGTCCTCAGGCAAACTGTTCCACATACGTGGGCCATAGTGGTAAAAGGAGGCTCGCCATATGTTTTGGTTAAAACTTTTGGTGTAATCAAAAGGGCAGTAATTGAAGACCTGACAACTCGATTACATATCGAGTTTCAGTCATTTACAAATTATTGGATTTTGTTTACATTTTACATTGCATTCAGATCTTGTTTACAAAAATAGAGTTTTGGAAATTTAAGATTTTGACTGACTAAGCAAATACACAATTGTGGATGCAAATTGCTTTCAATGTGTATTAGTGGTTCCAAAGGTAGCGTTTACATAGAACCATTTTTTGAGAAAACTGAACTGTTTTGGTGTGTTTAAAAATATTTTGCAAACATGTAACATTTTTGAAATGAGTCATCTACACATGGGTTTGTAAATATGGTTGGAGGCATTGTAGTATAGAGTGGAGTATAACTTTATTTATCCCTTAAGGAGGTTCCTTCAGGGAAATTAATTTCTCCATCGCACACAGCACAGTAAGTACACAAAACACAGAAAAAGCACACAGAAAGCACCAGCATAGAAAGTAGTACAACATCAAATAGAAAGAGTAATAAATAACCCATCACGAATATATAAATTAAAAATCATAAATAGGCATAGAAATAAAAAATAAACACGCCTGGTTAAGTATGGGTATAGTGAAATGTCTATTGTGTTTGTATTGTTTTTGCTATATTGTCTGTGCCCTCCCTCAGCTCTCGTGTGGACTTTCTTCTTCTTCAACTCCCCCAGAGAGGAGTTGAGTAGTTTAATGGCTTGGGGGATGAAGTTGTTCCTCAGTCTGTTTGTCCTGCATGTCGGAAGGCGCAACCTCTGGCTGGTCAGGCTTCTCTGGTTGTTGGTAACGGTGTGCAGAGGGTGGCTGACATTGTCCATGATGTCCAGCAATTTGTCCAATGTTCTCTTCTCTGCCACCGTTGCCAGAGGGTCCAGCTTCATTCCAACCACCGAGCTGGCCCACCTGATCAGCTTCTCCATCCTGGAGAGATCCGCCTTGGTCACGCTCTCTCCCCAACACACCACAGCGAACGACAGGACACTGGCAACCACAGACTGATAGAACATCCTCAGGAGCTTCCTGCAGATGTTGAATGCCCTCAGCCTCCTCAGAAAGTACATCCTGCTCTGTGCTTTCTTGTACAGCTGCCTCGTGTTGCTGGTCCAGTCCAGCTTATTGTCCAGCCACAGCAGAAGATATTTATAGGTCTGCACAATCTCGACTTCCTCCGTTCCTATCAGAACTGGTCTAGGTTGGGGTCTGTCCCTCCTGAAGTCAATGACCAGTACTTTAGTTTTGGAAGTGTTGAGCTGCAGGCTGTTGCTGTGACACCAGTCAACAAAGTCCTTCACCAGGCATCTTTACTCCTCCTCCTCTTTGTCCCTGATAAATCCCACAAGGGATGCATCCCACGATAGCTGTGTCATCTGCGTACTTCTGGATGTGACACAGATCTGAGTTGTAGCAGAAGTCTGCCGTGTACAGGGAGAAGAGGATTGGAGACAAGACAGTCCCCTGTGGAGCACCGATTCAGCTGACCACAGTATCAGACGTGGCGTCCTTTAGCCTGACGAACTGTGGTCTGTCGGTGAGGTAGTCTTGGATCCAAGCAACCAGGCCGGGGTCCACTTGCATTTGTAGGAGATTGTCCTGCAGTATACAGGGCTGGATGGTGTTAAAGGCACTCGAAAAATCCACAAAAAGGATCCTCACAGTGCTGATTTCCTTGTCCAGATGCAAATGGGCTCGGTGTAGCATGTGGAGGATGGTGTCTTCCACTCTGACCTTTTCCCAGTAGGCAAACTGTAAAGCGTCCTCAGCATGTTTCACCTGAGGCCTGAGGAGACTGAGGAAGAGCCGCTCCAGAGTCTTCATCAGATGCGATGTGAGTGCCACCGGTCGGAAGTCGTTCAGCTCACTGTGCCGGTTCTTTTTGGGAACTGGAACAATGCAGTACGTCGTCCAGAGGGTGGGCACCTTCCTGAGATGCAGGCTCAGGTTGAAGACCCGTTGTAGCGGTTCCCCAAGTTCAGCGGTGCAGGCCTTGAGTAGAGAGCTCCTCTGCTTCAGGAGTCCATCTCTTGACGGTGCGTGTAGAGACTGCCTGCCTGGACCAGGGGGGGTGTACTGGGTCTGGACATACACCAGGTTGTGGTCTGACTTGCCCAGTGGAGGCAGGGCGGTGACTCTGTACGCCTCTTTAACATTGGTGTACTGTCGTTCTGTTCTTCCTTGTGTGGCAGTTAACAACCTGGTGGAAAGCAGCCAGGCCAGTGTCCAGGGTGACATGATTTAAGTCTCCAGAGAATAACATGAAGGCTTGCAGCCGTGCAACGACACTGATGAAACCATAGAAAGTATAGAAAGTATAGAAACCAGGGCAGTGATTGGTGGTGTGACCCTGAATCTATACTTTGAAATCCATTTGCTATCCTTACATTACTGACACATGAACTGTTATTCAGACGTGCCAAGCCTCAGTAGCATCTGACTAACCAAGGTGGCAAGAATGAGACAGAGTAATTTATGCTGTTTGTGATATTGAGTTTGCCAAAATGCTGACACAAACATTTGAACCACTGTGCATCAACTACACAAGAAGATGGACGACCACACTTCTCATATGACTGGCACATTTGCTCCCAGGGGCTAAGCAACAGATCTGAATGGTGTGGTTGCTGCCTTCTTTCATCTCTCTATATTTGATATAGAGAACTTAAATAACATTTTAGACAGAAAATTTTAATGCGCTTCATACACTGAAATCCAAAAAAACATGATTTAACTTAAACAGAAAAGCTATGTGATAAAACTAAGTTTTGATATTGGATTTTAAGAGTTGCTTACCTGAAATCTCTAGGAAAGTTTGACAGCTGAAAGTCCATTGAGCATATAAAAGGGAACCAGACCATTCAAGGCCTTGAAAGTAAGTAGTAAATCTTAACATCAATCCAAAATTTGACAGGGGGCCAATGAGGGACTATACTGTTAAGGATCAGCTGCTGTCTGCCTGCTGACACCAGAATAAAGCACACTGTAATCATCTAGTTTGGAGGAAAGACAATCTTCAGAGACCTATTCCAAGTCAGAGGATGAGAGGAATGATCTAATTTTGGTTTTCTCAGCTGAGAAAATGTGGACTGTACTGACCATCAAAAGACAAATCAGAGGACACTACAACTCCCAGCTTTCAGGTCTCTTTCCAAAAATTAGCAGACATGGTACCTAGACTAGCAGAGAGATTAGTATTGTATAGTAATTGCATAGTCATCCCTGTGGGAATTGTATTGGCTCAACTCAGGACTCATGGCCAAGATCCTGGCTTTGTGCAGAGACATTGAGATTAATTTAACATTAATGGTGGTTTGAGTGAACCTTTCAAATCAGACAGGTTATATGAGCTGGAAGTTGATTTATTACTAAGTATCAAACACCAAAATCAAAATTTACACAACTGCAATCTGAATAAAATTGCTTCTGTTCATGCTCTACCCTGCCACAGCTGAGCTTCTGTTCCTGTGCTGGGGCAGCTCCCTATGGACTGCCATCAGGCCAGTCCCCTCAGCCTTCCACGAGCCTCGCTACATGGGCATTGCCATACACAATGAGCTGATTCTTTCTACCATGTTTCACCTGTTCAGGTAAATAACATGCATTTCTCTGAACCTTTCCATGTACAGTACAGTTCAGTTCAGCCAAGGCAAATAATACAGAAACACACAAGGTGTAATAATTTTCTCTCTCCTACAGGTTCACGTTTCCATCTCTTCATCCTGACTGGATGTTGCTACTCTCCTTCACGTACACTCATGTGACTATTACCGTCACTCTTGCCCTGCTCTTTGTTCCCAAGGTACACAGTATTTTTTGTAATAGAGTCGTAATTACTACAATTAGGATAGAATCAAGTGTCAGAGAAGATAAGTCATTAACCGAGAGTTAAACAGTAGTGCTCAGAGACTACAATCAAACTACAAACTATGTCTGAGCATTCCCTTTTCCACAATTACATTCTGACATACATCCCAGATAGCACCCGACTCTGGGGTGGATCCGCCCTCAACATCAGCTGTTCTGCCTCACCGTCAAACATGGATGCCAGGCAGATTCACAAAGCGGATGTGCCTACCGAGATAGCACCTGACTCAGGGGCGGATCCGCCCTCGCATCAGCAGATCCGGCAAGCTGATCGATGATGAGCTCCAACACACCTGATCCTCATTCAAATGATCAGGTGTGTTGGAGCAGGGAAACATCTATCTGGGGGGCATGTCCCTGCAACAAAAACCGCTGTGACATCAGTGTGACCCGTTTCTACATGTCCAAACAGAATGGACGGACTTAAAACAGTCTATTTTCTGACATATAACAGCTCCACGTTGATAAACATGGTTGACGGTTGAATATTTGTTCGTCATTGTCTTTATGAGTCATAAAGTTTATATATATATATTTATTCATTCATTCAATCAAATCCCTCGCCTAAGACGCCAACGCCAGTTCTGGGTCAGACCGGGATGTGCTGTCTGCTGGTTTGAGAGCTCTGTGATGGAGGTTGTCCTCCAGGTGGAATGGCGTGAATTTCCACACATCCCAGTCTTCTCTCCTATCATTCTCCGAGTCGTTACAGAGTTGTTCTGCTTATAAACGTGTTAACACACTCATGCATTTAAGTGAGGACGGAGATTGAGACATGCAGGGGGTCCATGATTGGGCAACACTACCTTATGGAGCATGGATGATAGCATTACGTACACACCTTTCTCCACCCACAGACAACGGATCAGGACGCAGCTGAATAAGCTAAATGCAGTAAGTAGACTACGTTCTAAAACATTTTTAATATGTACTTAGGTCTTAATGGCAAAATTATATTGATCATAGATAAAAGACAACCGTTTTGTTGTTTCTGAAATGTTCAATCATAGCAAATTAGGCTTACTAAAGGTACAGAGCTAGCATCAACATTAGCATCAACGTTAGCTTAAGTGATTCTCAAACTCATTAACGTAACTAGTTAGCTAAAGTGAACTTGAAAAGTTTGGACAATGTTTTAATGTCCAGGAGGTGGGGAGAACTGAACATTACCTACATGCCTTGTAGGTGATTTTAATCCAGTCCTGAAGGACAACGTAAGAATAAATTCAGTACAGGTGTGTGGTGAGCCGTCATGTCAACTAGAGTTGTAGGAGCCATCCATGAGAGTTTGGACCAATACACACGTGCCTGTTTGTGGATGTTTTGGTATTGCTGTGGTGGGAGGAGTGGCACTATGGGTGTGTCTTCAGAAATTAATAACTAATGCCACTCACCTGTGTTCACTGGTTACTTGTAGTTAGTGATGTCTGAATGGCGCCCCATGGGGCTTCGAACTGTTAGGGACATTGGGAACGTGGGTGCCCTCTTTGGCAGGGTGTCTATACTGCAACCACACAACAGTCGATGAGCCCAGAAAACAGTGCCTTGACGTTTCCTGTATTGCATGTATTTTCCGAATAAAACAGATTATAATCTAATGTGTTAATACTTGCTTACTACACTGCCCGGCCAAAAAAAAGTCACCGTATGGGTTTTAATAAGCAAATTGCAGTGTTATGATCAGGGGTTACTTCGGTTGGTCAAGTCTAAGCTCAGCAATAGTATTCAGCAAAAAAATTAAGTCAGCTATCTGAATGTACTGAATGACCAGGCAATCCCATAAATTGATTTTTTTCTCCCGGATGGCACGATGATATTCCAGGGCAACAATGCCAAAATTTATCGGACTCTAATCGTGAAAGAGTGGTCCAGGGACCGTGAGGAATCATTTTGTCACATCAATTGGCCCCCACAGTCCTGAGCTTAACCCCATTCAAAGTCTATGGGATGTGCTGGAGAAGACCTTGCAGAGTGGTTTGACTCCTATCGTCAATACAAGAACTCGGCCAAAAATTAATGCAATTCTGGACAAAAATAAATGCTGTGACATTGTACGAGGTTGTCGAAACAATGCCGCGGCAAATGCGCACCGCAATCAAAGCAACAGGCAGTCCCACAAAATATTAGTGTGACTTTTTTGGCCGGGCAGTGTATATTGTAGCCATATATTATAGGAAATTTTTTATTATTGGTCCTTGCAGGATTCAATAAAGCAATAAGAGATATAGATTACATGTTCATGCATGTATGTTTAATACATATATATATATATATATACCGTATTGGCCCAAATATAAGACGGTGTTTTTTGCATTGAAATAAGACTGAAAAAGTGGGGGTCGACTTACATTCGGGGTCTAGACATTATACCCATTCACAACGCTAGATGGCGCCAGATATCTCTAAAGCGAATGCTGAACTGAACTCCCCAGGCAAAAGCGTACCCCTGTCACGAAGAAGAAAACTAAAAATAGCGGTAGCACGAAGAAGAAAAATAGCGGCAAGAAAGAAAAGAGAATAAGGATAACAGAAAATGGAGAAACGTAGCGAAAATCTGAGAAGTCAGAAAAGCTTTTGTGGTCCTCAGAGCGGCCGCTTCCAAGAGCTCGACAAGAGGGTGTGTGTACATTGACGAGAAACGGAAGGACGGGATGCCCATCAGATATTAAAATGTGATCGTTTTTGCATGATTTGAATGAGGCAAAATAACATGCTTTTTCTCTCGAATATATTGTTATAATAATTTGTTTCAGATGTACTGTAATTATTTTCTGTATAAAAATTTAATTTGGTGTTCAAAAAGTTTTTTCAAACTTGTCTTGAAAAAGAGGGTCGTCTTATAATCAGGGTCGTCTTGTATTCCTGCCAATATGGTATATATGTGTGTTCCTGTGCATGGGTTACATAGGATGATTAGTGTCACTGGAAAACAACAAGGTCTATTGTGAGATTAAAGTCGGAATTCTGAGACACCATCACAGCATTCTCATGTCTAGCTCAGTATTGATGACATTGATGAAGTGTATGTCAGATGCTGGGAACGAAGCAAACACCTCACCTGCAAGTTAAAAATGAGATGTGTGGTTTATTATTTTCTGCTGTGTGAGCAACAGAGCTTGAAACTGAGTTTCTTAAAAATTTAAATCCTCTTTGTTCAGCCCCACCAGTTCTAAATATTCCCAGACTTGAGATCTCTTTCTGGTTGGTTCCATTGCAAAGCAAATAGAAAGCAAACCGCCAGCAAACCAAAGCACTTGAGTATTCCAAATGTCATCAGTCACGTGGTTCTCCATGTTTGACGCAAGGTTACAAAAGTAAGTGTCCGGCAGCGTAAGCATAAACAAAAGATTATCGATCAGATCCAGAAGTGAATTGGAATTAATTGGTTGGCTCATCATCAGTTATCTCCGGTGTTTAGCCTGCGGCGGCTGTTTCTTCATTTGGTCATTCGTCATCCGCAACAAGAGTAAATTAGAACAACATATTACTTATAAAGATCACTGTTTATACAAGTTTTCAGCATTTACACCGAGTTAAATTAACAAGTTAACAAGTATCTGGCTATAGCTTTAAATTCACTGTTCAAACATGAGATTTGCTGTGTTTTGTCAACAATGCAAATAGGGACACCTAATGTCAGGCAGTGACATTTCACTTTAAAAGCCAACGGTTATACACCTTTGTAAAACATTACAACCGGTGTCTGTGGGTGTTCATGTGATATTGTGTGACGATTTGTGTACAGCCTCTGGGTCATCAGTAGCAATGCCGTCCTCCAAGATGCCATCTACATCAGACCACTCCTCCTCTGGTTTCATACCCTTCAATCCTACCTGTACAGGTAGGATGGATAGAATGCCATTGCTGTCACCAGCCCCTGTTTGCCCACAAGAAACTTGTGTGTTGCTCACTCCTTGTTTCTTTGGCTGGTTTGTGTTACTTTCTCTCTTTAAAGTCAATATGGAGAAGACTGGGATGTTTTTTGTTGCACACCTTGCAAATCAAACGTTTGTCACAATATTTGCTTATGTGTCCACAACAAAGGCAGCCAAAACCGATTCCTTTTTTGCTTTATAAAAGAAATCTTGTCCCTGTGGGACGACTTCTCCATCTGTGGACATTGATCAAGAGTGTGATTTTTTTTGAGCAGCATATACAAGCAGTGGCAGTGTGAGCAGATGTGTTACTTTGCTTTGGACTTGCTGGGGGTCCGGTCTGGTCTTTCACTTCAGGCTGAGGGGTTTCAATAGTCGTGGCAAAACTGTCTCCCTTGTACTTGGGCTTGCCTTGTGACTTCATTCCTTTGATTGGCTTTCCTGTGCTTTGGGATGTATTTTGGATGTCACCAAAGACAGGATCAGACTGGATTTTGACCTGGCGTTCAATGAAACTCACAATATCTGAATTGGGGTCAGCGGTGGAATCTTTCCATTATGCCAGACGCAGAGAAATCTGCAATCCAAATCCAAATCTGAGCTTATATGGAAGTTTTGAAATCACAGTTTTCATGTTGGCTGGCATGTCAAGTTCTCTCGTGTACTGCACCGTTTCCATGGGATTACGACACTGGAGGAGGAATAGTGAGTAAGCTTGCAGTGATTTGGGATCTTTGGATTTCAACACTGGCCACTGAAGCACCTTCTCCAGATATGCTGCTGTGATTTTATAAGAATCTCCAAAGTGTTGTTCAAGAAGCAGTTTGGCCATGTCATAGCCTCTGTCTGGTGGCATGAGTTGACAGCTGCATACAAGCTCATTGGGCTGGCCCTTGAACCTTTCTTGGTAATACAATCACCTTTATTACTTGTATTTCTTTCTACACAGTGTATGAATGCCCTGACAAAGGTTTTGAACTGTAGTGGATCCCCATCAAAACATGGAATCTCCCTGGGTGGCAGTAGGTGAGAGGTTTGTTGTTCCATTAACATGACTGTGATTTCATTTTGTTTTTGCAACAGGTCATATATAGTTGAGGTTTCGTTAGGTAGAGAGGAAATTAGAGGCTTTGTCACAGTATGGTTTGGGTAGGTAGTGGGGTTATTGTCATGTACTGCATTCCAAGGTAAGTATTGTTGGTCAGATGTGTTATTGGATGGTGGAGGTTGTTCTTGTCGAGGTGGTCGTTGGGTTTGTATGCAGGCTTGCTGCTGTGGTGTTTGTTTGAATGGGTGTTTGCTGCACCCGAGTTTGGGCATGTGGTTGGATAGTTTGCTGTGTGGCTGGTACATACTCTCTGGCTTGTGGATTGAATGAGACTGAAGGTTCTTTTGGTCTTGCTCCTTTCCTGAAGTATGAGTACATACCATCAGTGTGTGTCTGAAGGGGTTGGACTGGGAGATTTTAGCACTGCTCTTTTGGCATTTGCAGCTGCCAGTTGTGCATCCATTTCCATTTTCTCCTTTTTCTTTAGCAATTCTCTTTGTGACATTTCCATTTGCAGTCTTTCCTCTTCAATGGCATCCTTTTTTGTAGTGCTGCAGCACGTATGGCTAGGGCAGCTCTCTCTACTTCTGCCTGCCTGTGAGCTGATGAGGTGCTGGACCTGCTGGACCTGCTAGTTGCAGACCTGGTGTAACTTATGAGTGGATTTTGTGCTTTCAACATTAGAAATGCTGTCATTCGGCTGCATTTCCCACATCATCATCATTTTGCTGCACAGTTTGTGTTTTTGGTCCATTCATTTACCTCCTCAATAAATTCATTGACATCATTTTAGCTTGGAACCATGTCATGTTTGCTCTCTTCCTCAGGAGGGATTAGTGGCAACAGAGCATTCTGTGCATCTTGGGCATCTTTGCGCAGGTTTAGATATTTCTTTGTTTTGAACTTCTTGTTTGCATACTCCTCTATGCATTAACTGTCCAATTGTTTTCTGCAAATTGGATGTCTTTGTGAACTTTTTCTCTCCTTTAGTAATGAGTCAATTTTCTCCATTAGGGCCTTGAGGGTTAATTTCACCTGGCGTTTTGTGACAACTTGTGATTCAACCTGTGATTCGTGTTCACTGTGAGCACTGCGACCTGTGGTGGTCACATTGGACTGTTTTTCAGCCCCTATGGACTGCATTTCACCCCCTGCAGGTTCAAACATTATTTGCATTGCATGATCATTTGAGCGTGTACCACGTTTGGTTCACTTTGAACCAGAACACCATTATCTGAATTCATTTTTGCAATACAAAACCAACCAACAGTGTAAAATGTAAAACAGTACCTTTGTTATTTCAGTAAAACCCACAGTTGCGAGGCTGGCGGGCCGCGCGATGGGCCGCTCACTGTGGTGTGGCTGGCTGGCTGCTGGCCAAACGCTGCGGTGCGGTGCCGTAGTTCTCCCTCTCCTCCGAACGGCGTGTGATTCCCTCGCGGTGCCGCCGGTGGCTGGGGCGGTGCGCTGCGCAATGGTCCTCCGAACGCCGCGGTGCCGCCGGGTCGAGGCGGTGGTCCTCTCACTCAGAACTGCCTGTAGTACCCTTGCGGTGGCGCCAGCGGCTGGGGCGGTGCACTGCGCTGTTGGCTCCCCGAGCGCGGCGGCTGCGGCGAGTCCGTATCCCCGGCGTCGTCCTCCGTGGTCCGTATCCCTCGGTGATCCGTCCAAGTTTCGCAATAACTTGGCGAAACTGTCCTTAATGCAACGGCCCGTCCAAACTAGCGGACGTTGCGTTGCCTTTAGCACGAAGATCCTCTTCTAATCAGACCCAAAACTTTTAACTAATAGTCCGTTTCAAACAAAGACTAAAGTTTTCGACATTGTACAGCCGCGCAAATAGGCTGCACAGCAGGGCAACTGAGTTGATTTTAGTTAGACGCGTGCATTAAAACAAAGTCAAAGTTCAGGCGTAAATTCACTGTTGGATATGCCAATTCATTTATTGCACATGATCCAAAGTATGCAGCAGCACTCAAAAGCTTAAAGCAACTGTTAAACTTACAACACAAAACAATCTGTGACAACGCCACTTTCTTTCTCGCACGGTCGAAAACTGTTTGTCTTCCCCCTATCGCACCTGAATGCAATCACCAACCCAGGAAGGTAATATTGGTTTCCATGGCAACCACCCACCAAGACAATTGACTGCCAGATTGACAGGTTTGACATGACGTCATCAACAAAGGGAATGACAATTGAAAATCCTTTTCATTGAGAATCCTTTCATTTCATGTTTAAATAAATAAAGAAAATAAGAAAAAGCATTTTGGCGCCAACAATTTGTTTGTTTGATTTCAGATGCTGTAAAAAAGCCACATTGGCCGTGCAGTGACGGACGCAAACATAATCAGGCATACAATTCGGTGGTGGCCGGCAGGGTGGCGCAGTGGGTAGCGCCGTCGCCCCACAACACGGCGGGCCCGGGCCCGAGCCCCGCCAAGTGGAGCCCGCATGCCCCCCCACGCCCCCCCGGCCCCCCACCCCCAAAAGCACGCGCCCCAGGCTGATAGGCCGGCCCCAAATCGACCGCAGGAGTGAGTGTGTGTGTGAGTGATTGCTTGTCTCTATGTGGCTCCGCGGTACACTGGCGCCGCGCCCGGAGCGTCCCCCGACCCGAGACCGCCGGGACAGGCACCGCCCCCCCCGCAACCCGCGCAAGCGGATCAAGCGGGCCAAGAAAATGACTGACTGACAATTCGGTGGTTCAGCCTCGCAGCTGACAGGGAGACCCCCAGGAGGCATAGTGGTGGCTCAAATGAGGACCCACCGGTTCCTCGTTGAAGCGATGTTGTCACGTTTTTTCATGTGTTCCCGTCATGATTATTTTTATAATCATGTTTTTCTTTTGTGAGCCATTGTCCGTAGAAGAATGGCAGTAAAATGCTTTGGACACAATTCATGGTTGCGTTTCATTTTTCAATTTACAGTATGTTTTGACATTTGTTCTGATATGGGTCTCATTGATAATTGATGGCTCTCAGCTGTAGCGAAGCTATTATTGCTGTTACATAGGTCAATTTAACCAGAGACTCAGAGTGGGTTAAAGCTGTGGTTGCTATATTTGAAAATAAACCTCATCAGTGCAGTCACTTGAATCAAGTTTTTAAAATAATTCTTAAAATTATTTTGTTCACAGAGATGTTGATTATCAATTTATGAAAAAAAAGGTTAAATGTCTGTTGATGTCTCCAGATGATTTATAATTAGACTACAGATTATCAAGCAAATGAAGGCCGGTCCTTGAAAATATTGTCTCAGATGAAACCGGTCCGTGGCGCAAAAATGGTTAGGGACTGCTGAGTTAAAGGATATAGTCTAATATATTTTCAAGTCTTGAATGTATTGATTTATTCCTATTAATAAAGGCAGACTGGTTAAGGGAAGTATTCAAGCTTGATGTTGGTCAGCTAGATTTTGGATATTTCTGTTGCTAGTTATAGCCAAATGAGCCATTTTGAATAAAGGATCTGGAACGGATCTGGGCCAGATGAACTGCTTCATGAACGCATCCGGACCAGATCAGAGTCGGATTAGCCACTTCATGAACGGATCTGGAGCGGGTCCAGGCCGGATGAGCCGCTTCATGAACGGTTCCAGAATGGGTCCGGACGGCTGAGCTGCTTTATGAACGGGTCCGTACCGGATCTGGACAGTTTAGCTGCTTTATGAACTGATCTGGATTGGTTCTGCGCCGGACCTGGTTTGACTCCGCAGTCCTTGTCCGTTCCAGATCCGTCCCGCTGTGCAAGTGAACTCCGTTCCGGACTCATTTTGTGGATCCGTTCCGGAGTATCTGGGATGCGACACCTATACTTACATTATTTCACCGCAAAACCACACAGAATTTGGCTTAATCCCTAATTTAGGGAATAAAGCTGTTAAGACGTTTAGAATTCCAGTTCTACAGGAATAATTCCTCTGAAGATTCTAAGTCATCCAGGTCTTGGTAGATCTCTGTGCTGAATTAAGTCATCTAGTCTCGGAGGCTTGGTTGATGTTGAAAGGTTGATGTTTTGACTGTCATCCAAGAGACTGCTTCAGTTCTAAATGGCTGGTGAAAAGTTCAAGATATTTAACCGAGTGAGGGTAGTCATAGTACAGGTAGTCCTCCACTTATGAACATCGGAGTTATCAACATTTGGAAAGACAAACGCACGCCGACTATCGTAGTGCCGTTCCCCTTTCTGCCCCAACCCTTTCCGAGCAGCACAGCTCCATTCACGTGCATCTCCAACACTGATCTTCCCTTCATGTTCTCATTTGTTCTCTCTCTGAACGTCTCAGCGCGTCAGGCTTTATACCTTTGATACTTTTTATATTTATTATGGATGATAAAGCAAAGGATAGTGAAGATAGTGATAGTGGCAACCATCTCTTTGATGACAACTCTGCCTCTCGCCAACAGTAGTTACCCCTGGTCCTCCTCTTCCTTCCCTCTGTAGGTAAAGTACACGCTGGAGTACTGTACAGTGAATTGTCAACATCAACATCCGACTCTGACTGGCTGTTGTTGGATGCGCATTAAAACTGTTCAAGAGTTCCTTGAAGTGTCTTCTTTTTCTTAATTAAGGATGAAATTAGAAGAAGAAAAAGCTTACAGTAAACTAATCTGAATTCAAAGCAATCTTGTGAATCACAAGTGATACAGAGCGGTAGATATTGGAATTATGTGTATTTATTTTAATATGATTTTATTATTTATTGTACAGTAACATGGTGTTATGTGCTTGTAACAGTTTTGTAGTAATTTTAAGTCTAACATTTGACGCAGACAGACACTGAGTTGAGTGAAATGGCGTTAACTTATCTCTCCGTTTATTTTCTTTAAAAAAACCGACATATAATCAAGAACGACTTATCTCGGAACTACCTGCACTTTATTATGTCTGTGTATGGATGGATGGATGGATGGATACTTGATTAATCCCAGAGGAAATTGCACATATCCACTGCTCAGGCATACATAATGAATAAATATTGGATAATAACCAGGAGAAAAAGAAACAGTGACACCACAGGACATACCACAAGACATCCACTACACTAACAAACACATAGAGCACTAACAGGACATATACTAAACTAAAATATAAACTGTAGAAAATAGAATAAAATAAAAAGAGACAATGAAGATAGCAGGAGGCCAACATGGTGGGTAAGGTACACCCTTCTTCTATTGTAAGGCATGTCACTATTTAATGTCATAACATCACAACACCTTGGCCCCACTACACTGCCATCCCATCTCCTCCCCTCCATTCAATCACATGCTGACCTTGCCACACCCCCCCCACTCCTCCTGAGAGAGTCATTGTACCCCCTGATGGCACAGGGCACGAAGGAGGACCTCAGACTCTCTGTGGAGGCACTGTGTGACAGCAGTCTGACGCTGAAGGTGCTTTTCTGCTGGGAGAAGGTGATGTGCAGGGGGTGGCTGGTGTTATTCATGATAGCCCTGACTTTAGACATGGTCCTGCTCTGCAGAAGTGTCTCCACAGAGTCTAGGCTCAGCCCGACCACTGAGCCTGCTCTGCGGAGGAGTCTGTTAGAACGGTCCATGTCTCTTTTTCTGGCCCCACCACCGCAACACACAATGGCGTATGACAGCACACTGGAAACGACGGACTAATAGAACATGAGAAGGAGCTCAGGACAGATGTTGAAGGAGGCCAGCTTCCTCAGGAAGTACAGTACATCCTGCTCTGCCCCTTCTTGTACACACAGTCTGTGACCAAAATAGGAGCCAAAAAATGTAGGAACCAATGTTTTAGGGTTAGATTTCTGCCCGGAAGCATTATATGACGCTAGCACAGAACCCTGAATGTTTTGCTGTTCGACATTAACCATTGATCTGGTTAACTTAGAAACATAATAGAAATAAAACAGAGTAATCAGGCATAAAGTGATGTGTTGGACTTTTGATTACAAGAAAGCGCATCAGCATGCCATTCTCGTAAGTGCGGTGGAATACCGTGGTTTAGACCTTGGCCTTGGCGGAATTAATGCAGCAGGTGTAAAAGTTACATTACGGTAACTTACAGTACTACAGTATTTTGTTTATATGTTGTTTTTATGTCCTGTCATTGTTTCTGGCAAGTCTTACGGAATAATACTTTTGTATTTAGAGTAGCAATGGCATTTAAATGAAATGAAATGATGATTGTAGATTGAAATTTAATAAATCAAGTCAAAGTCAACTTAATTGTCAAATTTAACATATATATATAGTCCTCTCTGACCCACGGTAAACAGATACAATACAACAGGCAGGACAACACAGGCAGGACAACACAGGCAGTACAACGCAGGCAGGACAACACAGGCAGGACAACACAGGCAGTACAACACAGGGACGACATCACAGGCAGTACAACACAGGTAGTACAACAGGCAGTACAACACAGACAGTAGATCAGACAGTACAGCACAAAGTATGAGATGAAACACAAGGGATGGTAAACATCTCTAAACACACTTTAATCCCGTAGGGGAAGTGACGTGTGCGCAGTCCCTGAGTTCACGGGGGGAGAGAGAGATAGGTAGTCAGGTGCTGGGGGGAGGGCAGGGCAGAGTGAGAGTAGAGTTCAGGGTTGTGGCAGTGGGCAGAGCAGGGAGGGAGTTGAGCCTCCTGACTGCCTAGTGAAAGAAACTGTCCTTGAGCCTGCTGGTTCTGGCCCGCAGACTCTGCAGTTTCCTACCTGATGGCAGCAGGCTGAAAAGGCTGTGAGAGGGGTGGGTGGGATCACCTACAATGCTGATGGCTTTGCGGGTGAGGCGGGTGTTGTACAAGTCTGTGAGGGAAGGGAGAGAGACTCCAGTGATCTTTTCAGCTGCTCTCACGATGCACTGTAGGGCCTTACAGCAGGAAACGTTGTAGGCGCCGTACCACACAGTGATGCAGCTGGTCAAGATGCTCTCTCAATGGTGCCTCTGTAGAAGGTAAATAACAACTTACAAGCAATTCAATTTACAAACAACCTCTCAGAACCAATTTTGTTCATATGTTGAGGATTACTTGAAATAGTTATGAGAGTCATTGTAACCCACTCATATAAGCTTCAACTTTTGGCTCTAGGCTCCCACCTCCAGGAGTTTGGGGTCACTTGGCAGTCATTTGGATGATGGTTATATGGTCATTTAAATGAGATTTCAGCTCCCTGGAGAGGAGCTTAGTAAATGGAGGGCAGCTCCAGATGGTGAAGGCTGGGGATGAGCGAGTACACCACTATCTGTACATCTGTTCAACCATCTAAATTATCTGTATCCGTATCTGTACTCGGAATGGGCGAGGCTTTAACCAGAAGTGGGTGTAGTTTGACCGGAAATGGGTGAGGCTTAAATTGGTACATTATTTTAAGTCTGAAATTGATATGGATTGATCTGAAGTTGCTGTATTTATTTTTTATTTTAAACTATTTACAGAACAGCCTCAGAATTGAGTTTCAACTGATCACAATAGTAAAGGAACTACAGTATATATAGAACACATTTTTAAGAACTCAGAACATCAAGTGCATTAAAGAATACAACTCATGCAATAGAAAATTATGAACTACAAAGTACATGCTTGAACAAGAATGATCATACTCAACACAAATTTCAATTTTTTTCCCTCTTCTTTTTAAATTTTTATGATCAGTTTTTTTTTAAATTATTTTGTTTATTTTGACCACCTGAAGTTCTTGCCATTTTTTAGTTAAGCAAAGTTTATTAAGGTGTGTGTGCGTGTTTGTGTGTGTGTCTGTTTGTGCATGTGTCTGAGTGACTGAGAGGGTGACAGACAGAGCACGTGTGTGTGCATGTGTGTGTGCGCGTGCGCTATGTGACAGTTAACATATCTCAACAGTAAACAGATTGTTAATTTGAACTGAAGTGAGAAAGTGTCAAACTAAGAGCAAGCAGGTAAAAAAAAAAAAAAAACGACTGGAGTGGAGGCAGTGACCGATGCAACACGAGCAGTTTTCAGCTCCGTCTGCTCAATGCACCGCGTACGCGCAACAAAACAAAACCAACAAGTTCAAAAAGTAACCTTCAATAGACTGAAATAGAGACAAGCTGAAGAAAACCTAAGGAAAGCAACATGGACTACAGTGAAGCCACGCACAGAGAGATCAGTCAGTGTCTGCGAGTGCACTAGAGCGGGGGAGTGTAGTGTAGTGTCTCTGTAGGGAGGGGCGGGTGCTGTATGTGACTGTCCAATCACAAAGCGTGAAGACAGTCAGTTCTGAGGATTTTCCTTCAGCTATGCCAGCTGGGATAGGCTCCAGGTCGCCGTGACCCCGCAAGTGGATGAAGCGGTCGGGAAAATGAATGAATGAATAAATGAAAGAGCGCGAGTATTAACAAGTTTTACTCGTACTCGTCAAAAATGCGTTATCCGTACCGGATACTTGTCTGAACCGAGTATTCGACTCAACCCTTGTGAAGGCTTCCTCCATTGTTCAGGGATGGTCATTCAAGTTTGACATAGTTGACGTTATTCAACACAAAATCCACAGGGTGTATACGTAGTAGTCGTTTATTTTATCTAATCCTGCTGACAATCCAATTAAAAAAAATCACTTGACATCCTTGGAAGAAGTAATTGTTTGAATAACCTAATTCAAATGGCTTTGCATATTTCCCCACTGTGGGACTAATAAAGGTCCATCTTATTTTGTATATGAATTCATGCCTGTGTGTGTATTCCAGTTTCTTCATGTGTCAAAGCCTGGAAGAGAAGAGATTGCAACAGAGGTATATGAAGATGAAGTGGATCTTCGGCGCTCATACCTCAACAGCAGTTTTCGCTCTGCATGGAGTGAGCGCAGTGTGGATCCAGATGACTTTCGGGTAACCACTCCTGTCCTCTCAGAATACCATCAATTGCACTTAAAGATAATTAAAATCCACAGTTAAATAAAGAATATAAATGTACCTTAATTTCAGGCATGACCACAAAAAAGATTGAGTTGAAGAAATCTTCAATGAAGAGCAAATGAAATAAACAATAGAATTAACACATTTGTGTTATACAATCTTACTCCCCCTTTAACCTCTTATCCTGAACTGTTTAATCAAAGCGTGTCATTTAACTTTTCTCTGACTTGATACTTTAACATATTTTTTTCCTTTCTTCAATCATTTTTATCATTTCCTAAATCCCTTCATTAAATCCCATTATTCTATGCTTGCACCAGGATGAACTGAAGAAGTTATACACCCAGTTAGAAGTTCACAAAACCAAGAAGATGACTGCAAACAATCCTCATCTGTCAAAGAAACGAAATTCTCGATGTACATTGGGGAGATCCATTATTCGACGCATTGTTGAGATCCCAGAAACCATGAACCGGCGGTGCAGCCAGGAAGAGAAAGATGGGCCTTTAAACAGTAGAAGTGGGAATCAGTTTGGGTCTTTCAGAAGCACCACAGATACAGTGTCGGTCAGTATCAGTTACAGAAGTTCAATGAAAACACCATCACTATCAATGCACAAGTCCCAGTTTGACCATCACTGTGTCAGGGAAACAGAGTCTTCTTTGTGTGACTCAATGTTAAAGGTAAGGACTGTGAACAGATCTTCTCGGCAATCTGAAACGGATTCTTTAGATATTCCACTAGGGGTTTGTAAGTCTGCCAGTGCTCAAAACCTGTCAATTGATACCAATCTCTTGCATCCTGATCATAGCAGGCTTCATAAGACCTGGAGTCTAACATCAACTACCAGCCATTGTTTGGAAAACATATCTAAGGTTAACCGAGCCAGTACAGTGCTAACAAGGTCAAAGCAGAATATATCCATTAGTGACCAAACCAGGAGTGCTCTCCAGTCAGAATCATTTGACAAGGCTGAGGTCTGTCCCTGGGAGTTGGAGCCTGAATGTTCAGTGGACAAGGACCAGAGGCATGTCACCTATGCAAACTCCGATGATGAGGAAAAAAGCTCATTGTCTCCAAAGGCAATAATTTGTCCCTGGGATCATTTGCCACCTGTAGAAATTGTTCCTTCAGTAGATAAGCAAGTGCAAGATAAATCATCTGTTAGTGCAAGTGCACCTGGCTCTCCAAGGCCAAAGCTCACAAAAGATCAACGTGTCTTCTCTTTACGCACTGCCACACATAAATTGCTTTCCGTAAAATCTATTATGGGATCAATGGATGTAGGAAGCAGATCTACTAAGGATGGATGTTTACACAAAGAGGATTCTGTTTCACAAAAAAGTCAGGAAAGTGCTTCCACAGCGTCAAGATCAGGAACATCTAGTAGACGTACAAGTATTGAAAAGAGAGCATTGCAGAAAAGAAGTATGACAACAACAGATGGAAAACCATGTCTTGTGAAGCAGAATGCCATTAGACTGTCCTCTGGGGATTCCTGTGATAGAAGCCCAAGAAGACTTGTGATTGTAAAATCTGCTATTTATCCTTGGGATGTGGATGATGTGCAAAAAGACAGCACTTATGAAAATGTGTTTTTATCGAGACAAAATAGTAAACGTAGTAGTATAAGTTCTTGGGAAACTGCCAGCAGTTGTAGAACTCCTTCAACTCACAGAAGAGGTAGCAATCGAATTACACCAGTCTGTAATGTCTCACATGCAGATGTGTGTCCATGGGATGGATCTGGAGACGCGGAAGGAGAGAAGAAACAGCAGAGCATAAAAACTGACATCTGCCCTTGGGAATCACAAGTATCTGACATGTTTAATGTATGTCCACGGGAATCTCAAGACAACATGGAAAAGCAAGGACGTACCAATAGTAAAATGTGTCCTTCAGAATCAGAGAATAGACCCACTATGCATTATACAAATTGGTCCAGGGATTTACAATCACAGCAGTCTTTGAAGCAAGCCACAGATATTTTTCCCTGGGAAACTGAAAAAACTTATCAACCTTCAAGAAAGCAAGATAATAAATATGCTGTTTGTCCTTGGGAAGTTCAAGAGAAGTCCGAAGCGGTATATGAAAACCTAAATACTCTGATGACCAAAGAAATGTTAACAGTGCCCAACAGACAACAAGCAATTAATTCTACTGCTTACCCCAGTGCACTGACTGAAAATTTAAGTAGTGAGCAACAGTACCTTTCAAAACCACAAGTCCTACATTTGGTTGAACAAGACACTAAGAATCAAACAGAATGTTGTCCATGGGATTTCCCTCATCCCCCTAAAATCATTGAAAACATTTGTCCATGGGAAGAGGGGAACAAGCAGCCAACAAGTACAGACTTAGTTTCAAAAATGACCATCACTGTAGACAAATGTCCATGGGAGACTGACTATGAAGATAAACCAGAAGATTCCATAGAGTCTAAAGGAAAAGACAGCTTAAGAGTCAATGTATGTCCGTGGGAAACCGTCCATGAGCCCCACGAAAAAATTGCATCTAGTAAAATTATATCACATGGACAGAACATGGTGCAGTCTGTTTGTCCATGGGACAGTAATGAACCAAATCCAAGAAAATCAGACACCCCTCACCCAATACACAGGCAAGACACAGCTCATGCAAATGTGTGTCCTCAGAATACAGAAGACCCCATGGCAGTCAGAGCAGTAGATGTTTGTTCATGGGAGACAAAGGAAGCAAATGTTCCCAACAAACAAGAAAGCAACCGGACAGATGGTTGCCAGTTGGAAGCAGAAAAGCAAAAACTTGTAAAAAAGCAAGATAGTTCTCAGACAGACAGCAATCGGGCAAATATTTGCCCATGGGAGACAGATGAGCCAAAAGTAATCAGAAAGACTGACAGTGCTCGGGCAGATGTTTGTCCATGGGAGACAGATGAGCCAAAAGTTCTTGAAAAGCAAGACAGTAGTCGGGCAGAAGTTCATTCATGGGAGACAGAAAATCCAAAAGTACTCACAAAGCAAGACAGTTCTCGGACAGATATTTGTCCATGGGAGACAGATGAGCCTAAAGTTCTTGAAAAACAAGACAGTGGTCGGGCGGATGTTTGTCCATGGGAGACCGAAGAACCAAGAGTGCTCACAAAGCAAGACAGTTCTCGGACAGATGTTTGTCCATGGGAGACAGATGAGCCAAAAGTTCTTGAAAAACAAGACAGTGATCGGGCAGATGTTTATCCGTGGGAGACAGAAAATCCAAAAGTACTCACAAAGCAAGACAGTGCTCAGGCGGATGTTTGTCCATGGGTGATTGAAGAACCAAAAGTACTCACTAAGCAAGACCATACTCGAGTGGATGTTTGTCCGTGGGAGACAGATGAGCCAAAAGTTCTTGAAAAGCAAGACAGTGCTCGGGCAGATGTTTGTCCATGGGAAACAGAAGAACTAGGAGTAGTCAAAAAACTAAACAGCTCTGAAGCACAGTCATCAACTGAAAGAACATTTAATATCCCCAATACAAATGAAGATAAAGTCACAGAGAATCTCGGGGCACTCAATGTAGAAATGCCTCCCTCAGATATTAGTACAGAGCACATAGGTGTGTCCAAAGAAAATTTAGCTTTGGGTCGACGTGATGCTTTGTGTCCATGGGAGATGGTAAGGAGCAGATCTGGTTCATTTGCAGACAATTCCTCTGATGTTTTTACATGGGAGCCTGAAAATATTCCTGAAGAGGATGAGGAAGATGATGCAGAATGTGCAGCTGAGGCTCTAGTATTCCCACCTGACTTGAATTAAATTAACCCATCATTCATACATTTTATCCTTACTACTAAATCAAGGGGAAGGTTAACTATGTGAAGCTATTTTCATTATATCTTGTTCCAAATCAGGGATAACTTTGTCTTGAACTTCTGTTGACCTGTTGGTGAAGTTGTTTTTGGACACATGCCAAGATTTCTTTGTATGTGATGCTAAGCAGCAACAGAGACCCCAACTTGTTTAGACATGGCCATTCTGATGTGTTAATTTTAAACGTTAACATAATTCATGTTAATACAAGGAAGGCTTAAATAGCTGAAATTACACATGAGTTATTTTGAACAGGGAAACTCCTCAAATGAGAAATATATTCAAAACTTAAAGTCCAGTTGGTCTTCATTCAACCTTTGAGGAATAACATGACTTGGGATGAATGAGATGCTACTGGCTTCATTGAAGATGCTAATGGGCTTGATTGAAATGGAAAATGAAAGGTGAACCATCATGAACCAAATTATGGTTATTTTTTTTCTTTTAAATACATTGTGTCCAGGAGTAGAAGCCATTATTATGTCTAAAGTAGAGACACCAGAAATACACCAGATGATAGACTGGTGAAGTTAATAGCGATGCTGGAGCCATGCAAGTTTGGTAATATCCCTGTCGTCTGACCAATGACACTGTTAAAATAGTGACTCTAAGAATTTCTGCATAGCCCATTTTATATTTAATTAGGAATAATCAAAAGTAATCTGGGAAGCTATTTGGTAAAATATATAATCAAATTTAAAATTTGCAGCTTATAATCTTCTTCTCAACAACATGGAAAGCCTTCTCAGGCATCATAGCAGCTAAACTGAACAGAAACATGAGCCAGTACATGAGAAAAGCTCAAAAGGGTCAACAAAAGGGTCCATACACCAACTACCAGATGACAGAGTCTTCACACAAGACTACAAGATAAGGTAGATTTAGCGATGCCTGGACTGACAATAAGTATGTCTATGACTCAATCCTGAATACTGGAGAGTCATACACTAAAAATGCAACATACATTTTGATGAGGCACTGTCCCTGCTGGTGTTCCACATAGGTCTAAACCCCCTGAGTCAGATCAGAGAGGTAGTGGATATGGATACTGGCTCAGAAGTGGAATGATTATCATCCGACACTTATCCATGGTCAACATTAAACTGAAAGCTAATAGATATCAACTAACAGATGCACCTGAGAAAGATCAACACTAGGGTTGTCATTCAATTGGAAAAGTGAGGAACTACGGTGGCAAGGAGAAGGAAGGAAATGTGCACTAAAAGAATGGACCTACCACAAGGCAGGACAGCAGATATAGAGGAAGGTCACGACTACCTGGATATCCCACAGGACAGTGGAGCCACTGAGCAAAAGTAAAGGGGATCAGTCACAAGCACCTCTGGAACAAGTATGATGCAAGATGCCAGTTCAGTGGGAGATCCAGGACATCAACAAGTATGTCCCACCAGTCATCAGGGACCCAGATGGAATGGTGACTTGCCACAGGAGGAGAAAGATGCCACTAGCATGATGACTCCATGAAAACACGTCAAGGCTGGCCCTTCAGGTTGCCTTGCCGTAACTAGCAGGTTCGTAGAATCAGGGGCCTACCACAGCAGACAGGATCCAAGTAGCAGGCTGTCGTAAATGCCTTTGAGACAGTACAGCACAGAGCAGATGTAGGGTTATAACAAGCGAGCTATGACCGAATACACTGAGAGGCAAGACCAAGTGGATGGTCTAGTGCAATGGTCCCCAACCTTTTTTGCGCCACGGACCGGTTTCATTGAAGACAATATTTTCACAGACCAGTCTTCATTTGCTCGATAATCGTTAATGATACCAGGACAGCTGTAGTCAAATAATAAATCATCCGCAGTGGTTTTATGTAAAATGCAGACATCGACAATAGAACTTTTCATAAATTGATAATCGACATCTCTGTAAACAAAGTAATTATAAGAAATTATACTAAAAACTCGATTGAAGTGACTGCACTGATGAGGTTTATTTTGAAATATAGCGACTTACAATCAGTGCATTCAACGTAGGAGAAATACTAGTCCTTCTCAAAAAATTAGCATATTGTGATAAAGTTAATTTCCATAATGATAAAAATTAAACTTTCATATATTTTCGATTGCACACCAACTGAAATATTTCAGGTCTTTCATTGTTTTTATACTGATGATTTTGGCATACAGCTCATGAAAACCCAAAAGTCCTACAGTCAACCCTCGGTTTTCGAACGCTTCTGTTCTCAACCAAATCAGTTTTCGACCAGAAAATCCGAGAATTTTACGTCCCTGAACTTGACCAAAATTCGACTCTCGACCAAACTGAAAGAAGCCGAGCATATCTGAACGCGTCTCACTCGGAAGCCAAGCGCACTCGAATGCCCAGGATGCTTCCTCCGTAGCGCATTCGTGTTCAAAGTTCGATAAGATATATTTTATTAAAATAAAACACAGTGTCTATTTCGACCCATTTTTATTCATGGTAAACAGTACACAGTGCAGTTTATGGTGTAAAATAGTAAAAAAAAAACTTAGAAAAAGTTGTGTTTTAGACTTGGAACGGATTAAAATTATTTACATTAATTATAATGGGAAAAATAGTTTCAGATTTCGAACAACTCGCTTTTCGAACAGCCTTCTGGAACGGATTATGTTCGAAAACCAAGGGTTGACTGTATCTCAAAAATTAGCATATCATGAAAAGGTACTCTAAACGAGCTATTAACCTAATCATCTGAATCAACGAATTAACTCTAAACACCTGCAAAAGATTCCTGAGGCTTTTAAAAACTCCCAGCCTGGTTCATTACTCAAAACTGCAACCATGGGTAAGACTGCTGACCTGACTGCTGTCTAGTAGGCCATCATTGACACCCTCAAGCAAGAGGGTAAGACACAAAGAAATTTCTGAGCAATAGGCTGTTCCCAGAGTGCTCTACCAAGGCACCTCAGTGCGAAGTCTGTGGGAAGGAAAAAGTGTAGCAGAAAACGCTGCACAACCAGAAGAGGTGACTGGACCCTGAGAAAGATTGTGGAGAAGGGCCGATTCCAGACCTTGGGGACCTGCAGAAGCAGTGGACTGAATCTAGAGTAGAAACATCCACAGCCACCGTGCACAGGCATGTGCAGGAAATGGGCTACAGCTGCCACATTCCCCAGGTCAAGCCACTTTTGAACCAGAAACAGCGTCAGAAGCGCCTGACCTGGGCTACATAGAAGCAGCACTGGACAGCTGCTCAGTGGTCCAAAGTACTTTTTTTGGATGAAAGCAAATTTTGCATGTCATTCGGAAATCAAGGTGCCAGAGTCTGGAGGAAGACTGGGGAAAGGAAATGCCAAAATACCTTAAGTCCAGTGTCAAGTACCCACAGTCAGTGATGGTCTGGGATGCCATGTAGCTGCTGGTGTTGGTCCAGTATATTTTATCAAGGGCAGGGTCAATGCAGCTAGCTATCAGGAGATTTTGGAGCACTTCATGCTTCCATCTGCTGAAAAGCGTTATGGAGATGAAGATTTCATTTTTCAGCAAGACCTGGCACCTGCTCACAGTGCCAAAACCACTGGTAAGTGGTTTACTGACCATGGTATTACTGTGCTCAATTGGCCTGCCAACTCTCCTGACCTGAACCCCATAGAGAATATGTGGGATATTGCGAAGAGGAAGTTCAGAGACACCAGACCCAACCCTGTGAATGAGCTGAAGGCCGCCATCGAAGCATCCTGGGCCTCCATAACACCTCAGCAGTGCCACAGGCTGATTGCCTCCCTGCCACACCGCACTGAAGCAGTTATTTCAGCGAAAAGATTCCCGACCAAGTATTGAGTGCATAACAACATAATTATTTGAAGGTTGACTTTTTTGTATTAAAAACGTTTTTTTTATTGGTCGGATGAAATACGCTAATTTTTTGAGATAAGAAAAAACAAAAATCCCTTTTTTGCCGAAATTATCAATATTAAAACGATAAAGGGCTTGAATTACTTCAGTTGTGTGTAATGAATCTAAAATATATGAAAGTCTAATGTTTATCAGTACATTACAGAAAATAATGAACTTTATCACAATATACTAATTTTTTGAGAAGGAGTAGTACTGATCATTTCCAATAAAAGGGTGAACAAGTCAATCAAATAATAATTGCAATAATGTGAATTAACAGATGGGGACCGCCGATCTAGGGGTAACGGGAGACAATGACACCTGAAGTGTGTTCAGGACGTCCCGTCCTCTCCGTAGTTTTTTTTTTTTTTAAAGGTCGCTGCAGAAAATCCTGCTCCACAAAGACAGGAGGTTGGAAATGGAAACAGGGCTTTCGATACTTTTTGGGTGATCTCACGATAATCTGCCTCGACTTTAATCGTCTGTGCGTCACTCAGCATGGACCTCTTATTTCAAAATAAAAAAATCTTTCAGACTCCGAAATAAATAAAACAGAAGTAATGTTAATTTATTTTTTCTTTCTGTGCGGCCCAGTACCAAATGACCCAATGGGCCGGTACCGGTCCGTTGCCCGGGGGTTGGGGATCACTGGTCTAGTGTCAAGGAAATACAGTATGTGCCCAGCAGAGATCTGAAGATCCCAAGTCCTGGTGGGAAGAATGATCACAAACAGCTACTGGTTACCCAACCACACACAAAGGGAGTTGAAAAGACGCAGATGAAGGCAGTCGTGACAGATGTGACAGTTCCACCTGACCGTAACACAATGAAGGAACATAAAACGAAGGAATAACCAGAGGTAGAACTCAGAGTGGCCCAAAGGTGATATTATTTGCTGCGATCCCCTAACTGGTACAATGGCTCCAGCAGATTCCAGATGCAACATTAGAGGTGTTTTTTCAGAAGTGGTCTTCAGAACAGCAAAGATTCTAAATAGATAGATAGATAGATAGATAGATAGATAGATAGATAGATAGATAGATAGATAGATAGATAGATAGATAGATAGATAGATAGATAGATAGATAGATAGATAGATAGATAGATAGATAGATACTTTAATAATCCCGGAGGAAATTGCACATATCCACTGCTCAGCCAAACACCAGGAAAAAAACAAAAACCAAACAGGACATACTACAAGACATACACTACACTAACAGACACATGTAGCATGAACAGGACATATACTAAACTATAACTAAAATATAAACAGTAACAAAAAAAAGTTAAATATAAACAGTATAAAATTAAAATAAAATTAAAATATAAACAGTATAAAATTAAATGAAATCCATTTAACCGTGTGCTGACCTCGCCACCTCCCCCCCACTCCTTCTGAGAGAGTCATTGTACCCCCTGATGGCACGGGGCACAAAGGAGGACCTCAGCCTCTCTTTGGAGGCGCTGTGTGACAGCAGTCTGCCGCTGAAGGTGCTTCTCTGCTGGGAGAAGGTGGTGTGCAGGGGGTGGCTGGTGTTGCTCATGATGGCCCTGAATTTAGACATGGTCCTGCACCCCAGAACTGTCTCTAGAGTCTAGGCTCAGCCCGACCACTGAGCCCGCTCTGCGGATGAGTCTGTTAAGATGATCCATATCTCTTTTCCTGGCACCACCACCCCAACACACAATGGCGTATGACAGCACACTGGACACTACGGACTGATAGAACATGAGAAGGAGCTCAGGACAGATGTTGAAGGAGGCCAGCCTCCTCAGGAAGTACATCCTGCTCTGCCCTTTCTTGTACACACAGTCCGAGTTGAGTGACCAGTCCAGTCTGCTGTCTAGCTGCAGTCCCAGGTACTTATAGTTTCCTACCACCTCCACCTCACTGCCCTCGATGATCACTGGTTGTGGAGAGGGAGGTGCCCGCCGGAAATCCAGCACCATCTCCTTCGTCTTGGAGACGTTGAGCTGGAACTGTTTCTGCTGGCACCACTCCACAAAGTCAGCCACCCTGTACTCCACTTCATCACCCTCCCGAATACATGCCACAATCGCAGTGTCATCGGAGTACTTCTGTATGTGGCATGTATCTGAGTTGCGCTTGAAGTCCGATGTGTAGAGGGTGAAGAGAATGGGGGAGAGCACGGTTCCCTGTGGCGCCCCCATGCTGCTGGTCACCATAGAAGACAAACAGTCCCCCATACGGATGTACTGGGGTCTGTCCGTTAGGCAGTCCGTGATCCAGCTCACGAAGTAGGGGTCCACAGCCATGGAGATCAGTTTGTCCTGCAGGAGCCGGGGCTGGATGGTGTTGAAGGCACTCGAAAACTCAAAGAAGAGCACCCTGACGGCACAGCCCCCGGTGTCCAGGTAGGAGAGCACACGGTGGAGTAGGTACAAAACAGCGTCGTAAACCCCAACCTTGGCCTGATAGGCGAACTGAAGAGGGTCCATTGCACCCTGCACCTGTGGATGCATGAGCTCCAAGACCAGTCGCTCTAGGGTCTTCATTACATGGGAGGTAAGAGCGACCGGTCGGTGGTCGTTGAGCTCAGTAGGGCGTCTTTTCTTGGGTACCGGGACGATGCAGGAGGTCTTCCACAGTGACGGGACCCTCCCCAGACGCAGACTGAGGTTGAACAATCGCTGCAGGGGGTCCCCTAATTCCGAAGCACAGGCTCGGAGGAGTCTTGGGGAGATCTTATCCGGTCCAGCCGCCTTATAGGGACGGAGCCTCCGCAGCGTTGTCGTCACCAGCTCTACAGTGATGACAGTCTCGGTCGTGGTGGAAGCAGGAGGTTGTGGTGAGGTTAGAAGCTTCGCAGCTCTTGGAGTGGGCTCGGGAGAAGTGGCAGGGGTGGAAGGAGAGGAAGCACAGGAGGAGAAAGCATCAGTGGAGCGGTCTGCAGGGCCGGGAGAGGCCTGGGACGAGGAGCCAGGAGTGGTAGGGGAGCTGAACCGATTGAAAAAGCTGTTTAGTTTATTCGCTCGTTCACTGTTCCCCTCCACAGTGCTGCGCCCTTTCCCGTGTCCGGTGATGGTTCTCATCCCATTCCAGACCTCCCGCACCTGGTTGCGCCCCAGCTGCTTCTCCAGCTTCCTCCCGTATGCCTCCTTGGCCTTCCTCAGGCAGAGTCTCACTTCCTGCTGGGCCTTCTTCATCTCCTCATTCTTGCTCCTGAACACCCTCTTCTTTCTGTTCAGGACAGCCTTGACTTCCTTTGTGACCCAGGGTTTGTTGTTGGGGTAACACCTGACTGTCCTGACAGGGGCCACGGTATCCACACAGAAGTTCATGTAATCTGTAAAACACTGAGCTGCCCCCTCAATGTCCTCCCCATGAGAGCCCACGATGACATCCCAGTTGGTGGTCTGGAAGCAGTCCCTCAGCATCTCCTCCACTTCCGGGGACCACTTCCTGACCTGCCGTGTTGTTGCTGGCAGCCGTTTCACCAGCGGAATGTAGGTGGGCTGAAGGTACACTAGGTTGTGGTCTGATTTACCTAGTGGAGGGAGGGGTGTGGCGGTGTATGCCTCCTTAGCATCAGTGTAGAACAGATCGATGGTTCTGTTCTTCTGTGTGGGGCAGTCTACACACTGGACCATTGTGGGGAGAGATGAGTCCAGGGTGACGTGATTAAAGTCACCGGTGATAATGATAATGGGCGGAAAGTTTATTTATGAAAAGAACAATGACAGCACTATTGGGGCGGCAGTGGCTCAGCGATAGAGCAGTCGTCTTGAAGACGGATTACCCAGCTGGCGGTGGCTCGAGTCCCGCTCCCGCCATGGCATCCATTGGAGCGTGAAAAACCATTTCTTGGTGTATTCTATTGATTAATCATGCACAATTTTGTAATGTCCTACAATTCAAATTCTTTATTTGGGGGCCTTTAGCAGATATGAGGTTAAAATGCAATTAATTAGATTAAAAAATTAATCCAATTACAGGATTTGTAATTAATCGCCTGACAGCACTAATATAAGTCAAAATTTAGTTAGTATTTGTATATATTTTGCTGAAAGACGATCAGCTGAACTCCACAGAAATAAAACTCAATTTTGAAAAGTTAAAATTTCAAGACACAAGTCTTTGGGTTAATACATGGGGTCATCTATCAATACTCAATACATGCTCCAGACAAAAACGACAATTGGGGAAGAGATGGACAAACAGCCATAGCCCCTCTCATGTATGACAGAAAACTCAGAATCACTAAATTTCTGGTAAAATTGGGTTTTAAAAGAAGCATTAACAGAGTAACTTTTATGGAAAATAAAACTTTCTAAAAAATGCAGACCGTATTAATGTCATTAAGTCAATGTTTACACCAACAACCTACTAGTGAATGGGCTTTAGCACTCGGGTTTCTCGCTGTGATCTCATTGCTAAACAATATGCCAAGGTTTTTTTTTTTTTTTCTCTATGGAATGACCTAGTTTTGTAGGCACTGTAGCATTTCAATCAAATTTTGATTCAACAAAAGCCTCAAATTGTTTGGACAGTTTTTCTGTTTATAATTGTGCATGCAAAATCTTCCATTAAAAACTAGGAGTGCAAACAGCACTTTCTTTTTATTCCGAGGTTAGCATGCAATCCATTTGTTAGAAAAATACAAAGTGTGGATATTTATTTTTTTATTAGATGTGCACAGTAATCTTAAAAGAAAAAGAAGTCAGTCATGGAACAATTTACAATTGCGGAAAAATGCATCATTACTCTTGGCTGACAATTTGCTGTAGGGAATGATGTAACTTCAGTGTCTGCAGAGTACAGTGGTTTGCTCATCCTAAATATCATCCTTTGCTTCCACTCTTTCAACAGCCAAAAGAAATTAAAGAGCCTCATGCTCCTGCCATTATGGCCAAACCAACTTGCTACTGTCAAATTTGCAACAGCATGAATGGCTAATGAATTCAGATACTGTAGTCTTGTTGTGGTTTGGTGAGAGGAGCAGTGCCACCAAGTGGCCTATTTGTTCCATTGAACTGGGCTTGGTTTGGGAACACTATAGTTAAGGGCATCAAACTCCTCTCCGGGACTCAGTTTTGGACCAGGAATCATCACAGTCTGAAAAAGAAAAAAAAAAAAAGACGTGAAACTGAGTATCATTTGTTAGCAGTCAAGAACTAAAAAAAAAAAATCTAACATGTCATCTATACCCGGATTTCTGTTCCAAAGAAAATTAACCATCAGGATCGAGATTAGATAACCAGATTTAAAAATGTTTACACAGGAAAACATTCACACCAATGTAAAACACCCCTAATGCAGTTTAAATGTTTGTTCCTCTATTATATTGCTTCATATCACTATGTTACATACGCACGCACACACATCCCTCCTCACAAGTTTTAGTTTTCCTTTTCTATGAATTTCAAATGACACATCACAAATGACATAACTAAATGTGTCCATAAATAACAGGATAAAATAAGCTGTATCCATTTTTACCAATTTGTTAACAGAAATAATAAAGAAAATTTCCATTTGGAAATCAAAAACTTCAAGATTAAAAAAAAAAAATTCAAAAACATTGTTAAATTATAAAAACACACCATGTCATGGAAACCCTGACTTAAGAAAACTACTTCAGAGTAAGTCAAAATTTAGTTAGTAACCAAGAGGTCTTAGTATACATACCATGGCTTACATAAAATATTGTTGTAGCACTTAGAACAAATATTCTTCTGTATTGTGCCGGTTTTGGTGAGTGCACTGCAAATCAATTAAGGTACTGCTTTTTTGTAATCCTTTGTAGACAGTCTCCACACTTCTTGCTGACAGAATAATGTTCTTTGTTCACATACGAGGGTGGGGTTTGAAGAAAATGAGATGCAGTAGACAGTAGCACGCATGACAGGAAGTCAAAAAAATGCATGTTACTATTGTCTGATATTAGTGAAATAGTCTCTGCTATTTGTAACTTACAGGGGAGTAGAGTTTGACCATTACTGTCCTTGTTTCTTTTTAAATAGGAAATTTAAAACTATTTTCAAAAGACACTTTATATTTCCATTATTTTACTAGGGAAGACACTTTGTGGCAAGCTTAGTGAAACAGGTAGTCATGGAAATAGGTGCGTAAAAAACAGCAAAAGCATGGAATCGCCTCAACATCGTAACAATGACATAAAAAAAAACAACTCTGCTATATAGTTCTTGTTGTGAAACTGTCTCACAAGTCTTGAACAAGCTGGATTATCCAACACGTAACCCGTTTATACTAGCATGTAAGCACAATGTGAAATCTTAATAAAATTTTCTTTGCTATTGTGCAGTGTTGATTAATTTCTCCTTTGTAGGAAAAAAGTGGCATAAAATGGGTTTAAAAAAAAAAAATTAGCCAGTTCTCTGGATATAAGCTAAACTTGCACAAGAGCAAACTTTTTCCTATTAGTCTAAACGATTTACAGCTTCAGTTAACAGTACCTCTTAGGATTGCCAAGAACGATTTTACATACCTAGGACACAATGTTACACGCTCTTATAACCTCTTCAAGGCCAATTTTGCCATAGAACAAACTAAGCAGGACCTCTTAAAATGGTTCCCCCTGAATATGATTAAACGTATAAACATAACTAGACGTATAAACTCATTTAAAATGACCACTCTACCCAAGTACTTGAATCTGTTCCATTGCATATCTTTTCTTTCCTTTATCTTTTCTCAAACCTTTAGAGTCCATAATTTAATCATTATGGTGGGGTAAACAGCCTAGACTCCGTTAAGTCTTCCTTCAAAGACCAAAATACCAGGGTGGCATGGCTCTTCTTAATTTTTAATACTACTAGGCAGCCAACACAAGATGCTTGCTGTATTGGTGATGCTACGATAACCCTGACTGCCCATCCTGGGTTCTCATGGTGAGCAGTGCTTTTAAGCAGACCTCTCTGTCGGCATATGTAGGTGCTGCCCTGCCTGGGATTGGATGTACACCTACAAATAACCTGGTTGGGGACCTTTGTCTTTGGTCTTCTGAAATTCTCTCTTCTTAGCCCCAAAGCATTAAATTAACTCTTTGTTCCACTAATGCAGGGTAAAACATTTGAAACATGGCATGACTTAGAGCTCTGCTGCTTTCAAGACCTATTTATTGAGAAGACATCTGCCTATTTAAAGCAGTTATCAGAAAGGTAAGACTTAACAAATACATATTTTTTCAAATTTCTCCAGGTGAGGAACTTTGTGCGCTGTCAGATAGCCAACTTCCCATCTTTGCCTCATGTAAATGACTTTTTTAATCTTGACCCACATAAGAAGGGAGCCATTTCTGTGTCATAGATTCATATCAGGCGTGTCCTCGTCACTGATTACTTTAGGCCTTCTTGATAACATTCTGGGACTCCATTCTCAAACAGGCGCATGGCTCTTAAATGTCTGCACGTCACTCAGTGCAAGATGGTGCACAGTGCTCACCTATCTAATTAAACTTTCTAAAATATATCCAAATGTTTCACTTACAAATGTTAATGTAAGTGTGCAGAAGCCTTCCTAATTCACATGTACTGGTCCTGTCCCTCTTTGGGAGCTTTTTGGCATTTAGTTTTACAGACCAGCTCTGAGTTCCTGAACCACAGCCACAAGAATGACCCAGATCCTCTAGTGATGCTGTTTGGGGTAGCCCCAGAAAAACTTCAGCTACCTGTTGCCAAACAGAATACCCTGAATTTTGCCTCATTGTTAGAGCGCCGCTCCATCTTACTGAAATGAAAGGTGGTGTACCCCCCCGCCCCCAAAATAAAAAAACAAAAACAAAACCACCCACTGGGTCAAAGACACACCGTCCTTCCTCTCAATAGAAAAATTAGATAGTCTGAGGACCCATAAATTAAATTTACAAGATTTGGGGTCCTTTTCTTGACAGTGTATATGCGCCGGACAGTGTATACCAATCTAACACTGAATCGTCAAATATGAAATTCATTCAGTAATAAATACTGAATCAACCTGTCTTGATTGGTCAGTATTTTCTATTCATTGTTTATTTGTTTGAATTATTTTTATAATTAGTATTTTTTATTTTCTGTTATCCTTTCCTATGGTTTGGGTATAAGGGGGTCAAGAATGTTCAACTGGTAAACTTTATATCTTGTTTGTAAAAATAAAAAGCCTGAAAAAAAATCAATAAAAAACCCTTGAAGAAAAAAAAAAAACAGTATACCCTTCATAAAGGATGTAATCCAGAGCTGCTGTTGTACACTTCATTACGTAATAGCTTATAACTAATGTGTCTATGTCCTCCTGTCACATTGTGTAGGTTTATTAAATCCAAAGCTTGTACTGTGATTTATGGCTAGCATGGTAATGTTAAGGTTAATTGTAGGTTAGGTATTACGTTGGTTCATTTCCTGCGATATATCATCATGGTAACGTATGCTGTACAGTGCAATAGATGAAAAATGTATAGCACACAATTCACTTCAGTCCATTCTTTTTTTATCTTAAACGTTGGCTGTATTCAATGCCAAAGTCATTACATTGACTTTTGTATGCTGGAATTGTCCTAACACTTATGAAGAAATGACACTGAAATGCTTGAAACACAACATATAATTTAAAGCATACCTGACCAAACCTTCATTTTGTGCTCATGTTATTTGGTTATTTATGGCATGTCCAGTCAACTAATGGATTCCATTATTGCATCTTTAAAAATTGTGCTATGGCCTTAACTAAATGAAATAATCATATATAAATATGTTATGTATAGCATAATTTCCCCTCAGGGATCAATTAAGTATGTTTCTTCTTCTTTAAATAAATATGATGTCATCATCCACGGCGAGTAGAAGGTCACCTTAATTATTGGATCTTTGGCAGGAGCCCAGGCAGGCACAATTTTTCCGTGTAATCTCCATTGGCTATAAGGGTTGGTAAGATGTCGTTCCATGACCAGGTACTCCAAGACGTCCTTAGGCTGCTCCTCATTACCTAGAATCAGCCTTCCGAAGCGGTCATAGATGGCTAAAGTCTACAAGACAAACGCATGTAAAGGAATACTCATTCAAATCCTGTTTGTTTTTAAATCCCCAGATGACTGATGAATTTGCTATGCAACAATGTGAAGTAATAGTAGTCTTGACAGATAACCTCAGTGGTAACCTCTTCACATAGGGTATAACTTCCAGAAATGGAAATGGATCTTAATGCTACAGATCTGCTAAATAAAGCCCAAAGCAAAGGAAAGGGGTCCTTACCTAATTATTTGTTACATTTTTAAAATTATTTACAGCCTCTTCTGAGTGATATAAAATAGCTTCTGTATGGTTGGGTCAGTTTCCATATAGACACTTATTGGCTAATCTAACCATTTGACATTACTAATTTCCTAGGAGCCAAAATATACTTATGCGTAAATAACATCCTGCAGCCACATTTTTTATTTTAATAGGGATTGGATATTGTTTCCATTAAACATCAGAAAAGGTGCTCATAAAGAGGTAGTAGGGAGGACAGGAATAATTAAGCGATTGAATGAACTCCCTTCACCTCCGCCTATTTTATGATTATCAGAATAGTGAACTGGTATCAAGCTCATATAATCTACTTGATGACGGCTGAGCATCTCGAGTTCTCATCCGGTCCCGCTGCGAAGGCACTCTTTGGAGAAGGTTGTGACTCGTGACCCAAACCAGATAATGGGACAGTGTTTTCCATTATTAACTGAATGCAGGAGAACTTAAACAGCATTACAGTAGCGCTGAAGATTATCATAAGGGCCAACCTGACAACCTTGATTAATTGCTCAGTGAAACAGCACCATATAGCAAATCTAATGAGGTGCAACTACGACAATCTAGTGGCAGAATTCAAAGTTTTCTTAAAATCTTCTTCTCCTTTCGGCTTTTCCCTTCTGGGGTCGTAACAGCGAATCAGGTGCCCCCATCTAACCCCTCTTCTGCATTCTCTTCTCTCAAACCATCCTCTTTCACTATATCCATAAACCTCTTCTTTCATCTTCCTCTAGGCCTCCTGCCTGGCAGTTCAAAACTCAGCATTCTTCTACCACTATATTCACTATCTCTCCTCTGGACATGTCCAAACAATCTCAGTCTGGCCTCTCTGACTATATCTCCACATGTGCTGTCCCTCTGATGTACTTGTTCCTGATCCTGTCCATCCTGCTCACTCCTGAAGAGAACCTCAGCATCTTCATCTCTGCTACCTCCAGCTCTGTCTCCTGTCGTTTCCTCAGTGACACTGTCTCTAGACCAAACATCATCGCTGGTGTAACCACAGTTTTGTACACCTTTCCTTTCATTTTAGCTGAAACTCTTCTATCACACATCACACCTGACACTTTTCTCCACCCGTTCCATCCTGCCTGTACACGCTTCTTCACCTCTTTTCCACCCTCTCCATTGCTCTGGACTGTTGACCCGAAGTACCACCTGCACCACTCTAACATACTTCTCTGACACTCCAGACTTCCTCAGACAATACCACAGTTCCTCTCTGGGCACCCTGTCATAAGCTTTCTCCAGATCTACAAAAACACAGTGCAGCTCCATTTGGCCTTCTCTGTACTTCTCTATCAACATCCTCAAAGCAAATACTACATCTGTAGTACTCTTTTTTGGCATGAAACCATACTGCTGCTCACAAATGTTCACTTCTGCCCTTAGTCAAGCTTCCACTACTCTTTCCCATAACTTCATTGTATGGCTCATCAGCTTTATTCCTCTGTAGTTGCCACAACTCTGCACGTCTCCCTTGTTCTTAAAAATGGGCACCAGCACACTTCTCCTCCATTCCTCAGGCATCTTCTCACTATCCAAGATCCTGTTGAACAACCCAGTCAGAAACTCTACTGCCACCTCTCCTAGACACTTCCAAACCTCTACAGGTATATCATCAGGACCGACTGCCTTTCCACTCTTCATCCTCTTCAGTGCCCTCCTCACTTCATCCTAATCTTTGTTACATCCTGGTCCACAACAGTCACCTGTTCTAATCTTTGTTCTCTCTCATTTTCCACGTTCATCAACTCTTCAAAGTACTCTTTCCATCTTCCCATCACACTACTGGCACCTGTCAATAGACTGCCATCCCTATCCTTAATCACCCTAACCTGCTGCACGTCCTTCCAATCTCTGTCTCTGTGTCTTGCCAACCTGTATCGATCAGTCTCTCCCTCCTTACTGTCCAACCTAGCATACAAGTCATCATAAGCTTCTTGTTTGGCCTTTGCTACCTCTCCCTTCACCTTACGTTGCATCTCCCTGTACTCCTGTCTACTCTCCTCAGTCCTCTCAGTGTCCCACTTCTTCTTAGCTAACCTCTTTCTCTGTATACACTCCTGTACCTCCTCATTGTACCACCAAGTCTCCTTATCTACTTTCCTTCCAGATGACACACCAAGTACTCTCCTACCCGTCTCCCTGATCACATTAGCTGTAGTTTTCCAGTCATCTGGAAGCACCTCCTGGCCTCCCAGAGCCTGTATTAAAGCCTTCCTAAAGGTCATGCAACACTCTTCCTTTTTTAGCTTCCACCATTTCCTCTTCTGCTCTGCCTGTGCCCTCTTCATCTTCCTCATCACTAGACTCATCCTGCACACCACCATCCTATGCTGTTTGGCTACACTCATCTACCACTACTTTGCAGTCACAGATCTCCTTCAGATTACACCGTCTACACAAGATGTAGTCTACCTGTGTGCTCCTACCATCACTCTTATAGGTCACCCTATGTTCCTGCCTCTTCTGGAAGAAAGTATTCACTATAGCCATTTCCATCCTTTTTGCAAAGTCAACTACCATCTGTCCTTCTGCGTTCCTCTCCTGGATACCAAACCTGCCCATCGACTCCTCATCACCTGTTACCTGCACCAACATGTCCATTGAAGTCTGCCCCAATGACAACTCTCTCACTTCTAGGTATGCTCTGCATCACTTCATCAAAGTCCAGCCAGAATTTCTCCTTCTCCTCCAGCTCACATCCTACCTGTGGAGCATACCCACTAACATTGACCATCACACCTTCGATTTCTAGCTTCAGACTCATCACTCTATCCGACACTCTTTTTACCTCCAGGACATTCCTAACAAACTCCTCCTTCAAGATAACTCCGTTTCTCTTCCTATCTACACCATGATTTATCAACTTGAACCCTGCTCCTAAACTTCTAGCCTTGCTACCTTTCCACCTGGTCTCCTGGACACACAGTACGTCTACCTTCCTCCACTGCATCATGTCAACCAACTCTACCTTTTCCTGTCATAGTTCCAACATTCAACGTCCCTACTCTCAGTCCTATACTCTTGGCGCTCCTCTTCTCTCTTCGTGCGAACACGCTTTCCCCCTCTCCTTCAACCTTCTTCTTTGAGAAGGTAAATTAAAGATATTATCGATACTTTTTTGTAGTCTTAGACTAATCAGCGATGCATGTAAATGTGTATTCGCCTCACTTGCTATTTTTCATGCCTTTTTAAATTGAAATGAAAAATCATATTGAATTAAAAAAAACAAAACTAAACTATGGCATACCAATGGTGTCGTCCAAGTCAAAATTAAAATGTGTTTTAGTCCAAGTAAAACTTACAAGTAAACATTGAGTAATAGTTTGTATGACTACCTTCACATAGTGAATGCAAGTTTTCAGTTGTTGATTCTCACAATTATACCTACATAAAGTAGGATGGAAATAAAGATAGTTAAGCTTGAACTATTGACTTTAGTGTATTTTTGTAGGTAAACTGAACAGAAGATTTTGCCCTCAGAATGCAGGAAAACAACCCCATTTTCTAAAAAATTTCCCGAGGGGGCCCCTCGGACTTCCCCTGTGGGGGGCTGTCCACCCCCCCCACACACCCCTATGACGAGTGTGGTTTTACACCCCCAAACAATTGAAAACTTGCATTCACTATGTGAAGATAGTCATTCAAAATATTACTCAATGTTTACTTCCAAGTTTTACTTGGACTACAAGACACTTTAACTTTGACTTAGACACTTTGATTTTAATAAATTTGATTCTAGGTATTATTCAATGTTTACTTGCAAGTTTTACTTGCTATTATAGCAAGCTGCTGTCTTGGACACAGAATGTGGCTTTTTGTGGCTTACTCAATTCTTTTACACTGCGCCACAGTGACTTAGTCACACTACCTCCTAGTGCAAGCCCAGCAGTCCATGGAGATTCCCGTCTAACCTTGTCAGCCTGTCGATTACCAGGAGGAGCTCAGAGCTGATCCCTGGTGCAGTCCCACCTCCACCTTGAACTCCTCTGTCACCCCTACAGCACACCTCACCACTGTCTTACAGTCCTCATACATGTCCTGCACCGCTCTAACATACTTCTCTGCCACTCCAGACTTCCTCGTACAATACCACAGTTCTTCTCTGGGCACCCTGTCATAAGCTTCCTCCAGATCTACAAAAAATGCAGCTCCCTCTGGCCTTCTCTATCTACATCCTTAAAGCAAATACTGAGCTAATCTCTAATCAACACAGTCCATCTCTTTGGATTACTTCTTGGTCATCTTCTTGTATTATCGGCAGATATTTTAAGAAAACAGAAGGGAGATGTGCAGAGTTGTGGCAACTACAGAGGAATAAAGCTGATGAGCCATACAATGAAGTTATAGGAAAGAGTAGTGGAAGCTAGACTAAGGGCAGAAGTGAGCATTTGTGAGCAGCAGTATGCCAAAAAAAAGAGTACTAGGGTGCTCAGAGAGGAACTGTGGTATTGTATGAGAAAGTCTGGAGTGGCAGAGATGTGAGAGCAGTGCAGGACATGTATGAGGACTGTAAGACAGTGGTGAGGTGTGCCGTAGGTGTGACAGAGGAGTTCAAGGTGGAGGTGGGACTGCATCAGGGATCAGCTCTGAGAGCCCCTTCTTGTTTTCTATGATGGACAGGCTGACAGACGAGGTTAGACAGGAATCTCCATGGACTATGATGTTTGCAGATGACATTGTGATCTGCAGTGAGAGCAAGGAACAGGTGGAGGAGAAGCTAGAGAGGTGGAGGGTTGTCCTGGAAAGGAGAGGAATGAAGGTTAGCCGCAGTAAGACAGATTACATGTGTGTGAATGAGAGGGACCCAAGTGGAAGAATGAGGTTACAGGGAGAGAAGATCAAGAAGGTGGAGGATTTTAAGTACTTGGATGTAGTGAAAGAGGACATGAAGGTAGTTGGTGTAAGAGAAGAGGATGCAAAGGACAGGGTTAGATGGAGGCAATTGATTTGCTGAAGGGAAAAGCCGAATGGAAAAGTCAACAGTCCAGAGCAATGGAGAGTGTGGAAAAGAGGTGAAGAAGCATGTACAGGCAGGATGGAACGGGTGGTGGAAAGTGTCAGGTGGGATGTGTGATAGAAGAGTTTCAGCTAAAATGAAAGAAAAGGTATACAAAACTGGTGAGACCTGCGATGTTGTTTGGTCTAGAGACAGTGTCACTGAGGAAAAGACAGGAGGCAGAGCTGGAGGTAGCAGAGATGAAGATGCTGAAGTTCTCTTTAGGAGTGACCAGGATGGATAGGATCAGGAATGAGTACATCAGAGGGACAGCACATGTTAGAGGTTTTGGAGATAAAGTCAGAGGCCAGATTGAGATGGTTTGGACATGTCCAGAGGAGAGTGAATATATTGGTAGAAGAATGCCGAGTTTTAAACAGCCAGGCAGGAGACCTAGAGGAAGACCAAAGAGGAAGTTTATGGATGTAGTGAAAGAGGACATGAATGTAGTTGGTGTGAGAGAAGAGGATACAGAAGACAGGCAACTGATTTGCTGTGGCAATCCCTGAAGGGAAAAGCTGAAAGGAAAAGAAAAAGAAGAACAGATCAAGCCTAATTAATGCAAAAAGAACACTGAAAACTTCCCAAATCAGTGGATTGGAAAGTTTCACTTGCAATTATTCTTCTTAAAAATGTTCCATTTAATCTCACTTTTTATACCTACAATCTGACCAAATACCAACCATTTTGGAAAAACCATTTCCCCAAATTTCAGCAGTCTGGTTTCAGCACTTGTTAATACAGCACGTGCACATGGGGACTACTGTTTAAAGCAGAAACGGTAACAGTAAGAGAGTTTAAGAAAAAAAAAATGAGAGGAAACCAAAGAAAGAAAAAGTTTTCAAAATCAACCGTTTAAATTAATATATTTGAATTAGTCTGTGAACTTATAGTATGTGTAATACCTGTCTTGAGTGCATGCGGACCGTCACTTGGCCATACAGGTTTTGTTTCGACACCATGTCAGAGACACGGGCATGGACTATTCTCGGGGGTTCAATAGACTCAACAAACGCCCATCGGATTGTCTTATACCGGTTCCCTCTCGTCATCTCCTGAATACAAAAACAGAGGAGTAAATAATAATAGTAACAACAAAGATTAAAAAATAACCAAAATAGCATTCTGAGACCACATTTCAGCCATGGCAGCCCCTGTATTTATTTATATCACTGAACATATAGTTTTCAAAAGAGGAACTCACAGGATAACATCTCTCTGTCACCAACAAACGAAGTTCCTGCTTGTTGAACCTGCAAATCAAATAAAGAAAGTTCATTTGTTTCTGACAGTGCATCAGTTCAGGGGTTCTGCAAACTAAGCATTGCTTCACCTTAGTCTCGATCAAGTGAGCCACTCTGCATAAGTGGTGGAACAGCTTCATGACTGAAGTCTCAGCTCGACTAACTACCAAAGGCTCAGTGACTGACTACAGGTCAATTTGCTGCTGGATTGAACATAAAAAGAACGCTGACACCGGCTACTTCATACAAAAGCAAATGGCCGGCTATATTCCAAACAGGCATACTATGGCTCTTCATAAGTAACAAAAGAATTTAACATCAGATGCTTCAAATAGTATCTCATGGTATTCAGTGAATGAAATTCACCCATCATCATTCATCATCATCCATTCACTTAATTCAGATCAACTTGATCAGATTTAGTGAACCTCACCCACTGACACTTAAATTCTCAAAAAACAAAAACAAGAGCCAATGCAGTCAGACTGCAACATCCTGCGACACCCCTGAATTCAAAATTTTACCCTGACCTACTTGCATTGGTCATAGATCAAAGCTAGTGCTCTGACCTACTGGCATTGATCAAAGCACTAGCTTTAATCTATGGTCTTACTCACACTGGCCTTCTTGTCTATCATGCCGAGTTTACAAAAGTTGAAATTTGACCTTGACCTAGTTTTCTCAAGGTCAAGGTCATCATCTCATCATTTGTGTCGCTTATGCTTGTTAAGTTGGGATTTTCTGTCTGTTAAAGCACTTTGAAATGTCTTTTGCCATGATTAAGCGCTATATAAATACTACATGATTGATCTCATTTTCATCCCCTTTGCTGCCCGAATAATGTGCTTTTTGTTTATCTATCTGAAATGGTTGATATTTGGTGAAATAACTAAGGGATGGACGAACGGACGAACACAAACGCTGACAATCACATCACCACTTTGAAGCAGGATGTAAAAACGTGCTCAGATTTGTAAAATAATTCTGACTTCTTTGATAAACACTGCAATTAATGTCAATTTAATAGATTGTTAAAAAATTATAATTTCAGCTTATTGATCTTTTGTTTCATATCCATCCATCCATCTTCTTAACCGCTTTGTCAGCTGTAGCAGGTCACTGGAACTTATCCCAGCTGGCTTAGGGCGTGAGGCGAGGGAAACTCCGGGTGAGACGCCAGTGCACCGCGAGCCACACAGAGACGCAGATAAACACTCACGCACACACTCATTGGGACCAGCGAATTAACCCGAAGCACATGTTTTTGGAGGTGGGAGACGGAACCCACATTTAATTGAAAACATGCACCAGAACAGTCTTCTCCAAATTAAGAGAGGTTCATTAAAATCAACATAATTGCTTAACACCAAATGTATATCAGCTCAGCACTGTAATGTTTCAGAAAAAAACAGGTACTGGAACAAAGCACTTTTTTTTTTACCCAATTCTGCCAACAATGCCGTAATAACAACCAAGAAAAAGTTGTTTCTGTCGTCAGGCAGCCTCAGTAATTTTCTTACTGTGTCAGGCAGTTGTGAGCTTTGATGAAGGTTTCCTGTGCGTACTCTGCAAAATCCTTTGTGTTGAACCAGGAGTCATTTGCTTTGATTTTACGAAACCTGTTAGAAACAGCAAAATAACATGCTTTTCTCAATTAACTATCAAGTATGTCATTAAATAAGTACAGTCAGAAGAAAAGCAACTTTTCTTAAGAAGAGATATTTGAAGTTTCTTAGGCTTACTTCAAAATGAAGAAAAACTCATATGAATTGGCATTTTTGGGCGAACAATTCCCCAAAAGAGGCACCTTCATTTTTGTTGACATCACTACTGCAAACTCAATTATGGCTTGAAAGGTCCACATATGTTTGACAAGAACATCATTAATTAAACATAAAAATCACAACACGAGCTATGAAGAAACAATCTTACGACATCCGAGACGTAGCAGTCTGTCGAAACTGCACACTCCTTTGTTTCATGCCTTCTTTAGACAGAAGCGAAATACGAGCATCACCTTCGGGTGGGATGTAGGGATCAAAGACTTTTTCTAATGGAGACAACAGATAAAACTTAGTGTAACCCCCAAGCAGATGAGGTATGACAAACTAGCTTCACTTAAAAATTATTAATAGATGAAATGCAGGTCCCCACTTTCGGGATGCCAAGACGTTTAGAAAATACAACAACCTGCTGATGACATCTGAGGACAAAGGCGACATGTCAAATTTATCTCAGTACAAATTATCTGATTACTGAACACTACACTTCAACCAAAACAAAATGTTTCTTCTGTAATTTTAGCAAAAAATAGAAACACACTTAAGACAAAAGCTGTGGAATTTGTTGATATGTCACAGTATTGTTAACAACACAGCATGTCTATTTGGATAATTTACAAAGAATAAAATTTGACCATTTACTGTCAAATCTAATTCTATATTTTTTGATATTCAACAATTAAGACTTATAAGTTTCAAAACCCATTTCTATTGGTTAAACTATTCTAAGTGATAGATGTAGATAGATAGGTAGATGTAGGAAAACAGCAAATCAAGATTTTTTGTGTTCCCAAATATATCTGTCCATTTAAAAACTTCATGTAGGCCTGTCAAGACGTTTCTATAACAATTACTACCGGAACAAGCAATGTTGATGTTTCTCTCCATTAACGTCTGTTCCAACATGATGCCTGCTGCTTTGGCTATGGCCGCTCTCTTCTGATCATCATCCACAGCTTTCTTCTTCCTTATTCCTGGAGGAATATCACGCTTCCTCTTGGTACGGACCGAAAGGAAAAATGGGATAGGAAGACACGCATCCGGAAATCCTTCAGCATTCTGAGAAGAGACCACAAGTGTTTTACAATCAGAGGTGTTTTCTTAATTATTTGAATTTATCTGTGACAGTGTCAAATACAAAATGTGATCATTCCTTTTTCTAAATTATAATTATTATTGTTACAATTATTGTCAGTGGCGGAAAGTATTCAAGCACATTTGTGTCAGTACTGTACGAAAATGTAAATTTAAATTTCTTCTACCTCACATGAGTGTTCATGCTACTATAAATGCACACTATACTACACTGCCCGGCCCAAAAAAAAAAAAAAGTCACCGTTTGGGTTTCAATAAGCAAATTGCGGTGTTATGATCAGGGGTTGCTTTCGGTTGGTCAAGTCTAGGCTCAGCAATATTATTCCGCAAAAAAATTAAGTCAGCTGAGTATCTGAATGTACTGAATGATCAGGCAATCCCAAAAATGGATTTTTTCTCCCGGATGGCACGATGATATTCCAGGACAACAATGCCAAAATTTATCGGACTGTAATCGTGAAAGAGTGGTCCAGGGAGCGTGACGAATCATTTTGACACATCAATTGGCCCCCACAGTCCTGAGCTTAACCCCATTCAAAGTCTATGGGATGTGCTGGAGTAGACCTTGCAGAGTGATTTGACTCCTATCGTCAATACAAGAACTTGGCCAAAAAATAATGCAATTCTGGACAGAAATAAATGCTGTGACATTGTACGAGGTTGTCGAAACAATGCATTGGCAAATGCGCACTGCAATCAAAACTACAGGCAGTCCCACGAAATATTAGAGCAGCGGTCACCAACCTTTTTGAGGCTGTGGGCTACTTCATGGCCATCAAGTAGTATGAAGGGCTACACAGGACCAGTTTACTACAAACCTCCTAAATAACAAAACTGCATGGATAACAGACATTATAATACTGATATTAAAATAGCAGTAGTTGTTCTAACACTATGTTAAGTTATTGTCCACATATCAATAATTATTTTCCACAATTAGTAATTTACATAGCAATAACAATCAGAAAAACATGTTTAAACATGAAACACTTTATTTGCTCAAACATTTGAAAGTCAGGGAAAGCCTGCTGTATTTTTAATGCAAATGATCAATTTTATCACTTTTAAGACAGAAAAAAAACCTTTAGTCTGAACAAGAATACATTCTTTCAAAACATTTAACATTTTGTGCAGTATTTTTGATGAATATTGCTGCAGTTTAAACAATGAAAAAAATTGTCTCCGATTGGTCAGCTCATTTACTATGAAGGCCCGGTACTGCATGCTGCTCACCAGTGCATTATAATCTTGTGAATAATTTGACACTGCAATTCTCAGTGAATTCTGTAAATGTCACCAGGTCACCATATTCAGTGGGCAGCTCCTCCAGTAGAGCTGTGTTGCTTAGCTCTGGAGAGGATGCCGTTTATGATCTTCACGACTGGAGTCATCACGTCATCAAAGCCGGTCACTTTCGCACAAATCGTTTGCAATGGTGGTGCAGAAATTTTGTGGAGTCTGGATCATTTTTGCATTGCACAATAAAGCTCACATGCTGGCCCGTCAACGGTGCCCCATCTATTGTTACCGATGTTAACTTATGTTCTGGCACCTTTTCCTCCGCAAAGAAGTTTGGACTGCGGTGTATTTGTCAACTCCCCGCCTTGTTGTCTTCAGTGGCAGAAGGGTCAGCAGTTGTTTTTGTAGAAAAGTCATCAAACGCCATTCGGATAAATATCAGCTTTGCTGTCGCTGTCTACCCACGCGTGACATTGGACACGAAACCACCTACAGGCAGCGAGATCCCGCCGGTCCAGCTGCATTGTTAAATTCACAAAGGAGTCACTCGTCTAGCCTTCGTACTTCCAAGCTGGACATCGGAGATGCGGAGATGACATCAGGACCGTGTTTCTCATATTTGACTAACGTGTTAGCTACAAGCATTACAGCTTCTTTGAAAACGTCACCATCCGAAAAAAGGTTTATTGTTCTTTATCAAAAAACGTGCAGCTGTAAACGAAGTTTCAGTTGCGTTCGGGGATTTTTTCACCGGCTTCGTGAAAACAGACTGTTGCTTACCCAAAGCTGCCTTTAACTCACGAGCTTTTTCTGCCCGTATTGCCCTTCCCGGTGGGTAGTTAGTTAGCATGGTAGCTTTCATGACACGTAGTGAAGTGTCATGAAAGCTACCATGTCTCCGTTGTCGCCACAATCGCCCCGCAAATGAGACACACGCAAGTTTCTTTCGCAGTTTAAAAAAGAATTCCTCCTCCCATTCATTGTAAAAGTGATAAGATTTTTCTTTTTTCTGCTGTTTTGGGGTCAGAAACGACATTCAGCGTCCATCTGCGCTGCGCCCTCAAGCTTACTATCCACTAGCAATGGTTTAGTCACGTGTGATTTAAAAAGAATAGCAATAGAACAAAATAAAATTTAAGTTTTAGTGAGTAGTGACGTAAGTCGTTCTATTTTTATAACAGCCTGCGGGCGACTTATATGGTCCTTGCACGCGACCTGGTGCCCGCGGGCACCGTGTTGGTGACTCCTGTATTTGAGTGTGTGACTTTTTTTTGCCGGGCAGTGTAATATTTTGAGACAAAAACACTGTTCAATCTACAAATCTTGCTTTGCATATTCAGAATTTTAATTTTTTTTAAACAAATGCACGTATTTCATACGCAGTGCTGAGAAAAAGTGTACAAATTTCCTCCGTTTTTGCTCGTTTCTCACACCTAAACGTTTCAAATCATCATAAAACACTTTAATTCAGGAAAAGGATATCGTCCATTAACACAAAATACCACACGAGTGAAAAATAAATTGCCCTAAGCCTAATATTTGAACGTGCCACTCTGGCAGCAACAACTGCAATCCAACATTTACCATAATGTTCTGGTCAAGAGTCTTGAGATTAATAAAAACTACGATATCAATAATAAGACAATACTGGGTTTCAATCTATCACATGTATTTCTAATACGGCTGTTACAAACATTCAACTCTTCAACTTGCCAAATGCAGTCTCATTTAATATACCTACGGATAATTATATATATCTAACATTAGGATTGAAAGTAACGTGGCCCTTAACTAACAAAACCAGCCAGTAGAGTGTAATTTAATAATTCCATACCTTTGAAACCAGACATGTTGCTCTAAGAAGACCAGATCCCAGACGCCTCAAGGGCACCGCCATCTTACTTCCTGCTCTTCTTCTTGTCCTTTCCTCCTTTTGTTCTTCCTGTTCTTCTGCTGTTTCCTCGTGGTCGTCTGTGGCGCATTACCTCCGCCCTCTGATCTGGATGGTGAATAGTAATGTACTGTAATTAGTCTTCTTCTGTTTCAGGACGGTTGGCAAACAGCTGCGAGGTACGATTACCGCCATCACCTGGACATGAGCGTTTGTGTAATACTGCAGGTCTTTGAAAACGTCCCCTTTTAATCTGAAACTAATAACTAGAACCAATGCAGTCACAGACTGTAACATCCCGCGACACCCCTGAATTTAAAATTTTATTCATGTCATTGATCAAAGCCTAGTGATGGGCAGATGAAGCCCCATGAAGCGTTGAAGGTTTTCATCCCAATCAGTTTATGCTGGTTCGAAGCTTCATGAGGCTTCATTTGCTCTTGTACGCCATCTACTGGATGCTAAAATATCAGGTGGCATGAGTTTGAAGTGTGTGGGATTTTGCAGAAAGCTTGTGAATAAAACTGTCAGCAAAATAAAGAAGTATGCAAAACATATATATTTTAGTGATTGTAATATATAAACATACAAAAGTGATTATTTGGACATGAGAAAAAAGAAAATAAGCATGAACAGTAAGGGGAGGGTGGCTGGGGTTGGGAAAATGATTGTGCTTCTGTGACATTGAGGTATGGCCAGTGATTATGCTTTGGTGACATCTTTGGTTTTTATTTGGGGATCTAATTAGTATATACTGTATACTTATATATTTATATATACTAATGGTATATATAAGTACTGTACCGTATTGGTCCAAATATAAGACGACCCTGATTATAAGACCCTGATTATAAGACTCTCTTATTATTATTATTATTATTATTATTATTATTATTATTATTATTATTAGTATTATAATACCCTCTTTTTCAAGACTCAAGTTAGAAAAAAAGACTTTTTGAACACCAATTTTAATTTTTATACAGAAAATAATTACAGTACATCTGAAACAAATGATTACAACAATATATTCAATATATTCGATCACATTGCAATTGTTTGAAGACTGTGCCTCATTTATCAGCATCATCTTGAAGTTTGCATCATAACTTCTCCTTAGCTGCCAGTTAACCTGGCCGATCTTCGACCCACTTTTCTCCAGATTGTTGCTACGTTTCTCCATTTTCTGTTATTTCTTCTCTTTTCTTTCTTACCGCTATTTTTTATTTTTCTTCTTCATACAGGGGTTCGCTTTGGCCTGTGGAGTTAAGTTCAGCATTCTAAAGATATCTGGCGCCATCTAACGTTGTGAATGGGTATAATGTCTAGACCCCGAATGTAAGACGACCCCCACTTTTTCAGTCTTATTTCAATGCAAAAAACACCGTCTTATATTCGGGCTAATACAGTACATATAAAATTATATTAATTAAAAAAAAAAAAACAATTTCTCCACTGTGGCAGGTTCTATTTCCTGATTCTCTCCTAAACCAACTCTCTCCACACTATCTATACCTCTCTCCAAAATATGTCTGACTCTATCCAAATTCCTGACTGTCTCCACACTCGCTAACCACAACTCTCCACCAAACAACCACATTCTGAATGTGATTGTGTGAGTGTGAGTGTGATTGCTTTATATTGGTGTTAATGCACATGTCACGAGCCAAATCAGTCACGAGGTATCAGCGCCACAGGTGATTCGGCTACACGTAGGGAGGCGTTCCCGTGATGGAAGCGTCGATACAGAACGTCACTGCCCGGCAATGCTTTGGACGTCATCCCCTTCAGCTCCTCCCTTAGATGAAGCAAGCCTCGATACGCGCTTCGCGGGAACGCCCCTCCCCTACTTGGCACATGCTTCGGAGTTTCAATCATTAGCGTCACATCACTACAAAGCACTAGCTTTGATCTATGGTCTTACTCAAACTGGCCGTCTCCCTCGTCTTTCTCTTATCCGGTTCCTGAGTGTACAAATTTGAAATTTGACCTTGACCTAGTTTCCTCAAGGTCAAGGTCATCATCTCATTTTCATCGTCTTTGCCGCCCGAGTAAGGTGCTCTTTGTTTCATCTTTCTATCTGCAACGTTTGGGACTGGCCAATCAACCTAAGGTGCATGCTTTTTGGGGGTGGGGGGAGGCCGTTTAAAGCACTTTTGTGTGTCACAGAAGTCCGAGACTCACTCAAAGGTAGTGCACTTCCAAATGCCGTCAGCCAATAGAATGTGCGTACAGTATCATGTGACTGCTTTCCAAAAAACTGCGATGAGTACAAAAGTTGAAATTTGACCTTGACTTTATTTTCTCAAAGTCAGGGTCATCATTTCATTTTCATCCCCTTTAACACCCGAGTAATGTGCTCTTTATTTCATCTTTCTATCTGCAACAGTTGCGAAGATACTGTATTTGATGGACATACCAACGAACCGACGAACACAAGAACACTGACAATTACAATACATCACTGCTTTGAAGCAGGACATAATGATAATAATAATAGTAATAATAATAATAATAATAATAATAATAATAATAATAATAATAATAATAATAATAATAAAGTGTGCTTGTGTGAATTAAAGATGCCAAAAATGACAAAACCAGATGAGACACAAATCTTTCCAGCAGCTTACTCTTTATCACGGTTACAATCTCCTTCCCTCTTCTTTAGATGGGGTGACTTCTTGTGGAATTTTCACTGTGTGAAACTCTACCTGGCTGGGACCACAGTTTCCCAAAACAGTTTCCCAAAACATGTTTTGTCTAGGTCAGTGGGTTTCAAGGTGTGGTAAGGTCTTCTGAGGACACTTCTTGATTTCTCTGTCTCGCTGCTTCTCCTAATTTAGCAATATGTTATATACAGAGCCCTTCATAACCATGATACTTTCGCGCCTAGAGTTGCATTGTTTCTTATGGCTGCTAAGCTCTGTTTGGCGACACTGACTTATGACGCCCACATGACCACTGAATGCGGAAGCTGCTGCGGCGCAGATTTTAAGCTTTTTTGACCAAACGGATGATGCTACACATATAATATTTATTTTTTCTTCTATTTTTCACAACGATGAATAACATATATGTCACTTAATATTAACTTTACTGTCCTTTTAAAATGAAATAACTGATAAATATCACAAAAAATATCAAAAAGCCCAAGAAAACCACTAATCAGTGAGGCTAACTGGGAAAAAAGGCCTCGCTTTGCTTGGGAGTATAAGGTTTGGACTCTACAACAGTGGGGGAAGGTCTTGTGGTCTGATGAGTCCAGATTTAATTTTTAAATTTTTATTTAATTTTAATTTACTGTATTGATCCCTGTAGGTAAATTATTAGTCCATTCTAGCACGCATTGTTAGTCCATCGCATGCATATATATATATATATATATATATATATATATATATATATATATATATATATATATATATATATATATATATAATATCTCCCCACCTATATATTTTAATAAGCTCACTTGAAAAGTCTCGCTCTGCCATGCTTTTTAACTCCACCCACTACCTGTCAATCAAGGGCCAAACCAGTCACGGCACCCAACAAATCACGGCGCATCTGCCAGAAGGAATCGCATGAACAATATGGCGTAAGGCATCTGCTATGTTACTAGAAGAAATAACTATAGAAGGACTTCCGAATAAACATAATTTTAGCATGTGATAACTGTTCCAACAATTTTCATGTTTTGGAGCAAAGAGTCCAAACAGCACGAACAAGACAGAAAATAGCAACAAATTCTGAGTGAAGCGCCGGGCAATGAGGCGTTTTGTTGCGGTTACGGCTTTCGTGCACACAACGCAGATATCCAGAACGAAAACACCAGCCATGTCCAAACACAATGGATGGAGTTAAAACTGACGTATAACAGCTCCATGTCAAAGACGCGTTGATAACCATGGTTGACAGTTGAATATTTGTTCGACTGTGTCTTTCATAAAGAAAGACACAGTCATATTTATTCATTCATTCAATCATGTTCCTCGCCTAAGACACCAACGCCAGTTCTGGGTCAGACCGGGTCCCGCTGCCTACTGGTGAAAGAACTCATACATACATCCCACAGAGAATGGCGCTGCTCTCCTGTCCAAAAATCTGACCACGTTTATTTCTGACCCAAACCCCTGACCCATAGTTGAGACCGGATGCAGAGTCGCAGTCTTACACAGGTCTCTGCGGTCACCCACTGTACCATCACCCACTATAATGTTACCCAATACACTTTCACCTACGTACAGTAGGTGAAAAGTGTATTAAACCTGATGAAGTCAATCAGTTGTGCAAATTACAGGTGTGTATCAAAGAGATTAAAGATTGGATGATCAATAACTTTTTACATCTAAATTCTGGTAAAAGTGAGGTCATTGTGCTCGGCCCAAAAACCGTTAGGGATATAGTGTCCAGTGACATAATAGCCTTGGATGGCATCACTTTTGAGGCCAAAACCACTGCAAGGAACCTAGGCGTCATCTTTGATCAGGATCTCTCGTTTAACACACACATAAAGGAGGTTTCTAGAACGGCCTTTTTCTATCTCCGAAACATTGCTAAAATCAGGCATATTTTAAAGCGGAATGATGCGAAGAAATTTATCCATGCTTTCATCAGTTCCAGACTAGATTTAGGCTGCCCCAATAAGTCGCTGAAGACACTTGACTAATCCAGAATGCTGCTGCCCTTGTTCTGACCAGGACCAGTACTCGAGACCATATTTCTCCTGTGTTGGCTTCTCTGCACTGGCTTCCTGTGAAAGCTAGGATAGATTTTAAAATACTCCTCCTCACTTAGAAAGCCCTTGATGGCCAGGCACCGACTTATCTGAAGGAACTTTTACTTCCATTTAATCCATCTAAAACATTACGCGCTCAACATACTGGCTTACTGGTGCTTCGTAGAATATACAAAAGTAGGACGGGGGCTAGAGCCTTTAGCTGTCGAGCCCCTCTATTGTGGAACCACCTTCCTCCCTCAGTTTGGGAGGCAGACAGACACCCTCTCATTATTTAAGGCTAGACTTAAAACATTTCTTTTTCAAAAATTGTACAATTAAGGCAACTTAGGCTGCGAAGTTTTTTCTTACAGACCTACACTGCTGAAGACTCAACATCCAGACTTACAGAGCTCCTCTCTCCTCCTCCTTCTCTCTGACCACCTCTGTTACTCCTCCTCCTCTCCGACCTCACTCTTCAAGTCTCCAGTCACACCCTACTAACTCAACTTTTTCCCTGGTGTCTCTGTGCTCTACGTCCTTATAGGTTTTTTTACACTTATTAAGTGTCTTGCCTGAGGACACAACGACAAATGACTCGGCGGGAGCGGGAATTATTCCGCCGATCTTGAATCGTTGGACGACCCGCTATACCACTGAACCACGGCCGCCCGTAGTACATATTCATCCGACCACTTTCTTTCATTGCTCAATGTAGTTACTATGAAAGAAAATATTAAGAAAGCAATCAGATGACCATCATGACAGGCATAAATCAACTACTGAGTGCACAAAATCCCCTGTAGCACAGGTACGCTAATCGATGTAGCGTGATCACCTACAGCCGGTGATGGCTAAGGGGGGCATGTCATCACGAATTGACACGTACACAGTGATTCGTGTATGTTCAGCAAAAACACCCGACACATCGTGTCGGGTGTTTTGTCTTGACCTCCGTCTCCGCCTAACCCCTGGGACTGACTCACCGAACCCCTAGGGTTTGATCGAACCCAGGTTAAGAACCACTGGTCTAGAGACAGTGTCACTGAGGAAAAGACAGGAGACAGAGCTGGAGGTAGCAGTGATGAAGATGCTGAGGTTCTCTTTGGGAGTGACCAGGATGGATAGGATCAGGAATGAGTACATCAGAGGGACAGCACATGTTAGAGGTTTTGGAGATAAAGTCAGAGAGGCCAGACTGAGATGGTTTGGACATCTCCAGAGGAGATAGTGAATATATTGGCAGAAGGATACTGAGTTTTGAACTGCCAGGCAGGAGGCCGAGAAGAAGACCAAAGAGGAGTTTTATGGATGTAGTGAAAGAGGTCATGAACGTAGTTGGTGTGAGAGAAGAGGATGCAGAAGACAGAATTAGATGGAGGCAATTGATTTGCTGTGGTGACCCCTGATTCCACTCCAGACGTCCTCATACAATACCACAGTTCCTCTCTGGGCACCCTGTCATAAGCTTTCTGCAGATCTACAAAAACACAATGCAGCTCCCTCTGGCCTTCTCTGCACTTCTCTATCAACTTCCTCAAAGCAAATACTGCATCTGTAGTACTCTTTTTTGGCAAGAAACCATACTGCTGCTCACAAATGCTCACTTCTTCCTTTAGTCTAGCTTCAACTACTCTTTCCCATAGCTTCATTGTATGGCTCATCAGCTATATTCCTCTGTAGTTGCCACAACTCTGCACATCTCCCTAGTTCTTAAAAATGGGCACCAGCACACTTCTCCATTCCTCAGGCATTTTCTCACTGCCACCTCTCCCAGACACTTCCATACCTCCACAGGTACTGTATATAATCAGGACCGACTGCCTTTCCACTCTTCATCCTCTTCAATGCCCTCCTCAGTTCATCCTGACTAATCTTTGCTACTTCCTGGTCCACCTCCTCTAGTCCTTGTTCTCTCTCATTTTCTCGTTCATCAACTCTTCAAAGTATTCTTTCCATCTTCCCATCACACTACTGGCACCTGTCAATACACTTCCATCCCTATCCTTAATCACCCTAACCTGCTGCACATCCTTCCCATCTCTATCTCTCTGTTTTGTCAATCTGTTTAGATCAGTCTCTCCCTTCTTACTGTCCAACCAAGCATACAAGTCATCATAAGCTTCTTGTTTGGCCTTTGCCACCTCTACTTTCACCTTACGCTGCAGCTCCCTGTACTCCTGTCTACTCTCCTCAGCCTCTCAGTGTCCCACTTCTTCTTAGCTAACCTCTTTCTCTGTATTCACACCTGTACCTCCTCATTCCACCATCAAGTCTCCTTATCTACTTTCCTTCCAGATGACACACCAAGTATTCTCCTATCTGTCTCCCTGATCCAATTAGCTGTAGTTGTCCGGTCATCTGGAAGCACCTCTTTACCACCTAGTGCCTGTCTTAACTCCTTCCTAAAGGTCATGCAACACTCTTCCCTTTTCAGCTTCCACCATTTCATCCTCTGCTCTGCCTTTGCCCTCTTCATCTTCCTCACCTCACCTGTCCTTCTGCGTTCCTCTCCTGGATACCAAACCTGCCCATCACCTGCTCATTACCTCTTTTTCCTGCACCAACATGTCCATTGAAGTCTGCACCAATGACAACTCTCTCACTTCTAGGTATGCTCTGAATCACTTTGTCAAAGTCCAACCAGAATTTTTCCTTCTCCTCCAGCTCACATCCTACCTGTGTAGCATACCCACTAACGACGTTGAACATCACACCTTCGATTTCTAGCTTCAGGCATATCACTCTATCTGACACTCTTTTTACCTCCAGGACATTCCTAACAAATTCTTCCTTCAAGATAACTCCTACTCTGTTTCTCTTCCTATCTACACCATGATTTATCAACTTGAACCCTGCTCCTAAACTTCTAGCCTTGCTACCTTTCCACCTGGTCTCCTGGACACATAGTACGTCTACCTTCCTCCACTGCATCATGTCAACCAACTCTACCTTTTCCTGTCATAGTTCCAACATTCAACATCACTACTCTCAGTCCTATACTCTTGGCGTTCCTCTTCTCTCTCTTCCTACAAACACACTTTCCTCCTCTCCTTCGACCAACAGCAGTCCAATTTCCACCGGCACCCTGTAGGTGAACAGCACCAATGGTGGTCGTTGTTAACCCGGGCCTTGACCGATCCGGTATGGAAGTCATAGGTTTGATTCGCATGTTTGATTTGGCAAAAGTTTTACGTCAGATGCCCTTCCTGACAAAACCTTCTATATTTATCCAGGCTTGAGACCGGCAAAATAAGACACTGGCTCATTACATTATATCCCACTGGGATATAATATGGAATATATCCCCACCCATATATTTGAATAAGCTCAATTGAAAACCTCACGCTGTCACTTTCCGGCGTCTACCTGGAAGTTGGAGCTACTAGCCGAGTTAGCTCTGGTGTTCACATTTGTCCATGTCTCTCACTTACAGAGCTGTTTTGGCTTTGTCAAATATTGTGGTTTATATTCTTTGATGGACCTCACGTTGTCGTGTGGGGAACCTCGATGCTTTACTCACCAGGACCGAACTCACGAAGCTGGCGATGTGGTGAGAGTGTTTTATCCAGCAAAATACCAAAATTTTTCTCATTGTTTCTCAGTTTTATACTGCCCTTTGTCTCTGGCTGGACTTTAGTGCAGTGGCTCAGATGATACCACGTGGTGCTTCCCTCAACTTGGACCGCTGTTGGGGTTGCCCTCACCACGGTGTACGGCCCTTATCTCCGTGGCTCGTGCCACTTTTGTGTTCAGAAAATTATGTGATAGACAAACCTAAGTGTTGTGTTATCTATGTTTGGGTCACTGGGTCACTGGGTCACCTCAGTGTGGTGATCCTATATGTATCCTATATGTTCACTCCTACTGCTGGGAACGTGGCTTCCCCCCCCCAAAGGGATTTCACGTACACCCCGCTTCATGAGCAGTGGAAAGTGTCTGTAGCAATGTGGAAATATCTATAGCAATGTGTTTTCAGCTGGAAACAATGGAAGCTAACCTTCCTTATGAGCCCTAGGGACTCAGCAAAGCCTAATTATCAGGGTCTGTGGTAGCTAAAATATTACAATATTACCCACGTTTTACCTCCACAGCCCTCACATGAGCAATGAGCACAGAATTACCAACAAAACTGTCCCTGCGGCAGCGTGAACATGTATTAGCATTAGCAACATTGTGAATGTGAATTGTAGAACCTGACTAAAGCTGGCCCTCCTCTCCAGCAGAGGGATGGATGGTGTCTAGACAGGCAAAGTCTGTGGCGTTTCTCACGTTGGAGTCAGGTGCCGATATGGTCTCCCGCTCTTCCTTCTGATATGACGGGGCGTTTCCAGTCTGCCCACTGCCCGATCGATGCTTCTTATGATCAACTGTTGAATGCAAGGAAAAAAAACAGCATCCACAGAAAACAAACAGCAATTTTATATTTATAAGTAAGTAATGGGGTGGTAGACAATATAGAATGTACAGCTTCAAATCCGTTTTTAGCAGGGCTTTGAACCAGAATGTTTTGCCAATTGGTTCGTTCTGAACAGAAACGGAATTATAACGTTTCTGGTTTTGCATTCCACCCATAAACTGACATTCCTGAACCAGTTAGAACAAAAAAATAAAGTTCCTGAACTGGTTAATAACGTTCCTTGTAAATATAAATATGTAGGTGCCGTATTTTACGCACCATTAGATGCACTTAAAAGCCTTAAAATTTCTCAAAAATCAACACTGCGCCTTTTAACATTAAGCATCTTGTACTCATGTGTACACTGAGTTCCAAAATCTGTTAAAATGTTTTTGTGTGATTTTAGTCAGCGCTCCACCAGATCGGCCATTGTCCACTGACATAGGACGTAATGGGGCGGCAGTGGCTCAGTGGTAGAGCGTGCGGTAGAGCGGGTCGTCCAATGATTTGAGATCGGTGGTTCGATTCCCGATCCCGCCCAAAAAAAAAACCAACAACTGTGAGCTGACAGTGGGAGGTGTCAGCTCACCTCTGGAGCACTGCCGAGGCACCCTTGAGCGCCGAGGCACCCTTGAGCGCCGAGGCACCCTTGAGCGCCGCCCCCTTTACAAGTTGCTCATTTGGGGCGCACCAAGCAGGAGCTGCCCGCCACTCTACCTCCTTTGCATGAGTACAGGCCCCTTGTGTGTGTGTGTTCAGGGCCTGTACACACTAACTGATTTCATCTGGACTAACTAGAGTGTGCCACTAATTTCCCTTCGGGTATTACTTGAGTATATAAAATTTTTTTAAAAATTAAATTAAAAAAAATGAATACGTCACTACGTACACCGGCAGCGATAGACCAGTTAGAGAACATGACGCGAGGCTACGTCTGGCACACCTCCAGTAGGTACCCAGTATGCAGTACAGTGTATGTGTACTGTACTGTACTGCAGGTATGCTGCATAACTGCATTTGTTTGGCTAAAGAGCCCCGACAATAGTGTCAGCGAAGACACACGCTTACGAAACTCCAGGCTATCAGTTCCGGTTGTTTCGGTTCACGTAAAGAGACCGGGTGGCTTTTTTCACGCTTCGCCATCTCTCTTGATCTGTGATTCCATGCACACCCATACCACCGCTTCTGTAAAAAACCACGTCAAGCAGCTGAATTCGGAGCTTGCCATCATCCCGGGAGGGTGAACGAAAGAACTCCAACTGCTGGACATCGGTGTAAACAGAGCCTTTAAAGTTAAGCTGCGTGCGTCGTGGAGTGATGGATGAGAGACGGTGAACACACGTTTACCAGGACTGGAGGCAGTGCCGAGAGAGTTACACCGCGAGTTACACCACAATATGTGCGTGGATTGCGGATGCCTGGACTAATATGTCTGCTTCGACTTCTGTCCGATGTTTCACAAAAGCCGGCATCATTACTGGACAGCCACCCGGAAACCAGACGGTCAGCGATAGTGAAATTGCCGAGCTATTCAATGCAGACCGAAGATGAGGACTTTAAAGGATTTAGCACATATTTATCAAAAAATAAAGAAATAAAAACATATTTAAAAAATAATGTTGGTGTATTTTTTGAAATTCAAATACATAGTACAACACAGTTCAACCACAATCACCTTTTTGCTTCCGTTAACAAGCATGCACGAAAAAATAAGGTGCGCCGTGTGTCCAGTTAAAGTAAAAAAATTAACTCCGTTAGTTAGACTGCGCCTCTTTGTACAATGAGCCGAATGGTGCACAAAATACGGTAACTTAAGGGCTTTTAAATTGGCAACTAAAGCAATTTATATACTATAGACTATAATTATAGATATATCCCTACCCTACAGTAAACAGTACCACAGCACGACACCACTGCTTTATGAAAGTTATATCACTTTAGTTAAGGCTTATGCCTCCTACTTAGACACTACATGAAATAAGACAAGAATAACTTCCGCCATGTCATTTATTGATCTTCATTGTGCTTCTTCCATAGCTCAGTATCGCTACAAAGCGCTGATAGTGCGGGGACACACTGCTCTGAAAATGACTGCAGCCAATGAGTTAATGTCTTAATCATACATTTTAAGATATATTGCAGTGTTTAACAGTTATGATTAAATTGTGACTGGGAGACCTCCCTTTTCTTAACTGCTGCTGATAGCCGCTACTTCTCTCTACTCTCATCCCGTGTCCAGTGAATGACAGGAAGTGAAACATGAGGTCAAATATTTTTTCAAGACCGAAAAAACCCCCGGTATTAATCAGTTTACAATTATTTTCTGTTCCGATTCTGTTCGGGAACATTAAAAAATATGAAGTTTTCGGTTTCGTTGTCGTTCCATGAACCGGTTCAAAGCCCTGGATTTTAGTGAAATTTGTCAGACATTGAATGTTGTAATGGACGTAATTAATCCTGTCAATGTTTTTAGTGGGGGCGATCCAAATAAAGATTGACTCAAAACCACCTGTAATTTGATTTGTCATTTTATACTCATCTGGAACTCCATTTGGGATGCCAATAGCATCAATGTAAACTGGACTGTCTTCCAGCATTGTGGTGTACGACCTCAAGTACCACCTCAAGTGTCACCATGTCCACACTACGCACTAACCTTCAAACCTCTGCTCTGACAACTCACACCAGCCTGAACGGCTCAACACAACGTGAATCTAAACTTTGTTATTGCTTTAACGCACTCTAAATACACACGCTTTCAACACACTTTACACTTTCTACGATTCCATCTACAGCAAATATGGTTTAATCTCAGTCAAACACAGTCAATCACAGACTTCTTGTATTTTCAACTCACACGTTCACATCTGAGCTCAGCAATCATACACTCTATTACACAGTATCAATTATGATGTACAAGCAAACAGTTTTCCACACTCATAAAAGAAAAAAAATCTTTGTTTATCCTAAGCTTGTGTGTCCAGATTATTTAATTTGTATGCTTGTACTTTCACTGGGCTTATCAGTCACACAAATTCACATTCATTCTGATCTTCCCATACATGTATGGTTGGATCTTATCAAACACACACTAACTTCGGGTGACCTTATTTCAGCCAGGTGGCGTTTTGAGCAGCGCACCCCTATGTATACACGGATGTATGCCAGACACTGAAAGACTCACCATAAAGTTTATATCAATTACTTATAGAGTTTATGCATTCATACGCCCATTTTATTTCAGTGGGACATGTGTGCAGAAGAGGGCCTCAATTTAGATTAAATTATGGTTCATGTGCATGAGGTGATTGTTATATTTAGCTGCAGCCTTTTTTACGTTATCTCACAATTATGGTTCCCAAATTTTCCTTTATATTACCTTTACTTGTATGACACTTATATTTTTACTTGATTTCCTTATTTTTACCGGCTGGTTATCATAATTTATTTTTATATAAGCTTATGGTCGCTTTTCTTCAGACTGTCTCCTGGATCATAGAGACATGACAGGCGTAGTCTCTTAACTATGCTGATTCTCGGCACCTTTTCTGAATTTTGGAGTCAAATTGTGCCACTCTCAGTTACTGCTGACGCTCGGTTAAAGACACACAAATTGACAAACAAATAGCTACTTCACTGCCGGAAGCAGCAAGGGCCCTGGGTTCTTCACTCAAAACCCAGGAAAAAGCACGAAATCCACCGTTGGATTTCTCAACATCTGTTAGGCACACCTCGGTCTACCCATAGACCAGACAAAATAAGTCCATACTTGGACCCTGGTTTCCCAAAACCAGTCACAACACAAGTCCACACTTGGACATCAACAGTGGCCCCCCAAGACAAGTAACAACACACCTGTCTCCTGACTCTTAACTTCTCCTCCCTAGCTGCTGTCTTAATTTCTGGCTGTTTCCCTTTTAGTTATAATGCCAATCACAGTCCAATTTTTGCTTCACTTCTCTAAGTGAAACTCTTTGCAGCAGCCGTCCATGTGCACCTGGAGTTTTGGCGAACACACCCTGTCTGCTGCAACAACTATCACACGTTCTCTGTCTCTCAAGTATATCAGCGGCAATGACTATTTGGAGCATCCAACTACGTTTAGTGACTTAAACTTTAGTTATTTTAACTTTGCAAATTCAAATTTGTGTAACGAATTTTAAATGACCTTACCTTTAGCTAGCCTGTCACACCACACAGAGAGGATGCACCTCGGAGCCGCACCGACCGCTCTCCTTCCCTTCAGAGATCCTCTAGTTAATCCTGGATCCTGTTCGTGACGCCAGTTATATAATTTGAGAATGGTTTACAGCCAAAATGGGAGTTCTTTTATTGATTCTCAGATCATCAGTACAGATCAATCATGAAACAGCCACTGGACTAGTCTTCTCATGACCCTTTATACCCGCTGGTCCTTATTCTTATGTACGTGACGAGGTGTGTGTGTATTTTCTTGGGAAAACAGGAAACATTAGTTTTCCAGGCGAACATGCAAATCTTTGCCACCACCCCTAAAGTCATGACGACCCCCTTCCTGTCTTTTCTGTTTTGTACAATTGGGTTCTCCTCTGCTAAACTTGGAGTGTGACCTAACCATGCATTATTTCGCTTCCACAGCGTCTACCCAGATGGCCGGACCATAACATCTTCATCTTTGCGTTTGTCCTTCCCACACACACACAGCCATTACGGCTGCATCAGACAAAGCGGTTTGTTTTCTTGTGATGGTGAAGAAAAAAAGAAAACAAACGACGTTTGATGTAATTGTTTATATATATAGTATATACACACACATACACACACAAACACACTGGAAAATTCACTCTCCCTAGTTACACTAATTAGGAATGTAACGGGGGGCGTGAAGATGTGACCACAGAAAAAAGATTTCTGGAGTTCCAAAGCTTTCTCTGGCTCACCAGGTGGCTGGATGGACTATTTATCCAGTGGCATTTGTAGAAATAGAGGTCCAGTGGCCCAGCGATGGGGAGGCTACTAGTTCGAGCAGCTTCTTCCCTCTGATGATATCATCAGCTGGATTCAAGGAGGATGAAACATACCTCCAATCTGCAGGACTGGTGAGCTCCAAAATCTCTGTGACCCGGTTGCCGACAAAGATTTTGAAGCGGCAGGTTTCGGAGTGGATCCAGGTAAGTACAGTAGTGGAATCTGTCCAAAGTATGATGCGATTAAGAGGAAGTGTCAGTTCAGCTTGGAGCAGGTGGGCCAATTGAGCCCGAGATTGGGTGGCACATAATTCAAGGTGTGGCACTGTGAGCTGACGTTTGGGTGCTACTCTAGAGCAGGCCATGACAAAGGCCAAGTGAGACTGTTCCTGCTCATCAACCTCCCTCAAGTAAGCCACTAAGCCATATGCCTTTTCTGACGCATCACAAAAATGTGCAATTCCCTGGTCTTTATTACCTTGTCCCATGCGCTGTAGCATCGTGGGATTCGAATTTGATCAAGGTCAGGCAATTCTCTTTCACGATCAATAATGCAGGCGCGTTCGAGTGGTAAACAAACACACGTGAATGCCCGGGGGAGGGCAGTGTTGATTGGTCAGCTCAGAGGGGGGAGGAGAGACGGAGTTGAGAGCTACGCCCCATTAAAACAGAACTTCACAGAGGATTTATCAATATTCAATGAAAGATATTGAGGACCAAGGATCACTTTGAGGCAAAAAAATTCAAATACAGTGTAGTTGGACATCTGGCAGCTGAATGACATCAATTAAAAAAAGCATAATATTGGACCTTTGAGAGCACTTTCACAGCCTTCAGGAGGACTTTGGAACTACAGCTGGAACGGATCAGGTAAGATACTCCAGTGGGGGCCTTTCTCCTATTAGCTTCATGCAGGACGCCAAGGTGCTTTCCATTACATTTTGGGCGTGGCTGTTTCAGGTCACAGTCCGGTGCTCTATGCTCACATGCACATCACCAGCAGTGGTTATTGGTAAGAATCCAATTCCCGATATCGCCAGGGTTCAGATGGCGGAATTTAGGGCACACACTTAAGTGATGGTATTTGGTGCCACAATATGGACATGTGGGTTTTGGTTTGCTGCCTGTTGACTGAGAGGTGGTAGGTCTCAAGGCCTGACTTGTGATGTTAACATCTGGAACTCTGCCTCAGTTTCCAGCCAAGTAGCAAAGTCGACAAGGTTGTATGAGGTTCCTGGATGGGTGGTACGGACACAACGAGCATAGTTGGTAGCTAACTCTGGGGCAACTTAGCCAGAAGGTTCTGCACATGGGAAGCACAAGCTAACTCTGCTTGTCCTTCAACACTACCTAGAAACTGTATTACACCGACAAGTCCTCTAACTCTGCTGGCAAAATCACTGAAGCCTCTTGAGTCCCCAGTTCGAAGGGAGGGGAGAGCTTGAATTGCACTTATTTCACTAAGTACCAGCTGAGGGGCTGGTCATAATGTTGTTGCAGGGCAGCTAGTGCACGAGTGTAAGGATATGGCTCTCCATAGTCTGGTAACGAGCTGGAGCTGCCCCAGCTACTCCTTGGCCTTGTGGATCTGCAGGTGGTTGGCTAGCCACGGATGTTGCATAACTATAACCAGTATATTGTGTGCTATAGTCAGCTAAATTAGAGGGGGGTTGAGGTTGTCTCCTTGATTTTATTGGTTCTTCATCCACTGCATTTGTCTTGTCCGGCTCAAAGGACCATATAAAATACTTGACTGATTACCGGGACTTTGACAAACACAATGGTCATGTGGTCAGGCACAGGGAAACACTGAAGAACCCTTTTGGTGTAATTTATTATTTCTTTCTCAGTGCAGCAGATGCATCAATGAGTGAGGCTGACAGCAATCAATGCTGTTTTTTTTTCTGAACAGAACAGAAACTAAGTATAAGCATACATGAAATGAGTAATACAAATATCTCTATCCAACAACCGACCAAACAACACAAGGCATATCTTCTTCTTCTTTTCCTTTCGGCTTTTCCTTTCAGGGGTCGTCACAGCGAATCAATTGCCTCCATCTAGCCCTGTCTTCTGCATCCTCTTCTCTCACACCAACTACCTTCATGTCCTCTTTCACTACATCCATAAACCTCCTCCTTGGTCTTCCTCTAGACCTCCTGCCTGGCAGTTCAAAACTCAGCATCCTTCTGCCAATATATTCACTATCTCCCCTGGAGATGTCCAAACCATCTCAGTCTGGCCTCTCTGACTTTATCTCCAAAACCTCTAACATGTGCTGTCCCTCTGATGTACTCATTCCTGATCCTATCCTTCCTGGTCACTCCCAGAGAGAACCTCAGCATCTTCATCTCTGCTACCTCCAGCTCTGTCTCCTGTCTTTTCCTCAGTGACACTGAGGAAACACACACATCACACCTGACACTTTTCTCCACCCATTCCATCCTGCCTGTACACGCTTTTTCATCTCTTTTCCACACTCCATTGCTCTGGACTGTTGACCCTAAGTACTTAAAATCCTCCACCTTCTTGATCTCTTCTCCCTGTAAACTCACTCTTCCACTTGGGTCCCTCTCATTCACACACATGTACTCTGTCTAACTGCAGCTAACCTTCATCCCTCTCCTTTCGAGGACAAACCTCCACCTCTCTAGCTTCTCCACCTCTTCCCTACTCTCACTGCAGATCACAATGTCATCTGCAAACATCATAGTTCATGGAGATTCCTGTCTAACCTCGTCTGTCAGCCTGTCCATCACCATAGCGAACAAGAAGGGGCTCAGAGCTGATCCTTGATGCAGTCCTACCTCTGCCTTGAACTCCTCTGTCACACCTACAGCACACCTCACCACTGTCTTACAGTCCTCATACATGTCCTGCACCACTCTAACATACTTCTCTGCCACTCCAGACTTCCTCATACAATACCACAGTTCTTCTCTGGGCACCCTGTCATAAGCTTTCTCCAGATCTACAAAAACACAATGCAGCTCTGTTTGGCCTTCTCTGTACTTCTCTATCAACATCCTCAAAGCAAATACTGAATCTGTAGTACTCTTTTCTGGCATGAAACCATACTGCTGCTCACAAATGTTCACTTCTGCCTTTAGTCTAGCTTCCACTACTTTTTCCCATAACTTCATTGTATGGCTCATCAGCTTTATTCCTCTGTAGTTGCCAAAACTCTGCACATCTCCCTTGTTCTTAAAAATGGGCACCAGCACACTTCTCCTCAACTCCTCAGGCATTTTCTCACTATCTAAAATCCTGTTGAACAACCCAGTCAGAAACCCTACTGCCACCTCTCCTAGACACTTCCAAACCTCTACAGGTATATCATCAGGACCAAGTGCCTTTCCACTCTTCATCCTCTTCAGTGCCCTCCTCACTTCATCCTGACTAATCTTTGCTACATCCTGGTCCACAACAGTCACCTCTTCTTGTCTTTGTTCTCTCTCATTTTCCACGTTCATCAACTCTTCAAAGTACTCTTTCCATCTTCCCATCACACTACTGGCACTTGTCAATAGACTTCCATTCCTATCCTAAATCACCCTAACCTGCTGCACGTCCTTCCCATCTCTGTCTCTCTGTCTTGCCAACCTGTATAGATCAGTCTCTCCCTCCTTACTGTCCAACCTAGCATAAAAGTCATCATAAGCTTCTTGTTTGGCCTTTGCTACTCGACCTTCACCTTACGCTGCATCTCCCTGTACTCCTGTCTACTCTCCTCAGTCCTCTCAGTGTCCCACTTCTTCTTAGCTAACCTCTTTCTCTGTATACACTCCTGTACCTCCTCATTCCACCACCAAGTCTCCTTATCTACTTTCCTTCCAGATGACGCACCAAATACTCTCCTACCTGTCTCCCTGATCACATTAGCTGTAGTTGTCCAGTCATCTGGAAGCACCTCCTGACCACCCAGAGCCCGTCTTAACTCCTTCCTAAAAGTCATGCAACACTCTTCCTTTTTCAGCTTCCACCATTTCGTCTTCTGCTCTGCCTTTGCCCTCTTCATCTTCCTCACCACCAGAGTCATCCTACACACCACCATCCTATGCTGTTTGGCTACAATCTCGCCTACCACTACTTTGCAGTCACTGATCTCCTTCAGGTTACACCGTCTACATAAGATGCAGTCTACCTGTGTGCTCCTACCACCACTCTTATAGGTCACCCTATGTTCCTGCTTCTTCTGGAAGAAGGTATTCACTATAGCCATTTCCATCCTTTTTGCAAAGTCAACTACCATCTGTCCTTCTGCGTTCCTCTCCTGGATACCAAACCTGCCCATCACTTCCTCATCACCTCTGTTACCTGCACCAACATGTCCATTGAAGTCTGCACCAATGACAACTCTCTCACTTCTAGGTATGCTCTGCATCACTTCATCAAAGTCCAACCAGAATTTCTCCTTCTCCTCCAGCTCACATCCTACCTGTGGAGCATACCCACTAACAACATTGAACATCACACCTTCGATTTCTAGCTTCAGACTCATCACTCTATCCGACACTGTTTTTACCTCCAGGACATTCCTAACAAACTCCTCCTTCAAGATAACTCCTACTCCATTTCTGTTCCCATCTACACCATGATAGAACAACTTGAACCCTGCTCCTAAACTTCTAGCCTTGCTACCTTTCCACCTGGTCTCTTGGACATGCAGTATGTCTACCTTCCTCCTCTGCATCATGTCAACAAACTCTCTACCTTTTCCTGTCATAGTTCCAACATTCAACGTCCCTACTCTTTGTCCTATACTCTTGGCACTCCTCTTCTCTTCCTTTGTGCGAACGCACTTTCCGCCTCTCCTTCTTCGACCAACAGTAATCCAATTTCCACCGGCGCCTTGTAGGTCAACAGCGCCGATGGCGGTCGTTGTTGACCAGGGCCTCGACCGATCCAGTATGGAAGTCATAGGTTTGATTCGCATCTTTGATTTGGCAAAAGTTTTACACCGGATACCCTTCCTGACGCAACCCTCTGTATTTATCTGGGCTTGGGACCGGCACGGTAAGACACTGGCTTGTGCCCTCTTGCGGCTACATTAAACAACACAAGGCATATGTTTATCATTAAAACAGCATAAAGATACCAGCTAGTCGAAGAAAGAGAAGAGGAGCGCCAAGAGTATAGGACTAAGAGTAGGGACGTTGAATGTTGGAAATATGACAGGAAAAGGTAGAGAGTTGGTCGACATGATGCAGAGGAGGAAGGTAGACATACTGTGTGTCCAGGAGACCAGGTGGAAAGGTAGCAAGGCTAGAAGTTTAGGAGCAGGGTTCAAGTTGTTCTATCATGGTGTAGATGGGAAGAGAAATGGAGTAGGAGTTATCTTGAAGGAGGATCTTGGATAGTGAGAAGATGCCTGAGGAGTGGAGGAGAAGTGTGCTGGTGCCCATTTTTAAAAACAAGGGAGATGTGCAGAGTTGTGGCAACTACAGAGGAATAAAGCTGATGAGCCATACAATGAAGTTATGGAAAAGAGTAGTGGAAGCTATACTAAGGGCAGAAGTGAGCATCTGTGAGCAGCAGCATGGTTTCATGCCAAAAAAGAGTACTACAGATGCAGTATTTGAGGATGTTGCTAGAGAAGTACAGAGAAGGCCAGATGGAGCTGCATTGTGTTTTTGTAGATCTGGAGAAAGCTTATGACAGGGTGCCCAGAGAAGAACTGTGGTATTGTATGAGGAAGTCTGGAGTGGCAGAGAAGTATGTTAGAGCGGTGCAGGACATGTATGAGGACTGTAAGACAGTGGTGAGGTGTGCTGTAGGTGTGACAGAGGAGTTCAAGGTGGAAGTGGGACTGCATCAGGGATCAGCTCTGAGCCCCTTCTTGTTCGCTATGGTGATGGACAGGCTGACAGACGAGGTTAGACAGGAATCTCCAAGGACTATGATGTTTGCAGATGACATTGTGATCTGCAGTGAGAGCAGGGAAGAGGTGGAGGTTTGTCCTGGAAAGGAGAGGGATGAAGGTTAGCCGCAGTAAGACAGAGTACATGTGTGTGAATGAGAGGGACCCAAGTGGAAGAGTGAGGTTACAGGGAGAAGAGATCAAGAAGGTGGAGGATTTTAAGTACTTAGGGTCAACAGTCCAGAGCAATTGAGAGTGTGGAAAAGAGGTGAAGAAACGTGTGCAGGCAGGATGGAATGGGTGGAGAAAAGTGTCAGGTGTGATGTGTGATAGAAGAGTTTCAGCTAAAATGAAAGGAAAGGTGTACAAAACTGTGGTGAGACCAGCGATGTTGTTTGGTCTAGAGACAGTGTCACTGAGGAAAAGACAGGAGGCAGAGCTGGAGGTAGCAGAGATGAAGATGCTGAGGTTCTCTCTGGGAGTGACCAGGAAGGATAGGATCAGGAATGAGTACATCAGAGGGACAGCACATGTTAGAGGTTTTGGAGATAAAGTCAGAGAGGCCAGACTGAGATGGTTTGGACATGTCCAGAGGAGAGATAGTGAATATATTGGTAGAAGGATGCTGAGTTTTGAACTGCCAGGCAGGAGGCCTAGAGGAAGACCAAAGAGAAGGTTTATGGATGTAGTGAAAGAGGACATGAAGGTAGTTGGTGTGAGAGAAGAGGATGCAAAGGACAGGGTTAGATGGACGCAATTGATTCGCTGTGGCGACCCCTGAAGGGAAAAGCCGAAAGGAAAAGAAGAAGAAGAAGAAAGATACCAGCTAGTCAATTCATCTAAACATGGATATCAAAGGGACTCACAAACGATCCAGGGATCCACTGCAAGCCAAATGGAAAAAGGACCCACACCTGGTCCCAGTCCAATTTATAAATTATCCTGCTTCATACTCCTCCTACTTTCTGATCCTCCTATCAGTTCCTCTTCTGAGCTTGCTCTTCACAACAATACGTTTTGCATACTTCCTTATTTTGCTGACATTTTTATTGACAGGCTTTCTGCAAAATGCCACACACTTCAAACTCATGCCAATTTTAGCATCCAGTAAATGTCGTACTAGAGCAAATGAACCCTCATGAAGCTTCGGACCGCAGTGAACCGATTGGGATGAAAAGCTTGAATGCTTCATGGGGCTTCATCTGCCCATCACTAACTATACATGGACTTCCCAGTTTACATAATTTTAGAGTGTCATAACTGTTCCAACAATTTTCATGTTTTTGAGCAGAAAATCCAAACAGCAGGTATGACACAGAAAACGGCAATAATTTCTTTTCTTTTTTTTTTCTGCATGTGTTCTCATAGTTTAACCCTATAACAGGGTGGTCAACTTTTTATGAGATCATTGCTCGTTTTACTCTTGCAGCAAACTCTTTTATATATTTTAATCTGTGCATGTGACCATCACCGGTCCTCTCTGGAAACTAAGTTTTTCAGTCCTTACAGTATGTTTTGACCTCTTTTCTGATGAGTCTCACTGATAATCGATTGCTCTCAACTGTAGCAAAGCTTTTGTGTTGCTACACAGGGCAATTTAACCAGAGATTCATAGTGTGGGTTAAAGGATATGGTCTAATATATTTTCAAGTCTTGAATGAATTGAATGATTTATTCCTATTAATAAAGGCAGGCAGATTAAGGGAAGTATTAAAGTTTTTTTAATAATACAACATCGACGTTGGTCAGTTATCCATCCATCCATCCATCTTCCACCGCTTATTCGTAGTCGCAAACAGGACCACATCATCTGCAAAAAGCAGCGATGCAATCCTCAAGCCACCAAATTGTCAAGCCTCCTCACCATGACTACGCCTCAATATCCTGTCCATGAAAATCACAAATAGAATTGGTGATAAAGCGCAGCCCTGGCGACGGCCAACAGCTACTCGGAACAAGTCCGACTTACTGCCGAGAACCCGAACACAGCTCTCACTTTTGGCGTACAGGGATTGGATGGCCCTGAGGAGAGGCCCCCTCACCCTATACTCCCGCAGTACTTCCCACAGTATATCCCTGGGGACTCGATCGTACGCCTTCTCCAAGTCTACAAAACACATGTAGACTGGATGGGCATACTCCCAAGCCCCCTCTAGGATTCCTGTGAGAGTAAAAAGCTGGTCCGTTGTTCCACGACCAGGACGGAACCCACATTGTTCCTCCTCAATCTGAGGCTCGACAATCGGCCGGACCCTCCTTTCCAGCACCTTGGAGTAAACTTTCCCAGGGAGGCTGAGGAGTGTGATGTCCCTGTAGTTGGCACACACCCTCTGGTCCCCCTTTTTAAAAAGAGGAACCACCACCCCAGTCTGCCACTCTTTCAGCACTCCCAGACTTCCACGCAATTTTAAAGAGGCGTGTCATCCATGACAGTCCCTTTCAACAATTCTATTAATAAAGTTTGACTGACTGACTGATCTCAGTATTTCCTAACTATTTGGCATCGGAAATAACCCACTTTAAACTTAATTGGTCTTAAAAATGCCATTGTGCTGTCATCTGGAATCTAGTGACGGTCCATTCTATTAGTCTGCGGAAACACACGAAGAAACTGGTATAAAGGTGAATGAAAGACCATCAAAGCTGAACTTCGATCCTTTTCTGAAATTTCAAGAGCAGAGTCACTGCTCTGGTGTGTCTGGTGTGCTGCAATTGATTTACAAATGTAGTTGATAGCTCTGGGCGGGCGGCGGAGGGGCGCATTCAGGCTTGTGCATTCTGTCTGCAGCGACGTGCTGTGAGATTCACGGTGGTGAGACACTGACGTTAAAGTCAGTTCTAGGAGTAAAACAGCGTCTTATTTGCCAGTAAATTAGCAGCCTGACATTAAAAACTAGTAAAAAAATTGTTTAGGACACACAGCAGCAAATAGCTGCACGTCACCTCCGAGTGGACTACCGATCAATCGAAACAATATTTAATTAATAAACGAAGATGAATGTCGGAGTTTAAATATTTGCTTTGAACTTCAGATCAGGAAATAATCCGCTCTGTTCGCACTGACTGCACTTGTAATTAATTTAACAGTTTTTAATGTCAGGTTTTTTGATATGTGTGTTGACTTCTTTCTAAGATGGCAAAGTGATCAAGTGATCAGGTTTCCTTGATGAGGCTCAGAATGACTTATTGACATAACAATAGGGGCCATTCAAAGGTCGTCAGGAAGTCATGAATACAATCACGACTGCCTGAGCAGCGCGGCTCAATCTAGTGGACGGATTGCGCAACTACAGCCGCTGCAGTTTATCAAATAAATTTTATTTATTTTTTATTGTGTGCGCCTTATAATCCGGTGCGCCTTATATATGAAGTAAATTATAAAACAAACAAATTATTGAGGGTGCGCCTTATAATCCAGTGCGCCTTATAGTGCGGAAAATACTGTACTTAAAATTCCTCCACCTTCTTGATCTCTTCTCCCTGTAACCTCACTCTTCCACTTGGGTCACTCTCATTCACACACATGTACTCTATCTAACTGCGGCTAACCTTCATTCCTCTCCTTTCCATGACAACCCTCCACCTGTCTAGCATCTCCTCCACCTGTTCCCTGCTCTCTCTACAGATCACAATGTCATCTGCAAATATCATAGTCCATGATGTTTGCAGATGTCTAACCTCGTGTGTCAGCCTGTCCATCACCATAGTGAACAAGGGGCTCAGAGCTGATCCCTGATGCAGTCCCACCTCCACCTTGATCTCCTTTGTCACACCTTCAATACACCTCACCACTGTCTTACATGAACATGAAGTTTATTTGTCAGCAGTGCTGAAATCTTTCTTGCGACCCAGCAACCATTTTATGCAACAAAGAACATATATCACAGACATTGATATGACACATATTGACACCATGGAAACATAATAGTCGAGAGCACTTGTCCCCCACTCAGCTTATCTCCGGTTTTGCTCCTGGTTGAGCATGTAAGTAGATTGATGGACAAAGGACTTTTTGACTTTTTTAGTCTAACCTTCTTGAAAGGTGGTACCTTGTAGCTCCTTCCTGAGGGCAGTAGACTGTATTCACTATATAAAACATGACTGGTGTTTGACGTGATGTTTTTTTCCAGTTTCAGCATGCTGTTATTATACATGGAGGTATACAGTTCTTGAAGTTCCTGTCCAACAATCTTTTAGCACGTTTAGTTGTTGTGACATTTGTGACTTTAGTGCTACTGACAGACATGTTGAAGAGATTTAAACATTATATACATTATATACATGCTATTCATTATTTTGCTGGCTGCACAAGTATTAAGTTATAATCATGCAATAAACTTTTCTATCACTCTGTCTCAATAATTTTTCACACACATATTTCCACACACTTGAACTCATCTAATTTGACACATACATACACACACACTCACACACACACACACAACTGGGATATAGACGGCGACCTCAGTTCGCTCTGACACACACACATACACTCATACACACACACACACATGGTTGCAGTGGGAGTTCCATTTGGAGGACGTAGGCAAACTTATCTAATCTGACACACACACACGCACGCACGCACGCACGCACGCACACACACACACACACACAATAACAATTCCATTTATAGGAAAAAGGTGGTGGTCTCAGTTCTTTATTCACAGGATGAACCGGAACCGGAAACCTCATTCCAACCGGAACCAGAAACCACATTCCAACGCCCACAGAAAAGGATGGGCGGCTGAACACTCGTCATGATCTAATTGGACCAGAAGACATCTTATCATCTCATGAAAATTCCTTATCTTAACTGTATAAAAAACACCGGGCATAGTGTATTTGTGTGCAATAAACGGACAGGATACGTGAAGCATGTCAGTGCACAAACTGTATTCTGAACAGGTCACGAGAGCAACAACCACTTCCCTCTTTTCTGTTGGGCTGCACCATTTACATGTAAACACTAGGGGGAGCTTAACCTACAGAACTGTCCCATAACATAGTGCTCTTCTTCAGCTGCGTATGATGTAAGACCCGTGTAGTACCAGCAGTCAGGGACACTGGGAGAGCCTGGATATCTGTATTAGACTTGTTGTCAGGAATAAAATTTTTAAACTTATGATGATCAGCTAAGTCTACTACTTTACCTCAATAAAAAGAACCCACGGAATAACGAAGCTTAGAAAGGACTATGCTTCCATGTCCTGCACGACTCTAACATACTTCTCTGCCACTCCAGACTTCCTCATACAATACCACAGTTCCTCTCTGGGCACCCTGTCATAAGCTTTCTCCAGATCTACATAAACACACAGATGGGAAATGTGAACAGTGTGGGGTAACAGAGTCGGTGCAACATGTGTTGATAGAATGTGAGAAATACAAAGAGGAGAGGAAGACCATGAATGCAATGATGGAGAAGGATAAGGAACCGTTTAATTTAGGAAACCTGCTAAAAGTTGATAATAGGGCAAGACTGAGGCGACTGATGGACTTTATGCGGGAAACAAGGTTAATGGACAGAATTTAGGAGGATCCGTCACTAAGGGGTTCTAGTTTGTCACTGCCTAATCTCCAGTTCCAATGTAGATTCAGTAGGTGGCGGTAATGCTCCAGACACGAAGGGGTAAACTGCCATTAAACCAAACAGAAGAAGAAGAAGTCGCTCGCATAATACGTCATCAAAACGTATCACCCTGCTTTTCTTTTCACATATTGGTACATAACCGATTCACCGTCGACATAAGTAAATTGCACCTCGATTAAGTCTTCATGACATTTCTAACAGAGCCTCGATACGGAATAATCTGTACCAGGCGTCGAACAAACTCGAATTTTGTTCCGTTTTTGTTCCTCATCTGCTTCATGCTTAAGCCATGGGTGAAGGTAATATACCTGTAAAATGGTTTGCCCACGGCATTAACATGCTAGTGGCGTTAGCTGTATCCACGTACTAAAAAACTAGAAGATGATACGGCAGATGTAGACCAACAAATTCATTCAGTTAGCGTCAAATTCTTCATTTGAGTATTTGATCGTGTTCATGAACCGCTAATTGCAGCTGAAAAATAAAACTCCTACTAATAAAAACGCATCATCCAGAGACTCTCTGCTGGATACCTACAGGTTTGGATGCCAAAAATGAAGTTCTACGTGATCGGTATGTCACATTTTTTAAATTTTAATCACACAAACTGAGGGGTTTAAATGTGTTATTCAAATTGTTTAAACATTCTACTGGTACTTCATCATGTCTCATTTATTTATTCCATTATTGCAGTAATTTTTTTTCCCTTTATTTTCTGTCTCTCCAGATCTCCCCCACCAATATGCCAATGAGGAGGAGCAAGTTCTTGCTGACCAGGAGAGGAATTCCAGTATGGATCAAGAGGAGGAAAATGACCTTGAGCCTCCACAGGTTAAAGAGGAACAGGATGAATTTGACACCAGTCAGGGGGGAGAAAAATCTACATTAAAAGAGGAAACGGATACCTTTACTTCAAGTTATGAGGAAAATGACCACAATGAAGATCCAAGTCTGTACATGTATTCTGATGGAACTCCAAACGCAGAACAAGATCAGTCTGTAGGTGACTTGGCAATTATAAGTTTTGTGGTAGGAGAAACAAACAACTCTGCTGTATCAGAGAGGCAAGATCAGCAAGGAGATGAACATGAAGACTCTGGGTCTACTGGGGATGCAGCATGCAAAAGTAACATTAAGAATATATATGACCCTACAACTCACTGCAGATACCCAGGTGAAAAGTCTTTTACATGTGACACATGCGGAAAAGAGTTTAAATGCAAGTCGAACTTCCAGAGACATCTGAGAATCCACACAGGTGAGAAGCCATATTCGTGCAGCAGCTGTGACAAAAGTTACAGTCGAAAATCATCTTTGAACATTCACTTAAGAAACCATACAGGTGTGAAGCCGGACCTTTGTAAGACATGTGGGAAAAGATTCTTTGACATGCCAGCATTGAAAAGGCATTTAAGAATCCATACAGGGGAGAAGCCTTATATGTGCAATGTCTGTGGGAAGGATTTCAGACAAAGCAGTGCCTTGACCGTGCACATGAGAATCCACACAGGTGAAATGCCATATTCATGTAAAACTTGTGGAAAGGGTTTCAAACGTAGCGGTGAATTGACAGCTCACATAAGAATAGCTCATACGGGGGAGAAGCCGTACATCTGCAAAACATGTGGGAGAGGGTTCAGAGATAGTAGTTCTCTGTCAGTCCACACGAGAATCCACACAGGTGAGAAGCCATATATTTGTGTAACATGTGGGTCTGCTTTCAGACATAGTTCACACATGACAGTCCACATGAGAACAGCCCACTCTGTGGAGAAGCTATGTCTTTTACAAGATCTGCAGTGAGATTATTTTCATGAAACTCCAGTTGAGTAGCTTAATTTTTACAAACAATTTAGACAACAGTTAAATTTTTGATTGCATAAGTTTTTCTACAATCACATTTTAAAACCACGTATGAATGAATGCATATTAGGGAAACCACTGAGCTGGAACTCCTCTGAAGCAAAGTCTGTATTTAATGTAAAATATTTTGCCTTGAGGAATGTCTCAAACAGGTGTCTTATAAAAGATCTTGTGTAGAATTTACCTTTATGTGACTGTTCATTTTTCTGTTAGTAATAGTATTTCAAGTAGAATTTCTCAAACACTAAATCACAAGCAAGAGTCTCCTACATGGATGATAACTGTGATGTAATTGGTGTAAAAAAAATTATGGTTATCGATACAGTACTACTGTTGTATTTGTGAAGTTATCCTTAAAAAAATTTGTTCAAAAATATTTCCATCAGGGGACAGTGGTTGATTCATTAAAAAGATGTATGTACTTCAGATTTGGAATGCTGTCTTTGTTTATATTAAATGGTGTTATTAAACCTTTCTCAAGACTGCCCTCTATTTATGTAGGATCTTGGGAGTGACTGAGAATTCAGTGAGTGCTGATGATGTGACAAACATGGCCAGTTGTGACAAACATGACCAGTTGTGTGTGTGTATAAGAGCATTTGGTAAATGTGCTAACTGGTCAGAAGACCAGCTGTGTTTTTGGTTTGTAAATTGATGTGCAATCACTTCAAAAGTGCCTGGATGATCCACTGTTCAATTAGGGTGAGCAAAAAGGTATTGAACAAATAAGAAACAGCATGTCTGTAAATGGAATAATAAAATGTGTAGACTTATACATCCATTAATACAGAGTCTGGAGCAAAAGACATTGTGTGCATGATCGTGATGGATTATATTTACTAGGGATGAGCTAGTACATCACTATCTGTACCTGTACTTGGAATGGACGGGACTTAAACCAGTAGTGGGTGTGGTTTGACCACGAAGCGTTGATATATTGTAATTGTCAGTGTTTGTGTGTTCATAAGTCCATCAAATATCTTCACAACCGTTGCAGATAGAAAGATGAAACAAAAAGCACATTACTTGGGCAGCAAAGGGGATGAAAATGAGATGATAACCCTGACTTTGAGAAAATAAAGTCAAGGTCAAATTTCAACTTTTGTACTCATCGCAGTTTTTTGGAAAGCAGTCACATGATACTGTACGCACATTCTATTGGCTGATGGCATTTGGAAGTGCACTACCTTTGAGTGAGTCTCGGACTTCTGTGACACACAAAAGTGCTTTAAACGGCCTCCCCCCACCCCCAAAAACCATGCACCTTAGGTTGATTGGCCAGTCCCAAATTGACCGTAGGAGTGAATATGTGTGTGTGAGTGGTTGTTTGTCTCTGTGTGGCTCCGCAGTACACTGGCATCGTGCCCAGAGGCACCGGCTCCCCTGCGACCCGCGTCAGCCGGCTAAGATACTGACTGGTCGCCAAGCAAGCAGACTACAGACAAGTGATGAACAGCAGTTATTACTATGCAGGGCTCAAAATTAACTTTTTTTCTTGGTAGCACTGGTGCTCCCAAATTTAGAAGTTAGTAGCACCAGCAAAGACTTTAGGAGCACCTAAAGAGCAGGAGAGCAGCCGCAGTTGCGCTCTCATTGTTTCCTGGCAGGGCCGCAGGACCGCGGTCTCACAAAAAGAGACGCACCAGATTTTTTTCCCTAGTCGCACTGATAAAAATTTGGGTGCATATGCGACCAAAATGGGCGCAATATCGAGGCCTGCTATGTAACAAATAGGCCTATTTAACAAACTAACAGTTATTAAATGGCAGCAAATATGCTACTCCGCCACAAAGAATAAAAATAACATAGGCCCAAGTTCAACATCATATTTTCTCTTTCGAGTACGAGTCTCATTGTGTTCTTTACCCCCTTCTCCCAATGAAGTGTCCGGGTGAGTTTTCTGTGTTCTGTGCTCCTCATTTTAATTTCCCTTGTCTCATCATCATCACTCTCTTTTTCCTGCTCGATTTCTTCAGCCTGGTAGACTGCACAGCTCTCAGTTGTGGCCAATGTATCCTGTCCTCTTTCATTTCTCCTAGATTTAATACCGGACAGACTGCCCGTTTTTTACCAGTTATGCATTTCGGCATATTATTGTTGTTGCTATCACAACAAGCTAGCACGTAGCTTGGAGAAAGCCAAGTGAATTTTGGGTATTTTTTTTATTTAAAATTTTCCCAAAACGTTTTTTAATTGAAAATGACAAATGATTTCCGTGAATGAATTTAAATATTTAAACTGTTATACTCCATTAAAAAGTGTTTAAGTTATTTTTTAAATTATTTATGTATTTCAAGGTACTCAACCGCCATTAGACCCGCGCACCCCCTAGCAGCAGCTCGCGCACCATAGGGTGTACGCGCACCACACTTTGGGAATCCCTGACCTAGAGGAACGACGGTGCACTGTATAGCTTCTTATGTACACATCTCTGAAACCTGATGAGATATCACCACAAAACAAAAAAGCAACATTTTCAGCCAGAGGCACAAAAATGTGTAGGTCAGGGTAAATGTTGAATTAAGGGGTGTCGCGTGATGTTGCAGTCTCTGACTGCCTTGTTTTAAGTCTGAAATTGATATGGATTGATCAGACGTTGTTATATTTATTGTTTATTTTAAAAGTCTTAACAGCCTCAAAATTGAGATTCAAATCAATGTTTTTTGGTCACAAAACGAAGAACTGTTCACAGTATAAGTTTTTAATGAACACAGAACATGAATATTCTTAAGACTATGAATGAATATTTACAGAACAGAATTGAGATTCAATGCTTTTGATCACAATAGTAAAGGAATTATTTACAGAACAAGCTTTTTATGAACTCAGAACATGAAGTACAACGCATGCAATAGGAAATTATGTACTACAAAGTATGCATGAACAAGAATTGTCATCCTCAACACAACTTTCAAATTTTTCTTCTTCTTTTTAATTTGTTTTTCTGATTTTTTATTATTATTATTTTTTTTTTTTTATGATCAAACTCCTTGAGTCGTCACCTTATCGTGGTGGAGGGGTTTGTGTGTCCCAATGATCCTAGGAGCTACGTTGTCTGGGGCTTTGTGCCCCTGGCAGGGTCACCCATGACAAACAGGTCCTAGGTGAGGGACCAGACAAAGGACGGCTCACAGACCCCTAATGATGAATGAAAACAGTGGAGCACGTTTTCCCTTGCCCGGATGTGGGCCACCGGGGCCCCCCTCTGGAGCCAGGCCTGGAGGTGGGGCTCGAAGGCGAGCGCCTGGTGGCCGGGCCTGCACCCATGGGGCCCGGTCGGGCGCAGCCCGAAAGGACAACGTGGGTCCCCCTTCCCATGGGCTCACCACCTGTGAGAGGGGCCATAGGGGTCGGGTGCACTGTGAGCTGGGCGGTGGCCGAAGGCGGGGACCTTGGCGATCCGATCCCCGGCTACAGAAGCTGGCTCTTGGGACGTGGAATGTCACCTCTCTGGCAGGGAAGGAGCCCGAGCTGGTGTGTGAGGTCGAGAAGTTCCGACTAGATATAGTCGGGCTCACCCCCACACACAGCTTGGGCTCTGGTACCAGTCCTCTCAAGAGGGGTTGGACTCTCTTCCACTCTGGAGTTGCTCATGGTGAGAGACGCCGAGCAGGTGTGGGTATACTTATAGCCCCCCGGCTTGGCGCCTGTACATTGGGGTTCACCCCGGTGGACGAGAGGGTAGCCTCCCTCCGCCTTCGGGTGGGGGGACGGGTCCTGACTGTTGTTTGTGCTTATGCACCAAACAGCAGTTCAGAGTACCCACCCTTTATGGAGTCCTTGGAGTGGGTGCTGGAGAGCGCTCCCACTGGGGACTCCATCGTTCTACTGGGGGACTTCAATGCTCATGTGGGCAATGACAGTGAGACCTGGAAGGGCGTGATTGGGAAGAACGGCCCCCCCGATCAGAACCCGAATGGTGTTCAGTTATTGGACTTCTGTGCTCATCACGGACTGTCCATAATGAACACCATATTCAGACATAAGGGTGTCCATTTGTGCACTTGGCACCAGGACACCCTAGGCCGCAGTTCGATGATCGACTTTGTGATCGTGTCATCGGACTTGCGGCCGCATGTCTTGGACACTCGGGCGAAGAGAGGGGCAGAGCTTTCAACCGATCACCACCTGGTGGTGTGTTGGCTCCGATGGTGGGGGAAGATGCCGGTCCGACCTGGCAGACCCAAACGTATTGTGAGGGTCTGCTGGGAACGCCTGGTGGAATCCCCTGTCAGAAGGAGTTTCAACTCCCACCTCCAGCAGAACTTCCCCCACGTTCCGGGGGAGGCGGGGGACATTGAGTCTGAGTGGACCATGTTCCGCGCCTCCATTGTCGAAGCGGCCGACCGCAGCTGTGGCCGTAAGGTGGTTGGTACCTGTCGTGGCGGCAACCCCAGAACCCGCTGGTGGACATCGGCGGTAAGGGATGCCGTCAAGCTGAAGAAGGAGTCCCATCGGGCCTTTTTGGCCTGTGGAACTCCTGAGGCAGCTGATAGGTACCGGCTGGCCAAGCGGAATGCAGCTTTGGTGGTTGCTGAGGCAAAAACTCGGGCGTGGGAGGAGTTCGGTGAGGCCTTGGAGGACGACTTCCGGACGGCTTCGAGGAGATTCTGGTCCACCATCAGACGTCTCAGGAGGGGGAAGCAGTGCAGCATCAACACTGTGTATAGTGGGGATGGGGCGCTGCTGACCTCAACTCGGGACGTTGTGACTCGGTGGGGAGAATACTTCGAAGACCTCCTCAATTCCGGCGACACGCCTTCCCATGAGGAAGCAGAGTCTGGGTTCTCTGAGGCGGGCTCTCCTATCTCTGGGGTTGAGGTCACCGAGGTAGTTAAAAAGCTCCTCGGTGGCAGGGCCCCGGGGGTGGATGAGATCCGCCCGGAGTTCCTAAAGGCTCTGGATGTTGTGGGGCTGTCTTGGTTGACACGCCTCTGCAACATCGCGTGGACGTCGGGGACAGTGCCTCTGGATTGGCAGACTGGGGTGGTGGTCCCCCTTTTTAAGAAGGGGGACCGGAGGGTGTGTTCCAACTACAGGGGGATCACACTCCTCAGCCTCCCTGGTAAGGTCTATTCAGGGGTTCTGGAGAAGAGGGTCCGTCGGGAAGTCGAATCTCGGATTCAGGAGGAGCAATGTGGTTTTCGTCCTGGCCGTGGAACAGTGGACCAGCTCTACACCCTCCGCAGGGTCCTTGAGGGGGCATGGGAGTTCGCCCAACCAGTCTACATGTGTTTTGTGGACTTGGAGAAGGCGTTCGACCGTGTTCCTCGGGGGGTTCTGTGGGGGGTGCTTCGGGAATATGGGGTACCGAACCCCTTGATAAGGGCTGTTCGGTCCCTGTACGACCGATGTCAGAGTTTGGTCCGCATTGCCGGCAGTAAGTCGGATTCGTTTCCAGTGAGGGTTGGACTCCGCCAAGGCTGCCCTTTGTCACCGATTCTGTTCATAACTTTTATGGACAGAATTTCTAGGCGCAGCCAAGGCGTTGAGGGTGTCCGGTTTGGTGGCCTCAGCATTGCGTCTCTGCTTTTTGCAGATGACGTGGTGCTGTTGGCTTCATCAAGCCGTGATCTCCAACTCTCACTGGAACGGTTCGCAGCCGAGTGTGAAGCGGTTGGGATGAGAATTAGCACCTCCAAATATGAGACCATGGTCCTCAGTCGGAAAAGGGTGGAGTGCCCTCTCCGGGTTGGGAATGAGATCCTGCCCCAAGTGGAGGAGTTCAAGTATCTCGGGGTCTCGTTCACGAGTGAGGGTGCGATGGAACGGGAGATCGACAGGCGGATTGGTGTAGCGTCTGCAGTGATGCGGACTCTGTATCGGTCTGTCGTGGTGAAGAAGGAGCTGAGCCGAAAGGCAAAGCTCTCGATTTACCGGTCGATCTACGTTCCTGCCCTCACCTATGGTCACGAGCTGTGGGTCATGACCGAAAGAACGAGATCCAGGATACAAGCGGCCGAAATGAGTTTCCTCCGCAGGGTGTCCGGGCTCTCCCTTAGAGATAGGGTGAGAAGTTCGGTCATTCGGGAGGGACTCAGAGTCGAGCCGCTGCTCCTCCGCATCGAGAGGAGCCAGATGAGGTGGCATCTGGTCAGGATGCCTCCTGGACGCCTCCCTGGTGAGGTGTTCCGGGCACGTCCTACCGGGAGGAGGCCCCGGGGACGACCCAGGACACGCTGGAGAGACTATGTCTCCCGGCTGGCCTGGGAACGTCTTGGGATTCTCCCGGAGGAGCTGGACGAAGTGGCTAGGGAGAGGGAAGTCTGGGCTTCCCTGCTTAAGCTGCTGCCCCCGCGACCCGACCCCGGATAAGCGGAAAAGAATGGATGGATGGATGGATGGATTTATGATCAAACTTTTTCTTCAATTATTATTTTTTTTAACCGCCTAATGTTCTTGTCATTTTTTTTCACAAAAAATTGATTAAGGGCATGTGTTTGTTTGTGTGTCTGTTTGTGCATGTGTGTGTGACTGTGTGAGAGGGAGAGAGAGGGAGAACGAGAGAGATAGAACGTGTGTGTGTGCTATGTAACAGTGAAAATATCGATGTACTTTGAGCCCTCATACTTTGCGGTTAATGCGTTCCAGGAACCACATGCGATTGAGGAATCCGCGATCGAGATCGCGATCTATTTATCTTATTATTTATGGTAATTTGAACATTTATGATCCTCCCAATACTGATACTTAACCACATTCTATCTGTTTAAGAAGGTTTAAACGACTTTTGTGGCTCACAAATGTCCGAGACTGATGGAACAGAGCGCACTTCCGGATGCCGTCAGTCAATAGAATGCGATTGGGGTATCACGTGACTGCCTACCAAAAATCCGTGGTGAGGTGGAGTTGCGGGTGTTGATGCGCAAGGGCGCACATAAGTTATTAATTTGAACTGAAGTGAGAAAGTGTCAAACTAAGAGCAATCAGGTAAAAAAAGAAAAGAAAAAAAACGACTGGAGTGGAGGCAGTGATCGATGCGACACAAGTAGTTTTCAGCTCTGTCTGGTCAAATGCACAGCGTATGTGGAAATAAAACAAACAAGTTCACCAAGTAACCTTAAATAGACTGAAATAGAGGCAAGCCGAATATTTCGTAAGGAGAGTGTTACGCCCAGTCTAGGACGACCTGAGCCATAACACGAACAGGCTCCATCTTCCCCAAGTCCCAAGGAGCCACAGACGAATAGTTGAAATATATAACGAAAATTAGGTTTTTATTCACAATAGCTAAATATCAAATAATATATTGAGCTCACTTCTGGTGGAACCAATGCCAAAATAACAAACAAAACAATCCTATTGCAACAGAATAATACTTTCATTTGTCATTTGTCTTTCGGTTAATCCAACCGAAAAACAAATGGATCTAACCTTCCTAACTAAACAGGAGAAAACCATACCAAATAAACCAGCAGTCCAGCCCTACTTCTCAACCAGAATTAAACAGTTCACACAAAGTAACATGTCGCTCATTGGTAGATGGAGAGATGGATCCGCTGCCTGCTGCCCTGCTGCCCCTGAACGACTGCCATCTTGGGTGTTATATACCCGGTGTGCCTTGGCACAGCCAATCAGGAGAGGGAACAGGTGCGTTCCCACAATCACCGTTGAGCAATGGCACAGGCTGATCTGAATACATAAGGAGCAGACAGAAAAACAGGGAGCAAAAGGACAATCCCAACCCACACAAGGTGCTAGTTGTCACATAGAGAAACATGAGCTACAGTGAAGCCACGCACAGAGAGATCAGTCAATATCTGTGTATGTGTGCAAGAGTCGGGCAGCGACAGCTCTGGTTGCAGTAATGTGTCTTTGTAGGGAGGGGCGGATGCTGTGTGTGACTGGCCAATTACAGTGCGTGAAGGCAGTCAGTTAGGAGGATTTTCCTTCAGCTTGAGCACGAGTATTGACAAGTTTTACTCATATTATGCTGGTACTCGTCAAAAATGCTTTATCCATACCGGATACTCGTCTGAAACAAGTACCCGGCTCAACCCTAATATTTACATTACCAATGCCAAATCTGGACTGTGAAGAATGAATTCTTCTGCATCTTTGTACCATGGATGGGTATCATACGTGTGTCAAGCATCTGTGGGTAACAGAGTAAGACTCTGTTCTGGAATTGACACTCGTAATTCTTTAAATACTCTGGGCGAACAAGTACATCTGTTGAAATGGCATCTTGAGGCAAATGAGGATAATATTCAAGATGAAAACAAATGTATTGGTACCAAGCACACGCATTGTAGTCAAAAATCAACGTGGTGAGTAATGAGTTTGTGTTGTCAAATCATGCATTGTGCTGGACGAGCATTGCGAAGCCATAGATGAATGTTAGCAGGCTAACTGGAGAAAGAAAGCTAACTAATCGTGAGATTGGGAAAGGAGCTAACGTTAAATAAAAAGGCACCTGTCAAAAGAGCAAGTGGAAAAGAAATTTTAGAGAAGTGATAGTTGTGTTCGCTGACTACATGAACAGAATTGTATGTAGTTACTTAAAGACCATTTTTGTCAAATGCCTGAGGAGCATTTTGGATATGACATTGATTGTTTCATTCCGAACAGAAACCATAGCTGGACAGACTGTTCGTGCTAGCCAGGTAGTTTCACTCAGAAATCTTGCCATTTTCTGTCTCGTTCCTGCTGTTTGGACTGCTCAAAAACACGAAAACTGTTGGAACAGTTATGACACTCTAAAAAGATGTTAACTGGGAAGTCCATTTATGGTCGATCCCCGGAATCCGACATCAATGAAACTCTCCACGGACCTACACTTCAAATATATCCCTTTCTGTTGACTTATATTGCGGCTGACAAATTAATGAATGACAAAACCTTAAAAACCTTAAAACCTTAGGCTAAACACTGGAGTTACCTGATGACGCGCGATCTGATTAATTGCAATTGACTTCTGTATCTCATCGATAATCTTTTTTTATTGATACACTGCACTGCAATAGACATTTACGGTTATTCTTGATGCCCATAAAACAAAGACAATAATACCGATAATCAAAATCCAAATGCAAACATGAGTCAACAGAAGGTTTCACACCGGTTTTCACCCCAAGTCATAACCAACAAGCAACCAGTGAAAACAGGTGAGTAGCATTAATTATCTTCTAAGACACACCCCCAGTGACACTCCTCCCACCACAAGCCAATATCCACACATGCACCATCATTCACATTGGTCCAACCCTCATGGATGGATCCTACAATACCAATGCATTTGTTTTCATATGTTTGGTATGAAGTCTGATATTATTGTTTTATCGTGGAATTCCCACGGGTTCCTCCTAGTGTATATACAGTATATATATATATATATATATATATATATATATATATATATATAAAGAAATGTCCCTCTCACCCTTGTGGGGTGGTATCTGTGTGTCATCCTCAAGCTCGGGTCCTCTACCAGAGGCCTGGGAGTCTGAGGGTTCTGCGCAGTATCTTAGCTCTTCCTAAGACTGCGCTCTTCTGGACTGAGGCTTCAGATGTTCCAGGAATCTGCTGGAGCCACTCTTCCAGTTTGGAGGTCACTGCCCCAAGTGCTCCTACTACCACGGGGACCATATTAACCTTGACCTTCCACATCTGTTCCAGCTGTTCTTTCAACCCTTGATACTTCTCAATCTTTTCGTGTTCCTTCTTCCTGATGTTGGTGTCAGCTGGAATTGCCACATCTATCACCACTGCTCTCTTCTGCTCTTTGTCCACCACCACTATGTCCGGTTTGTTAGCCAGCAGCTGTTTGTGAGTCTGGAAGCTGAAGTCCCACAGGATCTTAGCCTTGTCGTTCTCAACCACCTTTGGTGGTATGTCCCATTGGGATTTGGGTACTTCTAGTCCATACTGGGTACAGATGTTCCTGTACACTATCACAGCTACTTGGTTGTGCCTTTCCATGTATGCTGAGCTGGCAAGCATCTTACACCCCGCTACCACATGCTGGACTGACTCTGGGGCTTCTTTACATAGCCTGCACCTTGGGTCAGATCTACTGTGGTAGATATTGGCCTCTATTGCTCTTGAACGTAGGGCCTGTTCTTGTGCTGCCATGATCAGTGCCTCTGTGCTGTCTGTCAGTCCAGCTTTATCCAGCCATTGGTAGGTCTTCTTGATATCAGCCACTTCCTCTATCTGACGGTGGTACATGCCGTGTAGGGGCTTGTCCCTCCATATTGTCTCCTCCTCCTCTTCCTCCTCAGGTTTCTATTGTCTAAGGCATTCACTGAGCAGTTCATCCGTTGGGGCCATCTTCCTGATGTACTCTTGCATTTTTGATGTCTCATCCTGGACAGTGGCCCTGATGATCACTAGTCCTCGGCCTCCCTCTTTCCGCTTAGTGTACAGCCTCAGGGTGCTGGACTTGGGGTGAAACCCTCCATGCATGGTGAGGAGCTTTCTAGTCTTGATATCTGTGGCTTCTATCTCCTCCTTTGGCCAGCTTATGATCCCAGTGGGGTATCTGATGACCGGCAGTGCTGGTCATCAGATATGTTGATGGCTCGGACCTTGTTCTTGCCATTCAGCTGACTTCTCAGGACTTGCTTTACTCTCTGGAGGTATTTGGCTGTGGATGACTTCCTTGCGGCCTCCTCATGATTGCCATTAGCCTGTGGGATTCCAAGGTATTTGTAGCTGTCCTTGATGTCTTCTATCCTGCCCCCTGGTAGGTCAACCCCTTCAGTTCTGATCATCTTGCCTCTTCTTGATACCATCCGGCCACATTTGTCTAATCCGAATGACATCATACAGCTTGATGTCATCCATGCAGAGGAGATGGCTGATTGTTGTCCCGCTTCGGAATCGGTATCCGTAGCCACTCTTTGTGATGATGTGACTGAGGGGGTTCAGGCCTATGCAGAACAGCAGTGGTGATAGTGCATCCCCTTGTTATATGCCGCACTTGATGTTAACTTGGTCAATTGGCTTGGAGTTAGTCTACAGGGTTGTCTTCCACATTCCCATTGAGTTCTTGATGAAGGCTCTTAGTGTCCTGTTGATCTTATACAGTTCCAGACATTCCAGTATCCACGTGTGTGGCATTGAATCGTAGGCTTTCTGGTAATCTATCCAGGCGGTGCACAAGTTGGTCTGCCTATTCTTACAGTCTCTGCGTACTGCTCTGTCCACCAGTAGCTGGTGCTTGGCTCCCCTGGTGTTACTACCAACTCCTTTCTGTGCCCCACTCATATATTGAACCATGTGCCTACTCATCTTAGCCGCCATGATGCCTGACAGGAGCTTCCATGTTGTACAGAGACAGGGTATTGGCCGGTAGTTGGATGGGGTAGATCCCTTTTGTGGGTCTTTCATGATCAGGACTGTCCTGCCTTCAGTCAACCATTCTGGGTGCGTCCCATCCCTTAGCAGCTGGTTCATCTGTGCTGCTAGACGCTCATGGAGTGCTGTCACCTTCTTTAGCCAGTATGTATGGATCATATCGGGGCCCTGTGCTGACCAACTCTTCATCTTTGACACTCTTTCTTGGATGTCTGCTATTGAGATGGTTACTGGTTCTTGTTCTGGGAGGCAGCTGTGGTCAGTCCTCAGGTCCACTAGTCACTGGGCATCGGTGTTGTGTGATGCTTCTCTTTCCCATATGCCGTTCCAGTATTTCTCCACCTCAGCTCTTGGTGGGTCTGTCTGGATGCTATTTCCCTGCCACTGAGAGTACACCTTTGCTGGTTGAGTGGAGAAAGTCTTGTTTATTCTCCTGGCCTCTATCTCCTTGGTGTATCTATTCAGTCGGGTAGCCAAAGCCGTCAGTCTCTGTTTGGCAGTTTCAAGTGCTTCAGGTATGGAGAGCATGCTGTATTTCCTGGGTCCCCCTTTATTCATCATGTTCCCCTTCTGTAGCTCGGCTAGCTGGCTGACTTCTCTCCATGCTGCCTTTATCTTGTCCTCCAACCGTCTCTTCCATGGAGGGTATTGTTTGTTATGCCCTGTATTGATCTTATATCCCAGCATCTCGAGGATTACTGTTGCTGTACTGTGAATCAGCTTGTTGGTCTCAGTTATGTTCCCTGTGGGGATGGTTCTTATTGCAGCATTCACATCTTCTAGCAGATCTTCTGAAGGTACTTGGCAACTTAGCTTCGGTATTTGTTGGAGGCTCCAGGTTTCCATTTGGGTCACGATCTTCCTTCTCAGGTCAGCAGCTCTTGTATTGAGGCTGTCTATGTCTCTTGGGGCTTTGTACCCAATCTCGGATTGTTGGGGGATAGAGAAATCCCCCCGCTGACCTGGCGTCCTGACTCCCCCTTGCCGTAGCATTGTTGTAGTATTTCATCGATCTCTAGTTGTGACAGCAGTTTTCGGTTACAGATCTTGGAACACTGTGCTAACAGCTGTTTTTTTGTTAGCCTTGATTGTGGGTTTCGAAGCATCCATTGATCCCACATCCGCCCCATATATCCCCTCTCTCTGGGATTACTTGTGTAGTAGCCAACAACTCCGTATTCTCCGCCCTTGTCCATGTGTGTCTTGTTCCAGTAACCCATTTCTCATCAGATTGCCCTGGTTCCCTAGCAACTGACGCGGACCTTGTTGACCCGGGCGACATCCGAGCCGGTATGACTCTATCTTTATTGTGTTCGTTCATGATTGAGGTAGGCTGGTATAGCATTAAGGGTCTTGCCTTAGGACCCTCACTGGATAGTGTCCGCCATGTCTGGGGTTCGAAACCACGCCCTCCTGCATTCCAGACCACGCCCCTCCTGCATTATATATATATATATATATATATATATATATATATATATATATATATATATATATATATATATATATATATATATACACCCAGCAGCTGGAGAGCACGGTGGTTAAGTCAACTGACTTGAATGCAGGAGGTTGTGGGTTCGAATCCTGGTCAGGACAAACACTAACCAGTCAACTTACACAATGCAGGAGGGGCGTGAGATCCTCAGAACTGACTGTCGTCACCCTCAGCGCCCGCCCCTCCCTACAGAGACTGATTGACTGATCTCTTTGTATGCGGCTTCACTGTAACTCATGTTGGTTTTCTTCAGCTTGCCTCTATTGAAGGTTACTTGTTTGTTTTGTTTTGTTGCACATACACGGTGGTTCAGAGCTGAAAACTGCTGGTTTCGCATCGGTCACCGCCTCCACTCCAGTCTTTTTTTTTTTTTACCTGCTTGCTCTTAGTTTGACACTTTTTCACTTCAGTTCATATTAATAATTTCTATAATGTTAACTATATGTTAACTGTTACATAGAGATGCACATACACACACGTGCTCTCTCTATCTCTCTCTCTTTCTCTCCCTCTCACACAGTTACAAACACATGCACTGACACACAAACACACACACATCTTAACACTCGGCTTCCCAGAATTCTGCAACTACTAAAACTCCCATAGACAGTGATGTTGACTGCTTGAACAATATTTGTATATACTTTGGATTATCGTTGAAAATATCCAAGAATAAATTGGTGGAATAGAATGTAGCCGCAAGAGGGCACAAGCCAGTGTCTTATTGTGCCGGTCCCAAGCCCGGATAAATACAGAGGGTTGCGTCAGGAAGGGCATCCGGCGTAAAACTTTTGCCAAATCAAAGATGCGAATCAAACCTATGACTTCCATACCGGATCGGTCGAGGCCTGGGTTAACAACGACCGCCATCGGCGCTGTTGACCTACAGGGCGCCGGTGGAAATTGGATTACTGTTGGTCGAAGAAGGAGAGGAGGAAAGTGCGTTCGCACGAAGAAAGAGAAGAGGAGCGCCAAGAGTATAGGACTAAGAGTAGGGACGTTGAATGTTGGAACTATGACAGGAAAAGGTAGAGAGTTGGTCGACATGATGCAGAGGAGGAAGGTAGACATACTGTGTGTCCAGGAGACCAGGTGGAAAGGTAGCAAGGCTAGAAGTTTAGGAGCAGGGTTCAAGTTGTTCTATCATGGTGTAGATGGGAAGAGAAATGGAGTAGGAGTTATCTTGAAGGAGGAGTTTGTTAGGAATGTCCTGGAGGTAAAAGGAGTGTCAGATAGAGTGATGAGTCTGAAGCTAGAAATAGAAGGTGTGATGTTCAATGTTGTTAGTGGGTATGCCCCACAGGTAGGATGTGAGCTGGAGGAGAAGGAGAAATTCTGGTTGGACTTTGATGAAGTGATGCAGAGCATACCTAGAAGTGAGAGAGTTGTCATTGGCGCAGACTTCAATGGACATGTTGGTGCAGGTAACAGAGGTGATGAGGAAGTGATGGGCAGGTTTGGTATCCAGGAGAGGAACGCAGAAGGACAGATGGTAGTTGACTTTGCAAAAAGGATGGAAATGGCTGTAGTGAATACTTTCTTCCAGAAGAGGCAGGAACATAGGGTGACCTATAAGAGTGGTGGTAGGAGCAGAGGTAGACTACAACTTGTGTAGACAATGTAACCTGAAGGAGATCAGTGACTGTAAAGTAGTGGTAGGTGAGAGTGTAGCCAAACAGCATAGGATGGTGGTGTGTAGGATGACTCTGGTGGTGAGGAAGATGAAGAGGGCAAAGGCAGAGCAGAGGACGAAATGGTGGATGATAAAAAAGGAAGGGTATTGCATGACCTTTAGGAAGGAGTTAAGACAGGCTCTGGGTGGTCAGGAGGTGCTTCCAGATGACTGGACAACTACAGCTAATGTGATCAGGGAGACAGGTAGGAGAATATTTGGTGTGTCATCTGGAAGGAAAGTAGATAAGGAGACTTGGTGGTGGAATGAGGAGGTACAGGAGTGTATACAAAGAAAGAGGTTAGCTAAGAAGAAGTGGGACATTGAGAGGACTGAGGAGAGTAGACAGGAGTACAGGGAGATGCAGCTTAAGGTGAAGGTAGAGGTAGCAAAGGCCAAACAAGAAGCTTATGATGACTTGTATGCTCGGTTGGACAGTAAGGAGGGAGAGACTGATCTATACAGAATGGCAAGACAGAGAGATGGAGATGGGAAGGACGTGCAGCAGGTTAGGGTGATTAAGGATAGGGATGGAAGTCTATTGACAGGTGCCAGCAGTGTGATGGGAAGATGGAAAGAGTACTTTGAAGAGTTGATGAACGTGGAAAATGAGAGAGAACAAAGACTAGAAGAGGTGACTGTTGTGGACCAGGATGTAGCAAAGATTAGCCAGGATGAAGTGAGGAGAGCACTGAAGAGGATGAAGAGTGGAAAGGCAGTCGGTCCTGATGATATACCTGTAGAGGTTTGGAAGTGTCTAGGAGAGGTGGCAGTAGAGTTTCTGACTGGGTTGTTCAACAGAATCTTAGATAGTGAGAAGATGCCTGAGGAATGGAGGGGAAGTGTGCTGGTGCCCATTTTTAAGAACAAGGGAGATACGCAGAGTTGTGGCAACTACAGAGGAATAAAGCTGATGAGCCATACAATGAAGTTATGGGAAAGAGTAGTGGAAGCTAGACTAAGGGCAGAAATGAGCATTTGTGAGCAGCAGTATGGTTTCATGCCAAAAAAGAGTACTACAGATGCAGTATTTGCTTTGAGGATGTTGATAGAGAAGTACAGAGAAGGCCAGACGGAGCTGCATTGTGTTTTTGTAGATCTGGAGAAAGCTTATGACAGGGTGCCCAGAGAGGAACTGTGGTATTGTATGAGGAAGTCTGGAGTGGCAGAGAAGTATGTTAGAGCGGTGCAGGACATGTATGAGGACTGTAAGACAGTGGTGAGGTGTGCTGTAGGTGTGACAGAGGAGTTCAAGGTGGAGGTGGGACTGCATCAGGGATCAGCTCTGAGCCCCTTCTTGTTCACTATGGTGATGGAAAGGCTGACAGACGAGGTTAGACAGGAATCTCCAAGGACTATGATGTTTGCAGATGACATTGTGATCTGCAGTGAGAGTAGGGAAGAGGTGGAGGAGAAGCTAGAGAGGTGGAGGTTTGTCCTGGAAAGGAGAGGGATGAAGGTTAGCCGCAGTAAGACAGAGTACATGTGTGTGAATGAGAGGGACCCAAGTGGAAGAGTGAGGTTACAGGGAGAAGAGATCAAGAAGGTGGAGGATTTTAAGTACTTAGGGTCAACAGTCCAGAGCAATGGAGAGTGTGGAAAAGAGGTGAAGAAGCGTGTACGGGCAGGATGGTACGGATGGAGAAAAGTGTCAGGTGTGATGTGTGATAGAAGAGTTTCAGCTAAAATGAAAGGAAAGGTGTACAAAACTGTGGTGAGACCAGCGATGTTGTTTGGTCTAGAGACCGTGTCACTGAGGAAAAGACAGGAGGCAGAGCTGGAGGTAGCAGAGATGAAGATGCTGAGGTTCTCTCTGGGAGTGACCAGGAAGGATAAGATCAGGAATGAGTACATCAGAGGGACAGCACATGTTAGAGGTTTTGGAGATAAAGTCAGAGAGGCCAGACTGAGATGGTTTGGACATGTCCAGAGGAGAGATAGTGAATATATTGGTAGAAGGATGCTGAGTTTTGAACTGCCAGGCAGGAGGCCTAGAGGAAGACCAAAGAGGAGGTTTATGGATGTAGTGAAAGAGGACATGAAGGTAGTTGGTGTGAGAGAAGAGGATGCAAAGGACAGGGTTAGATGGACGCAATTGATTCGCTGTGGCGACCCCTGAAGGGAAAAGCCGAAAGGAAAAGAAGAAGAAGAAATTGGTGGAATCGATAAAAACACTTCAGGACACTACATTAAAACTGTAATGATTCAATATTTTATTTATTTAATTGACACAACATAACTTCTCTGCAATTACACATCCAAACTCAAACTGTGAAATAAAAACAAATGTATCTGTGAAATTAAAACAATTGTGTACTGCTTCAAAATAGATTGGTGTCATCATGAGACCTTAGTGTCAAATGTCATAAAGTAGTGGGAGCTGCACAAGGAAGGTATAGGATACCACTGTTGACTGTGAGTGATTGGGAGCCATAAGCAAACCATCTCGGCATCGTGACATCAATGTCTCCAGCTGGCTGGCAGCCACCACAGCATTCTGGATTGTTCATAATAGTTAATAGTTTTTCATTGTTATTGACTAATGATGACACCAACGTATTTTGAAGCAAGACACGTTTGTTTTGATTTCACAGTTACATTTGTTATTTCAAAGTTCGAATTTGGATGTGCAATTGCAGAAAAGGTATGTTAGTTCAATTAAATAAATAAAACACTCAATCATTATAGTTTTAATTTAGTGTCCTGATGTGTTTTTCCCAATTCCACCAATTTATTCCTGGATATTTTACTGATGGATTGGATTGGATAATCCAAATTATATACAAATAATATCCGAACAGTCACTACTCAGATCTCTTTTGTATTTTGAAATTTTAAGAATCAAACAATGTCAGAATAAAATATACACACATTTAGGAAAAGTCAGGCTCCTATTGGTAGATAGGTTTTTCATAAACAAGTTATGACATTGCAAATTTTGAAAGCAGTCAAAATGACTGCCTTGGGAGTTCTAGTGTTAATCAACATTGTTTAACTTAGTGTGAAAAAAATTGCAAGAACATAGGTGGTAAAAATAAATAAATAATTGAAAAAAAAAGTTTGATAATAAAAATTACAAAAAATTAAGAAGAAAAAGAAAAAAATAGAAAGTTGTGTTTAGTATGACAATTCTTGTTCATGCATATTTTGCAGTTCATAATTTCCTATTGCATGCATTGTATTCAATAGTGCACTTCATGTTCAGAGTTCATAAAAAACTTGTTCTGTATGTAGTTCTTTTGTGATCAAAAAAATTGATTTGAATATCAATTTTGAGGCTGTTCTGTAAATATAAATATAGCAACTTCTGATCAATCCATATCAATTTCAGATTTATAATAATGTAGCAATGAAAGTCCCACCCGTTTCCGGTCAAACCACACCCACTTCCGGTTTCAGCCCCGCCCATTTCGAGTATAGATACAGATACAGATAATTTAGGTTGAACAAATACAGACACAGATAGTGGTGTACTTGCTCATCCCTAATATACAGTATATATATATATGTCCATCCATCCATCTTCCACCGCTTATCCGTAGTAGGGTCGCGGGGGCAGCAGCTTCAACAGGGAGCCCCAAACTTCCCTTTTCCCGGCCACATCCACCAGCTCTAACTGGGGGATCCCAAGGCATTCCCAGGCCAGTGTTGAGATATAATCCCTCCACCTGGTCCTGGGTCTGCCTCGAGATCTCCTCCCAGCTGGACGTGCCAGAAACACCTCCCTAAGGAGGCGCCCTGGAGGCATCTGCACCAGATGCCCAAACCACCTCAACTGACTCCTTTCCACGCGAAGGAGCAGCGGCTCTGCTCTGAGCCCCTCGCAAACAGCAGTGTTTCTCATCCTACCTCTAAGGGAGACACCAGCTATCCACCTGAGAAAGCCATTTCAGCCACTTGTATCCGCGATCTCGTTCTTTCGGTCATGACCCATCGCTCATGACCATAGGTGAGGGTAGGAACGAAGATTGAACGGGAGATGGAGAGCACTGCCTCTCGGCTTAGCTCCCTCTTTGTGACAACAGTGCGGTAAAGCGACTGCAATACCGCTCCTGCTGCCCCAATTCTCCGTCCAATCTCACGCTCCATTGTTCCCTCATTCGTGAACAGGACCCCAAGATACTTAAACTTCTTCACTTGTGGAAGGACCTCATTCCCCACTCGGAGAAGGCAGTCCACCGGTTTCCTGCTGAGGACCATGGCCTCAGATATGGAGGTGCTAATCCTCATCCTAGCCGCTTCACACTCGGCTGCAAACCGGACCAGTGAGTGCTGCAGGTCACAGGCTGATGAAGCAAACAGGACCACATCATCTGCAAAAAGCAGTGATGCAATCCTCAGGCCATCAAACTGTAAAGCCTCCTCACCATGACTACGCCTCGATATCCTGTCCATGAAAATCACAAATAGAATTGGTGATAAAGCGCAGCCCTGGCGAAGGCCAACAGCTACTTGGAACAAGTCCGACTTACTGCCGAGAACCCGAACGCAGCTCTCACTTTGGGCGTACAGGGATTGGATGGCCCTGAGGAGAGGTCCCCTCACCCCATACTCCCACAGTACTTCCCACAGTATATCCCTGGGGACTCGATCGTTCGCCTTCTCCAAGTCTACAAAACACATGTAGACTGGATGGGCATACTCCCAAGCCCCCTCTAGGATCCCTGTGAGAGTAAAAAGCTGGTCCGTTGTTCCACGACCAGGACGGAACCCACATTGTTTCTCCTCAATCTGAGGCTCAACAATCGGCCGGACCCTCCTCTCCAGCACCTTGGAGTAAACTTTCCCAGGGAGGCTGAGGAGTGTGATGTCCCTGTAGTTGGCACACACCCTCTGGTCCCCCTTTTTAAAAAGAGGAACCACCACCCCAGTCTGCCACTCTTTCAGAACTGTCCCAGACTTCCACGCAATGTTACGCAAAGAGGCGTGTCATCCATGACAGTCCCTCAACACCCAGAGCCTTCAGCATTTCCGGGCGAATCTCATCAACACCCGGGGCTTTGCCACCGTGAAGTTGTTTAACTACCTCGGTGACTTCGCCCCGAGAGATTGACTCGGATACCCCACCATCCTCCAGCTCTGCCTCTGCAACAGAGGGCGGGTCAGTTGGGGTAGTTGGATTCAGGAGTTCCTCAAAGGGTTCCTTCCACCGACCGACAACCTTCTCAGTCGAAGTCAACAGTGTCCCATCTTTGCTGTATACAGCTTGGATGGCCTCTCTGAACTCCTCCCACACCCTCTGTTTTGCCTCCATCACAGCTGAGGCTGCAGTCCCTTTGGCCTGTCGGTACCCTGCAACTGCTTCAGGAGTCCCCAGGGACAACATGCCCCTTAAGGCCTCCTTCTTCAGTCGGATGGCTTCCCTGACCACCGGGGTCCACCACGGTGTTCGAGGGTTGCCGGCCCTTGAGGCACCCAAGACCTTGAGACCACAGCTCTCAGCTGCAGCTTCAGCAATGGAAGCTTTGAACATTGACCATTCAGGTTCAATGCCCCCAGCCTCCACGGGGATGCACGAGAAGCTCCTTCGGAGGTGTGAATTGAAGGCCTTGAGGACCGAGTCCTCCTCCAGACGTTCCCAGTTCACCCGCACTACTCGTTTGTGCTTACCAGGTCTATCCAAAGGTTTCCTCCGCCAACGGACCCAACTCATCCCCAGTTAGTGATCAGTTGACAGCTCTGCCCCTCTCTTCACCCGAGTGTCCAAAACACACGGTCGGAGGTCAGATGATATGATCACAAAATCAATCATTGACCTCCGACCCAGGGTGCTCTGGTACCAGGTACACTTATGAGCATCCTTGTATTCGAACATGGTGTTAGTTATGAACGATCCGTGACTAGCACAGAAGTCCAACAACATAACACCGCTCGGGTTTAGATCAGGGAGGCCATTCCTCCCAATCACGCCCCTCCAAGTGTCTCCATCATTGCCGATGTGTGCATTGAAGTCCCCCAGAAGAACAATGGAGTCCCCTGCAGGGATCCCATCAAGGACCCCATTTAGGGACCCCAAGAACTGTTATTTTCTGCATATGCACAAATAACGGTCAGAGTCCCCCCCCCCCCACAGCCTTAAGGCGTAGGGAAGCGACCCTCTCATCCATTGGGGTAAACTCCAACACAGCGGCGCTCAGCCGGGGGCTTGTGAGTATCACCACACCCGCTCTGCACCTCAAGCCTGACGCAACTCCGGAGTAAAACAAGGTCCAACCCCTATCCAGGAGTTTGGATCCAGAACCGAGGTTATGCGTGGAGGTAAGCCCCACCAGATCAAACTGGTAACGCTCCACCTCCAACACAAGCTCTGGCTCCTTCTCTGCCAGTGAGGTGACATTCCACATCACCAAAGCCAGCTTCTGCTGCCTGGGTCTGGTCCGTCGTGACCCCCTGTCGTCACTGCCATCCATATGGCAGCGCACCCGACCCCATTGGTCTGCCCTGCCGGTGGTGGGTCCACAGGGGTGGGAAGAGTCCACGTTGCCTTTTCGGGCTGAGCCCGGCCGGGCAGACCCAGCCACCAGACGCTCGCTGACGGGCCCTCCGTCCAGGCCTGGCTCCAGACGTGGGCCCCGGGCTTCCTCCGGGCAGGGTCACATTTTTCCCTTTCCGATTTGTCATGGGATCTTCTGACCCATTCTTTGTCTGGGCCTTCACCTGAGACCTGTTTGTCTTGGGTGACCCTACCAGGAGTACAAGACTCCCGACAATATAGCTCCCAGGATCCTTAGGGCACACAAACCTCTCCACCACGATAAGGTGATGGTTCCTTGGAGAGTATATATATATATATATATATGTATATATATACATATATATATACACATATATATTTACATATATATATACATATATATATATATATATATATATATATATAAGAAAGGGGCAGCACAGTGGCACAGTGGGTAGCGCTGTCGCCTCACAACACGACTGGTCCGGGTTCGAGTCCCGCTCTGTGCGGAGTTTGCAAGCTCTCCCCGTGTCTGCGAGGGTTCTCTGGCTTCCTCCCACCTCCAAAAGTATGAGGTTTAGGTTGATTGGCCAGTCCCAAATTGCCCGTAGGAGTGTGTGTGTGCGTGGTTGTATGTCTTTGTGTGTGGCTCTGTGGTGCACTGGCATCGTGCCCGGAGTGTCCCCCACCTCAAGCCCTACACCAGCTGAGATAGGCTCCAGCTGCCCGTGACCCGCTACAGTGGATATAGTGGCAGAAAATAAATGAATATATAAGAAAATTATACATATTTCTACGAGGGCGGCGCAGTGGTTAGCGCTGTCGCGACACAACACGGCGGTTCCGAATTCGAGTCCTGCTCTGTGCGGAGTTTGCATGCTCTTCCCGTGTCTGCGTGGGTTCTCTCTGGGTATTCCGGCTTCCTCCCACCTCCAAAAGCATGCGCTTCAGATTAATTGGCCAGTCCCAAATTGCCCATAGGAGTGAGTGTGTGTGTGCGTGATTGTCTGCCTTTGCGTCTGGCTCCGTGGTGCACTGGCGTCGTGCCTGGAGTGTCCCCCGCCTCATGCCCTATGCCAGCTGGGATAAGCTCCAGCTCCCTGTGACCCGCTGCGGCGGATAAAGCGCCAGAAAATGGATGGATGGATATTTCTACGACATAAGTATATGTTTTACTGGTACGTTTAATGAATTTATGTGCATTTATGTCACTTTTTTCAAAGAACAAGAGCAAGGCAGTCAATGAACTCACATGAAATTACCTACTTGCAAATCAGTGTGACTTCTGCCTTTGTCTTTTAGAGACCCGTTCCGATATGCGTGGCTTCACCTTGGCAAGTGCTACTCTTATGTCATTTTCACATTAAAGTCTGTTTCTTTTCTTTTCTTTGTTTTAATGTCCAGCATCTTCGAAAAGGATTGCTCGCAAAGATATGCTGCAGCAAATGGTATAAAAAATTCCAAAGCGTTCGTAGCAATAACTGGATACTTTTCCATTTGTCATGCAATCATGCAGGTACGACACTGACTCCCAACACGTTCCATTATACACGTAAATCCGACTATTTTCTTTTTTGCTCGACATAGTTACTATGGATTAAAATATTAAAAAAGAAATCAGACGACGTACTATCACAACAGGCATAAATCGACTACTAAGCCAGCAAAATCTCCTGTAGCACAATCCATGTAGTGTGATTACCTGCAGTCAGTAACGGCTAAGGGGGCGTGTCATCACGAATTGACTTGTCATATGTACACAGTGATTTGTTTATGTTCGGCAGAGGTCGAGACAAAACACCCGACTCGATGTGTTGGGTGTTTTGTCTTGAACTCCATCTCCGCAGAACCCCGAGACCGCCTCAGCGAACCCCTAGGGTTTGATCAAACCCAGGTTAAGAAAGACTGCACTAGAGCATACTTTAAGGCCTGTCTTGTATCCGAGTCATGATTGAGACATTTCAGAAGAAAGTTTCCATTCAAGCCCAACTTGAAGCCTGACTCATGCTTGCTGGCTAGCAGAGAGATATGTAGATGTCCAGATGTGGGACTCTCTATGAAGTCCCACATCTGGACAACAGTCCCTGTGTGCCTTTCTACAACGAAACACAGAAACCTCAACTCAAGCGCAGCATAACTAGAAGGACAGAGGGATTCTGGTGTTTCCAGGCATGGTACGGTTGGCCAGGAATTGCTTGATGACGTAATAACATGCTTCAGCTGAGACAATATGCAGGGTATATGGTGATGCTGAAAGGAGACATTAAGGACAAGTAACCCTGGTTTTGCAGTACATAAACAGTTCAGAAAATGAAAACACAAAAACAAAGCATAAATCACAACTTTATAAAACAGCAATAAGATTTACATTTACACTTGTAAGTGGACAGCAGTGCAGTGACACAATTATAAACATTAATGGAGCAGATGCATTTTTAAGATACCAAAATCCACTAAACCACTTTTGTTCATGGACAGTGAAACAAAGCAAGCCTCTTTTTTCAGAGGTCACACATACAGTATATTTAAGACAAACTGACTTGTAGGCCCTAAGCTGCAAAGCAGGCCCAGGGTGAAACAAAGCAGGCCCAAGGTGAAACGTTCACTTTCTCTTGTGTGAATGAGACAAACGAAGAGATATATGGATGGAAACAGGGACCAATGAAGGTAGAAATAAGCAAATGTAGATGGTAAGAAGTAATAGTGCACAGACAACTACCGAGCAACGCAGTGTAGTGCTGGTTATTTCCGGATTATGTTCTTTTAAACCTTTGTTCAACTTTCTTCACCATTTCTAGAACACCAAGCACTGTCAAAACGGTCGTAAAAGGTCAATTTTTAATGACAGGCCAAGAGAATGCTGCTGATTTCCAAACAGGAAACAGAACAGTCCAGAATCAGGTCTAGTGGTCCTCTTGAAGGAAATAGACTCTCTGAACTGTCCTGCAGAAAATCTGCATGAAGACAAACAGAATCATTTTGATATCAGTGACTTTTGATTTTGTTATCAAAGTATAATTAAATAAATATGCGGGGGGGGGGGACACTACCATCAGACACTTCTTTTGGACACACTTAGAAAAATCTAGATTGTATGATCTATAGAGTTACATTTGGTTTGTGCACATGAGAATGTAAACCATGATTTGGTGTTCATTTCTCCATACCTTTCACTGCTGTCTTAAAGCTCCTTCTCAGATCAAATGTCACCCTCTGCACCACTACTGGCAGTGGAGACCTGCTGCTGATGTTGGGCCCCTCTCTGACTGTTCGGTTCTTGAAGACCCTTGGGGCAGCATTTCTCTCTCCTCAGCTGTTGCTTCTCTTGCTTTGCCAGCTGATGAAACAAAAAGAAACAAAAAACATTATCTTTCAGTTTGATTCACAAGTCTAAACAAACATCATGCACTGAAAAGTTCATGTAAACGGCTAATAAGTAGACCTTGGATTAAGATTACTTTATGCAAAAGTTCAGGTTTAATAATATACCATTTTAGGGTCCGTGGGACCAGAGGGTGATGTCAGTTCGATGGTAACAGGTCCATCATTCTGAATGTGAACTTGCATGTAGGCTCCAAACTTTCCATCTTAAAAAAACAAAAACAAAAAACAACAACAAAAAAATCACAAAGAAAATTTTGTACAAGCCATATTACATAACTACCATATTAAATAAAACCAGGGAACACAAACACATAAGACACAAACTTAGAAGGACATTTACTTTCTTTGCTGTTTGCCTGTTGAAACGATTTCCACTTGAAGTTATGTTCATTTCAATAAGTTTTAATAAACATTGAGGCAGTCCGGCCCTTGGCTTGTGGCAAATTCATTTTTTGGCCCTCCGTGTATTTGACTTTGACACCCCTGCCCTAGATGAATGTTAGCTCCTTTCCCAACCTCATGATTTGTAAGGTTTCTTTCTCTAGTTAGCCTGCTAACATTCATCTCGGGCAGGGGTGTCAAAGTAAAATGCACGGAGGGCCAAAAAATGAATTTGCCACAAGCCAAGGGCCGGACTGGTTCAATGTATATTAAAACATATTGAAATGAACATAACTTCAAGGGGAAACCTTTTCAACAGGCAGACAGCAAAAAAGTAAATGTCCTTCGAAAATAAAATAAAGTAAAATACAGTCAACCCTCGGTTTTCGAACGCTTCTGTCCTCGACCAATTTGGTTTTCGACCAGAAAATCAGAGAATTTTACATCTCTGTACTCGACCAAAATTCAACTCTCGACCAAACCGAAAGAAGCTGAGCGTACCTCAACGCGACTCACTCGGGAACCGAGCGAACTCAAATGCCCAGTATGCTTCCTCCATAGCTCATTTGTGTTCAAAGTTCGATAGGATATCTTTTATTAAATTCAAATAAAACACAGTGTCTATTTCTACCTTTTTTTATTCATGGTAAACAGTATACAGTGCAGTTTATGGTGTAAAATAGTAAAAAAAACTTAGAAAAAGTTGTTTTTTAGACTTGGAACGGATTAAAATTATTTACATTAATTGTAATGGGAAAAATAGTTTCGGATTTCGAACAACTCGCTTTTCAAACAGCCTTCTGGAACGGATTATGTTCGAAAACCGAGGGTTGACTGTACAAAGATCTATGGCACACAGACAAAACTAATTGCAATTAAAAATCATTCCACGGGCCATAAATAACTTGTCCCGGGCCATATCTCACCTGTGGGCTTTGACTTTGACATATGTGATCCACTGCTTCGCAATGCCCGCCCAGTGCAATCCATGATTTGGCGACACAAAGTCGTTACGTCACCACATTGATTTTTGACGTTGGGTGCACTTGGTTTATAATACCAACACATTTGTTTTTATATGTTTGGTATAAAGTCTGATATTATTGATTTATCGTTACTGCATATTAAATGATGGTTAAGTTATCTAACTTATGCATTAAGAAACTCTGAGGCTTCAGTGGAAAAGTGCTGCCTGGTCAAGTTTCCTTTCTGAAGGTGGAGAACAATTGTGATGAGGTGTTCTACACCACCATATATCACTGGAGGTGATGGGACGTGTAATGATGTACACCTCCCATCCCAAATACATCCACAATCCACAGGATTATAGGTGGTGAATAGCAAGGGACCAGGCACTGATCCATAATTAAAAGTGATTGTGGTCAATGGTTAACGGTGGACAAGTAATAATAAGCTTTTGTTAAACATAAATTCTGTGTTTCAATTATGACAAATTCAGTCGCAATACAAAAATGTTAAAAGTACAGTATTTGACTAATTTTATATCATCTGGAAAAATTAAACATGAGTTTAATGTTTAATTGGATTTTCTGTACAGGTCCCAAAGTAGCTTTAATACAGTAGGACAAGATGACAAAGGGGGACAGAAAAAAAGGCAAAACCATGAATTCACAGACCCTTAATGAGTTCTGGCTTGTAGGCACTCCTCATGTTCTCCATTATGCTGTCATAGAAGGGCTGGGCCAACTCTGCAGGCATGGCTAAGTGGAAGTCAGGCTTATTACCTTTCAGTACACAATGAAGTGTGAACTGACTCACACATAGCACCTCGAAGTTCTTGTCCATGACACTTTTGGACCAGGCTCGTCCATTTTCATCTTCAAACAATCGCAGGTTAAGGATCTTGCGTACTCTGAAAACACACAAGGATGAGCAGCAAGGAATCAAACCCCCTGAAGACGTGAAAATGTTGTGATCAACTGATCAATTAGCAAGAACATATGTCTCTTCAAAGAGCCATATGTTCTCGCTATTCCATCTGAACATTTTATTTATTTAGTTTATTTTTTTCGGACACGTTAATATAGCAGACTTCACACCTTCATCACATTTACAACATCAACAACATCCGGAAAAAAAAGGGCAGACGGATAGAAGCCAATAGGCTTGTAAAATTCCCGTCCCCCAAAATCAACAAATATCTCTCTCATTAGAATATGTAATCAACAAACTCAGACATTAAAAGTTTTCAACCAGCTCATACAATGAATTTTGACAGACGTTCATACCCCTATACACTTCCAGATATTAGCCTTTTACCCTAGAGTATAACCTTGTTTACATTCTTCCTAGGAACACAAGGTTTGTTAACATCATGGATGGTCAAAACAAGAAGTTGGCCTTGCCAGTGTTCTCCACAAGAATATAAAGATCATACTCACCTCTTTCAGCAGACAGTGTTTATACAAGAATTAACCAGTTTGTTGCAGAAACTTTAACAGTTTTACATGGCATTATATTGTCAAAAGATATCAATATGCTCTTTAAAGTCTCAAATTTGATGTTATCCCATGTTATCACAAATACATGATTTGTTGGGGTTTTTTTTTGTTTTTTGTTTTGTTCATCAGTCCATGTTTCTGACATCAATTATGTTGATTTTTTCAACTGTTCCACGTAATACTTGACGTGTCCAAAATTGTAGAGCTCCCAATATTGAAGTGACTCTGTTGTACTGATCTTTGGTGTAGTAACAATTCTTGTGCGTCTTTATTGCTCATATTTCACCAACTCCTCTGCACTCCTGATCATCATTGTTTCGATGAAGATCCTGCAGTTGTTTGTCCAGGTGTTGTCGATCAACCCATTCTTCTTCAGTTGTCGAGCTTTTTTAGCGATATCAGCATTCTTTTTAGTGAGATTGTCATTAATGTAGACATTTTTTCCTTTTAGTTTGAAGCCTTGTTTCAGAAGAGCAATCTTGTATTTACGATTGTTGAATTTTATCAGCACTGCAGGTGGTCTCCTACCTCCAGATGGTAATGGGTAACATGTCTCAATCTCGTCCGAATCTATAGTTATCTCCAGATCCCTCAGTTGAAAACTCACTTGTTGCTCCAGTGATTCAGTGTCAGCGCTATCCACAGTATTTCTGTAATTCCTCTGCTTAATTTTGATTCCAGTGATGATCACATCATTTATACGAATACGTTGTTCCAAATCATCTATTCTTTGTTGTCCCTGTTCCAAGACAATTCTTCGGTCTTTTTCCTCCATGACTTTCTGCATTTTCTTCATTTTGACCTTCATTTCTTCCAAGGCGTTTTAGCTTTTCTTCCAACTTTTTATCAAAGTCACTCCCTAACTTATCAAAGTTGCTCTTTAACTCACTCTTTAATTCTTTCATAGAGACCATCTGGTCTTTAATATCTTCCGATTTTCCTTTTCCTTTCGGCATTTTGCAGAGAATAAGTGAGAGTCTGTCTGGGTATGAGTTAGAGAGATAGCGACAACAGGAGATGGAAGAAAGACGTCTGCTCCCGTTGAGAGCCGGGAGTGTTCATTTTCAGACTACAGAACAAATAGACTGATATCCAAACATTCCAGCATGTGCAGATGCTTTTCATGCAGGGAAATAAAAGTCCATCACAATATGAAGTTACTTATCCATATTGTTAGTAAGAGTAAAGATTTCAGTATGCACTAATGCACTTAATGATTTTAAAATTTTGCTCTTATTCATCCTCTTTAAAGACACACCTTAAAGGCTTCAATTATTGGTAATTTGTCCTGCATAAATTTTGCACTCTCAAAACAGCATTCACTCTTGAATTTTGTGACAATCAGGCAAATTGCAAATTCTGTAAATCATCAGGGTGAACAGAAAGTCTTGCATCATTTTTTTAGTATGTTTTGTCATTGTTTAGGAATGTTAATTATGTAGAAAATGATTGAATGACAGTCATGTGACTAATAGTAAATAAATTCAAAAAGTATTATACATAATTAGGTGGCGCAGTGAGTAGCACTGTCGCCGCACAACAAGGCGGATCCCGATTCGAGTCCCGCTCCGTGCGGAGTTTGCATGTTCCACTCGTATCAGCGTTGGTTTTCTCCGGCTTCCTCCTACCTCCAAAAACGTATGCTTCAGATTAATTGGCCGTTCTACATTGCCTGTAAGAGTGATTGCGTGCATGATTGTTTGTCTCTGTGTGGCTCTGCGGTGCACGGGCATCGCGCCTGAAGTTTCCCCCCGCCTCACGCCCTTAGACTGCTGGGATAAGCTCCAGCCCCTGCTGTGGGACTGGATAAGACGGTATGAAGATTAATGAATTAATTATTCATAGTTAATAGATTTTTTTAAAGGGATTCAAGGTTGTTTAAGTGTATAGTATGTAAAATATGATCCAAAAAAAGACTTGCGGATATACTGCTAGACATACTGCTTTATCCCCTCATCATTTACCTGTTGGGTAAAATAAAAATGAAAATCTCACATCTTCATATGCTTTTTCCTCAAATCTAATTAATGCAGGTAACCAATGAACTCATGTGTTTACACCTTCTATTTATATCAGGAAAAAAAGACACACACGCACGCAAACACACACACACACACACACACACACAGTTTCATGCAAAAAACTGGCCCAAATCAGTTCAAAACATTAATTTCTATTTCCGTTGTTCACAATGTCTTCCCCCATACACCTACCCGCCACACATGTAAAGGCATCACACTTTTGTCCTACGTACTCACATGTACTCAGCATCCTTCTTACTGTCCTCAGACGATATACCCAAAAGTACACACAGCCCTCGTCCCACTGAACTGATCTGATCTTCTCCCACTGCAGGAGGAAAGGACAAGACGGAATGAATGAGCCATGATCATTCAGTGAATCATCCTGGAGTTTGAATCGACCACCCAACCTGTAAATTATCGTCAGTTGATTAAAGGGGTAATGGAGAAAACGACAACATGCGTGACTGTTAATACATGTAGAGTGCAAACATCAGTATGGTAAATAGTCTAAGTGTTCATGTTGTAGATCTGGTATTTGTATCAAACATTTTTCATTGTGTTTGTGCCTGCAGTCAGCCGAAAGAAAAAAACCACACAGATGTAGTTTGAACACACAGAGGACATAGTTGTTGGTGAAGTACAAACAGGTTTATTTGTGACATATGGATTCATTGTTCTTGATGTTAAACTCTGTAGACAAACAACTATAAAAAGTTCCCTGTTGTCACCATCAAGTACGTTTTGTATATATTTACTCAACTAACATTAAGTCTGTTTGTAAGCTGTTATTACATCCCGCGAAGTGGTGATGTATGGTAATTGTCAGTGTTTGTGTGTCCGTCCGTCCATCCGTCCACCAAATATCTTCATAACCGTTGCAGATAGAAAGATGAAATAAAAAGCACATTACTCAGGCGGCAAAGGAGATGAAAATGATATGATGACCTTGGCCTTGAGAAAACTAGGTCAATTTCAAATTTAAACTTGGTACATTCTTTTGCACATATATCAAGAACCGGATAAGATAGAAAGACAAAACAAAAGGCGTTATATTCAGGGAATGAAGGGGATGAAAATTAGATCACAACCTTGACCTTGAAAAACTAGGTCTAGGTCAAATTCTCACTCATAACTTTTTAGGTACACATCTCGGAAATGTGATGAAATATAATCAAAAAACAAAAAGCAACATTTTCAGGAAGCCAGAGGCACAAAAATGCGATGACGCGGGATGTTGAGGTCTCTGACTGCCTTGTTTTTGCACTAAGACCACATGACATGTTAACACTTATATATTCTTCTTTTCCTTTCGGCTTTTTCCTTCAGGGGTCGCCACAGCGAATTAATTGCCTCCATCCAACCCTGTCTTCTGCATCCTCTTCTCTTGCACCAACTACCTTCATGTCCTCTTTCACTACATCCATAAACCTCCTCTTTGGTCTTCCTCTAGGCCTCCTGCCTGGAAGTTCAAGACTCAGCATCCTTCCACCAATATATTCACTATCTCTCCTCTGGACATGTCCAAACCATGTCAGTCTGGCCTCTCTGACTTTATCTCCAAAACCTCTAACATGTGCTGTCCCTCTGATGTACTCATTCCGGATCCTATCCATCCTGATCACTCCCAAAGAAAACCTCAGCATCTTCATCTCTGCTACATCCAGCTATTCAAAGGAAAATACATGGACTGAGCAGAGTTGAACAGGTTGTACACTGTACTTCCTTATCAGTTAACTGGCGACTCTACAGTCAGGCCTACCGCCCCACATTCGAAGAACTTTATCAGAATAAGTTGCATTCAGGATCTTTTTTTTTTTCTTTTCTCACGGACATCAAGATAACTAACGCCTGCCTTTCTTGGGAACTTCATTCATTTCGACGGGAATGCTAATGCTAAAAAGCCGGTGTGCTAACAATGGCAGGTGTTAGCTTAAGCGTAACGATCAAGGGCATCACAGATGATATGTCATTGAAATTCAAACCAGCCGCTCACCTCTGACTGAGGCCTGAGTAACCCTCTGAACAATCGCTCTCATGGTTAAGGGTTTTTTAACAGAACACGCTGACAGAAACTACAACGAGTCACCACTTGACGTCATCACGACCGAGCGACAGCGGCACGCCTCTTTCTCTGCGGATTAGCTTCCGGGACAAAATGTTTTTATTTGGCAACAGCAGAAAAGACTAGTCATTGGACGAGTTAGAATAAATAGAATACATCATCCTGTGGTTTATCTAGCATACAATGAAAGCGTACATTGTACAAATGAGTTCCAACATATAATATTTTATATATAATTTTTCTAAAATGAAATCTACTGTTATCGGTCTTCCACAAATGAGATATACTGAATCGGGGAAAAACAGTTCCAGCGTTCCTGTATCCTATAATATATTTTGAAATGCATGATGGTCACTTTTTGTGGATGATGGGGCACTTTGGAAAATGTGAAGACTTCTATGTTTAATTCCAAAAAAGCTGCAGGTGACAACTAAAGCTGAAAAATATTATATTAAATGGAGTTTACAATTTTTCAGTTAACAACATAGTAATGAACAACAATTGAGAATCTGAGAGTAAGAAATGAAACCATTAAGAGCGATGATGTTCTCTGACTCAACAAGCAACCGGTAGCTGGAAAGTTGTCAGTTTACCTATTGCACACTGCCAAGTTGCCCTTGAGCAAGGTATTACCCCACAAGCTGCTCATAGGGTGCTTCTGTGTGACTGCCCATGTATACAGGCCTTTGGTGTGTTTGTGTGTGTGTGTGTGTGTGTGTGTGTTTGTGTGTGCGTGTGTACGTGCGTGTGTGTGTGAGTGTATTAGATCATTTTATGATTAGGGCTTTGAACCAGAATTTTTTGCCAATCGTTCGTTCTGAACAGAAACGGAATTATAACGTTTCCGGTTTTGCGTTCCACCCATAAACTGACATTCCTGAACCAGTTAGAAAAAAAAAAAAAAAGTTCCTGAACCGGTTAATAACGTTCCTTGTAAATATAAATATGTAGGTGCCGTATTTTGCGCACCATTAGATGCACTTAAAAGCCTTAAAATTTCTCAAAAATCAACGCTGCGCCTTTTAAGATTAAGCATCTTATGTGTACACTGAGTTCCAAAATCTGTAAAAATGTTTTTGTGTGACTTTAGTCCATTTCGTCACTACGTACGTACGGAGGTTGTCGGTCGGTGGAAGGAACACTTTGAGGAACTCCTGAATCCAACTACCCCAACTGACCCGTCCTCTGTTGCAGAGGCAGAGCTGGAGGATGATGGGGGATCCGAGTCAATCTCTCGGGGTAGTTAAACAACTTCACGGTGGCAAAGCCCCGGGTGTTGATGAGATTCGCCCGGAAATGCTGAAGGCTTTGAGTGTTGAGGGGCTGTCATGGATGACACGCCTCTTTAACATTGCCTGGAAGTCTAGGACAGTGCTGAAAGAGTGGCAGACTGGGGTGATGGTTCCTCTTTTTAAAAAGGGGGACCAGAGGGTGTGTGCCAACTACAGGGGCATCACACTCCTCAGCCTCCCCGGGAAAGTTTACTCCAAGGTGCTGGAAAGGAGGGTCTGGCCGATTGTGGAACCTCAGATTGAGGAGGAACAATGTGGGTTTCGTCCTGGTCGTGGAACAACGGACCAGCTTTTTACTCTCACAGGGATCCTAGAGGGGGCTTGGGAGTATGCCCATCCAGTCTACATGTGTTTTGTAGATTTGGAGAAGGCGTATGATTGGGTCCCCAGGGATATACTGTGGGAAGTACTGTGGGAGTATGGAGTGAGGGGGCCTCTCCTCAAGGCCATCCAATCCCTGTACGCCCAAAGTGAGAGCTGCTTTCGGGTTCTCGGCAGTAAGTCGGACTTGTTCTGAGTAGCTTTTGGCCTTCGCCAGGGCTGCGCTTTATCACCAATTCTATTTGTGATTTTCATGGACAGGATATTGAGGCGTAGTCATGGTGAGGATGCTTTACAGTTTGGTGGCCTGAGGATTGCATCGCTGCTTTTTGCAGATGATGTGGTCCTGTTTGCTTCATCAGCCTGTGACCTACAGCACTCACTGGTCCGTTTTGAGTGTGAAGCAGCGGGGATGAGGATTAAAACTTCCAAATCTGAGACCATGGTCCTCAGCAGGAAACCGGTGGACTGCCTTCTCCGAGTGGGGAATGAGGTCCTTCCACAAGTGGAGGACCCCAAGTATCTTGGGGTCCTGTTCACGAGTGAGGGAACAATGGAGCGTGAGATTGGACGGAGAATTGGGGCTGCAGGAGCGGTATTGCTGTCGCTTTACCGCACTGTTGTCACAAAGAGGGAGCTAAGCCAGGAGGCGAAGCTCTCCATCTCCCGTTCAATCTTCGTTCCTACCCTCACCTATGGTCATGAGCGATGGGTCATGGCTGAAAGAACAAGATCGCGGATACAAGCGGCTGAAATGGGCTTTCTCAGGCGGATAGCTGGTGTCTCCCTTAGAGATAGGGTGAGAAACACTGCTGTTTGCGAGGGGCTCAGAGTAGAGCTGCTGCTCCTTCGCGTGGAAAGGAGTCGGTTGAGGTGGTTTGGGCATCTGGTGCGGATGCCTCCGGGGCGCCTCCCTAGGGAGGTGTTTCTGGCACGTCCAGCTGGGAGGAGACCTCGGGGCAGACCCAGGACCAGGTGGAGGGATTATATCTCAACACTGGCCTGGGAACACCTTGGGATCCCCCAGTCAGAGCTGGTGGATGTGGCTGGGGAAAGGGAAGTTTGGGGCTTCCTGGTGAAGCTGCTGCCCCTGCGACCCAACTACGGATAAACGGTGGAAGATGGATGAATGGATGGATGGCTTATTCATATGTATCCATTTACTAACTGCATTTTCTGTCATGTCCCATTTTCAGCCATCGATCTGTGGAAGCGGTTCGACAGGGATGCTGAAGAGGCGAGAGCCTCCAGAAGCGTTTCTGGAAGCTGATGCCATCATGGAGGTGCAGCGGTATCTGTCCACACCGCCACTGATAGATCCTCGGTTCCTATGCGGTATTGGGTAGAGCACAGAACCTCCTACCCGAACCTGTTCCACCTCGCAAGCCAGTACCTGGCAGCACCAACGTCCTCTGTGCCCTGTGAGAGAGTCTTCTCCAAAGCAGGGGAAATTGTGTCGCATATCTGAACTGAACTGGTCCCTCTACGGTGGAAAAACTATTATTCTTGAATAAAAATGCATAAGAACCCCCACTTGGCTCTAGCGTATGAAAACAAACTTGTCAAACAAATGTACAAGAATATAATTGTACTCCTGCAAATAACATCACACAAGACCGTTCCCAGATTAATGTCGGAATGCCAACTTTCATCCCACAGTATAGACCTTGTGTGCTTTGCCAGTGGTCCTAATTATCCTGTCACTCACACACACAAACACATATGTATACATTTATATAACACAGACATGTATAAACATGTAATCTATATCTCTTATTGCTTTATTAAACCCTGCAAGGACCAATAATCAGGAATCAATTTGTTAATCATAATCAGATTAACAAACGTGAACCTACAGTGTAGCTTATTCACCATTTAATACGTAATATGAGTTGGTTATTTTTAAAGTCTCAGACTAAATTTATTTACACATACAAACTAACACACAAATAAGCCCATTTCATTAAAAAATGTTTTGTTGTTTCCTACATGTTTCTTTACGTTTACTTATAAATGAATTCCATGCGCAGCTCCTTCAGAACAAAGGCATCGATAACTTGTTTGTAGCTTGTTGTCACTTATTCTGCGGCCGAGTAGTCCCAAGAAGAATCCTTGGGATTACCAGCGCCCCCTACAATGAGACAGGAGAACTGCGTGCCTGTTCCCTTAGTGCCTCTTCCCAGTGGTTTCTGGATCGCTAAACTCAAGAAAGAGGTCACACACATTCAGGTTTTGACAAAAAACACTGCACATTATATACATTAGCTAAACTATGGAAATTTAGTTCATATAGCAAATGTTTTTGAACATTTTAACAGTGACATACAGGGAGATAGCAATACGGTCTCTGTTTAGCTACCAGCACAGCTAACCAAGTTATTGTACAATCCACAGTGAGGCTTGGCAGGCTGGTGCCTCACCACTGTGCTGTGTGCGACAGAGAAATTAATTTCCCTGACGGAACCTCCTTAAGGGATAAATAAAGTTATACTATACTGTACTATACTATACTATACTATACTAAAAGCCATGAAATTTTTATAAGACATCAAAAGTGTCCTTTGATGTATAGTGTATATAAATGTGGAAGAAGGAGACAAGTGAGTTAATATAAAAAACGCTTACTAGCATATTGGGGACCTGCACATCAGAAATCTCCTAAGATATCTCTTTGACAATACACACACAAAAACAGTCCGTGCAGGTGACGGCGACCGTCGCCATCGTTCTCGGTCCGTTCGCTCAGAACTACTGGACTTGTACAGACTCATCAGTAACAGACAAAGCCTGAGTTAAACCTGTGACTCTGGTTTGACTTACCCTGAACCTGTAAACAAGGGTTTGTGGTTTCACAAAGGCTGCTCAGAGTTGGTTTTATTAACCCAGGGTAAGTTCACCCGCAGTTTAGCAGGCGCGACACAACTCTAACAGGCCATTATCAATGGAGCTCTTATTTGACGAGTCACCTATTTAATTCTCTTATTTAAATGAAAGAAAGAAATTAAGCCCACCCGCTGGCTGCTCAAGTTGATAACCGCCACTGTATGATGACCGCGATGACCACTGAGTGGCTTAGAAAAAGCATTAATTGTCCTCTCCCTCCCAACAGTGTGCCATTATTCTCAGACATCAGCCATCATGAAGCTGATAATCGTCCTGTTCTCCTTGCTCCTGCTCAACTGTAAAATCCTGTATCTTGTATTTTCTGTTCTGCACCTGCTTGGATTTCTAGTTTGTCTAACCGTGTTTTTCTTTTCTTGACACAAGTGTCCCTTGGAGAGACAGTCGCACAGAAACATAAGTATGAACCAGAGACACGTCCACACAGATGATTAGGGTCTTCCTCACTACCTTCTAGATGAGGCGTGGTGTTTTAGAACAGCTTTCCAGTGAATCCCACACCTTTTTAAATCATGTTAAAACCTGATGAGTTCTATTAAAGCAAAACAAAGGGTAAAACACAGACAGAGAATTAATGCAATACAGGTAAACCTTAGTTTAGGTCAGTGGCTCTTAACCTGGGTTCGATCGAACCCTAGGGTTTCCTTGAGTCAGTCTCAAGGGTTCGGCGGAGATGGAGTTCAGGACAAAACAGCCGACATGATGTATCGGGTGTTTTTTTGAGCAACTCAAGTCTCGCACTGGCAAAAATAAAGGAACACTTCCTTAAGCTGCACGGAAAACAAAAGAAACAGCCTTTGCTGTGAAAATGACACAAGAATAGCACTTACCAAGATGAAGCCACACATATCTTAATTGGTCTCTCGATAACAACAGTAGAAGTCACACTGATTTGCAAGTAGGAAATTTTTTGTGAGTTCATGCACTGTCTAGATTTTGTTTTTTGAAAAAGGTGACATTAATGCACTATTCATTAAATACACTAGTAAAACATACTTATGTCTTAAATTTGAAAAAAAAAACAACAATTTTTTTTTTACTAAAGAAGGGTTTGGTGAGTGAGCATTTAAAACCGGCAGGGCTCGGTACCCCCAACAAGGTTAAGAATCACTGGTTTAGGTTGTTAAGTGATGGGCAGCGACTTTGCGGTGCGCCCAAATTGAGCATCTTGTAAGGGGACGTTGCCTTGCTCATGGGCGCCTCCCTAGTGGTTTGGAGGTGAGCTGACGCCTCCCACCACTGGGCGTGAGCTGACAGTCATCCTCTACCACTGAGCTGCCGCCCCAGTCATGTACTTAACCTTATTAATAAATACATTTTATTAATATTTGGTTAATTATGAATCTATTTTAAGTTTAAAAACAAATTTTATTTAATTTAACACCGATCCCTGCAGTGACGTGCGGTGAGGTTCATGGCTTGTGAGGCACTGATCTCATCATAATTAGATTTACAAACATGCTAACCTACAGTGTAGCTTATTCACCATTTAATTATCAACAGTGAGTGGGTTATTTTTAAAGTCTCAGAGCAGAATTATTTACACGTACAAACTGTAACACAAATAAGCACATTTGATTAAAAAGTACGTTATGTTGTTACCTACATGTTTGTTTATATGTTAACGTTTACTTATAAATGAAGTCCGTGCGCCGCTCCTTCTGAACAAAAGCAGCGAAAAAAATTACATAGGCAAGGCGAGCGGAAAACAAATGGCTGCACTTGACTGTGGATCGCTGTTTACTGTCACTTCTTCTATGGCCAGGGAAGAAGACTCCTCAGCTGAATCCCTGGGATCACTAGCGCCCCCTACCAATGAGGCACGACAGCATCGTGCCTCACATACTGCCTCTTCCCAGCGGTTTCAGGACCGCTCATCTCAAGAAAGAATTTACACTCATGTCGTTGTTGACAAAAAAACACTACATTATGTACATTAGCTAAATTATGGAAATTTAGTTCATAGAGCAAACGTGTTTGAACATTTGAATAGCGACATACAGAGAGATAGTATTACAGGCTCACTGTATAACATGCCAGCACAGCTAGTTGACCCATTGATTAACCCACGGTGAGGCTCGGCTGGCTGGTGCCTCACCACTAGGGTTGAGCCGAATACTCGTTTCATACCAGTATCCGGTACGGATAATGCATTTTGACGAGTACGAATACGAATACGAATAAAGCCCGTTAATACTCGTGATCGGACTGAAGGAAAATCGGCCGGACTGTTGTCATGCTCTGTGATTGGCCAGTCACACATACTTCCCACCCCTCCCTACAGACTGCAGTTAGAGCGGAGTGTCCCTGTCCCACTCTCTGTCTCCGGTACACGCAGTTACTGATCTCTCTGTTCGTGGCTTCACTGTTGCTCACGTCCTTATTAGATTTTCTTCAGCTTGCCTCTATTTTGGTGTTTGGTTATGTGGTGAACTTTCTTGTTTTTTTTGTTTTTTTTTGTTGCACGTACGTGTGCATTTAACCACCGCCTCGGTGGTTAAAGTCTGTTTTTATTTTTTTACCTGTTCTAAACTCTGTTCAAATTAACAAAGTCTGTACTTAATATTTTAACTGAAACATAGCGCGTGCACACACACACACACACACACACACACACACACACACACACACACACACACACACACACACAGACACACACACACCATAATCAATATTGTTTAACTTTATGTGAAAAAAAATGGCAATAGCATTAGGTACTAAAAATAAATAATTGAAAAAAAAGTACTTGAAAAAAAATTAAATGAAAAAGAAGAAAAAAAATGTAAAAGTTTTGTTGAGTATGACAATTCTTGTTCATGCACACTTTGTAGTTAATTACTTTTTTTATTGCATGCACTTCATTAATGCACTTTGTGTTTACTCGTTCTGTATATAGTTCCTTTACTATTGTAATCAAAAGCTTTGAATCTCAATTCTGAGGCTCTTCGGTAAATATTCATTCATAGACTTAAGAATATTCATGTTCTGACTTTTCTGTAAATAGTTCTCTTACTTTTGTGATCAAAACCATTTATTTGAATTTCAATTTTGAGGCTGTTCTGTAAATAGTTTTAAAATAAGCAAAAATACAGCAACTCTTGATCAATCCATATCAATGGATTGATCAAGATGGATGGACTTAAAACAATGTGGTGATTTAAGCCCCACCCATTTCCGGTCAAACCACACCCACTTCCGGTTTAAGCCCCGTCCATTCCGAATACAGATACGGATACAGATAATCTAGTTGGTTGAACAGATACAGATAGTGGTGTACTCGCTCATCCCTACTCACCGCAGCTCAGTATTTCAGCGGTAGATCTGAAAATTCAGTGATTTTGAGTAAAAAAAAACAAAAATTGGTGATGTTGAATAGAAAATTACCAATTTTAGTTTTTAATGCAGTAATATGCATCACTGGATAAATATAAACATTTAATTTACTTCTTCCATTTTTCATTTTTTTTTCTCTTATTATGGCAGGTGAAGCCATGTGCCACCTGCTTTCCCTGACTGCATGTCAGAACCCAGACATTTTAAACTTCACCCTGTCCATCGAGCCCCATTCTGTTATCCTGTGAGACACCAACGTGACCCTCAGATGCCTGGTCAAAATGGAAATGAATGGTGTGCAGGACTGGCTGACTCATAAATACACCATGTATAGGTACAACAAGGTCATTTACACCAACACCTCCGAGACCTCTGAGATGATGTACTCGCTGCCCCATGCCCGAGTCTCCAACAGCGGAATAAATAAATGTGTCGTCAAAGTTGGGGATGAGGAGAAGAGCAGTGAGCAGGAACTCACAGTGACAGGTCTGGTTATTGTCATGCAGCTTTATTTGAGGTGGATTTGAACATGTGCATTTACATTTCCAGGTTTTGTGTTTTAGATGCTAAAAAAAATTCTCACGTTTGTAGGATCGCAACACGACCATCTGTTCTAATCTCACCACATTTCACTTTTCCAGGCCTGTCAAAACCCCTCCTCCATCTGAACAAAAATGTGATCAATGAGCAGGAGAAGCTGACAGCCACGTGCACGACGCCCGGCAAGACAGGTGCTATTGAATTCGTCTTCAATGACAAACCCTCAAAAATCATATCTTTGGAGAAACTCCAACCAGGTGACGACCGAGTTGGAGCTCAAAGGCAAAGACTTTGACTTCATTCACTGTGACTATAAAGTCACGGTGAAAAAAAAAGTTTATTCTCTCTCCAACAAGACTGACTCCATCATGGTTCAAGTCACAGGTAAGAGGGTTTCAAAATCCCTTAGGAAACACCGGACCCGTCTCAGGGCTTTATCTTCATGTGTTGTCTCTCCTCAGAACCGCCCTTCACTGTGGTTATGGAGATAACCCCACAGTCTAAGATCTATGTGGGAGACACGTTCTTCATCTCCTGCACCATTACAAACAGCTCTAAAGACCCTACCTCAACTCTGGAGTACCCACATTCCAACTGTACCAAAGAAGAAAAAGACTCGTCGCCGCAGCCACCGAACTCAATCACAGGACGATGGCGCTGGCCAGCGGCTTCCAGAAGTTTGAGTAAAGAGTCAAGATTTGATATGTAGTGGTAAAAACCAACGAGACAGTTCTGTTGTCAGGTGAGTGGATCTTTCGAGACCTGTTTGTGCGTGCAGGTTATTCACATACCCAGGCTCTCATGGTAGGAATATTGTTGACCCTCTTGTTTTTGCTTATCTGTTATCCAAAGAGCGCCCGGATGATAGCTACTTTCCTTGGAAGATCATCGGAATCGTGGCCAGGGCCATTGACGGCCTGGCCCTGCAGGTGTTTTTGATAGTGGTGTGCTGCAAAAAAATGTAAGAGAGCTAGAACGGCCTCCTATTCTTCAGAGAAAAGGAGCTCTTCAGTGTGAGTTGGCTTGACTACTTGTTTCTCTGAATGTGATGGTTGAACTTCACGAAGAACCACACTGGCTATTTTGTGTATATATTCAGTGGCAAGAACATATACATATCCTTCTACTTCAGGCTCTCAACAGGAGCAGATGTCTCTCTGTCTCCTGTTGTCGCTATCTTTCTATCTCATACCCACACCCATAATGACTCGTGGTCAGACAGAAGCGGTCAAGGAGTAACAGTAACAATTTGGCATACACGATTCTCTCCTCAAATACTGAACTATGAGCAGTAAAGACAAGAGTTGTTACAGCACCAAAGATCTTTACAACAGAATCACTTCAATAGTTGGAGCTGTACACCAGTTTTGGACACGTCAAGTATTACATGGAACAGTTGATAAAATATTCAGCGTCATCAATGTCAGAAACATGGATTAGTGGACAAAAAAATCATAATTTTCTGGTTAAAAGGATAATCCATCCATCTATCCACTTTCTTTTGCTTTATCCACTGCAGTGGGCCATGGGGAGCTGGAGCCTATCCCAGTTGGCATAGGGCCTGAGGCGGGTGACACTCTGGGCACGACGCCAGTACGCTGTGGAGCCACACACAAAGACAGACAACCACGCACACGCACACACTCCTACAGCAATTTGGGACGGGCCAATTAACCTGAAGCGCATATTTTTGGAGGTTGGAGAAAGCCAGAGAGCCCGGAGAGAGCCCACGCAGACACAGGGAGAGCATGCAAACTCCGCACATACAAACTCCGAAGATGCAAACTCTCCCACGGCGGGTCCGGGTTCAAGCGGGACTCGAACCCGGACCCGCTGTGTTGTGCGGCCACATCGCTACGCGCTGCGCCACCGTGCCAACCTGGAGGGCCAATATTAAGTTTGAAATTTTAAAGAGCATGTTGATATATTCTGACAATATAATGGAATGTGTAATGTGTATCTTAAGTGTGTAACTGTTTGTGTAACAAACTGCTTAATTCTTGGATAAACAGCGTCTGTCTCCTGAGAGAGGTACATATCATTATATTCTTGTGAAGAACACTGGCTAGATCAACTTCTTAGTGGCACGGTGGTGTAGTGGGTAGCACTGTTGCCTCACAGCAAGAAGGTCATGGGTTCAAACCCATGACTCCTTAGGTCATATTGACCAACAGTGGCAAGCTCGCTCTGGGTGCAGCAGCCCAACCAGCTGTCAATCTGACCTAGAGATTTTGTTGTATAATTGTATGACAATTAAGTTTCTTCTTTTTGTTTCAACTATCTATGATATAAACAAACCTTGTTGTTCCCAGGAAGACTGTAAACATGATTACGCTCTAGTTTATATCTGGGACAAAGGCTTATATCTAGAAGTGGATGAGGGTATGAATGTGTCAAAATTCAGTGTATGAACTGGTTGATAACATTTAATGTCTGAATTAGCTGACAACGTATTGTAATGAGAGAGATGTCTGTTGATTCTTTGGGACAGGAATTTCACAAGCCTACTGGCTTCCACATGTCAGCCCTTTTTTCTGGATGTTGTTGATGTTGTAAATGTGATGAAGGTGTGAAGTCTGTTATATTAAAATGCTTCTAAACCCCCCCCAAAAAACTAAATAGTTCTTTTTGTTACATAACCACTTTATTGGGTCTGTTGGACCTGCTGCATTTTTGCATTTTTAAATAATACAATGAATTGTTTTGTTATAATAATGAATGTTTATTTTATTTTCATTGCAAGCAATATAAACAACTTCTGTTTTTATATTACATTTATTAAGCACTTTGGAAACCTTGTTTGTACTTAAATTATGCCATAGAAATTTTCTGGATTGGATTGGATTTGCTTGATTTTAAATGAGCATTAAAAAGGAATTTAAGATATGAGTGGAAAACATTCAGTCAATCAATGTTTATTTGTAAAGCACTTAATCACATTAGCAAACTTCTCAAAGTGCTTTAACAGACAGAAACCCAACAGGACCCTCCACAACAAGCACAAGTGACAGCGGTGGGGAATATTTTGGTCAAAAGTGTTGAACGCTGCACTCAGTTCTATAATGAAACTAAAACAAATACTGTAGAAGACTATCTGACGCTATTAAAAAGTTATTTGTAACTGTTAGCAGTGCAGTCTCCGTACTATAGCTCTAAAACCTGACTGAAAGTCCTCTAGCAAGTAGTCATTTAGCTGTTTGGCCAACAAGTTCTCTAGGATCTTAGATAGGAATGGCAGGTTCCTATCTAAGATACTACATAGGAGGCTTACATTTAGGCTTGGCTTCTTAGGGACGGCCTTGATCATAGCCACTTTAAAGATTGTGACCCATAACTTATTTTTAAGGACTTATTAATTATTGACAGGTGTGATTTTTTATTGATGGTAATACCTATTTAAGAAGCGTAGTCGGAATTTTATCAAGCAGACTAGTGGTGGGTTTAGCAGAGGAAATTAGGGGATTTAAATTGGAGAGTTCCATTTGCTGAAAGCATTCCAGAATATTGCTAGTTTTAACCTCTGCTATGTGATTAACATTTGGCTGTATGTAGTGGATCTCATCCCTAAGACTTGTAATTTTGTTTCAAAAGATGGTTTTTGCTCAAAGATAAATCCTAAAAATGTGCTGCTCTCCTGGCCAATGGTGCATTTTTAGACTTCTTGTTATCAGTTGGCTTTGTGTTCTTTGGTCATATTTCTGTTTCTTCTTGAGTTGAGTCCAGAGTATCTGCCTGAGTTCTCTCCAGAAACAGACACTTTGTTTGAATTGGCTGGTTTCAAATTGTCTTTATGTGTGTGTTTGTTATTCTTTCATGTGGCTCCGTGATGCACTGGTGTCACACCCGAAGTGTACCCTGCCTCTCGTCCTAAGTCTGCTGGGATAGGCTTCAGCAACCCCGCGATCTGCAACAGCAGAAGAGGTGGTTGATCCAAACCACCAGTGATTTATAATGGAAAATCTGGAAAATTATCAGGGGTGCCCAAACTTTTTCATACCACTGTACATGAAGTTTAAGAGAAGTAAGACCCTGACTGGAAAAACCTGGGGTATTTTGATATGTAATATGAGACATAGGGTTACCATGTCATGCACCGACCTCCTTCAGAACTAGCAGTGCTTCCATTTGAATGCCAATCTGTGCATCCAGAGATTTATCAGTGACCTTATTGTCTGCTCAATAGAGCCCAGAGCCGATGAGTCACCATGACGATGGACGAAAAGCGCCCCACAGTGCTTTACGGCAGTAAAGTACAGATTTTAATCTATGCACACAGAGATTTTGGCAACATTTTCCAAAGAAATAGTGTTGCGATTGCACAAAAGAAGGAGATGTCGTGGGAGGAAATCGCTGTTCGAGTCAATGCATAAATTTAAACCTAGTCCGTTGCAATCACGGTAAAATTATGGAGGTAAATGGCTTGAATAATAGTCTATTAATTTATTTTATATAGGTGCAATCCAGCGGGGGAGAAGTGCGCATGCACAGCAAATTCACCAGACTGAAATTTGTGGTGTTGGGCCAGTATAGAGTAAAGTGTTGAGGTTTTGGTGTTGGTTCTAGGAGAATGAACTCTGCATTGGTGAGAAAACACAATATTATAGGTGTAACAGTTCAGAGTTAACAGTATTCAACACCTGTCAGTGTAATTTTCAACATCCGGGCATTTGGGCAGGTACGCTTTGAGAGGAATTTGGCGGTCGCCACTTACTTTCACTCGCATGAAGTATGAGAAGGGAAGATTGGTGAGTATCACGCAACTAAAGCTTGCCGTGTTATTGGTAATTTGCATTAAAATGTGCTTATGTTGTTATATATTTTTACATTCTTGAGACTTTATGAAACGTCGTATTATTAACGAGTGTCCGCCGTCATAGTTGCTCGGTAAGCTAGCTGACATGCCCCAGACGTGCCCAATGAGGATAACATTGATGATGCTTTAATTTCAGTTTTTGATATGATGGGCTAACGTTAAGCCAGGGAACTCTTTTTAAAGAGTTTCAAGCTCTAAGTCAAGCAAAATTTACTTTTAAAATTGTTTGCTCCAAACTTCGTTTCAGCTGGCAGAGTCAGGTTGTCTGCCATGTGCTCGCTGTTGGTGAAGTAAAGCTACTGTTAATAACTTAATGTCACTGCATAAATTGAGTTGGAGAAGTAGCGGTAATTTGTAACGATAATTTATACCAGCTTGCTGCTTTCAGTGGTGTTAAACATATGGCCAGACTATTTACTAGCTAGAACCAGTGTTCTAATTTGTTGTATCTCTTGCTTTGTAGCAATCTGCACGATTACGAGGGTCATTCAAAATCTCAGATTTCAGGTGAGTGAAGTTGAAGTGAATAGTAAACGTTTAAGTTGCTACGATGCAAACATAACGTGTAAGTTTAGATATTTTACAATGTGCATGCTAAAGTAGTTCTGAAATGTGTTTAAATTGTGGAGGACGCCTGTATTTTGCCAACACTGATAATGTTATTCCCAGATAATATTTCTCAGCATATAAAGTTACTAAGTTTACAGGAGAAGGCTGGTATTTATTTCAAAATATTGAGAAAAGTTCTTTATTGTTTAGATGTTACAATTTCTGGGAATTGGCTAATATTATATTTTTAGTACTCTGACTGTGACTCTGAGTTAGTAAAATTACTCGGGTAACAGTTAACGGCAAGGTATTTCCTGTCCACTGTTAATATTTAATCGCTAATTAGTTAAGCTCAAGAATATATATGCAGGGCATAAAGACACTGTTGTATTTTTCAGTGCGTTTGTTTGACAGGATACAAAGATACCGCAGTCACCATAAGAAGTGTGAAGAGCAATATATAAAGTTCCAGACCTGTCAGGCAGAAACAGAACATCTGCATACCCACCAGCTTCAGTAACCAAAAGTATACTTTAGTCCATCAGAGAGTAATTGAGCATCGTGAAAGCTTTTGATTGTTCTTCGGGTTACGATCAAGATTTGTCATTTGAATTAGCATTGAAGGGATGTCTCAAATGTCCTTTCGTCAGACTTGTGGAGAGCATGGGATTCTTTAGGAAAAGTAGCCTGTACTGAACAAAAATGAGCAATTCGGTCTAAAGCATGCTCTTCTTCTTCTTCTTCTTCTTCTTCTTCTTTTCCTTTCGGCTTTTCCCTTCAGGGGTCGCCACAACGAATCAGTTGCCTCCATCCAACCCTGTCTTCTGCATCCTCTTCTCTCACACCAACTACCTTCATTCCTCTTTCACTACATCCATAAACCTCCTCTTTGGTCTTCCTCTAGGCCTCCTGCCTGGGAGTTCAAAACTCAGCATCCTTCTACCAATATATTCACTATCTCTCATTTGGACATGTCCAAACCATCTCAGTCTGGCCTCTCTGACTTTATCTCCAAAACCTCTAACATGTGCTGTCCCTCTGATGTACTCATTCATGATCCTATCCTTCCTGTTCACTCCCAAAGAGAACCTCAGCATCTTCATCTCTGCTACCTCCAGCTCTGCCTCCTGTCTTTTCCTCAGTGACACTGTCTCTAGACCAAACAACATCGCTGGTCTCACCACAGTTTTGTACACCTTTCCTTTCATTTTAGCTGAAACTCTTCTATCACACATCACACCTGACACTTTCCTCCATCTGTACCATCCTGCCTGCCTGTACATGCTTCTTCACCTCTTTTCCACATTCTCCATTGCTCTGGACTGTTGACACTAAGTATTTAAAATCCTCCACCTTCTTGATCTCTTCTCCCTGTAACCTCACTCTTCCAATTGGGTCCCTCTCATTCATCAACATGTTCTGTCTTACTGCGACTAACCTTCATTCCTCTCCTTTCCAGGACAAACCTCCATCTCTCTAGCTTCTCCTCCACCTGTTCCCTGCTCTCACTACAGATCACAATGTCATCTGCAAACATCATAGTCCATGGGGATTCCTGTCTACCCTCATCTGTCAGCCTGTCCATCACCATAGCAAACAAGAAGGGGCTCAAAGCTGATCCCTGATGCAGTCCCAACTCCACCTTGAACTCCTCTGTCACACCTACAGCACACCTCATCACTGTCTTACAGTCCTCATGGCTCAGCAGCTTTACTCCTCTGTAGTTGCCACAACTCCGCACATCTCCCTTGTTCTTAAAGATGGGCACCAGCAGGGCACCTCAGGCATCTTCTTGCTAACTAAGATTCTGTTGAACAACCCAGTCAGAAACTCCATGCCACCTCTCATAGACACTTCCAAACATCTACAGGTATATCATCAGGACCGACTGCCTTTCCACTCTTCATCCTCTTCAATGCCCTCCTCACTTTATCCTGACTAATCTTTGCTACTTCCTGGTTCACAACAGTCACCTCTTCTAGTCTTTGTTCTCTCTCATTTTCCTCATTCGTCAACTCTTCAAAGTACACTTTCCATCTTCCCATCACACTACTGGCCCCTGTCAATAGACTTCCATCCCTATCCTTAATCACCCTAACCTGCTGCACGTCCTTCCCATCTCCATCTCTCTGTCTTGCCAACCTGTGTAGATCAGTCTCTCCCTCCTTACTGTCCAACCAAGCATACAAATCATCATAAGCCCCTTTTTTTGGCCTTTGCCACCGCTACTTTCACCTTACGCTGCATCTCCCTGTACTCCTGTCCACTCTCCTCAGTCCTCTCAGTGTCCCACTTCCTCTTAGATAACCTCTTTCTCTGTATACACTCCTGTACCTCCTCATTCCACCACCAAGTCTCCTTGTTTACTTTCCTTCCAGATGACACACCAAGTACTCTCCTGCCTGTCTCGCTGATCACATTAGCTGTAGTTTTCCAGTCATCTGGAAGCACCTCTTGGCCACCCAGAGCCTGTCTTAACTCCTTCCTAAAAGTCATGCAACACTCTTCCTTTTTTACCTTCCACCATTTCGTCCTCTGCTCTGTCTTTGTCCTCTTCATCTTCCTCTTCACCAGAGTATCCTACACACCACCATCCTATGTTGTTTGGCTACACTCTCACCTACCACTACTTTGCATTCACTAATCTCCTTCAGATTACACCGTCTACACAAGATGTAGACTACCTGTGTGCTCCTACCACCACTCTTATAGGTCACCCTATGTTCCTGCCTCTTCTGGAAGAAAGTATTCACTATAGCCATTTCCATCCTTTTTGCAAAGTCAACCACCATCGGTCCTTCTGCGTTCCTCTCCTGGATACCAAACCTGCCCACCACCTCTTCATCACCTCTGTTTCCTGCACCAACATGTCCATTGAAGTCTGCCCCAATGACAACTCTCTCACTTTTAGGTATGCTCTGCATCACTTCATCAAAGTCCAGCCAGAATTTCTCCTCCTCCTCCAGCTCACATCCTACCTGTGGAGCATACCCACTAACAACAATGAACATCATGCCTTCTATTTCTAGCTTCAGACTCATCACTCTATCTGACATCCTTTTTACCTCCAGGTCTTTCCTAACAAACTCCTCCTTCAAGATAACTCCTACTCAATTTCTCTTCCTATCTACACCATGATAGAACAACTTGAACCCTGCTCCTAAACGCCTAGCCTTGCTACCTCTCCACCTGGTCTCCTGGACATGCAGTATGTCTACCTTCCTCCTCTGCATCATGTCAACCAACTCTCTACCTTTTCCTGTCATAGTTCCAACATTCAACATCCCTACTCTCAGTCCTATACTTTTGGTGTTCCTCTTCTCTGTTTTCCTACGAACACACTTTCCACCTCTCCTTCTTCAAATAACAGTAGTCCAATTTCCACCGGCACCCTGTAGGTCAACAGTGCCGATGGCGGTCGTTGATAACCCGAGCCTTGACCAATCCGGTATGGAAGTCATAGGTTTGATTCGCATCTTTGATTTGGCAAAAGTTTTACGCCGGATGCCCTTCCTGACGCAACCCCCTGTATTTATCCGGGCTTGGGACCGGCACAATAAGACACTGGCTTGTGCTCTCTTGCGGCTACATTAAACAACACAAGGCATATGTTTATCATTAAAACAGCATAAAGATACCAGCTAGTCAATTAACCTAAACATGGATATCAAAGGGACTCACAAACGATCCAGGGATCCACTGCAAGGCAAATGGAAAAAGGACCCACACCTGGTCCCAGTCCAATTTATAAATTATCCTGCTTCATACTCGTCCTACTGTCTGATCCTCCTATCAATTCCTCTTCTGAGCTTGCTCTTCACAACAATACGTTTTGCATACTTCCTTATTTTGCTGACATTTTTATTGACAGGCTTTCTGCAAAAGTGTGTTTAAAGTGTGTTAAAGCAATAACAAAGTTTAGATTCATGTTGTGTTGAGCTGTTGTGTGGAGAGTTTGTTTGCGTGGAGAGATCTGAGAGATCTACACACTAGGAGAGTCAGGTTGAGACTGGAAGTTAAGATTAGGAGGCAGACTACAGGGGGAGGGGTCAGTAGACACAGACTGGACTTGTCTAAAAATATATCTAGGTGCAGAAGCTGCAAACGAAATCCCCCGCTCGAGCAAAGCCCCCCCTCACAACCCCTCCCGTCAGGTGCACAGACAAAAGAGAAAGGTTTTCTGTTTTTCTTAAAGAGCCAGTCATAAGAACACAAGCTATTTTAAATAACCACACTACAATCTAAGACAATGAATCCCACACCAGTAGCTCTGGTGGGAACCAAAAACCCGGACATTTTAAAGGATAATAATAAAATTTCAAAGAAACGTTTAAAGAAGAGAGAATTGGGAGTTGAAAATTTTGAAGTTGTTCAAGGATGTAGGCAAATTCTACAGGGCATAGGTGAGACAGGGATTGAGGACACTGCAAAACTACGTAAGCAGAGAGAAGGGACATGACGACAACCAACTTAATGTGACAGAACTGGCAGGTTTATACCCACATCTGGAGGGTTGGTTGCATTTTAACGGTAATGTTAATGAACAAGGAGCAGAAGAAATATCCCAGATCATTGCTAATCATGAGGCTAGGTATCAGACTTAAAAATACAACACTTTCAGCTACTGTACAGGTAATGAGTCCAAAAATATTGTAGCACTTCTAGGAAGGCTGGACACAGCAGGCCAGGCATACTGGATCGCTACAAGGGGAGAAATATGTGCAGGAGGAGAACTATCTGTAGCTTCTGGATTGATCTGCCAAATAAAGGAATAGACTTAAGAAGGGAGCTTAATCGATACTAATGAGAATAAATCTCTACATGTCCCTGAGTTAGTTCAAATTATGATGGGGAACCAATTGGGGTAATCCTCTCACAGGCTCTGCTAGGAACAATGGGGTAAAAATGTTGTTATAAATGTTTCACTTTGGCACCATATTACAAAGGGGGTTTACATTAATGGTTACATTGAACATGAATTGTTTAAAAAGTTTTGGCCATGTTGATAAGAGAGAGAAGAGGGGAAGAGAGAAGAGATAGACTGCTAAGAATGAAGACACGTATAGACTATTTCTTTACATTTAAAAAACATCTCCACAGACTAGAGAAGTGTGAAATAGGCCCGTGTACAATATCTGTCACGACTAGAATATGACTGGCAAGGAGAAACCAAAAGTACGACAGAGTAGCAGGTGGGCAAAGTCTCAAAAGAGGGTTTAATAATCCAGGCAGCAGTATCCAAAAAAGACAGGCAAATGGTGGAGTCCAGAATCAGGCAGGGTCAGGCACAAAACAATCAACAAATCAGGCAGACACATCAGATGAGGATCAGACAACAGGCTAGGTCGAGAGAGCAGACGGGATTCATACACGGTCACCAAAACAGGCAGGATACGAAGGCTGGAGAGTCAGGGCGAACACTAAAACAATCTCGCAGAGAGCAGACGGCTGAGCTGACTTTTGAAGTGTGGAGACAGATTGGGGAGTGGCTGCAGGTGTGGAGAGATGGCAGGTGAAGGGAATGAAGTGATTGTAGATGAAACAGGATCTGGAATGATAAGACATGTTAGGAAAAGAAAACAAAGAAAAGGAAAGTTAAATTGTCCGGAGACATGACAATATCAGATCATAGCCCAATTTATGTGTCATGGCACCTCAACAATAAGATTAGATCAACTCACTGGAGGCTAAATTCGAACATTATAATTAATCCAATTAATTAAGAGAAACTTAAAACTGAAATTAATTTATATTTGGAACAGAACGACATTGGATAGGTGACGCCGGCTGTCCTCTGGGATGCATTAAAGGTGGTTATTGCAGGTAAGATAATAGCAACCTCAACCGAAAAGAAAATCAGGTAACTAAAACTTAAAAATTTGGAAGACGGAATGAAAAAACTTCAGAGAGAGCACTCGGCAACACAAAATGAAGGGATAAAATCCAAAATGGCAATACTAAAAAAGGAAATTGATCAAATAAACACAAATGAAATCGTAAATAAGATTCTTTTTACAAAGCAACGATACTATGAAACGGGAGGGAAAGCAGCTAAACTCCTAGCATACAAGCTGAGAAAACAACAAGCAGATAGAACTATACATAAAATAAAAAACACTTGAACAAATGGATTAGAGACCAGCCTGGAAAAGATAAAAGAATGCTTTGAATTTTTTTAGAAAAAACTATATTCACAACCACAATTGAAAGATGAACATCAGATTGATGCCTTTTTATCTTCACTACACTTACCAAAGGTCACAGAGGAACAAAATCATAGACTAAAATGTAAAATAACAATAGGAGAACTAAAGTTAGTCATTGGGAGACTAAAAGGAGGCGAGTCCCCGGGGACAGACGGTTTCACCTCTGAATGGTATAAGGTGATGTATGACCAGCTCGCCCCAACACTCTTAAGAGCATTTAACTTTGTCTTAGAGAAGAACATTACCCCACCATCATGGAGAGAGGCAATAATTTCGATCATCCCAAAGGATGGGAAAGATAAATCAGAATGCGGGAATTATCGTCCATCAGTGTTTTGAATATTGACTATAAATTGTTCACATCCATACTATCCAAAAGATTAGAGCTGGTTTTACCAGAGCTAATACATGACGACCAGACAGGATTCATTAGATATAGACAGACCCAGGATAACATCAGGAAAACACTGCATGTTATAAAAAAGGCAACCCAACAAAAGCTGGACACACTCATCGTGAGTCTAGATGCGAAGAAAGCTTTTGATTCAGTACGATGGTTGTTTCTGTATAAAGTTCTATCAAAATTTGGATTCCACAGGTCATTAATACTATTGCTGCACTGTATGATAAACCTACAGCCGAAATCAAAATTAACGGAGATCTAACCAACTCATACATTCTGGAAAGAGGAAAAAGACAGGGGTGCCCTATATCCCCGCTCCTTTTTGCTATGTTCATAGAACCTCTTACTCAGTGGATTAGGGAGAGTTCAGACATTAGGCGGTGACGATGACATCTGGGGAAGTTAAATTGGCCCTATTTGCTGACGATTTGTTAATATATTTAACACAACCCACAGAGACACTCTCAGAATTAATGAATATATTAGAAGAATATGGCTTTCTCTTTGGGTACAAAATTAATGTTAATAAAACTCCGATATTAGCACTTAACTATGACCCTCTAACTGAAATCAGAAATTTATATACCTGGAAATGGGAAGCAAAGTCGATCAAATACCTGGGTGTATTAATACCTAAAGATTACTCAGAAATGTTTGAACTTAATTATGGTCCTTTAAATATAACAATAAAATCTGATATTTAAAGATGGACAACTATCCCCTTTCTAAGTCTGAACTCTCGGGTGGAGTCATTTAGGATGAACATTCTCCCTCGAATGCTTTATTTATTTCAGTGCTTGCCAGTCAGAATACCTTCTAAACAATTCAAAGAATGGGACAGGTTACTATCCCGGTTTATATGGCAAGGGAAACGAGCCAGAATTAAATTTAAAACTGCAGCTAAGAAAAGATCGCGGTGGAATAGGCCTTCCCTCCCTGCAGGAATATTATTTGGCAGCTCAGCTGAGACCATTGGTCTGTTTATGCTCCCCAACATACATTGCAGGTTGGAAGAGAATTGAAAATACAGTTATTAAAGGAATACCTATTGCAGCTATAATAGCAGATAAGACACTACAGGATGAACTGATGGTCTGAGAGGAACTTTTCTTGGATATTATACTAAAATCTTGGCAAGAATTAATTAAAATGTGCAAATTAGGGTAATCTGTTAAGATCATGAGGTGGTGTGCATTTGACTCAGACTTTGCATCAAACAAAAGTGATATGGGATTTAAAAGTTGGATTTCTAAGGGTTTAACTTCATATTACTCATTTGTCCACAAAGAGGTGTTCCATAGATTTGAGGTCTTAAGAACAAAATCGGTTGGGAAAAGATGATTTCTATAGATATTTGCAAGTTTGACACCATTTCACTCACAACTTGTAAAAGACTGGGGGAAGACTCACTTCAGGATTCCGACAGGCATTCTTAGCTTGTAAGAAAATAATTTCTGTGTTATATAATGGTATCCAACAGTCCAAAACTCAGAGTACAGAGTACATAAAAAGGAAATAGGAGAAAGAATTAAATATAGAGATCTCTGAGGGGAGCTGGGACAAAATATGCAGTTTGCAGTGAACCACAACAGGATCAAATACTTGGCGTGAATTTTTTGGGTACAATGTGATGAGATTTTTTATTACACCAACTCAGAAACGGTATCAGGGCAGTGGGGATGCCTGCTGGAGACTTTGTGGGACAAATTAAGCTAACCACTCCCATATTTCTGGAAGTGTACCATCATACAATGTTACTGGAAAGAGATCCACAAACACATAAATAATATATTTGGTTCAAGCATTTCTTTTACATGTGAAAATTTATATGTGGGAAATGTATCAACTGAAAATGTTTGTAACAATGATAAGAAGTTGCTTGGTATCTTGCTTGCAGCAAGTAAAAAAACTGTAACAAGAAAATGGCTGAGGGTTGAACCACCCACTGTTGATGAATGGCTGGACATTAAATATGATATTTACACCATGGAAAAATTGTCATTTACTCTTAAAGTACAAAGAGATAATTTTTATCAAATTTGGTCCAAATGGACAGAATATGTGAAACTTGTAAGATCTGACTTCACCTGAATGTTGCTATATATTGTAGCCCGATTAATTCAATTTGTAGGTGTGTGTACGAAGGACTACTGAAAACCAAGAGAAACTTCCAGTTTGTGTGTGTGTGTGTGTGTGTGTGTGTATTTCCTTTTTCTTCTCTCCCCCTTGTGTTGTTGTTCTTGTATTTGTTAAAATTGAAAAATGAATAAAAACACAAAAATAAAAAAAAAACAAAACAAAAAAACAAACTCCTCTTTGGTTTTCCTCTAGGCCTCCTGGCTGGCAGTTCAAAACTCAGCATCCTTCTACCAATATATTCACTATCTCTCATTTGGACATGTCCAAACCATCTCAGTCTGGCCTCTCTGACTTTATCTCCAAAACCTCTAACATGTGCTGTCCCTCTGGTGTACTCATTCCTGATCCTATCCTTCCTGTTCACTCCCAAAGAGAACCTCAGCATCTTCATCTCTGCTACCTCCAGCTCTGTCTCCTGTCTTTTCCTCAGTGACACGTAGCCTGGTCTCACCACAGTTTTGTACACCTTTCCTTTCATTTTAGCTGAAACTCTTCTATCACACATCACACCTGACACTTTCCTCCATCTGTACCATCCTGCCTGTACAAGCTTCTTCACCTCTTTTCCACACTCTCCGTTGCTCTGGACTGTTGACCCTAAGTACTTAAAATCCTCCACCTTCTCTTCTCCCTGTAACCTCACTCTTCCACTTGGGTCCCTCTCATTCACACACATGTACTCTGTCTTACTGCGGCTAACCTTCATTCCTCTCCTTTCCAGGACAAACCTCCACCTCTCTAGCTTCTCCTCCACCTGGTCCCTGCTCTCACTACAGATCACAATGTCATCTGCAAAAATTATAGTCCATGGAGATTCCTGTCTAACCTCGTCTGTCAGCCTGTCCATCACCATAGCAGAAAAGAAGGGGCTCAAAGCTGATCCCTGGTGCAGTCCCAACTCCACCTTGAACTCCTCTGTCACACCTACAGCACACCTCACCACTGTGTTACAGTCCTCATACATGTCCTGCACCGCTCTGACATACTTCTCTGCCACTCCAGACTTCCTCATACAATACCACAGTTCTTCTCTGGGCACCCTGTCATAAGCTTTCTACATCATCTCCAAAAAGGATGTAAAAACGATGGCGCCGCAGATGGACGTCATCTTGTTTTACTTTATTTTGTGTTTTTTGTCGACCCTCAGGTCTGTTTCTGAGTGCTACCCTATCACCTACTCCTCAGAAGAACTACTGGCCATCAGACAGTTCTTACCAGATAATTTTATTCTGCAGTTTGCGTCAGATTCGAGCAGTTTTGCAGAGATCTTGATCGGAGGAGCTGCGGCCCTTTACGGGCTGTGGCCACGCAGACATCGGGGTAAGAGAGCTGGCATGCTGGTGAGACTCCGCCAGCAAGGATTCAGGATCCCGCTGCCATCAATACATCTGGCTAATCTCTGCTCATTGCCCAACAAATTGGACGAGCTGCACCTCCTCTACGGGAAAAATATGGACTTTGCACGTTCTGCTGCTCTGTGTTTCACTGAAACTTGGCTCAGTGAATCGATACCCGAAGGTGCTCTGCATCTGCCGGACTTTCAACTTCACAGAGCAGACGTCAAGGAGCTGTTGGTGAAAACCAAGGGCGGTGGCATATCTACATTAACGAATGTTGGTGTAAAGATGTCACAGTGCTCAGCAGATTCTGTGGACCGAACATTGAGACATTCTTTATCAACTGCAAGCCTTTTTATTCTCCGCGGGAGTTCTCCTCCTTCGTGTTCGTCGGTGTTTACATTCCACCGCAAGCTAATGTGGATGTCGCACTCCAAACATTAGCGGAACAAATTACGAACATTGAAAAAACACACCCGAACTCATTTTTAATCATCCTGGGGGACTTCAACAGAGCATAATAAAACAACGAGCTCCCTAAATACAGACAGCATGTCACCTGTCCGACGAGGGACAAAAACATGTTGGATCACTGGTACACTGTAATTAAGGATGCTTATCGCTTGGTCCCCTGCGCAGCTTTGGGACACTCTGATCACTGCCTCGTCCTTCTCATCCCAGCCTATGGGCAGAGACTGAGAACATCTCTGCTTGTGGTGAAAATGGTGAAGAAATGGACCAATGAGGCAAAGCAGGAACTACAGGAATCTTTTGACTGCACCGATTGGAGTGTTTTTGAAGCTGCTACGGACAACCTGGATGATTACACGGACACTGTGACAGCCTACCTTAGCTTCTGTGAGGACCTGTGTGTGCCAACCAAGTCCTTCCGCACATACAGCAACAACAAGCCATGGTTCACAGCCAAGCTGAGACAACTGCGCTTGGCTAAGGAGTAGGCCTACAGATCTGGGGACAGGGCTCTGTACTGGCAGACCAGGAACACACTGACAAAGGAGATCAGAGTAGCTAAGAGGAGTTACTCTGACAAGCTGAAAAATAACTTTTCAGCCAACAACCCTTCGTCGGTGTGGAGAGGTCTACAGGACATCACCGCCCATCCCCCACTGCTGAGGCCAACAAGAACCTGGCTGACGACCTCAACAGATTCTACTGTAGGTTTGAAAAAGCCTTCACACCCACCACCCCCATTCCACTACCTGCAGCCCATATCACACCACCATTCACAACCCCACCCCCGTCATCAAAGACTGCCTGCACCCCATCCCCTTCTCACTCCCTGCCTGCCCCACCCAAACCCCCATCAGTGTGACCATCCAGTAGGTGAGCCGGCAGTTCCACAGACAGAAGATCAGGAAGGCGCCAGGCCGTGATGGTGTCTCCCCCTCCTGCCTCAAGGTCTATGCAGATCAGCTGGCTCCAGTCTTCACACAGATCTTCAACAGAGCCCTCCAGCTGTGTGAGGTACCCTCCTGCTTCAAGCGCTCCACCATCATCCCGGTCCCCACGAAACCCTCCACCACAGGACTAAATGACTTCCGGCCTGTTGCTCTGACATCAGTGGTCATGAAGTCCTTTGAACGCCTCATGTTGACCCACATTAAGGACATCACAGGACCCTTGCTGGACCCCCTGCAGTTTGCCTATCAGGCAAACAGGTCAGTGGATGATGCAGTCAACATGGGACTGCATTTCATCCTGGATCATCTCGACCACCCAGGGACATATGCATGGATCCTGTTCATAGACTTCAGCTCGCCGTTCAACACCATCATCCCTGAGCTGATGGGACAAGACCATCAGCTGCTGTCCTCCAGACTTCACCAGGTCACAATTCCCTGTGTCATGTGTCAGTGGATCAGCAGCTTCCTGACAGACGGGACACAGCAGGTGAGGCTGTCTGATCACCTCAGACACTCGGACAACCCCTCAGGGTTGCATCCTCTCTCCGCTGCTCTTCTCCCTCTACACCAACGACTGTACCTCCACCTCTCCTAGACACTTCCAAACCTCTACAGGTATATCATCAGGGCCGACTGCCTTTCCACTCTTCATCCTCTTCAATGCCCTCCTCACTTCATCCTGACTGATCAGGATGAATCAGTCAGGATGAAGTGTCCATTTTTACATTTGCCAGCTGGTGAAGCGATCACTAATGGTGACTATTGTACTGATGCAATTAGAGAGAGACTGATGCAACATTAAGTTTGGGTTAGATTGGAGCATTAACAGTGGACTCATAACTTCTTGTATAATGGTGAAGCACTGTGTACAACCAAGAAATCACACCATTGTTTATTAGCATCTTACCATGCTCATATTAAAGCTTCATCAAGGTTTTCTGATTTGATTTGTGGTCACTGTGGCAAATAGTTTATTACATGAGTATAAAATGTAGCATCGCCTTTTGCCCACAAGTAGTTCTGTGAAAAGTGAGTTTCCCTTATTACTTACTTGGAGTGAGTTGGGGCAAAGTGTCTTGTTCAAGGATACATCAGTGTGTAAAATGGGGGACTGGAGCTTAACCCACCGACCTCTTGATGAGTGGAGACTTCTCCCACCATCTAAGCCGCAGTTGTCCCTGTGATGACTTGGGATGGACATTAAAACCCACTTTAAAATTGTAACTGGCTCTAAATCTCAGTTTCCATCAGAAATATTAGGGTTTTTTCCAGTTCTATTCATAAATTCCAAAATATACTTGACTCACAATGAGTAGTATTAGTACTAGTAGTACAGCTAGTAGTTAGCACCCTAACCCCCTTGCTGCATTTTAACCTTAACAAGGTGGACAAGAACCAAGGCAGTCAGAGACTGCAACATTCCGTGACTTACCCTGACCTGTAGATCAAAGCTAGTGCATAAGTAGATCAAAGCACTTGCTTTAATCTATGGTCTTACTGACATTGGCCTTCTCCCACGTTTTTCTATATTATCCCCTTCCTGAGCAATTTGACCTTGACATAGTTTTCTCAGGGTCAAGGTCATCATCTTATTTTCATCCCCTTTGCTGCCCGAGTGATCACGGTTATCCAAAGCTGTTTAAGTCAATCCACTGGACTTTAAGAAAGTTCTTGAAGACATTTCATCTCTCATCCAAGAGATTTCTTCAGTTCTGAAGGCAGCTGGTCTTGTCCCAGCTTATTAACCCTGAGGGGTGTGGTTAGTGCGATTCACATTCCAACAACCGTCGTTGAAACCCATCTGGCTCCTCAATGATTGTTGATGGGGGTGTCAAAGAGGGGTCATTGAAATGCGAGTTTCACCTTTGTTTACTAATGAGGGTTTTTAGTATGACATATCACCTGGGTTAATCTGCTGAGACAATCTTTTTGGGAGTTTCGAAAGGACATGTAAATGGGCGAAAGGTGATGTCGTAGACCACCCCAGCTGTTCAGAGATGGCTTCTCAACTTTGACATGGATGGCTTTTTTCACTCCTCTATCAAAACAAAATGGGCGAAAGGTGATGTCGCAGACCATCACCTTAGGATAACAGCTTTGGATATCTGCAACGGTTGCAAAGATATTTGGTGGACATACTAACAGACGAACAAACAAACGGACGAACACATGAACGCTGACAAATACATCACCACTTTGAAGCAGGATTTAACAAGCGGCAGTGGCTCAGTGGTAGAGCAGGCAGTAAAGCGGGTTGTCCAGTGTTCAGTAAGATGGGTGATTCGATCCCTGCTCCCACCCAAAATCACCTGGAGTGTTAGCTGACCGTGGGAGGTGTCAGCTCACCTCCTGAGCACTGCTGAGGCACCCTTGAGCAAGGCACCATCCCCCTTACAAGTTGCTAATTTGGGCGCACCAAGCAGGAGCTGCCCGCCTTCTTCCTCCAGGCATACAGGCCCTTTGTGTGTGCTTGTGTGTGTTCAGGGCCTGTGCACAAATATATATATATATACGTATATATACTGTATATACGCTGCAAATTAACGCACTATAAAAAAAAATTAAAAATTAACGCAATTAATCGTGAGTGGCAAGTCAATGCGCAAGCAATTTAAATTTGGTCCATTAAGTGACCCGTAGGCTGCAGTGGCACGTCACTTCGTACCTGCACCACTAGTCAAAAGCAGGGTGACTGACAATAGAGATGGACGCGACACAGGGGAGCGAGGCAAACCCACTCGGACCTTTGGGCGGAAAGTTTATTTATAAAAAGAACAAAGAAGGGACTATCAACAAAAACGCAATGATTCTGCACTGCCAATCTGTGCTGTAGACGCCTCCGCCAGTCTGTCCCAAGACAGCTGTGGTTACACACGTAGCTTACCATCACCAAGTATGAATGAGGAGTGAATGAATAATGGATCCGATGTATAGCATCTTTGAGTTTTCAGAAAAGCGCGATATAAATTTAATCCATTATTATTATTATTTGTACCTTTTGTAAAAGAGAATTTTATTATCACCGTGGCAGCTCCAGCTTAATGTATCATTTAAATGCAAAACATGTCAAGGGCACAGAGTTGTCTGTTGTCAGTTCCTGTTACGTTAGCTTACCCTTTTAAAGACTATTGATGTTGCCTTATTTGGAGGCATGTTATACTATTCATTTTGAATTGCTGTATTGAGTCAGCTTTAGTATTCATTTTGATTGAGTCTGTTTATGTGCCTACTTGAGACTCAGCCTTATTTTTTTTCTGAATTTAATTTATTTCATTTACATGTATTTGTATTGCATTTTTGAGAAATACACTTGCATTTTTGAGAAATACACACTATATATATATATATAAAAAAACGTCCCTCTCACCCTTGTGGGGTGGTATCTTGTGTCATCCTCAAGCTCAGGTCCTCTACCAGAGGCCTGGGAGTCTGAGGGTTCTGCGCAGTATCTTAGCTGTTCTGAGGACTGCGCTCTTCTGGACTGAGGCTTCAGATGTTGTTCCAGGAATCTGCTGGAGCCACTCTTCCAGTTTGGGGGTCATTGCCCCAAGTGCTCCTACTGCCACGGGGACCACATTAACCTTGACCTTCTACATCTGTTCCAGCTGTTCTTTCAACCCTTGATACTTCTCAATCTTTTCGTGTTCCTTCTTCCTGATGTTGTCATCAGCTGGAATCGCCACATCTATCACCACTGCTCTTCTGCTCTTTGTCCACCACCACTATGTCTGGTTTGTTAGCCAGCAGCTGTTTGTGAGTCTGGAAGCTATAGTCCCACAGGATCTTAGCGTTGTCGTTCTCAACCACCTTTGGTGGTATGTCCCATTGGGATTTGGGTACTTCTAGTCCATACTGGGTACAGATGTTCCTGTACACTTTCACGGCTACTTGGTTGTGCCTTTCCATGTATGCTGAGTTGGCGAGCATCTTACACCCCGCTACCACATGCTGGACTGACTCTGGGGCTTCTTTACATAGCCTGCACCTTGGGTCAGATCTATTGTGGCAGATATTGGCCTCTACTGCTCTTGTACTTAGGGCCAGTTCTTGTGCTGCCATGATCTGTGCCTCTGTGCTGTCTGTCAGTCCAGCTTTATTCAGCCATTGGTAAGTCTTCTTGATATCAGCCACTTCCTCTATCTGACGGTGGTACATGCCGTGTAGGGGCTTGTCCCTCCATGTTGTCTCCTCCTCCTCCTCTTCCTCCTCAGGTTTCTGCTGTCTAAGGCATTCACTGAGCAGTCCATCTGCTGGGGCCATCTTCCTGATGTACTCTTGGATTTCCGATATCTCATCCTGCACAGTGGCCCTGATGCTCACTAGTCCTCGGCCTCCCTCTTTTCGCTTAGTGTACAGCCTCAGGGTGCTGGACTTGGGGTGAAACCCTCCATGCATGGTGAGGAGCTTTCTAGTCTTGATATCTGTGGCTTCTATCTCCTCCTTTGGCCAGCTTATGATCCCAGTGGGGTATCTGATGACCGGCAGTGCATACATGTTGATGGCTCGGACCTTGTTCTTGCCATTCAGCTGACTTCTCAGGACTTGCCTTACTCTCTGGAGGTATTTGGCTGTGGATGACTTCCTTGCAGCCTCCTCATGATTGCCATTAGCCTGTGGGATTCCAAGGTATTTGTAGGTGTCCTTGATGTCTTCTATCCTGCCCCCTGGTACGTCAACCCCTTCAGTTCTGATCATCTTGCCTCTTCTTGATACCATCCGGCCACATTTGTCTAATCCGAATGACATTCCTATGTCGTCGCTGTAGATCTTGGTGGTGTGGATCAGTGAGTCAATTTCTCGCTCATTCCTGGCATACAGCTTGATGTCATCCATGAGGTGTCAGATCACCTCCATTGGGAGGTGATCTGACAAGTGATCTCCCAAGTACTGCTTGCTGACACCTCCCACTGTCAGCTCACCTCCGGGTGTTGTTTTGGGTGGGAGCGGGAATCAAACCGCCGACCTTGAAACATTGGACGACCCGCTCTACTGCGCGCTCTACCACTGAGCCACTGCCGTCCCATATGACATAGGATGCTTTGGCCAGATTGGTCAATTGAAGGTGGAGTTATGAAAACTTCCTTTACCATGGCAAAGGATCAACCTTTTTTTATTCAATTCCAGTCAAACTATTTTCATTATGAGAGCATACAACATTAGGATATTACAAAAACTATATTGCTATATTTTTTGCTTCATCATAAATCCTTGTCTCCTTCAATAAGAAAGTAATTTTAACAGAAGAACGATGAAAGGAAAAATTTGAATTTGTATTGTTTTATTGACTTGTTCTACATTGCATTCATTTTATGCACACATTGTGTGTTTGTATTTTTACTTATTTTTTTAATTTAGTTATCAATAATTTTTGAGTTTAGTGCATTTAAATGAAACTTACCAGTCATTCCTGTAAAAGCATTGATTTCTAATGGACAGCATAGTAGTTCTACTATACAAGCAGGGTTTAGTTTGCAGTAAGAACATAAAATAAAACGTTCTGAATAGACAGCCGCACATGCATTGCCTGGATTTATAGGGGTTTTGTAGTTGTGGAAATGTTACTTCCCAATATCCCAGCGGTATCTGCAGTTTAGCAAACATTGCTCTGCAATACTGGAGGTCCTTGCTTTTACCAGTACATACATAAGCGTTTGAATTTGGTGAATGTTGACACATGACAAGATGAAAAGCAATTGATTTTTAAACTATTATCCTCCTTTGCTTCTCACAGATACACAGACCAGTAGACAACATTGAAGAAGAAGAAGGAGAATGGGAAGAGGGCCCTTGCATAAAGGTCAATGCGCTTGGCAGCCGCAGGTATGACAGGTTTGGGTGGTGGGGGTTTGTTGTTGGCTTTGTTTTGATACTTGTGGCCCCCTGTCACTTCAATGGGTTTACCGTAACAGTCAAAGTTGGAAAGTTCAAAGTCTCGAGGTAAAGATCCCACAATGCTGAAGTCACTGGAACGGAGGTCTGACTTGGATGTGCAAACTTTCTTACGAGTTTCTACCACCTGGTGAAAAGAACAGAGACTGAATTAAGGTTAATAATGCCATTCACTTCATTTTGCTGGATCAAACAAAGACAGAAAGAGAGAGAGATGGAGCGAAAGATTGGCTGAGAGAGTGAGGTCTGAGGAACATGAATAAAGAGATTTACAACCACATTAACAGTAACAATTATCACAATGCAAAAATGACAGTTTTTACTTATAATAATCACAACAGCAACAATATTTTGGGGAATAATAATGAATGTGATAATAATCGTAGTAGAAGTACTGTCAATAGTGATGATGATGATGATGATGATGATGACGATGATTATGATGATGATGTTGTCATCAGTGGGTGTCAACCATCACCCCAGTAGTTGATCAATCTATGGAAACCTGCGGGATGAGAAGGCAGAAAGACTCCAGGGAAGCAGTCCAGTTACTGAAGTAATGTGACATGAATGTGAAAGAAGATGACGGCGAGAAGAGGAGCTATTCAATAGCCACATGATTAAAGAAGCTAGCCATAAATGAAGCTAGAAGAGAAAATCCAGATAACTTACTGCTCCCATTCTACTTTCCATCTAGATTTTCCTCTTTTGAGTTTTATTTGTGTCCTCCGGGAGCTGCCACCTTATCGTGGTGGGAGAGTTTGAGTGACCGAATGATCCCAGGAGCTATGTTGTCAGGGGCTTTATGCTCCTGCTAGGGTCTCCCTTGGCAAACAGGTCCTGGGTGATGGGCCAGATGTAGAGCAGTACAAAAACCCCTATGATGAAAACAATATCAAGGACCGTGACGTCGCCTGGTATGGCGCAACTGGTGCCCCACCCAGGAGCAATGCCCAGGGTTGGGGGCTGATATGCGAGCGTTTGGTAGCCAGGCCTCTGCCCACGGGGCAGCCTGAAAGGTTCAGCCCGAAAGGACGACGTGGGCCCAACCTCCGGTGGACTCACCCCCCGCCGAGGAAACCGTAGGGGACAGGTGCAGTGTGAATTGGGTGGCAATCGTCAGCACGGGGCTCGACGACCCAATCCCCAGAAAAAGGGTCTAGCTCTAGGGACATGGAATGTCACCTAGCTGGGGGGAAAGGAGCCAGACCTTGTGAGGGAGGTTGAGAGGTACCGACTAGATATAGTCGGGCTCACCTCCACCCACAGCTTGGGCTCTGGAACCCAAACCCTTGAGAGGGGCTGGACTCTCCACTTTTCTGGTGTTGCCCAAGGTGAGAGGCGGCAGGCTGTTGTGGGCTTGCTTGTAGCCCCACAGCTCAGCTGTCATATGTTGGAGTTCACTCCGGTGAATGAGAGGGTTGCGTCTTCGAGTTGGGGACAGGTGTCTCACTATTATTTCGGCCTGTGGGCCAAACGGCAGTGCGGAATACCCGGCCTTCCTGGAGTCCCTGGTCAGGGTACTGAATAGTGCTGCGACTGGGGACTCCATTGTTCTCCTTGGGGACTACAACGCTCACGTGGACAATGACAGTGAGACCTGGAAAGGGTGATTGGGATGAACGGCCTCCCCAATATGAACACGAGTGGTGTTCTGTTATTGGACTTCTGTACTAGTCACAGTTTGTCCATAACAAACGTCTGTGTAGGTTCTCAGTCATCCAGGTCATGGTTATCCAAAAGCTGTTGAGTCGATCCACTGAACCTTTAAGAAAGTTCTTGAAGACGTTTCGTCTCTCATCCAAGAGACTTCTTCAGTTCAGAGAGTGGCTGATAAAGTCCCAGCTTATAAACCCTGTGGGGTGTGGTCAGTGCTATTCACATTCCAACGAACGTCGCCAAAACCCGTCTGGCTCCTCAACGATTGTTGATGGGGGTCCAAAGGGGGTCGTTGGGATGTGAGTTACACCTTTGTATGCTAATGAGGGTCATTAGCACAAGACACATCATCTGGGTCAATCTGCTGAGACAATCTTTTTGGGAGTGTCGAAAGGACATGATTATAAATGGGAGAAAGGTGATGTCGTAGACCACCCCCTCTATTCAGAGATGTCTTCTCCACTTTGACATGGACCATACATAACAAACACCTTGTTCAATCACAAGGATGTCCAGAAGTGCACATGGCACCAGGACACCTTAGGCCAGAGGTCGATGATCGACTTTGTTGTATCATCAGACCTCTGACTGCGTGTGTTGGACACTTGAGTGAAGAGAGGGGCAGAGTTGTCAACCGATCACCACCTGGTGGTGAGCTGGATCCGCTGGCAGAGCAGAGGGCTGGACAGACTCGGAAGGCCCAAACATGTCTTGAGAGTTTGTTGGGAACATCTGGCAGAACCATCTGTTAATGAGGTCTTCAACTCCCACCTCCGGGAGAGCTTCTCACAGATCTCGCAGGAGGCTGGGGACATTCAGTCAGAGTGGACCATGTTCTTCACCTCCATTGTTGAAGCGGCTCTGGTCGCAAGGTCTCTGGTGCCTGTTGTGGCGGTAACCTCCGAACTCAGTGGGGGACATTGGAAGTAAGGGATGCCGTCAAGCTGAAGAAGGAGTCCTATCATATTTTGTTGAATTGTAGGACTCTGGAGGCAGCTTACAGGTACAGGCAGGCCAGGCGTACTGCAGCTCATACTGTCGCGGAAGCAAAAACATGGGTCTGGAAGAAGTTTGGGGAGGTCATGGAGGAAGACTATTGGTCAGCCTGAAAGAAATTCTGGCAAACCATTAGTCACCTGAGGAGGGGAAAGCAGTGCACAGTCAAAACTGTTTACAGTAGAGGTGGAGAGCTGCTGACCTTGACTGTGGATATTGTCGGGCAGTGGAAAGAATACTACAAGGATCTCCTCAATCACACTATCATGTCTTACACCGATGAAGCAGAGGCTGAGGTCTCAGGTGGACTCGTCCATCACACAAGCTGAAGTCACCAAGGTGGTTGCCAAACCCCTTGGTGGCAAAGCACCGGGGGGATGAGACTCGCATTGAGTACCTCAAGTGTCTGGATGTGCAGGGTCTGTCATGGTTGACACATCTCTGTACCATCTCATGGCAGTTGGGGACAGTACTTTTGGATTGGCAGACTGGGGTAGTGGTGGTCCCTCTTTTCAAAAAGGAGGACCGGAGGGTGTGTTCCTACTATAGGGGGATCACACTCCTCAGCCTCCTGGGGAAAGTCTATTCCAGGGTACTGGAGAGGAGGATTAGACCTATAGTGGAACTGCGGATTCAGGAGGAACAATGCGGTTTTTGTCCCGGTCGCGGAATACTGGACCAGCTCTATACTCTCCATCGAGTGCTCGAGGGTTCATGGGAGTTTACCCAACGAGTCCATATGTGTTTTGTGGATCTGGAGAAGGCATTCGATCCCTGTATGACCAAAGCCAGAGCTTGGTTTGCGTTGCTGGCAGTAAGTCAGACCTGTTCTAGGTGCATGTTGGACTCCGGCAGGGCTGTCCTCTATTACCGGTTCTGTTCATAATCTTTATGTATGAGTGTGACACTATTTAAAAATAGCTCAAAATCTTAAATGTGATTGTGGTTGTTAGTCTTTCATGTGCTCCTATGATATTTGGTTTTCCAGAGCATTGGCCACCTCCTGCCCAATGGGTGGTATGATAGTAAAAGCTCTTTAAAGGTCCCATATTGTGCCATATTGTGCCATATTGTGCTTCATCATGTCATTCACCTGCCAGATGTCGAACAACACTGTATTTGGAACGTCTTGCTTCAAACTGATCCGGGGTCTATGGTTAAAATAACTTATAACCACGTGTTAAAGGGGGTGCTTCTGAGCTGTCTCTATCAACAGAGCCCCCCTTCGGGTTCACAGGCATTTTGTTTACATGCATCACGTGAACGCATGTGAGTCTGACCGATCACCACAGTCTGGAACTTTTTTAACTTTCAGTAACTTCGTTACGATGTATTTTGCTCTTATTTTTCCTTTGTTTTTCACTCTTGTTTTCTATGATATAACTGTTTTTTCAGCACTAAGCATGGAGCAGCTTTCTCAGTCTGCTGAACGTAACTTGTGGCTCATTGTGTAAACATGGTGAGACCAGCGGCAATCGCGGAGGATTTTTTTAAAAAGATTTTTAAAGATTTTAATATACTTTAGTAATCTCTGAAGGGAAATTAAGAGCACACTCAAGTTAGTCAAATCAAATCCAATCACATGCATATGCTAGTATGTACAGGTCCTGAACAAACAAACAAACAAACAAACAAACACAGGGGGCAGCTCCTTCCTGGTGCGCCCTAGAAGAGCAACCTGTAAGAAGAGCCTTGCTCAAGGGTGCCTCGGCAGTGTTCCGGAGGTGAGCTGACACCTCCCACTGTCAGCTCACCTCCGGGTGTTTATTGGGCGGGAGCGGGAATCGAACCGCCGATCTCAGAACATTGGACGACCCGCTCTACCACGCGCTCTACCACTGAGCCACTGCCCGCCCTTTTTGGAGAAAAATACACAGTGGGAAATCAGTGGAGATGAGAGATGATTCAGGACAGAATGTAATAAACGCTATGTTCCCTGACAATCATCACAGACAATAAGAGATTGCTTGCTAATAAAAGGTAATACAATATGTTTATATTGTATTTGTGAAGTATATTGAAGTATATTGAACTGCTGGCAGTTCCCTACTTTATACCTGTCCACTAACCTACGTTGCAATGATGAAGAGGATGAATATATCAATATAGCACTTTACTCATACTCATAAGCAACTGTAAATAAGATAAAAACATGCTCGCTCTCTCTTTGTCTCTCTCTAAATATTATCATCCTTTCTATCTGGTCTGCCAAAGGTGTCAGCGGAACAAAACCGCCGACACCTTATTAGCGAGCACAGTACTGCAACCTCGTTAGCGCGCACGATACAGCTAACAACTACCACTAACGACTGGTAATAACTAAATACAAGTGACAGTAGTATCCTAGCTTGTACAATGGTGACTACATGAACAGAAATGGCGCCTGCCATCTGATTATACCAATAAAAGTAGCCATTTGAACCGCTTGTCTTAGGTCAAATGTAAACAATCATATCTCCAGTTTTCTGTGGTCAGTCGACTCCAAATAAAAACCGGACGACAGTTTCACATCTGTACTGTGGAGATTTGCTATGGATCGATAATTATTTAGGGCAGCAGGGTCCCGGTTAGGTTTTTTGAGAAGTGGCTTGATTACAGCATCTTTAAAGGACCTTGGTACATATCCTGTTGATAATGACAGGTTAATTATATCAAGGAAGTGGTTGCTAAGTAAAGGTAAGGCTTCTTTGATGAGTTTAGTTGGAATTGGATCTAACAGACAGGAGGATGGTTTAGCTGAGGAGACTATTTTAATCAGCTGACTGATTTGTATTGGAGAAAGGACATCCATAGAACCAAAATGTTCAGGAGTCAGATGTGTTTTTTCTGGATCTAAAGAAGGACTAGAGTTGGTGGAGGACAGGATGCCATTAATTTTGTCATTGCAGCAGAGAGCAACTGGAATCCTGCTTCCCTCTTTGATACCTTTTACCCCAGTCTTTCTGACCGTGTAAAAGATGAAATGGCGATGCGAGATCCTCCTGCTGATCTTGACTCTCTTGTGGCCTTGGCTATCCGGATGGATGGCCGCCTTCAGGAGCATAGAAGAGAGACTGCGTTTCCCCAAAGCTGTCCAGGTACCCCACGACCCACCTGCGGCTTGGATACCTCCACCAACGACTGAGGATGTCTCTGGAGGTTAGGAGGAACCCATGCAACTGGGTTGCCATCGTCTACCCCCAGCCGAGAGAGAGTGTGTGAAAATCACTGCCTCAACTGCGGCCAGGCTGGCCATTTTGTTTCTTGTCCGGTAAGAGGGGCAAGCTCACTAGGTAAGCGGAAGTCAACTTTTCTGCTGTGTCACTCATCAGACTGTTCCTCTGTTTATGTCAGGTAATCATGGGGAGTCTCTTAAATTTCATCTTATTCACGCTCCCCAACAATCAGTAATCTTGGAGTATCCTTGGTTGAAGAAGCACATTCCTCATATAGACTGGGGATCTGGAACTGTGCTTCAATGGGGTGCTTATTGTCACACGTACTGTTTAAAATCTTTCCCGTCGACCCTCTATTCCTGTCGTTCAGGTGGACTGTCGGACTTAGCCGAGGTACCAGAGAAGCACATGCCCCTTGGGGCAGACTGCATTTCTTTTCAACGCCTCGGTTATACTCCCTCATCTCTGAACCAAAAACGTACCATAAACTGAGTCTGTCTCTACAGGGTCCGGGTCTCTGCGCCCGGACCCCGGCCAATCTCTGCGCCCGGACCCCTGCCTTCTCCTGAGTCGATTCCAAAGTCCTTCCTGGAACCCTCCTCTGGGACCGTTTTTGGGACGTCAGGGGCCGTCCGTAGAGGAGAGGGTTCTGTCACGTCTCTGGACTATTATTATCCAGTTTTTCCTGTCACTAACATGTCATGTCATTTCAGATCCGGTCCATCTTGCAATCAGTTCATTCCCTGCACTTGCATTCCCTTCGCTCACCTGCAGCCACTACCCTAATCAGCCACCATTCCTCATATACCCAGCTCAGCCCTCGGCTCTCTGCCAAATTGTTAGTTTTCGTCCTGACCTTCCAGCGTTTATCTCCTGCCTATTCTGATTGAGTGTTTGACTCTGCCTGTTTTCCTGGACCCTGCCTGCTGTCTACCCCTCTTCAGATTTGTCTGCTTAGTTTTTTGGATTACCTTTAGTGTATGACCTGCCTGATTATTGGACTCTGCCTGTTTGCCTGCCATCTGTCTGATTCGTCTGCTGTTTGGACTGATTCCCTGGTACCAGAACCATTTCTGTCCAATTAAACCTGTTTTGAGACTTGACTTGCCTGTTTCACTGTCGTGCTTTTGGGTTCTGACCAACGGTCCTGTTCGAGCCTTGACATAAAACGGATTGCCATGCAGAGTGGCGTTCTCCTAGTTTAGTAGAGCGCCATTTCTTCTCAATTTTTGGGAATGCTGCTTTAATTGGTGGGTATGAGAAATAAACTAGGGAGCTCCCTTGTTTTATAGTTGTATTTTTTAATGGAGCAATTAAATCAAAGGTTTTTTGAAGAGAATCTGTAGTATTGTTAACAAACTCAAAAATGTGATGAGTTCCATTCTGTACTGTGAGTGTGACCTCAGTGAGGCTCATCGGAAGCCTGTTTAAGAGCTGGAAGGGCCGACTCAACCCCACAGCAACTGACTGATAGATTTTTATTGTACAGGCCTTTTAAACTCGAATCATACTGATCCTTTCCCTGTAGAGAATTTATCTATTTGCTCCAATGACTTTGTGTCAGACCCAATAAGCCTCAGTGGCACTTCTTCTTTTCCTTTTTGGCTTTTCCCTTCAGGGGTCGCCACAGCGAATCAACCGCCTCCATCTAACCCTGTCCTTTGCATCCTCTTCTCTCACACCAACTACCTTCATGTCCTCTTTCACTACATCCATAAACCTCCTCTTTGGTCTTCCTCTAGGCCTCCTGCCTGGCAGTTCAAAACTCAGCATCCTTCTACCAATATATTCACTATCTCTCCTCTGGACATGTCCAAACCATCTCAGTCTGGCCTCTCTGACTTTATCTCCAAAACCTCTAACATGTGCTGTCCCTCTGATGTACTCATTCCTGATCCTATCCTTCCTGGTCACTCCCAGAGAGAACCTCAGCATCTTCATCTCTGCTACCTCCAGCTCTGCCTCCTGTCTTTTCCTCAGTGACACTGTCTCTAGACCAAACAACATCGCTGGTCTCACCACAGTTTTGTACACCTTTCCTTTCATTTTAGCTGAAACTCTTCGATCACACATCACACCTGACACTTTTCTCCACCCATTCCATCCTGCCTGGACACGCTTCTTCACCTCTTTTCCCCACTCTCCATTGCTCTGGACTGTTGACCCCAAGTACTTAAAATCCTCCACCTTCTTGATCTCTTCTCCCTGTAACCTCACTCTTCCACTTGGGTCCCTCTCATTCACACACATGTACTCTGTCTTACTGCGGCTAACCTTCATCCCTCTCCTTTCCAAGGCAAACCTCCACCTCTCTAGCTTCTCCTCCACCTCGTCCCTACTCTCACTGCAGATCACAATGTCATCTGCAAACATCATAGTCCATGGAGATTCCTGTCTAACCTCGTCTGTCAGCCTGTCCATCACCATAGCGAACAAGAAGGGGCTCAGAGCTGATCCCTGATGCAGTCCCACCTCCACCTTGAACTCCTCTGTCACACCTACAGCACACCTCACCACTGTCTTACAGTCCTCATACATGTCCTGCACCGCTCTAACATACTTCTCTGCCACTCCAGACTTCCTCATACAATACCACAGTTCCTCTCTGGGCACCCTGTCATAAGCTTTCTCCAGATCTACAAAAACACAATGCAGCTCCCTCTGGCCTTCTCTGTACTTCTCTATCAACATCCTCAAAGCAAATACTGCATCTGTAGTACTCTTTTTTGGCATGAAACCATACTGCTGCTCACAAATGCTCACTTCTGCCCTTAGTCTAGCTTCCACTACTCTTTCCCATAACTTCATTGTATGGCTCATCAGCTTTATTCCTCTGTAGTTGCCACAACTCTGCACATCTCCCTTGTTCTTAAAAATGGGCACCAGCACACTTCTCCTCCACTCCTCAGGCATCTTCTCACTATCTAAGATCCCGTTGAACAACCCAGTCAGAAACTCTACTGCCACCTCTCCTAGACACTTCCAAACCTCTACAGGTATATCATCAGGACCGACTGCCTTTCCACTCTTCATCCTCTTCAGTGCTCTCCTCACTTCATCCTGGCTAATCTTTGCTACATCCTGGTCCACAACAGTCACCTCTTCTAGTCTTTGTTCTCTCTCATTTTCCACGTTCATCAACTCTTCAAAGTACTCTTTCCATCTTCCCATCACACTGCTGGCACCTGTCAATAGACTTCCATCCCTATCCTTAATCACCCTAACCTGCTGCACGTCCTTCCCATCTCTATCTCTCTGTCTTGCCAGCCTGTATAGATCAGTCTCTCCCTCCTTACTGTCCAACCTAGCATACAAGTCATCATAAGCTTCTTGTTTGGCCTTTGCTACCTCTACCTTCACCGTACGCTGCATCTCCCTGTACTCCTGTCTACTCTCCTCAGTCCTCTCAGTGTCCCACTTCTTCTTAGCTAACCTCTTTCTTTGTATACACTCCTGTACCTCCTCATTCCACCACCAAGTCTCCTTGTCTACTTTCCTTCCAGATGACACACCAAATACTCTCCTACCTGTCTCCCTGATCACATTAGCTGTAGTTGTCCAGTCATCTGGAAGCACCTCCTGACCACCCAGAGCCTGTCTTAACTCCTTCCTAAAGGTCATGCAACACTCTTCCTTTTTTAGCTTCCACCATTTCGTCTTCTGCTCTGTCTTTGTCCTCTTCATCTTCCTCACCACCAGAGTCATCCTACACACCACCATCCTATGCTGTTTGGCTACACTCTCGCCTACCACTACTTTGCAGTCACTGATCTCCTTCAGGTTACATCGTCTACACAAGATGTAGTCTACCTGTGTGCTCCTACCACCACTCTTATAGGTCACCCTATGTTCCTGCCTCTTCTGGAAGAAAGTATTCACTACAGCCATTTCCATCCTTTTTGCAAAGTCAACTACCATCTGTCCTTCTGCATTCCTCTCCTGGATACCAAACCTGCCCATCACTTCCTCATCACCTCTGTTACCTGCACCAACATGTCCATTGAAGTCTGCACCGATGACAACTCTCTCACTTCTAGGTATGCTCTGCATCACTTCATCAAAGTCCAACCAGAATTTCTCCTTCTCCTCCAGCTCACATCCTACCTGTGGAGCATACCCACTAACAACATTGAACATCACACCTTCTATTTCTAGCTTCAGACTCATCACTCTATCCGACACTCTTTTTACCTCCAGGACATTCCTAACAAACTCCTCCTTCAAGATAACTCCTACTCCATTTCTCTTTCTATCTACACCATGATAGAACAACTTGAACCCTGCTCCTAAACTTCTAGCCTTGCTACCTTTCCACCTGGTCTCCTGGACACACAGTATGTCTACCTTCCTCCTCTGCATCATGTCGACCAACTCTCTACCTTTTCCTGTCATAGTTCCAACATTCAACGTCCCTACTCTTAGTCCTATACTCTTGGCGCTCCTCTTCTCTTTCTTCGTGCGAACGCACTTTCCTCCTCTCCTTCTTCGACCAACAGTAATCCAATTTCCACCGGCGCCCTGTAGGTCAACAGCGCCGATGGCACTAATGGGAAAAATTTGTATAAATTGATGGTAAAGATTTTAAACAATGATAAACTTAGATGATCGGGCTGACACACCATGAAGGGTTCACCTTGGTCTGGCGGCGGATGTGAGCCTTTCATGGGAGTTTTTCTATAAGCCACTGTTAACAAAAAAGGTTGGGGATCTCCAATGGAGGATTTTACATGGCGCTTTGACGTCAACAGTTTTATTGCAGTTTTAAATTCAAATATTTCAGAAAACTGTCCGTTCTGTTCTCGCAGAGAAACTTTTTTTCACTGCTTCCTAGACTGTCAGAGACCCAATAATCGGTTCCTGTTTTTAAAGAGAACCTTTAGCTCATTTGGTCATATTTTCGACAAACAGTTAAACATTAGTTTAAAACATAGGAAAATCAAATAAAGAATTGGTAGATTCTAAATTTTCTTCAGGGCCAAGCAAATTTATTTGAGCAGGAAGAAAAAGGTTGAAGGTTTGTCTGGCTACAGTGCAGAAGCCATTTTAAGACTGTGTCAAGCAGAATCAGAATCAATTTTAGTTATTTCAGAACTATGAATGATTTAGACACTTTCACGAAGCTATGGTGTGTTAAAATGGGTTAAGGTGTCATGTTCCATGTTTAGTGAAGAACTTGTGTTCAGACAGTGGTTGGTTTAATTCACGCATATTTTGCTTATGTTCCTTCATTTCATGTAATTTGTTTTTGAAATGTGAGTTCCTGTTTGCGTGAATCTCTTTTTGTAATGGTTTGATGTTGCTTTGCTGGTGTGTGACAGAAGGAGAGCCCAAACTTGTGGGCGGAGCCTTGTCTCCACACCTGTTGCTTGTCTCCACACCTGGACCCGACTGGGCGGATTAGCCTGGGGCTTTATAAGCCGGTTTATTCTTTTGGTTGTTGCCAGGTTGTTTTTGATCCTCTGCTTTTCTTGTGTACCTTGATTTAACTTTGATTAAAAGATGGAAGATAATCTCTCCAGTCATGTGGGTCCTATTCCTGCTCCCCATGACACTTTTGGATTTTGTGTCAACGTGACTCTTGTATTTTGATTTCTTATGATTAAACAGGATTTAAAAAATCAAATCAATCTCTCTTTCTCTAAATTCCTGTAAGACACAAAGGGTCCAGGGGCCAAAGTATAACATTTCTTTCCTGACCTCAACATGTTTCTGGTTAGCATCAGCTTTTATTTAAAGAATCAAGAAAGAAGTGACAAACCAGTTTTTACAGACAAAGAGGTTTAGAGATTGGAGAAACTAAAGACAAAAGTAAAAAGGATGATTGTAAAAGGGATACATAATTCTACACATATTAAAATATTTTAATTTAATTCAACGACATACAATAAAATTAGCTTTTCACTGTTGGTCTGTGTTTATCATTTTATACTCTGATCTAAAACATCTTTTAAATTATGTGTTCTGTAATTGTGTGTCAGTATTATTTTGCACTATTTTTCACATCACATCATAACTGCTTATTTTCCATTCGTTATCATATACATATACACATTTTACAACACTACATAACTGCTTACATTGTCTGTGCTGTGTGCATCATGGGGTCTGAATCGCAGTTTTGGACTGCAGTGAGGATTCTAGGTAAACTGAACCCACTGTTGTCTGATGAAATAAATAAAGTTTCTCAAAAATGGAGCAAGCGGACGCGAAGCAATCGGTCTCCCTGCCCTGCGAATGGTACATTTGACTTAAATCAGTGTAGAGACATGGAGGCTTTGATAAAAAAATATAAACCAAAGGATAAAAAATCTAAACGTGTTCAAAAGCGCGATAGAGAATTAGCTTATTTTGCAGATGTTTCAAACCCAAGGAAAGAAAGAACTTTCCGACATGTTCTAAAAACATGTCGGAAACATGTAGGAAAGTTAGTTGATGAGGGAAAGAAAGTGTCTCCTCCTACATACTCCTCCCAGATGCCGATCCGAAAAGTATCGCTGATGGGAGATTATGTGATGAAGTCGGAGAAGGATGCACTTTATCCTGTGTTAGACTCAGTAAAACAGACAAAAACAGAACAAGAGGATGAAATACCTGTGCCCTGGCAAAAAGTAAAGAAGAAAGGCAGACGCACAAGTGTCTTCAGTACCAGAATCAAATGGAGTCTTCAAAAGGCTGAGGCAGCAGGTGGAGAGTGTGACAAAGAAGAACTGGAAGAAGGCAATCAAGAGACAGATGAAGAAGAATCACCAGACTTTTATTCTGAACTACTTCCACCAACACCCAGGCAAGCAGGAGCAGGTCAAGGGGCAAGATCAAAAAGAATCCATGGGGCTTCGTACAGGCAGACCAAGACCCAGACATCACAATGAAATGGGAAATTTTGAACCTCAAAGTATTCCAGAACACATGTCAACGCCAAGACCAAGAACTTCCTTACCATTTAGCAGTAATGCACTTGTGGAGGAATGAGGACATTTGAATGGTGAAATCACATTTGTGACGCATGAACCACCTGTTGCTACAGCAGTGCAAGAGGGATCAGAGTACCCCCTGCAGGCCAAATGACCAAATCTGCAATATGTTCCCTGGGCTACAATGGACCGAGAAGGATTAATACAAAGACTTCCATGTATCAATGAAGGAGCAGGAAAAAGGATTGCTGCTTTTGAAAAAGAAACAATTGCTATAATCTTGGCAATGGGAGATCTTAAAGCTCTTTGGGGAAAAACAGGAGGGAAAAGTGACATGGAAGAAATTCTACGAGAAGCTGGACTTGAACAGTATATGGGGACTCAGGTACACAATGGAGACATCTTCAATAGATATTGCAATGTGCCGTGGACAACGTTGAGACAGCGATATCCTGCCAGAATCAGACCTGACAGCATCATCATTTCTCCAATCTTGGAAACCTGAGTGACTTTTTTCTGAATCCAGCCAATGAGTGGAGGAACTTTATCAAAGTGAACTTGCCTGATACGAAGCCACCAACATGCCCAAAACATTGTACACTTCAATTTTTTAAAAATAGATCTAAAGCCAGACCAAACAGTTGGGTTAATTATCAACTTGAAAGGGTTGAGATTCAGTCTGGTTACATAATATTGGGAAAACAGGGAGCTGCGATGGAGGTACATAAAAATACATATTTAGGTGGAGAATTTAACATTAAAAATAGCCTTCCACATGAAACATTACTTGTAAATCCAGGCTATGAGCCTTAACATTTAGGACCTATGGTTTCTTGAAGCAAAAACTGTGAACTAATCTTACCAGTGTTAAAGCAAATAAAAAGAAGTACCATTTAGTGCATGACTTACGTGCGTTGATTGAAGTAATTGAGGACCTCCCTGCTGAGGTTCCAAATCCTCACACTTTGCTGTCAAATGTCCCACCCGATGCTAAGTGGTGCACTGTCATTGATTTGTGTTCTGCATTTTTTAGTGTACTTCTAAGTCCTGTCAGCAGGCATCTTTTTGCATTTACGTACAGAAATCAATCATATATGTACATGCGCATGCCACAAGGCCTCACAAGAGAAATTACAGTACTGCACGGATCAGGTAGAGTACCTGGGTAGGTTGATCAAAGAAGGGACGCGATCAGTTTCCCCCTCCCAGTTGGAGGCGGTGTCAAAAGCTCCCAAGCCAACCACTGTTAAAGAAATGATGACATTTCTGGGAATGATGGGGTACAGTTCAGAATGGGTTGATGGATATTCTGCTATTGTCCAGCCTCTGCGAAACATGATTAAAGAAAATGGAGCTGGAAATTTGCGAGGAAGATTACTTTGGACATCAGAAGGACACATTGCTTTTGAAACTATTAAAACTTTGCTACAGCAGGCGCCGGCTTTGACTCTTCCAGGCTGAGAAACCATTCCAGTTGTTTGTGTCGTGTCGTCAGGGACATGCAGTAGGGATGTTAGGCCAGAAAACAGATATAGGTACTCATGCTCAACCAATTGTCTATTATTCTGTTGCACTAACGCCAGTAGAACTAGGTTTGCCAGAATGCTATCAGCACCTGGCTGCCGCTCATTTGTTGTATGGAAAAGCATCAACTCTTACTATGGGCTATTCCAGAGGTCGGCAACCTGCAGCTCCGGAGCCGCATGCAGCTCTTTAGTGCCTCCCTTGCGCCTCCCACCTCTCTAGCTTCTCCTCCACCACTTCCCTACTCTCACTGCAGATCACAATGTCATCTGCAAACATCATAGTCCATGGAGATTCCTGTCTAACCTCGTCTGTCAGCCTGTCCATCACCATAGCGAACAAGAAGGGGCTCAGAGCTGATCCCTGATGCAGTCCCACCTCCACCTTGAACTCGTCTGTCACACCTACAGCACACCTCACCACTGTCTCACAGTCCTCATACATGTCCTGCACCACTCTAACATACTTCTCTGCCACCCCAGACTTCCTCATATAATACCACAGTTCCTCTCTGGGCACCCTGTCATAAGCTTTCTCCAGATCTACAAAAACACAATGCAGCTCCGTCTGGCCTTCTCTGTACTTCTCTATCAACATCCTCAAAGCAAATACTGCATCTGTAGTACTCTTTTTTGGCATGAAACCATACTGCTGCTCACAAATGCTCACTTCTGCCCATAGTCTAGCTTCCACTACTCTTTCCCATAACTTCATTGTATGGCTCATCAGCTTTATTCCTCTGTAGTTGCCACAACTCTGCACATCTCCCTTGTTCTTAAAAATGGGCACCAGCACACTTCTCCTCCACTCCTCAGGCATCTTCTCACTATCTAAGATCCTGTTGAACAACCCAGTCAGAAACTCTACTGCCACCTCTCCTAGACACTTCCAAACCTCTACAGGTATATCATCAGGACCGACTGTCTTTCCACTCTTCATCCTCTTCAGTGCTCTCCTCACTTCATCCTGACTAATCTTTGCTACATCCTGGTCCACAACAGTCACCTCTTCTAGTCTTTGTTCTCTCTCATTTTCCACGTTCATCAACTCTTCAAAGTACTCTTTCCATCTTCCCATCACACTGCTGGCACCTGTCAATAGACTTCCATCCCTATCCTTAATCACCCTAACCTGCTGCACGTCCTTCCCATCTCTATCTCTCTGTCTTGCCAGCCTGTATAGATCAGTCTCTCCCTCCTTACTGTCCAACCGAGCATACAAGTCATCATAAGCTTCTTGTTTGGCCTTTGCTACCTCTACCTTCACCTTACGCTGCATCTCCCTGTACTCCTGTCTACTCTCCTCAGTCCTCTCAGTGTCCCACTTCTTCTTAGCTAACCTCTTTCTTTGTATACACTCCTGTACCTCCTCATTCCACCGCCAAGTCTCCTTATCTACTTTCCTTCCAGATGACACACCAAATACTCTCCTACCTGTCTCCCTGATCACATTAGCTGTAGTTGTCCAGTCATCTGGAAGCACCTCCTGACCACCCAGAGCCTGTCTTAACTCCTTCCTAAAGGTCATGCAATACCCTTCCTTTTTTATCTTCCACCATTTCATCCTCTGCTCTGCCTTTGCCCTCTTCATCTTCCTCACCACCAGAGTCATCCTACACACCACCATCCTATGCTGTTTGGCTACACTCTCGCCTACCACCACTTTACAGTCACTGATCTCCTTCAGGTTACATCGTCTACACAAGATGTAGTCTACCTGTGTGCTCCTACCACCACTCTTATAGGTCACCCTATGTTCCTGCCTCTTCTGGAAGAAAGTATTCACTACAGCCATTTCCATCCTTTTTGCAAAGTCAACTACCATCTGTCCTTCTGCGTTCCTCTCCTGGATACCAAACCTGCCCATCACTTCCTCATCACCTCTGTTACCTGCACCAACATGTCCATTGAAGTCTGCGCCAATGACAACTCTCTCACTTCTAGGTATGCTCTGCATCACTTCATCAAAGTCCAACCAGAATTTCTCCTTCTCCTCCAGCTCACATCCTACCTGTGGGGCATACCCACTAACAACATTGAACATCACACCTTCTATTTCTAGCTTCAGACTCATCACTCTAGCTGACACTCTTTTTACCTCCAGGACATTCCTAACAAACTCCTCCTTCAAGATAATTCCTACTCCATTTCTCTTCCCATCTACACCATGATAGAACAACTTGAACCCTGCTCCTAAACTTCTAGCCTTGCTACCTTTCCACCTGGTCTCCTGGACATGCAGTATGTCTACCTTCCTCCTCTGCATCATGTCGACCAACTCTCTACCTTTTCCTGTCATAGTTCCAACATTCAACGTCCCTACTCTTAGTCCTATACTCTTGGCGCTCCTCTTCTCTTTCTTTGTGCGAACGCACTTTCCTCCTCTCCTTCTTCGACCAACAGTAATCCAATTTCCACCGGCGCCCTGTGGGTCAACAGCGCCGATGGCGGTCGTTGTTAACCCGGGCCTCGACCGATCCGGTATGGAAGTCATAGGTTTGATTCGCATCTTTGATTAGGCAAAAGTTTTACACCGGATGCCCTTCCTGACGCAACCCTCTGTATTTATCCGGGCTTGGGACCGGCACAATAAGACACTGGCTGGGGCCCTCTTGCGGCTACATTTTTGTTCAGCCTTATTATGTGTAATATTATGCATGCATGGTCTGTCTGCAGGGCAGGGTTTTCTGGTAGGGGGTGAACTTGGGACCGGGTTCAGGACCGGAGAAGTGCCTGTTGCTCTGTTGAAGGAGGAACCATCCATTGGATGGAGGCGATTCTGGAGAGTGGTGAACTACAAAACCGAGTCGTTCACAAAATTATGTTCTGTAATGCTACAAGTTACTGATTAAATGCCAGAAATCAACTGTTCCCTGTGTGGTGCCTGCTCTCTGACCGGAGTTACCACTGTGGATAAGGTGGTTCCAATACACGAACAGTCCACCCGATTATATCTCCAATAGGTGGTGATTACACGAAGGACTCATTCATAAAAATAATGAAAACAAAACAGATAATACAGAGAGTTAGACATGCTTCTCTCTGCGAAGATAGTGAAAGAAAGAACACACAACATCACCAATCAGCAAATCTAGGACATTAATTCAACTCCAGAATTATCAATTTAACGTGATTAGTCATGTGATGTGATGTGATCGATATTGAACAGACAGCGCTGTTGTGCAGGTATGTAAACTCCAAAGAGCCACAAGAAGAAATGATAATTAATAGCACTGCTTGTTTAGAACACGTTACATAAACATGCTCAATAAAAGTCTCCAGGTGCAGAAACACTGTTTTGTCATTGGAACTCAAACTGACTGTTCATCAGGGATGAACAGCAAGGCTCTCTCACCCCTCCTCCCTGAAAGAGTCCAGACATGTTCATCACCATCACACACTAAGCAGGGATTACTGTATTTAGGAGCAATTGTTCATATTTGAGCTGCATTTGGGAGCAGATTTAACAAGTTCATCAATGCAACAAAACAATACAGTAATATAGTGATGGAAGTTAAATTTAAAGCACCAAATGTGGTACAACAGTGGTCACGTGGTGCGTCATTCTCTCCAGGATGCGCTGCATGGAAAATAAATGATCATGAATCTCATTATGCATTTGTAGACTAGTTAATCAATTTGATGGTAGGTTAATATAACTAATATAGACACTTAGAGCTTGTGTTACCTTCATATAAAGCTTGTAATTTTTTGCGGTTTGATTATGGTTTTTTTGGTTCAATTTGGCTCTTTGAACGTTTAAGGTTGCAGATCCCTGGGCTATTCAATAGAGATTTTACCACAAGGTGCTAAAGGAAAAACAGCTAAGGGACCTTCTCTTGATATTTTGACAAATGACATGAAGTCGTATGTTAGACAAATGACTAACATCCACAGGAGTATCTCTGCTTGTGTTATCTCATTACAGGCAAAAGCTGACCATGAGGAGAATCAACCTGACACCAGGAGGACACCAACCTGACACCAGGAGACTTAGTGTACATAAAGGTGTTCAGATGGAAGTGGAACATTGCCCGACGGGAAGGCCCGTATGAGGTGGTAAGAGCCACTTCCACTGCAGTGCAGGTCAAAGTATCCCCTACGTGGTATCATTTAAAGCATTGCTTAAAAGCACCCATTGACATTTTCAGTGACAAAGATGAAGGCCAGGGGAATGTTCCTTCTTCTACTCCTGGCTATGATGGGGATGATGATACAGCACAGTTTCCAGTTATTAAATTCCCCAAAGAGAAGTGATACCAATAATGATGTTAATAATCTACAGAGCAGAATTAGAAGAGAGATAAGGAGTGGTCCTGGACGTCACTGAACTCTTCCACAGGTTGGATTCCATTCGAATGTCACACTAACCGACCTTTTCCAGCTCCTACAGCTCCATTGACAGCCAAAGGTGCTGAAGGCCCACCAGGCCTGTGACAACTATCACTTTCTCCCATCTCACAGAGAAGAAAAATAGGCGGATGTCCCCAGAGAAATGAATGTGTGTGAAAGTGTGTGGTTCAACATAACAAAACAAAAATGTTCTGAACCTAGGTGGACAGGTACCTTCCAAGTGACTGAGCGAACGGGAACTGCAGTCCGTTTGCTGGGAAAAGGGGGACACATGGTTCCACATCTCTTTGACCTGACCTGCCAGATCTCTAACTGGTCTGGCCATTCCTCCACCGGCTGGTGAAGGACGAGCTCCGGACATCGTTCTGGACGAGATCGCTGAGAACTCCTCACTTGAGGAACCAACGCAGGCAACCGCTTGCTGATGACATCTCATCCCAGAGGAAAAGGTCCTGACAACTCATTCCAGAGGAAAAGATCCAGACAACTCATCCCAGAGGAAAAGATCCAAACAACTCATCTCAGAGAAAAAGATGAGTGAGGCGTCCCTCTACAACGCGCACAGCGGCGGTGGGGACTCCTCCCAGAACTCACCCACCGGTGTGAGGGGAAGTCTGACTACAAAGGGGGGTGGATGTATAGATTCCACTCGTCTCGATGTCAGTGAAGCAGGGAGAGCCTCACACCATAGGGATTGAGCTCTGGGGGAATGTCCTTATTGCCGTACAGCCAAGTACGAGACGAGAACACTGTGAAGGGCTGGTAACTTTGTATCACCAATAAGTATTTCAGTTATAATTCATAAACTCATTACTACATATCTTTCAGTTTTTCAGTAATATGAATGTCATAATTCATATTAGAAGTGTTTGATCAGTATTTTAAAATCCATTTAGAACTTTCCACCACATTTCCCCCTTCCATGGCTTTTTGTCTTTTTTTAAAATAAAAACTTTTTTTAGTTTGATAAATTTTAAAAGGTTAGATGTGTTTCTTTGTTCAGGAAATGCAAAGTACTATTGAAAATCCTCTTAACGTGAATCTCTTTTGGATTTTGTGTCAACATGATTATCTTGTATGATTTCAAAAAACACAGGACATGATGTTAGTAGATCCAACGTGCCTGGGGACTCTGCATGGCAGGGGCGTCCTACTCCCTGAGCCAGGTTTGCACCTGACCGCATACCTACAAACTTGAAGACTTGAGCACTGTGATGTTGAGACAGCTAGACAGACACTTCACAGGGGTTATCAAGTGGGTTCCTACTTTCACCAATGTTTCGCTGATTTAACCCCATGACGTTTCCAGTTGTCTCAGCAGTGTATTCTGGCGTCCCAGAAACACCCCCTCTGCGTCTGCTCAACTGGATTATTTGGGAGACCAGCTAGGGTCTTTCCTTTTCAGCCAAAGCCACTGGCTACACCGCTCTGCCACTCTGGATAGGTCCTTGATGGCCTGGCGTAGGATTCGTCCATTGATTCCCAGGTCCTTCATCAGCCTCACAGTTGTTGTTGCCACAAAGCCTCGACATCCAACTTCTGCTGGGCAGATGTTTGCTCTCCAGCCCCACTGTTCTGCCTCTACTGCGAGATCTGAATAGCGCAGTTTCTTTCGTTCAAGGGCTTCCTCTACCGCATCCTCCCAAGGGACGGTGAGCTCCACAAAGTACACTCTGCGCTGTGAGTTGGACCACAGGACTAGGTCAGGCCTTAGGTTGGTGATGACTATCTCTGGTGGAACTATGAGCTGATCTCCTACGTCCACCAACATCTGCCAGTCTCTGGCTGTCTCCAGATCACTCAGTCTGGCCTTTGGTGGAAACTTCCGCTGTCCTTGTTTCCCTTCTTGAACGAACGCAATCGAGTTGGCCAAGTTGGTTACTCTGGGCGGCAAGGCATTGATGGTGATTCTCCTGCTTTCCAGCGTTGCGGCCAGGCAGTAAAGAACTTGGTTGTGTCTCCAAGTGTACCGTCCTTGGGAAAGGCTCACCTTACACCCAACAAGGATGTGTCTGAGTGTAGCTCGTATTGAACACAGGGGGCATGATGGATCTTCACCCACCCATTGGTTGAGATTTGTAGGGGTAGGAAGGACATCATAGGTGGATCGGATGAGGAAACTTATCCTACTTGCATCCATCTCCCACATGTCCTTCCAGCTGATGGTTCATTTTTCCACTCCACACTCTCCCATCTCATCCACTGGCCCTGTTTTATCTGCGACACAGCCTTGGCACACCTGCTTCACTCCTCCTGTCGGCCGACTCCGGCTACAACCATCTTCCGGCACTCCCGAGAGGCTGCCTGGCTCCAGCAAGGTTGCTTTTCACCCAGTCCCAATCCACCTCTTCCATGTTGGACTTGGCCCACAACGTCACTGTGGTGGAGAGCAGATCTTGCCAGCTGTACCACGTTCTTAGCCGTCCACTTCCTTCCTGATGCCAAGATCGGAGCAGCAGCTCAGATTGCAGTGTCCTTTGATTCTGTCAGGGTCATCTCCAGCCTCACTTTCGTGCATTTGAATTCCTCTGTGAGGCTAGAGAGGGGCAGCTGGAGTAGCTCCTGACCACACAGGGCTACACTACTCAGGCAACGAGGGACCCCTAACCACTTTCTCACATGAGAGCTTATCATCCTCTCCATCTTCTCAACTCTTGTGAGTGTTAGGTCGTACATGGTTAGCAGCCACATGAGGCGAGGCAGTAATCCAAACTGTAGGCACCAGATTTTCAACTTGCCGGGCAACATGGATTTGTCGATGACCTCCAGACCTTTGATGAGTTCCTGCCTGAGTTCATGTGCCTGGTCAGAGTCCTTCACTTTGAATCGTACCATCTTCCCAGACTTTTGATTGGCTTTTCCGTGACTGTTGGGATCGGTTCTTCATCAATGAAGAACCTTTGCTCCGTCAGTTTGCCTTTAAATATGGAGATGCTTCTTTATTTGGATGGCTTGAATTTCATTCTGGCCCCACCGATGTTCTCTTGAAGCTTCCCTAGAAGGCGCCTGGTACACAGTATTGTTGTTGTCATGGTTGTCATGTCATCCATGTAGGCCCTTATGGGCGGCAGCCGGATTCCAGGTGCCAAGCGCTCACCGCCCACCACCCACTTGGAGACTCTTATAATGACTTCCATAGCCATGGTGAATGCCAATGGGGAGATGGTGCATCCTGCCATTATGCCAATCTCCATGCGGTGCCATGTGGTGGTAAAGTCCGGCGTGGTGAAGCAGAGCTGCAGATCTTGTAAGTAGGACTTAACCAGGTGCTTGATGGTCTCAGGTATCCGAAAGACGTCAAAGGAAGCCCAGAGGAAACTGTGAGGGATGGATCCAAACGCATATGCAAGGTCCAGAAATACAACATGGAGATCCCTCTTCTCCTTCTTGGCAGTCTAAATTTGGTGCCAAATCATGCTGGTGTGTTCAAGGCATCCAGCGAACCCTGGAATGCCTTCTTTTTGGATTGCCGTATCCACCAGGCTGTTTTTCTCCAGATAGCTGGACATCCTCTGAGCTATGACACTGAAGAAAATCTTACTCACCACATTAAACAAACTGATTGGGCGGAATTGGCTGATATCCGTAGATTCCTTCTCTTTTGGAATCAGGACTCCTCCTGATCGGCGCCATGTTTTGAGCACGATTCCCTTTTCCCAGGCCACTCTCATTAGTTTCCACAGAAAACGAAGAACATCTGGAGCATTCTTGTAAAGTCTGTACGGGACACCATTTGGCCCTGGGGCTGATGAAGCTCTCGCCCGCTTCACTGCATGTTCCACCTCCCTCCACTTGGGAGGATTAGTGTCCATTTGATGTTCGGGTTCCTCGATTGGTGGGATGTCAGATGGAATAGTTATCTGCTCGTGCTTTCTGACATCTGCACACATTCTTTCCAGAAATGTTTCCAGCTCTTGGCTTGATGTTTTTAGGTTTCCTCCCTTCTCTTTGGTGAAAAGTGTTTTCACGAACTTGAAGGGACCCTTAAAGAAACGGGATCTTGCTCGTTCTCTCTTTTTCCGGGACTTCCGCTGGTTCTCTGCTCATCTCAAAGTGGTTAGCCGGTTTTTGATGTTTTCCTGTAGAATGTTGATGCCCTTTTTCTCAATGTCAGAAGCCTTCCTCCACTGCTTCTTAAGCTGTCTTCTCTCCCGGATCAGTCGGTCGATCTCCTGTTGTCGTCTGGATTTGCTCTCTAATGCTGGTGCCCTTCTCTGCTTGTTCCTCACTCCATACCGCTCTGCTCCGTATGAGTAGATAACATCTCCCATCTTGTCAAGCCTTCTTTCGACTGTGCCACTCATGCTTTGCAGGACGCTGGTCTAGTCCCTGTTTATTGCCTCCCATTGTTTCTTCTCCGAGGCTCCAGGCCATTTCACCCGGGGTTTGTTTCCACTGACTTTTTTCTCCATTGCTGGTTTTGGCTGGATGGGCTCCATACATTCCTCTGCCTCCTCCAATATGCTTGAGTGTCCTTCTTCAGGAAGACTGATGTCCTGCGAACTTTGGTGAGTTTCCAATCGCAAAGCTTTTTAGCATTTATGAATAAACATGGTTTTACGACTCAAAATCTCCCTCCATCACTCTCTATCTGTGTGTGTGTGTGTGTGTGTGTGTGTGTGTGTGTGTGTGTGTGTGTGTGTGTGTGTGTGTGTGTGTGCATGCACGCGCTCATATCCGCCTCCACTCTTTGTCTCTCACAAGGCTGGGAATAAGTGATAAATTCACCTCTATATTTCTGCCTGGATTATTTCACATGGGTTTAGGTCATTTGAAAGTAACCCTTGAATGGTGACAGTGAATATACAGTATATTAGGCTGTAAATAAAGGCTGAGGCTGTTTGTTAATGAGCGGTGTAGTCGCTTTGGATAGATGCAGCTTTCAAATCACGTAAGGGCTAAAGCTACTTTTATTCATAAAAAGCCAGAAAACAGTTCTTATTTTAGTAGTGCCCTCATCTGCTATGAAACTGGTTATGCAGTTGCTATCATGCTGCTTTATGCTGACACACACACACACATACACACACACACACACACACACATGACTGAAGTGGAGCTAACTAGTTAGCCAAACGTCAGCTGACTTCAACAGTTTGTGAACTTTCAAAGTGTAGCTCTGAGCCAGGTCATTACCATACACTGCTACCGTAGCCTGAACCAACACCATCACGGGGACAACCACGCCCTTATCCAAGTGGACAATCAAATATGTCTCAGGATAGGTCAATTACTCACGCCGGAGATGACTTAATGTTCGGGGCTGTTATAAAATGAAGCTATTTGGCCGTACATTTTTTCTTATATCCATTGATGCAGAAAGTGTTTGTTTCCAAGATTCTAGGATTTGGGGGGATCACTATGTATATGTAGAGACCTGAAAAAATATATTTTTCAATAATAGGACCGCTTTAAATACGCTCCGGTTGCGACAGGTGGGCCAGAGGTATGGGAATTAAAAGAGGAAGTCACGTACAAAATCAGGATATCAAGTAGACAGTAAATGAAAGAGAAAAAGTTAAGGTCTTCTTAAATTTGCCTAAATTGCCTAAAAAGGCAATTCATTAAATACATTAAAAATCAAAAGGGATTAATGACTACCCTTAAGGAGGTGATTTTAGTCAGGGAGTAGCAGCAGAGAAGAGTGGAAAAATGTGTGTCAGTTCTATTAAACATTTTTTTGGGAAATAAACTCTGCTACAAGCAGCCAGATTGCGCAGTTTTATTTTGTAATAGAATGTTTTTAGTCAGAGTTGGTGAGATTCCGTGCTCACAGAGCAATTGTTCAACAGCAAGAACAGATTCTTCTGTAATGGACTGATCACGGCCTGCTTATTGTGTAAGGATTAGGAAAACTGTGGGGCTTTAAATTCATCTCTGAAAAGAGGACATTTTGAATTGATCATTCAAATCCTCTCTCTGGCTCTATCAATATCATGAGATGCGAGGTACAGCTCATTTTAATTGATTACTTTATTAATGCCTATTGAATATTGATGATAATTGTATTACGAACTGTTGGCTGTCATTGACAAAAGATTATTTTACATTTTTCTGGTTTGATGATTAAATTAAATTTCATAAAAGGAAGGAGTTAATTTTGTGTATATTGGTTCTCTGTTGTTTCTTTTCATTCACACATAAAATGAGGAAGATTCCAGGATCAAAGATTTTCAGGGATTCATTGTTAACATCTACAAGTAGGGACTGATCTAATTAAAAATAACTTAAACCAGCTTATTTCAGTTCCTTTAATAAGAATTTAATATTCAAGATTTTACTCTTTTATCTGCTGACTTTGATAAGATTCAAACACTGAAAGATTGTTTCAGGAATGGTTTGTGGAACCGTGAGTTGAAGGTATTAAATCATTCTCCATATCCCCCAGATTATAATTCAGGAACTGTGATTTGCTGGGCAAAAATGTCTCATTTATGTAGGCCCCACCTAGTAATTTATAATATACAAGGATCTGCCGCAAATTTCTTGATGCCAGATACCACAGTTCACCTTCAATGGTCAACGCCAAAACAATAAGTGAGAGCTGTTTGCACTACATGAAAGAGGGATTGACACAAAATTACACAGATGGTCAGAATAGCATCTCTGACATGTACATTCGACATAGACAACACTGCTGGAGTGACAGAAGTGCAGGTCCATTTGTCCAACTTATGTTTACCTGTAGAGTGTTGATATGCAAAGGTGTTCCACCTGTCCCATTCACTGTATTATTAGTTTTATTTGATGACTTCTTTTCTTCTTTCTCTTTTAAAATATTTTCTTTTGTGGCCATTTTGACTTTCTCCTCTTCAATCAGTGTTGGACTGTTAAGAATCACCTACAGAGCAGGAGAGAGGAAAACATATTAAACAAAATGGAAGGAGAAAGCATGGCAATGTAATTTAACAAAAAACATATTTATTATCTCCTGTCAAAATGTGTTTGGTACAGTTAAGCTTTTTGTAAAAGGTATTCCTTCTGTAGCAGCATAAATTAATTTATTGGATGGATGATATATATATACTTCATTAATCCTAGAGGAAATTGGGTTGTTTTTTGGATAGATACTAGACAAACTGACGATAAAATACGAGATGAGCTATCGGTAATGTAGTCAATGTTTTAAATTATAAAATTTTTTTATGTGTTATTTCTTCTTCATTGCATGATACTTCTTCTTTTCCTTTCGGCTTTTCCCTTCAGAGGTCACCACAGTGAATCAATTGCCTCCGTCTAACCCTGTCTTCTGCATCCTCTTCTCTCACACCAACTACCTTCATGTCCTCTTTCACTACATCCATAAACTTCCTCTTTGGTCTTCCTCTAGGCATCCTGCCTGGCAGTTCAAAACTCAGCATCCTACTACCAATATATTCATTATCTCTCCTCTGGACATGTCCAAACCATCTCAGTCTGGCCAAACAGTGTCTTATTGTGCCGGTCCCAAGATAAATACAAAGGGTTGTGTCAGGAAGGGCATCCGACATAAAACTTTTGCCAAATCAATATGCAAATCGAATCTATGACTTCCATACCAGATCAGTCGAGGCCCGGGTTAACAACCACTGCCATCGGTGCTGTTGACCTACAGGGTGCTGGTGGAAATTGGAATACTGTTCATCGAAGAAAGAGAGGAGGAAAGTGTGATCGTAAGAAGAGAGACAAGAGGAACGCCAAGAGTAGAGGACTGAGAGTAGGGACGTTGAATGTTGGAACTATGACAGGAAAAGGTAGAGAGTTGGTTGATATGATGCAGAGGAGGAAGGTAGACATACTGTGTGTCCAAGAGACTAGGTGGAAAGGTAGCAAGGCTAGAAGTTTAGGAGCACGGTTCAAGTTGTTCTATCATGGTGTAGATAGGAAGAGAAATGGAGTAGGAGTTATTTTGAAGGAGGAGTTTGTTAGGAATGTCCTGGAGGTAAAAAGAGTGTCAGATGGTTAATGTTGTTAGTGGGTATGCTCCACAGGTAGGATGTGAGCTGGAGGAGAAGGAGAAATTCTATTTGGACTTTGATGAAGTGATGCAGGGCATATCTAGAAGTGAGAGAGTTGTCATTGGTGCAGATTTCAATGGACATGTTGGTGCAGGAAACAGAGGTGATGAAGAGGTGGTGGGCAGGTTTGGTATCCAGGAGAGGAACGCAGAAGGACAGATGGTAGTTGACTTTGCAAAAAGGATGGAAATGCCTATACTGAATACTTTCTTCCAGAAGAGGCAGGAACATAGGGTGACCTATAAGAGTTGTGGTAGGAGCACACAGGTAGACGGTATAATCTGAAGGAGATCAGTGACTGCAAAGTACTGGTAGGCGAGAGTGTAGCCAAACAGCATAGGATGGTGGTGTGTAGGATGACTCTGGTGGTGAGGAAGATGAAGAGGGCAAAGGCAGAGCAGAAGACGAAATGGTGGAAGCTGAAAAAGGAAGAGTGTTGCATGACTTTTAAGAGGGAGTTAAGGCAGGGTGGCCAGGAGGTGCTTCCAGATGACTGGACAACTACAGCTAATGTGATCAGGGAGACAGGTAGGAGAATACTTGGTGTGTCATCTGGAAGGAAAGTAGTAAGGAGACTTGGTGGTGGAATGAGGAGGTACAGGAGTGTATACAGAGAAAGAGGTTAGCTAAGAAGAAGTGGGACTGAGGAGAGTAGACAGGAGTACAAGGAGATGCAGCGTAAGGTGAAGGTAGAGGTAGCAAAGACCAAACAAGGGGCTTATGATGACTTGCATGCTAGGTTGGACAGTAAGGAGGGAGAGACTGATCTATACAGGTTGACAAGACAGAGAGACAGAGATGGGAAGGATGTGCAGCAGGTTAGGGTGATTAAGGATAGGGATGGAAGTCTATTGACAGGGGCCAGTAGTGTCATCACACTGGAAAGTGTACTTTGAAGAGTTGATGAATGAGGAAAATGAGAGAGAACAAAGACTAGAAGAGGTGACTGCTGTGGACCAGGAAGTAGCAAAGATTAGTCAGGATGAAGTGAGGAGGGCATTGAAGAGGATGAAGAGTGGAAAGGCACTCGGTCCTGATGGTATACCTGTAGAGGTTCGGAAGTGTCTAGGAGAGGTGGCAGTAGAGTTTCTGACTGGGTTGTTCAACAGGATCTTAGATAGTGAGAAGATGCCCGAGGAATGGAGCAGAAGTGTGCTGGTGCCCATTTTTAAGAACAGGGGAGAAGTGCAGAGTTGTGGCAACTACAGAGGAATAAAGCTAATGAGCCATACAATGAAGTTATGGGAAAGAGTAGTTGAAGCTAGACTAAGGGCAGAAGTGAGCATTTGTGAGCAGCAGTATGGTTTCATGCCAAAAAAGAGTACTACAGATGCAGTATTTGCTTTGAGGATGTTGATAGAGAAGTACAGACAAGGCCAAACAGAGCTGCATTGTGTTTTTGTAGATCTGGAGAAAGCTTATGACAGGGTGCCCAGAGAAGAACTGTGGTATTGTATGAGGAAGTCTGGAGTGGCAGAGAAGTATGTTAGAACGGTGCAGGACATATATGAGGACTGTAAGACAGTGATGAGGTGTGCTGTACGTGTGACAGAGGAGTTCAAGGTGGAGGTGGGACTGCATCAGGGATCAGCTCTGAGCCCCCTCTTGTTCGCTATGGTGATGGACAGGCTGACAGACGAGGTTAGACAGGAATCTCCATGGACTATGATGTTTGCAGATGACATTGTGATCTGCAGTGAGAGCAGGGAACAGGTGGAGGAGAAGTTAGAGAGGTGGAAGTTTGTCCTGGAAGGGAGAGGAATGAAGGTTAGCCACAGTAAGACTGAGTACATGTGTGTGAATGAGAGGGACCCAAATGGAAGAGTGAGGTTACAGGGAGAAGAGATCAAGAAGGTGGAAGATTTTAAGTACTTAGGGTCAACAGTCCAGAGCAATGGAGAGTGTGGAAAAGAGGTGAAGAAGCGTGTACAGGCAGGATGGAACGGGTGGAGGAAAGTGTCAGGTGTGATGTGTGATAGAAGAGTTTCAGCTAAAATGAAAGGAAAGGTGTACAAAACTGTGGGGAGACCAGCAATGTTGTTTGGTCTAGAGACAGTGTCACTGAGGAAAAGACAGGAGACAAAGCTAGAGGTAGCAGAGATGAAGATGCTGAGGTTCTCTTTGGGAGTGACCAGGAAGGATAGGATCAGGAATGAGTACATCAGAGGGACAGCGCATGTTAGAGGTTTTGGATATAAAGTCAGAAAGGCCAGACTGAGATGGTTTGGACATGTCCAGAGGAGAGATAGTGAATATATTGGTAGAAGGATGCTGAGTTTTGAACTGCCAGGCAGGAGGCCTAGGGGAAGACCAAAGAGGAGGTTTATGGATGTAGTGAAAGAGGACATGAAGGTAGTTGGTGTGAGAGAAGAGGATGCAGAAGACAGGATTAGATGGAGGCAATTGATTCGCTGTGGCGACCCCTGAAGGGAAAAGCCGAAAGGAAAAGAAGACTTTGAGGACAATTTCCACAGAAAGAGCAACAGCGTTGCAGTTGCAAACAAGAGGGAGATGACGTGGGAAGAAACTGCTGCTTGAGTCAATGCATAAGTTTAAACGTAGTCCGTGGCGATCAGTGCAAAATTAAGTAGGTAAACGGCCCGAATAATAGTCTATGAATTTATTTTATGTAGGTGCAGTTTAGCGGGGGAGAAGTGCACATGTCAGCAGCTGAGAATGAAGTTTAAAAACATCTACACACAGGTCAGACTCCTGCATCATCTCATTAGGGATCCTCCTCATCTATATTATGTTTGATATTTTACAGTAAATATAGTGGACGTTCGACTATTCAGTTGTTTAATCACAAATATAACGCTATTGTTACACACAAAAATGTGTTTTCATCTATATCAACATCTGTTAAATAAGGAAATCTATTCAAACGTTTTAATGTTATGTAAATAAAACAGTAAATCGGCATATGCATAGTTGCAAAAACAGTTGAAAAGAAAGTTCATACCATTGCATATACCTACATTATATAATAACTGAAATCAAGAGCTGGCATCTAGCTCCTTTGCATGGTTTTGTTAATACAGTAATAGCCAAAACTACTTTATTTCTTACATCAATAGCTGTGGAATTGTGCTGCTTATAACTGCACTCAGGCATTCCAAGTTTTATTTTCTCTGTTTTCGTCACATGATACACACAGGAGTTACTAATTGATAAAAAAACAAAATAAATCACTAAGAAATTGAAGTAAACAAAGCTGGTCTAATATTTTATGTTACTGATTGTTTTCTTCCCATTGCTTAACATTCTGGTGCAATACAGAGTGACATGTAGCCTCCTTTTTTAACAGAGTATGGCTGGGCAGTCCAGATGGGCCCCGACTGCAGAGATTATCACAGTGAAATGGACACTCAGTGAACACCAGCGGTTCATTCTGTGGAATTCCTATGCAACAATGTTTTAATATCCTCCTCATGTATTCCCAGCTATCTGTTAAAGAGGTTTATAGAATTCCCTTTTTAAAAAAGTACAGACAACTGTGTGTGTGTGTGTGTGTGTGTGTGTGTGTGTGTGTGTGTGTGTGTGTGTGTGTGTGTGTGTGTGTGTGTGTGTGATGGATCGGGACGTGAACTGATATGGATCATAAAGATAACTGTCTGGATATGACGGACATCAATACATGACGGACAGCAATACAAAATATTTAATATTTATATTCTCATCAATACTTTTGCACGTCCTACTTTTCAGTTTTTTATCTGTAAACACAATATAAAATGTTGAATAAATTTGGTTCCACTTCACGATTGTGTCTCACATGTTGTTGCTTCTTAAAAAATATTTTCAGTTTGTTATCTTTAAGTTCGAATCCTGAAAGGTAGCAAAATGTCAAAAAGTTCCTGTGGGGCCAATACAAGGCAAGGCACTGTAATATCATGTTACTGTTCAATAAATAAGAATAAACACATAATCATATGAAAATATGTACGCATACTTCCAGTATCTACCCTTAAGCATCACTCGTAATTCAAATGATCATTTTGAATTCAGATTGGTTTACATTAAACTTTTGTTCCCTGTAATTTCATCCTTGAGGATAAGAAGGACAAGAAGACACCTCAAGGAACTTTTTTAAGCGCATCCAACAACAGTCAGAGTCAGCTGCTGATGTTGATGATTCACTGTACGGTGCTGTACAGTAGCATATACGTATAATGTAGCTTCCTTTTTGTAAGAAGGAAGTGGAGGAGAGAGGAATTATTACTTGGGGTAACGTGCTTATGTTATCTGCTAAGGTGAAGTTGCCTGTCAAATCTACTTTACATCTTCTTTACATCTTAATCAATACATTAAAAAGGCTTTGGAGACACATCCTCTCACAATTAGAGATTTTGGTGTTAAGTTCATTTTACAAACATTCAGTTCTATTATCTATTGGAATAATGTTCAAACACATAGAATATTTTACTTGTACATTTACTTTTCTAGACCTTCACTACAGACTGTTACTATGGATCCCTCTATTAGAAAAATTTAGTTGACCAGTCCTGTGTTGTGTTGACTGACCAAGTGTACTCACTCGATTCTAGTGAGCTGGCTGTAACTGAGATATTTCCATCAAAATTAAATTGCATCCACTCAGGTCATATGTCCCCTGTGGCTGGGGGTTGATATAATCCTTTGAACTAATCTGTTCAGGCAGTGGAATAACAGTGTCCATGTGTAGTAATCTCGCCTTGGCCCTTCAGTCTGTTTGCAGCAGAGGCTCGCATAAAAAACATTGGTGATTCTCAAGTCCTGGGTGGAGAAAGGATGGTCATGTTCTGGAACCTGAACTCATTCTACAAATATATTCTACACAAACAGATAAGCTTACCAAATCACATTTCAATGGTTTCTGAGCAGCTCAAAATAAATTATTGGGTTGCTTTATTTCACATATGTGTATAGGGCGGCACGGTGGCGCAGTGGGTAGCATGCGCTTCAGGTTGATTGGCCGGTTGGCCAAATTGACCGTAGACCGTGAGTGTGTGTGTGAATGGTTGTTTGTCTCTATGTGGCTCCGCGGTACACTGGCATCGTGCCCGGAGTGTCCCCCGCCTCACGCCCTGAGACTGCCAGGATAGGCACCAGCTCCCCCGCGACCTGCGTAAAGCGGATTAAGCGGGTTGAGAAAATGAATGAATGAATGAACATATGTGTATAAACACCTAATTAATTATTTACTGATAATGGCTACAATCAGTGTTCTCGTTTGCGTGCATCCTTGCGTCTTTCACACCCATATTTTGACAGGGATGCACGATTGCCAGACAACGATTTTCAACTTGAAGTACATCCTGGGGAGGCACTACTTTCTTGAGGTAAAATGAACTCTGATATATGCAAGGATCCCCAGTGTAGAGATGCTTTAATAGGAGTAATGTTGATCTTCTACTACATTTCACAGGTTATCTAGCTGTAGTATTTTGATGCAGTTGAAGTGTGGCCAGGTTATTTAATTTAATCAGCTGTAGTGGTATAAACATGATGTAATGAAAGTTATTCTTCCATCCATCCATCTTCAACCGCTTATCCGGGCCGGGTCACGGGGGCAACAGTCTCAGCATGGATGCCCATACTTCTCTCTCCGCAGACACCTCCTCCAGCTCCTCCGGGGGAGCCCGAGGCATTCCCAGGCCAGCCGAGAGACATAGACCCTCCAGCGTGTCCTTGGTCTTCCTCGAGGTCTCCTCCCGGTAGGACATGCCCGGAACAACTCCCCAGGAGGCATCCGGAACAGATGCCCGAGCTACCTCAGCTGGCTCCACTCGAGGTGGAGGAGCAGCGGTTCTACTTTGAGTCCCTCCCTGGTGACTGAGCTCCTCACCCTGTCTCTAAGGGTGCGCCCAGCCACTCTACGGAGTAAACCCATTTCAACCGTTTGTATCCGGGATCTTGTCCTTTCGGTCATGACACAAAGCTCATGACCATAGATGAGAGAAGGAGCGTAGATTGACTGGTAAATCGAGAGCTTTGTTTGCGACCCAGCTCCGTCTTCACCATGACAGACCTATGCAGCAACCGCATCACTGCGAGTTTCACCGATCCGTCTTTCAATCTCACCTTCCATCCTTCCCTCACTTGTGAACAAGACCCAAAGATACTTAAACTCTTCTACTTGGGGCAAAGACTCTCCACTGACCTGAAGAGGACACACCACCCTTTTCCGGTTGAAAACCATAGCCTCGGATTTAGAGGTGCTGATCCTCATCCCACCTGCGTCACACTCAGCTGCAAACCATCCCAATGCACTGAAGGTCCAGGTTTGATGAGGCCAACAGGACAACATCGTCTGCAAAAAGCAGAGATGAAATCCTTTGGTTACCAAACCAGACTCCGTCCGAAACCCGCCTGCGCCTAGAAATTCTGTCCATTATGAATGGATTATGATTATGATTATGATTATGAACAGAACCGGTGATAGAGGGCAGCCCTGCCGGAGTCCAACATGCAGGTCTGACTTACTGCCGGCAATGCGAACCAAGCTCTGGCTTCAGTCATACAGAGATTGGACAGCCCTCAGCAAAGGGCGCCAATCCCCATACTCCCAAGGCACTCCCCACAAGATAACAAGGAGGAAACCATCGAATGCCTTTTCCAGATCCACCAAACATATGTGGACTGGTTGGGCAAACTCCCATGAACCCTCGAGCACTCAATGGAGAGTGTAGAGCTGGTCCAATGTTCCGCAACCAGGACGAAAACCGTATTGTTCCTCCTGAATCTGTGATTTGACTGTAGGTCTAATCCTCCTCTCCAGTACCCTGGAATAGACTTTACCTGGGAGGCTGAGGAGTGTGATCCCCCTATAGTTGGAACATGCTCTCCTGTCCTCCTTTTTGAAAAGAGGGGCCACCACCCCGGTCTGCCAACCCAAAAGTACTGTCCCCGACTGCCATGAGATGTTACAGAGGTGTCAACCATGACAGTCCCTGCACATCCAGAGACTTGAGGTACTCAGGGCGAGTCTCATCCACCACCGGTGCTTTGCCACCGAGGTTTTTGGCAACCACCTCGATGACTTCAGCTTGGGTGATGGACGAGTCCACCTCTGAGACCTTGGCCTCTGCTTCCTCTGTGTAAGACACGGTAGAGGAGATCCCCGAAGTATTCTTTCCACTGCCCGACAATATCCACAGTCGAGGTCAGCAATTCTCCATCTCTACTGTAAACAGTGTTTGCTGTGCACCAGTTTCCCCTCCTGAAGTGCCGAATGGTTTGCCAGAATGTCTTCGAGGCTGACCCATAGTCTTCCTCCATGGCCTCCCCGAACTCCACCCAGACCCAAGTTTTTGCCTCTGCGACTACTCGAGCTTCAGTACCCCTGGCCTGCCTGTACCTGTCAGCTGCCTCTGGAGTCCTGCAATTCAACAAGATTTGACAGGACTCCTTCTTCAGCTTGACGGCATCCCTTACTTCCAATGTCCACTACCAGGTTTGAGGGTTACTGCTGTGACAGGCACCAGAGACCTTGTGACCACAGCTCCAAGCAGCCGCTTCGACAATGGAGGTGGAGAACATGGTCTACTCTGAATCAATGTCCCCATTCTCCTGCGGGATCTGGGAGAAGCTTTTCAGGAAGTGGGAGTTGAAGACCTCACTGACAGAGGGTTCTGCCAGACGTTCCCAACAGACTCTCAAAACATGTTTGGGCCTGCCAAGTCTGTCCGGCCCTCTGCCCTGCCAGCAGAGCCAGCTCACCACCAGGTGTTGATCGGTTGACAGCTCTGCCCGTCTCTTCACCTGAGTGTCCAACATATGTAGTCAGAGGTCTGATGATACGACAACAAAGTCAATCATTGACCTCCAGCCAAGGGTGTCTTGGAGCCATGTGCACTTATAGACATCCCTATGGTTGAACAAGGTGTTCATTATGGACAAATTGCGACTAGCACAGAAGTCCAATAACAGGGTACCAAAAGAAACACTGCAGAGAAGTCCAATAACAGAACACTACTCGTTTTCAGATCGGGGAGGCCGTTTATCCCAATCACCCCTTTCCAGGTCTCACTGTCTTTGCCCATGTGAGCACTGAAGTCCCCAAGGAGAACAATGGAGTCCCCAGTCGGAGCACTATTCAGTATCCCTCCATGGGACTCCAAGAAGGCCGTGTATTCCGCACTGCCATTTGGCCGATAGGCCGAAACAACAGTGAGGCACCTGTTCCCAACCCGAAGACGCAGAGATGTGACGCTCCATGTATGAACTCCAATGTATGACAGCTGAGCTGTGGGGCTACAAGCAAGCCCACAACAGCCCACCGCCTCTCACCTTGGGCAACACCAGAAAAGTGGAGAGTCCAGCCCCTCTCAAGGGTTTGGGTTCCAGAGCCCAAACTGTGAGTGGAGGTGAGCCCGACTATATTTAGTCGGTACCTCTCAACCTCCCTCACAAGGTCTGGCTCCTTTCCCCCCAGTGAGGTTACATTTCATGGCCTTAGAGCTAGATTCTTTGTCTGGGGATTGAGTCGTCAAGCCCCATGCTGACAACTGCCACTCAATCAACACTGCACCCGTCCCCTACGGTTTTCTCAGCGGGCAGTGAGTCTACCGGAGGTTGGGCCCAGGCTGTCCTTTCCGGCTGAGCCCAGCCGGGCCCCATGGGCAGAGGCCCAACCACCAGGTGCTCGCATACGAGCCCCAATCCCAGGCCTTGCTCCAGGATGGGGCCGCGGTTGTGCCATACCGGGCAACGTCACGTTCCTTGATATTTTTTTCATCATAGGGGTTTTTGTACTGCTCTTTGTCTAGCCCATCACCCAAGACCTGTTTGCCAAGGAAGACTCTAGCAGGAGCATAAAGCCCCTGACAACATAGCTCCTGGGATCATTCGGGCACTCAAACTCCCCCACCATGATAAGGTGGCAGCTCTCAGAGGAGTGAAAGTGAAAGTCTCATATTTGTCTTATTAGAAAATTGCGGAAAAACAAATTTAGTGACTTAATAATTGTGATTGGTACATTACATTATGCAGTTTTTTTCACAGATATAGTTTCCTATTCCCTCAATACCAGAAATATAGTACTTATTCATATCGCGATTGCTGTCATTTCTTTTATTGACCTGTAACCATGCAACTTGAAAAAGTTTCACTGCTTGTTGTGGCCATAGTTCCACCGCCTTTTTACCATTTAGCTGTTATCTCTCATAACTTTAATGCATGTTGTACTGTACTTGTATATGAGTAAAATTATTATTATTACAATTATTATTATGGTTGGCATGGTGGCGCAGTGGGTGGCGCTGTCCCCGCACAGCAAGGTGGTTCTGGGTTCACTTCCTGCTCTGTGCGGAGTTTGCATGTTCTCCCCTTGTCTTTGTGGGTTTGACTCCAGGTTCTCCAGTTTCCTCCTACCTCCAAAAACATGCGCTTCATTTTAATTGCCCTGCTTCAAAGTGTCCGTATGTATGAGTGTGTGCTTGTGTGGCTGTCTGTGTCTGTGTAGCTCAGCAGTGTACTGGCATTGTGCCCAGACTTTCCCCCACCTCACACCCCAAGCTAAGCTGGGATAGGCTCCACCTCCCCGAGACCCGCTACAAAAATAAAAGCGGCTGGAAGATGAATGAATTATTATTATTATTATTATTATTACAATTATTATCATTGCTAATATAATACGACTAATAATAATAGTAATAATAATAATTATTATTATAAACAACAACAACTAGGCTCGATTTCCTCATATTTGACAAGCAAAGCTTGACATCACTTTCATTGTGATCTTGGACTCTTTGCCCAAGGTAGACACACAAAATGTAAGATGTACACAGAATGTTAAACTGTAACAACTGACCTGCACCACAGCGTATTCCACTAATGATGAAAATCCAAAAAGCAAACAGGCAATGAGCCAAATATCAATGGCCTTTACATAGGAAACCTTTGGTAGCTCTGATGCCAAGGACATACTCTCACTGGACAAAGAAAGTACTGATAAAATACCTAGAAACACACAGATGTTAACATATTAATCATTATCATCTTCATCATCATCGTTATCATCATTATTATTTTCAGAGTTGTTATTTTAGTAGTGCTTATAAATACTAAAAATTGTAATCTTTCCATTATTAGAATAGCTGCTGTTAGCTGTTGTCTCTCTTCATTTTTCCCTTTCTCTCCTTAGCCCTTTCCAATCTATCTCCCTCATCTTTATGTATCTTCCTCATTTCTCCCCATGTCTGTCTACACCAACCTATCATGACTTTTTCTAATCCTCTCACTCCATCTAGTCAAAGCAAAAGCCAAAATGCCTTCATTTAGCATCTGCACCAATCTATATCTGCCTGTCTTTTTAAAAAAAAGTTTATCTTTATAACTGTCTCATTGTTGCTGCCAATTGGGGGAGTGATGGATGTCTTTGAATAATAGGTCAACTTAGAACGGCTGGTGCACATATAAAACTGACGTGACTTAACAAAGTGAATGTCTAAATTTAAATCAACAGTAAGTCTGTGCAATAATGTGTGAAATTGTGTCTTTAAATTGTAGCCAAAGCAGATAAATATATTTATATTGCACTCATGGCAGTAGATTAAGAAATGAATCTGGCTAAAGAATGAACACATTGCATGCAGCCAAAAACAAATTGTGCTGAAATTTACATTTCCTTACATTCCATGCTGGTGCCAAATAGCACCAGAAGTGAAGCTTAAAGGGACAGTAAAGTTAATATTAAGTGACATACATGTTATTCATCATTATGAAAAATAGAAGAAAAAATAAATTTTATATGTGTAGCATCATCCATTTGGTCAAAAAAGCTTAAAATCTGCGCCGCATCAGTTTCTGCATTCAGTGGTCACGTGGGCGTCATACGTCACTGTCGCCAAACAGAGCTTAGCAGCCATAACAATGCAACTCTAGACGTGATTAACACCAAAAGTATCATGGTTACCTGCTCGGTGAACGGTTTTGTCAACAGAAAAGCAGAACGACGCGACTTTCAAATAAATTCACTATGGAATTAATAACAACTAGAGTCCAATAGTAATAAAAGGCAGTTAGCTCAATGCTAACATAATATGGACAATCCCATTGACGGGCTAGCGCGTTAGCATATTTAGTGTGATACCTTCCCAGAAGATATTCTAAAGAACGACAGGTCCTTGTCTTCGCGTCTTTTTGCTGTTCTGTTGCATTGTTTCTTATGGCTGCTAAGCTCTGTTTGGCGACAGTGACGTATGACAGTATGACGTATGACGTGACCACTGAATGCAGACGCTGCTGCTGCGCAGATTTTCAGTTTTTTTGACCAAACGGATGATGCTACACATATTAAATTTATTTTTTCTTATATTTTTCATAATGATGAATAACATATATGTCACTTAAAATTAACTTTACTGTCCCTTTAATGATCGTCCAAACAAGGAGACTATATATATATATATACGTACATAAGGATAAGAAGAGATGTATATATACAATTAAAACAATTTTTTTTTCTTTAAATGATTATTTATTATCCAATTTAATGTATAACATGGGAACTGTTTTTTCAATTTGTATTGTAATTTATGTGTACATCTCCCGGTCTTTGATTTAATTGTTGAATAAAAACTAAGTTCAAACAAGGAGACTGTATGTATGTGCATGCTCTTTATATTACAAGCATGTTCCCATTTTGTTATGCTTAAATACTTTGTTATCCAGGATTAGGCTCCAGCAATACCTTTGACCCCAAAGTGGAATGAGATGATTCCAATCATCTTGACCACAAGAAAATTGATTGATGGAATTCATAATCCATTTACCTAACCTGTCACATTCTCCTAATAGCCAGTCAATTGCAGGCTATTAAAGTTTACATGTACAGTGGTACCTCTACTTACAAATGTCTCTATTTACAAAATTTTCTACTTACGAAACTTCTCAGCAGGAAAATATTACTTGTAGTTATGAAAGAAATTTCGAGTTACGAAAGGTAAAAAATACAGTATGGGCTGATACTCGCAGCTCCCACAGGTTCCTGAACGCAACATTATCATAGCTGCTCTGTCATTGGCTATTACCTAGTATCTTCCTGGCATCCCATTGGCTAAGAGGGACCTCTGTGTGGACCTAGATCGTGTTTATGCAGGGTCCTCGTCAGTCAGCTCTCGACCCATGACATGTTCAGATAGTTTTACGAAAATATATACATTTTTAGAGTATTCGCTATGGACCCCAAGAAAGTGACGGAGAAAAGAAGAAAAGACGAAGAGCAGAGTTTTTTTGTCCATACCAACAAAGCAAGAGATAATAGAAAAGCTTGAAAAAGGGATGCGTTTGGTTGATCTTGCCAAAGAATATGGCCGTAATGCATCTACAATCGCCACGTTATTAAAACCAAAAAGAAGTTTAAGGAGTTTAAGGCATCGCGTGGGTGGTTGTTAACACAGAATAGATTTTGCAATAATGGGCCTAATGATCTCTCACTTTAGAAACGGTGGGGAGAATAATAGTAACAATATAAAAATGACAATAATAATATTTTAAGTCAAAATGGTCGCCGAGCGAGCCAACTACAGATGAGTGATGAACAGCAGTTTTTACTATGTAACAAATAGGCCTATTGTTTTTGATGTTTTTCAGTTCCTCCAATTTAGCTCTGAAAAATGAAAGGGGTTTCTGACTTATACACAGATGCTTGGTGTTGAGGTGGCGGCGTAGATATGAGGGCTTAAGACTACTGTTGGACAGAACTTCACTGCACACCACACACTGTGGCTTTGGGTAGGCAACATCACCAGTCCATGTAAACCCCAGACCCAGATACAAGTCATAATTTTTTCTCTTTTGAGTAAGAGTCTCATTGTGTTCTTTACCCCCTTCTCCCGATGAAGTGTCCGGGTGAGTTTTCTGTGTTCTGTGCTCCTCATTTTCAGTTTCCCCTGTCTCGTCATCATCACTCGCTTTTTCCTGCTCAATTTCTTCAGCCTGGTAGACTGCACAGCTCTCAGTTGTTGGCCAATGTATGCTGTCCTCTTTCATTTCTCCCAGATTTAATACCGGACAGACTGCCCGTTTTCAACATTTATGCATTTCGGCATATTATTGTTGTTGCTATCACAACAGGCTAGCACATAGCTAGGAGAAAGCCAAGTGCATTTTGGGTATTTTTTTTTATTTAAAATTTCCCCAAAACGTTTTTTAATTAAAAATTACAAATGATTTCTGTGAATGAATTTAAATATTTTAAACTGTTAATCCTCCATTAAAAAGTGTTTAAATTATTTATGTATATCAAGGTGCTCAGCTGCCATTACACTCTGTGGTGTGTGAGCTGCCGCTAGGGGGTGCGCGCACCACACTTAAGGAACAAGTGCGATTAGACTGTTTCCCCTAACAGTGAATTTCTTGTTGGGCTCTAAGTGCTAAAGACTGTAATCCTTTTCAAAATAAATAATATTAATGGAGACTGGAATGTATTTCACAACAAGAAACACTCTCCAAATTTGATTAAGAGAATTTGGCAGTAAATCCCAACAAAATCACCAACCATGTGTAACAAGGCCTGCTTAATTCCACTCCAGCCTCCATGTCCAAATGCATGGTCATCAGAGTCCAGCCACCAAGACAACTGGTGCAATGTTTATTACACAGCTGGACAGATTCTGCAAAATTGGGCAGTAGCTCAATTTCTGCTACTGGGGCGACAGTATCTCAGTCCACTAAGTCTTGGACTGGGGACCGGAAGTCGCCAGGTCAAGACCCGTGTCGGGCAAAACATTTCGGAGTGTGAGGTGGCAATGGGAGGTGTCAGTTCACCCCCTGAGCACTGCCGAGGCACCCTTGAGCAAAGCACTGTCCCCTTTATAAGTTGCTCATTGGGGGCGCACCACAAATGAGCTGCCCACCACCACCTTCCCATCACCTGCATGCCTACAGGCCCCTTGTGTGTGTATGTGTTACGGGCATGTACCCAATTTATAGATATATATATTTATACATATATATATATATATATATGTGTGTGTGTGTGTGTGTGTGTGTGTGTGTGTGTGTGTGTGTGTGGATGAGCGCTTTGCAAATGTCAATGTTGTGGATCCAGTGGCCCATGGTGGTGGTGGGGTTATGGTATGGGCAGGCATCTGTTATGGATGAAGAACACAGGTGCATTTTATTGACGGCATTTTAAATGCACAGAGATACCGTGATGAGATCCTGAGGGCCATTGTTGTGCCATACATCCATGAACATCACCTCATGTTTCAGCAAGACAATGCACGACACGATGTTGCAAGGATCTGTACCAAATTCTTGGAAGCTGAAAATGCCCCAGTTCTTGCATGGCCAGCATACTCACCGGACATGTCACCCATTGAGCATGTTTGGGATGTGCTTGACCGGCATATACAACAGCGTGTACCAGTTCCCACTAAGATCCAGCAACTTCGCACAGCCATTGAAGAGGGGTGGACCAACATTCCACAGGTCACAATGGACAATCTGATAAACTGTATGAAAAGAAGATGTGTTGCACTGCATGAGGCAAATGGTGGTCACCCCAGGTACTGACTGGTTCTGAGTCCCCAGACCCCCAATAAAGCAAAAAAACCCCAAAAAACTGCACATTTCAGAGTGCCCTTTTATTGTGGGCAGTATAAGGTACACCTGTGCACTAATCATGATGTCAGATCAGCATCTTGATGTGGCACACCTGTGAGGTGGGATGGATTATCTCAGCAAAGCAGAAGTGCTCACTATCACACATTTAGACAGATTTGTGAACAATGTTTGAGAGAAATGGTAATATTGTGTATCTGGAATGAATTATAGATCTTTAAGTCCATCTCGAGAAAAATGGGAGCAAAAACAAAAGTGTTGCGTTTATATTTTTGCATATATGTATATATATATATATATATACATATATATATGCAACTAATTACCAGCCAGAGTGGACTAATAATTTCCCTACGGGGATAAACAGTTGATTAAAATTAAATTGAATTTAAATTTAATGTTAAAACAATCTCAGGGAACTGATTGCAGTTTGACATAATATGTTGACTTAACTGTAAAAATGAATGCTTGTGTGGTTGGGTGGTTGATCAAAGAATTAAGATCCCTTAGTCCGCTGTAGGGGACTCACAGCACGGCGGGTCCCGCTCTGTGCGGAGTTCGCATGCTCTCCCCGTGTCCGCGTGGGTTCCCTCCGGGTTCTCCGGCTTCCTCCCACCTCCAAAAGCATGCGCATCAGGTTGATTGGCCGGTCCCAAATTGCCCGTGGGTGTGATTGTGTGTGTGCGTGTTTGTATGTCTTTGTGTGTGGCTCCGTGGTGCAGTGGCATCGTGCCCGGAGTGTCCCCCACCTCACGCCCTATGCCAGCTGGGATAGGCTCCAGCTCCCCGTGACCCGCTATGGCGGATGAAGCGGCGGTACATGAAAATGTATGTATATATTCTGCAGGCCCAAAACGTGCACACACACGCACATTTCCCTTCGGGGATTATAACAGTGTATTAAATTAAATTAAATTAAAATTAAAATGCACACACACACACGCACACACACACACACACACACACACACACACACACACACACATACAAGGGGCCTGTAGGACATTCAAATGATGGTGAGAGGTAGCTGACAGGCAGCTCCCTCGTGGAACGCCCCAATGAGCAACTTATAAAGGGGCCGGCGACTTGCTCAAGGGTATCTCAGCAGTGCTCGGGAGGTAAATTGGAATCTAAAAGTTTTGCCCAACATGTATATTTAGCCAGCTACCTGGTCCCCAGCCCAAGACTTAGCGGACTGCGCTCAGTCCAGTAACTTAGTGATAAGTTAGTTGGCCCGTCTGCCCGACCACAATCAGAAACTCAAGTTTCAAGGCCCTTTTTTATGCCTGTTCTTTAAATCATCAAAAGCTGTAATATAATAGTGATGATAATAATAATATTTTTTCCCTGGATAAACTCCCACGTATTTTGCTTTGATCAGTCCAAATCAAACTTTTGTCCTTTTCATGTTGATTAATTCAACATTGGATATGCCACACCTGTCAGGAGGACATATTATTTTAAGAGCTTATCATGACAGACTTCATCTAGTGATGTTAATCAATCCAAATAAATAAATAAATTCAATCACAATAATCACAGTTACTATAAGTAAGTACCATAGTTTAAGATATTAATCTATTTGTACTTCTAGGGAGTATCAAAGCAAATGTGTGCATAGTATTTAAATAAAGAAATTAATGATGAAATGAGTACTGGGAACAGGATTATTTTTTATGACATCTAAACTTATTTTGACTGATGACTTTTTATATTAGAATTAGAAAATAGATTTGTTTAAATTAAAATGTCATGTAGTGCTTGTTACAAAGTGACAGGTGATGATATTTTTTGTATATGTCAGACATAGGGCCATCACAATACCTGCATGACTCCAGTAGTGTTTCTTGCTTTTCCGGCCAGCCAAATGCAGAATTAGCAAGGCTGTGTTGTGCTTCTGCTGCGCTATCATTGCCCTCAGTTGGCTGGAATTCATTGTGCGGTACCTTCTTGACAAGTGTCTACTTTTCTTGATCAGAAGAGGCCTACAGAACTTTCAGCTCTAAAAAGATTGCATGACTGTCTTTGAAATGTATTAATATTTTAAAGTACTCAGCCAAAGCACAAAAAAAACCACTGTCACAGAGAAACGTTGTGATTACCCTTTATATGATGTGCATTGCTCAATGGTTTTGCTCTCGTCGTGGGTTCCTTCCTATCACCAAGTTTTAAAAAAAATTTGAATTTCTGGTTTCCCATTAGTTTTAACAACTCTTTTCACAAAATTCTGCTTCAAGTCTGAGAAATTGAGTTTGTAAAAAGTCTTAAATCTTTAGCTTCACATCATGAAAAATGGGAGCAAAAAGTACTGTTTAGATGTTTCTCAAGTGTTAAATCTTTCATTGTACTTACCCAGTGGTACCCGTGCAGCTGAAGCATCGGGGTTGATCCAGAAAGATAGCCAAGACAACACAACAATTAATAAGGTTGGCGCATAAACTCCCATCATGTAGAAACCAACCTGCCGGCGCAAAGTGAAAATAACTTCCACACAGGTATAGTGTCCTAGGAAAAGACAGAGAATGTGATTTGGGGAAATAGAATATTTACAGCCTATGAACAACCATTGTCTCAAGTACTGTCAACTGTAGAGTCTTCTTCCACCTTTGTGTCTTTGCTATGTTTGGAGATGTTACATTTCTGCCTTTGAGACAAAATTTGACAATTTTTTACCTATTCACTTTTATTTTTTACATATATTAGGGTGATGTCTCTTTTTCATTTTATTCATCACAGAGTGCAAATAAAATTAACATAGTAGAGATAACAAATTAAAATACAGAAGGGAAGGAAGGAAGGTAATGGGGATTCAATGCATGTCAATAAGACTTCTGTGACATTGTCATTCGAAAGTGGACAGGAAACACAGGAGTGTGTGATGACACACTGAACGACGTTACGCTAAAGTGAGATTCAACATGGTGGCCCTCAGCTGCTAGAATAACATTATTCAAAAATAGTTGTTTTATGTAGTGAATTTTCAGCTTTCAGACAGTAAAACTGATATCTAAGTAGCAATTTGTATGTAGAATTACTCACAGTGGAGGACTTAGAAAAGTTTATCAACGATTATTTTTACCGGTGCGCCATGGATAGCCCAAGCATCGCTACCATCCTGACCAGATGCCCGAGCCACCTCATCTGGCTCCTCTCGATGCGGAGGAGCAGCGGCTCGACTCTGAGTCCCTCCCGGATGACCGAACTTCTCACCCTATCTCTAAGGGAGATCCCGGACACCCTGCGGAGGAAACTCATTTCGGCCGCTTGTATCCTGGATCTCGTTCTTTCGGTCACGACCCACAGCTCGTGACCATAGGTGAGGGCAGGAACGTAGATCGACCGGTAAATCGAGAGCTTTGCCTTTCGGCTGAGCTCCTTCTTCACCACGACGGACCGATACAGAGTCCGCATCACTGCAGACGCTGCACCGATCCGCCTGTCAATCTCCCGTTCCATCGTACCCTCACTCGTGAACGAGACCCCGAGATACTTGAACTCCTCCACTTGGGGCAGGATCTCATCCCCAACCCGGAGAGGGCACTCCACCCTTTTCCGACTGAGGACCATGGTCTCAGATTTGGAGGTGCTAATTCTCATCCCAACCGCTTCACACTCGGCTGCGAACCGTTCCAGTGAGAGTTGGAGATCACGGCTTGATGAAGCCAACAGCACCACGTCATCTGCAAAAAGCAGAGACGCAATACTGAGGCCACCAAACCGGACGCCCTCAACGCCTTGGCTGCGCCTAGAAATTCTGTCCATAAAAGTTATGAACAGAATCGGTGACAAAGGGCAGCCTTGGCGGAGTCCAACCCTCACTGGAAACGAATCCAACTTACTGCCGGCAATGCGGACCAAACTCTGACATCGGTCGTACAGGGACCGAACAGCCCTTATCAAGGGGTTCGGTACCCCATATTCCCGAAGCACCCCCCACAGAACCCCCCGAGGAACACGGTCGAACGCCTTCTCCAAGTCCACAAAACACATGTAGACGGGTTGGGCGAACTCCCATGCCCCCTCAAGGACCCTGCGGAGGGTGTAGAGCTGGTCCACTGTTCCACGGCCAGGATGAAAACCACATTGCTCCTCCTGAATCTGAGATTCGACTTCCCGACGGACCCTCCTCTCCAGAATCCCTGAATAGACCTTACCAGGGAGGCTGAGGAGTGTGATCCCCCTGTAGTTGGAACACACCCTCCGGTCCCCCTTCTTAAAAAGGGGTACCACCACCCCAGTCTGCCAATCCAGAGGCACTGTCCCAAATGTCCACGCGATGTTGCAGAGGCGTGTCAACCAGGACAGCCCCACAACATCCAGAGCCTTTAGGAACTCCGGGCGGATCTCATCCACCCCCGGGGCCCTGCCACCGAGGAGCTTTTTAACTACCTCGGTGACCTCAACCCCAGAGATAGGAGAGCCCGCCTCAGAGAACCCAGACTCTGCTTCCTCATGGGAAGGCGTGTCACCGGAATTGAGGAGGTCTTCGAAGTATTCTCCCCACCGAGTCACAACGTCCCGAGTTGAGGTCAGCAGCGCCCCATCCCCACTATACACAGTGTTGATGCTGCACTGCTTCCCCCTCCTGAGACGTCTGATGGTGGACCAGAATCTCCTCGAAGCCGTCTGGAAGTCGTCCTCCAAGGCCTCACCGAACTCCTCCCACGCCCGAGTTTTTGCCTCAGCAACCACCAAAGCTGCATTCCGCTTGGCCAGCCGGTACCTATCAGCTACCTCAGGAGTTCCACAGGCCAAAAAGCAGAACGATGGAGTCCCCAGTGGGAGCGCTCTCCAGCACCCCCTCCAAGGACTCCAAAAAGGGTGGGTACTCTGAACTGCTGTTTGGTGCATAAGCACAAACAACAGTCAGGACCCGTCCCCCCACCCGAAGGCGGAGGGAGGCTACCCTCTCGTCCACCGGGGTGAACCCCAATGTACAGGCGCCAAGCCGGGGGGCTATAAGTATACCCACACCTGCTCGGCGTCTCTCACCATGAGCAACTCCAGAGTGGAGGAGAGTCCAACCCCTCTCGAGAGGACTGGTACCAGAGCCCAAGCTGTGTGTGGAGGTGAGCCCGACTATATCTAGTCGGAACTTCTCGACCTCACACACCAGCTCGGGCTCCTTCCCTTCCAGAGAGGTGACATTCCACGTCCCAAGAGCCAGCTTCTGTAGCCGGGGATCGGATCGCCAAGGTCCCCGCCTTCGGCCACCGCCCAGCTCACAGTGCACCCGACCCCTATGGCCCCTCTCACAGGTGGTGAGCCCATGGGAAGGGGGACCCACGTTGTCCTTTCGGGCTGCGCCCGACCGGGCCCCATGGGTGCAGGCCCGGCCACCAGGCGCTCGCCTTCGAGCCCCACCTCCAGGCCTGGCTCCAGAGGGGGGCCCCGGTGGCCCGCGTCCGGGCAAGGGAAAACGTGTTCCATTGTTCGTACTCATCATTAGGGGTTTCTGAGCCGTCCTTTGTCTGGTCCCTCACCTAGGACCTGTTTGTCACGGGTGACCCTGCCAGGGGCACAAAGCCCCAGACAACTTAGCTCCTAGGATCATTGGGACACACAAACCCCTCCACCACGATACGGTGACGACTCAAGGAGGGAATTAGAATTCATTCAATCATTATTTGTGACCATGCACTGATATCCCTCAGGCTACAAACAGTAACATATCATAAACCTCCACAGACTTGGCGTTTCAACATTTGTCGGCTTAAAGATCCAAAATTTGATAAAATATTAAGGCGAGAATGGGTAGAATTTTTAAACTATAATGAATTTCCTGATTCCTGTCCTTCCTCACTTTGGGAAACTGGGAAGGCTGTAATCAGCGGGTAAATAATATAACACTCCTCATACAAAAAAACAACAAGAACAACAATTGCAAACAGAAATTGAAGAAAAACTCAAGCATCTATGTATTTATGCTATAAATACAAATGAAAAATTAAGGTCTGACCTACAAAATACAAAACTAAATCTTGATAACATCCTGTCAAAGAAAACAGAATTCTTAAAACAACAACTGAGATATAACAATTTTGAGCATAAAAATAAATCAGGCAAATTTCTTGCGAACCAATTCCAACGCAACACTGAAAAATCTTTCATAACAACAATCAAGGATCCCTCTGTTAGGTATTCCCAATCACCTCTAGAAATTAATGACGTCTTCTATAGATATGACCATAACTTATATTCAACTTCTGTAAAGCCAAACAAAGAAGATATCCACAATTTCCTCGCCAACAAAATAATGGTCACATGAATACAGCTGCAATAACGTTGTTATTAAAACCAGATAAAGATCCCTCTCATCTTTCTAGCTATCGACCTCTTTCACTAATCAACACCGACATTAAATTGATATCTAAAGCATTTGCCTCCAGATTCGAGAAAATTATTCCATCAATAGTTCACAGTGATCAAAAAGGATTTATTAAGGGTTGACACGCTACCAATAATGTTAGAAGATTACTGAATCTGATTATCATGACGCAACGCTGCAACAAGAAAGCAATTGTTATATCAATTGATGCTGAAAAAGTCTTTGACAAAGTTAATTGGACTTTTCGCACTGCTTCATAAATTTTGCTTTGGTGAGTCGTTTATTCGGTGGGTATCAACCCTGTATAACTCAGACCACAGTCACCACTAATGGGATAATTTCACCAAATTTCACTTTAGAAAGGGGAACCAGACAGGGATGCCCTCTGTCTCCCCTATTGTTCGCAATATTTATTAAACCACTGGTGGTAGCAATACATCAAAACCCAAATATTAAAGGTATCTGCTCTCAAATATCGCAACACAAAATTAACTTATATGTGGATTACATTTTACTTTATCTAGAAAATCCAAATACATCGGTAAAGGAAGTATGTACACTAATTACAACCTTGTCGTGTCTTTCAGATTATTCCATTAACTGGTCAAAATCAATCATAGTTCCATTAACAGAAAACTCATGAAATTCTGCAGTGCACAACTCACTTTATTCTTTTCCCATGGGTAAGATTAGATATCTGGGTATAAATATTTCTAATAAACTCTCAGATCTAGTCCACTTAAACGTCACCCCACTTTTAGAAAAAGTCTCTAGTGATCTAAGATGTTGGAATAACCTCCCCATCTCCCTTCTGGGAAGAATAGCTACTGTTAAAATGAAAATATTAGCTCAAATAAACTAACTTTTTTCCATGATCCCATTTAAATCGACATCAAAGTGGTTCCAATCATTAGACTCTGCCAACTTCATGCAGTACTACATAGCAAACCAACCACAGTATCTGATCAAATGGATCCATCCACATGAGGAGTATAACTCCTGGCTGGAAGTAGAACAGAGAGACTGTGATCACATCAATCTCTCTGATCTTCCATTTATAACCACAATCCTTAAACAGCATCCTTGCTTCAAGAATCCTTTGATTGCCTCCACCTTGTCTGCTTGGTGGAAAACCCTTGATACTACAAGATCTCAGTTACAACCTGGTATACTCTCCCCAATATGGCACAACCCAGACTTTACTAACAATAAAAAACCTCTTTACTAGCACATGGGCAAAGAACGGGGTCACCCACCTCCATCACCTTCTTCAAGATAATAGACTAATGACAAGGGATGAGCGAGTACACCATTATCTGTATCTGTATCTGTTCAACCAACTAGATTATCTGTATCCGTAGCTGTATTCGGAATGGACGGGGCTTAAACCGGAAGTGGGTGTGGTTTGACCGGAAATGGGTGGGGCTTAAATCACCACATTGTTTTAAGTCTAAAATTGATATGGATTGATCACAAGTTGCTGTATTTTTGCTTATTTTAAAACTATTTACAGAACAGCCTCAAAATTGAAATTCAAATAAATGTTTTTGATCACAAAAATAAGAGAACTATTTACAGAAGTTTTTTATGGAACTGAGTCATAACATGAATATTCTTAAGTCTATGAATGAATATTTACCGAAGAGCCTCAGAATTGAGATTCAACGCTTTTGATCACAATAGTAAAGGAACTATATATAGAACGAGTAAACACAAAGTGCATTAATGAAGTGCATACAATAAAAAAGTAATTAACTACAAAGTATGCATGAACAAGAATTGTCATACTCGACAAAACTTTTAAATTTTTTTTCTTCTTTTTCATTTAAATTTTATTCTAGTACTTTTTTTTCAATTATTTATTTTTAGTACCTAATGCTATTGCCATTTTTTTTCACATAAAGGTAAACAATATTGATTATGGTGTGTGTGTGTGTGTGTGTGTGTGTGTGTGTGTGTGTGTGTGAGTGTGTGTGCGCACGCGCTATGTCTCAGTTAAAATATTAAGTATAGACATTGTTAATTTGAACAGAGTTTAGAACAGGTAAAAAAAAAAGACTTTAACCACCGAGGCGGTGGTTAAATGCACACATACGTGCAACAAAAAAACAAAAAAAAACCAAGAAAGTTCACCACATAACCAAACACCAAAATAGTGGCAAGCTGAAGAAAATCTACAGGTAATAAGGACGTAAGCAACAGTGAAGCCACGAACAGAGAGATCAGTAGCTGCGTGTACCGGAGACAGAGTGAGACAGGGAAACTCCGCTCTACCTGCAGTCTGTAGGGAGGGGCGGGAAGTATGTGTGACTGGCCAATCACAGAGCGTGACAACAGTCCGGCTGATTTTCCTTCAGTCCGATCACAAGTATTAACGGGCTTTATTCGTATTCGTACTCGTACTCGTCAAAATGCATTATCCGTACCGGATACTCGTATGAAACAAGTATCCGGCTCAACCCTACTAATGACATATACAAAACTGTTCGAAACATTTAAAATAAGAAATGGAAAATTTCTCCAATATCTGCAAATAAAGAAGACAGTCATAAAAAGTATTCCGAAGCTTCAACCAACCTCATCCCCACCTGATTTACAGCTATCTGAATTCAGCAAATACATTATAAAGCTGTCCACAAAACTTAAGAAAAATCTCTCAAAGATATATAGTTCACTCTCAAAAACTGGCTAGATATATCTACCAACAGCAAAACGGGACCCGATGTACCCGATGCACACAGAACACAATCGACACTTACTCTCATGCCTTTTGGCTATGTTCACCCGTCCATTAATTTTGGGAATCAGGTACTCAGAAACTGTCCTCTATGTTAGACTGCAGGATTCCACAATCTTGAAACATCTGCCTAATTGGCGATCTAACAGAAATGGCCTTACCTCACGCTCAATTACAGCCCACACTTGTAGCTCTTACCATTGCAAAGAAAACTGTTTGGTCAATTGGAAAGATAAAGAGCCCTAAACATCACCCATTGGTTGAATCTCCTAATTGATCGCATTTCGCTTGAGAAAATATCTGTTACTCGAAAAGAACAATTGGCATCATTTACAGGAAAAATGGTCTCCATTTATTAGATCTTTAAGTATAAATCTGTAGCTTTCTCTTGTCTGTCAGCGTATGCCTCCACTCTTACACATCTGAAATGTTCCTAAACATGCTGTCTGTGCTCATGATCTGATAACTAACTTATGTCTCTTCTGCCACCTTATAGCTGAATGATGGATCTGGGACACTATGGATGTGTGCATGCACTAGGGGACCCCTCTCCATCGTATGCCTGGGTTTGCTCTCTGGATCTCTGGGACCTGCCTGGCTCTGGTGCCTCACTCTGATGGCTATTGTATCTGTTGTCTCGCCTTTTGGGCCCTAGGGGTGCTGAGTTCCAGTGGTCTCTGGGGATTTGGGGGTGGCTGTGCCTGTCTCCACTGAAGTGCTCTGGGTTGGCGCTCTGGGGCCTATGGCTGGGGATGGACTGCTTGGCCTGGGCCTGCAGCTTGGCTTGGTTGCGGGCGTTTTGTGGTGATGGATGGTTATCGACGGCTGCCGGTTGGGGATCGCTGGTTGTCGATCCTGGCCATTGATTTGCCGCGGGCTGATGATGACCGGGGTTGTGGTGCTGTGGTGCTGCTGTGAGGGTTTGGCGATGTGTGGGCTGTCTGGCCTGGCCCAGGGATTGGCCTGGCCCAGGGATTGATAGTGCAGAGGGGATTGGATGGTGTGCAATCATCGCTGTATTTGGGGGCAGGATGCTTGCTGGGTGGCTTGGCTTCTCTCCCACGGACCCTGTCTCTTATTTAGCTTTGGGTGCTGCACAGCTCACGTGCTGACCTATCAGGTGCGTCAGGTCAACTTTGTAGCATATGTCTGGCCGCCGCTGTTGGCCGGGGGTCGGCAGTTGGTGGCCAGTGGTCTGTTTATTTTGCTGGACGCTGGGGTGTGGGCTGGCGTCACTGTCACTTTCCCGATGGCCCTGGGCTATAGGCGGGGCTCGGCAGGGTGGCTCCTGTGGGCGGGTTGGCTGCGGTGGGCTTTTGATAGGGCCTAGCATGGGCTGCCTGGGATGCCTGGGTTGGCTGTGGTGTGCCGCGGCTGGCCGACTCTGGTCAGCTTTCCTCTGTGGGCAGCGGAGCGGGGGGGCTTGCGGCCCACTGGGGATCTCTGCTGTATCTGGTGGGCTAGTGTGGCCCCTATCTCTGGTCTGCCCAGGCTTGCGGGAGGCCTGACGGGCATATGGGGGTGCAAGATCCTATACTCAGATTGGGGATGCTATGGAGGGGATTGGGTCACATGTCGCTTAGTCACTGCGGCTGGCCCCATGTGTGTTCCTGTCTCCTAGGGATGGGGGGGTGGGTGGGATATGGGCGTGGTGGATGGGGGTGGGGTATTGGGCAGTGGGGTGGGGCCTCCTTACCCCGTGCCCCTCAGGCCTGTCCCGTGCGCCACGGCAGTGGCAGCCACTGCCTCCTCTGGGTCTCTGGGTCTGTGTGGTGATGGCTTCTGGATGCTCCTGGCTGACAGGGTTGGGGGTTCTCAGCTAGCATGGCCCTGTTGGGTTCTAGTAGCCTATCTGGGCGTTGGTTTCCATCACACATGCATGTTGGTTTAGAGCTTACCAGCTCCTGTCGAGTCCAGTTATTGAGAACCATTGGGTCCCATCAGAACGTGATGAGTCTCACTTCAGACATCACAATCTTATGCCCTCTATTTTCCTCCTACACTGTTTTTTCTGGTGGCCTGTTCTATACTGTCAGGACCTCCACTAATTTGGTGTTTTATAACATTGGTATCAGTTCTAAGATATAATAAAACAGCCCAAACCTTTTTCACTCCAACAGCACTACCTGTCTATCCACTACCTTGTTTTTGTTTTCTGTCCCTGTCTCCTTTTGCTTCCCCCCATAACACACAAAGATGCAGCACTTCCCTCTCTGGCTCACAATAGGAAATTCTAATAAAGACTGACAATTTAGTTCCCAGAGAGGACTAGTGATGGTCACGTGCACCCATCAAAATATATAAAAGATTTTCCTGCAAGACTAAAATAAGCATTGATCTCATAAAAAGTTGGCCCCCTTTTATGGGGTTAAACTGTGAGAATACATGAAGACAAAAAAGATAAAAATAAAGACTTCTGTGCACTGTGAAATCTCTACACTCGAAAGTAATTCATTCCACAGTATAAATATGACTGTGAAACTGCATCATAGTTGTTGTGAAAGACATTGACAGAGTAGCCCCCACAAAATGGTCTCTAATGTAATGTAAACATAAAAGCTGAAAACAGGGGAGAGCAGTACATGCATAGGATTTGGGGGACATGTCAAGACTTGCTTATCAGTTTTAGGAAGAGTAATTAAGACATCCAAGATTATGCTGCTTTCTTGATCTTATGGACCTTGTAATGCTGCTTGACATTAAAGCCGAGCTAGAGTGCAAAGAGCCTCCATCTCCTTGGCCAGAGGCTCATCCTGGTTCATGCTCAGCGACATGCGTAGATCGTTCCAAGATGAGGATGAGCTGATGCCACTGACTGGCCTTCACATTCCCCTGACCTAAATACAATTGAGCACCTATGGGTCATTATGTACAGTATATGTGCATCTGATTCTGATGACTACTGCCACAAACTGTGAAAGAGTTCAGTACTGCCTCGACCCAGGTCTAAAAGAGATCTCAATATAGCGAGATTTTCAATATAGCCCTCAGTTGTTTGGTTTCCAGTGAACATCATTTTGTTCTCAAAGAATTACAATCAGTACAGATTTCCAATTTGAAAAGATCATTCATCATGATTTGACGTGTATGTGTTCCATAAATCTTTTGAGCAGTTTAGCATTAATACATTCATTGTTATTACCAATGACTACTAACCTGTTCCCTGGTAGTACTTTGTGCAGTTTCCATATTTGATGTCTTCTTGTTTGATGTCAAACTGAGGAAGAGCAATCTCATCCATTTGGACTGGGTCAGACTGCCACATAAACACAAGATCACTGGTGGTATAGCCAACTAAAACATAAAAAAATTACATTAAATATTACATTAACTATTATATTATTATTATTATTATTATTATTATTATTATTATTATTATCATTATTATTTATTTATTTATTTTTTTGACTGCAATTTTCTGTTTTCCCTCATTGCTGCATATAGGTGACAATTGTGATATACATATACTATCTGCTTAATAAAATAATGCAATTTTAACTTTAACAGGAATATACCATCCATCCATCCATTCATCCATCCATTTTCAACCGCTGCTAATCCTCAGCATGCTTATAGACCAGAATGTTCACCTGGCACTTCATTAGCTTATAAGACTGATCAGTGGTTGACACAACCCAAAGAAAGACTCGCATAAAGAAACATACAACATACATATTAACTACACATTATTTTACATGTTTGGCTCACTGATGGAGGAAAATTGAAATGTGGATTTATGTAGATCAAGTAATTGTTTTATCACAACTTGTGCTCTGCCTGCTGATCGGCCAAGTGCTGTTGAAATTGCTTAGAATAGAGTAGCTAGAATTGCCCTCAACTGTTCTTTTCATACAAATGTTTGTGAAATGTATATCATGCATTCCGTGGAGGCTAAATGAAAATACTATCTTCTGATTTTAACACAGAATTTTATTTGGAAAAAACATTTCATATTTCTTTTGTAACATACTAATATGTTCACATTACTACAATGAGTATATTACATATCCAGTCACCAGTGGTCTTTTAATGGTGTCCACAAATTGCATAATGAAATAGCCTCTGAACAGGGTTCTCTTTGTCAAAACATACTCTCCATTAACAGCTGTATAAATACCAGCTTTTTATAAATTTGTTCTGGAAGAACACACATAATGGTATAATTGACACTTTTTTATAATCTTATGTGCTGTCTTGCACTATTTTCTCTCAGCTGTGTTGCAACCAACAGTTCTGAGACAATTCTCTTGCTTTGATGGGTGTAATCGGCCGTTTACCCCAGTGACTAGTGAGATTTTCTCGTGAGAAAGATAAGTTACCCTGAAAATTGTGTAATTTTACAACTGTGCAACACTCAACATTTTGTCGTCTTTATTGGGAAACAAAACTGAGATGTACCAACATGTCTATGAATGTCTTTTCTCTTTCTTCTTTTGTTTTTAAAAATCTGTCTGCATTTATATTTATCATTCATGCCAAGATTGTTAAAAAATTTGTTCAAAAACTCTTCAGTGGGGTGCAACCAGGCCCCACACAGAGCCAGGCCTGGTGTTGGTGCTCATATGAAAGCGCATGTTGGCCAGGCCTCTGCCCACAGGGCCCAGCCGGGCTCAGCCCGAGGTTCAGCCTGAAAGGAAAATGTGGGCCCTATCTCCAGTGGACTCGCCGCCTGCCGAGGGAAACATAGGGGATGGGTGCAGTGTGGATTGCATGGCATTCGACAGTATGGGGCTCGACAACCCAATTTCTGGACAAAGAAACTGGCTTTTGGAACATGAGATGTCACGTTGCTGGGGGGGGAAGAGTCAGAGCTTGTGAGGGGAAGTTAAGAGGTACAGTCAAGATATAGTCAGGCTCACCTCCACTCACAGCTTGGGCTCTGGAACCCAAACTCTTGAGAGCGGCTGGATTCTCCACTTTTCTGGTGTTGCCCAGGGTGAGAGGCGGTGGGCTGGTTTGGGGTTGCTTATAGCCCCACAGCTCAGCCACCATATGTTGTAGTTTACCTCTGTGAACGAGAGGGTCCAGTCACCCGGCGCCTTTGAATCGGGGACAGGTACCTAACTGTTAATTTGGTCTATGGGTCGAACAACTGTACGGCATACTTGGTCTTCTTGGAGTCCCTTGAGAGGGGACTTAAACGCTCATGTGAGCATTGACAGTGAGACCTGGAAAAGGGTGACTGAGATGAATGGCTTCCCCAATCTGAAAACGAGTGGCGTTCAACCTTTGGACATCCGACTGCCAACAATGTGTATTGGAAACACGGATGAATAGAAGGGTAGAAATGTCAACAAATTACCACTTGGTGATGAGCTGTATCCACTGGCTGAACAGAAGCCCAAACAGAGTCGGCAGGCTGAAACGTGTCTTGAGGGTCTGTTGGGAACATCTTGTGGAACCCTCTGCCAGTGAGGTCCCTAACTCCCACCTCTGGGAAACCTTCTAACAGATCCCGCAGGAGGTTGGGACACTGAGTCAAAGCGAACCGTGCTCTCCACCTCCAATGTCGAAGTGGTTGCTAAGAGCTGTGGTTGCAAGGTCTCCGGTGCCTCTTGCAGTGGTGGTGGATGCCAGAAATAAGGGATGCCGTCAAGCTGAAGAAGGAGTCTTATTGAGTTTTGTTGGATTATGGGACTCCAGAGGCAGGTACAGGCAGGTCAGACGTACTGCAGCCTGAGTGGTCATGGAGGCAAAAACTCGGGTCTGGCAGGAGTTCAGGGAGGCTGTGGAGGATGAATATCGATCGGTTTAACAAAATTTTGGCAAAGAATCCAGCGCCTCAAGAGAGGAAAGCGGTACACCAACACTGTATAGAGTGGAGGCGGGGAGCTGCTAACCTTGACAGAGGGTATTTTTCGGGCTTGTCAAAAGAATATTTTGAGGCTCTCCTCAATCCCTCTACTACATCTTCCAAGGAGGAAGCAGAGGCTGAGGTCTCAGAGGTGGTCTTGTCAATCAACTGATCTGAAGTGCTTCTTGAGTATGGGTTTTGGGGCCCTTTGCTAAGGGCTGTCTGATCCCTGTGTGACCAAAGCCGGTGCTTGGTTTGAATTGTTGGTAGTTAGTCAGACCTGTTCCAGGTGCATGTTGGACTTCTGCAGGGCTGACCTTTCACCAGCTCTACTCATAATCTTTATAGATAGAATTCCTAGGTGCTGCCAGGGGTCAGAGGGAGTCCCGTTTGGGGACCTAAGGATTTCCTCTCTGCTTTTTGCAGATGATGCTGTCCTCATCAAACCTGGGCCTTCATTGTGCATTGGTGCAGTTTGTGGCTGAATGCGAAGCGAGTGGGATAAGGATCAGCATGCAGAATGCAGTCATTGTATAGGTCTGTCATGGTGAAGAAGGAACTGAGCCCAAAAAGATGAAACTCTTGATTTACTGGTTAATCTATGCTCCTACTCTCAACTATGGTCATGAGTTTTGGGCCATGACTGAAAGGACAAGATCCTGCATACAAGTGGTTGAAATGAGTTTCCTCCATAGAGTAGCTGGCTGCACCTTTAGAGACAGAGTGAGGAACTTAGTCACCAGTGAGGAATTCGGAGTAGAACCCCTGCTGCTCCACAGTGAGTGGAGCCAGCTGAGGTGGCTTGGGCATCTGTTTTGGAAGCCTTCTGAAAGCCTCCCTGGGGAGGTGTTCTGGGCATGTCCTAATGGGAGGAGGCCTCAGGGAAGACCCAGAACACAGTGGAGAGATTATGTCTTCCAGCTGGCCTGTGAAAACCTCAGAATCCCTCCTGAAGAGTTAGATGAGGTGTCTGGGGAGAGGGAAGTATGTGCATCCCTGCTCAGATTGTTGCCTCCACGACCTGGCTCTGGATAAGTGGTTATGTATGTATGTAAGAAATTATGGATATATGGATGTATGTATGTATGTATGGATGGACGGATGGAGGAAATATGTGTTCTGTGCGCATGAGCGTGTGCATATAATCTAAATTTATAGTCTCATAAAGACGAGCCTGTCCCTTTTAATTTATAATTTTATAACTAATACCTACCTGTGATACACCTTGTGTGAAACAAGCAGATAGGCAATATTGACAATGTTAGCAAATTTTCCTTAATTTGCAGTCAACAATTGCTTGGTACTCATGATAATCCTTTTTGCACGTGTGTGTGCATGTGTGTGTGTGTCTGTGTGTGTGCGTTAGTGTGTACTCACAACTCTCCAGCTGCATCTTACATAGCTGTGTATCCATTGGGAAGAGCGTAAGATCCAGCGGACAAGACAATGTTACTGACAATCTAAACAAAAAAATACACACAAACAAAAAAAGGCGAAACTCAGAAAGTCATTTGAAAACAATATTAAAACAATTCTACTTTACAGTTTTAGAAATTCCACATAATATAATACAATAATTTATTCATTCATTCATTTGCTTCTTCTGTTTTTGCGGGTCAAAGTTGTTGCTGGTCTCTATCCCATCTGACTTACAGGCAAAAGGCAGGGGACATGCCGAGTGTGACACCATTGCACTGCGGTCATATTATTATTTATAATCTAAATATTTCTTACTCTTCAGAAATTTTCCAGCATGGTATGAATTTTTCTTGTATGAATACAGGTCGGGGCAGCACAGTGATGCAGTGGGTGGTGCAGTTGTCTCATAGCAAAAAGATTCCTTTTTCTACAGAATAAGTATGTTCTCCCTATATCTGTGTTGGCTTTTTCCAGGTTCTCTGGCTTCCTACCACCAAAACATGCAACTTAAGCGAAATCATTCATTCATCTTCTGCACCCGCTTCATCTGCTGTCGCAGGTTGCAGGGTGCTGGAGCTTATCCCAGCGTGAGGTGGGGGACACTCCAGGTGCAACGCCAGTGCACCACAGAGCCACACGTAGACAAACGACAATACACAAACACTCACACCTACAGGCAATTCGAAGCTGGCCAGTTTGCCTGAAGTGCATGTTTTTGCAGGTGGGAGGAAACCACCCGGAGAGAACCAACACATGGGGAGAACGTGAAAAGTTCGCACAGACCGGGAACCTGGTTTGAGTCCTGCTGTTCTTAAAAAAATTCACAAAATTCAGCTACACCTGCACTTTTCATTCCATCTAATACTGCGCTATCAGACAGGTCAAGTGCTGCCCCTTATTATTATTCGTTATCATTTCAATTAACATTTTGGGGGAATGTTTGTGGATCTTAACCCTTACTTGCAAAATTTTAATACACAATATATATATATATATATATATATATATATATATATATATATATATATATATACATATATGTGTGTGTGTGTGTGTGTATATATATATATCTATATATATATATACATATATGTGTGTGTATATATATATATATATATATATATATATATATATATATATATATATATATACAAGGGCGGAGAGTTGTTGGAATGCTACTACACGAGTAATCCCAGAGAGAGGGGATATATGGGGCAGATGTGGGACCAATGGATGCTTCGAAACCCACAATCAAGGCTAACAAAGAAACAGCTGTTAGCCCAGTGTTCCGACATCCGCAACCGAAAACTGCTGTCAAAACTAGAGATCGATGAAATACTACAACAATGCTACGGCAAGGGGGAGCCAGGACGCCAGGTCAGCGGGGGGATTTCACCCCCCCCACAATCCGAGATTGGGTACCAAGCCCCAAGAGACATAGACAGCCTCAATACAGGAGCTGCTGACCTGAGAAGGAAGATCGTGACCCAAATGGAAACCTGGAGCCTCCGACAAATACCGAAGCTAAGTTGTCAAGTACCTTCAGAAGATCTGCTAGAAGATGTGAATGCTGCAATAAGAACCATCCCCACAGGGAACATAACTGAGACCAACAAGCTGATTCACAATACAGCAACAGTAATCCTCGAGATGCTGGGATATAAGATCAACGCAGGGCATAACAAACAATACCCTCCATGGAAGAGACTGTTAGAGGCCAAGATAAAGGCAACACGGAGAGAAGTCAGCCAGCTAGCCGAGCTACAGAAGGGGAACATGGTGAATAAAGGGGTACCCAGGAAATACAGCAAGCTCTCCATACCTGAAGCACTTGAAACTGTCAAACAGAGACTAATGGCTCTGGCTACCCGACTGAAGAGATACACCAAGGAGATGGAGGCCAGGAGAATAAACAAGACCTTCTCCACTCAACCAGCAAAGGTGTACTGTCAGTGGCAGCGAAATAGCATCCGGACAGACCCACCAAGAGCTGAGGTGGAAAAATACTGGAAGGGCATATGGGAAAGAGAAGCATCACACAACACCGATGCCCAGTGTTTAGTGGACCTGAGGACTGACCACAGCTGCCTCCCAGAACAAGAACCAGTAACCATCTCAATGGCAGACATCCAAGAAAGAGTGTCAAAGATGAAGAGTTGGTCAGCACCGGGCCCCGATATGATCCATACATACTGGCTAAAGAAGCTGACAGCACTCCATGAGCGTCTAGCAGCACAAATGAACCAGCTGCTAAGGGATGGGACGCACCCAGAATGGTTGACTGAAGGCAGGACAGTCCTGATCATGAAAGACCCACAAAAGGGATCTACCCCATCCAACTACCGGCCAATAACCTGTCTCTGTACAACATGGAAGCTCCTGTCAGGCATCATGGCAGCTAAGATGAGTAGGCACATGGATCAATATATGAGCGGGGCACAGAAAGGAGCTGGTAGCAACACCAGGGGAGCCAAGCACCACCTACTGGTGGACAGAACAGTACACAGAGACTGTAAGAATAGACAGACCAACTTGTGCAACACCTGGATAGATTACCAGAAAGCCTATGATTCAATGCTACACACGTGGATACTGGAATGTCTGGAACTGTATAAGATCAACAGGACACTAAGAGCCTTCATCAAGAACTCAATGGGAATGTGGAAGACAACCCTGGAGACTAACTCCAAGCCAATTGCCCAAGTTAACATCAAGTGCGGCATATACCAAGAGGATGCACTATCACCACTGCTGTTCTGCATAGGCCTGAACACCCTCAGTCACATCATCACAAAGAGTGGCTATGGATACCGATTCCGAAGCGGGACAACAATCAACCATCTCCTCTACATGGATGACATCAAGCTGTATGCCAGGAATGAGCAAGAAATTGACTCACTGATCTACACCACCAGGATCTACAGCGACGACATAGGGATGTCATTCGGATTAGACAAATGTGGCCGGATGGTATCAAGAGGCAAGATGATCAGAACTGAAGGGGTTGACCTACCAGGGGGCAGGATAGAAGACATCAAGGACAGCTACAAATACCTTGGAATCCCACAGGCTAATGGCAATCACGAGGAGGCCGCAAGGAAGTCATCCACAGCCAAATACCTCCAGAGAGTAAGGCAAGTCCTGAGAAGTCAGCTGAATGGCAAGAACAAGGTCTGAGCCATCAACATGTATGCACTGCCGGTCATCAGATACCCCGCTGGGATCATAAGCTGGCCAAAGGAGGAGATAGAAGCCACAGATATCAAGACTAGAAAGCTCCTCACCATGCATGGAGGGTTTCACCCCAAGTCCAGCACCCTGAGGCTGTACACTAAGTGAAAAGAGGGAGGCCGAGGACTAGTGAGCATCAGGGCCACTTGCAGGATGAGACATTGAAAATCCAAGAGTATATCAGGAAGATGGCCCCAACAGATGAACTGCTCAGTGAATGCCTTAGACAGCAGAAACAGCTGTTTGTCAGTCTGGAAGCTGAAGTCCCACAGGATCTTAGCCTTGTCGTTCTCAACCACCTTTGGTGGTATGTCCCATTGGGATTTGGGTACTTCTAGTCCATACTGGGTATAGATGTTCCTGTACACTATCACGGCTACTTGGTTGTGCCTTTCCATGTATGCTGAGTTGCCGAGCATCTTACACCCCGCTACCACATGCTGGACCAACTCTGGGGCTTCTTTACATAGCCTGCACCTTGGGTCAGATCTACTGTGGTAGATATTGGCCTCTATTGCTCTTGTACTTAGGGCCTGTTCTTGTGCTGCCATGATCAGTGCCTCTGTGCTGTCTGTCAGTCCAGCTTTATTCAGCCATTGGTAAGTCTTCTTGATATCAGCCACTTCCTCTATCTGACGGTGGTACATGCCGTGTAGGGGCTTGTCTCTCCATGTTGTCTCCTCCTCCTCCTCTTCCTCCTCAGGTTTCTGCTGTCTAAGGCATTCACTGAGCAGTCCATCTGTTGGGGCCATCTTCCTGATGTACTCTTGGATTTTCAATGTCTCATCCTGCACAGTGGCCCTGATGCTCACTAGTTCTCGGCCTCCCTCGTTTCACTTAGTGTACAACCTCAGGGTGCTGGACTTGGGGTGAAACCCTCCATGCATGGTGAGGAGCTTTCTAGTCTTTCTAGTCTCTCTCTCTCTCTCTCTCTCTCTCTCTCTCTCTCTCTCTCTCTATATATATATATATATATATATATATATATATATATATATATATATATATATATATATATATATATATATGCATGCAAAAAAACACCGTCTTATATTCGGGCCAATACGGTATATATATATACCGTATTGGCCCGAATATAAGACGGTGTTTTTTGCATTGATAAAACATTGAAAAAGTGGGGGTCGTCTTATGTTCGGGGTCTAGACATTATACCCATTCACAACGCTAGATTGTGCCAGATATCAGTTTGCATTATTTTATTGCACTACAGTTTTTTTTCGAATATATTGTTATAATCTTTTGTTTCAGATGTACTGTAATTACTTTCTCTATAAAAATTTAATTTGGTGTTCAAAAAGTCTTTTTTCAAACTTAAGCCTTGAAAAAGAGGGGGTTGTCTTATAATCAGGATCGTCTTATATTTGGGCCAATACGGTGTATATATATATTAGGGCTGTCACTTTAACGCGTTAATTAGATTAATTAATTAACGCTGCAAATTAATTAACGCTGCAAATTAACGTGCTATAAAATTAACGCATTTAATCGCAAGTGGCCAGTCAATGTGCAAGCATTTTAAATTTGGCCCATTGAGTGACCTGTAGGCTGCAGTGGAACGTCATTTCGTACCTGCACCACTAGTCAAAACTAGCGTGACTGACAACAGAGATGGACGCGACACAGGAGAGCGAGGCAAGCCCACTCGGACCTTTGGGCGGAAAGTTTATTTATGAAAAGAAAAAAGACGGGACTATCAACAAAAACAAGGACGAGCCAGCAGCAAAGAAGAGCCTCCTCCTGCTGTCTTCAGACCCAGACAAGGAGGAGCAGGGGCCTCTAGCCCGCTACGAAGCTGAGCCGTGCTTTGGAATGCAAGAGTGTCCACTGGAGTGGTGGGCAGCTCATGCAGGAGCTTATGAACAGCTGTCCTCTCTTGCGCGCAAATGCCTGGCTACCCCAGCCACGTCTGTGCCATGTGAGAGACTCTTTTTACTCATTCAAAAGAAGAGGGCAGCCTTACACTCAGACAATGAAAACAAGCTTGTTTGTCTGAGCAACTGGCTCAAGGACACATAGAGTTGTCTGTTCTCAGTTATTTATTTTATTTAACTGTATTTGTATTAGTTTGCTGATGTGCTTGGCCTTTTTTCTTTTGAATTTCATTTATAAAGCACACTTAACCAATAAAAATGTGGATTTCAAATCTTCTCTTCTTGGTGTGTTCTATTGATTAGTCAAGCACGACAATTTTGTAATGTCCTAGAATTCAAATTCTTCATTTGGAGGCCTTTAGCAGATATGAGATTAAAATGCGATTAATGAGATTAATCAATTACAAATCCTGTAATTAATTAGATTGATTTTTTTAATCACTTGACAGCACTAATATACATGTATATTTTTTAAATATTAATTTTATACACTGTTATAATCCCCGAAGGGAAATTAAGAACGCACACTCTGGCTTTTGTTAGTCTCAGTCACACGCATGCATATTAGTGTGTCCAGGCCCCTGTAATACACACAACCACCTGGGCCTGTAGGCATGCAAGGGAGTGGCAGGCAGCTCCTTCTTGGTGCGCCTCAAATGAGCAATTTGTAAAGGGGATGGCACCTTGCTCAAGGGTGCCTCGGCAGTGCTCCGGAGGTGAGCTGACGCCTCCCATTGTCAGCTCACCTCCGGGTATTTTTTGGGCGGGAGAGGGAATCGAACCGCCGATCTTGAATCATAGGACGACCCGCTCTACCGCCCGCTCTACCACTGAGCCACTGCCGCCCCATATATATACACACACATATATACATATATATTGTGTATTATATATATATATTCATATATATATTCATATATATATACATATACAGTGTATGTATATATATATATATATATATATATATATATATATATATATATATATATATATATAGTGGAGCAGCCAATTGTCCAATTATTTTTCCCTTAAAAAGAGGGAGGCACATGTAAAAACTGTTGTAATTCCTACACTGTTCACCTGATTTGGATGCAAATACTCTCAAATTAAAGCTGGAAGTCTGCACTTAAAGCACGTATTGCTTGTGTCATTTCACATCCATTGTGGTGGTGTACAGGGCCAAAAAAATTTAAATGGTGTTGATGTCCCAATATTTATGGACCTGACTGTATATCAGTCAATCAAGAGATCAACTTTTATATGGCACTTAATCACATTGGCAGACATTTCAAAGCACTTTAACAGACAAAAACCAACCGAACCCTCCAGAGCAAGCATAAGCAACGGTGTCCGGGAAAAACTTCCTCAGTGAGGAAGAAACTCCAGGCAGGAGCCACACTCTAGAGGGCAGTCATCTCGCCTTGACAAAGAAAGAAGCTGGGCAAAGGGACGGGGCAAGGAAAAGAGAGACAGAGAGAGAGAGAGTGGCAGATAGGCCAGATTGAATTTCTAGTCCATATAGTGCTGTTCTTACTGAAGTGGGTGTGGGATTTCTATATATCACAGCATTTCACTGGAAGACCCTTGTCATGGAAAATACCCTAGACCAATTCTTTCTTCTAACCTGCAAAATAGTAAATTATAATGATTTCATTTCAGAGGTCACATTAACATGTATTCATTAAACATGAATACGTAGGCAAGAAGATACAGCTCGGTGCATTAGCAAGCATTGCACACTCCCAAAAGTCTATACCTATAGCAGTATAGCTGCAGTGTTCTAGATGGGTAGCAGTGTACTATGAGTTCTTGACGGTATGTTGGTGCCTGACATTTGATGGAGTGCATTAAATTCAGTCCCGGTCATGACATCTGTATCAGCATCAGCTGTGTCAGACTTGAATAGCAGAAAACTGGATGTCATCCAGTTTTTTTTTTTTTTTATATATCCTTAAGACATGTGTGAAGTAAGTGGATGATCAGTTTCACCTGTTGGCAAAACCTGGAGCCTATCCCAGCTTGTCTTAGGGCGTGAGGCAGGGAAATTCCGGGCTCGATGCCAGTGCACCGCGGAGCTACACATAGACACACAAACACGCACACACACACTCACTCATACGGGCAATTTGGAACCAGCCAATTAACCTGAAGCGCATGTTTTTGGAGGTGGGAGGAAGCCGGAGATCCCGGAGAGAACCCACACAGACACAGGGACAACATGCAAAGTCTGCACAGAGCGGGACTCGAACCCGGACCCGCCTTGTTGTGCAGTGACAGCGCTACCCACTGTGCCACCGTGCTGCCCCTTAGCGCAAATCTTTTCATGTAAATTAAATATTCAAGTTCATTTTATTAGAATCTGATGGCTAATTGTGTCAAATGCAGCAATAACATATAATATTATCAGATGCAATAAGATGTGGTATCTGGTATGACATGAGCAACACAGATACAACGATAAAATTAATGGGTATGTAAAGATTTTACAAACTATACACAATCTTGAGTCACCCCAATTCAAACACACACACACACACACACACACACACACACACACACACACACACACACACACACACACACACACACACACACGATGAGCAATAGACACAGATAGGTCTGTCAAATGGCATGTTTTTGCTCTTCTTGCACTCTGCATTTGTATTTTTTGCACCAATCTTGTTTTTGTAATACGCTGTTCTAAATGCCTTCAATTACCCCTTGGGGACAAATAAAGTTTTTTTTAATTGAACTGACGTGAATATATCTTCTATTGATCTCCTTTCATCACAGCACTACTGAGCTGAACATAACTGTAACCTCTCATCCTGTTCTATTAGAAAATGCTATTAGACATTTAGCCTCTACATCTTTTGTCTTCTTAGAAGTTCTTAAAGATGAAGAGCAAAAGAAGACCTTCTGGTCACAAGGAAAAAGAAGAGTCCTGATATCCATGGATACAGTGCTCCATTTGAATGGGAGTTCTGACTTCGAGAGTTACCCATCTACATCCGCTCATTTTCCCAATCCAACTCCCCCATGCTCTGTATCCTACATTGAAAACTTTGAAATAAATAATATTTTTCCAGGCCTCAAGAATTGATTCTCTCCTTTATTTGTTTTACGATGCTTTTTCCTCAAAACCATGAACACAATGTTCAATGCAAAAGGACGTAGCTTTACATTGCTAATTCCCTGTCTGTTGAAGCAGTGGGACATTCAACTGTCTGTGTTTAGTTCCAATTTTGTAATAGCAGCAGGACATTAAAGAGCCTGTCATTACTTTCACTGACTCTAATAGTAGCGGGACTTCAAAGAGTCTGCAGCAAAAGGACTTCCTTTAGCTTCTCAGAGTAGATGATATAATTTAACACCTATAGAGGAGCCTGGAGGAATGTTTATGGGGAGACAAATCAGTTCCTCTTCAAACATAGGTGTGAAGCTATGCCGGGTGACAAAGTTCTCGCACAGCCTCAGGCCATGAACATCCGTCTATCACCACTGCTTTCCATTATAAAGAACTGAATTTCTTGTGAGACTACAAGAAATACTAAAAACTACTCATTGTTTGGGATTAATTACATAACAGGTGGAAATATTTCTGAATAATTCTCAATGACAATCTGAAAGCACCCAGAGAGATACTTCATGTATACATTTATTTACTTTATGCGTTTATGTCGAAATAAAATTCAGCAAACAGAAAAGCCTATCAAACATGTGAATTATCCAAGATTTAAAAAGGTCTTGAACAGGTGATCACTGTGTTCTCCATCAGAAAGAGACTAGGAAACATGATCCCTAATCTGAGAACCAGAAAGGGTGAACACGGTACCATTTGAAAGAAAATTTGTTTCATTCAAACAAGGACAAATACATTTATCTAAGCATGTGCATAAGAACAACCTCCCATTTTGGATCACTGTTGGGTAATTAAGTCACATGTTAAGGTTTTGCTAATTGATGTTGGTGTGCATACCTCATACTGATCAAGACATCTCCATTTCTGAATATGAAGAGCAGAATGTTGTCCTGCGTGACATCGTGAAAGTTTGCATTTTTCTCATTGGCAAAGAAAAGGTCTGGTTTCCACAAGCACTGAAACATGTTGGGGTCAACAGTCAGTGCCTCACTCTTAAAGTCAGTAGGAAGTCGCAGACGTGGGTCATTCCATCTTTGACGAAGAAATATGTTCACTCTGTAATCCTGCAGAAAGAGACATTGTCTTATTGTAACCAGGTCCATCGGTGATTCTGCATATCATCTGCATTCTGCTGTTCTACGACTGTCATTCCCAGCCTTTTGAATCTCTTGGGAAGTCAAACCTTTCCTTAATTATATAAGGAGCAGTATGAAAGGCCTTGTCACAAAAATTATAAAAACAGTTAAATTTACATTTTTCAGGGCTAAGGCTGGGCGATATGACCTCAAAATATCCTACATTTTTAAAAGTTTTGTTTCATAATGATTCATGAATGCAATGCTTATTTATTATATTATTATTTATTATCTTATTTATTCTATGTATCCATACTTCACAATGTAATAATAATAAGTAATAAAAGTACTAAATTCAGAGCTATTTGACATTAAGTGTTCATCTAAAGTAAAACTTTGTGTGTGTATGTGTGTGTGTGTGTGTGTGTGTGTGTGTGTGTGTGTGTGTGTGTGTGTCACCATTGTAGTCTCTTGGATTGACCCAAAGCTGTTGATAAAGATGTTCACCCTGGACTCGACAGGGATGCCTGAAATACACAAGCACACAGTGGAGACTCTTGAGAGGATATAGGAGCAGCTTCTTCTACCATAGGAAGTGAAACATGGTAGTAACAGTCACAACCAATCCATTACTGACAACCGGCTTAAGATACTACTTTGACATTGACCTTCTAATCTAAATTTATATTTAAGTCTTACCCTTGGGGGTACCCAAGGGTGAGACTTAAAGGTGAGGCACGGCCTCACCTGCCATCATGAAAGAAAAAAATGGAAAATGGAATAACTAAATTAAATACTAATATTTATCCAGCGATGTGTATTATAAACTTATTTTCCATTTAACTTTACCAATTTCAGGTTATTTTTACTCAAAATCGCTGAATTTTCACATTTATCACTGAAATACTGAGCAGAGACCTGCGGTGAGGCACCAGCCAGCCGTGCCTCACCATGGATTGCGCAATAGCTCAGATAGCTGTGCTGGCATGCGATACAGTGAGACCGTAATGCTATCTCTCTATATGTTGCTATTAAAATGTTCAAACACGTTTGCCCTATAAACTAAATTCCCGTAATTTAGCTAATGTATATGATGTACAGCGTTTTTTTGCCAACAGCTGCATGTGTGTAACGTCCTTCTTGAGTTGAGCGGTCCTGAAACTGCTGTGAAAAGGCACTTGGTGAGGCACAAAAATAGCCGGCCTCATGGATAGGGGGCGCTGGTGATCCCAGGGATGCATCTTGGGACTCCTCAGCCGAAGAATAAGTGGATGCAGGCTACGATCTACATTAAGTCAAGTGCAGCAATTTTTTTTTCCGCTCGCCTATTCAAATGGAGGATTACATATTACAAACTGAAGGAAGATACGGACAATTTCTACAAACAGGTTATTGATGTGTTTGTTCAGAGGGACCTGCACATGACTTCATTTACAAGTACACCTGACATATTAACAGGTAGGTAACAACATTACGTTTTTTAAATCAAATATGCGTATTTGTGTGTTACAGTTTGTATGTGTAAATAATTCTACAATGAGACTTTAACATAACCCACTCACTGTTGCTAATTAAATCGTGAATAAGCTACACTGTAGGTTCGTATTTTTGTAAATCTGATCACGTGATCATGATGACGTCGGTGCCTCACCAGCCATGAACTTCACCGCACGTCACTGATGCAGACATACCAAAGCTGAAGAATTTTCCTTCATCTTATCATGTATTTTAACCATATTCAAAGAAATTTATGAATTGAGGGACTTTCTGTCTGGATTACAGTTATGGTACTTTACTTTGAGCTTTGGAACATCTTAACTCTGTGAAACATTGTTTTTTTTTCTGATCAACTGTTTTGTTGTTGCTATTGCCTGTCCATCTTCTGGGAATTGTAAATTTATAATAATGTTTCTGCATTATTTACAACCCTTCCAATAAGTTTAATTCGATCACTGTATAAATGTTAAAACAGAATGCAGTCATTTGCAACCAAACTGTGTTTACTGTCAGGTTCAAACACTGGAACATTGAAAACACTCACAAAAGGGAGAAGACAACAGTTGTATTTTTACTCGCAAGGAGAACGAACAACCTTTTACTAGCCATTCCGGCAGATATTTTACCCTCCACTTGTGATTTTTTGATTGACAGTTTTAACAGTAAACTCAAGTCCATTCTTGATTCAGTTGCCCCTTTAAAACTGAAAAAAATAGTTTCTAATCCAACACCTCCCTGGATAAATGGACAAATCAAAAAATTAAAGAGAAACTGTAGGATAGCTGAGAGACGATGGAGGAAAAACAAATTAACCATCGACTACCAAATTTACCATGAACAGCTGATTTTCTATAATAAGACAATGAAGCAATCAAGACAAGCACATTTTTCTAAACTCATCAGTGACAACTGTGACAATCCAAAAATTCTTTTTTCAACAATTGTTTAATTAATCCCGTTTTTAATAACACAAATACTATGTCATCCTACTCAAAGTGTGAGGAATTTGCAGCCCATTTTAATACTAAAATTATAATAATAATAATACTTATAATAATTATAATTATAATAATTATAATAATAATTATTATAATCGCTGAATTTTCACATTTATCACTGAAATACTGAGCAGAGACCTGCGGTGAGGCACCAGCCAGCCGTGCCTCACCATGGATTGCGCAATAGCTCAGATAGCTGTGCTGGCATGCGATACAGTGAGACCGTAATGCTATCTCTCTATATGTTGCTATTAAAATGTTCAAACACGTTTGCCCTATAAACTAAATTCCCGTAATTTAGCTAATGTATATGATGTACAGCGTTTTTTTGCCAACAGCTGCATGTGTGTAACGTCCTTCTTGAGTTGAGCGGTCCTGAAACTGCTGTGAAAAGGCACTTGGTGAGGCACAAAAATAGCCGGCCTCATGGATAGGGGGCGCTGGTGATCCCAGGGATGCATCTTGGGACTCCTCAGCCGAAGAATAAGTGGATGCATTATTATTAGTATTTTTAATACTAATAATAATACTAAAATTGATACCATAAGGTCAAACTTCTCCCACTGTCAAACCTTGGATTTAATACCAATGAACCTCTCATTACAAGTGAGGAAACACTTGAGAAATTTGTCTTGGTTGATGCTGAGATGTTGATAAAGGTACAACTTAAACCCACAACCTGTGTTTCAGATCCCATCCCCACATCCTTCTTTGAATCAGTTTATGGCTTGTTGGTCCATGATTTGCTCAACACTATTAATTGTTCCCTTTAGACGGGTGTTTTCCCATTCTCTCTCAAAACCGCAATAGTTAAACCCATTCTGAAGAGAAACAATTTAGATCCATCAGTCCTCAGCAATTACAGACCTGTATCCAATCTGCCATTTTTAAGTAAGATTTTAGAAAAACTTCTTTTAATCAGCTGAATTATTTTTTAAACTCTTGTAATATTTTTGAAAAATATCAATCTGGTTTTCGGGCCAAACACAGTACAGAGACGGCATTAACAAAAGTTGTCAATGATTTAAGGTGCAATATGGACATAAAGAAACTTTCTGTTCCTGTTTTGCTTGACCTCAGTGCAGCGTTCGACACAGTTGACCACGCAATTCTCCTGGACAGACTTTAGACCCTGATTGGCATCTCTGGTACGGTTTTAAATTGGTTCAAGCCATATCTTACTGAAAGAGAATTTTTTATAAGCATGGACAAATATTCCTCTAAGAGCTATGAACTGAGGTGTGGTGTCCCCCAAGGCTCAATTTTAGGTCCAACTCTTTTTAATCTTTATATGTTACCGTTGGGGGATGTCATCAGGAGGCATGGCATTAATTTCCATAGTTATGCTGGTGACACACAGCTTTACATAGCTGGGTCCCCTGATAACACTGAGCCAATTGATGCTCTTTTAAAATGCATTTTAGATATCAAGCTGTGGATGGCGGGTAACTTCTTACAGCTCAACCAGGACAAAACAGAAGTACTTTTCATCGGTCCTGAAGCACACGGAGAAAAACTTAATTTAAGAGTCAAAGCTTTTAAGTCATCTGAGCAGGTAAAAAACCTTGGTGTTATTCTAGATTCTAAATTGAATTTTAATGCTCTTATCAAAAGTACCGTTAAGAGTGGATTTTATCATCCAAAGAACATTGCCAGGGGAAGACCATTTATCTCGAACCAAAACAGAGATGCTAATGCATGCTTTTATTACTTGTAGAATTGATTACTGCAACGCTCTTCTTTCTTGTCTCTCCAAAAAAAGCACTACTCCATTACAACATCTCCAAAACTCAGCTGCACGAGTTCTGACGAGGACCAGAAAGAGAGCTCACATTACACCAATTTTTAAAGTCTCTGCACTGGCTACCTGTATGCCTCAGAATCGATTTTAAGATCCTTTTAATGGTTTTTAAATCTCTTAATGGTCTTGGTCCTAATTATTTATCTGATTTGCTTTTAATATATATACCCTCTAGATCTCTCAGGTCTTCAAGCACTGCCCTTTTGATTACACCAAATGTTTTAACCATAACATATGGCGAAGCCTCCTCTTACCACTTACCACTGTATTTATCTCTCTATTTATTTACTTTTTTTCTTTAAAGTACTACTTTTAACGTTTTAGTCTAGCTTGTGTGTGTTGGGGATGAGGGGGGGATTTTTCCCGTGTAAACTGTTTTTATATTGTTTTTATGTATAGCACTTTGGGCTACTGACTTTGTATGAAAAGTGCTTTATAAATAAAGTTTGATTGATTGATTGATTGAGATGCGCTCATTTACAGATCTCTACCCCGCTCTGAGCATCCCAGCCAAACCTTCTTTTTATTGCGTTTGTGTCACATCTCGGGTCTAATATCCAAAAGCTGTTGAGTCGATCCACTGGACATTTAAGAAAGTTCTTCAAGATGTTTCGTATCTCATCCAAGAGACTTCTTCAGTTCAGACAGTGGCTGATAAAGTCCCAGCTTATAAACACTGTGGGGTGTGGTCAGTGCTATTCACATTCCAACGAACGTCGCCAAAACCCGTCTGGCTCCTCAACGATTGTTGATGGGGGTCCAAAGGGGGTCGTTGGGATGTGAGTTACACCTTTGTATGCCAATGAGGGTCATTAGCATGAGACACATCACCTGGGTCAATCTGCTGAGACAATCTTTTTGGGAGTGTCGAAAGGACATGATTATAAATGGGAGAAAGGTGATGTCGCAGACCACCCCCTCTATTCAGAGATGGCTTCTCCACTTTGACGTGGATGGCCTCTTTCACTCCTCTCTCAAACTATTTATCTTCCCTGTCCAAGATCTGAACATCTTGATGTTCAGAACATCTTGATGTTCAGAACATCTTGACGTAATTATTACGTTTGTGGGAATTTATTACATGTGTGGGATGGTAAAAATCTTCACCCTCTGACATTGCAATAACTTCCCACAAATGTAATAAATTAGGAAGTCATGTATGCATGAATATTCATTCATCTTTCTTTTCTTCCTGTTTGTCATCCTTTGGATACTTGCCTCTATAGAATGATCAAATGTTCCAGTTACATATGGTAGTAGTTCCAGATTAAATGGTGTTTGATTACAAATACAAGCAGAGCAAAAACACAGAATTATTGCAGCTATATACAAAATACGTGCTTTGAAATGTCTGTTGATTAAGCCCTAAGTGTTTAAGCCAGTGTCTCTTAACCTTGTTGGAGGTCCCGAACTCTGCCAGTTTCATATGCTCACTCACTGAACCCTTCTTTAGTAATAAAAATTTTTTTTTTTCAAATTTAAGACATAAGTATATGTTTTACTGCTGTATTTAATGAATTGTGCATTAATGTCACCTTTTTCAAAGAACAAAACCAAAACAGTGCATAAACTCACATGAAATGACCTACCTGCAAATCAGTGTGACTTCTGCTGTTGTTATTGAGAGACCAGTTCAGATATGCGTGGCTTCACCTTGGCAAGTGCTACTCTTATGTCATTTTCACAGCAAAGTCCGTTAGTTTTGTTTTCCATGCAGCTTAAGGAAGTGTTCCTTCATTGTTGCCAGTGCGAGACTAGAGTTGCTCAACTTGACATTGCAAATCATGCAGAACTCTGACTTCCATCACGTTCCGTTATACAGTACATGTAAATTCACGTTGCACATATTCGTCCGACCACTTTCTTTTTTTGCTCAACACAGTTACCATGAATTAAAATATTAAGGAAGCAATCAGATGACGTACCATCATGACAGGCATAAATCAACTACTTGGTGCACAAAATCCCATGTAGCACAGGTAGGCTAATCGATGTAGCGTGATCATCTGCGGCCGACACATCGTGTCGAGTGTTTTGTCTTGACCTCCGTCTCCACCAAACCCCTGAGACCGACTCACCGAACCCCTAGGTAAATGTATGTGATTTATAATAATAATAATCAGTCCTTTTATTCGTCCCTCTTGGGGAAATTCTTTTCTCACTTCACCCACACATGTACATATATATGTGTTAATTACACACTGGGGGTTACAGGTTACAGGCCCCTGAACACAACACACATTAGGGGCCTGTAGGCATGCAATTAGTACAGAGAGGACATACAAAGGTACAAGGGAGGCGGAATGACGGGTCGTGGACGAGGGTCGCGCCCCAATGAGCATCTTGTAGGGGGGACGGCACCCTGCTCAAGGGTGCCTCGGCAGTGGCTGGGAGCCACCCAACACCTCCCACCGTCAGCTCACACTCCGATGTTCTGGCAGGGAGCGGGATTCGAATCCCCGATGGCTGGGCGATCCTGTCTTCAAGACGAGTGCTCTACCGCTGATTTCCTAATTTATTTCATTTGTGGGAAGTTATTACAATTTCAGAAGGTGAAGATTTTTACCATCCCACAAATGTAATAAATTCCCACCAACGTAGTAATTATTATGTTTGTGGGAAATTGGATATTATGTTTGTGGTAGGTGATGGTATTACATTTGTAGGAAGGTTGTTACATTTGTGGGATTATTACATTTAAAGCTGCAATTTTTTATTAAGTTTGTGGGGTTATTACGTTTGCAGTAGTAACAGTATTCTCTTCTTTAGCAGGTCAAAGTTTAAGTCTTAAACAAGTCACCAGCAGCTTCAACCTTCCGACCTCTGCCTAAACATAACTCAGTACATAGCAAGACACACACACGTACACATTTATATGGTCATGGTATGCAGTACAAAGAATAAAGGAATGAGTAAATATGGGATAACTTATGTACATTATTCTAACATTTACCCACAATGGTTTTGTAAATGTTACCAGTTAGATGCATTAATAATAAATAAAATAAATCTTCCTTTGTCTCCCAAATTAAAGAACACAATGATAGCTTCACATCAGTTAATGGAAAATTTATTCTTATTTAGAATAAGATGATAGAAATACAAAAGATTTCTCAGTTAATTTATAGTTTTTAGAGCATTACCTTGAAAGTTAGGTCTTATTCTTGGGTCATAACTGACCATGAGGCGGTTCAAGATGTTGGAGGTGGAGTTAGCTGGAACTTGGGCCAAGTCTTCTGGAGACAACTGACTGTAAAATAGGATAAGAAGTAAATAAACAGTTTAACATCCAAACCTAAAACCATACATTTATTTAGTGTCCACAGTGGCACAGTGGGTAGCGCTGTCCCCTCACAACACGGCGGTTCCGGGTTCGAGTTGCACTCTGTGCAGAGTTTGCATGCTCTCCCCGTGTCTGCGTGGGTTCTCTCCGGGCTCTCCGGTGTCCTCCCACCTCCAAAAGCATGTGCTTCAGGTTAATCGGCCAGTCCCAAATTGCCCATAGGAGTGTGTGCGTGGTTGTCTGTCTTTGTGTGTGGCTCCGACGCACACTGGTGTCGTGCACGGAGTGTCCCCTGCCTCACGCCCCATGCCAGCTGGAATAGGCTCCAGCTCCCCGTGACCCGCTGCGGTGGATACGGCGGCAGAAAATGGATGGTTGGATGGTCTATCCCAACTGACATTCGGCAAGAGGCAGAATACACACTCAACAAATCTTTAGTTTATCACAGGCACACATAGACCACATTAGTACCCATGACATTTACCACTAATTTTCCTATGCTCCATATTATAGGACTGTGGGAGGAAGCACACCAGAAGAACCCACATACTGTAGATACCATGTGAACATGGGATCTCCACACAGATGTCCCAGGTCCTCAACTTCATTTTGAGCCCAGAACCATCACACACGTAGTTATAATTGTAAGACACAGCAATGTCGACAGAGTCCTGACAGTAGTAGTAATAATAGCAATATTCACAATTTCACTATGAAAACTGTCTAGAATGACTTCTAGAATTAATTGTTTAGCACGTTTGAATTAGAAATCAATTTCACTCTTGATAAATGTGTCTCGATTACGTAACATCTTTTAATACAGTTAAACTCACTTACTGTAGTAAGTAACATTTCCAGGCTTGCGTTTGACAGCACTGTACTTATGAACTGAAAACAAGTACAGTGCGCCCTCGCGCAATCGCACATCAACGATTGCGACTCCACCTCATCGCAGATTTTTGGTCGGCAGTCACATGATACCATATGCGCACTCTATTGGCTGACGTCATCCGGGAGTGCGCTCGTTTTGTCAGTCTCGGACTTTCATGAGACACAAAAATGCTATAAATAGTTGACAAGAGAGTGGGAAAAGGTAATATAGATAGAAGGTGGTTTAAAATCAGTATGGGGAGGGTTCATAAACGTTTAAATTACCGTAAATATTAAGATAAATAGATCGCAATATCGATCGCGGATTCCTCAATTCTGTGTGGTTCCAGGAACGCAATGACCCTAAAGGCCGAGGGCGCACTGTACAAGCACTTGCACATAATATCTGTATAATGACAGGTTAACGTAAAGATGATAGCACTGATGATAATATTATAACAATGACAAAATCTTGAGAGAGTGTGTATCTTAAGAAAAAAACGTTCATATTTACTCACGATGGACAGACAACTTGCTTCCCTTTCTTGCCCTTCTTTGTGGATTTTCCTTCTTTAGATGATGTCAGTTGCCAACAAGACAGCAGTAGCAACAGCAGCATCACCAGCTTCAATCCAACAGTCATGGTGTCTAAAAGAGAAAAAAAAAATTGATTCGTATGACATGGATGCTTGCTCATATGAAACTTCCTTTGGGTTTGTCCCATTAGTGGCCGCGACAGCATGACATTCTTTTTTCATGTTAGATGAACACTCAAATTTGTTTGGCAAACTTGTTTTGTTTTTTTAAGCCAGATGCCGTTCTTGTCATAACCCTCTGCATGTAACCAGGCTTGGAACCGGAACCGGCCTACTGTTGACACTGATAATGTGCCCCAGTTGGGCTGCAGATGCCAGGAATTGAACCTGAGGCAGCATCCTTGCTGCATGTATGTGGTGTACCACTGAGCTACAGGATGCCTACTCATATGCTACATGTACCACTAACCTTCACAATGTTGCAAACTCAGTCTTTATTCATAAACCTTTTGTAAAAAAAGCAATAATGAAGTGTTAAAATGGCGTGAAAACACAGAAAGAAATCTAATGAATAATAAAATCATAAAATACATACCACATATGAGAAACAATAAAGCCATGGTAGGTGAATTTCACACATAGTAGCAGAAGATGAAGAATAAAATGATTCTAAAATGAGAAACGGGACACTGAGCGCTGTTAGAATTATGTGCTGTAATAAAGTTCATTGTGGGCATGGGGTGACTTTTCTGCGTGGTGGGGGCTGAGCGGTGTGTTCAAGGATAACAGAAAACTGTTTATATTATGACTGTGCATCTGGGTCTGCTCAAGGATGAGAAAAGAGCATCGTATGGGAGTCAAGATAGACTGAAACTTTTCAACAGACAGCCGCTGTCTGAGTCAGGTAGTTGTGTACGCCCATGAAATATAAAAGCTTATGTGTTGCTTTGCATTGTTGTACTTTGCAGGGAGCATCCTTCTGTAAGCCTAAGTACCCATGAATATTCTGTTTCAATAAAACTTCGAAGATTTGAGGAATATCAAGTGTCCTGTTTATTTAACCAACGATCCTGCCATTGTCCAAGTCAAGAGAAAACGAACACGAGGAGGGACTTCGAGGTCGATTGTCCAGCCGGACAAGTTCCATCTCCTTCAGCGCCTTGACAGGCTCATCCGGAGGGCTAGTTCTGTGATCGGTCAGGATCTGGACTCTGTACAGACTGTCCTAGAGAGGAGGACTATGTCCAGGTTTAGATCGATCCTGGGTAACACCACCCACCCCTTGCACACCACCTTCGCCCAGCAGAGGAGCTCCTTCAGTGGCAGACTGCTGTCACCAAGCTCCTCCACTGAGAGATTCAGGACCTCCTTTGTGCCTCGTGCCATCAGAGGGCACAACCACTCTCTCAGAAGGAGGGGGGCCGAAGCCACAGGGTCATCAAGGTCGGCTGAGAAGGATTAGACAAGGGGGTCCTGGGACGCACTGTGTTTGCACTGTGAGATACTTTGTGGGGGTCCTTAGTGTCAGTTTAATCTATCTCTCTAAATATATAAGAAAAATCAGTGAAAACACAACAGATTTTGGGATGACTATGAAAAATATGTAAAAACTGAGTACACTGGAACAAATAACATAAGGGCTAGGCTATAAAGGTATGTCCTAAGGTTTCTATCAAATACAGTTACAGACTTTGTCCCCAAGATGATACTCGGGATGTCATTTACACCAACCATGCACTGGACAGTTCTCTGCGACGGGAACTAAAACAAATGGTTCGGCGCCAGCCTTCTGCTTCACTGCTAGAGGTGTGTGGGGAGGCCATTAGATGGGAGAGGGAGGGTCTTCCTGGGGGTTCTCGTGGGCACAGCTGCTCTCTCCCGTCCTCTCATGGGTTGCAGTTTAGCATCCAGAGTCGTTCTATCCCGGCCCCGGCGGATGTCCCCCAGGGGCCTGGTTTAGCTGAACTGACGGACCTTTTAAAGAGTCAACAAGAGCAGCTTAACCAGCTTACCCGCACCTAGCTTCCTTGCAAGCCCCCCGACCCCAAAGTCGGACGTCATACAGTTCTGTCATATGTCGCAGGTTTCAGCAGCCTGGGCACTTTGCCCGTGAGTGCGATGGGGAGCGTATTCCATCTCATGCTCATGCTCACTCTGTCACTGGGCTAACTTCTAACCTTTCTAGGCCTGCTTTGTCCACTCAGCAGCCGGAAAACTGAAGCCTGCTGAGCTTTCGAGCCACAGCTCGGTGGGGGCTCCTCCAGGCTCTGTAGAAAGTAAACTGTCTGGTTTAATGTCTGTGACGGAGCAGTAGAGACCACTCCATCTATCTCCGTTCCGCGCGCCTCTCTCCCTCGCCCAGGAGAGCAACCGCAGCAGCGCTCTCATTGCTTCCCGACAGGACCGCAGGAGCGCGGTCCCACTCAGACTGTTGCACGTACATTCTCGGGTGGGTCCACATCAAACAAACTGTCGCAGTAGTGCGTTTGAGGGTGCACACTCGGCGCCTACGTGTTCTCCCCACACCCACACAGAACTTGATAAGAGACGCTCACCTGAGGATGCTGCGTTAGTCCGTATCCGGTTCAGGGGCCAAACCGAGCCACTACTTGGGGTGTGGCTTAAATAGCGTAAAGTGGGGTGCTGTCAGGCCAGCCGGTACCTGGACTAAACCATTCTGTGTATTATTGGATTGTTTTGTATTTTGCAGGGTTTTGAGAAATGTTTAAACAGCCATATGATGGGCATTTATGTTTTATTTTGTTCTAGTTTATTTTGTAAAGCAGTTTCTGTTTTGGGTTTATTATATCAGATATTGTAAAACCAACCCCATTTAATTATTGTTGGTTTGCCAGGGGAGGGGCATGGGTTATTTAAGGGAAGGATTTCTGCTTTTTGGAGGAGAGTTGGAGTTGGAGCGCTAGAACATTGTGAATGATTGCTATTGGTAGTGTTTTCTCTGTGTATACTTCTTTATGTTGCGCTGGGTTTTTGGTTTTGGGAATTTTTATCTTCACTGTAAATATTTTTTCACTGGTTGTTGTTGGTGAAAATAAAAACCCCACCAAAACGGATCTTTTGCGGCTGCGCCATCAATTTTTTCCCCATTGCATTCACAAACCTGTGACAGTCCCCTTGTCCAAATGTAAATGTATAGATGGGTGATGTCTCTTTGTCGTGTTTGGTGGATACTGGGTCCATGGTTTCCACCGTCACTGAAAGTTTTTTTCAGGAGCATTTTGCACCTTGGGACCATGATCACCTGCAGTCCTGCAATTGGTTGCGGCTCCGGGCAGCTAATGGTTTAGCCATTCCATATGTTGGCTATTTAGAGCTTGATGTGACCCTTTGTGACATGGTAATGTCCCATTGCGGGATCTTGGTTGGATCCCCCTGTAGCTGTGACCTCAGTCCCTGGAGTCTTGGGGATGAACAATATCAGACGTTGTTATCAAGATCTTTTTGGGGCCTATGGCCGGTCTCTGTTCGAGGCACCCTCGGTGCTACAAGCCCCTGGCCCAGTCATTGAGGCCCTTCAGAAATGTCACCAGGCTGCAGTCCAGGTTCCCGAAAAACCCTACTGGTTCAGTGAGGGTGCAAGGTAAGCGGGCCCTTCGTATCCCTGGTGGGGTAATGAAGATAGTGGCCAGCACTTGCTCATCACATTTTTCAGATCAGGCTGTGCTGTTTGAGCCCCTTGATTCTGGTCTGCCAAATGGGTTGCTGGTGTCTCCCTGTCTGGTTCGTGTTGTCCGGGGTACGGCTTATATTCCGGTGGTCAACGTGGGGACAACTGATATTCTCTTGCACCCACAGACCTGTCTGGGTGCTCTCAGTAGCACCCAAGTTGTCAGTCTACCCACAGGGGTAACTGAGGTGAGGCCGACTACAGCTACCGTCTCCTCCCAAGTAGCTTCTGGCCCAACCTCAGGGGTTGCCCCACAGGTAGACCTGTCCATGTTGACAGAGGAGGAGCAGGTGGAAGTGAGGTCCTTGTTACAGGAATACAGCTCAGTCTTTGCAGCCCATGAGGATGACTTGGGCTGTACCAACCTCATCACCCATGACATTCCTCTCCTGGATGATGTCCCTGTGAGGCAGAGATACCGCCGTATCCCCTCCCATCTGAGTATGAAGCTGTAAAAGCTCACATCAACCAGCTGCTTGAAGCACAGGTCATTAAGGAGAGCATTAGCACTTATGCCTCGGCCATCGTTTTGGTCCCTAAGAAGGATGGCAGTTTGCGCTTGTGCGTAGATTACCGGCTTCTTAGGACAGATGCTTTCCCTTTGCCGCACATTGAGGAAAGCCTAGATGCACCCAGTGGTGCCCGCTGGTTCTCAACCATTGATCTTGCCCGTGGGTACAACCAGGTACCAGTGTCGGAGCCAGATCAGCCTAAGACCGCTTTTTGTACCCCATTTGGACTTTTTGAGTTCAATTGAGTGACTTTTGGACTGTGTAACGCCCAAAGTGCTTTCCAGCGGCTGATGCAGAGAATGTTTGGAGATCAGCAAGGTCAGTCTCTCCTCCTGTACCTTGATGATATTGTCATCTTCTCATCCTCCATGTCCCAACATCTGCAGCGGTTGAAAGTTGTGCTCAGTCGCCTTCAAAAGGACGGCTTGAAGGCCAAACTTGAGAAGTGCACCTTCTTCCAGAAAGAAATTAAGTACTTGGGCCATGTCATTTCCAGTGAGGGTGTCTCCACAGACCCCGAAAAGATTGAGGCTGCGCTCCTTTTTGGGTTTCACCAGCTACTACCGGCGTTTTGTGGAGGGCTTTGCCCAATTGGCCAGTCCTCTGCATAAGTTAGTGGCTGAGCCCACCAGCAAAAAGTCCAGAAAAGGATTTGAACAGGCTCTTAGTGCTTCCTGGACATCCCAGTGTGAGGCCAGTTTTGAGGCCTTGAAGTCAAGGTTAGTGTCAGCCCCAGTTTTGACTTATGCCGACTTTTCTTGTCCTTTCATTTTGGATGTTGACGCTAGTCACAGTGGCCTTGGGGCAGTGCTTTCCCAAGAGACCGACCGAGGCGTTCAGCCTGCAGTTTATGCCAGGCCTACTGAGCGCAACATAATTACAGCTTCATGAAGTTAGAATTTTTGGCGTTGAAGTGGGCCATGACCGAAAAGTTTCATGAATATCTGTTGGGCCATAAGTGTCTGGTTTTCACTGATAACAACCCATTGAGCTACCTGCAGTCTGTGGTCATTGCTCATGTCAGGGCTGTGGAGGTAAAAGGGTTGGTAATATTGTTTTATCTACCACAGACCACAATAATGAAGCTTCGCTGAGTCCCTAGGGCGCATGGGGAAGGTTAGCTTCCATTGTTTCCAGCTGAAAACACATGGCTATAGACATTTCCATATTGTTACACACACTCTTCACTGCCTGTGGAGTGGGGTATATGCTAAATCCCTTTGGGGGGAGGGAGCCACGTTCTCAGCAGTTGGAGTGAACATATAGGATACATATAGTATCACCACACTGAGGTGAGTTGTTGGGAATCTCCATTTAACAATGGAAATGACCACAAAACGCATTTGCTTACACAAACATAGGTAACACAACACTTAGTTCTTGTCTAGCACATAATTTTCTGAACACAAAAGTGGCACAAGCCACGGAGAGAAGGGCCGTACACCGTGGTGAGGGCAACCCCAATAGCGGTCCAAGTCGAGGGAAGCACCACCTGGTATCATCTGAGCCACTGCACCAAAGTCCAGCCAGAGACAAAGGGCAGTATGAAACTGAGAAACAATGAGGAAGATGATGTGGTTGTTGACGGGAGTAATGTGCAGCCTGATGTGGCAATCAACAGGCAACATGGGGACACAAGGGACTGTTTTGAGGAGCCCAACTCAGATTCTGAAGCTAAAGAACAAGAGACATCCGCTGGAGTCACAGCCGCTCCAGGAAGCACCGCACAGCCATGATCAAGATAAGTATGATGCAACCACGAAATTCCTAATTCACACTGTTGACACCCATGCTAGCATTCTCATCTCATGTTCATGATGACACACAACCAGTAAATCAGGAGCAAGGTGGCAGGAGAAGTAAGAGAGATCTTCATACTATGTGGAAGTGGACAGGAACAGTGATTATTTCTGAAGAGATAAATGTTGAATTAAATAAAACCATTTTATGTAGGATGAAATCAGGGGAAGGGCAGATAAGTATGAACAACTTTTCATGCCACATAAAAATCACCATAGATCAAGAGCTCGAGATACAAGTAAAATTAGACAGGAGAATGAATCCTAATGACGCGTCCTTTGCCAACAAACTTTCAAACATACACTAAACTGAGTCGAGTGGATAATATGGATCTGGTTTGTCTGACAGAAGCAATGTTAGCAGGAACACTAATGGATAAGAGAGTAACCTTAAAGATTCCAAGTAAGGATGTAACTGCCAGTGTTACCCACGAACATTTAGAGTTTTGGAAAATGATATACTGAACCAAGAGCAGAATGTACTCTGTGGCATCACACGTGATTTTACAAGCTAGTGTGGCGCTACAAGTAGCGTGGGGAATCGAACAATGTGGGATAACAGTAAAATTTGAACAAGGGGTTTGGCAGATTCAGCTAGACACAAGCATTGTTAAACCCGACATGACCTATGTGATAGAGATGATCGTAACGGTTGAGGAGGGACAGCAAACCCGTAGGATTTGGCCCTGGGACATTAACTCTTTGACTAAGCTAACAACCTACCCCATGAAAACAACAAGAACTGCCACAAAGCTAACTACAGTCAGCACAACAGCTTCCCCAACCACTGTTACGATTACTAGAAAGGCCACAACACCTAGTCCAAATATTATTGATAATGTGACAACGCTATATCCAGATAGTACAATTAGTCCAACTATTACTACTACTGTGAAAATAACGTCAGCCCCGTTTAATAAAGAAATCACAATAATACCTTTTGATGATCTTTGAGTGTGTAAAATGTTTGTAACACTTTGTTGCACATTTATCTCAAATAACACATCACCTGATGGAACATTTTCTGTTTCTATGAGAAAACTTGAAGCTTTAAAGTTTGAAATGAATGACAATGCTGGTAGGGGTGGAAGCAGTAAGTGGGATGGGCTAGAGGAAATTTTTGGAAAATGGGGAGCCGTTTTAGCTAAATCTGGGATAATTATACTGATAATACTGATACTATTCTCTTTATTGACATGTTGCATCGTGCCTATCCTGAGGAAATGGTGTGTGTGAACAATGGACAAGAGGACTGAACCTCATTAAGGACACACTGGACACACAAATGCTAAGTATGCCAACGGCTAACGAACTGTTGATTCACCATACATTATTTCGACGAGTAGTTTATGATAATCTCATAAAGAGGAGGGATTATGTGGAAGCGAAATAATGCATGCTTAAGTCACATTTCAAATAAGAGGAAACACATTTTTAAGTTTGGCAGCGAACAACCAGATTGTCCAGAAAACAGGAAGATAGGAAGCGGGTCAACCTGACATGGGGTGGTTACCTAGGTTTGGATAGTTGTCAGGATAAGTGGTTTCCTGTTTTCTCATGACTAGGACATGTACAACTCTCACATACACACAAATGAAGGACTGTGACTATAAAAGGGTCAGGAGACATGCATCCAGGAGCTGTTCCCGATTGATCTGTACTGATGATCTGCGTATCAATAAAAGAATTCCTGTTTTGGCTGTAAAAACACCCTCCTTGTACTTTGGTTTTATTTTGGTATTTTGCTGGATAAAACACTCACCACAAGGCTAGGCCAACTCCCACCGAGAGACCACAGGTTTCAAAGCCAGCGAAGGCTCTGTTGCGTCAGTGGGACCGCTTGGTTGAAAGGGAGGGTGTACTCCACCGACAGGTCTTTCCGCCTCATGGCGGGAGTGAATCCTTCCAGCTGATTTTGCCGGCTGTCCTGAAGCACGAGACCTTAAATCGGTTGCATCAGGAGCATGGCCACCAGGGCATTGATCAGACTACCGACCTGGTGAGGCAGCGTTGCTACTGGCCGGGGATGTCCACAGACATTAAACGGTGGGTCCAAGAGTGCGAGTGTTGCCAGGTTGCTAAAGACTCTGGCTCAGTTCCACATAGTTTCATGGATCACTTGCTTGCCTCGGAACTCAATGAAATTGTGGCCGTCGATTTCACCCTGCTTGAGCCTTCCTGCAATGGTGTTGAAAATGTCCTGATTATGACAGATGTTTTTAGCAAGTTCACTGTTGCTGTCCCCAACGGGCCTCCACTGTGGCCCAGGTCCTCCTTACTGAGTGGTTTTACAAATTTGGTGTTCTGAGCCATCTGCACTCAGACCAGGGTAGGAGCTTGAGAGTGCCCCGATTCACCAGCTTTGCTGTTTATATGAGGTAGCTAAATCTCGCACTACCCCGTACCATCCAGTGGGCAACGGGCAGTGTGAGCGGTTCAACCAAACTCTCCATAACCTTTTGCGCACTCTTCCAGCTTCCAAGAAACGGGACTGGGTCTCCTGTTTGCCTCAAGTGTTGTTTTCATACAATACCACCCCTCATCAGGGTACAGGAGAGTCCCCTTTCTATCTGATGTTTGGTAGAGAACCTAGTCTCCCCATTGATTTCCTCTTAGGGCGAGTTCAGGATCCTGTGCGCGGGGAAGTATAGGATTGGGTTGTTGAGCATCAAGCCTTACTTAATGTGGCTTTTGAGGGTGCTCGGGAGCGATTGCTGGCTGCGGCTGGTCGTCGGAAGGACTCCACAATCAGCGAGTTCGTGAGGTGCCATTACCAGTGGGTCAGTTGGTGTATCTAAAAGATCACAGTGCTAGGGGTCGGCATAAAATCCAGGATATCTGGAGCCCTGTTGTCCATCAGGTATTAACATCCCCAGAAAATCAGGGGAAATCTACACTGTTGCTCCAGTACATAACCTGCACCAGGCCCAAACAGTCCATCGAGACATGTTGAAAGCTGTTCTTGGCCCCAAGGCTCGAGCAGCCCCTCCTAGGGCCCGCTCGCCTTGCAGATCAGAACAGGTGGAGGCCGACTCCCTCAGTGATGATTACTTGTGGCTGTTGGTACCCGAAACACCTTTGCCTCCTGCGGGTCCAAGTAGTTCCTCTGCTGAAACCCGTTCAGAGGTTCAGGCCAGCTCAAGTGCATTTCCTACATTGAGGGGCATTGTACCATCTGTTCATTCTTTGTCCCCCTCAGAGCAACCCAGCACCAGTCAGTATGTTCCACGTCGGACTGCTCGCACTACAGCTGGCCACCATTCCAATCCTCACCATCTCCCCTTACCTGCAGGCCAGCATGGTAATCCAGCACAGCCTGTGTCTAATGCCCAAATGGCCATTTTTAGGCCCTGGTGTTGGCATCTGCAAGTTTTTGTTTCATCGTAGGGCCGACGATGCAAAATCTGGGGGTAGATGTGGCAAGATAGCGCTACACTCCCCACTGTGAGGGGCAGTGTGGCAGACAATCAGCGAGTGGTTACCTATAAGTAGACCTGGTCGGACCCTTCTCCGTCCTTTCCGCTTTCTCTCCCTCCTTTACAGGGCCGACAGCCGTGCGTGGTAGTGTCTCGCGGTCAGCCGATTGGGTTGCAAAACAAAGGTAGGTATGCTTGCTCTGCTCAACTTATCCCGTGTATGGGCCCCTTGTTTACTCCGGTTTTGCTCCGTCTGGCAGTGTGGTGTTACCAGGAGCTGGGCTGTCTCCCTTGGGCTGGTGTGCGTGCGGTGCACTTTCTGAGGGTAGGACGCTTAGTTGTCTGCCTTTTATATCAAGCTGCTAATGGTCTGTGGTGTATTATGGATTATGATTCTCTCCCAGCCATCGCTGGTGTAATCTGGGCTGCGGGCTTCCTCCTCCTGCCGCGTGCGACACCTCGATCCTGCTCTCTGGTAGGAAATGCTTATTTGTAACTTTTGTTATTTTGTAATGTCCTATATCCTGGGGTGAAAGTCCCCAGGTGGCGTTGTCAGCGAATGCTTCACACCGCTCGCCTTGCCACACTCTGATTGTATGGCTTTTGCTTTTATCCATGTTTTATGTTTTTAATTTATTTATTTTACTTACAATATTTGAGCCATTTTGTCTTATCTATGTTTGTTCTTTTTATTTATTCATCTGTACAGCACTTTGCTCGACTGTGGTTGTTGTAAAGAGCTCAACAAATAAAGGTTGGATTGGATTGGATTGGATTGGATTGGAAGTACAATGTGTCTTGTTATGTGTTTGTAGTTAGGAAGCACAGGCTCTGCTACGAGGAGGTTACTGTCACTGTAGGCTTTATTGAAAACACTTCTCACCATTTATCGGTACTAGCTCTCTCTGTCAGGTTCCCGCTCCTGGACGATCCCATCTACTACAGGCGAGGTGAGCAGGCTAAACCATTATATGTATTTGCGAATTCTTCTTTTCCTTTTGGCTTTTCCCTTCAGGGGTCGCCACAGCGAATCAACCGCCTCCATCTAACCCTGTCCTTTGCATCCTCTTCTCTCACACCAACTACCTTCATGTCCTCTTTCACTACATCCATAAACCTCCTCTTTGGTCTTCCTCTAGGCCTCCTGCCTGGTAGTTCAAAACTCAGCATCCTTCTACCAATATATTCACTATCTCTCCTCTGGACATGTCCAAACCATCTCAGTCTGGCCTCTCTGACTTTATCTCCAAAACCTCTAACATGTGCTGTCCCTCTGATGTACTCATTCCTGATCCTATCCTTCCTGGTCACTCCCAGAGAGAACCTCAGCATCTTCATCTCTGCTACCTCCAGCTCTGCCTCCTGTCTTTTCCTCAGTGACACTGTCTCTAGACCAAACAACATCGCTGGTCTCACCACAGTTTTGTACACCTTTCCTTTCATTTTACCTGAAACTCTTCTATCACACATCACACCTGACACTTTTCTCCACCCATTCCATCCTGCCTGGACACGCTTCTTCACCTCTTTTCCCCACTCTCCATTGCTCTGGGCTGTTGACCCCAAGTACTTAAAATCCTCCACCTTCTTGATCTCTTCTCCCTGTAACCTCACTCTTCCACTTTGGTCCCTCTCATTCACACACATGTACTCTGTCTTACTGCGGCACCAGCACACTTTTCCTCCACTCCTCAGGCATCTTCTCACTATCTAAGATCCTGTTGAACAACCCAGTCAGAAACTCTACTGCCACCTCTCCTAGACACTTCCAAACCTCTACAGGTATATCATCAGGACCGACTGCCTTTCCACTCTTCATCCTCTTCAGTGCTCTCCTCACTTCATCCTGGCTAATCTTTGCTACATCCTGGTCCACAACAGTCACCTCTTCTAGTCTTTGTTCTCTCTCATTTTCCACGTTCATCAACTCCTCAAAGTACTCTTTCCATCTTCCCATCACACTGCTGGCACCTGTCAATAGACTTCCATCCCTATCCTTAATTACCCTAACCTGCTGCACGTCCTTCCCATCTCTGTCTCTCTGTCTTGCCAGCCTGTATAGATCAGTCTCTCCCTCCTTACTGTCCAACCTAGCATACAAGTCATCATAAGCTTCTTGTTTGGCCTTTGCTACCTCTACCTTCACCTTACGCTGCATCTCCCTGTACTCCTGTCTACTCTCCTCAGTCCTCTCAGTGTCCCACTTCTTCTTAGCTAACCTCTTTCTTTGTATACACTCCTGTACCTCCTCATTCCACCACCAAGTCTCCTTATCTACTTTCCTTCCAGATGACACACCAAATACTCTCCTACCTGTCTCCCTGATCACATTAGCTGTAGTTGTCCAGTCATCTGGAAGCACCTCCTGACCACCCAGAGCCTGTCTTAACTCCTTCCTAAAGGTCATGCAACACTCTTCCTTTTTTAGCTTCCACCATTTCGTCTTCTGCTCTGTCTTTGTCCTCTTCATCTTCCTCACCACCAGAGTCATCCTACACACCACCATCCTATTGCTGTTTGGCTACACTCTCGCCCTACCACTACTTTGCAGTCACTGATCTCCTTCAGGTTACATCGTCTACACAAGATGTAGTCTACCTGTGTGCTCCTACCACCACTCTTATAGGTCACCCCTATGTTCCTGCCTCTTCTGGAAGAAAGTATTCACTACAGCCATTTCCATCCTTTTTGCAAAGTCAACTACCATCTGTCCTTCTGCGTTCCTCTCCTGGATACCAAACCTGCCCATCACTTCCTCATCACCTCTGTTACCTGCACCAACATGTCCATTGAAGTCTGCACCGATGACAACTCTCTCACTTCTAGGTATGCTCTGCATCACTTCATCAAAGTCCAACCAGAATTTCTCCTTCTCCTCCAGCTCACATCCTACCTGTGGGGCATACCCACTAACAACATTGAACATCACACCTTCTATTTCTAGCTTCAGACTCATCACTCTATCCGACACTCTTTTTACCTCCAGGACATTCCTAACAAACTCCTCCTTCAAGATAACTCCTACTCCATTTCTCTTTCTATCTACACCATGATTAGAACAACTTGAACCCTGCCTCCTAAACTTCTAGCCTTGCTACCTTTCCACCTGGTCTCCTGGACACACAGTATGTCTACCTTCCTCCTCTGCATCATGTCGACCAACTCTCTACCTTTTCCTGTCATAGTTCCAACATTCAACGTCCCTACTCTTAGTCCTATACTCTTGGCGCTCCTCTTCTCTTTCTTCGTGCGAACGCACTTTCCTCCTCTCCTTCTTCGACCAACAGTAATCCAATTTCCACCGGCGCCCTGTAGGTCAACAGCGCCGATGGCGGTCGTTGTTAACCCGGGCCTCGACCGATCCGGTATGGAAGTCATATGTTTGATTCGCATCTTTAATTTGGCAAAAGTTTTACGCCGGATGCCCTTCCTGACGCAACCCTCTGTATTTATCCGGGCTTGGGACCGGCACAATAAGACACTGGCTTGTGCCCTCTTGCGGCTACATTATATGTATTTGCGAATACACCACACAATTTTGATGAACTTGCAAAGGAAGGGAAGGTTAAAAAATGTGATGTAGGATTGATATGTTTAAAAAAAAAAATCCAAAAGTCAATGTTCCTTGAATTATTTCATTAAATAGAAAGATGTAATGCGCTCATACTCATGCCCTCATGTAAGCAATACAAGCAGCATTACTTTCTGTAAAAATATACTCTTTCTACTTCCAGGTAGTCCAGTTAGAAAAAAATACCCACCCAGCACGGTCATTCACAAACTTAAGCACTGCATATATAATATATAATATATAATAGTAGATTTAATTTTGAAGTAACCTTAATCAGTGAAAATTTGAATTGTCGCTCATCCAATATCAATAACAGCCAGTGGCAGGCACGGGTTCTGATGTTAGCGCAGGGTAGCTGTGGCCTCACAGCAAAAAGATTCTGTGTTCGATTTCTTCCCGTGTGGAGTTTGTATGTTCTCCCCGTGTCTGAGTGGGTTCTCTCCATGTCCTCCGGCTTCCTCCCACTCCAGAAACATGCAGTGGGAGGTGTCAGCTCACCTCCCACTGTGTGTCACATCTCATGTCTAATAGTTTGTTTTTCTTATTTACTAACATATCATGTCATTTCAGATCCGGTTCCTTATTTGCAATTAGTTCATTCCCATCACCTGTCTTCTCTCCACACACCTGCAGCCACTCCCCAATCTGTCTCAACCCTTCATATGCCTGCTTAGCCTTCTGCTCTCTGCTAGATCGTTAGTGCTCGTCCTGACATTCCAGCGTTACCCTTTGCATATTTGGATTGTGTGTTTGACTCTGCCTGTTTCCCCGGACCCTGCCTGCTGTTTACCCATCCTCAGATTTGTCTACCTGGTTTATTGATTGATCCTGGGTTCCAGCCAGTGTGCCTCAACGTGTACACCCTACAAATACTCAGCCCTCTGCCGTCAAGTGTAGAGGGCTGAGTATGAGCCTTTATGTCTGAGAGGAATACAGCAATAAGTCATTCTTTGAAAAATGTCACAGAATAAAAACTATAGTTTGTCTCATTTTGCTTCAGCAGGCATAACTTTGTTAATGCAGTAACACATGAAAAATATAAGTACAACAAAGTCTACTATATTGTATTTGCGACATCTTGATTTTTGTCTTATTGATAGACATGTTCAAATTTTTGTGGTATTCACGATCCATTTCTGTTGACATACAAGCATTTATTTACATAAAACAATACGCCCAAAAACAATAATAAGACAAAAACAATACAGTAATGAAAACACAGGGCCATCCTATCAGGAAATCAACAACTGTTGTAATAGTCAGGATTGACAACATTGTGAAATAAATTATTTTGTGTCCTTTTTCTGTAGATGTTGCAGATATTTGGCCTATCACATCTTTGTTGGCTGGTGCTGGGGCTACTTAGGATGCACAATACGGGTCGTCATTCCAACCTGTGTGGTCCTTCTCGTGCACCGGGAGTTTCCTGATGATGAAGGCCACTACGATGGATTTAGCGTGAGCCTCGGTTGAACCTGGTCACATAGCTGGCAATGGCCTCGTCCTTGTTCGGACGCTCACACTTGGCAGACAGATTCTCTGGGACAGAAATGGCCAACATCTCATTTGTGTATGGCATGGGGTCCACAAAGACCTTTTCAAATATGAGGTCCATCACGTCAGCTACAAAACCTGTTCAATGAAACACAAAGATATATCTTTACTTTTATTGTTTGATTGGTTTCTTTGTTTAGAAAAATTGTGTTCAGAATACAACCTGGTACTTGCTACTAATTTATTTATTTTGTATGGTTACTTTGTATGGTTTATTTTGTATGGTTGTATGGTTACCAGTGACGTGCGGTCAGGGGAGGCAGGTGAGGCACGGCCTTCCCTGCCATCATGAAAGAAAAAAATGAAAAATGGACTAAATAAATTAAATGGTTATATTCATCCAGTGATGTGTTTTATATAGTTATTTTCCATTCAACGTCACCAATTTTAGGTTATTTTTACTCAAAATCGCTGAATTTTCACATTGACCACTGAAATACTGAGAAGAGACCTGCGGTGAGGCACCAGCCAGTCGAGCCATGGATTGCGCAATGACTCGACTGGCTGTGCTGGCATGCTATACAGTGAGGTAGTAATGCTATCTTTCTATATGTCACGATTAAAATGTTCAAACAAATTTGCTCTATGAACTTAATTCCCATAATTTAGCTAATGTATAAAATGTACAGTGTTTTTTGTCAACAACTATCTTCTTGAGTCGAGCGGTCCTGAAACGGCTGAGAAGAGGCACGCAATGAGGCACGCATTTCTCCGGCCTCATGGTAGGGGGCGCTAGTGATCCCAGGGATTCTGCAAAGGATTCCTCTTCCTCGGCCGTAGAAGAAGTGACAGCAAACTACAGCCATTCATTTATTTTCCGCTCGCTTCGCTTTACTATAAAAATGGAGGATTACATATCTCAACTCAAAATTTGTTCGATGCTTTTGTTCAGAAGGAGCGGTGCATGGACTTCATTTATAAGTAAACGCAACATATAAGCAAACATGTAAGTAACAAAATAACTTTTTTTTAATCAAATGTGCTAATTGTGTGTTACAGTTTATACGTGTAAATAATTCTGCTATGGGACTTTAAAAATAACCCACTCACTGTTGCTAATTAAATGGTGAATAAGCTACACTGTAGGTTCATATTTTTGTAAATCTAATTATGATGAAATCAGTGCCTCACCAGCCATGAACCACACCGCACGTCACTGCTTTTTACTGTGTTTTGTTGTGAGCAATTACCAGTATAATTTCAAAACATGTTTGTTTTAAATATTAATATATTGTAACATTAACAGAATGTTGGCTTTCTTGTGAGGTTTGACTCTGCATTGTCCCTTCTAAGCCTTTGGAAAGTGGACCTTGTAGAGGGGTACACCTTCCTGGGTCTTGGCTTGTGGTCTGTCTGCGGTTTTATTGAAGTATATTGTAGCAGGGTAAAGTCTGAGAGCTCACAGTACATAAAAATTAACAGATGATCATAATAAAACACAGTTTAGGCTGCATCTCTTAATGGATTAACTCTTGCTTCAATGTACCTGTAAAGCATTCCAATAAAGTAGAAAAGAACGTTCTTAGGTGCAAACCAAAGGATTAAACTGGAAAGCCTCTAAAGATGAAGTCTTGTGGTGAGGGCTCAGTTTTGCCACACCCTTCAAAGTTCTGTTATTTGGCAACACCCTTCGTAAAAGTTTGAAAGTCACAGTACCTAGAAACAATGAAAAAATAAATAAATACAAAATACAACATGTGTGTTATTGGTAATTTCTTTTGTATGGCTCCGTGATATATGTCTGGACTCTCCCCTCCATCTCTCTGCCGTGGTCTGCTGGGATAGACTCCAGCGACCCACACAACCCGGGAAGAGTAAAATAAAAAAATTAAAAGAATTGACATTCTTTGCGATAATTTTCTGAACACATCACTAGGTTGTCTTTTAGAAAAGCTGTGGTCATTGAGTGAAGATTATGAAGTAGCTTTTTGTCCATTAGTACTATGCCATCTTTGAGACATTTAGTAGTGTTTGGTGTTTGGTGGTCCTCATGCAGGCACCACCAGACAGGTGGTCATAGAGAGGGTCATCATGCCTATGGTTGTCCTGCATGCGTTTGAGGATTGAAGCCCATTTTGCGTGTCTCTCTGGCCCGGTGGATGGCGTAGATGCAATCCAGTATATGTGCTGGTTTATGCTTCTTATCCGTTTTTTTAGAGTTTGACACTCTTGTTCTTACTGATCTTGTCTAATTTATTTTCAATACCTAAAGTTAATATTGATAGTAAATATAATGATCAGTCAACTGCAGCATTTCATAAAATTTTTCAAAATATGACACTAACTGGCTCATAGCTTTAAAATGCTACTGGAAGGACACACATTTTCTAACATATCGCTTATGTAATGTGCAATGCAAAGTGCTTTGGACATAATGCACTTTCAGGAGAATATACTATGTGAATGCACATAATAATGAGGACAAATATCTTTTGCAAAGAGCCACGCATTGTAATACTGGGTGATAATTTTCTCCCTGATGAACTTCTGAATTTGCAGATGACAGTCCGTGACAATGAAGTCAAGGTTAATGCCAAGGTCTTACAGCAATGCCAGACTCCTCCTTAGACCCTCTTTCTCCATGTGGTAACTCACACCAACACCAACCTCATTGCTCTAACACAAAATAAAACAAAAATAAAAAAACAAGCAAAAAATAGGTGTAATCAACATAAGCAATAGACAAATGTGCATTTAAATAATGTCACTGATGATCCTTTTTACAATTTGAATTTAAACCACTCACCTGAATCAACTCGATGTCCAAAACTTTATTTGTTTTGGGATCCATCATTGTATAACTCCCAAATTTTGCTGAGTGCCCTGAGACATCAAATACTTTTTGATTATGCCACATATACAAGTACTGTTGTAAACGTCACCAAATATCAAAATCCAGGACAAATTTCACTAATTCTTTCATATGCAAATACCTGGAGCTGACATTGTAGAGCTTTCCTCTAACGGATCATCCTGCACCTCCTCTTCAAGATCCAGAGGAGGTCTGTTTGAGGGTCTCTTTACAGATGTTGATGAAAAAAGAAAGGAGGGGTCTGCCGGGGATGTTCCAACACCAAAATCTTTGTAGGACACAGTTGCCTGAACACCTGTAGATAATATTTATAAAATAAGTCTATTTTACCAATTTTATTCAAACATATTGTATGGAATATGATTTGTGCATAGCTTTACTTCTATAGTGGCACTGAAGATTCCTGAAGGACCGCTGTGCACCAACAGTATGAGTGTCCACTGGATAAGTTTGATATGCCACATCCCTTGATGCTGGTGGCTGAATGGATGCACTTGATGTGCTGGCCTGTATATAAAAAAATGCTGTAGAGTTGCAGTGAGGAATGCTCAGATGTCTACACAGGGGAAACCAAGTAGCCACTCAACAAATGTATGGCTCAAGAGGCAGTTCATCAGGACAGGAGTCAGTAGTCATCATTTATCCCAAGCAAGAGTGACACTAATTTCAGGAAATCAATGTTCAGATTTTGGATCAGGAGGACTATGTGCGTTGTTGCTACGACGCCGAACAAACAATCGACTAACACGAGCGGGCATACACGCAATACGCAAACGCAAAACAAACTCCCTACAATGCCTAGCATAGTTTGACTTCATTCATGCTAACAGACAATAGGATAAAAGAAAATGTGAGACCAACTTATGTGCGTTATAGCTAGATATTGTAGGTCCAGTACGCACACACGTGTTGGAGCGTGCACAAACACACGCAATACACAAACGCGAAACAAAGCAGTACTACCTAATTAGCCAAGTACAACTTGATCACTCATGCTGACAGACAACTGCAAAAAAGATAAATGTGATGAGACTTACCTGTGCAGTTGCTTGGTCCAGTATGGTTTGGAGTGATCCTATAATAAGGATCAGTTTCGAGGCAGAGCCACTTCTGTACTGACCCTCATTGCTAAACAAGCTAAAGTGAAGTGGTTCGCACACACAAACGTGCAGGCAATGTAGCCTGCACACTGCCATTAAAAATGAAATGAAACCACGGTCTCTTCTGTTCTTCTTTGGATGGGATGATGTAATGGGAGTTTACCACAGGCCTGCCGCCATGTCAGTGTAACTCTCACATACACATCCATACAAGCACTCACCCACACACGACCACACACAAGGCCACACTCACAAACATACATACGCCCATATTTTATATCATGTTGATATCATGTTGCAAAATGGAGAATTTGTATGGTTGGTGTATTCTTTGTGTTATCTAGATTTATAAGTTGGGGAATTAGTTTTGTGTGTTTAAAGGACTACTGTAGCTTATTTTGAGCTTCGATTAGCCAATCAATTCATGCATAACGCTCACTCTTATTCTGTTGATAACGTTTCTCTATCTACGTCGCCAAAACCCGTCTGGCTCCACAACAATTGTTGTATTGAGGAGCCAGACGGATTTTGGCGACATTCGTTGGAATGTGAATAGCACTGACCACACCCCACAGGGTTTATAAGCTGGGACTTTATCAGCCACTCTCTGAACTGAAGAAGTCTCTTGGATGAGAGACGAAACGTCTTCAAGAACTTTCTTAAACGTCCAGCAGATCGACTCAACAGCTTTTGGATAACCATGACCTGGATGACTGAGAACCTACAGATATATTAAGCTGGTTTTCTAGTTTTCTGTCTGTGAGTGTGGGGAGATAATTAGAGCACCTGTGGGGAAACTATAAGTAGGCAGGTATGGCTCAGGTGTGAGAGACCTCTCCAGAGCAGAGAGGTGAGTCAGGAAGATGTCTCCGTGGGGAGCTCTTCAGGTAGCATGTTTTTCACTGTAACTTCGAGAATATTGAATAAAATGCAGTATTTTGCTATACTGGGGTCCGGAGTTTCTGTCCTACTGATCAAACCTTGACAGACGGAAAATAAACACTGGTGTTGATTTGTACAATCAACAACTGACCAACTAACATGCTTACCCCTGACGGACGCCATTTCAACAGACTGCTACCTAACCCCTGAGACAAAGAACTCTCCCTCAGGGAAGGCCACGCCCTTGGGTATGTCAACCAATTAATATCATCAATCACTCTGTCCAATCACAGAGCGCCATTTGTGACGTAACAAATGGCCATTCTCGAAAAATCCGATTGTTTTGATTCTTTCCAGGCCATGAATTCCTAAAACTCCAAATATCTATTGATGCAGGAAGCATTTGTTTACCAGATTCTAGGAGTTGGTCAGGTTAGGAAGGACTACTATGTATATGTAGAGACCTGAAAAAGTGTGATTTTCATAATAGGACCCCTTTAAGCCGTTCACTACAGTGAAGTGAAAAGTTTGGTCAGTAAAGTGATAAGGCTTTGACAAAGAATTATTGTACATATTTTGAGGTTCTGTCCAATGGCGACATAGCAATGGCTAATATTCACCAAACAGGAATTTGTTGTTGAAAGGCCAGGGAAGTGCAGGAGCTCACCATAATTAACACAACCATTATTTACAATCTCATAGGTGTCCATGGATTAGTTTTGACAACTTGGCTCCACAGTTCCCCCTTAAAAGTGTGACATAATAAGCTTTCACTGTGTCTTCAACCTTGATGGGTGAAATTTTGTTCAGGTCTCATGTCAAGAACTAAAAACAAAGCCGCTGAAATCCATGATCTAAAAGTGACATTAAGTGTGCAATAGTTAATGTTTTTTGTAAGTATTAAATAGCATTCCTTCTTTTGGTAATTGGCGGCATGGTGGCACAGTGGGTAGCGTTGTCGCTGCACAATAAGGCGGGTCCGGGTTTGAGTCCCAGTCTGTGTGGACTTTGCATGTTCTCCCCGTGTCTGCATGGGTACTGTCCAGGTTCTCCGGCTTCCTCCCACCTCCAAAAATATGCACTTCAGGTTAATTGGCCATTCCAAATTTCCCGTTGGAGTGAGTGAGTGTGTGTTTGTATGTCTCTGTGTAGCTGGCGTCATGCCCGGAGTTTGCCCCGCCTCACGCCCTATTCCAGTTGGGATAGGCTCCAGCTCCCCGTGACCCGTGCAAGCGGATGAGGCGGGTAAGAAAATGAATGAAAGAGTTTGGTAAAAGTTGCTCAAAACACCAAGATATGTTTGTATGAATAACCTTGTGCTCATTCGAGTATAATACTGTAATAGCATAGTACAAATGAGATTTTCTCTTGAGTGAATTTAACCCAATGCAGGGATTTGCACCACAATTTTTATTTATGTAATGCTAAACTATCTTTTACTATGGTTCAACCTTGACTATTGATCTTCTATTAAAAAACAAAAACCTCCAAATCAAGGATATTGTGCATTTCCAGTTCATTACCCCAGCTTGCAGAATCATAGTGAGAGAAACCACTGGGATAGGAAGAGGCAAAGTGACAGTGTGTGTGGGAAGGGAGGGGGAGGACTGCAGTATTAGACAGACTACACAGTTAAAATGTGATGACTCAGCTGAAGCCTGGTGGTCAAACAGGACAACTCTAAACTCATCAAAATAAGTACTCCACGCATTAGTATTAATCACACACATGCACATAAGAACAAGGTAGCAGCAGTATAACACTTGCTTTGCAAGGTTATCAGTCTGTGGTGACAAGAACTGTTCCTCCTGTTTTGCAGGTTTAAGCTTTCACTCTTACATGCATGCACATTTCCCCCCATGACTCAAACTTCCAAAAACATCACAAGAAAAAAGACAACCATAACACAATTATTTTCTTCTCACCTTTTGTGCGTCAGTACTGCTGCATTGCAAAGATCCAGTGCTTTTTTTCTCTGAGATGCTGCTCCGGCTACAGCCTCCCTGTAATTTATTTGCTCTCTCTGCCTCTCTCTCTGTCCCACTCTCTCTCTCTTTGTCCCATTCTCTCTGCGTGGTGTGTGTGTGTGTTCATTTATCTCCACTGTACCTTTATTATTTCCAAGTTCTTACTATCTGCCTTTGGGGAAGTAGCACAGCTTAGTTACTGTCTCAGAGCTTCTTAAGAAAAGTGTTAATTTTTTTTACGATACAGTTTTTAGTTTTCTTTTAGCTTGATAACCTAAATGCACTCAGAGACAACAATATTAGACTAATAAAAGACCGTTTAAATGATCAAATAAAGAAATATTGATTGAATTATTAAAATGATTATAACACAACTAAAAATATGAACATTAAATTAAGGGAGCAAGCGGTTATAAATGAACTGTCAGACCTTGATGACATTTTATTGCTCCAGATTTTTTGTTTAATTAATTCCTTCTGTGTTTCATATAATGTGTTCCATGTAATGACATGTTTTTTTTTAATTCCATTGTGTGCAACTTCAAAAAAATGACCAAACAACTCAAAATGACTTCTGGATTGGATTAAGTCACTGCCCTAAAAGACAAACCTACAGTAGGTCAATGTACAATGCATTACGTTGGAGGCGTGTGCTGATTACAGGGGTGCTAGCCAGCTATTTCTCCATGCACATGTAGCATACAGGAAAATTATTTCATTCCACCAAAAGTCTTCTGTTCATTATTTTTTATTTTTTTTTATTAATATCCATTCCTTTGTTTAAACGAGTGTTTTGTATGTATTTTATTTTGAAGTTGTTTGAGAATATTAAGCTTTTCTTTTGGGATCTCCGTTACCTTCAACCCGTGACGTCACTTCCGGGGAGGCGTGCACTTTCCTCAGTCGCGTTCTGGCGATAACGGAGAAAGGTGAGTTAGTGAAGTGCTCCCGTGTTGTAGATGGAATAAAAAGTTGTACGAATGAAGATAGAGTGTTAGAAAGTAGAATTGGGTTTGATATTATTGAGTTTTTGTGATATTAAGTTTCGTTTTTGTCACAAGTGAAGTGTTTGGTTAATGTTTAAAGAATGTGTATTCCGCGGGAAAAATTCAGGGCAACCGCGGCAATTTTTTTCATAACATTTCCTGTGCTGCAGATTGCTGTGCTCTGTCCCGCTTTGTGTGCACAATTTGTGACCGTGTCACTTCATTTTGTGCAGGTATGTTGTTATTTCCTCATTTTCATGTAGTGTTATGAATGTGTTATGAATGTTTGATTGATTGTATTTTGTATTGTGTATTTTCCTTTTATTTATTGTTTTGTTGTTTACCGGGATTATTACAGTATTTGTAAAAAGTGTATATCTTCCTTTATATTTGCTGAGTCGCGTTCTGGCGATAACGGAGGAAGATTGCTGTGCTATGTCCCGCTTTGTGTGCACAATTTGTGACGTGTCACTTCATTTTGTGCAGAATAAATACGCCAGCTTGGCTCAAATCATCACGTCCAGAGTCCTTAATACACAACGCGGAGAGACATTCGATGGACAAGTTGGGCCAGACCGGCTACACACATCCTCAATTACGACGATATTTGTCTACCCAAGAGCAGCCCCTGGCACTTTGTTGCTCTGGCCTTCGCGATAATAATACTAAAGTGATCCTAAGAAAAATAGGTTTCTCGCAACTAAAGTGCCAGATGCTTTTTGGCATTTGACCCTTGGCAAATGCTATAGTTCCCTGAAGAACAATAGCGTCTTTTCGTGCTTAATGCTCATGCTCTAATGATGATGATGATGTAACAGATTGTGAACAGAATGTATCGGGGGCTAACGAGACGTTGCAACAATTTTATGTAATATCTCATTTTTAGTGCATTCTATGAAAAATCCTTGATAATTTTGTATTTCTTTGATTTCTTGTAATTATTTAATAGACTACAGAAGTATGTTGGAACATTTTTTTTGTTTTTTCATTTTTTTGTTGAGTCTGACTGAATCAAATTCAACAGGATTTGAAAAAGTAATTTCCCCATCTGGGGATCAATAACGTATACTTTCTTTCTTCTTAGTTATCAAAGATGTTTTGTGTTGAACAGATTGCTTTCTCTCCCTCTCTCTCTCTCTTATAGACTGTATATATATATAGAGAGAGATTATATATACAGTGGTACCTCTACTTACATATGTCTCTACTTACGAAATTTTCTACTTACGAAATTTCTCAGCAGGAAAATATTGCCTCTGGTTACGAAAGAAATTTCAGCTAACGAAAGGTATACAGTATGGGCTGATACTCGCAGCTCCCACAGGTTCCTGAACGCAATATTCTCATGGCTTCTCTGCCATTGGCTATTATCTAGTATCTTCCTGGCATCCCATTGGCTGTGTGGAGTGTCAGGGGAATTTAAGATGCCCCTAGTAGGTACATCACCTGCGTCTTTATCGAGCGCAAACTCACACAAGTCAGAGCTGTCTTTGGGGATTCGCGTGGGACAGCAGAGCTCTTGACAAGAAGATGCTCCTCCAGACTGCCAAAGTTCTGCTGCCCCCGTTCTCCCTATTATTGAACGTCAGCATAGCAACAGTACATAGATTTACGTCATCAATTCTGTTAATGCAGTTTACCAATAAAATGCACGGAAACAGCTACACCCTACATGTGGTTAATCTTTTGTGCAAAGCGTGCAGCTGCTGCGGTTTCTAGACCTTTCACTTACAAACCGACCTTCGATAGTTTCCTGTGTGTCAATACATGAGGTTAATTCTTGGAGCTGTATGGGCGAAGGGTGCTGAGGCACGTACACATCTGGGTCACCGTCCCAGGTTGAACCTTGTACACACCTAAGTCGGTGTCCCAGAGTGAACCCACCGCCTCCAATCGGAGTCAACAGCTTAAGTTCTTTCACAAAAGTTCAGTCACATTTACGGATTGATAACATAATATCTTTCACATGGAGCTAGATTGGTGTTTATGCAGGGTCCTCGTCATTCGGCCCTCGACCCGTGAGGTGTTCTGATAGTTTTGCGAAAATATACTGTATTAACTTTTTGAGTATTCGTTAAGAAAGTGATGGAGAAAAGAGGAAAAGAAAAGAGTTTTTTGTCCATTCAAACAAAACATAAAAAAGGGATGCGTTTGGTTGATCTCGCCAAAGAATGTGGCCATAATTGTGTAATAATCTAATTGTAATATGTATTTGTTACATGTTTTGATGCATTTTTATGCTTTATAAAACATCTATGTCGGAATTTTTGGGGGCTTGGAACGGATTAGGGCATTTGCGTGGAAAACGCGTCTCTACTTTTCTATATATACGTGTATATATATATATATATATATATACAAGTTTGACATATATATAAGTTTGACTAATTAGGACATAGTCAAACTTAGTCCCACTAAGCAGTGGGAGCCAATTACAGTTATCTTGGGATATATGGATATATTTATGCAAGTTTGACTAAGAAGGACTTAGGACCAGTCACTAAAACCTGTGGAGTGACTAAGTAGGACTTAGTGACTTGCATAAATATATACATATATCCCAAAATACTGTAATTGGCTCCCACCACTGTCACCAATGTAGCGTTCAGGACTGAGGTGTTTATAACGTCTCTAAAATGGGGCAAAAACCATCACTTCTGAAGATGCATCTGCTCTACTCCTTTTATTGTCACTCCCACAGAAGAACCAGCGGCCACACCTTTATAGATGTCACACAACTACGTCACAGAGCAAAACCGACTGAAATGACCGTCATTAATGACACCACAGCTAGAGAAATGGTTAATGCGTTCCAGGAACCACCCACAAAAACGAAATTCCGTGATATAGCGACGACCAATTTATTTTTGTCAAGTGTTTTAATTGCTTGCTCTATTAACCCCACACTTGAATGTGTGTACCAACACCGAATCTTAAATTTAAACTGGAATCCACAAACCTTGCGTTCCTAGGAAGAACGTAAACATGGTTATACTCTAGGGTAAAAGGCTAATATCTGGAAGTGGATAAGGGTATGAACGTGTCAAAATTCAGTGTATGAACTGGTTGAAAACTTTCAATGTCTGACTTTGTTGATTACATATTCTAATGAGAGAGATGTTGATTCTGGGGGACGGGAATTTTGGATGTTGTTGTTGATGTTGTAAATATAACGAAGGTTATATTAAATATATTAACATAATGTTATATTAACATGTCCAAAAAAACAAACAAACTTAATAATAATAACCCTAACGCCTGACCCCTAACCCAAACCCTAACATCTAACCCGAACCCTAACACTAAACTCCTACGCTAACCCTTAAAGATAACCTTTCAAATAACCCTAACCCCTATCCCTAACCATAACCCTTAACCTTAAACACTGAACCATAACCCTAACAACTAACCCTTAACCCTGACTCATAACGCAAAACCGCTAACCCCTACCCCAATCATTAACCCTAAACCCTAAGCAGTAAGCCCTAACCCATAACCCCAATACCTAACCTCTAACTCTTAGTTCTAACCCTAAACCCCTAACCCCAATCCTTAATCCCTAACCCTAAAACCTTAACCCTAACACTTAACATGTCCCCAATCCCAAACACTAACCCTTTCTTCTAACCCTAAAACCCTAACCCTTAACCCTAATTCTTAACCCTAAACTAACCCTAACCCCTTAACCTAACCCCTAACCCTAACTCCTAAACCTAAACCCTAATCCGAACCCCTAACCTTTAACCATAACCCTAACCCAAGCCCTACTCCTTACCCTAACCCTTAATCCTAACCCTAAACCCAACCTTATCCCCAATCCTAACACTAACCCCTACCCCCTCACCCTGATAATTAACCCTAAACCCTATCCCTAACCCCTGACCCTAACCGTAACCTAACCCCAAACCTAACCCCTAATCCTAATCCTTAACCCTAACACTAACACTAACCATAACCCCTAACCCTTATCCCTACCCTTAACCCCTATCCCTTAACCATAACCGTAACCCTAACCCCTAACCTTAACTCGAAACCCCTGAACTAAACCCTAACCCCTATCCCTAATTGTTAAACCTAACCCTAACCCCCAAGCCTAACCCTTAACCCTAACCATAACCCCCAACCATAACCCCGAAATCCTCACCTTAATCCCTAACCCCAACCCTATCCATAACCACTAACCCTAAACCCTAACCCTAATCCTTAACCCTAACCCCAAATCCTGAACCCTAACCCCTAACTCTAATGTTAACCCAACCCCAACCCTAATCCTTAACCCTAACCCCTATCCCTTTACCTAACCTTAACTCCTAACCACAACACTAACCTTTAGCCCCTAACCCCTAATCCTAATCCTAACCCCTAACCATAACCTTAACACAACACCTAACCCTAATCCTTAACCCTGACCCTAACCCTGCCCCCCTCCCCCTTCCCTTATTATGTACGGTCATTTTACTTGGATCCCCCCCCCCCTTTTTTTATATTGAATTCCTTTCCCCCCACCCCCTTTCTCTCTTTTCATACTTCCTAGCTCTCCTTACCCCTCCCACCCTCCCCTCTCCCACCCACACCCCCTTCGGGAAGTAAGGAGAGAAACTTTTTTTTACAATATTTACCAGGAAGTAACCTTTGGACTCTGTTTCAGCCAATGGACAGTGATCACATGGACCTTTGACCTCTCCACCCTCAATAAAGGACTTCCTATTTCCTGTTTCCTGCAGACAGAGTCATCTTCCTCCTTATGAAGCCTTATTTGGGCGAAACGTCGAGGCCTTCCATTTTGTGCTTTTTTAATTGTTTTTAATATATTTGGATTGTTTTAATTATGCAGAGATTTTAACGTTTTAATCAGTTTTTACTCACATTCACTGAACGGACCCAGGACTAAATGACCGTAAAGAAGCCTTCACACCGCAGGGTGGCCATAACTCCAGAGAGGTGGGTAACTTTGAACTTGTCACAAAGAGTGTGCACACTGAAGATTGGAAACCACCCTTGTTACCATCAACGCCGCCTGCAAGCCTGCTCCACACTGGGTGGAAACTTCCAGCCCCACCCGGTTTGAAACAGAACTTCTGAGTCCACTTGGTTTTTAAACGCCATTGCGACATTTTTGTTGTTTAAACTGGTCGTTTTTACCCCACCCCCCTTTTTTTCTTTTAAAAATAGCACAAAAAACCTCTAACTTCCCTCCCCTTACCCTTCCCTTCTCCTCTCTTAATTAGCCTCCCCCCTCTCTACCACTCCCTTGTTTGTTCTATTTAATATAAACTCACTGAATTTTATTTAACATTTGATAATTTTAAATTTACCCAATTCGTCGCCTCCCTCAATCCCGTTTATGTTTTAATATTTATTTTTTACCAATTGATTTTAGTCCATTTTATAACGAGTCTGCTTTTACATTGTTTTTCATTCTTATATGTTCTTATTCAATTTCTTAATGAGCTTTTAAAGTTTAGCTTTTTTAAAAATTTTAATCTTTATCATTTTTCATTTGTTCTATCATGGTGTAGATGTGAAGAGAAATGGAGTAGGAGTTATCTTGAAGGAGGAGTTTATTAGGAATGTCCTGGAGGTAAAAAGAGTGTCAGATAGAGTGATGAGTCTGAAGCTAGAAATAGAAGGTGTGATGTTCAATGTTGTTAGTGGGTATGCCCCACAGGTAGGATGTGAGCTGGAGGAGAAGGAGAAATTCTGGTTGGACTTTGATGAAGTGACGCAGAGCATACCTAGAAGTGAGAGAGTTGTCATTGGTGCAGACTTCAATGGACATGTTGGTGCAGGTAACAGAGGTGATGAGGAAGTGATGGGCAGGTTTGGTATCCAGGAGAGGAACGCAGAAGGACAGATGGTAGTTGACTTTGCAAAACGGATGGAGATGGCTGTAGTGAATACTTTCTTCCAGAAGAGGCAGGAACATAGGGTGACCTATAAGAGTGGTGGTAGGAGCACACAGGTAGACTACATCTTGTGTAGACGATGTAACCTGAAGGAGATCAGTGACTGCAAAGTAGTGGTAGGCGAGAGTGTAGCCAAACAGCATAGGATGGTGGTGTGTAGGATGACTCTGGTGGTGAGGAAGATGAAGAGGGCAAAGGCAGAGCAGAGGACGAAATGGTGGAAGCTAAAAAAGGAAGGGTATTGCATGACCTTTAGGAAGGAGTTAAGACAGGCTCTGGGTGGTCAGGAGGTGCTTCCAGATGACTGGACAACTACAGCTAATGTGATCAGGGAGACAGGTAGGAGAGTATTTGGTGTGTCATCTGGAAGGAAAGTAGATAAGGAGACTTGGTGGTGGAATGAGGAGGTACAGGAGTGTATACAAAGAAAGAGGTTAGCTAAGAAGAAGTGGGACACTGAGAGGACTGAGGAGAGTAGACAGGAGTACAGGGAGATACAGCGTAAGGTGAAGGTAGAGGTAGCAAAGGCCAAACAAGAAGCTTATGATGACTTGTATGCTCGGTTGGATAGTAAGGAGGGAGAGACTGATCTATACAGGCTGGCAAGACAGAGAGACAGAGATGGGAAGGACGTGCAGCAGGTTAGGGTGATTAAGGATAGGGATGGAAGTCTATTGACAGGTGCCAGTAGTGTGATGGGAAGATGGAAAGAGTACTTTGAAGAGTTGATGAACGTGGAAAATGAGAGAGAACAAAGACTAGAAGAGGTGACTGTTGTGGACCAGGATGTAGCAAAGATTAGCCAGGATGAAGTGAGGAGAGCACTGAAGAGGATGAAGAGTGGAAAGGCAGTCGGTCCTGATGATATACCTGTAGAGGTTTGGAAGTGTCTAGGTGAGGTGGCAGTAGAGTTTCTGACTGGGTTGTTCAACAGGATCTCAGATAGTGAGAAGATGCCTGAGGAGTGGAGGAGAAGTGTGCTGGTGCCCATTTTTAAGAACAAGGGAGATGTGCAGAGTTGTGGCAACCACAGAGGGATAAAGCTGATGAGCCATACAATGAAGTTATGGGAAAGAGTAGTGGAAGCTAGACTAAGGGCAGAAGTGAGCATTTGTGAGCAGCAGTATGGTTTCATGCCAAAAAAAAAGTACCACAGATGCAGTATTTGCTTTGAGGATGTTGATAGAGAAGTACAGAGTAGGCCAGACGGAGCTGCATTGTGTTTTTGTAGATCTGGAGAAAGCTTATGACAGGGTGCCCAGAGAGGAACTGTGGTATTGTATGAGGAAGTCTGGAGTGGCAGAGAAGTATGTTAGAGCGGTGCAGGACATGTATGAGGACTGTAAGACAGTGGTGAGGTGTGCTGTAGGTGTGACAGAGGAGTTCAAGGTGGAGGTGGGACTGCATCAGGGATCAGCTCTGAGCCCCTTCTTGTTCGCTATGGTGATGGACAGGCTGACAGACAAGGTTAGACAGGAATCTCCATGGACTATGATGTTTTCAGATGACATTGTGATCTGTAGTGAGAGTAGGGAAGATGTGGAGGAGAAGCTAGAGAGGTGGAGGTTTGTCCTGGAAAGGAGAGGGATGAAGGTTAGCCGCAGTAAGACAGAGTACATGTGTGTGAATGAGAGGGACCCAAGTGGAAGAGTGAGGTTACAGGGAGAAGAGATCAAGAAGGTGGAGGATTTTAAGTACTTGGGGTCAACAGTCCAGAGCAATGGAGAGTGTGGAAAAGAGGTGAAGAAGCGTGTCCAGTCAGGATGGAACGGGTGGAGAAAAGTGTCAGGTGTGATGTGTGATAGAAGAGTTTCAGCTAAAATGAAAGGAAAGGTGTACAAAACTGTGGTGAGACCAGCGATGTTGTTTGGTCTAGAGACAGTGTCACTGAGGAAAAGACAGGAGACAGAGCTGGAGGTAGCAGAGATGAAGATGCTGAGGTTCTCTTTGGGAGTGACCAGGAAGGATAGGATCAGGAATGAGTACATCAGAGGGACAGCACATGTTAGAGGTTTTGGAGATAAAGTCAGAGAGGCCAGACTGAGATGGTTTGGACATGTCCAGAGGAGAGATAGTGAATATATTGGTAGAAGGATGCTGAGTTTTGAACTGCCAGGCAGGAGGCCTAGAGGAAGACCAAAGAGGAGGTTTATGGATGTAGTGAAAGAGGACATGAAGGTAGTTGGTGTGAGAGAAGAGGATGCAGAAGACAGGGTTAGATGGAGGCGGTTGATTCGCTGTGGCGACCCCTGAAGGGAAAGGCCGAAAGGAAAAGAAGAAGAATCTTTATCATTTTGTTGTAATTCAATTGATTTTAGTTTATTTTATAATCAGTCCGCTTTTACATTGTTTTTTCACTGTTATTTGTTCTTATTCATTTTTTTATGAGCTTTTAAAGTTTAACTTTTTAAATCTTAATCTTTTAGCAATTTTATTTTTTTATTTTTTTATTTTTTGTCTTAATTAGGTGCAGATCCTGTGCTTCTGCCCCTTTTGTTTGTGCTTCGTTTTATCCTTTTAGATCCTTTTTTATCCGGGGAGGAATCAACATGTCGGTTCGTCTATCAAACCGGTTTTCAGTCCTGGCAGCCGCACCAGAGGACCAAACCAATAAGGCTACTCCCCGCTAAAGTAAACGCCCATCCTCCGGTGCGGCACCCACCCCCACCCTTCAGCCGCTCTTCTCCCTCTGACTCTGTCCCGCAGACCAAATTATATTTCAAAATCCTGCAAGCTATTCACCATTTAGAAATTCTGGACTCTCACGTGGAGAAGGGGACATGTCCACCGGGGATGAGGAAGCAGGTTTTAAAACTGTCCCAGTTTATCAAACCATCTTTACCAAAAGACACAACTTCCGATAACATTAAAGATAACACAATAAATTGGTTACGGACAAACTTACAAATTTTACATGACCATTATGACACTGTCATTCAGGCCTCCATTTCCCAACTCTGTTGTTTTGCGGAGGCGGATTATGAGAGCGCGCTTCAGTGGGGGAGAGCTTGGTACAGACATAAACTAACCCCATCCTCGATAATAATATTAAAGAACATTTTAATTTCCAACTGCCCTTCAGTGGAAATAACCCCAGCTATAACAGCCCCCGAGCTCTCCCTCACTGACTTTCCGCCTCTCCCTCCTCCGTCGGCCATGTCGGCGTCTCCACCATCACCACCACCAACGGAACCAGAGGGGGACCCTAGGGGACTGTTGTCCCATCCCGTCCTCCCAGCGCGCAGCCCCACCTGGGAGGTGGTGGCTACGGTTCACCACAACCCGGTTCTCACACCCACCCCTCCCTCCCCTGAACCCTCTCCACCTCACGTCATCCCTCCCTCTCCTCCTCCTCCCTCCTTTACAGGTCCTCTCCATTCCCCTCCTTCACCCATAGTCCATTGTTCCCCCTTTCCCCCTCTCCTCCTTCCGCTCCCCTCTCTCCATCCCATACCTCCTCACCCCACTGTCACATACACAAACGTAATAGCTCTGGGTAATGACTAGCTCCTCTTCTCCTCGCTCAACCACAGAGAGAGGAGAAGTGGACTGGACTGGGCGTCCAGTCCACTGAGCCAGAGCCACCACTCTCAAACTGCTTCGGCAGTCCTCCTTCCATCCCTGCTGCAACAAATAGTGATCAGACAGTGATGATGAATGAAACTCATGTAAGCGAATCAGTGCCTAATTCATCCATTACATCTGAGTCGGTCACTCTTGCTTCAGGGAATTCCACGGTGGCGACTCCGCGCTCACCTGGACGCCCAGAACCACACCGACACCCATCCACTTTCCTTAAAATTTTAGACTGGTCTCTCACTGTCCATAAACCCATCCTCGGCGATTCGAACCTTTCACGTTTCCCCACTTTCAAACACCCCACTATCCAAATTGACAGTTTCCCGGGCGCCACCTTTCACAACATTACCTGTATTATCAAGAAACTCTCGCCACAACCCACGCCCCACACCGTCATCATTTTGGCTGACCTTTACAACTGCCTTCAGGAGCAGGTTCCACTCACCACCTGGAAACAACTACAGCAGTTGTTAAGGGCAGCGCATTCCACCTTCCCCTCCACCACCGTCTATATTTCTGTCACTAATTTCTTTGTACGATTACCCACCCGGAAACAAAATCTCATTAAAAATTAAATCAAACAATTATCAACAAATGCACGTTTTTGCCGGAACTCGTCCCTTCGCTTTTTTAGGTTGCGGGCTCGGACCCCATTCACTGGACCCCCCAAACCGCTTCCACCATCCTCCGTTGCTGGTGCAATCAGTTAAATTTCCAGTGGGGGGTAACAGTGTAACCACGACCCCCCATCCCTGCAACTCACACTCCAATGTTTTGAATCTTTGTTCCACCTTCCATCTCACACCTGAAATTCAACAGCTATTAGAAAAAGGACTTGCTTTCATACCCACTCCACCCCCTCCCTCCCGACCGGACCTCCGAGGGGACCTCCATCTCTTCCACAGACGCCTTTTCTTAATAGATCATTTTGGAACATCCGAAACGCGGGAACCGGTGTCTTTCGTCAGGCCTTCCAGGTGGGAACCAAACCCGAACTTGGCATCCCCAGACCTCCGTGACCTGGTGGATGCCAACCTCCGCTCCCTGAGCCGCTGGCGTCTGCACACTACATCCACACCCAACATCACCCAGTCACAACAAAAAATAAACAATTATCATCTAGCACACACATAGTGATTAAACTAGCGGACAAAGGCAGCCAAATTGTGCTCCAAGACTTTAATAACTACACACTGGAAGCCCACCATCAACTAAACAATCTGAATTATTACAAAAAATTGGACCAACCACTACAACCACAAACACAAATTTTCATACGTAATATTATCGCAGACCTTTACACACAAAAAGTCATAAATTACAAACATAAGACCTACCTGGACGGCCCAGATGAAACCCGACCTCGCCTTTTTTTTTACTTCCAAAGATCCACAAACCTCCTGAAACCTGGACAGCCCAGACGAACCCCGACCTTGCCTTTTTTATTTACTTCCAAAGATCCACAAACCGCCTGAAACCTGGACGGTCCCCTCGGTGGTCCCATTAGGGAGACCCATCATCAGTGATTGCAGGTCTGAGTCCCACCACATAGCCGAATATATAGACCACTATATTAACCCGCTCTCCCACCTGTACCCCAGCTACATTAAGGACACCTACACATTCTTTCACCATCTGTCTTCCCTCCAGGTCCCGTCCCACACTCTATTTTCCATAGACAACGATTTTTTTATATACACAGAAACCCACCTCGGCCTCTGTGCGATCAAAAACATCTTCGTCCGTCACCCCGACCCCTCCCGACCCGACTCCGCCATATTGCAACTCTTAGAAATAACCCTCACCCAGAACGATTTCACTTTGAATAACCAGCACTACCTCCAGGTTTGTGGCTGCGCGATGGGAAGAAAATACTCCCCCTCATACGCCGACATCTATTTGGCCAAGTGGGAGGAATCCGCTCTCCGCAACTGCCCCTACCAGCCCCTTTTCTACGTGGGGTACCTCGATGACATTTTTGGGCTGTGGGACAAATCAGTTTTTACAATTTATTCAAATCCTGAACTCCCACCACCCCAAAATAACTTTAAAACAAAAAAACCACCCTGACTCCGTAGAATTTCTCGACACCACGGTCTTTTTTTATGAACATAACCAAAAGCAGAAAAAAACTGACCACAAAAGTGTATTTTAAAGAGATGGACCGACATGCCCTCCTTTTTAAAATGTCGTACCACCCGAAGCACACTTTCAAGGGGGTAATTAAATCACAGCTAATCCATTTTCACAGGATCTGCACCTACCCGAAAGATGTCGAGGAAGTGACGAAAATTTTATTCAGTGCACTTCGGCTGCGGGGTATTCAAGGTGCTGCCTTAGGAGTACTAAGGCAGAGGTTAATGCACCCCCACCCCGGCCAGTACGGACACAAATCCATTTCTCATCCCACTGATCACGACGTATTCACAGTCCACACAACCTCTCCTCAAAACCATTCGTCATAACTTCACACACTTACAGTCTACCCACCCATCCCTGGGGGGCTGCCATCTGATCTACGCCTTCAGGAGGAACAAAAATCTCAAAGACCTCCTTGTCCACGCAGCCCTTAAACCGGTAGCTCCTGGGGAGGCCTCTCGAGCCCGGGAGATACATTTTATCCAAACCTGCTACATTTTTAACCAATTCAGTCGGGCTGGTTTTAACCTCTGGCAGGCCCCCCAAGACTCTCAACCTTGAACGCCATTTACGGCATCAGATGTCGAGCCTGCCAGAAACTGTACATTGGGGAAACCAAAAATGCCATATTTTTACACATTAAACAGCACTTTTATATTATGAAAAGCGAGCAGGAAATAACACTTTATACAATCATTTTAAAACTCACGGACCTCACAATGTCCAGAGCCTGGGGATTAGAGGTAAGATATTGTAACCGTTCGGGTCAAGTTCGGGTCAACAATTACTTTCGGGTCGGGTCGGGCTGGATTTTTTTTGGACTCGTGTTTGGGCTTAAGATCCGGCCCGAACTTTTTGTCATATATTATATATCTCAAACGATCTATGGGTATTAAAATAAGGGATACCCTTATAAAATAAATAACTTAGGCAAAACAGAGAAGGCGCTGTATGAGAAACATTCAACTACAATACCTGCTCAGTTCCCTCCGTGCGTCAGCTGTATTTTCTCCTGTCACTTTACCTTTCCGATCGTATACGCACTGAAAGTAGAGGTAAGATCTTAAGCCCGAATCCAAGCCCGAAATTCAGACCGGTTCGGGCTCAAAATGTCAATAATTATGTTCGGGTCGGGTCGGGCTTTAATACCGTTCGGCTCGGGCTGGATTTTTTAGGCCCGATCTTACCTCTACAGAGGATCGAGAGCGACAGCCGCTGGTCGCTCAAACAACCCCGGGCAGCAGAGAGACGCCTGATCGTTAAACTGGACACAATTGATCCCCACGGCCTGAATGAAAAATTCAATTGAAAAACATTTTTTTATCTTATTCCATTTTAATTTTTTTAGGTCCTACAATATTTTAACACTGAATCAAATTTTTCTCTCCATCCCAAAACAGACCCAATTCCCTCTTAAACCCCTTCTATTTTTCCTCTCCCTCTCAAAAACCATCCAGGACGTGACGGTGAAATCGACGCTGTGTAACCGCGATCTGGAGCTAACAGCTGTTAGCATCAGGCCCTACTACCTGGCGCGTGAATTTTCACACGTTATTGTTCTCGCCGTCTGCATCCCTCCATGTGCGGATCCTGAGACTGCACGAGAGACCATCTGTGCAACCATCTCTGCTCTTCGGACCCGGCACCCGGTGACTTTAACCACGTCACCTTCTCTCCCCACAATGGTCCAGTGTGTAGACTGCCCCACACGGAAGAACAGAACCATCGATCTGTTCTACACTAATGCTAAGGAGGCATACACCGCCACCCCCTCCCCCCACTAGGTAAACCAGACCATAACCTAGTGTACGTACAGCCCACCTACATTCTGCTGGTGAAACGGCTGCCAGCAACAACACGGCAGGTCAGGAGGTGGTCCCCGGAAGTGGAGGAAATGCTGAGGGACTGCTTCCAGAACACCAACTGGGATGTCATCGTGGGCTCACATGGGGAGGACATTGAGGGAGCAGCTCAGTGTTCTACACATTATATGAAGTTCTGTGTGGACACAGTGGCCCCTGTCAGGACAGCAAGGTGTTACCCCAACAACAAACCCTGGGTCACAAAGGAAGTCAAGGCTGTCCTGAACAGGAAGAAGCGAGCGTTCAGGAGCAATAATGAGGAGATGAGGAAGGCCCAGCAGGAAGTGAGACTCTGCCTGAGGAAGGCCAAGGAGACATACAGGAGGAAGCTGGAGAAGCAACTGGGGTGCAACCAGGTGCGGGAGGTCTGGATTGGGATAAGAACCATCACCGGACATGGGAAAGGGCATAGCACTGTGGAGGGGAATACTGAACGAGTGAATGAACTAAATAGCTTTTTCAATCGGTTCAGCTCCCCCACCACTCCCGGCTCCTCGTCCCAGGCCTCTTCCGGCCCTGTGGACCGACTGATGCCATGACCTCCTGCTCCCACCACGACTGAGACTGTCATCACTGCAGACCTGGTGACGACAACACTGCAGATGCTCCGTCCCTGTAGGGCGGCTGGACCGGATAAGGTCTCCCCAAGACTCCTCTGAGCCTGTGCTTCAGAACTAGGGGACCCCCTACAGCGATTGTTCAACCTCATTCTGTGGCTGGGGAGGGTCCCGTCACTGTGGAAGACTGTCTACATCGTCCCTGTACCCAAGAAAAGACGCCCTGCTGAGCTCAACAACCATCGATCGGTTGCTCTTACCTCCCACGTGATAAAGACCCTAGAGCGACTGGTCCTGGAGTTCATGCAACCACAGGTGCAGGGTGCAATGGACCCTCTCCAGTTCGCCTATCAGGCCAAGGTTGGGGTTGACGACGCTGTCTTGTACCTCCTCCAACGTGTGCTTTCCTACCTGGACACCAGGGGCTGTGCCGTCAGGGTGCTCTTCTTTGACTTTTCAAGCGCCTTCAACACCATCCAGCCCCGGCTCCTGCAGGATAAACTGACCTCCATGGCTGTGGACCCCTACCTCGTGAGCTGGATCACGGACTACCTAACGGACAGACCCCACTACGTCTGTATGGGGGACTGTTTGTCTTCTATGGTGACCAGCAGCACGGGGGCACCACAGGGGACTGTGCACTCCCCCATTCTCTTCACACTCTACACATCGGACTTCAAGTACAACTCGGATACATGCCACATACAGAAGTACTCCAATGACACTGCAATTGTGGCATGTATCCGGGAGGGTGATGAGGGGGAGTACAGGGCATTGGGGGCTGACTTCATGGAGTGGTGCCAACAGAACCAGCTCCAGCTCAACGTCTCCAAGATGAAGGAGATGGTGCTGGATTTCCAGTGGACACCCACCTCTCCACAGCCAGTGATTATCGAGGTCAGTAAGGTGGAGGTGGTAGGTAACTATAAGTACCTGGTACTGCAGCTAGACAGCAGACTGGACTGGTCACTCAACTCAAACTGTGTGTAGAGAAGGGGCAGAGCAGGATGTACTTCCTCAGGAGGCTTGCCTCCTTCAACATCTGTCCTAAACTCCTTCTCATGTTCTATCAGTCTGTAGTCTCTAGTGTGCTGTCATATGCCATTGTGTGTTGGGGCGGCGGGGCCAGGAAAAGAGATATGGATCATCTTAACAGACTCATCCGCAGAGCGGGCTCAGTGGTCGGGCTGAGCCTGGACTCTGTGGAGACACTTCTGCAGAGCAGGACCATGTCTAAAGTCAGGGCTATTGTGAACAACACCAGCCACCCCCTGCACACCACCTTCTCCCAGCAGAGAAGCACCTTCAGCGGCAGACTGCTGTCACACAGCGCCTCCACAGAGAGGCTGAGGTCCTCCTTCCTGCCCTGTGCCATCAGGGGGTACAATGACTCTCAGGAGGAGCAGGGGGGAGGTGGCGAAGTCTGCACGCGGTTGAATGGAGGGGATGAGATGTCAGGCTGTGCTGCAGTGTAGTGGGGCTAAGGTGTTGTGATGTTTTGATATTAGTGACGCCTTGTATTTTTGACCATTGTGAGAGATATTAGATAGATATTAGATGTTGTGATAATAGATGGTTGTGATTGTTGTGATATTAGATAGATGTTAGATGTTGTGATATTAGTGACGCCTTACATTGTAAGAAGGGTGTACCTTACCCACCATGTGGGCCTCCTGCTAATTTTCACTTGCATTTTTTATTTTTGTTATTTTATTTAATTTTAAACTGTTTACATTTTAGTAATAATTTAGCATATGTCCTGTTAATGCTACATGTGTCTGCTAGTGTAGTGTATGTCTTGTGTTATGTCCTTTGGTGTCAGTGTTTCTTTGGGGGTTTTTTTATCCAGTATTTATTCATTATGTAATACCTGAGCAGCGGATACGTGCAATTTCCTGCGGGATTAATAAAGTATCTATCTATCTCTGCAATTACACATCCAAACACAAATTGTGAAATAAAAAATGTATCTGTGAAATTAAAAGAACTGTGTCCTGCTTCAAAATAGATTGGTGTGATCATGAGACCTTAACGATAAAAATTATTAACTATTATGAACATTGAACAATGCTGTGATGGCTGCCAGCCAGCTGGAGACACTGTTGTTGCACGCCAAGTTGTTGCTTATGCCACACAAACACTCAGTCAACACAGGTAACTTGTGTTGAGGGGTGGGAATATCTCCACTAATAACTTATTTACTTCTCTTGAACTTTCCAAGGCACTAGAGGCCCAGAAAACCAGCCTGGTTGGTCCAGTAAATAAGAGTACACAAGAGCTTCATCCATCCGTAGAGGAGCAAAGGGCCCTGGACACTCAAGAGGTGCTGAAATGTAACAGTACAACCCTAACAATCTATCAGTGCTAACCAAGGAAAAATATCTCCATTCTAATCACAATCCCCATAGCTGTCAACATCACAATTGGCCATGAAGCTAAACTGGAGACTGTTACATACAGTAACACAACACAACCAATGTTGGAGTAGATGTGCTTGATCAAAAGGGGAGGAAATATTCAGCTCCTACATATGGCCATTGGTGGTGTTTTATAATATTCTTAACCTGGCTGCCATAAATGCTTCGATCCTGTTCAATAAGATGATGTCACAGAGGAACCTCATAATGTGACCCGCAAAGGAACTTTGCTCAGGACACATGAAAGCAAAAGCCTGACAAATGATGGTGCAAGAGCCCCATTTGGAGCTGCAGAAGATGGAGAGGACAAGGCAGTGTCAATTGAAGAATGTGTAAGAAAAATAAAGCAAAGGATAATTGTGTCAAATGTCATAAGGTAGTGGGAGCTGCACAAGGAAGGTACAGGTTACCTGTGTTGATTTCCTATTGCATGTGTTGTATTCATTAATGCATTTCATGTTCTGAGTTCATAAAAAACTTGTTCTCTAAATAGTTCTCCTACTTTTGTGATCAACAACGTTGATTTGAATCTCAATTATGAGGCTGTTCTGTCAGTAGTTTTAAAATAAACAATTACTATAGCAACTTCTGATCAATCCATATCAATTTCAGACTTAAAAAATGTAGCGATTTAAGCCCCACCCCTTTCTGGTCAAACCACATCCACTTCCGGTTTAAGCCCCGCCCATCCAGAGTACAGATACGGATACAGGTAGTTGAGATGGTTGAACAGATACAGATAGTGGTGTACTCGCTCATCCCTAGATCCACTATCACCATACAATCAGGTGACATAGGACAATCACTGGGTAGCTTACCCAAACAATTAGTTCTTATCTGGAAAGAAGAGTTATTGAGTTTGACTGTGCCAATTCTGTCTGGTGATGCTTCACCCCTCCAACGTGATGTACTTGCCATCAAATCCCAAAATTGCTCACACTCAGGAGACACTGACAGATTGCAACTGGAAATAAGCCACCAATAGTCATCACTGGTTTTCAACTGCCACATGAGAAATTTGATCACGTTTGTGCCAATGATAAAATCATCTCACTGACCTGGCACAACAAGGACTGGAACGATGCAAAGCTGCCCATAAACTTTTAGTTCAACATTGTACATACATTTTGGTTTTGTGAGTTTCCCCCCACATCCTACTAAAACCACATCCTGTGTAACCTGTGTCATGTACTCCAGAGAGGAAATTCTGTCCATGAAGGTTAGAGGAAAACCTGGGATTCGCAATCTCATCCCCACCGAGATCCAGCGGAGGTACAGAGGGAGCCAGGGAGGTAAACAAAAGCAGGCTAGGCTAGCAGCTAGAGCTAACAGCCGCCGGCGGGTCAGACCCTCGGTTCCCTCGGTCATCATGGGGAATGTGAACTCGCTGCCCAACAAGGTGGACGAACTGACGGCGCTATGCAGGATTGAGCAGCGCTACAGGGAAACCAGCTTGTTGGTGTTCTCTGAGACGTGGCTAACGGACTTCGTTCCTGATGATAACGTCGGACTGACTGGCTTTTCTTTGTTGCGAGCGGACCGGGACATGAACACCGCTGGCAAGAAAAAGGGAAGTGGTCTGATCATTTACACAAACAACACATGGTGTCATCCAGGACATGTGACTGTGAAAACTACTCTGTGCAATAACACACTGCGGAGTGTTATTTTCACTACCTCCAGTGATCTGGAGGTAACAGCTGTTAGCATCAGGCCCTGCTACCTGGTGCGTGAATTTTCACACGTCATTGTCCTCGCCGTCTACATCCCCCCACGTGCCATCTCACCCAGAGATGAGATGGCACGAGAGACCATCTGTACGACCACCTCTGCTCTTTGGAGCCGGCACCCGGAGGTGCTTGTCATCATCACGGGGGACTTTAACCACGTCACCCTGGACTCATCCCTCCCCACAATGGTCCAGTGTGTAGACTGCCCCACACGGAAGAACAGAACCATCGATCTGTTCTACACTAATGCTAAGGAGGCATACACCGCCACCCCCCTCCCCCCACTAGGTAAATCAGACCATAACCTAGTGTACCTACAGCCCACCTACATTCCGCTGGTGAAACGGCTGCCAGCAACAACATGGCAGGTCAGGAGGTGGTCCCCGGAAGTGGAGGAAACACTGAGGGACTGCTTCTAGACCACCAACTGGGATGTCATCGTGGGCTCATATGGGGAGGACATTGAGGGAGCAGCTCAGTCTGGGCCAGACCCAGACCTTTCCCCCAAAGTGATCAACGTGCCACCTCCCCACACATGGCCATCACTGTGGAACAGGTGACGTCTGCGTTGAGGAGGCTTCGCCCAAGGAAGGCAGCCAGGTCAGACCAGGTCCCCCCCAAGACTCAAGGCCTGTGCTACCGAACTGGGTGAACCCCTACACCAGGTCTTCAACCTCAGCCTCTGGCTGGGGAGGGTCCCGTCCCTATGGAAGACCTCCTGCGTCGTCCCTATACCAAAGCGGAGACGCACCACAGAGCTCAACGATTACTGACCAGTCGCTCTCACCTCACACATGATGAAGACCCTAGAGCAACTGGTCCTGGAGCTCATGCGTCCCCAGCTGCAGGGCGCGATGGACCCTCTCCAGTTCGCCTACCGGCCACAGGTTGGGGCCGACGATGCCGTCCTGTACCTCCTCCACCGGGCCCTCTCTGACCGGATGTCGGGAGCTGTGCAGTGAGGGTGCTCTTTTTTGACTTCTCAAGTGCCTTCAACACCATCCAGCCACGGCTCCTGTAGGAGAAACTTTCATCCATGGACCCATATCTCGTGAGATGGATCACGGACTATCTAACAGACAGACCCCATTACGTCTGTATGGGAGACAGTCTGTCATCAGTGCTGACCAGCAGCACAGGGCTCCACAGGGAACCGTACTCTCTCTCCTTCTCTTCACCCTCTAGACGACGGACTTCCAACACAACTCGGATACGTGCCACATGCAGAAGTTCTCAGACGACACTGCAATCGTGGCATGTATCAGGGAGGGTGATGAGAGGGAGTACAGTAGAGTGGTGACGGACATTGTGGGGTGGTGTCAGCAAAATGAGCTTCACCTTAACATCTCCAAAACCAAGGAGATGGTGCTGGATTTCCGGTGGGCACCCCCCTCCCCACAGCCAGTAGTTATCGGGGGTAAGGAGGTGGAGGTAATGGGGACTTACAAGTACCTGGGGCTGCAGCTGGACAGCAGACTGGACTGGTCACACAACCTGGACTGTGTATACAAGAAAGGTCAGAGTAGGATGTACTTCCTCAGGAGGCTGGCCTCCTTCAACATCAGTTCTGATCTGCTGAGACTGTTTTACCAGTCTATTGTGTCCAGTGTGCTGTCGTACACCATTGTGTGTTGGGGTGGTGGTGCCAGGAAACAGAACACCGAGCACCCAGACAGGCTCATCCGGAGGGCTTGTTCTGTGATCGGTCAGGAACTGGACTCTGTACAGACTGTCCTAGAGAGGAGGACTATGTCCAAGTTTAGATCGATCCTGGGTAACACCACCCACCCCCTGCACACCACCTTCGCCCAGCAGAGGACCTCTTTCAGTGGCAGACTGCTGTCACCAAGCTCCTCCACTGACTCAGGACCTCCTTTGTGCCTCGTGCCATCAGGGGGCACAACCGGTCTCTCAGAAGGAGGGGGGTCGAAGCGGAAGCCGCAGGGTCATCAAGGTCGGTCAAGAAGGGATAGACTACAGGGGCCTGGGACGCACTGTTGGATACTTTGTGGGGGTCCTTAGTGTCAGTGTTACAGCTCGGTTCATCCACGTGTTCTGATCCTACTTCTTCTACATCTAATGCTTCTTTCAGGTTCCTATGCTTCCTTTTTTATGTTAGGTTCTTCTATTTTTCTGTTGTTGTGATTATGTCATTTTGTTAATTATGTAATTTATGCAACGTCTTTTTGTCTTTGTCAGTCACTGTTATGTGTATTTATTTAGATCTTTTGTGAGCAGATGTCACCCTGAATTTCCCTTGGGATTATTTATTTATTTATTTTATATACTGTTATTTATTACAGTATTATTGTTATAATCCCCGAAGGGAAATTAAGAATGCACACTCTAGTTTTTTGTTAGTCTTATCAATCACACACATGCATATTCGTGTGTACAGGCCCCTGTAATTCACACAACCACACACAAGGGGGCCTGTAGGCATGCAAGGGAGGTAGAGTGGCGAGCAGCCCCTTTTTGTGGAGCGCCCAAATGAGCTGTTTGTGAAGGGGGACGGCGCCTTGCTCTAGGGCGCCTTGGCAGTGCTCCGGAGGTGAGCTGACACGTCCCACTGTCAGCTCACCTCCGGGTGTCATTTTTTGGGCGGGAGCGGGAATCGAACCGCCGATCTCTGAACATTGGACGACCCGCTCTATCTATCGGCTTAAGTTCCAATAACACATTTACTTTGAGCATTCTCTTCTCTGCTTCTTCACTGAAAGTACACGGTATGGAGCCTGAATCAAGAATTCCTCTCGTCTGATATTTATCATTAACACTTACTGGAGCATAGAACAATTCATTGTAAGGCTCAATTCTCTGCGTGTTCTGTACTATAACCTTAGCACCAACTGGAACAGCCTTACACATATGCAAATATCGCTGTTCAAGCTCACTTTCACTTTCGAGGGTTATTGTCACCCACATGTCCCCTTCTAAAATGTGGGCCGATTAGTTTAAACCCTGCTGCTCTTGTGATGAATGCTATGCCTGGTGGCCTTGTCTAGAATCAATATGTGGAGTTTCTCTTAATATGACCAGGCTTAAGTAAGACAAGCACAGATACTCCTGTCTGCAGTTTGTGAGAGTGCTCTACGGATTTGCAAAAACTGCAGGGTTTCATCTGCGATGGTCCGGTGGGTGCTGTCTACTTTCTGCTTTGTTGTTTTGACCAAGTGTGTGGTCAAGCAAGTAATCAGGGCCTTGATGCAGTTATCGTCAGACTAAAGAAGGGGACTAACACTCACCCTTACATGAGCAGTAGGCGGCACAATATGGCTATGAGGAATTGACTCTTCAGATGCAGCTGTTTGAACGTGAGCCTTCACTTGTCTGTGGTGACTTTGTTTGGGGAGTAACTCATCCTTCATTTCAACCTGGTAATGGTAAACATGTTCCTGTATTTCACTTGCTGTCCACTTGTCCACTGTCCGCTTTGAACCACAACACTGAAGCAAGAGAGGGCTCTGGACAATATTTAACAAACATCATGGTTACCTCTCGACTGGGATCATTAATGTGCTGTCCTTGTCTGCTCAAGCCTTCCATAGCTGTGTTTATAGTCGTATTAAGATGGAGCCAATACTCAACAGGATTTTCTGCGACTACAGGCACGGTGTTATAGAAGTCCGCTAAAAGCATGGTTGAACATGCCACTTCACTGAAATGTTGTTTCAAAATGTCCATAATGATTTTTGGGTTCTCATGGGGTTTCAGCGACGAATTGCTGCGGAGTGTTATTTTCACTATGTCTCTGGCTCTACCCATTAACTTACATAAAATTTCCTGGTATTGATGCCCGAGCGGGACATCCTCCTTCCTCAAGTGAGTGTCCATAAGCTCCTCCCACTCAAGCACTGAAAACTTGTTTGACCCATTACCCTAAACACAAGAGGTTCTTTCACATCAAGCTGCATGACTAATTTTACACCAGTAAAATTAGGTGTGGAGTCAGTTAGTGACAGGCCTGCACCTGGATTATGGACACATGCACCTTTGCCTTCATCTGCTTTACCCTCTCCTTTTCGCTGAGCTGATTTGATTTGTCCCAGCTGCTGGGCAATGTGTGATGAGGTGACTTAAAGCCGGATCATTCAGGAGTGATTGAGAACATACCAGACAATCTATGGATTGGAGGTGGACACATAAGTATACAGGTGGAGCTATAAACTGGTGAGCCTACATTGCCTGAAGCTCTAGTTGGAGTTTCACTCGCCTCCTTCAAAAACCTTCCCCTTCCAAAACCAAAGCTGGTACTAGCATGAGAAACATCCCCTCCCTTTCCAAAATTGGATGCCATGTTTTACTGTTATTCACTTAAGTCAATGTTACAAGAATCAAAATATAAATTCCCTTTTCACAGTGAAGAAATTCTTCTTGAAAGTGTCCTTTGACAAGCATAAAGGGAAAACTAAATTCAAATAGTAATCACTTCTAAAACAGTGAACTTGAAAACGAAACTCAAATCACTCTCCAACTGAGTGAAAATGTCACTTTGACATGACTCACTGAAGAAAGCCTTGCGTTGATACCCAGCAACCTCCGGTGATCAAGCAGATGTCAATCCACGAGGAATCCGGGCCACGGCACCAATGTAGCCGGTTTGACCTAATTTGTCCAGTAATTATCTCTGCGTTGTATAATGAAGGACCCTGGACGTGATGGTTTGAGTCGAAGAGCTGAGTATATATTCTCTGCACAAAGCGGAGTGACCCGGTCACAAATTGTGCACACAATGCAGGACAGAGCACAGCAATGTTCTTCCGTCACCACTAGAGCGTGACTGAGAAAGAGATGCACATCCCCAGAAGCGACGTCACAGGTTGAATGTAACAGAAACCCCAAAATAAAAGCTTGATATTCTCAAACAAATTTGAAATGAATACCAAACCCTTGCGTGAAACAAAAGAATGAAGATTAATAAAATAAACAAATAATAAGCGGAGGACTTTTGGTGGAATGCATCACTAATCTATATGCTACAATCACATCTACTCTCCTTAGCGCCATTAATTAAATTAATCCATTAATTTAAGCTCCTCATTCACACTTAAGGTGGTGATTTTAAAATCACACATGGATAAAAGAGAGATGATGATCAAAAAAAAAGCCAATCAGTAAAAAAAGAGCAGCAACATATGCTTTTAACATTAAGTAGCCGTGCCTTCACTCTTAAAACCATATTTTTTAGCTTGTAGACCTCCTGGTCTGTGAGCACATCAACTGCTGCTCTACCAGACTTCCTGGTCAGACGTCTGACTGACCTAATAAACAGCTTGAGGTCCGAGAAGTGGTCTTGGACCTCAGGCAGTCTGGACCCTTTGGTTCGCTCCAGGAATGTTTGGATGTCCACTGGAGAGTAGACAGCCTGAGAATCCTGGAGCTGACAGGATTCAGTCCCAGCTGACGCCTTTGCCATCCCAGGGGCGCACTCACGCACGCACGCACACACACAGAAACTACCCCACTACCGTTCTACCCACACACCCCCAACTATTTACACACCACTGCAGTATACTGTATACAGAAACCCAAAAAACATTCACAGAGAAAATAGAAAAAAGTTAGAAAAAGTACCACAACTCAAAAACAAAAATTGACCACACTCTCAGCTCCACAGTCTGCCATTCTCACAGTTAGAGCGAGACACAGAAAGACAGATTTCGATTTTTCAAAAAAAACACTTTTACATATTTACAAAAACATGCACTTTTCTTGTTTTGATCAAATTTTTAAAATCAACCTGTAAAAACATGTAAATTCTAGCTGATTTCCAATGACAGAATAGATAATCTCTTTGTCGCACCAAAGCTGTTTATAGGCATCCACATTTGTTTAAAATAACTATTCTAGTCTCAGTCTGGATGATGTTGCAGAGAAAGACTGAGCTGGCCTTGTGTCCCAGTCTGTTCTCCACGTGTTTTTTTTGTAGCCAACTCCCATGATAAAAACACTATCAGTAAAAACTACACCAAACAGCCTAACTTAGTGAAGAATGAAGAACTCAGTGAGTCTCCGGCTCTCTGTAAAAACATGAAAGTTTCCCTGAGGTCACAAACGAGACACTCATGAAAAACAGCATGATTAAGAACAGACTGTACGGTGTTACGCCAACAATAAACCGGAGATCACCCCTGACATTAAGGCTCTTCTTAAGGAGAAGAAAGGGGCCTTTAAGTCAGGAAACAAGGTTGAGTTGAAGGCTGTCCAGAGGGAGCAGAGGAAGTTTATATTTTTTATTTTATATACCGTTATCCCCAAAGGGAAATTCATAGCACACTCTAGTAATCAGTGAGTCAAATGCATGCATATGTATATTTGTGTGTACAGGCCCTAGTAACACACACACACAAGGGGGCCTGTAGGCATGCAGTGGGAGGTAGAGTGGCGAGCAGCTCCTCCTTGCTCAGGGGTGCCTCAGCTGACACCTCACACTTCGAGGTGGCTGGGCAAGAACGGGAATTGAACTGCTGATCCTGTGATTATTGGACAGAAACACACACACACACACACACACACACACACACACACACACACACACACACACACACACACACACACACACACACACACACACACTCTCATCCTGTTGCCAGCAGGTGGCACATTGACAGTTAAGACTGAATTTCAAAACGCCATTTGTGATGTTTTTCTATAGACTGTGGTGCAGTGGGATCTTGTCCCAAATAGGGGATGGAGAGGATGTCATACCAGCTTTGAACAGGGTCAGTGATCTTCTACTGTCAGATTGTATGTAAATGAGGGCACTTTTGTTTTCACTAAAAAAAACTGATGCACTTCTTCAGGAACATTCATGCTTGCTTCTAAAAGAAAATATCTGTAAATCGTGCATATGCAGCTTCAATATTGATGTAAATAGTTGATCCAGAACAAGATTAACACAGATTTTATTGTTAGCCATTTGATGATGAAAATTTATTTCAAATTATTTACACAAAAACGATCAAAATAGTGAAATACTGCATTCATTGATAGTGTCATTCTGGAAAAAAAATATGTCAAGTTAGGTCTGGAATTTTCCAGACTCATGGATTGATTTGTCTACACACTGCAAAAAGCAGCTTCAGTAAAAAGAGTGGTGACATGTTTGATTTTCTTTTGCATGGATAGAAAAGACTTCCTTTCCTTGTTAACAGTAATTTATAGAAATAAGTGGGTCAAAAACATCACGAGGGACCAGGTCATCCTAAAACAAATCTTCAGTTTTCATTTGCTCAAATTATTACAAATTATTTCTGGAGTCTCACAGATAAACAGTGCTGCAGTGTTCTACAGAACTGAATAAAAAAATTAAAACACTGTGTGACACCTGTGGTGTCACTTTGTAACAAGCCAAATATCTGGAAGACTCAAGTTCCCAAATCTATTCGATATGCCAATTTTTATACTCTTTCCAAAGAGAAATCTTTGTCAGACCCCATTAGATAACACCTGTTAGCTACAAAAATGTGTACATGGAATTTTTTGGTAAGTAAATTTGGGAAGGCTGGGCTTCTGTAGACATGGATTACTTCTTACAAAATATATGGAGTCATTTAGTGGAAGACCAAGGCTGGTTTGCTCTGATTCTGCAGAAACATTTTGGGGCTAAAATTTTAGGGGGCTAGAACAAGGAAGATCTTTGCACACTTCTGTTATCTGTCAAGTCTGGGTTGATTTCGTGTGATGGGGCGTGGCTATCCTGCTTTTACACTCAAAGCCAGCTTTACACAGAAATGCCTTTTAAATTGGCCATTTAATGTATAAAAGTTTGATTTGAAATTGATTGAAAATGAGCATTTTAGAAAATAAAAAACAAAAAAAACAGGCATGTGATTGGCTATCTCTGGCTAAGTCTGAGCAGAAACGTTCGGATCTCCATTGGCTTCAAGGTCACCTCCCACACAGAGAAGTCTTGAAAGTCTTTCAATGAGGTTCTCTCATCTGAAATAGGTGTGACAAAGTAGAGGTGAAACAAGCAACATCAATAATGTGGGTGACAATACATAGGGGTGTGGAAGAAATATTACAATCCAACCATTGCTTGCAGCATTTAGTGGCATTAGGGCAAAACAAGATTGAAGATTATGATTTGTTTTTATTTTTCCCCTTGCTGGCAGTCCAGAGGTGATTATGGGAAATACTCACTGGAAAGCATATGAACAGAATGGATAGTAATCTCATCTGCTTTCTATATCAGCTGTTTCTTCAACAAAGACCACAGTCTTTATGAAGAACACCAATTATAAAATGTTTATGAAATTTAAACTATTATGGTCCTTCACAGACAATAAATGAAACAGTCATGGTTGTGGGCATATGTCCAATCTAAACACTAAGCCACATTGTTCTAAAACACAAACAATTGACATCAGCTGTCATCAGTCTACATTTAATTTCATGTTCAGATGTGTTGCAGTAAATTTAAAGACAGTTGTAGGTGTCCTGTACCTGTCTGTGGTGTCCAATTAAAACGTGTCATCTCATCTTTCCACTGATTGGCTGAGAGGTTCAGTTCAGAAACGCCCATGATGTTCAGAGTGGAGAACAGTTTCTACAGGAACAAAAACCATGTTGAAATTCACATTTACCATAAATTCTACTTATGTTCTCTATATCTGGATTTTCCAGGTAAAAAAAAGAAAACTAATTGTGCTTTCTTGGCTTAAACCACAAAATTAGTTTAATAAAACATCAGTTATGTCAGGACTTCTGCTAAACAACTGGTCAGAAGTGTGACTGAATATCCAACCTGTAGGTTGACGGTGACTGGCTCTGAGTTCAGCTGAGTCTCCCAGCTCTGAAACTGGTGCTCCAGTCTCAGAAGCACAGAGTCTTCATCCCACTCTGTCAGCGTGAGCAGGTGGATAGCAGGGGGGAGTGCAGCATGCAGCCCAGAGAACTACTCTCACACACACACACACAGACACACACAATGTGGGTCCAGCCTTGAAGGACAAATGGTCAATTTACACCATCAGCTGGAGAAAGACCTTTCACGTTACCAGTTCTTTCGTTGATTGACATGTTTGAGGACATTTACATAAATGTCTTTTTGTAAATGTTTACTACATGAGGACAAATTTTATTCTTCTCTACAGAGGCATTAAAATAAAACTAAGAAGTGTTACATTTCTCTAATATTCATATAAGAGAAGTATAAGACATTTAGACATTATCTGCAACTTTTTCAAATTATTTCCTTAATGCCGACAAATGTTCCTTCTTGGTAATCTGGACATTGAATTATTGTATTTGCTATACTGTTTTATTATACTATGTTATTTTATACCATAACTCTGAACACACCTGCAGTTGAGTTTTTGGTGGCAGATATCCATCAGTAAACGTCAAAAGTGGCTGCAGCACCACCTCCTGTGCCAGGGGGCGGTGTGTGTCAGCCGCACTGGATGGGTGGTCAAGGGAAAGCAAGAAGCGACCGCGAACAACCAGCCCCTCTGGGAAGATGCCAGATGTCTCATTGAGAGGCTCACCAACACCACGGACATCATCATACAACAGCCGGCGGTGGAGCTGCCAGGGGTGGGGGGCATCAATTTCATTATATTTTATAATAAATATATCCATGTATATACTGTAATTATTGAGCGAGAGAACGAGAGAGAGCAAGAGCGAGTTATGGTTATAATAATAGCATTGTGTCTAAAAATGTGAGTAAACCTCAATTCTTCCAATACACACAATTGCATTGGGACACTACATATCCTATTTCAAGGTAAGTAGAAAAAGTCAATGAATATGATATTTTACAGAAAGTCAACAAAGTTCAAATAAATAGCAGTGCTGAGTTTATTTAGCGACGTAATTGATTATGTGAAAAAAAATAGGTGTTAAACAGGTGGCCCTTAGTTAAGGATCAAGGCAACTAACACTGTATATGCTGGCTGTGCATTTGTCCTTGAAATTCAGAGTATAATGGGTCATTCAAGGCATTGTTCAGACGAAGAGTGTTCTTTAATTGAGAAGTTAATAAAAGTGGGGAAACCTATAAAGAAGTGCAAAAAATGGTAGGCGTTCAGCTAAAATGATATCAAACACTTTAAAATGGTAGCCAAATCCAGAAAGGTGAGTAATAAAAACGACGACTCAAATGGATTAGAGAATAACTAAACTGGTAAAGGCTCAGCCAACAAATAAGAGGATCAGAGAAGATCTAAGGTGGTCTCTGAGTACTGTAACAACCAGATGACATCTATGTGAGGCCAAGCTACCAGCAAGAAGCCCCTGCAAAGTCTCATTCTTAAAAAAAAAAAAAAAAGACATCGGCCGAAGCAGTTAATATTTACTAAAGACCAAATCCACTGGCCTGAGGAGAATTGGTGTAAAATTTTGTAGACTGATGAAATTCAGATTGATCTTTTTGGGTCTAAGGGCCACAGACAGTCTGTCAGAAGTCCCCCAAACACTGAATTCATGCCACAGTACAAAGTGAAGACAGTGAAACATGGTGGTGCAAGCATCATGATATGGGGATGTTTCTCATACTATTGAATTGGTCCTTTTAATCAAATACCAGGGATCATGGATGCCATATGCTGAAGAGGAAATGCCTTTGAAATGTGTGTTTCAACAAGACAATGACCCCAAACAGCATCCAACTAATGGCGTGACCAGCACAATCCCCGGATATCAATCCCATAGAAAACTTGTGGGCTGACATAAAAAAGGCTGTTCATGATGCAAAACCAAGAAATGTGGAGGAATTGTGGTACGTAGTAAGATTGTCATGGGCTGCAATACCTGTTGACCAGTGCCAGAAGTTGGTCGAGTCCATGCACCACAGATGTGAAGCAGTTATCAAACTGTGGTTATGCAGATAAATATTAGTTTAAGATTCTCAGGAAAGTTGAATTTTCAAGCATTTCTTAGTTTTATGCAGTACAGTTTTGAGTTTTAAATAAAGATGCCAACACTGCTATTTCTTTGAACATTGCTTGTTGACTTTCTGTACAGCATTATCATATTCACATATGTGGACTGGTTGGGCAAACTCCCATGAACCCTCGAGCACTTGGAGAGTGTAAAACTGGTCTAGTGTTCCACGACCATTCCTCCTGAATCTGAATCCACGGTTCAACTATACAGTGCCTTGTGAAAGTATTGGCCCTCCGAGAACTTTGACCTTTTCCCACATTTCAGGCTTCAAACTTAAATATAAAAAACTGAAAATATTTTTCAAGAATCAAGAACATGTGAGACACAATCGTGAAGTGGAACCAAATTTATTCAACATTTTAAATTGTGTTTACAAATAAAAAACTGAAAAGTAGGACGTGCAAAAGTATTGGCCCCTTTGAGTTAATACTTGGTACAACCTCCTACTGCGATCACAGCTGCAAGTTTTTTTGGATATATCTCTATGTTTTGCACATCTTGAGACAAATATTGGCCAATTCCTCCTTACCAAACAGCTCAAGTTCCTTAAGGTTTGATGGAGATCGTTTGTGCACAGCAATTTTCAGATCTTTCCAGAGATGCTCTATTGGATTGAGGTCTGGACTTTGGCTTAGCCATTGTAACACCTTTATATGGTTCGTTTTAAACCATTCCATTGTAGATTTGAATTTAAGTTTAGGATTGTAGTCCTTTTGGAAAGTGAACCTCCGCCCCATCCTCAGGTCTTTTGCAGACTCCAACAGATTTTCTGCCAGAATCGCCCTGTATTTGGCTTCATCAATCTTCCCAGTCCCCGCTGAAGAAAAGCAACCCCAGAGCATGATTCTGCCACCACCATTTTTGACGGTGGGGATGGTGTTGTCAGGGTGATGTGCAGTGTTACTCTTATGCCAAATGTAAGATTTCGCAATCAGCCCAAAAAGTCCAATTTTGGTCTCATCTCCCCGGAGTACCTTGTACCACATGTCATCTGTCTCTCCCATGTGGCTTCTTGCAAACTCCAAATGGGCCTTTTTATAGTTTTCTTTCAGAAATGGCTTTCTCTTGCTACTCTTCCATAAAGACCAGATTTGTGCAGAGTACAACTAATAGTTGTCTTATGGACAGATTGTCCCACTTCAGCTGTGTATGTCTGCAGGTCATCCAGCGTGATCATGGGCCTCTTGGTTGCTTCTCTGCTTAGTGTCCTCCTTGTTTGGACTGAAAGTTTAGTGGGACAGCCAGGTTTTGGTAGTGTAGCGACTTCAAAACCAATAAGTCGCTGAGAGGCTGACGACGGCCGTGGCCTTCCTTTGTCAGACGCACATCCAGGCAAAAATTACGATACAAAAAAACACGTTTAATCCTTTATTAACGAAAAAAGAATAATCAACTCATAGAAACTGTTCACAAACTCATATAAGTAATCACAAAGTTGTAGCGATAAAATGTTACGTGATGTGTTGGTTTGTTGACTGCCGCAAAACGCATCATATCATCTCAATACAAAATACCTATAAATTCATTCATGGGCTCCTACACTCCAGCCCCTAATTATTAGGATAACACATAATAATTACCCACATTCATATTATAGGAGACATAAAACAGTTTAATGATTTTAAGCTTTTAAGTCCATCACACATATCTTGTCTTCTGTCTTCTTTCTTCCTGGATCAGAAGTCAGTAAAAGCAACAATCAGGCTCAGTCAAAAGAATATTTTAGCCATCAATCTTTGGCAAGTCTGTCAAAATCAAAGTCAAACTGGGAATCCAAGCATTCCAATATTCAGCAGCTGCTCCTCATCCAGCTTCAGCTTCCTGTAGTAGACAGATCTTTGTTATTGGATGATCCAGGCAACTGCTCTTTGTTTTAATCCGCACCTGATGCACAAATCCTTGTTTGTCTGGAAAGGTTTGAAGGACTTTTCCCATAACCCAGGAATTTTGAGGTGCCGTGTTGTCCATAATGAGAGCTATATCTCCAGGGACAATATTGCGCTTCACTCTGGTCCATCTCTGACGCTCCTGTAGCTGTGGTAAGTCTTCTTTAACCCAATCTTTTCCAGAATAAATCCGACATGTATTGCACCTGCTTCCATAGCCTGCGAGCGTACACATCAGCCTCCTGGCAGTCTCCTGGTGGTAAAGATGGTAAGGTTTTTAACAGCAATAGGTGGTTGGGTGTCAATGCTTCCAGGTCGTTTGGATCTGTAGATGCTTTGGTAATCGGTCGGCTGTTGATTATGGATTCCACCTCACAGAGAACGGTGTGCAGTGCCTCTTCATCCAGATTTTGCACATTCAAAGTAGAATTTAGGACTTCTCTCACAGACCAGATTGGCCGCTCCCAAGATCCTCCGTGATGTGAACCAGCAGGTGGGTTAAAGGTCCATTTAATTCCTTTCTGAAGAAGTGCATTGTTGATCTGAGACTGGTTCCACTGCTCAATGGCTGTTCTCAACTCACGCTCTGCTCCAATGAAGTTTGTCCCATTGTCTGAGCGCAGTTCCTGGACTTGACCTCGTCTTGCTATAAAGCGTCTGAGCGCATTTATGAAGGAGTCGGTGTCCAGTGAAGTTGCCACTTCAATGTGAATTGCACGTATAGCCAGACAGGTAAAGATAACACCATATCTCTTCACAACACTCCTTCTGCTCTTCACTTCCAACGGTCCAAAATAGTCTACTCCAACGTGAGTAAATGGTGGCTCATCTGGAATCACTCTTTCAACAGGTAGATCTGCCATCGGCTGGAACAATGACAACTCCTCTCAGAACACCATCTTCAACACGTGGGCAAAGTTTATAAATGAGGCTATGGCCCTTAACACTTTCACCATTTTGCAGCCTGGAGAATTCTTCTGGAAACTTCTTCCTCTGGCAGAACCTGGTGATTTCCAGTTCGGCCTTCTCCAGTTCCTCCACTGACGGACAACTTGGAACTATCTTCCTCTTGAAAGCATCCATATCTTCCTCTAAAGAACATCTTTGTTGTGTCACATCCAAATTAGACTGTGAAAGTTCAGTGTTTAACTGTTTCCTTCTTCTTGCAACAAGTCAAGAGCCAGTCCTTGAATCTCAACATCCAAGCCACGGATCTTTTCAGACCAGTCCAAGATGAAAAGTAAGTGATCATGCGAGTCACAGCATCACTCTCTTCTCTGGCCTGTACAGCATTCACAGCAGCAGCTTTCTTGATCTCAGGGTCATCTGGTGGAAGCTGATGAACGTCCTCAGGATTAACAGGCCACATACACTCAGGTTGACAGAGAAAAGGCGGACCTGAAACCCATGTTAGATTCTTGAGGAATACATCCACTTTCAAACCTCTAGAGGCCACATCGGCTGGGTTGCTTGCAGTGTCAACATACCTCCATTGAGAAGACTGAGATCATGAGAATTTCTGAAACTCGGTTGGCAACAAAGACTTTGAACCTTGAAGTCTCGTTCTTGATGTATTTTAGCACGGATGCACTGTGTCCAAAACACAGAATTGTGAAGTTCCATGTGCAACACTCTCCTCCACAAGACATCAATGCGGCAGCAATGAGCTCCATACGAGGGATGGTAACCGACTTAAGTGGAGCTACCCTAGCCTTTCCCATGACAAAAGCACTGTGTACTTGTGAGTGCATGTTATGTAACAGCAGGTAAGTCACTACTCCGTAGCCATCTTCACTTGCGTCACAGAAATGGTGCAGCTGTGCCGTAGTTGTTTCTCCAAAGTCTGGTGGTTTTAGGCATCTCATGATGTTAAAATTCTCTAGACGGCACAGTTCCTGCAGCCAAGTCATCCATCCATGAGCAACTGATTCAGGTATGATGTGCAGGAAATCACTTGGCTGGGATGACAAGTCCCTTAAGATTTTCTTGGCAGGCAACACAACAGGGCTCAGGATTCCAAGAGGATCGAAGATGGAGCTGACAGTTGAGAGAATTCCTCTCCTGGTGAGTGGTCTGTCCTTAATGATGATCTTGAACTTAAAGCTGTCGGACTGAATGCACCATTCCACACCAAGCACTCTCTCCAACGGTAGCTGATCCTGATCCATGTCCAATCCTTTTGTGTCCTTAGCTCTGTGACTTTCAGGTATTACAGTCATAACCTCACGTCTGTTGCTTATCCATTTCCTAAGCTGGAAGCCACCCTTCGCACAGATGGAGACAAGGTCATGATAGAGAGATACAGCTTTGTCTTCTGAAGGCACAGTCACTAGACAATCATCCACACAGAAGCAATGTAGGACTTTATCAATCACCTCTTGGCTGAACTGTTCTTTATTATCTTCTGTACATTTCCTGAGAGCAAAGTTGGTGCAGTTGGGAGATGAAGTCGCACCAACATCCTGAAGTCGCTGAGTTCTTGATTTAAAACTCCATCAGGCCACCAGAGAAACCTCAAGAAATCGGCATCTTCAGCTGGCACCCATACCTGGTGAAACATAATTCAACATCTGCCATGATTACCACTGGGGTTCTTTTCTGAATCTGGTCACCACCCCAATCAATGAACTCGTCAGATCTGGACCTAGTAGGAGCTGAGCATTAAGAAATGTTCCTTGGAAACTTGCTCCACAGTCAAAGACAACTCTGATCTTCTTCTTTGTTGGGTGGTAAACGCCATGGTGGGGGACATACCAGACCTTGCCATTGCAGCATTCCAACTCCTCTTCAGGCACCTTTTCTGCATAACCTTTGGCAACCAGATCATTCATAAACACTGTGTAATCTGAATAGAACGATGAGTCCTTCAAAAGCCTTTTCTGCAAGTACTTGGCATGTTGCTCCACAATTATTCTCTTATTTGGCATGATGAGTTCCTTATTCCTTAACGGTAAGCCAATCTGGTAATGGCCATTCACTTGCTTTGCTGAGTTTGTAACCAAGTCAATAAACTTTTGATCCTCTCGACATTCCAGGTTGCTCATCCACACTGCATTCAAAGAAATCCATCTTGAACTGTTGCTGCCAAAGTTCATCCAAATTCACAACTGACACTCAATTCACTGACAACTCTGGCTGCTCACAATCCATTGCTTCCTCACTTTCTACCTTTAGAGGTCCATTCACAGTCCATCCCAGCATCGTCCTGATAGCATAGGGTCCACCATTTACACTGTGAATGATTTGCAATGGTTCCAAAGCCTTAGGAACATTTGTTCCAATCAACAGTTCAATCTCTGCATTTATTTCAGGCAAACAAACTTGTTTTACATGAGGCCATCCCTGAAGATCCCTCTGTCTTGGAATGTTCCCACTGTGGACAGGCACACGCTCCTGTGTGAAAGTCTTGGGCAGTTCACAGAAATTATCATACTTTAAGCCAGAAACCTCCAATCCCGACACGATATGTCTGCTCACCACCTTTTCTTGGCCCATGGTCTGCAAAAGAATACGTGTCTTCTTTCGTCTGAGGCCAAGCTTGTGCATCAGTGCCTCGGTACAGAATACTGCTGTACTTCTTGATCCAAAAAGGCATATATGGTAACAATTTTGCTGCCCTTTTTTGACTTAATTTGTACAGGAACTATAGGAAGTTTACAATCATGATCACCAGCCCCAGTCAGACCACTTGACACTAGGGTGCTGTCCACTGTTATCTCTGATTTCTCTTTTGCTTGTTCACAGTCCTTTGCGTTTTCCTTTGGAGGAATATGAAGAATAGTTGCATGTAGGAGACCACACTTTGCACAAGAAATCATTTTCTGCAATCTTTACTGATGTGTCCTGTACACAAACAGCCAAAGCAGACACCTTTTTCTCGTAAGAAGCCCATCTTCTCTTTGTGGGTTCTTCTCTCCAACTGAGGACACAAATCTAATGTGTGTCCGCCTTCACAACAAAGACAGATCCTCCTTGCAGCTTGAGGTTGTTCCTTCTCTTTGGTTCTGGGCTGTGTTTTATTTCCTACAGTGGTGGCAAAGCTTGTTCCTTTCATCCCAGTGCGTGGCTGTTGCTTGAGTTTGTTCACACCTTTATTTAATGTTGCTGAATGAACACCCTGGATATTTCCAAACACTGGGTCAGTTAAGATTTTTACTTTTCTCTCAATAAAATTGGTGATGTCACTGAATGCAGGTCTCTGATCGCGCCTCTCTTGCAACTCACAGGCTACAGTTCTCCACTTGTCTCTGAATTTGTAAGGTAACTTCTTTATAATGGCGAGCATGTTGGCAGGCAGATCTAGCTCATGCAAGTATTCCACCCCTTCCATGGCATTCGAGAAACTTCTGAGGAAAAGACTGTAGTCTTTGAGAGCCTTTACGTCCTCTGTTTTGATGGAAGGCCAAGACAGAGCCCTTTCCATATATGCAGAAGCTACTTTCTGCTCATTTCCAAAATGCTTCCTTAGTAGAGCTTTAGCCTTAGCGTAGCTCTCTCTGGCTGGCAGCTTGTAACTAGTTGCTTAGGATGTCCTCTAGTGTACTGCTCCAAGAAATATCGCTGTAGTTTTCAGTGTTTCTTTCCACACCCTTCTCAAAAGCTTTAAGAGATGCATGATATTTCAATGGATCACCATCAAACATTGGGATCTCTCTCTTTGGTAACGATGAGAGGCATTGCTGTTGTATCAGAAGGGTAGTAATTTCATTTTGCTTTCTCATAATTCCGAGCAAATTGTTTTGATCCTCAATTTGTGATCCAAGTCCAGCATTCCATGCATCTCCATTTTGAATTTGGGTGTTCTCATTAGCACTGTAATTCACTGAATATTGTTTGGGTTGGTTAAGTGACGCATGCTCAGAATGGATGAAGTGAGGTGCAGTTTTCTCCTTAGGCCTTGCTCCTTGGTCTATATAATCATGTTTAATTTCCTTTTGGTTCAGTAGTGTTTGATGTTCATCCTCTGTTGGATAATGAAACACTCCTTCTCTAATTACAGCCGGATCTGAATGTCCAAAGTTGATATTTTGTTGTGGTTCTTCAGATTCACTTAGCCACTTTTTAACCTCTTCTTCAAATGCGTTAGTGTATTCCATGATGCTGGCAAACCATTCATTTTGTTTGCTTTGTTCATCCTCAGGCAGCAAAGGAATCAACATTATGAAATGTGATAGCATTTTCACAAAGTTGAATTAAATTCTCAAGATGAGGTCGAACATGTGAAACATTTTCCCTGCTTTTCATAAGTGCTTTCATTTCAGGTATGAGCCCTTTTATTTTATTCACAGGGATTTTGCATTCATGCTGAAGTTTTTCAATTTTATTTGCCCAGGCCTTGGCTGTGAGTTTAGTTTCTCTTTTCCCACACTCCATTTTAACACTAGCATTTGTTTTAATTATTTTCATAAGCTTCACTTTGTCTTTTTTTTCAGTTTGTACCTTTTCAATATATATTTTATTCAATATATTTTTTGTGCATTTAAACCACATCCACAGACGAAAAATGAGGTTCATGCAGTAATCGTCGTCCCACACAGCAGCAGTGCAGCAGCAACGTCAGAGCGACACAACGGTGGTTCATACATTCATTGCATGGAGATAAGTTTGGCATCGGACCGAACAACGATAATGATAACACTGATGCGCCGAAAAATCCAGTCATCAACACGCCATCGTTCCCAGTGAACAAAAAGCAGTCAATATGGAAGCCGCATTCCTTCCGTCAATATTCAGCCTCATACGTAAATCTACAGGTGTGGCTCACCTGGCTGTAGTTCTTTGCCAGCGGCTCCAAATTTGTTAGACAGCCAGCTCCTACCTCCGTAGTTTATCTCCGATGATGGTTGTTTGATTTGATCCACTCCGTCCTTTTGTCCTCTTGATCATTAGATCCGTTGCTCTGTCAGATGATGTTTCTTTTCAATGCTTGCCTTTTTGTTGACAAAAATGTAGCGACTTCAAAACCAATAAGTCGCTGAGAAGCTGAAGACGGGGCCTTCCTTTGTCAGACGCGCTTCCAGGCAAAAATCACCACAATACAAAAAAAACACGTTTAATCCTTTATTAACGAAAAAGAATGATCAACTCATAAAAACTGTTTACAAACTCATATAATCACAAAGTCTTAGCAATAAAAAACATTACGTGATGTGTTGCGTTTTGCGGCGGTCAACAAAAATACTGCAACCCCACTCACCCTCTCTCTCTCATCCACACAGGTGAGAAGATGCCCCATTTAACCTATACTAACGTTCACGCCCACATCTATTTGACCCACTTATTCCCTCAATGAGATCACAAAAAACAACAACAGTAAATACAATATTTAAACCATCATATCATCTCAATAAAAAATACCTATAAATTAATTCATGGCTCCTACAGGTAGGTTTGCAGTGGTTTTATGCTCTCTCCATTTTGATATTATTGCTCGCACAGTGCTACGGGAGACATTTAAATATTGTGTAATCTTCTTGTATCCCATTCCTGCTTTGAACATTTCCACAACTTTATCCTGGACCTGCCTGGTGTGTTCTTTGGTTTTCATGATGCTGTTTGTTCTGCAATGTTCCTTTCATAGACCTCAGACCATCACAGAACAGGTACATTTAAACGTAGACAAAATGACACACAGGTGGACTGTTTGTCATTGTTAGTCATTTAGGTCTACATTGGATCATTCAGAAGTCATCAGGAAACAGTCAGTTAGCTGAGCTGAGAGAACAGGGGGTCAATACTTTTGCATGTCCTACTTTTCAGTTTTTTATTTGTAAACTCAATATAAAATGTTGAATAAACTTGGTTCCACTTCAAAATTATGTCTCACATGTTTTTGATTCTTGAAAAATATTTTCAGTCTGTTATCTTTAAGTTAAAAACTTAAAATGTAGCAAATGTCAAAATGTTCTTGGGGGGCCAATACTTTCGCAAGGTACTGTAGGTCCTCCTCTCCAGTACCCTGGAATGGACTTTCCCCTGGAGGCTGAGGAGTGTGATCCCCCTATAGTTGGAACACACCCTCCGGTCTCCCTTTCTGAAAAGAGGGACCACCACCCCGGTCTGCCAATCCAGAGGTACCGTCTCCGACTGCCATGCGATTCATTTTGTGGACCTAGAGAAGGCATTCGATCGTGTACCTTGTGGTATCTTCTGCTTTAGGAGTGTGGGGTCCAGGTCCCTTTGCTGAGGGCTGTCCGGTCCCTGTATGACCAAAGCCAAAGCTTGGTTCGCATTGCCGGCAGTAAGTCAGACCTGTTCCAGGTGCATGTTGGGACTCCAGCAGGGCTGCCCTCTATCACCGATTCTATTCATAATCCTTATGGACAGAATTTCGAGGCGCAGCCAGCCTCCGGAGCGAGTCTGGTTTGGGGGTCAAAGGATTTAATCTCTGGTTTTTGCAGACGATGTCCTGTTGGCCTCATCAAACCTGGACCCTCAGCGTGCACTGGGACGGTTTGCTGCTGATTGTGACGCAAGTGGGATGAGGATCAGCACCTCTAAATCCAAGGCCATTGTTCTTGACTGGAACAGGGTGATGTGCCCTCTTCAGGTCGGTGGAGAGTCCTTGCCCCTAATGGAGGAGTTTAAGTATCTTGGGGTCTTGTTTACGAGTGAGGGAAAGATGGAACGTGAGATTGACAGACCAATCAGTGCAGTTTCCGCAGTGACGCAGTCGCAGTATTGGTCGTGGTGAAGAAGCGCTGAGTTGCAATACGAAGCTCTCAATTTACCGGTCAATCTACGTTCCTACTCTCACCTATGGTCATGAGCTTTGCGTCATGACCGAAAGGACAAGATCCCGGGTACAAGCAGCTGAAATGAGAGTGGCTGGGTGCACCCTCAGAGATAGGGTGACGAGCTCAGTCACCAGGGAGGAGCTCGGAGTAGAGCCGCTGCTCCTCCGCCTCGAGCGGAGCCAGCTGAGGTGGCTCAGCCATCTGTTCCAGATGCCTCCTGGACACCTCCCTGGGGGGGTGTTCCGTGCATGTCCTACCGGGAAGAGACCTCGAGGAAGTCCTACAACACACTGGAGGGACTATGAACGCCTTTGGCTCCTGCCGGAGGAGCTGCAGGAGGTGTCTTGGGAGAGGGAAGTATGGGCATTTCTCCTGACACTGTTACCCCCGTGACCCAGCCCTGGATAAGCGGTAGATGGATGGATCAACATCTTCAATGACTTTTTCCACTTTTCTTGCTTTGAAATAGAATGAAGTGCCCCCAATGCATTTGTGTGCATTAAAATAAAAATTATTTGAAGAATTTTGAGAATTTTTAGACACATTACTACTAATAAGCGTAAATGTATATATATATTATATACAGTACGCCCTCAGTCTTTCTGGTTAATGAGTTTCAGGAACCACACACAATTGAGGAATCCACACGATCGCGATCTATTTAAGTATTTACGGTAATTTAAATGTTTATGAACCCTCCCCATACTGATATTAAACCACCGTCTGTTTAATGCACTTTTGTGTCTCACAAAAGCCTGAGACTGACTGAACAGAGCACAGATACCATCAGCCAATAGAATGCATATACGGTATCACGTGACGACTTCTTCTTCTTCTTTTCCTTTCGGCTTTTCCCTTCAGGGGTCGCCACAGCGAATCAATTGCCTCCATCTAACCCTGTCCTTTGCATCCTCTCACACCAACTACCTTCATGTCCTCTTTCACTACATCCATAAACCTCCTCTTTGGTCTTCCTCTAGGCCTCCTGCCTGGCAGTTCAAAACTCAGCATCCTTCTACCAATATATTCACTATCTCTCCTCTGGACATGTCCAAACCATCTCAGTCTGGCCTCTCTGACTTTATCTCCAAAACCTCTAACATGTGCTGTCCCTCTGATGTACGCATTCCTGATCCTATCCTTCCTGGTCACTCCCAAAGAGAACCTCAGCATCTTCATCTCTGCTACCTCCAGCTCTGCCTCCTGTCTTTTCCTCAGTGACACTGTCTCTAGACCAAACAACATCGCTGGTCTCACCACAGTTTTGTACACCTTTCCTTTCATTTTAGCTGAAACTCTTCTATCACACATCACACCTGACACTTTTCTCCACCCATTCCATCCTGCCTGTACACACTTCTTCACCTCTTTTCCCCACTCTCCATTGCTCTGGACTGTTGACCCCAAGTACTTAAAATCCTCCACCTTCTTGATCTCTTCTCCCTGTAACCTCACTCTTCCACTTTGGTCCCTCTCATTCACACACATGTACTCTGTCTTACTGCGGCTAACCTTCATCCCTCTCCTTTCCAGGACAAACCTCCACTTCTCTAACTTCTCCTCCACCTCGTCCCTACTCTCACTGCAGATCACAATGTCATCTGAAAACATCATAGTCCATGGAGATTCCTGTCTAACCTCGTCTGTCAGCCTGTCCATCACCATAGCGAACAAGAAGGGGCTCAGAGCTGATCCCTGATGCAGTCCCACCTCCACCTTGAACTCCTCTGTCACACCTACAGCACACCTCACCACTGTCTTACAGTCCTCATACATGTCCTGCACCGCTCTAACATACTTCTCTGCCACTCCAGACTTCCTCATACAATACCACAGTTCCTCTCTGGGCACCCTGTCATAAGCTTTCTCCAGATCTACAAAAACACAATGCAGCTCCGTCTGGCCTTCTCTGTACTTCTCCATCAACATCCTCAAAGCAAATACTGCATCTGTAATACTCATTTTTTTTTTTTGGTACGGTATCACGTGTATCACGTGACTACCTACCAAAAATTTGCGATGAGGTGGAGTCGCAAGCGTAGATGCACGAATGCGCACTTTATAATGAGTTATTGATCTAGAACAGTGGTTCTTAACCTTGTTGGAGGTACCGAACCCTTTCAGTTTCATATGCTCACTCACTGAACCCTTCTTTAGTAAAAAAAATAAATAATTTTTTTTTTTCAAATGTAAGACATATGTTTTACTGGTGTATTTAATGAATTGTGCATTAATGTCACCTTTTTCAAAGAAAAAAACCAAGACAGTGCATGAACTTACATGAAATGACCTATCTACAAATCAGTGACTTCTGCTGTTGTTATTGAGAGACCAGTTCAGATATGCGTGGCTTCACCTTGGCAAGTGCTACTCTTATGTCATTTTCACAGCAAAGTCCGTTACTTTTGTTTTCCATGCAGCTTAAGGACGTGTTCCTTTATTGTTGCCAGTGCGAGACTAGAGTTGCTCAACTTGACATTGCAAATCATGCAGAACTCTGACTTCCATCACGTTCCGTTATACAGTACATGTAAATTCACGTTGCACATATTCGTCCGACCACTTTCTTTTTTTGCTCAACACAGTTACCATGAATTAAAATATTAAGAAAGCAATCAGATGACGTACCATCATGACAGGCATAAATCGACTACTGAGTGTGCAAAATCCCATGTAGCACAGGTAGGCTAATCGATGTAGCATGATCACCTGCAGCCAGTGATGGCTAAGGGGGGCGTGTCATCACGAATTGACATGTGTTAAAGGTACACAGTGATTCGTGTATGTTCGGCAAAAGCACCAGACACGTGTCTGGTGTTTTGTCTTGATCCAAGTCTTCGCCGAACCAGAGACCAACTCACCAAACCCCTAAGCTTCGATCAAATTCAGGTTAAGAAACACTGATCCAGACCATTTCATTCTGTGATCATCAGTACAACTTTACTTAAGAGAGTAATGGTAATTCATGAAGCTCAGACAAACATGACAGGAAGATTAAAATATTAAAACTAAAAAAATGTGACGAGAAGCACAAAAAAATTTACTCTGGCATCATAAATTTTGGCATCATCAGTTCACCTGAATCACGTTTTTCGAGGCGTGACGAAGCCGAAGAACCCAGAGAGAACCCATGCAGACACGGGAAGAACGTGCAAACATTTAATCTGACTCAAATTGTTAGCAGTCTCGGAGTTCACAAACGTTCCCATGCACATGTGCGTTTGTTCCCTGCTCAGAAATTTGCGGAGATATGAATAAAAGGACGAATCGCTGCACATGACGTGCGAACAGGAAATCTAAAAAGACTGAAGTCTGACATCAAAGCAAACTGGTCACCAAGTCTTATGTTTGCTGAGCTATTTTGACATGACCTGAAATCTGAATCAATGGGGTGTTTATCTTACTGTACGTTTCACAGACCGTTCGCATTAAGCTACATCCTCTTGCCATGTTGGTGTGATCAGCCCTTATCCATGGTCCTAAAGCCTAATTAGGTCATCCTCCACATCATGTTCAGCACAGAAAATTAAATGTCTCATGTCTTTATTTTGTTGATTTCCTTAATTTTACTTTTTATTTGCTCACTTTCTTTGATTGGAGTTTTTATTAAGTGTGTGTGTGTATGTATGTCACCATAATCTCCAGTGAGCCGTTGTGGATGCTACCTCCCCCTTGAGAGCGATCTGTCACCACAGTGAGTTGGTTCAGGTCATCCTGAAAAGATAGAGACACACTCAATGAAAAATGTTCTTTGGATGACCAATGGAAATTTGTTTGAAGCTTTCAGCACCAAAAAAACACCTTGTTTCACAAAACTGAAGTCACACACACATGCACACACCCTGATGAAAGCACGGGAGTTGATGGGGTAGTAGTTTCCAGCAATGGGCTCTGACTGTTTAAGATGCCAAGTGGGTCGGAAATCTGTCCTTTGAGAAGAAAAAAAAAACACATCTAACTATATTTCCAGATATCCCAGAAGGGCAGATCTTACTGATACTGCTAAACATATTGGGCAAATTTTATGTATTATTCTGCATTTTTGAAAATATATTTATTGTTTACTTTCTCTGAAGAACCTCTCTGCCATTGGAATCTGTGTAGAAATACTGAGAGGTTTGGATGCTGGTATCCAGACGTGTGATCACCTCTTTCCCAAGGTCATCACTAAAGGATGCAGAGAGTGAATGAGAGGGTGTGAAGCATTTTGGGCTAAGTTCTGCAAATGACTATAAACAAGAGTGAAATAAAACTGTTAAACAATGTAAGCAAAAATAAGACGATTCTGAAAAATGCAGCCCCTTTCATACATTGTTTTAGAACTTACACTTGCATGAACCCACACACACACTTACTCAATGGGCAGTGGTCCGACTGTCCACTCGAGCTCCAGAGCTCTGCTGTGAGAGTATATACGAACCACTTGAGAAACCCAAGGGGCAAACCACTGCCGAACCTCCGTCACAGTGGGGGTCTGCATGGAGGTGGAGTGGAGGAGATGGATGGGGAGTAGAAAACAAACAAGTTCGATCATTATGTCTCAGGTGGGTTTTGATTGTTTGGATTTTGCTTTATGAATTCATTTTCATATACAGTGGTATAAAAAAGTTTGAGCAGCCCTGATAATTTTTCCGTTTTTCCTTTATAAATCACCTTGTGACATGTGCACAGAAAAGGCTTCTTCCGCATTCCTCTCTCAGAGCATCCCCTTGTGCAAAGTGCACTGAATGGTTAAACAATGTACACTGACACCATCAGCAGCAAGATGATGTTGAAGGTCTTTAGAGCTGGTCTGTGGGTTGCGTTTTACTGTTTTCTTCATCCGTCTCCCTGCTTATCTGAGATATTTCTTCGTCTGCCATTCTGGACTTTAACTAGAACTGTGCATAAGGGCTTCCATTTCCTGAATAAATTCCTCACAGTCTGAACTGACGGTTGAAATCTCTGTGCTGCCTTTGTGTATCCATCCCCTAAACCATGATGTTGAACAATCTTTGCTTTCAGGACATTTGACAGTTGATTCCATGTTGCCACTCTTCAGAGAAGATGCAAATAAGAGAACAACTTGCAATTGGCCACCTTAAATACCCCTTCTCATGATTGGCTTCATCTGTGTTTGTAGGTCAAGGTTCAGTGAGCTTACCAAACAGGTTTTTTGTTGAAAAAATTAGTGCTAAAGGTTTTCAAATCAATAAAAGAAGGGTGCCAATTTATGCAGCTGCCTACTTTTGTTTAAATAATTATTGCACATGTTCTGTAAATCCTATAAACTTCATTTCACATCCCAGATATTACTGTGTTCATCTGCTATATGATATATTTAACTGGAATTGCTGATCCGAATAACCAGTAATTTATTAAGGAAAACCTTGAAAATTATCAGGGGTGCCCAAACGTTTTGATACCACTGTATGTGTACTGAAATGAGTTTTTCTTGTGCAGTTGGATGTCATGTCATTAAACTATTTCACAAGACTTCTAGTAATATTGGTTAGCAACTTAAAGGGACAGTAAAGTTAATTTTAAGTGACATATATGTTATTCATTCATCATTATGAAAAATAGAAGAAAAAATAAATCTTATATGTGTAGCATCATCTGTTTGGTCAAAAAATCTTAAAATCTGCGCCACAGCAGCTTCCGCATTCAGTGATCACGTGGGCGTCATACGTCACTGGGGCCAAACATAGCTTAGCAGCCATAAGAAACAATGCAATTCTAGACGCGATTTACACCAAAAATATCATGGTTACCTGCGCATTGAACAGTTGTGTCAACAGAACAGCAGAAAGACGTGACTTTCAAATAAATTCACTGTGGAATTAATAACAACTAGAGTTGTTATTAATTCCACACAGTGTCTGTGTAGGTCCTCAGTCATCCAGGTCATGGTTATCCAAAAGCTGTTGAGTCGATCCACTTGACGTTAAGAAAGTTCTTCAAGACGTTTCGTCTCTCATCCAAGAGACTTCTTCAGTTCGAAGAGTGGCTGATAAAGTCCCAGCTTATAAACCCTGTGGGGTGTGGTCAGTGCTATTCACATTCCAACGACCGTCGCCAAAACCCGTCTGGCTCCTCAATGATTGTTGATGGGGTCCAAAGGGGGTCGTTGAGATGTGAGTTACACCTTTGTATGCTAATGAGGGTCATTAGCATCAGACACATCACCTGTTCTGTTGACCCAGGTGATGTGTCTCTTAACTTTACTGTCCCTTTAAGAATTGTTGCAAAAGGTTGTAAATGAGCAAAACAGCTGACATGGTGTCCTGACATAAACTACCAAATTTAACTAAGAGCATGGCTCAGCTTTGTGTTACAGACCCTGGTCAGTTTCACACCTATAATTGTGGATCATATGGTCTTGGTGTGAAAGCATCCTAAAGAGATACTATGAAGCTGAACAGTGCTCACTCTCTACCTGAATGCTCTCCGTCTTGGCCGTCTTGCTGATGGTGAAAGGTGTGGAAGAGTTAGGCCTGAATATGTAAGCACCTGAAGTTTGGGTACTCCTATTGTTGTTACCATTGCTAGCATTGTACCTGGAATTTACAATGCACAAACAAAAAAACCGTCAGACAGTCTGATATGTCATCTGTTACTGGTTTGATGTGTATTTCTGGAACTCGAACCAGTAGAAGTTCTGCGTCAGTTTAATGGTCTGCTTGGTCTCTAGGTTGCTGAGGCTGCTCAAGAGGCCGGTGTCTGGGTCAAAGGTCACTCTTAGGAACTGGAGCAAGAAGACACACAAATACTCAAGAGACCATAGAAATGTTGCTACTTGTTCATACATACAAAATTATACAACATATATATTTTAAAAGGTAAGATCCTTATTAGCCCCAAAGTTAGATGCTGTAAAGTAAATGCACGAAGCAGTGATTTCCAATGATAACTTCATTATGTGACAGTCTTATATGCGTTAAACTTGCTAATTGTTGTTTATTGTTAAAAAGTCATTGCACTTGGGGCGGCAGTGGCTCAGTGGTACAGCGGGTCGGCCAATGTTCCAAGATCGGCGGTTCGATTCCCGCTCCCACCCAAAAACACCCGGAGTGTGAGCTGACAGTGGGAGGTGTCAGCTTACCTCCGGAGCACTGCCGAGCCACCCTTGAGCAAGGCGCCGTCCCCTTTACAAGTTTGCTCATTAGAGGCGCACCACAAAGGAGCTGCCTTCCACTCTACTTCCCCCTGACCTGCATGTCCACAGGCCTTGTATGTGTGTTACGGGCCTGTACACACTATATAGACGCATGTAAAACAACTAACCTGTGTGTAGTGTCTTACTTTCCCCTCGGGGATTAATACAGTTAATAAAATTAAATTGAAATTTAAAAAAAAAAAGAATAAAACTAAGGGATTTTATTAAACCTTTTCCATTTCAATTTGAACCATTCTTGTTAATTTGAAACACTCTTGAAATAATTTGGTTTTCCTGACCACAGAGCTTATTGACCATGGTGCAGCAGAGTGGGTGTATGTTACAGACCTTATTCTGGATGGCTGTGGGTGTACGGAGCAGTCTGGAGGCAGGCAGAGGTCCATCTTGAAGTCGTGAAACAGAATAGGTGGTGAAGCCGAGAGGAGGAGCCTGCACCTCGAACACCAGCTCATTGACAGCAAAGCCTCGGCTTCTCCTCACATCTTGGGTGGCTGCAGACACTGGAACCACCTGGAAAAGAGGCACAGACAAACTGTTGTCTTGAGTTTTTTCTCCTTTAACATTTCCAGGTTATAAAAGCCTCCCTAACATCTTTTTTCAGTCAGAAAGAAAAACACACCATAAGTAGTACAGCAAAAGAGGCTCATTTTAAATCTGTGGAATCAGATCCTTTTACAAATTCCTGTAATCCCAAAATTAATTTTGATCAGTATTGAGTATCTTAGGACATGCTTTTTTTTGATATCTCAGTCTTTTAGCCACAATATCCAAATACAATTAGTTTTCAATGCTTCTGATTCAAATGTTGAAAGCTATATCAGTTTAGAAGGTTAAGTTATACTATGGTCACAGATGTCTTACAGTTGCAAGTAATTATTACTGTAACCATGATAAAAACTAAAAGAAAATGTATTCCCTAAAACTGTTAAAACAAATAAAACACAGTAGTTCATATTGACTGGAATATCATTATTATTGTCATTGATACGACAGGTTCAAAAGGTTGCTATGGATAATCTTATACTTGACCTGGCAGTCCACGGATCTGTTACTGGCATCCAAAACAACATATGTCGTCCCGTTCACCGGCAGCCTGACTGGCCACGTGACGGGGCGAGCCAAAGGGTTGTACACATTGACTGAGAACTGAGGGAAAGAAGTACGACTGTAAATCATTTACATAAAAAGTTATTATTCAAGGCATAATTGATTTTTTTAAAGTGAGTTTGTTTTGATGTGAGTTACAGTTCTCAGGAAAAACTGATTATAAAATAAATTTGATTTTGAAAAACTCAACCGTAATCTCTGTAATCTCTCCTTTCCTAAATCATGAACTGTTTAGTCCTCATAATACCTGGCAGGGCTCGAAATTAACTTTTTCTTGGTAGCACTGGTGCTCCCAAATTTAGAAGTTAGTAGCACCAGCAAAGACTTTGGGAACACCTACCCAAAAGCAAGGCAGTGACGGAGCGATAGAGACCGCTCCGTCCATCTCCGTTCCGCGCGCCTTTCTCCCTCGCCCAGGAGAGCAGCCGCAGCTGCGCTCTCATTGTTTCCTGGCAGGACCACAGGAGTGCGGTCCTGCTCAGACTGTTTCGCGCACATTCTCCGGCAGGTCCACACTCACATGTCTGCATCAAACAAACTGTCGCGGTAGTGCGTTCGAGGGTGCACACTCGGCGCCTACGCGTTTTCCCCACATTCACACAAAACTGTATGAGAGACGCTCACCTGAGGATGCTGCATTGGTCCACCTCTGGGTCAGGGGCCAAACCGAGGCACTGCCTGGGTGTGGCTTAAATAGCGCATTGTGGCGTGCTGTCAGGCCAGCACGGTACCTGGACTGAACCATTTTGATTATCATTGGATTGTTTTGTATTTTAAAACATCACTAAAAGATGTTTTATGTTGCCCCAAACTCCATCATGCCTTTCGTGAATATTCGTTTGCATTTTCTGGGTCATTCTGCCTTCAGCTTGGACTTCAGGGGATAATTTTGTGCAAAAGATCTGTGCTTTGTTTCATAGTGGCGCTTCATGTTACCACTTTTAATTCATGCTACGTGTTCAGACCATATGAGGTAAAATGGTTTTGAACTGCCTGACGGAGGAATAAACATAAATTTCGTCCACTCATTGTTAACCAGCGGTTTTCCTCGTTAACCTCCCTTCGTTTGGAGCTATGCTGTCTCCCTTCTGTGCTCTGCTGTAGCGGTAAACTCACAGCGGTAGCGGCAGCGAGCTGTCTCACTTCCTGGTGCACACACAGCGCAGGGTAGACAAACGATCTGAATGGCTGAACTGAGTGGAGCTATTACCGGATTAACTGGAGGAGCAGCGCCCGCCGTCTGTAGCTGCAAACTGCAAGTAAAAATGCGCCAAGAAAATCTACTCTCGTGAATTTATTATGGAGTGGTCACGGGTCCGGACAGAACCATCACGCGGATCCAGACCGCGGTCCGCCATTTGGTGACCCCTGCTCTATGGAGAGAGAGAGAAAGAGCGAGAGAGAAGAAGAATAAAAAGGCGCACCAGATTTTTTTCCCTAGTTGCACCGGTGCTCCCAAATATATTTAATAGTCGCACTGATAAAAATTTGGGCGCATATGCGACCAAAATGGTCGCAATTTCGAGTCTTGCCTGGCAATCAGTTTTATCCACTATTTTCTTTCTGTATCACTGCACAGGGGGAAGCCAACACTATGGCTCAGCCTTGTCATTATTTCATCCAACTCCCTCAAGAGAAAGAAAGCTCTTTCTTCCTTCGCTGTACATTTCCTTCTGAAGTAAACAACAGAAAGAAAATAGTTTCTAAAAGAAACTGACAACAGTGAAGTTTGATTTCTGAAAGGAGACACTGCTTTTGAGTTGTTCAAGTAAGTATCTTTATATGGGGAGAGAGAGAGAGAGAGAGCGTGTGTGTAAGTTACCTTTTTACTGGACTCTGTGAGAGGACATATACTGATATTGAGACTGTCACAGAAGATCCGCTCAGCAGATGAACCACTCAAAGCCGCCAGACTATTACTGACCAAAACCTGAGATATGAAACAGATGTTATGTCCTCACAATCCTGGGCTTGCACTAGGAGCTAGTTTGACTAAGCCACTGTGGCTCAGTGTAAAATAATTGAGCAAGCCACAAAAAGCCACACTCTGTGTCCAAGACAGTGGCGCAGCGCGCGGACGACTGACGCTCGTTGCGGGGGGGTGTGGGGGGACACCCCCCCGCACACCCCCCATTTTCTAAAACAACCCCGTTTTAGAAAATGGGGTTGTTTTCCTGCATTCTGAGGACAAAATCTTCTGTTCAGTTTACCTACAAAAATACACTAAAGTCAACAGTTCAAGCTTAAATATCTGTATTTCTATCCTACTTTATGCAGGTATGAATGTGAGATTCAACAATTGAAAACTTGCATTCACTATGTTGAAAATACAGTCATACAAAATATTACTCAATGTTTACTTGTTTTACTTAGACTAGAAGACATTTTAACTTTGACAACCACCAACACCATTGGTATGCCATAGTTTATTTTATTTATTTATTTTTAATTCAATAACATGATTTTTCATTTCAATTTAAAAAGGCATGAAAAATGGCACGCAAGGTGAATACACATTTACGTGCATCACTGGTTATTCCTGCCGATCATAGGGATCAAAAGTCTAAGACTACTCTCAGCATTCACCATTTGTTTATTAATGAGGATTTTAACACAAACTCTACTATAAAACACTGGATTTTTTTGATCGATCATCCTCGCCTTGTCGTACACCAATTTGCGGGTTCAGCTTGTAAAAAAAACAGTATTTTTGTTTTTCATTGGACGAGAGGAGGTTATGACCCGAGTGCATACTTAATGATCGGGAGCGTTCGGGTCACTTCGGCTATTTCCGTCGGCATGCTTCGGCTAAATTCTGTCGGCATGCGAAAATAGCAGCGCTGGGGCTGCTCGCTAGCGGAAATAGCGAGCGAAAAAGTTGTAAGTTTTAGCCTTTTTTCCGTAAAAATAAGAACGCCACTGAGGCTACACAGTCTAAAAACCTTGTAGCCAATCTGGAATTTACTTCGCCTATGGCGAAGTGGCGAATGGCTAGCGCAAGCCCAGCCATCATATCTAAGAAAGCACAAAACATAATAACACAGGTAAATTCAGTCAAACAACCATCAAACTGCTTGGAATAAGTTATTGTCTGTAGCAGTTATACAAAGTGCTTCACAGCCAAAATAAATACATAAAACAAATTATATGTTCACTTCCTGGTCTTTTGTGAATTATTTCTGGTTTTTATCAAGGAAGTTCACTCAGGACTACATCACACAACTTCCAGCTTGCTGCAAATAAACACTCCTCTCCTCTGACTCTGTGTGCTTGACATTACCTGACAATGTTGCCACCCATTAGCCAGTCTCCTGGCGTAATCATTCGCTACATGTTGCTTCTCCGTGCCAGACACTGCATCATGGTGCTGAGCCACAGCCATGGCTTTCTCTGAAAAGAGAACAGCAGCAGCCAGTGAGTCTTTTGTTTTGTGTGGAATGACAATTGGTATCAGCATTCTTTTTATTTTGGTTCGATTAAAAATAGGAATTTGGATTTAGGTTTCATTTACTTCATTGGTGATTTCCAATGAGTGTCCTTCTAGGTTAGCTCAAATGTTTATGGGCTGTAATGGTGACAGAAAGGCAACGGATTCCCCCTTTAACCAGATGCCATTAAAGATGTTTCACATAGAGAAGTAATAAAAGCCATGTCTCACTCAAGGTCTGGCTGTCACCCTCTCCAAAGGGTCCCTTCCTGGAGTCAGGACCACCGAACACCTCCAACTGGTTGCATGCCTAGAAAAAAATATTCACACATGCTTAAATTTAGCATGTTAATGATTGTAACAATGCTTAAGACCAAAAGTTTGGAATATATGAATCAAAGAAAATTCTGAACCTGTTACTAGAAATCATTGTACAAACATTTTACATTTGTAAGATTATGGCACTTCCTGCACATTTACTTAAACCAGGAAAAACAGATTCTCAGATGTGGTACATTAACTTCTGTCACCCTTGATGAGTTAAATAAAATGACCTGGAGGTTGCTGTTGCTGATTCTCTCATATCGTTTCAGCGCTGGTCGGCTGGTAAAATAGCCAGTCCAAAAATTATGAGCATCATCGGCATAAGGAAAGAAATCATCCATCTTCAAAACCCTAAATTGAAAAAAGGATAGTGGATAAATATACTACACTCTCTTTTTAAGCTTTCATTACAGGTATAATTCTGACACTGGCATTTGAAGAAGCACATCTAAAGTCTATCCTACCAAGTGAGGTTTGCTCTGTGAAGCTCCTGCAGGTAACATGATGGGGTGGAATACAGAACGTTAATATTGCTGCCATTTGCCTGCCGTGCATTGACATAGTGGATAAGCTTGTCGAGGTTTTTGTACCACAGGTTGGCATTCTCATACTGGAAGTCTGAGCCCATAGTCATAATGATGTGATTGGTCTTATAGACAGAAGCCTGAGAGTAAAAAAGAGAATACATCGTTACAATGAAGAAGAAACATGAGAATGTGCATTGCAATTTTTAAATCAATCAAAATTAGTTTGGGTAAAAGATTCTTTGAAAACACTGTACCTATGCAGTATGTTATGGGCAAGTTCATACCATACATTCAAAGTAAACACAAATATCCTAATGTGCTATATCAACAGTCAACATTGGGTTTTATTCAGTTGTAGAAATGAAGCTAGACAAATTCATTTTGTCCTTTTCTTTACACTGTTTTTTTGAGTCAAGCAGGTTTTAAAAGTAACTTACACAGTTAAGCATGCAACATTAACCACTTGCTATGGTGCAGTGGATTCGTTTTCCTAAATTTTACAAAGGGAAAATCAATTTTCAATACAAGTGGATACAGTTTTGTAGATACTTTGTTACTCTTGTGCTGCACATAAAATAACTTATTTTGTTTCATTTGTTTTGAAGAGACTTTTGTGTCATTGTTGGTATTCATAGCAAGCACACTGTTGGACAGATACAGTATTTTCCCAGCTGCCTGCAAGCCTATATGGGCATTTGACAATGGAGAAAATGTGTGAATTCTGGATTTTTGTCTTGTTGATACAAACCTTTCAGATGAATGAAATATTTTGTCTTGTGCTTTCTCTGTTGATATCATCTAAAAATGTGATTTCTGGATTTATCCTCTTAGTAAAATCATTTCAGCTAAATGGTACCTTAGTTTTCTGGGGGTTTTACTGGTACTTTTCAATATACACATTGTTTCCTTTTACTGTTATGCACAATTGGAAAATCGGAGTTCTGTTTTACTGTGCACAATGATAGATTGTGATGATACATTTTATAAATGTCACAACCAGCCATACTATCCAGGACATGCTGGTATACAAAAAAAAACATGAAAGAACATGAAAGCATAGATCAAAGGTATGGTCTTAGTCACACTGGCCTTCTCCCTCGTCTTTCTATCTTACCCGGTTTCTGAATGTACAAAAGTTGAAAATTGTTATTGACCTAATTTTCTCAAGGTCTAGATCATCATCTCATTTTTATCCCCTTTGCCGCCCGAGTAATGTGCTTTTTATTTCATCTTTCTATCTACAATGGTTGTGAAGATATTTGGTGGACTAACAGACGAACGACACGAAGAACACACAAGCACTGACAATTACAAAACACCGCTTTGAAGCAGGATGTAATTATTCATGTCCTGAATTGAGAGTCCATCTGGTCCAAGCTACACTACAGCCTTCCAACAAAGAAGGCCTTGTATATTTTGTGCTATTTCTCTATACGTATATGTAATTTGTAGGGCTGTCAGTTTAACGAGTTAATTAGATTATTTAATTGTGCTGCAAATTAACGCGCTATAAAAATTAACGCAATTAATCATGAATGGCAAGTCAATGCGCAAGCATTTTAAATTTGGCCCATGGGACCCGTAGGCTGCAGTGGTACGTCACTTCGTACCTGCGCCACTAGTCAAAAGCAGGGTGACTGACAACAGAGATGGACGCGACACAGGAGAGCGAGGCAAGCCCACTCAGACCTTTGGGCGGAAAGTTTATTTATAAAAAGAACAAAGACAGGACTATCAACAAAAACGCAGTGATTTGTACCTTTTGTAAAAGAGAATTTTCATATCACCGAAGCAGCTCCAGCCTAACATATCATTTAAATGCAAAATATGTCAAGGACGGAGTTGTCTGTTGTCAGTTCCTGTAACGTTAGCTTACCCCTTTAAAGGAAATGCCTGTTGGCATCTTACTATTGATGTTGCCTTATTTAGAGGCATGTTATACTATTCATTTTGAATTGCTGTATTGAGTCAGCTTTAGTATTCATTTTGATTGAGAGTCTGCTTATGTGCCTATTTGAGACTCAGCCTTATTTTATTTCTGAATTTTATTCAACTATTTGTATAGCATTTTTGAGAAATGCACCTGGCCTAATTGGTTTGCTGATGTGTTTGGCCTTTTCTCTTTTAAATTTCATTTATACAGCACACTTAACCAATAAAAATGTGGATTTCAGATCTTCTCTTCTTGGTGTATTCTATTGATTAGTCATGCACTGCAATTTTGTAATGTCCTAGGATTCAAATTCCCTATTTGGGGGCCTTTAGCAGGTATGACATTACAATGCGATTAGTTAATTACAAATCCTGTAATTAGATTAATTTTCTTAATCGCTTGATAGCACTAGTAATTTGACAAACTTCAGAAGTTGAGATAATTAAATGAAAGCTGATGAAGAAATTATTGTCGAAAGGAAGTTATAGCCTGTTCTGAGCAAAAAATCATAAGAGCAGTTGAAAAAAAAATTACAGTTAAAAGTTTTCCCAGATATAACAAGCATAATGTTTCTAATCTTTTAAAAAAAAATTTAGGTCTTGCCTATCCATAAACACAACAATTATGTTCACACACCAGAGAGTTGTGGAGCTATCCTCCAAATATTTTGGTACGTAATTTAGGAGAGACTTAACCCAGTAGCTCTCTGGCCTCAACAGGTTCAACAGGAGTCATCGGCAGAAGACACAGTAGAAGACATTTGGGGCAGCAGTGGCTCAGCGGTAGAGCAGATGTCTTTAAGACAGATCACCCAGCCATCGGTGGCTCGAGTCCCGCTCCCGCCAGGACATCCTTCAGAGTGTGACCTGACTGTGGGAGGTGTCGGCTCACCTCCCAGCCACTGCTGAGGTGCCCTTGAGCAAGGCGCCGTCCCCCCTACAAGATGCTCATTGGGGCGCGACCCTCGTCTGTGACCCGTCACTCCGCCTCCCTTGTACCTCTGTATGTCCTCTCTCTGTATACTAATTGCATGCCTACAGGCCCCTAATGTGTGTTGTGTTCAGGGGCCTGTAACCTGTAACCCCCAGTGTGTAATTAACACATACTGTATATGTACATGTGTGGGTGAAGTGAAAAAGAATTTCCCCAAGAGAGACGAATAAAGGACTGATTATTATTATTATTATTATTATTATTATTATTAAAATGTATTATGCATTATTTACTTATAATAATTAAAATTAAAAAATTAATAATGTTTTCTGAAAGTAGAAGATATAACAGATTGATAACATTAAGAAGTCTAAAAACTCTAAACAAATCTCGGTCAAGTTTTTACAGTGTAAGGCAGCTCACCAGTAGAGCAGTGCCACCAGAAGAAGACAGGAGGGTTGGTTTTCATACTGAAGACAACTTAGGCAAGACCATACCTTTTCTACTGTGTATTTGTAAATTTTCCACAAAAAACCAACCTAGCCTACAATAGATGATTATAAGCAGGGCTTTGAACCAGAATCTTTTGCCAATCGTCTTTTTCCGAACAGAAACGGAATTATAACTTTTCCGGTTTAGTGTTCCACCCATAAACTGTCGTTCCTGAACCGGTTAGAACAAAAAAATAAAGTTCCTGAACCGGTTAATAACGTACAATAAATATAAATATGTAGGTGTCGTATTATGCGCACCATAAGACGCGCATAAAAGCCTTAAAATTTCTCAAAAATCAACGCTGCGCCTTTTAACATTAAGCGTCTTATGTGTACACTGAGTTCCAAAATCTGTAAAAATGTTTTCGTGTGATTTTAGTCAGCGATCCGCCAGAATGGCCATTGTCCACCGACATAGGCAGTAATACGTCACTACATACGGTGGCAGCGACAGACCAATTAGAGAACATGACGCGAGGCTACGTCCGGCACACCTCGGGTAGGTACCGATGTACAGTACAGTGTATGCCGGTACTGTATCGCAGGTATGCTGTTAACCACATTTGTTTGGCTAAAGACCCCCAACATAGGCGTCAGCGAAGAGACACGCTTACGACGCAAAATGTAAACTCCAGGTTTTCAGTTACGCAGTTATGACAGTATACGTAAAGAGACCGGGTGGCTTTTTTCACACTTCGCCATTTCTCTTGATCTGTGACTCCATGCACACCCATATCAACGCTTCTGTCAAAAACCACGTCAAGCGTCTGAATTCGGAGCTTGCCAACATCCTGGGAGGATTAATGAAAGAGCTCCAACCGCTGCACATTGGTGTAAACAGAGCCTTTAAGGTTAAGCTGCGTGCGTCGTGGAGCGATGGATGAGACGTTGAACACACGTTTACCAGGACTGGAGGCAATGCCGAGCAAGTTCCACCGCGAGTTACACCCTCACAATATGTGCGTGGATTGCGGATGCCTGGACTAACATGTCTGCTTCAACTTTTGTCCGATGTTTCGCAAAAGCCGGCATCATTACCGGACAGCCACCCGGTCAGCAATAGTGAAATTACTGAGCTATTCAATGCAGACCGAAGATGAGGACTTTGAAGGATTTAGCACAGATTTATCAAAAAATAAAGAAATAAAAAAAATAATAAAACGACATTATTTTTAAAATGTTTTATGTAAATACGTAGTAAAACACAGTTCAACCACAGTCACCTTTTTGCTTCTGTTAGCAATCATGCACCGAACAATAAGGTGCACCGTGTCTCCGGTTAAAGTACAGAAATAAACTCCGTAATTTAGACTGCGCCTCTTTATACAATGAGCTGAATGGTGCGCAAAATACGGTAACTTAAGGACTTTTAAATTGGCAACTACAGCAATTAGTTTATATACTATAATTATAGATATATCCCTACCCTACAGTAAACAGTACCACAGCACTACACCTCTGCTTTATGAGTTATATCACTGTAGTTAAGGCTTATGCCTCCAACTTAGACACTACATGAAATAAGACAAGAATAACTTCCACCATGTCATTTATTGCTGAACAACAGATCTTTATTGTGCTTCTCCCATTGCTCAATATTGCTACAAAATGCTGGCAGTACGGGGACACACTGCACTGAAAATGAATGCAGCCAATGTGTTAATGTCTAAATCATACATTTTTAAGATTGGCATACTGCAGTGTTTACCTGTTATGATTAAATTGTGACTGGGAGACTTCCCTTAACTGCTGCTGATAGCAGCTACTTCTCTCTGCTCTCATCCCACATCGGGTGAATGACAGGAAGTGAAACATGAGGTCAAATGTTTTTCTCAAGAACGAAAAAAAAAAACGGTATTAACCGGTTTACAATTATTTTCTGTTCCGATTCTGTTCCGGAACATTAACAAATTTTTTTTTTCTGTTTCTTTTTCATTCCTGCCAAAATACCAAAAGTTTACAGTTTTCGTTCCATGAACTGGTTCAAAGCTCTGATTATAAGATTAAAAGAAGGTTACATCACATAAATGAGTGGTGCGTTCTGAAATCCTCAGACTGAACATTCTTTTCCTATTGCCAAGATCTTTCATGTACAGCACTCGCGTACGCCGGGTTTGCATTTATGTATCGCATGCTTTACACACTGTCATGTAAGATATTGAATGTTGAGGTGAGTCAATGTTCATTTGTGTTTCTGGGCTTGCACTAGGAGTTAGTATGACTAAGCCACTGTGGCTCAGTGTAAAAGAACTGAGTAAGCCAAAAAAAGTCACATTCTGTGTCCAAGACAGTGGCTTGCTATAATAGCAAGTAAAACTACAAGTAAACATTGAATAATACCAAGAATAAAATTTATTAAAATCAAAGTGTCTAAGTCAAAGTTAAAATGTCTTGTGGTCCAAGTAAAATGACTATCTTCACATAGCGAATGCAAGTTTTCAATTTTTGGAGGATGTAAAACCACACTCGTCGTAGGGGTGTGTGGAGGGCTATTTCCCTACGGGTATTTCCCTATGGGAAATTTTTTAGAAAATGGGGTTGTTTTCCTGCATTCTGAGGGCAAAATCTTCTGTTCAGTTTACCTACAAAAATACACTAAAGTCAATAGTTCAAGCTTATCTTTATTTCTATCCTACTTTATGCAGGTATACATGTGAGATTCAACAATTGAAAACTTCACTATGTGAAGATACAAGTAAACATTGAGTAATATTTTGTATGACTAAGTTTTACTTAGACTAGAATACATTTTAACTTTGACTTAGACAATACCATGGGTATGCCATAGTTTAGTTTTAGTTTTTTTTTATTCGATAATATGATTTTTCATTTCTATATAAAAAGGCATGAAAAATAGCAAGCGAGGTGAACACACATTTACATGCATCGCTGGTTATTCCTGCCGGTCATAGAGATCAAAAGTCTAAGACTACAAAAAAGTATTGATAATTTCTTTCATTTGCCTTCTGATCGGTCTGTCACCACTCCTACCCCCTCTCATAATTCACCATTTGTTGTTCAATTAGAATTGTAACGCAAAATCTACTATAAAACACTCTATTTTCATTTTCAATCGATCGTCCTCGCCTTGTCGTACACCAATTCGTGGGTTTAGCTTGTAAAAAAAGAATCCTGGTTTTTTTAGTGCTGTCAGGCGATTAAAAAAAAATCTACAAGATTTACAGGATTTGTAATTAATCTAATTAATCGCATTTTAATCTCATACCTGTTAAAGGCCCCCAAATAAAGAATTTGAATTCTAGGACATTACAAAATTGTAGTGCATGACTAATCAATAGAATGCACCAAGAAGAGAAGATTTGAAATCCACATTTTTATTGGTTAAGTGTGCTTTATAAATGAAATTCAAAAGAAAAAAGGCCAAGCACATCAGCAAACCAATTAGGCCAGGTGCATTTCTCAAAAATGCAATACAAATAGTTAAATAAAATAAATAAAATTCAGAAATAAAATAAGACTGAGTCTCAAATAGACACATAAGCAGACTCTCAATCAAAAATGAATACTAAAGCTGACTCAATACAGCAATTCAAAATGAATAGTATAACATGCGTCTAAATAAGGCAACTAAATAGCTCACCCTTTTAAAGGAAAAGCCTGTTGGCATCTTGCTAACGTTCAACTCTGTGTCCTTGACATATTTTGCATTTAAATGATACGTTAGGCTGGAGCTGCTTCGGTGATATGAAAATTCTCTTTTACAAAAGGTACAAATAATAATAATGGATTTATGTAGCGCTTTTCTGGACACTCAAAGACGCTTTACATCAGATCCATTATTCATTCACTCCTCATTCATACTTGGTGATGGTAGGCGATGTGTGTAGTCACAGCTGCCCTGGGGCAGACTGACGGAGGTGTCTGCAGCGCAGAATCTAATTAAAGCGTTTAAGTGACAGCCTTAGTTTTTTTTTATTGGGCGAGAGGTGGTCATGACCCGAGTGAATATTTAATGGTCGGGAGCGTTCGAGTCACCTCGGCTATTTCCGTCGGCATGTGGAAATAGCAGCATGCTATTGTTTTCTTATGTTATTGCTCGGGAATTTTCGCGAGTCCAAAAAAGTTGTAAGTTTTAGACTTTTTTTTCCTAAAAATAAGAACGCCACGGTGGCTACACCAGCTAAAAACCTTGTAGCCATATGGAATTTACTTCCATATGGCTACATGGCGGCGAAGTGGCGAATGGCTAGCGCAAGCCCAGTGTTTCTAACCTGACGGTTGGCGATGGCAATGAAGCGCTCCACCACATCATTTACATTATAGTCCTCCAGGTCAAGGTCATCTCTGATTGGTGGGTCATCACAGGACTGGTCCCAGCAGAAACCGTCAGGAGGGTTGTACCCGTTGGGAAGGATCCCTGTTGGGTTCGTAGGCAAAGGTCAAGGGTTATGGTCAATGACAAGCTACTGAAATCATGCACCTTGAAAAGAATGGTTTGTTACCGGTCCAGAGGTCAGCTACAGGGGGCATTAGGCTGTCAGAAGCCCTCCAGAGAAGCTCCTGCTCCTTATCACTCATCCTGCGGGCCCGGTCCTGGTAGTCCAAACGACCAAAGAAGAAACCATCAAAGCCCATCTGGAAGAAACAGCACAAATAACAGTTACTGGTAATCCAAAGGTCAGAGAAGAGTCTTCAGTTTGAGGGGTGTTTGACTGAAGCCAGTAATACTATTAGCCAGTATTTTGTATATACCTTTTAGATATCTGCTAATGAAATATGTTTCTTTGCTTTTTTGCTGGTAGTTCAATGATTGCATACCATTACCATTAAATACCGAACCCGGCTCGTTAAAAAGAGTTCTATCAAGAAGAATCGGATGTCAATGGGTTAAAATAACAATATTTAATAAACCAAATATTAATTTTAAGTCCCTTGAAAGAGCAAAAGTTTTTAAAATTAACAAAAAGGGCCAAAGGATGCTTCTCAAACAAAGGAGTGTAACCAAAAGCTGTATTCGTCTGTAAATTACAAGTGAAAACAAAACCCAAGTCCTCCAATTACAGTTGCACAAAAATTGGTGAGCAGCACCCCTACTCCTAATGCTAACAGCCAAGCGTCTACCTGCAATTTACACTTGGCCCACTCTTCCACAGTGTGGTCACAAATTTGGTCATAACATTGCATCTCGCAGGAGCAAATGAGGCAAACTGTCCATGGGGAAACAGCCGCCACGTCTTAACAGCTGAAGAGTTTTTCAAGTCTCCCGCTCTGAGGATCTGGGATTGCAGCACTCCAAGGGAAGCACACTGCACTAATCAGGAGCCAGGGATGAAACTGGTGGAGTGGGAGGAGCCAGGACTGGAGTAAAGCGTTGAGAGGAGGGAACCAAACAGAAATACACACACACAAACCCCTGCAGGCACGTAACACCCCTCCCCTTAAAAAAGCTATAAGCTTTTATAAAAAGCAAACACCCTGCACAAATGAATTTGTGTCCTGGACAGACAGAACAGATCAATACAAGAAGCACCATGATAAAAGTCGCGACAGAAATACCTTCAGGTGAGTCATGACAGATACAACATACGAGTCATGACAGAAAAAAATAGTTAACAAAAAATGACAGGCACAATGTACAATGAGTCATGACAATGTAAGACAAGTCATGACAGAAACATACGAGTCATTAGAGAAACATGACACAGACACTCAAGTGTCCTAAAGGGGCAGGTTGAGCCTCCCCAATGAGCAAAGCCACACCACAGCAACCAGTGCCCAATTAGTTCAGCTGTGGCTTGGGGACATTGCTAAACGGGTGGAAATTAAGCCATGTATCTTGGAAATGATCTGCAAAGGCAGCCAGCTATTTTTGGCTTAGTCATCAATATGAGTAAAAGATGGATCAGAAAACACTCCAAATCAGAAAGCAACATGACTAGGCCAAACCGTCTCCCCTGCGAGAGGTCAATTGTAATTTGCGAGAGGTCGAGCTGCGAGAGGGGTATTGTAATGTGCAAGAGGTCCCGTGTTCAATTCCCGGACGAGCCCCCATTTGTTATGACCCTTGGCTCGGGATGGAAAAAGGAACGCAACATAAAACCAGATTGAAGATGTTTTAAACAAAAGTTATTAATACAATGTAGTTTAATTGACAAATGAACGAAACAAGGTGTAAAAACCAAACTAAGAGACGGACTAACGGGTGCTGCTCAAAACAAAGGAAAAATTGAACAAAAGGAGACACACAATGGAGCTAATACTTTCTAAAGACTAAATAGAAACAAAGTTGACAAATCCAAATTCTGAACAGTTACTCAGTTGGCCTACAAAAAAAACCCCAGGAATAAATACAAGGGGGAGCCAGAACCGATAAACGTAATGTTTTCTAAGAAAGGATTACCAAATAGTGTCCATTGCGATATCAGTTTTTAAAACTTAACCCTAGCCCATCTCGTCACAAAGCCTAATAATCGAAGTGCTTCAGCTAACACAAAATCAAACTAACACTAGTACAAAATCGAGAGGCACATGGCAAGCTGCGAGTCTACAATAGTAGCTGCCCCGACTTTCACGCTTGTGGGACTTTTAAAGCTGAGACTCCACCTGCATTCCAACAGTCAGTGGACGGATGCTGGACGAGACCAATCAACAAACCAATAGGTATTGCAATCAAATACCAAACCTGGAATAAGTGTCTGCCATGATGTTGTCCAACCCCTTTTTCTGGCAGATTTCAAGGTTGTAATCCTGCCCAATCAGAGCCCACCGTGTGAGCCTTTGGTAATGGTTATACATGCGGGATAGGAAAACAAGGGGGTTTATGATCGTCAGGACTACAACCGGTGAAGAACTGGAACCCACATATACCTCGAAGTGTTGCAGAGCCAACAACAAAGCAAGGGTTTCCTTTTCAATTGTAGAATAATGAAGCTGGTGCTTGTGGAACTTGCGCAAGAAATAACACACAGGGTGGTCAACACCGTCGTCATCCTCCTGCAATAGAACTGCACCTGCACCCACCCCACTGGCATCAACCTCCATTTTGAATGGCTTGGAGGGACCAAGAGCTGCGAGCACGAGAGCATGGCTGAGGAGTGACTTCACACTCTCAAAGGCATGCTGGCATTCAGGAGTCCACACAAACTCCACTTTTGGGCTAAGCAGATTCATCAGCGAGTATACTACAGTAGAGACGTTGCAACAAAAATTCCTGTAATAGCCCGCCATGCCTAAGAATCTGCTAAGAGCTCGCCTGGTATAGTGGGAACCGAACACTCAGTTATCGCAGTTAACCAAACAGAAATACACATACACCCATACAAACACATGGAGGCCAGTAACAACCATTCTGTTGTCTGTTCTGCAAATAAGAATCTACAGGCAGAAAGTGGTTAGCTTAGCATACAAAAAAGGAGAGAAGTTAGTTTTCTGAAGGGACAAAATCTCACTAGTACTTGTAATATTCACTAAGGTACAAGCTGTCCTTACCTGAAGAATGAACTGCACATCCAAGACAATAGAACACTTGTAACTATTGCTGTCAGGCAATTAAAAAAAATTAATCTAATTACAGGATTTGTAATTAATCTAATTAATTGCATTTTAATCTCATACCTGTTAAAGGCCCCAAAATCAAGAATTTGAATTCTAGGACATTACAAAATTGTAGTGCATGACTAATCAATAGAATACACCAAGAAGAGAAGATTTGAAATCCACATTTTTATTGGTTAAGTGTGCTTTATAAATGAAATTCAAAAGAAAAAAGGCCAAGCACATCAGCAAACCAATTAGGCCAGGTGCATTTCTCAAAAATGCAATACAAATACAGTTAAAATAAATAAAATTCAGACATAAAATAAGGCTGAGTCTCAAATAGGCACACAAGCAGACTCTCAATCAAAATGAATACTAAAGCTGACTCAATACAGCAATTCAAAATGAATAGTATAACATACCTCTAAATAAGGCAACATCAATAGCAAGATGGCAACAGGTCAGTGGTTCTTCACCTTGTTGGAGGTACCGAACCCTGCCGGTTTCATATGTTCACTCACCGAACCCTTCTTTAGTATAAAAAAATTTTTTTTTCTTTTTTTCAAATTAAAGTATGTGTTTTACTGGTGTATTTAATGAATTGTGCATTAACGTTCTTTTTAAAAGAACAAAACCAAGACAGTGCATGAACTCACATGAAATGACTTACCTGCAAATAAGTGTGACTTCTGCGGTTGTTATTGAGAGACCAGTTCAGATATGCGTGGTTTCACCTTGGCAAGTGCTACTCTTATGTCATTTTCACATTTGTTTGCCAGTGCGGGACTAGAGTTGCTCAACTTGACATTGACAATCATGCAGAACGCTGACTCCCATCACGTTCCGTTATACAGTACATGTAAATTCACGTTGCACATATTCGCCCGACCACTTTCTTTTTTTGCTCAACATAGTTACCATTAATTAAAATATTAAGAAAGCAATCAGATGAAGTACCATTATGACAGGCATACATCGACTTCTGAGCGCGCAAAATCCCATATAGCACAGGTAGGCTAATCGATGTAGCGTGATCACCTGCAGCCAGTGATGGCGAAGGGGGGCATGTCATCACGAACTGACAGGATGTGTCAAACGTACACAGTGATTCATGTATGTTCGGCAAAAACACCCGAGTGGGCTTGCCTCGCTCTCCTGTGTCGCGTCCATCTCTGTTGTCAGTCACCCTGCTTTTGACTAGTGGCGCAGGTACAAAGTGACGTGCCACTGCAGCCTACTGGTCCCTCAATGGGCCAAATTTAAAATGCTTGCGCATTGACTTGCCACTCAAGATTAATTGCGTTAATTTTTATAGCACATTAATTTGCAGCGTGATTAATTAATCTAATTAACACATTAAACTGACAGCCCTACTTGTAACATTACTCTGGTCAGAAAAAATCTGAATGTGAACTACCGTACCTGTGCAAACATGGAGGCATGCTCGCGGGCATGGCCAAAGGGGTCGATGTGCCATGCAACACGGGGGCGACCGCAAGTCCCAAAAGTCTCATTAAGGAATCTCAGACCCATGGTCATCTGATCTATGACAGCACTGTAGTGGGTGGTGGCCTCATCACTCATACACCAACCACCATTCACAAACTCGAGGCGGCCTGGAGAGAATGTGAGAGGAAAGCAGGTAGAAATTTTGTCTGACATTATGAAACTAAATGCTTCCAATGTTAAAGGGACAGTAAAGTTAATTTTAAGTGAGATATACGTTATTCATCATTATGAAAAATAAAAAATAAATTTTTTTATGTGTTTAGCATCATCCATTTGGTCAAAAAAGCTTACAATCAGCGCTGCAGCAGCTTCCGCATGCTGTGGTCATGTGGGCGTCATATGTCACTGGGGCCAAACATAGCTTAGCAGCCATAAGAAACAGTACAATTCCAGATGCGATTAACACCAAAAGTATCATGGTTACCTGCACGGTCAACGGCTGTGTCAACAGAACAGCAAAAAGACGCGAAGACAAGGACTTGTCGTTCTTTAGAATACCTTCTGGGAAGGCATCGCACTAAAAATGCTAATGTGCTAGCCCGTCAATGGGATTGTCCATATTATTTTAGCATTGAGCTAACCGCCAATTATTACTATTTGACTGTGTGGAATTAATAACTCTAGTTATTATTAATTCCACAGTGAATTTATTTGAAAGTCGTGTCTTTTTGCTGTTCTGTTGACACAACCGTTCAACGCGCAGGTAACCATGACATTTTTGGAGTTAAATCGCACCTAGAATTGCATTGTTTCTTATGGCTGCTAAGCCATGTTTGGCCACAGTGACGTATGACGCCCACGTGACCACTGAATGCGGAAGCTGCTGCGGCGCAGATTTTAAGCTTTTATGACCAAACGGATGATGCTACACATATAAAATTTATTTCTTCTATTTTTCAAAATGATAACATATACGTCACTTAAAATTAACTTTACTGTCCCTTTAATGTTGTGCTGTTCATGCACCTTCATTAACCAGCTTCTTGACTGTCTGCTGCATGTCAGGTTTCTGCTGTTTCCACCAGCGGTAGAAGAACGCCGTTTCCACATAGATGAACCTCCTGTCTGGGTTCTTCGACAGCTGTTCCACTACTGAGTCAAGGATGTACTGGACCCCTGCATGCTGGATATCATTACGATCTATGTAGATATACAAACACACACAGATTTTTTTTGAGGGCAAAAATAATATGTTGTCTTATATAGTAATTGTGACTGGTAGCTGCTATATGGCAGTGCTACAGGGAAATCTAGGTCATTAGATAAACACAATTCCTAGAAATGTCTATACAGTCTGCCTGGCAAATGTTCTACTCCACAAATTTTTGTAGAAATCGCTTCAATGTTTTCTGTGCGATTACGGAAAACGTCGAAAGACATCTTCTTTTAATGATTATTTAAACCCCCATAAAGGGAATGATTTAGCATGTGATAGCTGTAGCTTTCATGTGATCTTTCTTGATGTTTGTGTTTCGCTAGTGCTATTGTGGGTACTGACAGCATTATGTGGTACCTGCAGCCCAATCAGCATGGCTCTTGTTGTTAAAAACAAGACCAAATGAGAGACTCTCTCTAAAAACAGGAACAGGTTTTTGAGCTTCTGACATCCAGGAAACAGTGGAAAATAGTTTCTCTGCAAACAGAATGGACAGTTTTCCGACACATTTGGATTTAAAATGGAAATAAAACTTGACAGCCACAGCACTATGTAAAACCCTTCATTGGAGACCTCCAACTTTTTTAGAAAAAGGTGACTTATAGAAAGACTACCATTAAGGGTTAACCCCCAGTGCAAGACCAAGGTGAACCCTCTATGGAGTATCAGCCTGATCCTTAAGTTTGTCTTTGTTTAAAATCTTTACCACCAGTTTGTACATGTTTTTACCATTACTGAGGCTGATCAGGTCTGACAGAGTCCTTAAAACAAGGAGACAAGCTATTGGTAAGGGACCGGCAACATCGGGATTTAAAAGACCTGTTCAATAGAAACTGATCAAATTTAGTTGCTGTGGGGTGAGTCACCTCCTCCAGCTTCCAGCAGTCTTTCGACGAGCCTCACCGAAGTCACACCCACAGCGGATGACAGACCAGCAGCATCTTCTAAAACGGGTCCACAAAGTTCCACCATATGCCCAAGGGAGGAGATTGTAACCGCATGAACTTGTTTTCTACTGCTGCTACTGCAATGTCTTTCAAGTTAAAAAGTCCTCCTTTGATGACAGGTTCTTTCAAAATCCAATAGAGTTAAAATCCTTTGGTTTTTTCTTTAGTAAAAAAACCCAGATTTTAAAACACTGATAAAACACCAGAAGGTCTTTCAGTTTGTCACTCCTCGGGTCCATTAAAAACAAGGCATGGTTGAGTCAAAGACCTCAGCAACGGGCCAGGACTGCCTGCGTCGTGGGCCGCCACACTAGGTCCTCAGGGCCAGTCAGGAACCGCTGGATGAACCGTGCCGGGACACCTCCTTCTCCAGGACCCTGTTGCTTATGAACAGTGGTGGGTTCGATATAATCACCTTCTTAGCAGGGTTCAACAGGGTGAGAACGAGGATGAAGGTGTTCTGAATCACCACACCGCTCTCTACTACCTGGTTCACCTCGTCAATGCTGTTGAGGAATATCACCACTGCATTTTCCATTCGGGAGGCTCACTTTATGCTGCTGTACCCGACCTTCTCTCCCACCATTAAACTCACCTCTTCCACCGAGCAGCTGACTGTCGGTGCCAGTCTACCCTCTGATGCATGCACCATGAACGCCTTGGTCAAGATGTTTTTCTCAAGTTTTTTAATCTTCTTAGAACGTGAAAAACAATGTTCAACTTTTTGTTTTCAAAAATATAATTTTTCATAAAATTAAACATTCAGTGCACTACATTCCCCTGAGCACTCAACATAAACCATTATGAACTTACGTTAAAAATGAAGTAGCTTATGTTCTATTGTAATAAACAAACCATTGTATCTATTTATGCTTTGGAAAACATTTCAAAAATTTGTGGAAATTGTTAACACTGATATTTTAATCTCTCCATCTCTCCATCTCCGTAAACTCCGATGTTCATCACACCTGTTCATCATCTGGGACAGGTTTACTTTGTGTTCCCAGAACCAGAACCAAACAAAGTGAAGCAGCATTTATGCTCCTCAAATCCTCATGCTCCTCACCTGTGGAACAAACTACCTGACTACCTCAGATCTGCTCAAACGGTCACTTCATTTAAATCAGGGTTAAAGACATTTTTGTTCACTGCAGCATTTTCCTGAATTTGTTTTTTAATTATCTTCATTTTGTTAATCAGTGGTTTTAGTTTAAATATTTTATTCTCCTGTTTAATTGACTTTTTCCTTTAATTGCTCTTTTATTGATATTTTATTGTCTTGTTTTAATCCCCCTTTATCTTTGAAGTGTTTTGTTGCCTTTGTAAAGCACTTTGAATGAATTGTGCTATACAAATAAACTTGCCTTGCCTTACATGTATCTGTGCCATAGATGCTTTGGTCTTTCAAGGCCTCGATGAGTGGAATGCTGCAGAAGTTATCAAAAAACACCTTGGGATTTGTCTGTATTTCCATCATCCTCAATTCCTATGCCTCTATTCCACTCTGGCAGCCACTCATCATCACTGTTATCCCTGGAGCTGGACGGAATTTCCTTGACTATTTTGTAGGCCGCCTCATTCTTTGCTGTGTTAGACGTCTAAAATTAAATTAAAATAATTACTCTAGTAACTCAAACTACTGCTAATGTCCACAAAAATTGATATTTTAAATGAATAGCTTATAAATATAAAATTTATGCACTGACTTACAACCAAAACAGTTACGAGAGACAGTGACCCAATTAGGTATACGACATGTTAAATATACGTCATATAATTGGGTCACTGCATGACGTCCACTTCCATGGACACACAAATAATTGTGATTTTCTACATATTGGACATAAAAATTTCAGATTTCAAACATAATATCCTTCCCTGGATGCTACTGTTAAATCATTTTTTTTTTTTACCACTGGGGCTCTTTAGCATAGAAGGATTGCCAGGATATGTCTGCAGTGGTCAGCAGGTGGAGCAGATTAATGACCATCTTAATTTACTCTTACACTGACTCAGCACTGAATTGACCTTCACGGACTATGGCAGTAGCGAGCACTCTAGAGGCTAATATGCGGTGCCACCATAGAAGCCCATGCATGAATGAGAAAGTCACATTTCAGTAGCTGTCCACTGTAGTCACCGCGATGCAGCAGAGGGCTAATGGCATGACGAGGAGTCAGCCTCTCAAACCCAGAGCTCACTGACATGTCTGCCCCCGTGGGCTGCCAGATTGCCCCCTAATCCCCCCAAAACACCCACAAACTCCCAAACATAACTGTGATTAAACTATATTAACAGAAATGTGAATAAACATGAAAAATAAGCAAAAAACTGAAGGAAAAATAAGCAAAAAACTGAAGGAAAAATGCACTCGCCACACACTCCTCACAATTCCTCTCACAGCATGCACCAAGAGTGAGCGAGTGTGTGCGCGCGCGCGTGTGCGTGCGTGTCAGACTAACCTCCATAGAAATACTGGTCAACAGTCTTGAGCCAGCCGACATCGTCGTGAGTGTGCGGGACCAGGTGGACATTCAGCAGGTTGGACTTGGTGGTATGACATGACTGCACACACCAAGTACACGTACACACTTTACCACACCGTAAAGAAATAACACCTGTGTTTACAGGATTCACACCGGCTACTGTAACCAACAATGTAAAGTGAGGGGGAAGTGACAGGGAGAGCAGTGGTGGCGGATATAAAGTATCTTTAGCTAGCTTGTGATGCTAAACAACAATGAAGTTCAAGCCGTCACCAGAACTCACCTCGTATCCGCAGGTACCGAACCATTTCGTGTCCGGACGGAGAGGAAAACTTGAAACGAGACTGATCAGTAAGACAAGAGAACCAGCCAAGCGCCCATAGTCGGTCGCCATATTGGATAGCAGAGTCCTAATCATATGACTTGGGTTTATTAACGAGCGTCACGTGGCAGAACTTCCTCCATCATGTTCGGAGTTGTTTCCCTCACTTTTGACTGTCAGGCGGTGCTGCATAAAACAAAACAAAACAACAAACGACATAAACAAAAAAAAAAATGCATGAAAACCTCGCAGTGGCTGTAAGCTCGCGTGTTCACCTCAAGGGGCAACTTCATTCATACCCACAAACACCCGGGTCACTCCTCAGGTTGGATATGTGTCAATACAGTGAACTCATTACTTGTCCAAAGGCAATACAGTATCTTGAAAAGGAAAAGCATTAAGAGAAAATGGATACTTATATGTTATTTGTAATTCAGAGATTGGTCAGTGTGTTTTACTGTACACAATTACATGAAAAAAAACATCCTCTTGATTTGTCTGAAGATTCTCACTCACACACGCACACACACACACACACACACACACCACAACTCTCTAGTCTTCATATACTCAGACAGGGTATTGGTTTATACCAGATATGTCAGATTTTAGCAAATCACAAGGTTTATTGAACAGACAGAATGAAATTAGTCATAAACTCTGTACAGGGTTCACTCAATGGCATCACATCTTACCGAGAGGAATCATCGAAGAACAAAGACTTTAAACAATACCAGGAATTTGTAGTCTTTCAGGAGGCTCTTTTCGCCTAAATCTTTCCTCCTTTTACAGACAATGGAGAATGATGTCCAGAGGAGAGATAGTGAATATATTGGTAGAGGGATGCTGAGTTTTGAACTGCCAGGCAGGAGGCCTAGAGGAAGACCAAAGAGGAGGTTTATGGATGTAGAGAAAGAGGACATGAAGGTAATTGGTATGAGAGAAGAGGATGCAGAAGACAGGGGTTGGTGGAGGCAACTGATTCACTGTGGTGTGACCCCTGAAGGGAAAAGCTGAAAGGACAAGAAGTCAGACAATGCAGAATGACCCTTTGATATGTTAAATATTGGATGGTTGCTACTATCTGGTCTGAACACTCTGACATTCCAAGACTTACAGGCCTTTAGCATGTGAGGAACAGGACATTCAGAGTTACACATATGAGAATACAGCATACAGAACCATAATTTTATATGACTTCATTATACTACCTTAACAGTGAATGACATTTTAAAGTTTATATAAAATATTAAGTGATACATGATTGAGTAAGCACATATCTGAGGAAACATTGCAATTATTTGACTAGATTGGTGATTGATTATGGCTTAACAATGTATATAGATTATGGTTGAGTAACTATCTTAGCCAACATAGGGCATTGTTGCCTTCCTATCTGTAAAGTGCTTTGAAATGTCTTCAGATGTGATTGATTGATTGATTGATTGATTGATTGATTGATTGATTGATTGATTAGCAGATTAATTATGTCCATTCATCTATTTTCTTGTAGATGAAACAACTGTAAGTGTCTCATTTACAGCCTCTTCTTCCTCTTTTACGGGTCACAAAGGTTGCTGGGGCCTATCCCAGCTGACTAGGGTGAGAGTGTGAATGTGTAAATAGGAAAAACTCATAAAAACATAGTCCTACATAGAATACACAACCTCATCAGAGACAGCACACATACACAATACACACTCTTCACACTTCCTCACACTTCCAGGCAGATGCTACAGGAGTCTGAAGTCCAGGCTGGCAAACAGTTTCTACTCACAGGCCAGCAGGCTTCTCAATGAATCACTCACACATATGGCATGCAACATATGAACATATTTATAACACTACTTTTATTGCTGCTGGTAACCATTTATTGTTGTTTTCTTATTATTTCTATTGTTTATCCTAATCTTTTTAATTTTATATATGTTGTCTTCTTAGGTAGAATGAACAGAATAAGAATTTCATTGTGTAGTATAAATACACTGTGCACTGTGGTTTGACTTCCCAGAACTTTGTCAAATGTAATGCGAAGCCCTTGTTGAAAGAAAAAATATTTTCCATTGAAGTTCTTTTTGAAGTGATCGCTGTGCTAAGTTTTGCATGTTCGAACAGGTTTAATGACACTGTGATAGTACTGTTAACTCTTTCACATGTGTTACTTTAATGCTGAACCAGTGGTTGCCATATAAACACTGCTTGAGTGTCAATTCCAACACCGGGGCTACTGATTTTGCATTTTCAAATTTGCTGTTTACCTGTTTGCTGTGCATATGACAATAAAACTCTTGAATCTTGAATCTAGAAATATTTTCCACGTTTTCCTACTTGTCCAGTGGACTTAATTCAACACAAAGATGCTCCTGACATGTTTTTTTTTTTCAGGAGCAGGTTAAGGCATTTCTATGAGAAAGGAATAACTGAATATCAGGTAAATATGGAGAACTGTATATTTTGTTTTGGATGTGATTTGTGTGGGGGGGGGTGTTATATTTCCACCCTTGCTGAATTAATGTTGCCCTCTGGGGGACAATCCCGTCAATAATTAAAAAACAAAACAACTAACAGGCAGGCTGTGACAGAGTTTTCTTACAAGTAACCCATAGTTCACATTGCTGGCACTAACTTTCAACCTGACATGAATTGTCGGCTGTCTCAATGTTCACGAAAGTCCAAAATGAGTTCCACAGCATTTCAAGTCTTCCACAGCGTTCGTAGAAGACTTCAGTGCCACCAGCCTCTCATTCTAGTGGTCCAGCAGCAACAAACAGTGAGACAGCATCGCCATGGCAACAGATCACTGACACCAAGCAGCAGCCAGGCATGATGGGGTGGAGACGACTGTGTCCAGGAGTGCTGTCCCAGTCAATAAAGATAATTTTTATTGAATTCTGGCCCTGGTAAAGAATACCTGTCTCCATCAGTTACTAGCTCATGTAGCAGAGGTGGTGAATTCCTCCAGTTAAAGGAACTCCACAGCAGCACAAAGACTTCCGCTTCTGTATGATAACTTTGGGTCTCTCGCCTTCCTCCCTCTCTTCCTCCTCCTCTTCTTCCCGTCCTCCTCCTCCTTATGACTTTTGTACCACCTCCTGCTTCAATGCTCCTGCTGGGACAAACAAACCCTATGCATAAGTCTGCATAAATCACTATTAAAACAGGCATCACTACAGATTAGGTAAACAGAACATGGATTGTATATCCTGTTTCTAAAATAATTTTAGACTTTTCGATCATCCAAGTTACACCTCGCTGTCCAAAGTTCAGTTTGTCTTCAAGTCTGAGCAAGCATAATTCTTTATGTGTGTCCTGAATATAAGTGATGGAGAGAAAATCCTATGTTGCTATAATAATTAAAACCCACAGGTGATAAAAATGCATTGTTAGGATGTTAAAAAACTTCCATTACCTTTAAATTGAAAATCGAAACTTTTATTTTTTCATTTTTCTCGGTTTCTCTTGATTATAACTAAATTAAAAATAATAATAAAATTCTGCATTCACACAGCAAAGTTTTCAATGAACAGATGCTCAAAACCAGTGTAATACACAAACTGGCCAGTAGATAACGGTGTAGGAATTCAGAATAAACTAAATGACCGCGCCTATGAACTACAGTACACATCTAGCCTCAGTCCAGAATTTTTCAGAGCGTTTGAATTATACAAAGTTGTATTCCTGCTTATCATTTTTTCTTTGTATAATGTTTCATTGTATTTAACTTTGTCTATGACTATTCCATCTGTTATTTTTACTTTTTCCAATAAACAGACACCAATAACAAGTACAGCACCTCCATTCTAACAAGCGTACGGTTCAACTATGTTAAGTATTGCTCTAGAACAGGGATGTCAATGTCAAATACACAGAGGGCCAAAAAAACAAATTTGCTGCAAGCCGAGAGACAAACTGGTTCAGTGTTTATTAAAATATATTGAAATGATTGCACATAGTCTAGTGAACCACAAGCGAACATATATTATTGAATGATTAAATGAACAAAGCAATATTTTCAAATGGCTCTGTCAGTAATTTCAAGTGAAAACATTTTTCAACAGGCACACAAAAACAAACTTCCTTCAAATAACAATCACGTCTTTGTGTGTTTCTGAGACTTTTGATGGTGCCTTCTATGGTTATATTCTTTCATTACAGCCAAACTTTCTCCACACAGAAGACACACAGGTGTGTCTTTTACCTTTGTGAACATATCCTCTGCCTCCCACCTGGCTTGAAACCTCCGGTTCTCAGTCTCCATCTTCTGTGTAGCCATTTTAGAGTAGGGGGTAGCTGAAATTTGACCTCTGCTCTGACTGCTGATGAATAATGAACTGGCCTGCAGGCCAATTCTAATGGTAACTAGAACCAAGAAAGTCAGAGAGTGCAAAATTCCGTGATCTACCCTGACCTACTTTCAGGGTAGGTCAGGGTATACCTGAAAGTAGTACCTGTCTAGTGCATAGACTAGTGCATATGGAGAAGGCCAGTGTGAGTAACACCATAGATCATAGTTAGTGCATAGGTAGATCAAAGCACACGCTTTGATCTAAGGCAGTGGTTCTTTACCTTGTTGGAGGTATTGCACCCTTCCGGTTTCATATGCTCACTCACCGAACCCTTCTTCAGTTAAAAAAAACAAAAACTTCAAATTTGAGATATAAGTACAGTATTTTCCGCACTATAAGGCACACTGCATTATAAAGCACACCTTCAATGAATGGCCTATTTTTTTTCTTAAATTTAATACAAAAGGCGCACTGGATTATAAAGTACACTGGATTATAAAATGCATCTGAGAACTCATCTTCAATGAACGGTCTATTTTAAAACTTTTTTCATTTATAAGGCACATTGGATTATAAAAAATTGAGAAAATTAAAAGCTTTTAGGTGCAGAAAATAGGCCGGTCCCAAGCCCGGATAAATACAGAGGGTTGCGTCAGGAAGGGCATCCGGCGTAAAACTTTTGCCAAATCAAAGATGCGAATCAAACATATGACTTCCATACCGGATCGGTCGAGGCCCGGGTTAACAACGACCGCCATCGGCGCTGTTGACCTACAGGGCGCCGGTGGAAATTGGATTACTGTTGGTCGAAGAAGGAGAGGAGGAAAGTGCGTTCGCACGAAGAAAGAGAAAAGGAGCGCCAAGAGTATAGGACTAAGAGTAGGGACGTTGAATGTTGGAACTATGACAGGAAAAGGTAGAGAGTTGGTCGACATGATGCAGAGGAGGAAGGTAGACATACTGTGTGTCCAGGAGACCAGGTGGAAAGGTAGCAAGGCTAGAAGTTTAGGAGCAGGGTTCAAGTTGTTCTATCATGGTGTAGATAGAAAGAGAAATGGAGTAGGAGTTATCTTGAAGGAGGAGTTTGTGAATGTCCTGGAGGTAAAAAGAGTGTCGGATAGAGTGATGAGTCTGAAGCTAGAAATAGAAGGTGTGATGTTCAATGTTGTTAGTGGGTATGCTCCACAGGTAGGATGTGAGCTGGAGGAGAAGGAGAAATTCTGGTTGGACTTTGATGAAGTGATGCAGAGCATACCTAGAAGTGAGAGAGCTGTCATCGGTGCAGACTTCAATGGACATGTTGGTGCAGGTAACAGAGGTGATGAGGAAGTGATGGGCAGGTTTGGTATCCAGGAGAGGAATGCAGAAGGACAGATGGTAGTTGACTTTGCAAAAAGGATGGAAATGGCTGTAGTGAATACTTTCTTCCAGAAGAGGCAGGAACATAGGGTGACCTATAAGAGTGGTGGTAGGAGCACACAGGTAGACTACATCTTGTGTAGACGATGTAACCTGAAGGAGATCAGTGACTGTAAAGTAGTGGTAGGCCAGAGTGTAGCCAAACAGCATAGGATGGTGGTGTGTAGGATGACTCTGGTGGTGAGGAAGATGAAGAGGGCAAAGGCAGAGCAGAGGATGAAATGATGGAAGATAAAAAAGGAAGGGTATTGCATGACCTTTAGGAAGGAGTTAAGACAGGCTCTGGGTGGTCAGGAGGTGCTTCCAGATGACTGGACAACTACAGCTAATGTGATCAGGGAGACAGGTAGGAGAGTATTTGGTGTGTCATCTGGAAGGAAAGTAGATAAGGAGACTTGGTGGTGGAATGAGGAGGTACAGGAGTGTATACAAAGAAAGAGGTTAGCTAAGAAGAAGTGGGACACTGAGAGGACTGAGGAGAGTAGACAGGAGTACAGGGAGATGCAGCGTAAGGTGAAGGTAGAGGTAGCAAAGGCCAAACAAGAAGCTTATGATGACTTGTATGCTAGGTTGGACAGTAAGGAGGGAGAGACTGATCTATACAGGCTGGCAAGACAGAGAGATAGAGATGGGAAGGACGTGCAGCAGGTTAGGGTGATTAAGGATAGGGATGGAAGTCTATTGACAGGTGCCAGCAGTGTGATGGGAAGATGGAAAGAGTACTTTGAAGAGTTGATGAACGTGGAAAATGAGAGAGAACAAAGACTAGAAGAGGTGACTGTTGTGGACCAGGATGTAGCAAAGATTAGCCAGGATGAAGTGAGGAGAGCACTGAAGAGGATGAAGAGTGGAAAGGCAGTCGGTCCTGATGATATACCTGTAGAGGTTTGGAAGTGTCTAGGAGAGGTGGCAGTAGAGTTTCTGACTGGGTTGTTCAACGGGATCTTAGATAGTGAGAAGATGCCTGAGGAGTGGAGGAGAAGTGTGCTGGTGCCCATTTTTAAGAACAAGGGAGATGTGCAGAGTTGTGGCAACTACAGAGGAATAAAGCTGATGAGCCATACAATGAAGTTATGGGAAAGAGTAGTGGAAGCTAGACTAAGGGCAGAAGTGAGCATTTGTGAGCAGCAGTATGGTTTCATGCCAAAAAAGAGTACTACAGATGCAGTATTTGCTTTGAGGATGTTGATAGAGAAGTACAGAGAAGGCCAGAGGGAGCTGCATTGTGTTTTTGTAGATCTGGAGAAAGCTTATGACAGGGTGCCCAGAGAGGAACTGTGGTATTGTATGAGGAAGTCTGGAGTGGCAGAGAAGTATGTTAGAGCGGTGCAGGACATGTATGAGGACTGTAAGACAGTGGTGAGGTGTGCTGTAGGTGTGACAGAGGAGTTCAAGGTGGAGGTGGGACTGCATCAGGGATCAGCTCTGAGCCCCTTCTTGTTCGCTATGGTGATGGACAGGCTGACAGACGAGGTTAGACAGGAATCTCCATGGACTATGATGTTTGCAGATGACATTGTGATCTGCAGTGAGAGTAGGGACGAGGTGGATGGGAAGCTAGAGAGGTGGAGGTTTGTCCTGGAAAGGAGAGGGATGAAGGTTAGCCGCAGTAAGACAGAGTACATGTGTGTGAATGAGAGGGACCCAAGTGGAAGAGTGAGGTTACAGGGAGAAGAGATCAAGAAGGTGGAGGATTTTAAGTACTTGGGGTCAACAGTCCAGAGCAATGGAGAGTGGGGAAAAGAGGTGAAGAAGCGTGTCCAGGCAGGATGGAATGGGTGGAGAAAAGTGTCAGGTGTGATGTGTGATCGAAGAGTTTCAGCTAAAATGAAAGGAAAGGTGTACAAAACTGTGGTGAGACCAGCGATGTTGTTTGGTCTAGAGACAGTGTCACTGAGGAAAAGACAGGAGGCAGAGCTGGAGGTAGCAGAGATGAAGATGCTGAGGTTCTCTCTGGGAGTGACCAGGAAGGATAGGATCAGGAATGAGTACATCAGAGGGACAGCACATGTTAGAGGTTTTGGAGATAAAGTCAGAGAGGCCAGACTGAGATGGTTTGGACATGTCCAGAGGAGAGATAGTGAATATATTGGTAGAAGGATGCTGAGTTTTGCACTGCCAGGCAGGAGGCCTAGAGGAAGACCAAAGAGGAGGTTTATGGATGTAGTGAAAGAGGACATGAAGGTAGTTGGTGTGAGAGAAGAGGATGCAAAGGACAGGGTTAGATGGAGGCGGTTGATTCGCTGTGGTGACTCCTGAAGGGAAAAGCCAAAAAGGAAAAGAAAGGTGCAGAAAATACTGTATATGTTTTACACCAGTATGAAATGAATTGTGTATTAATGTCACCTTTTTCAAAGAACAAAACCAAGCCAGTGCATAACCTCACATGAATTGACCTACCTGCAAATCAGTGTGACTTCTGCTGTTGATTTTGAGAGACCAGTTCAGATATGCGTGGCTTCACCTTGACAAGTGCTACTCTTATGTCATTTTCACAGCAAAGTCTGTTTCTGTTGTTTCCATGCAGCTTAATTTTAATTTAATTTAATACACTGTTATAATCCCCGAAGGGAAATTAAGAACACACAGTTTTTGTTAGTCAATCAAATCAAATCACAGGCATGTATATTTGTGTGTACAGGCCCCTGTAATACACACAACCACACACAGGGGGGCCTGTAGGCATGCAAGGGAGGTAGAGTGGCAGGCAGCTCCATCTTGTGCCTCTCAAATGAACAATTTGTAAGGGGGACGGCACCTTGCTCAAGGGTGCCTCGGCAGTGCTCCGGAGGTGAGCTGACACCTCCCACTGTCAGCTCACCTCCGGGTATTTCTTTTTGGGCGGGAGCGGGAATCGAACCGCCGATCTTGAATCATAGGATGACCCGCTCTACCACCCGCTTTACCACTGAGCCACTGCCGCCCCAAAGGAAGTGTTCCTTTATTTTTGCCAGTGACACAGTATTACACAAGACTAGAGATGCTCAACTTGACATTGCAAATCATGCAGAACGCTGGCTCCCATCACGTTCCGTTATACAGTAAATGTAAATTCACGTTGCGCATATTCGTCCGACCACTTTTTTTTGTTCAACATAGTTACTATGAATTAAAATATTAAGAAAGCAATCAGATGACATCCCATCATGACAGGCATAAATCGACTACTGAGTGCGCAAAATCCCATGTAGCACAGGTAGGCTAATCGATTTAGCATGATCACCTGCAGCCAGTGATGGTGATGGCTAAGGGGGGCGTGTCATCACAAACTGACACGATGTGTCAAACATACACAGTGACTCATGTATGTTCGGTAAAAACACCCGACACGATGTGTTGGGTGTTTTTGCCAACACATCAGATCAAGACAAAACATCGTGTCGGGTGTTTTGTCTTGACCTCCGTCTCCGCCGAACCCCTGAGACCGACTCACCGAACCTCTAGGGTTCGATCGAACCCAGGTTAAGAACCACTGATCTAGGGTCTTACTCACACTGGCCTTCTCTCTCGTCTATCTCATCCGGTTCCTGAGTGTACAAAAGTTGAAATTTGACCTTGACCTAGTTTTCTCAAGGTCATCATCTCATTTTCATCCCCTTAGCCGCCCAAGTAATGTGCTTTTTGTTTCATCTGTCTATCTGTAATGGTTACGAAGATATTTGGTGGACAGATGAACGAACGAACGGACGGACACACGAAAACTGACAATCGCAATACATCACCGCTTTGAAGCAGGATGTAATTAAATATGGATCATCCACTAAAGGGCAAGATTTGGCCATATGTGCTCTAGAATGAAGAAGAAGAAGTATACTTTATTTATCCCGCAAGGGAAATTACACAGTCACTCAGGTTAGTATAGTATACAGGCCCCCTGAACACAGCACAGAAGGGGGCCTGTAAGCATGCAGTTAGTACATACAGGTACACATCAAACTACACACATTAGGCGGCAGAGTGATGGGCAGCGGCTTCTGGAACACGCCCCAAATTGAGCAGCTTGTAGGGGGGACGGCGCCTTGCTCAAGGGCGCCTCGGCAGTGGCTAGGGGGTGAGCCAACACCTCCCACAATCGACTCACACTTGGTTGGATGTTCTGCTGGGAGTGGGAGTCGAACCCCCAATGGCTGGGCGATCCTGTCTTCAAAACGACTGCTCTACGGCTGAGCCACTGCCACTCCGAATCCTTGTTTTGTCAGCTTACTACTGTTTCTCATCAACTGTACACAAACAAACAAAAAGAGCCCCATACAGTTCCCATGAATTAATTTATTGTCAGCCAACATGAAATGAACTCCTTTTAGAAAAGCAACATAATGCCAACATGTTTAACAGCCACATGAAGAAATGTACAGTGAGTCCTAGATAAGACAAATAATGTTGCATCCTGTAAACTGCAGAAAAATGCAATGTTAATTGACAGGTAGAAAAGTAGATGAATTAAGAAATATCTTTGACCATGCGTGGTGTTGGAAAGTCAAAGATTTTGCATAATATAAATGCAATGCGGGATTCTGTTAGTAATATGTGTAATATATAAGTATAAAGTATATGTGTAAGTTTTACTATTGTTTTAATGAGACTCTTGTCATCAAAAATATTGTAAAGATTCTTATGTAGTACTTATGTGAGGAAAGTAAAATAGCTGATCCTTGTTTCATATTTTCATCTCAGTCACAAAAATAATATAGTTCAAAGTCCTCACACAGTGCTCTGTCAAATAATTACAATCCTCGAGAACAGCAACATAAAAAAACCACAAAAAACAACAACACTTCAAAGGGAAAAACATAACCGCTTCATCCGCTATTGCAGGTTGCGGGATGCTGGAGCCTATCTCAGCTGACTGGCAGGATACATTCCAGGTGTGACGCCAGTGCACCCCAGAGCCACATGTAAACAGACAACCACGCACGCAGACACTCACACCTACAGTCAATTTGGTATCACCAATTCATTTAAGCTGCATGTTTTTGGAGGTGGGAGGAACCCGGAGAGAACTCAAGCAGACACGGGGAGAACATGCAAACTCCGCACAGAGCGGGATTTGAATCCAGGACCGCACTGCTGTGTAGCGACAGCACTACCCACTGCGCCACTGTGCTGCCCTTTTTTCCTTTTTTCCCTTAATACAGCACCCATGACATTACTTCATTCCATTTGAAAGTCAGTTTTTAAAAGCCAAATGTACAACAGATGAGAATAAGAACATGACTGATTTAATATAATTGGACATGTGATAACATTTGGTTGTACATGAAACTATCTAAGTGCATCACAAACTGAATGTTCAATTATCAGCAAATTAATTTTGGTTTAGAGGTTATGGTGTATAATGCTTTACATCTTTAGCAGTGGAGACAATCTTATATTGTCTCACTTACATGTTGCACAAGAAGTAAAACTGAAAGTGAGCCCAGCGACTTTAATGCAGTCCATTGTCAAATGGCATTGAATCATGGGAATTGTCATCTTTCTTGAACAAACCACCATTTCCGATAGTGTTTCCAGCACAAAAATTCATGTATAAGGTCATGTTTTAGTTCATTCATGATATGCTTTGATAATATTCACCGACTTCCTTCTCTTTGACGCATTATCAAAATGACAATCTAAGCACACAAGACATAAGGCAAAGTGGTTTTTAGATTTTTAAAAATGGTAGCGCTACATAATATACCTTAAAAGAAATAAATGTTTGAGAACAAAGCATCATTATTTTACAGAATCAAATGAGAAAAGCTTTTCATGACTGGAGAATCATTAGAAACACATCACTAGCATCTAGCAGTTTTTACACACACATATACTGTAGGATCATAAATGTTTTAATGCAAAGGTCAGACTCACACCACTTTTCCACATCATTACCTTTGATCATCTGGCTGCTTGCACAACCCGCTCCATCTCAGTACCACACAGTTTCTGGACCGGGTGCACCCATAGGGATGAGCCATAGCATGATCAGTGTATTACCCTCATCTCAATAAACAGGTGTTTAGCTTAGCATGGAGACTAAAAAGTTTATGGTTGCACAAAACTATTTATCAGATTTCTGCTGAGCTAATCATATCTTAGATAAGCATGATTTGCCTGAAACAGAGGTCGCTCTGCAAGCAATAGGAACTCTCCATGTCACATAGCAGTGATGCTGAACAGAAAGACCTTTTGCATTTTGTTTTTCAAGTAGTTGCAGGAAATAAATATTCAAACTGTTGTCAGTAGAATTCTCCCATAGATTGTTGTTTGTCAAAGATAAACAAGGATTAGCACATCAGCCTGTTACTGAAAATTTCTTGTTTCGCAAATTTTAAAGTATTGTTCTGGATAAAAACATGGTACTCAAATTTCTATCAAGCACAACTCTGACCAACTCTGCCTGAAAGGTACCTTTTTGCCTATTGACACGTGTCCCAGTAAGAAACAGACTTCTGAAAATTTTAGTGTCCTGTTCCATGTTGGCTCACTGCAACACTTCAACAAATCCTACTGCCCCTGCTGACTCAAACTATTAATGTCTATTATCTGACTCTGTGACTGCTATAAGCCTTGTCCTAAAAATCGTAGAATTCTACATTCTCTCATGTTTTTCTAAACTCCTGGTGAAATTGCACTGAGCTCCGAGCTCTCATATCCTGCAAATTAAGGAGTCCTTATCAAAGCAACCAATGAGCCAATCGCTGTTGATTTTGGTTGTCTCCAGATTCTAATACACTACAGTAGTTCCCTTAAATCTTAGTGCTGCGTTCTGCTATAGTATACTCCATCAGTTATGAGAAAGATTTGGCATCACCGCTACCACATTATTCAGTAGCTTCTTGACCATCCCATCCCTGAGGGCACACTTATGGATGAATGCTTCAGCTCAAAAACAGTTGAGTTTTTGTTAATATTTTTGTTGTTTTAAAACCTTCTGTGTTCACCTGCCATCATTTTCAATATTAATGTAGTGCATATGCAAAAAATTAAAATGGTGTATTTATGCCAAGGCAGCATTTGGTAATGTAGCTTTCAAAAATCAACATTACAGAGTAAGATCATAGTAGCGGATCAGCAAATCTACACTGAAGGAGTGTAAATAAAACGAATAGAGTCTGTAGGAAAAAACAGACCAACATTGAGTTTGGATGCTGTTCTGGTCATTGTCAGTTTGCTGTCTATGTACATAACAAGGCCGTCAGTAACCATCTTTGTTTAAATTGTTCCTGATGAACAAAAGTTTGTTTCCATCAGGTACCCCACATCATCTCTTAAGCGTCATCACGACATAGCGTCTACCAGACTCTGCACTAGGAGTGAGTTTTCAGTGTGACTGGCCCAACACACTGAAAACTCTGCACAACTGTTTCTTTCAAGTCACAATTGAAAGCTAATGTGTTTAAATCAGTTTTTCCCAGTAGTTTCTAATTACCTATGTTATTATGTGAGATTGTGTTCTTTATTTGTAACATTTTATTGACAATTGCTTTTCTTTATCACTATTCTTTTATCAAGAATTAAGTGTTGATTGATTTTAAGTGTCCATGGATGACAAAAAATTGCATATTATTGAAACTGAGTCATTGCTAATGCTTTCAAAAATTCATATAAGTACAGTAAGCTTGATAGCTCAGTTCCAGACAATGATTCAAAGAGTACCTTCTATAAGAGAAACAAAACAGAAATAAGTTTCTTTGCCAAGAAAGACACTTACAGAATGAAAGACTATGCATATAAATTAATGAAAGAATAAGTTTTTCATGACTGTGTTGCATCTTCCTGATGTTTTTGTTCTGCATCAGAAACCTCTTCATTTTCTTCATTGTTTTTTATATGTGAGTGAGATCTTCCCTGAAGTAGTTAAATAAAGGGTTCAAGATGAAGAGAAGGGTTAGGGTTAGAGGAGATGAGGAGAAAATGAGGCTAAGCTGAATTTCCATTGCCTCAGTCGGAGGGACAAATGAGAAGGGTGGAGTCCAAATCCAGACGGAAGGCAGGGTACAGTGGTTGAGAAAATGGGCATCGGAAGGTGTGCAGGAGCATCACTGTGTCCGACACACTGTAGAAGGACAATGCTCCTTTCTGACGTTCTAGGAACACACCGATTCTGGGGCAGGGTGGTGCAGCTACTGTGGTCTTACGGTTCTCATGCCAAGCAGCATACCCAGTGTGTGTACACCGCAGCCGCCATGAGTTCTCATTTCGCCCCAACAGGCAGGGTTTTCCACCACCTTTGCGTCCGATACCTCGGTAGGTAACACCAATGTCAACCCATCCCCTGCCCCTCCACTCCACCTCCCAGTAGCTGGCACCACCAAACTGGCCCTCTTTGCACAGAACTTGAGCCACTGAATCAAAGCGCTGTGGGTGAGGGGGGTAGGATTGGGGGTCCTCACCACAGTGGGCACCCTGGTGCCCCTCCAGGAGAACCAGAGTAGGATGGGCTGTGTCAGCATCCAATGACAGAGGACATAAAACTGTAGAGAACAAAAAAACAAGAATCCGGAGTAGCTTAAAGGGTTGTCTTTTTGAGATTTTTACAACCACAAACAAAACAATAACTGATGTTGAGCTAATGGGGGGGTCCCTAAGGAAATGAATAAATACTAATTACTGGCTTTATCTGAGGCTAACCAAATTAACTACTAAAGCTTAACCCAGTGAGGGTACACTATCATCCTTTCAGCTATTCTTAGCTGTGGAATTGAAGGTCATAAAAACACTATGACAGCCATTCATCATGGAAGAAGCTTTGGAATGGGCTCTCGGGTTTCTTATTCTTGAAGGAACTGGAAGTATGGAAAGTATAAAAGAGAAGGATGGAAAATTATAAAGTTCAAAGTCAGAGAGCAGAAATAATGCATAGAGGAAGACAAAGACAAACAAAAAATGAAAGACAAGGTGGAGCACTTGGGGAGTAGGATGAAGGCTAGAGGGTAGAAATACGATACTTACACCTGAGGAAAAGTGCCCTCATCCTCTGGTCAGCTGGCTGTAGAGACAAAGAGGACAGAGGGAACGACACTGGCACTGCTGACAAGGGACACGTGAGAGAAAGACACAACAAAAAACCAATACTTAATGCATTTGTCCAAATCATCAGACTGATTGTGGAAAAAAAAATCAATTACAGTGAGAGGGTGGGAGAGGAAAAATGCAAAAACACAGCCAAAGAAAAAAAAAGAGCAGAAGTGAGACAGAAAGAACAAAATGATGAGAGACTGAAAAAACATGGAAGAAACAAGCACCATAACCTGCACAGCAGTAATGATGAGTCCATAAATCTAAGTCCGACTACTTATCAGCAACACAAAATTTACATCTTTACATTTTTATTGGAGCTCATGTCAGTATTTTAAGATCTGCAATGAGGATTGGATATTTTAGAGAAAATACAATGTGGGTTAAAAAGCAGTTAAGATCTATTTCAGTATTTTCTGCACTATAAGGTGCAATGGATTATAAGACGCACCTTCAATTAATTGTTTATTTTATAATTTATTTCATATACCTGTATAAGGTGCACTGGATTATAAGACCCATATAATAAAAAAAATGAAATACAGTGAACCCTCGGTTTTCGAACGCTTCTGTTCTCGACCAATCGGTTTTCGAACAGAAAATCTGAGAATTTTACGTCTCTGAACTCGACCAAAATTCGGCTCTCGACCAAACCGAAAGAAGCCGAGCGTACCTGAACGCAACTCACTCGGGAGGCGAGCGAACTTGAATGCCCAGGATGCTTCCTCCATAGCGCATTCGTGTTCAAAGTTCGATAGGATATCTTTTATTAAAATGAAACACAGTGTCTATTTCTACCCTTTATTATTTATGGTAAACAGTATACAGTGCAGTTTATGGTGTAAACCGAAAGAAGCAGAGCGTACCTGAACGCGACTCACTTTGGAACCAATTGAACACGAATGCGCTACGGAGGAAGCATCCTGGGCAGTTCGAAGTTCGTCAGGATATCTTTTATTAAAATAAAACACAGTGTCTATTTCTACCCCTTTTTATTTATGGTAAACAGTATACAGTGCAGCTTATGGTGGGTTTTTTTTGATTAAAAAAAATTAAAGTCCCAAAAGTCCCAAACCGCATTATTTCTTGATCAACAAGACGGATTGACCAGAATAATATCTTCCTGAAATTCCTGGTATCAGTCTGGCATAAGTCTCAGTAACTCATTAAGGAAGTGTTTACCAAGTTGCAAAAGTATTCCTTTTATGACTCTGATGGCTATTACCATGCTATCAAAGTCTAAATGAACTGCTTTAGTGAATTTAACGGTCGCCTCAACAAAAATATTCAGACTGATCCACTCACCATCACGTTGTTCTGCAGATAGTGTTGGTTGTATTTGCTGTGGTTCAAAGTTCTCTGCACCAAGATTCGTGCCACCTTCCCAGTACAATGAATATATATATATTTTAGTTAATATTTTGTAAACTACACTAATAATATCATTAATATAATAATAACACAATGACTCAGTCTTAAAAGCTACACAGTCTACGGTTTGTTGTCTACTTTGAAATAGGATGACTAAAAGGACAAGAAGTTTTCCAGTTATCTAGTTATCCAGTCATCTCCAACACCTAATATCCAGAATCTGAAGTTTAATCTCCATTGTTAAACTGAGATAAATTGAACTGAACAGATCTGAAGAAAGCAGGGCTGGACTTGAGCCAGGGTGAGTTGTATCAGACATCATCCTGTCCTCTTCAGCATAAATACACCGTCCGGCCAAAAAAACGTCACACACTCTAACATTTCGTCGGACTGCCTGTAGCTTTGATTGCGGTGCGCATTTGCCGCAGCATTGTTTCGACAACCTCGTACAATGCCACAGCATTTCTTTGTCCAGAATTGCATACATTTTTGGCCGAGTTCTTGTATTGACGATAGGAGTCAAACCACTCTGCAAGGTCTTCTCCAGCACATCCCATAGACTTTGAATGGGGTTAAGCTCAGGACTGTGGGGGCCAATTGATGTGTCAAAATGATTCCTCACGCTCCCTGGACCCCTCGTTCACAAAAAGAGTCTGATAAATTTTGGCCTTGTTGTCCTGGAATATGATCGTGCAATCCGGGAGAAAAAATCCAATTATGGGATTGCCTGATCATTCAGTACATTCAGATACTCAGCCGACTTAATTTTTTTGCTGAATAATATTGCTGAGCCTAGACTTGACCAACTGCAGCAACCCCTGATCATAAAACTGCAATTTGCTTATTGAAACCCAAACGGTGACATTTATTTTTGGCCGGGCAAGGAAATGAACACTTCCAACTATCAGTCGCAGTGTTACATATGTCAAAACTTGCAGCCTGGAAAAAATGGGTCACCTCAGACCTGACACAGTCAGAGAGGGGGCTGGTGTGTGTGTGTGTGTGTGTGTGTGTGTGTGTGTGTGTGTGTGTGTGTGTGTGTATGTGTCTGTGTATCTGCATGGGAGGTGTTTCTCATGCTTACCTTTAACACATTCTCCACCAGACACATAGTTCTCGTTAACTGAAATGGAAAAGTTAAAACTCAGCTAAATTTGGCATCACACCAGGTACTTATACGTTTGAGCATTTGCTCTATTCATTTATAATCACATTATCCTTTATGACCAATCTCCCATCTAGAGGTCACCAGTTTTACCTGTGCGACTAATCTTGTCCATCTCCTCCCTGCAGACCTCTTCCATGCGGCTGCGGAGGTGACACAATGCTCTCCTGGTGCCGCTGAAAGCCTCAGTGGGTAGGCTGAGTGCCCTGGAGTGAAGACCGGTGGTGAGGGGGACGCAAAACAGAGAAGCTGCCTGTGTTGATACAGAAAGAGAATGGAAAATGCTGCTTGTAGAGCACCGACAGACTGCCCCCCCTGTCTCTTTCAATTCCTTGTGCAATTGAATTTGAAAATAGCTCTTAATCATGTGTCATCTGTTTCCACTGTCCTCCGCTAACTCATTTCTCCCCTCTCATCCCCTCCTCCATTTACACACTGTATCTGGGTATTTCTCGGTATGTGTACCGATGGATTCTTTCGGCTCCCAGGACTCATTAGATATAATATATTTCCTGCATAATACAATAAGTTCCTGCTGCATATTTTATTTAAGAGCAGTACATCCAAAAATCTAAATTTTTGGATGAATTATATGGGGGCGGCACAGTGCGCAGTGGGTAGTGCTGTTGCCGCGCAGCAATGAGGTTTCCGTTTCAAGTCCCTCTCTGTGCGGAGTTTGCATGTTCTCCCCGTGTCTGCTTGGGTTCTCTCTGGGTTCTCCGGCTTCTTCTCACCTCCAAAAACATGCACTTCAGGTTAACTGGCCGGTCTCAAATTGTCGGTAGGTTTGAGTGTGTGCATGTGTGTTTGTCCGTCCTTTGTGTAGCTCCACGGTACACCGGTGTTGCGCCCGGAGTGTTCCCTGCTTGTTTAGGCTGCACAAACTACATGAAGACAATTTATATTAATTGTTGGTTGTTTCTTTATATTTCAACTTGACATCTTCTTTATTTGATTAGCAAAATGCTAATCAAGTGTTCTGCTGACCTTTTTAAGTACATGTATTTTTTGGGCCCTTATGTGAGAGCGCAGCTAGAAAGTGGCAGAAAAAAGTGAGCGAGAGGGGGACCCCACTCCATCTAAAAATACTGTATTGGTAAAATTTAAGGAACGTGTACCGTTAATAGTCTTTTCACCGTTAATAGTATTTTCAACAAAGTACTTTTTGCTTGTTACATTTTTTGCATAAAATGGCCCCTGTGACTGATATAAATTATTTATGGTAATTTTTATTGATTAGATTGTGAAATATAAAAAAGATAGTTATATTGTAATAAAGTAGAATACATAATGGTCAGGAGACAATCTTTCACAATGCCTTGTATTTTGCATACTGTACACAATCTTTTTCTGTTAAATCTGTCAAATGTACATAATTACATGAGTGAAAGTTTTGTGTTACTTTTCAGCATGGCTAAGACAGATCTGTCTTTAAGAGAGCTAATTGATTGCTGCATTTGGTGGGCATATGTGACTTTATTTAGATGTGAAGCTATTCTTACAAGCATTTCTTTTTACTGAAACCCATTAAACATCTGGTGGTTTTATACTGGCCAAAATATAATTTCCTGTGATACAAGCATGGTCTTTGTGACAAATGTAGGTGCAAACTTCACAAAAACACCTGATCAACAAAATATCTCAGTAGGGAAGTCAAATTCCTAAAAGATTTAATTTTGGTTTTCTTTGATTAGTACAGGTATTCTTCAACCTCGGAACACATTTGGTTCAGAAAGGCTTTCGTGAGCTGAATTTGTAAGTCCTTATTTAATAAATTTCAATCAAAAAAGGAGGAGCAGAAGGGGGAACAACCCTGTCAACAATTTCTCCATCTCACCTGTAAGAAATAGGAGTTGTCCTCAGTCTGCAGGAGCTCACTCATCTCCTTGTCTTTCCTCCTCAGCTCCTCCAGCTCTTTGTCAAGCATTTCGATGTCTCGCTCAGCCCGCCCAACCACAGCTCGCTCCTTTGCCTCCAACCTTGCTCGAACCTAAAGGACACAAAAACTTAATAATCATAGCATGGGTGCATTTAGGAGTGTGCAGCTTCTTCAAGAGTGAATATCTAGTGTCTCCTTCTTCTCCTTTTGGCCTTCTCCTTCAGGGATCACCACAGCAAATCAGTTGCCTCCATCTAACCCTGTCTTCTGCATCCCTAACCCTGTCTTCTGCATCCTTCAAGAGCAAACATCTAGTGTACTGTTGTCAAAAACATGATGGATTCCTCCAAACAGAAAGAACTGTGTATCACTAAAACTGCGATAACTACATCCTGCAACATGATACACAAGACAAAAGAATATTTCTAAAACTAAAATATAAATTCAAGCATGAATATTCATTTCCACATTTTCAAATAAAACTATTCAATTGGGGCAGCATGGTGGTGCAGTGGGTAGTGCTGTTGCCGCACAACAAGGCAGTTCCGGGTTCCGGCTCTGTATGGAGTTTACATGTTCTCCTCATGTCTGCGTGGGTTCTTTCCGGGTTCTCTGGCTTCCTCCTACCTCCAAAAGCATGTGGTTCAAGTTAATAGGCCAGTCCCAAATTGACTGTAGGTGTGAGTGTGTGCGTTCATGTTCGTCTGTGTAGCTCCACGGTGCATTGGTGTCATGCCCGGAGTTTCCCCCGCTTCACACCCTCAGCTGGGATAGGCTCCAGCTCCCCTTGACCCATGACAGCGGATAAAGCGGTATCAGAAAATGGATGGATGGACAATTCAATTGAACAATACTTTTTTAACAACACCTCACTCCTGCTGGTACCATGACTACAATGTTTTTTTGAAGGGAAAAGCTGCTACCTGCTGCAACCATTGCTCACACGACAGCTCACACTTGTGGCTACTAGTCCTTACCTCTGCCTTTGTTTTCTCCAAACGTAGAGCCATATCTGCAAATAGAGCTTCACTATCTTCTAAAACAGCTGCTGCAGACACCTGAAACACACACAGCAGGAAAAAGAGCAGTTACAGGGAAGAAGAAATCTAAAGATGCAGCTTCATGAGTTTCAAACACTCTTAAGCTGTCAAAACATTTTTTCAATGTGAAAAATAGTACCCCTAATTCATTATTAACACAATCATTTCTACAAAAGCAATAATTTCCTTCAACTCTCCAACTCCCTGGACCCCTAAAGCTTGAGTCCTAAAAACAATCACACAAAAATGAAAGAGCTGGGATATCCAGGGATGAACCAATGGAACAATGATTTTCAAAATGTGATTAGTCTTTCAGGAGTTCATCTAATGGCTTTCCATCCCGTACTGGAGGAATACAAATGATGCTCATGAGAGGAAGCAGAAAATGCCTTCCTGCAAGAGTAACAGAGTGGTATAGTAACTCCAATTAGCCTACAATGGAAACTAATACAAAGAGCTCCTGTGATGTGATTATGTATGGCGTGCGTGCGTGCGTGCGTGCGTGCGTGTGTGTGTGTGTGTGTGTATCCGTGCGTGTGTGTAAATGTCAAGTCTATTTATGTTACTGTTTATCAACCATGATAGAGAGTGACAGCAGACATCAGATTCCCTGGACTTCACACATACAGTAACCCAGAATGAAAACATAAATGAAAAGCTCAAAGGATGGAAGGAGGTCTCCTCCCTGACCATGATGTCTGCTAGCTGTCCTCCTGTGACATTACCACTCAACCTACTAGTTTAACCCTTGCCATCAGGAAAGAGATTAAAAATTCAGGACCGTAAAGGTCAGACTCAAAAATTGTGGAGGAGTTTCTTTTCCACGAGCCGTACATCCACTGCTATCTCCTCCACACCATCCTTGATTTTCAAAGCACTTTAACCTCCTTCACTTTATTTATCAACATACTAAAAACCACCTTGTGTTGTTCATCACTTTTTCTATTTCTGTATTTACACTGTTCTTATCCTGTTTTGATGTTCTTTTAAGTTCAAGGATCATATCTTCAGACAGAATTTAACATGAAACAAAGAACTGGAGATGCTTGCCACTAAGGGTTGACACATTTAGAGCTTGCAGTAGGCAGTAAAATATACTGAAGTTAGATTTGGTACTAAAAACACTATTATGGATTGTGCTACATGTGTTACATTCATAGATGCTCTTATACAACTAGCTATTTACTTCCTGAATATTTTCTACCACCACCAATAACAATCAACTTAGTGAACTGGTCACTCCAACATGTCTATAGGCTATGAACGGCTGTCCGTCTATGTGCGACTCTGCAATGCAGGGTGTTCCCCAGCCTGTTGTAAGCTGGGATAGGCTCCAGCAGCACTCGTGACTGTACTTCAGATGAGTGGCTGAAGACGACATGATTTTGATCGTCTCCTCTTCAAGAAGATGAATGAATGAATTTGACATTCTCTGTAAACCCTTGAGAAGGTTGTCTGTGAAAATGCCAGTTTTTGAAACTGTGGTGGTGTACAAAACTGGTGAGACCAGCGATGTTGTTTGGTCTAGAGACAGTGTCACTGAAGAAAAGACAGGAGACAGAGCTGGAGGTAGCAGAGATGAAGATGCTGAGGTTCTCTTTGGGAGTGACCAGGATGGATAGGATCAGGAATGAGTACATCAGAGGGACAGCACATGTTAGAGGTTTTGGAGATAAAGTCAGAGAGGCCAGTCTGAGATGGTTTGGACATGTCCAGAGGAGAGATAGTGAATATATTGGTAGAAGGATGCTGAGTTTTGAACTGCCAGGCAGGAGGCCTAGAGGAAGACCAAAGAGGAGGTTTATGGATGCAGTGAAAGAGTACATGAAGGTAGTTGGTGTGAGAGAAGAGGATACAGAAGACAGGGTTAGATGGAGGCAACTGATTCGCTGTGGCGACCCCTGAAGGGAAAAGCCCAAAGGAAAAGAAGAAGAAGAAATACAGTACTCAGAAGGTTGGTCAACAACAACCCTTCCATGTTCTAAGTCACTTGAATCCTCTGTCTTCCCTATCCTGATGCGCAATTTGAACTGCTGTGGATCATCATGTCCACATGCTTAAATACACTGATTTGCTGCCAAATGAGTAGAAAATTCTTTATTGAGCAGTTGAACAGTGACACAGTGCCTTTGTAGTCTGACGGACAAAACAGAGACATTTGCAAGACCAGCCAGCATAGTCCCATTCACGCAAACGTTCACAGTTGTAGCTGACCTAACACAAAATTAGGTCAAAGTTAAACAGGGCACAGGTGTATGCATACATGCACTGAGAACTGATGTTAAGACAATATTGTGCAAAACTTATACATCAAATACCAGAAATCCATTTTTTTTTCTATTTCATGAATAAGATCAAAGCAAACAGAATACCATCAACAACATGAGGTTTTTACACTTGATCTGGTTGAATGGGACTGGAAAGCACCCAGCATTCCCCTTCTCATTTGACGCCCATAAGAAATTTTGTTTGTGTTCAATGGGAGTTTGTATTTAAAGCTCATCCACATATTGAATTTGGGACATTTTTCATGTAGTAGAAGTCAAAACTATTATAAAATTAGTTCACATTCTCTAATGTGTCCAAATACAAACTCAATCAGAAAATGTCAGTCACGTTTACATCAGGAGCTTGCAGTCCTAAATCTACGTTGGCTTAACACTGAGAGCAGCAGGGATTAAATACAGTATTTTGGAATAAAATTACATGGAGACATGGAGGAAATTCTAACATAAAATGTAAAAAATTAAAGTAACAAAAAAAAACCCACAATCAAAATTATGCTTTGGGTAAAGGTTCATGTAATAAAAATGGTGGTTTCACTACATTCAATTACATTTTAAAAGGTACTGATACACAGTCACCACTATCATTTTTTATGGGAATTAACTAAAAAGTGTTCTCTGGTGGACAATGTAAGCCTTGGGCTCCAAATAATAGATTATGTCTTATTGTCCCACAATTCAAAGAGTTTTTAAAATCACATTAAGTCTTAATCAAAAACAATCAAGTTTAAGATGCACAAAATGTATTATGTATATGTGTCAGTGCAAGATTGTGGAGCCAATCCAAGTCATTTCCTGGACTTCAACCACAGTGACTTAACAGGCAGGTCAGACATGAATTTTGCAAATAGTGAAAAGCATTAGCTACAAAGGTAGCATTTTGTGTGTGCTGGGCTTGCGCTAAATTCCATATGGCTACAAAGTCTTTAGCTTGTGTAGCAACAGTGGCGTTCTTATTTTTAGTCTAAAAGTCTAAAACTTACAACTTTTTTGGACTCGCGAAAATCCCCGAGTGATAACATAAGAAAACAATAGCATGCTGCTATTTCCGCATGCCAACGGAAATAGCCGAAGTGACCTGAACGCTCCCGATCATTAAATATGCACTTGGGTCATGACCGCCTCTCGCCCAATAAAAAAAACTAGGGCTGTCACTTTAACCCGTTAATCAGATTAATTAATTACGCTGCAAATTAACGCGCTATAAAAATTAACGCAATTAATCGCGAGTGGCAAGTCAATGCACAAGCATTTTAAATTCGGTCCATTGACTGACCCGTAAGCTGCAGCGGCATGTCACTTCCTACCTGCGCCACTAGTCAAAAGCAGGGTGACTGACACCAGAGATGGACGCGACACAGGAGAGCGAGGCAAGCCCACTCGGACCTTTGGGCGGAAAGTTTATTTAAAAAAAGAACAAAGACGGGACTATCAACAAAAACGCAGTGATTCTGTGCTGCCAATCTGCGCTGTAGACCCTCCGTCAGTCTGCCACACGGCAGCTGTGGCTACACACGTAGCTTACCATCACCAAGTATGAATGAGGAGTGACTGAATAATGGTTCCGATAAAAAGCGTCTTTGAGTGTCCATAAATCCATTATTATTATCATTATTTGTATTATTATTATTATTATTTGTACCTTTTGTAAAAGAGAATTTTCATATCACCGAAGCAGCTCCAGCCTAACGTATCATTTAAATGCAGAGTTGAACGTTAGCTTACCCTTTTAAAGGAACAGCCTGTTGGCATCTTGCTATTTAGTTGCCTTATTTAGAGGCATGTTATACTATTCATTTTGAATCGCTGTATTGAGTCAGCTTTACTATTCATTTTGATTGAGAGTCTGCTTATGTGCCTATTTGAGACTCAGCCTTATTTTATTTCTGAAATGTATTTTATTTAACTATATTTGTATTGCATTTTTGAGAAATGCACCTGGTCTAATTGGTTTGCTGATGTGCTTGGCCTTTTTTCTTTTGAATTTCATTTATAAAGCACACTTAACCAAAAAAAATGTGGATTTCAAAGCTTCTCTTCTTGGTGCATTCTGTTGATTAGTCATGCACTACAATTTTGTAATGTCCTAGAATTCAAATTCTTTATTTGGGGGCCTTTAGCAGGTATGAGATTAAAATGCGATTAACTAGATTAATTAATTACCAATCCTGTAATTAATTAATTTTTTTAATCGCCTGACAGCACTAAAAAAAACAGGATTCTTTTTTTACAAGCTAAACCCACAAATTGGTGTACGACAAGGCAAGGACAATCGATTAAAAGAAAGTGAGAATAGAGTGTTTTGTAGTAGATTTTGCGTTAAAATTCTAATTGAACAACAAATGGTGAATGCTGAGAGGGGGTAGGAGTGGTGACAGACCGATCAGAAGGTAAATGAAAGATATTATCAATACTTTTTTGTAGTCTTAGACTTTTGATCTCTATGACCGGCAGGAATAACCAATTATGCATATGGAAATGTGTATTCACCTCGCTTGCTATTTTTCATGCCTTTTTAAATTGAAATGAAAAATCATATTATCAAATTTAAAAAAAAATTTAACCAAGGCATACCAATGGTGTTGTCTAAGTCAAAGTTAAAATGTATTCTAGTCCAAGTAAAACTTACAAGTAAACATTGAGTAATATTTTGTATGACTGTATCTTCACAGAGTAAATGCAAGTTTTCAATTGTTGATTCTCACATTTATACCTGCATAAAGTAGGATAGAAATAAAGATATTTAAGCTTGAACCATTGACTTTAGTGTATTTTTGTAAGTAAACTGAACAGAAGATTTTGCCCTCAGAATGCACCAGAATGCAGGAAAACAACCTCTTTTTCTAAAAAATTTCCCGTGCCCCCCACCCCCCGTGGGGGGGGGATATCCCCCCACACATCCCTACAACAAGTGTGGTTTTACACCCCCGAACAATTGAAAACTTCCATTCACTATGTAAAGATACAGTCATACAAAATATTACTCAATGTTTATTTGTAACTTTTACTTGGACTACCAGACATTTTAACTTTGACTTAATTTCAATAAATTTGATTCTTGGTATTATTCAATGTTTGCGTGTAAGTTTTACAATCATAGCAAGTCGCTGTCTTGGACACAGAATGTGGCTTTTTGTGGCTTACTCAATTCTTTTACACTGAGCCACATTGGCTTAGTCATACTACCTCCTAGTGCAAGCCCAGATGTGTGTGTGTGTGTGTGTGTGTGTGTGTGTGTGTGTGTGTGTGTGTGTGTGTGTGTGTGTGTCGCCGTCTCACCTTGATGGACTCCAAGCTTTGTTGAAACTCCTCTAGTTCTCGCTCTCCTTTCCGTGTCCTCTCCTGTAGCACCCTCTTGGACTCCTGCAGCTGAAGCTGAGAGAAAACCAATATTTCAACATTTCAGAAAGTTACAGCAGCCGCCTGAAAAAATATCTCTTGATTATTTGATTTAAAGGACAGGAAATTTAAATATATTGATATTCTGCAAATGTTCTCCATTTTGTTTCTGAAAAACCTCTACAAAAATACACTTTAAACAAGTCAATATCAACTCTGACCGGACTGGTCATGTGAAATTGGCTGGTTCTGAATGTTTTGGGGGGTGTACAATAACATTATCACTATATTAGAATAAATCAATTTAGAATGAACTAGACTGACTTTTGGAAATGTCTTTTTAAGTGATTGTGTATGGTTAATGATGTGGGTTTATTGTGCTGTGTGGAATCCAAAGAGGAATCACTGGAGTACACCTCATCTTTCTCTCTAATTGTTCAATGTATTGATGACAGTTTGGGAAATTTTATTCTTTATCATACTCTGAAATAAGGGACTTCCGTTCCTTTCTCAATACTGACATTGCAGTACGTTGAGTGTGCGTCCGTACCTGTCTCCTGGCTCTCTGCGCCTCCACGCTGTGTATTTCCTCCTGATCCGCTTGGCACAGCAGACAGTACCCGCTACCCTCCGCCGCGGCCTCTCCCTCGGTGTCTCCACCGGCAGGCTCCAGGCCCAGGCGGTGCTGGGCGCACAGCTGCTCGGCCAGACACTCCACTGCGGCCACCAGCTTGTGCCGGCGCAGGGTGCTAACCTCCCGGTGCGGCAGAACGTGGAGCTCGCAAAAAGACGCAAGGCAAACCAGACACGACTTTACCGCCCTCAGCTTGCTCTCGATCGGGCAGAAGTCGCACGGCACGTCCCCTACACCTCCGATGTAAAGCTCCGGCGCCACGACAACTTCGGTCAGCTTGAGCTTGTCAACTACCTCAGCGAGCACCGTGTTCCTCCGCAGCACGGGTCGAGGGCTGAACGTCTCCCGGCACTGGGGACAGCTGAACTGCCCTGATTCCGCCTGGTCCCAGTAGTTGTTAATACACAGCATGCAGTAGGTGTGTCCGCAGGGGGTAGACACCGGGTCCTTCAGTATGTCCAGGCACACCGGGCACTTGAACTGGTTCTCCGTCACTGAGATATTTGCCTGTGCCATCTCTTCAGCTGTGTCTTTGGTACCGAGGGAGTGTTCGTGGTTCACTGTGTTATAAACAGGAGGGGTCGGGATGGAAGCTTCCGCGATGTCATCCATTCCCCTCTGCCGTGGGTACGTCAGTACCCTCACTTTTGCTTGTCAGGCAAATGCAGGCATCGCAGGTTCGTTTGTTAACCCAATAATTATGGGATATCTATATATCCATCCATCTTTTTATATTATTTTTATTTGATTTTTGATTTGTTTTTTGTTGCAGTATTGAGGGATAGATTTATTCCGATCATTTTAATTTATCCACATTTAATGTGATGCTCGTCAACTCCTCTTCCAATTGGTGCAGGAACAACTATCAGTTGCAAATAAAATCAAATATTATAATCATCTTAATTCATAGAATAAACAAAAAATAAACAAATTAAACAAGCAATAAAAGGAATACTAACTAAATAGGTCAAATGAACCCGTAACAGGGTCATTACAATGGTTCAAGAATAAATATAAAAGATATATCATTATTATAACAGTGTGGTACGTAGTCTGTGCTCTTTAGGGCCCTCTGGTGGCCATTGGGGGCCTGACAGCCGCTTATTCCCCTTGGCGGCTTCGCTTGAACACAATTTCTATTGAACGATAGTATACTACAATGTTTCGCAATACGTCATTAAGTTATACAAACTTGAGTAGCAGATAGATCTACAAGAACATTTCGTTTACTTTAGGTACATATTTCCCTGAATTGTTATTCAAAAGTAAAACAAACACGCAAGCATCCCAACTATACTAAACAAAAGAAAAAGAAAAAAGATGGGGACAGCAGCTGCATTGGATAAGTAATTATTTTCAGTTGTGATATTACATCTGAACTGAGGCTCTAAACTGTGTTTGCATTTAGACTTTGCTGTCAAACGTCTGATGAGAAATCTGCATTAGTTTCAGGTGTGGAATTGCACTACAGGTCACTGGGTGGGGTTCAAGTAGCATACCACTGCCTTGGGTGGTGGTGGGGGGGGCATAAAACTTTAAATCATTAACTTCCTTTTATTCCTGCGAAATGCATTTTACTTTTGAAAATACATAAAATATATTGCATGTGATGGACACATCCAGCGGAGGTTAACTCCTCCGCTGTCTATATAATTTCAAACTTATTAAAAATAAAATGTCCTTCACTGGTGTTGAGAGCTGAACTGTAAATATGATTGATGAATATCAATTCGTCCCAGAAAAAAAACCTTGAGTGAGTTCACGTCACCAGTAAACTGAGCACTGTAAAAATAGATTGGCTTAAGAAAGACTCATGAAATATATTAAAGCAAGGTTTCACTTTAATAAATTTGGATTTTTGTAACATTTTCCAACAAGAATGTCATTAATCACAAAGTCATCTTTGGTACCATCTGTAACAACTCTATTAATAGTCTCCTTGTGAGAATGGCGTAAAGATATAGCTTTGGGTTAGACCAGTCTTCAGTTATGAAGCTTCAGAACACAAATTTAGTTCGGGAAAGTCTTAGTGGCTTAACAGGATACAACTCGACTCCATGCCTCCAGCAGAGAGAGCTGTAATCCCGAATTTGATAGGAGATAACCTGCCCAGCAACTGATCATCCTCTCAGCTAGCGCTTTAATAAAATTGGCAAAACCATTTTCTGAGCCAAAAATCTCTCTCCAACTACGTGGACAGCAACAACGTATCAACCAATCTTGTGCTTAACTGAGTGTCAGCAAGACAACAGTCTACTGTTCAGACTTCAGACAAATCAGATTAGGAAAAAAAAAACCCTCGCAGGAGTCAGAGCATTTCTGTCATTCCTGCAGGTGTCTTATGTTGTTTGCTTTGATCAAAAGTATCGCAGCAGCTAATTTCAGAAATGAAGAAAGACAAATCACCAGCTGTCATGTAATTTAACTCACTGGCATTTTCCACCCAAGTTTACGTGTAGGCATACAAACATAATGCACATTTAACAATATAAAAGATAATTTTAATGAAACAGAGAAGACCTGTTCGTGTCCTCTGTGTTGATTCAAAGCATTAAAATAACAGAATTTTTCTTATTTCAATAGTTAATTAACTGTCAGCTCTATTCACCATCCAAAAATGGTTGGCACCTCTGCTAAGAATCACTTCTTTGGATCGTCTTTTCAAAAATCATTCCTTACACACAAAACTGAAATATATTTTAAAAAACACATTATTTAGAACTTTTTGGTATGTGGTTCACCATTTAGGGCAGCAGTACTGATGTTATAATTGAAGAACAAAACAAGAACACAGTGTTTTTAAAAATGAGGCGAACTACAATGGAGTGCACATTTTTCCAACTCCACCATATACATCTTGCTGTACATGGCAAAAGACAGTCTTCAACACTTAGATTTACTAAACTTCAACATATTTGTATTTTTTCATCTGACAGCATTTAGTACCATTATTTAAAAAAAATAACCGAAAGAAAAATTCTGATACACCAACAGGGGTTTTTCTGTGTTTAACTGACAAACACATCCAGCCTTTTTTTTTTGGTTCTTAGAAGAGAGAAGTAGGACTAGATCCAAACTTCACTCTGTAGGTGACCACTTTCCCTGTGGTGTCAGAGACGTATCGTCATCCTTTGTCGTTCCATCAGAGTGTCCATAAGGAAGGAGGCGCTGCATGTCCATCAGCTGATGTCAGAGAGTGAACAAGAGGATGAGGACCACGATCATGATGGAAACCAGCACGGCAATGGCACACCACTGTCTGTGACCTGCTCAACAAAAAGATCTTTAAACAATGCAGACTGACGAGTGAGTTCTGTCAACAATTCACCATTTGATCTTTGCTCAGTATTACCTATGCACTGTCAGGGATTGGGCTACCGTATATTAATGTAACCTTCAAACATACATCTTCCTAACAATGCTATTAAGGAGTGTTAGGAAGATGTACGGTTTGTGAAAAAGGGTACTTTACATCAAAAAAAAAACAAGACTGATTTCACATTTACAACCTCTCATTAACTTTGTGTTCATGTCGAATAATGTTTTCTCAAATATATGGTCTCAAATCTGTACATAAAATTGTGCAATATTTCAGTAAAATGCCTTCATCCTGTCCAATCAATATTTCGCCGTGTCAACTGAAGGCCCATGCACAGACCCAAATATTGAACAAACACACGGATCCAGACAGAAGGTTTCACCTACAAAATGAAATGAAGATGAAACCAAACAAAAAGAAAAATATCACTGCTATGAAAGTCAAACATACCCACAGTGCAGAACTTGTCAGAACTTTTCAGACAGTGCATAAGAACACACATACACTTGCCCTGGTAAGCCTAAGGTTGCAGTGTTCTCGTTAGCGTATGTCCCTGTCAAATAATGTGCGTCTTTGACGCACATTATTTGACAGGGACGCACAATAATCAGACAACGTGCACTTTAAATACTTACAATAAAAAAAAAAAAAATCGATGCTACCTTTTCCCTCAATATTAGGAAAAAATTAACTTTCATTCAACAAAATATTCACTATGTATTCATTTCTCCACTAAGGTTTCGAACTTTCCGAAATTTCGGAAATCGCCATTATGTTTTGATCTCGCGCGAGTTTCTCGCCACAAGATTCATTTTTTATATTCAGTTAATGTAGTAAAATAACAAAAGTTGAATTACAGAAGGGCCACATTTCAGTACTACTTCTTTTTGTGCTGAGTGTTTCTTGAAAAAATATGCTTAATATTTCTTTGGTTATGCTACAGAAACAAAACATGACAGATGGAGCCAATTCCTTATTCCCTTCTCACATCAATTGTGGAGGAGGGAAAAAAAAGGAGAAGTAGAAAAAAAAAATCTCATTCATGGGAAGAAAAAAAAGCTCATTCATGATGAAATGCACCTACTGAGGTGCTTCAGATGCCAGTTGGGCACTTCCTCTAGGAGGTTTTCTGAATTTCTCAGTGGAGTCAGATGGTTTGAATGCACACATTCATGAGTGTCTCTGGGAGTTTGTGTTACAAGCAGCCTATTATTCATGAATAGAAATGATTCTTATCAGTAACAGCAAAAATTTAACTCTGTATGTGTAAACTTACTGCTGGTCATGTGAGACACCTTCTCCAATTTCTTTAGGACTGAGTCCATGCGGGATGATGTCTGGTCCATCTCATCTCCGAAGTCCCTTAACATACTGAAAGGTAAGAATAGAAAATGGTCATTTAAACCTCACAAAACTTTGCATTGGACATTTTCAGCAGAAGAACACACAACCACAGGCTACAAAAACAACTTTGGATCCCTCAAGTCAAATATTGACTGGATGGGATCAGACAGCTGCTGCAGGTCCTTTGATTTATAAGTTTATTTGGCAGGGATGATGTCGAACATTGTAAAAGACCACAACAAGACAGCAGAAGAATATAGATGTGTTGCAAGTGGGTTTTCTAGCAAGACCAATTACAAGTCTTTTAATGACAAAACATTCATTTTTGGAAATAGTGGGCCTTTCTTGTCAAATACAAACAACCAGATCAAAATCACAATTTGGATTACAGTATTTTCTGCACTATAAGGTGCACTGGATTATAAAGCGCACATTTAACGAATTGCTTGTTTTATAATTTATTCCATATAAAAGTTGCACCAGATTATAAAATGCATATAATAAAAAAATTAAAATTGACTTAAAAAACTAGTGGCTGTAGTTGCACTATCCGTCCACTAGCCAGAGCATTCATGACTGTGAGTACCTTTAATCAACTGTGAAAGGCCCCCCATTGTTATGTCAATGAGGCCATTCTGAGCCTCATCAAGGAAACCTGATCACTTGATCACTTTGCCATCTTAGAAAGAAGTCAATAGACAGAAGTCGTAGGCCCATATTAAAAAACCTGACATTAAAAACTGGTTAAATTCATTACGAGTGGACCACTCAGTTCAAACAGGGCGGATTATTTCCTGATCTAAAGTTCGAAACAGATATTTAAGCTCCGACGTTCATCTTCGTTTACTAATTAAATATTGTTTAGATCGATCGGTAGTCCAGTTGGAGGTGAGGAGCAGCTATTTGCTGCTGCACTGTGTGTGTGCAGCATCAAATAGCTGTGTGCCCCCCCGTAACGTGTTGTTTCAGGTATCAGCTACATTTGCAAATCAATTGCAGCACACGAGACACCTTTGTTTAACAGTGACTCTTCTCTTGAATTTCATAAGAGGCTGGAAGTTCAGCTTTGAGGGTCTTTCATTCACCTTTATGCCAGTTTCTCCGTGTTTCTGCAGACTAATAGAATGGACCGTCACTAGATTCCAGATTACAGGACAATGGCATTTTTTAGACCAATTAAGTTAATTAAAGTCGGTTATTTCCGGCGCCACAGTAGTTTGGAAATACTGAGATAAGTCAGTCAGTCAAACTTTATTAATAGAATTGTTGAAAATTCCCTATGTTTTGTTACATTATTGTAGCCAGGTACCGGTTCTCTCAGCAGGCTGCTCTGCCGTCAGAGAGCAGATCAGTGAGAACCGGAAATTCGGCAACGCCCCTTGACTACCGTTGTTAGGGGGCATAGTACATCCAGAGTGCCTTGTGAGGGTGTTCTCTGATGGCGTAGTCCGGCATGATTGCTGGCCAGACTGCTGGCTTTTTTTCAATGATCTTGTTTCAAACCAATATTAATATTAATCCATATATAAGGCGCATCGGATTATAAGGCGTACTACGGGTTTCTGAGAAAAATATAGGCTTTTAGGTGCGCCTTATAGTGCAGAAAATACTGTAACTGAGAGGACAATGAACCCAAAATACAGTCCAGTTAGGGTTGGGAAGTGAAAAGCCTGTGTGGCAACCCAACAGGATCAGCAAAGAACTAAAAGTCCCTGTAGGAAGTTCCCTGAAGACGTCTTCAAGGAACTTTCCACAAGTCCAGTTCATTTAATTCATTTAATTTAGACTGAGGTATGTGCACAAATGAACACAGGCATCGCAAACCCTACACGTGGTTTAAAATAACTAATCATAACGACGCACTTTGATTTAAAAATGTGCTGAGCTCGTCAAGTCTGGTAATTTTTTTCACCCTGAGTGAACTGATAAATGGGCAGTTCATAGTAAAGGACTAAATTATGCAATAAGATCACATTTCTGGTCCATCAGACCACATTCAGAGGTGGTATGGGCTACAGCGGTGTGAGCCCTAATGCATGCTGGGCCACAGTGAAGCACTTCCTACAAAACCAATGTCCTCTGAAACAATGCGAAGCCACACTGATAGGAATAATGGATTGCATCTAATTTCTATACCATAACTCACTATCACTAGTCTAGTTATATATGCGGAAATAAGCTCGTGTTTGTACGTGTCCATTCCTACACTTACATAGCCTGCTCATCAAGCTCGTCCCCAATGCGTCCTGACATGTCTTTGAGGACTCTGATGCTGCCCGACACCAACTCCAGCTGCTCATCCTGTTCCTGCACAATCAACTGGATCAAAACAGATGTAAAATTTTTTGTAAGTATAAATAATAATGAAGGACCAGTGAAGACTAAAGAGGGCACAAAGTTTGGAAAATGGACTAGTGGTTCTGTCTCAACTTTGTGATGACAACTAACCCAGTTTGTGACTATTGTCTAATGTGGCACCTGTATCAACCTCAACTGTAACGCTCGGCAGAGTGGTAAAGTCTGCTAAGCACATCACCAGAACAGTGCTGCCCTCTGTGGAGGAGGTCCATACCCACCAGTGTAGGAAGGAGGCCACTGAAATCATTACAGACCCACATCACCTTTTGTACATCTATTACTTAGCTTCATTTATCTATTAGTACATTTTTAGGCATTGTATGAGGTACCCTGTGACACAGACTGTTCAGTGGCAGTAAACTGCTGAATGTGACTGATGTGCACAGTCAAAGCCTTAATTAATTGACTAAGGATTGAGCACGGGCAATATTTTAATTTGCTCCCCATTGAAACCATAGCCAAACAAAGGGTGAGTAAAGAAACATTCAAAACTGTGGTCCTGCCATTTTCTATTATCATAATATGATCCTCTTAATATATCCTCTGTCATCTGTTATAACTTGATAAAAACAAATGTCACAACATTCTGAAGCTTCACATCTTGCATATTAATGATATATTTATAACAGTGTCTTCTTCTTCTTTTCCTTTTGACTTTTCCCTTCAGGGTGTCGCCACAGTGAATCAATTGCCTCCATCTAACCCTGTCCTTTGCATCCTCTTCTCTCACACCAACTACCTTCATGTCCTCTTTCACTACATCCATAAACCTCCTCTTTGGTCTTCCTCTAGGCCTCCTGCCTGGCAGTTCAAAACTCAGCATCCTTCTACCAATATATTCACTATCCCTCCTCTGGACATGTCCAAACCATCTCAGTCTGGCCTCTCTGACTTTATCTCCAAAACCTCTAACATGTGCTGTCCCTCTGATGTACTCATTCCTGATCCTATCCTTCCTGGTCACTCCCAGAGAGAACCTCAGCATCTTCATCTCTGCTACCTCCAGCTCTGCCTCCTGTCTTTTCCTCAGTGACACTGTCTCTAGACCGAACAACATCGCTGGTCTCACCACAGTTTTGTACACCTTTCCTTTCATTTTAGCTGAAACTCTTCTATCACACATCACACCTGTCACTTTTCTCCAGCCATTCCATCCTGCCTGTACACGTTTCTTCACCTCTTTTCCACACTCTCCATTGCTCTGGACTGTTGACCCTAAGTACTTAAAATCCTCCACCTTCTTGATCTCTTCTCCCTGTAACCTCACTCTTCCACTTTGGTCCCTCTCATTCACACACATGTACTCTGTCTTACTGCGGCTAACCTTCATCCCTCTCCTTTCCAGGACAAACCTCCACCTCTCTAGCTTCTCCTCCACCTCTTCCCTACTCTCACTGCAGATCACAATGTCATCTGCAAACATCATAGTCCATGGAGATTCCTGTCTAGCCTCATCTGTCAGCCTGTCCATCACCATAGCGAACAAGAAGGGTCTCAGAGCTGATCCCTGATGCAGTCCCACCTCCACCTTGAACTCCTCTGTCACACCTACAGCACACCTCACCACTGTCTTACAGTCCTCATACATGTCCTGCACATAGGTTTGATTCGCATCTTTAATTTGGCAAAAGTTTTACGCCGGATGCCCTTCCTGACGCAACCCTCTGTATTTATCCGGGCTTGGGACCAGCACAATAAGACACTGGCTTGTGCCCTCTTGCGGCTACATTATATTTATAACAGTGTAATTTCATATATTACTTACATGATACATGCGCAACAGCAAATAAATTACAACACAGAGTAATCTTTTCATTTAACACCAAAACTTTATTTCATCTGATTCCACTTGCCACTCTCCTACCTGCTGTTGTTCCTGTTGCTCCTCTATGTATCTGGAGTTGGCAGACACCACATGAGGTTCCAGACCTTTTGATCTATCCTGGCTTGATGAAGTCAACAGAGCCTGAACAAGTACAAACACAAAAATTGAGTGAGTATCCACAGAGTATACTCTATTGACCTAAAAGTACAACCCTGTTGAAACTTTGCTAAATTTTTTTTTGAAAATCACGACATCTCAAAAAGTATGTGTGGAGTTATCACGGACAAATATTGATGACAGATGCAAGATTAGGGTTTAGCTCTAATTATTTAGTACAAAAAATAATCGGAGCAATTATTTCTAGGACAAGTTTGATACTGTCACTATTTCCAAAGAAAATTTCTTTCTTTTCAATCTTGAAAATCTGAAGTCAAACCAAACCTCAAAAGCTCATGTGCTAACTAACCAATGGGGAGGTGGAACTTGCGTCAAATACAGAAAATGATGTTAACTGTTTTTCTGCTAAACAATGTGTTAACTGCTTTTACTCCTGTACACAATGAAAGGAAGCACAACGGGGGCAGATGGGATGCATGACACCAGAATGGGGTGCTTCTTTGAAACACAACATTCATTTCTATGTACTTCAGTCCTCAATCTGCGGTCCCTACTATGGTTTTGTTTGTCACTCTATTCAGGAACATTGAAACCTCATTGGGAACCCAATCAGTGCTGCCTGGAGCTGCTCAATCACTTAGCCAACCCCAAAGGTTTTTAACTCAATGGCTGCGAATGACATCTACAGACGTCAATTATGTTTTTTAATGGGAAGGGCTGGGGGATGGTCTGGCGGAGCTCGTCAATGAAAATCAGGATTCTAATCATAGAATTTAGTGTCATGATAACTGATCCAGTTATAGAACAGAGGATGGCAAATCAGAGGAAGACGGAGACGTCGCGGCAGCTTGCAATGCAACAAAGTTTGCATATGTTAGAACGCACATGCAAGCGAACACGGTGCCGCTCTGAACAAAGCATCTTGTGATCGGTCAAGAGCAGAGAGAAAACACCAATGTCTGTAGCATTGGAGAAAGTCCGCCAAAGGAGATCAATTGCTACAAAGTGCTAGCAGCAAATGAGTTAATGGGGTTTCAGGGTTCATTACTGGTCAGTCCACAACTGTGATGACATTCCTCTTCAGAAAATGAACACATGCCACCCTTGCATTTAGCAAAAATAGCATTTTTAGATTCAAATCTACACACAGAAAATCAGGTGAAGGTAACTTTTACAATGATAATCATCATAAAACATACAATTCAAGTTAATGTTGTGCCAAAATGAGTGTATTTTTAAATCCATTCAACATAGAAGGACCTTAAGTTTCAATAAGGCTTCCTTCGTAAATTACAAGTGAAAACCCTGTATGCCTGCAACCCCCAGTCATTACATTTTAGCCATTTTAGCCAATAAAATGTATTATATCATTTTTTAAACATCTACCAAGAATCACAAACCTGTCTGTTCTTCTTCTCTGCCTGAGCCAGAGCAGATGGGCTAGACAACTGATCCTTCATCTCCTGCACACAAAAAAGAATAAATCTATTTAAAACTCACTAAAATGTTTCTGCAGTCACAATAAAAAATATTGTGAACATCTCTGTGCAGACAGCACCATTAATGACATTTTCTCAAGTCCTTTCTTTCAATAAAGTCTTTTTTTGATGTGGCAACTCATTCTTTCCTGCCAATACAAGGATACATTTACTTGAAAAACATTGTGTGTTGAAGACTGACTCATACATGCCCTTCTGCCAACAGCAGCAACATTATTAATTGAGTTAGGACCTTAAAAGCTGTGGTGCAGGTGAATGGGATCATTTGATAATCACGTCAGGTTCTTCATGAAATAAAATCTTTGAGACTATTCGGACACAGCCTTGGCATTAGAAACCCAGTGGACAAGTCCATAGATTTAATTTCTCTTTTGGCTAATCACATCCAGGTTCTAAGTTAAGTTTAAAGACCAGTATCTTTCTTTGAGCCTTTAAACCAGGGATGTCAAAGTCAAATACACAGAGGGTCAAAAAAGCCAAGCCGAAGGCCGGACTGATTCAATGCTTATTAAAACATATTGAAATGATTGTATGTAGCCTATTGAACCAAAAGTGTACAGTACACCCTCGGTCTTTGCGGTCAATGCGTTACAGGAACCACATGCAATTAAAGAATCCGCGAGCGAGATATATCTTATTATTTACGGTATTTTAAACATTTATGAACCCTCCCCCTCCTGCTATTAAACCACCTTCTATCTGTATTACCTTTTCCAACACTCTTATCGACTGTTTCAACCACTTTTGTGTCTCACGAAAGTCCAAGACTGACGGAACGAGCGGACTTCCGGATGCCGTCAGCCAATAGAATGAGTGTACGGTATCATGTGACCACCTACCAAAAATCCACGATGAGGTGGAATCGCAATCTTTGATGCGCGATCGCGCACTGTATACAGTAATCACTCGTGTATTCGCACTTCAAGATGCATGGCTTCACTACTTTGCGGATTTTTAGTAGGTAGTCACGTGATAAAGCACGTACATCCTATTGGCTGACAGCATCTATGCATGCTGTGTTCCAATTAACGGTTCCTCCTGCGACTTTTCTTCAATGCAGAAGCACTTTAAACATTTTTTTAAGAGTGTGGGAAAAGGTAATACAGATGATAGGATGCCCAGAGAGGAACTGTGGTGTTGTATGAGGAAGTCTGGAGTGGCAGAGAAGTATGTTAGAGCGGTACAGGACATGTATGAGGACTGTAAGACAGTGGTGAGGTGTGCTGTAGGTGTGACAGAGGAGTTCAAGGTGGAGGTGGGACTGCATCAGGGATCAGCTCTGAGCCCCTTCTATTTGTTGCTGTGGTGATGGACAGGTTGACAGATGAGGTTAGAATGGCATCTCTATGGACTATGATGTTTGCAGATGACATTGTGATCTGCAGTGAGAGCAGGGAACAGGTGGAGGAGAAGCTAGAGAGGTGGAGGTTTGTCCTGGAAAGGAGAGGAATGAAGGTTAGCCGCAGTAAGACAGAGTATATGTGTGTGAATGAGAGGGACCCAAGTGGAAGAGTGAGGTTACAGGAAGAAGAGATCAAGAAGGTGGAGGATCTTAAGTCCTCAGGGTCAACACTCCAGAGCAATGGAGAGTGTGGAAAAGAGATGAAGAAGCGCGTACAGGCAGGATGGAACGGGTGGAGAAAAGTGTCACGTGTCATGTGTGATAGAAGAGTTTCAGCTAAAATGAAAGGAAAGGTTACAAAACTGTGGTGAGACCAGCAATGTTGTTTGGTCTAGAGCAGTGGTTCTTAACCTGGGTTCGATCGAACCCTAAGGGTTCGGTGAGTCGGTCTCAGGGATTCGGTGGAGACGGCGGTCAAACATATACAAATCACTGTGTACGTTATACACATCGTGTCAATTCGTGATGTCACGCCCCCCTTAGCCATCACTGGCTGCAGTTGATCACACTACATCAATTAGCCTACCTGTGCTACCGGGAATTTTGCGCACTCAGTAGTCGATTTATGCCTGTCATGATGGGACGTTATCTGATTGCTTTCTTAATATTTTAATTCATAGTAACTATGTTGAACAAAAAAAAGTGGTGGGACGAATATGCGATACGTGAATTTACATGTACTGAATAACGGAACGTGATGGGAGCCAGCGTTCTGCATGATTTGCAATGTCAAGTTGAGCAACTCTAGTCTCGTGTAATACTGTGTCACTGGCAAAAATAAAGGAACACTTCCTTTGGGGCGGCAGTGGCTCAGTGGTAAAGCGGGCGGTAGAGCGGGTCGTTCTATGATTCAAGATCGGCGGTTCGATTCCCGCTCCCGCCCAAAAAGAAATACCCGGAGGTGAGCTGACAGTGGGAGGTGTCAGCTCACCTCCGGAGCACTGCCGAGGCACCCTTGAGCAAGGTGCCGTCCCCCTTACAAATTGCTCATTTGAGGCGTACAAGAAGGAGCTGCCTGCCACTCTACCTTCCTTGCATGCCTACAGGCCCCCCTGTGTGTGGTTGTGTGTATTACAGGGGCCTGTACACACTAATATACATGCCTGTGATTTGATTTGATTGACTAACAAAAACTAGTGTGCGTTCTTAATTTCCCTTCGGGGATTATAACAGTGTATTAAATTAAATTAAAATTAAGCTGCATGGAAACAACAGAAACAGACTTTGCTGTGAAAATGACATAAGAGTAGCACTTGTCAAGGTGAAGCCACACATATCTGAACTGGTCTCTCAATAACAACAGCAGAAGTCACACTGATTTGCAGGTAGGTCCTTTCATGTGAGTTCATGCACTGTCTTGGTTTTGTTCTTTGAAAAATGTGACATTAATGAACAGTTCATTAACCAGTAAAACATATACTTATGTCTTAAATTTGAAAAAAAAAACTAAAGAAGGGTTCGGTGAGTGAGCATATGAAACCGGCAGGGTTCGGCACCTCCAACAAGGTTAAGAACCACTGGTCTAGAGACAGTGTCACTGTGGAAAAGACAGGAAACAGAGCTGGAGGTAGTAGAGATGAAGATGCTGAGGTTCTCTTTAGGAGTGACCAGGATGGAGAGGATCAGGAATGAGTACATCAGAGGGACAGTACATGTTAGAGGTTTTGGAGATAAAGTCAGAGAGGCCAGACTGAGATGGTTTGGACATGTCCAGTGGAGAGATAGTGATTAGTAGAAGGATGCTGAATTTTGAACTGCAAGGCAGGAGACCTAGAGGAAGACCAAAGATGAGATTTATGGATGTAGTGAAAGAGGACATGAAGGTAGTTGGTGTGAGGTAATGAGGATTACTGTATTATTTAATTATTAAATGAACAAAGCAATATTTTCTTATGGATATGTCAGTAATTTCAAGTGAAAACATTTTTCAACAGGTACACAGATAAAACAAAAACAAACGTCTTTGTGTATTTCTGAGACATTTGATGGGGCCTTCTTAGCCATTTTAGAGGAGGGGGGTAGCTGAAACTTGTCCTCTGATCTGACTGCTGATGAGTAATGAAGGTGAAGCCCGCTTGCTACAGTGACTTTGCGGGCTACTGTTGCAAAAGACCAGCAGGTGCTATGGCCTGCAGGACAGTTTGAATAGTAATTTAATAACATCCAGGGGGCCATAGATAATTCATTCGCGAGCCGGATCCGGCCCCCGGGCCTTGACTTTGGCATATGTGCTTTAAACCTGTGATCAGTACTTCTGTTTTATCTTAGCTCAGCTATAAAGGACACTGTGACATCCAGGCCTTTCTAACTAAAATATTGAACTACTAATATACAATTTCCCATAGACACAATTACAAACACTAGCTGCTAAAACAAAACAGATGTTTGAGTGACGGTGGGATATGTAAACTAGTTGAAAATTAACTTAATTTACAGAATGAACCAGTCTTCACTACTTATGTGCGGACATATGATGGATGGTAACCTTACTGTGCATGTGTTTGACAGAGAAATAAAAATATCAAATTATAGTTCACCTGGACAGATTTCCTGGTTCGATCCACAAAGTCTCTCCGCTCCTGAAGCTCACTGTCAGACAGTTTAAACTTCCCTGGGTTTGACTCCACAATATCTGGGCCAGTTAAAGACAAAATGAACACAACAACTTGTCTAATCACACTTAATGTGTTTGAAACATTTATTGACCATAGATAAGATTTAAAGAGACATTGGGGTTTGAAAAAGAAATTTATAAAGGCAAAATGTCATGTAGTACTACATTTTTATTATCTTGTCTTTTGAAGCAATAAAAGTGTCAGAAAGGCCATAAAACAGTCCATGTATCGGAAACATGCATTTTGGTCTTGTTAGAGGATTATATAAAGGTTCCACTTTATATGCATTAACTTAAGAAACAAAGTTCAGACATAGGGTTGCAATCTCTAATTTAATGAGACAAAGTACCTTATTTACATTGACTCATCATGACAGTCTGCACTAATGTGACACCAAGCTAGACAATTAGATGAAAATTACAAATGTATCTGACATATTATTTAAGGTTTTGGAGTACTTGAATGAGAAAGTGTTTTCACTTAAGTGGAACTGAATTGTATAAAAACATATAGACTGCTACATAATAACATCAAATGAGTACATATTTCTGTACATGGAGCAAAATTATTTAAGTCAGCCCCAATAATAGGAGCCATTAAATTGGACTCACTGGTCCAATAACTAAAAATTCCTGGCCTTTGCAGGATTATACAACTCCCGAACAAGGAACAGATGATAGAAATTGATGTGTTCTGAGGATGAAGGAAGGACATTCTTTTCATTTTCTATTTATTTAAAGGATACTGATGGTTTCACTTAGATCCTCCAGATCCCAGTCTATGGCCCTCAGACAGTTCCTCAGTTCATTGGTACTCCAGTCCAGTTCATCACGGCTTACCTGAGATCACACAAACCAACATTCTTTAACAAATGACATAAAAAAGAATTAGTTTTCATGTCAGGCCTGAGTTAAAGAACTGGACAAGAATGAAAATGACAGTGACTGCTGCATTACACATCTCTCATAAGAAGGGCACATTGTTTGACAGTGTGCCCTTCTTGTGAGTTTTCAAGTCTTCAGCTGTAGCTCCAGCTAACATTAGAACATCTGGAGCTTCTGCCAGCTCATTCCTTCACTCAGTCGTTTGGAGTACACTAAACATCCTGGGCATCACGATCAAAATTCCAGGTTTGTGCACTTGCTTCAGGTCAGAAAATGTCACACAACACTATTATTCTTTAAGTAACCATATAAAAGAAGGATGAATGACGTCAAAACAATTTTTACTGATTTTTTTTCACAGTGGGAAGCATAAACAAAATAAATGGCTAAAAAAACCGTAATACACATCAGCAAAACTGTTTTTAATATAGGCACCACAGAAATAGCCATTCTATTAAATTGTTTATTTTCCACAAGAAAAACAAATCCATCCTTCCATTTTCTTTAAGATGACATGACTGTAGTCATCTCGTCTGCAATTGCAGTTTCACTTTGTGGGTCACGGATGACGCTGGAGTCCAACCCAGCTGGCTATGGGTGAGAAGCGGGGTCTGCGCCAGACAAGGTGAATTGCGGGGCCACAAAAAAAAAAAAAACAAAAGCCACACAGAACAAACAAAAAAAAGTTTAAAAAAACTGTCCGATCACAATATTTCACAAATTTTATAAAGTAACAATCAGTCTGTCTCACTACAAAAATAATTTCAGGTCTTTTGACGAATACAGTTGCTTATAAGGTCTCCTTTCTTACTCTATGTGCTTTCCTGGGTGTTGGATGGATGGATGGATGGATGGAGAAGTTTGGGTTGACTTGTTGTGATGATTAAATTTTCTTCATTTGCATTTAAAGAAATGCATCCATCTGACTGGACACTGAACATCTTGATCGCAATGAGTCCAATGATGACATTTTGAATGAATTCACTATGTATGTTCAGCTCTCCAATGCTGTTTGTAGAAAGGCTGACCTATTTGGTATCCAAGAGAAAGTCAAGTCAAGGAGATATAAACTCAAAAAAACAGTCTCAACCACTCAAACTTAAAAAAATGCCTTAACGAATGTGACAATATACTTCATAAACAAACCTCACACGTGGTACAGAACAAATAAGAAGTTAATTTCAAACTAAACGTTTTCGAAGAACACAAACACCTGGGGAGACTACTTGTTTCAATAAATGTACATGCCTTATATATCCTAGTAGCTTAATACTATAAGGAATATGCAGTTTTAGATAAAGTAGCTCATTCTCAAAATCCTCTGACAAACTTTTATGTTGTTTTCACGTCTCCCAGAAAGCTTCATTGTGTTAACAGAAGTTTTAGTGCCTACATTTCAAGAAAGAATTTGTGCAGTGCTGCAACACTAAATAAATTGGTATCTTTATTTTCTTGTGTTTTATGTATCTGCAGTGTTTCTTCCTACATATAATGCCAGTGATGAGCTTTCTGCCTTAGATATACTAAAACAAATGCATTCACCACCACAACTAATTCAGTTTCAGCAGACAGTACATCTAGGCGATTCCCTCTTACTGAAACTTTCAGGCCATCATCAAAATGCAAAAATACTACTTCATGATGGTTACAGGTCTATCAGAGGTTCATAGTGTCAGACGTTGATGTTTGGTCGAGGTGGACGATTCACCTGTGTCTCATCCTGCAACAGTTCCTCCCATCTATCAGACAGGCCCCGTGCACGACAGAGGGCCTTCTGGACCTCCCTGGACACACGCAGAAAGAGGAAACATTAACAGCACAAACACGGTTAGCTTCACTTTCAGTCCACCCCATAAACACCTGGCTCTGATCCATACCAAACTCGACTACGCCCCTCGTTCATAAATGAAACACAGAAACTACAAATCACTTTCCCCTGCTGCAACTTCACAGCTTACTGTGAAATGTCAAAACACAAGGATCCCAACGTTACCAACGTGCTTAGATCGAGAACTACACGACGCCAAAAACCACAAATCGAAACAAAACCCGTGGGGTTCCCTCAAAGTCGAAACGACTCGCTAACGTGAACCAACATCAACACAAACTACCCTCGCAAAACTGATAGCGCTGATGCTAGTTTGTTACTTGTAATCGTTTAGCTAACTTTGGAGAGGTAAGTTAGTTCTTAACAAAGCACACACTTGATGTCAACTCAACGTAAGACATTCACGTTTTTTTTAATTCGCTTGAATCAGCACTGGACTTGAACTACTCATTAATTTGTTACCCTTTTACGACGAAAAACGGGTCTTCTATCGACATGTCTCTTTCCGCCTCACTCATAGCGCATGCGCACTAACTGGTAGCGGGTGTGTAGAAATTTTCCGCTCCTACTGAATTTAATCCCTGGTGCATAAGGGAATGGAACATTGCATATTTTTCGTTTATGATTAATGTTTACTTTTGTTCACTTACTAACCAGATACTGGGTATACTGACGCTATTTCTTAAAATTCTTCACAGTCTGCAGTACTGAAAAGCATTTCAATAAAACAATTCTTTTCATCTCACAAAGTCACACCAACTAAACACATCATACATGTCTCCACGACACGGACCACGAATACAAAATTAACTGTATGCAAAAAATTAAATTCCAGGGTTACATTGTCAAAACACAACAACAACGACATCAATAGAATCTTTTCTGATACTAGTCTGGGGTTCTAGTCCTCCTTCCTGCATTGGTTTCTCAATCTTAGATCATGTCTTTGCTGATAATGCATCTCGGGAATAATCTCTTAGAATGTCTGATCCAACCCTGGTAGATTCGAGAAGGATGTCGCCACACTGCATTCCTAGCATCCAGCATTTTGGGATGCATGTCTCTTGTGCTGTTTTGCCCAACAATTCCGAATAATGATCCAACAGTTCAATGCTGCTAGATACAATAGGATACCCCCAGAAACTGACCATTCCCCAAAAATTATTACTTTTTCCTACATGGTCAGTGATTCTAAGCCTGTCTGTCAATCAGTGACTCTTAATGTTTCTCTTCCAGCCACTTCTCTTTCCACCAACATCTGTGACCCACAAAGTGGAAATGCATCATAAAATGACACGATTACGGTCGTCTTGTGGAAAATGGATGGTTGGATGGATGGATGAATGGATGGATGGATGGATGGACGGACGGATGATGGATGGATTGATGAATTTTGAACAATGACATTGTCAACCACTGACATGCACATAACATTTTTGATCAATTTTATAGATGCAGGTGCATGAGGATATTTTTTAAAATCTTGCTGTATAAATGCACAATTTTTAAAAAACAAACAAACAATCAATCAACTGTGTTGTGCTTACTTACGGAGAATCACACATCACAGTCCTATCCTGGTCACTCCCAAAGAGAACCTCAGCATCTTCATCTCTGCTAGCTCCAGCTCTGTGTCCTGTCTTTTCCTCAGTGACACTGTCTCTAGACCAAACAACATCGCTGGTCTCACCACAGTTTTGTAACCTTTCCTTTCATTTTAGCTGAAACTCTTCTATCACACATCACACCTGACACTTTTCACCACCCATTCCATCCTGCCTGTACACGCTTCTTCACCTCTTTTCCACACTCTCCATTGCTCTGGACTGCTGAACCCAAGTACTTAAAATCCTCCACCTTCTTGATCTCTTCACCCTGTAACCTCACTCTTCCACTTGGGTCCCTCTCATTCACACACATGTAATTCGTTTTCCTGCAGCTAACCTTCATACCTCTCCTTTCCAGGACAAACCTCCACCTCTCTAGCTTCTTCTCCACCTGTTCCCTGCTCTCACTGCAGATCACAATGTCATCTGCAAACATCATAGTCCATGGAGATTCCTGTCTAACCTCGTCTGTCAGCCTGTCCATCACCATAGCGAACAAGAAGGGGCTCAGAGCTGATCCCTGACGCAGTCCAACAACTCTGCACGTCTTCCTTGTTCTTAAAAATGGGCATCAGCACACTCCTCCTGCATTCCTCAGGCATCTTCTCACTATTTAAGATCCTGTTGAACAAATACAACTCATGGATTTACCCTTCTGAAATCAGAACTCCTTCACTCGTCTAATTTGTTGTCAGTTAAAGGGAGTCTGACAGGCTGATAAAATTGTTGAATAGAATGGAGCTCACACTAAAAATCAGTTTATAAAGTATCCACCTATATCAGTAAAGAAGGTCAATCTGTTGCAGGTAGAGGAAGAGGCCTACATGCTCAGAAAACCCTCCAGTACAGTTGATGGGTTCTCCTTCCGGTCTGTCACACCCACTCACCATTTGTCTTTGTTCCCGTCTCAATCCTACCCTGTCCGCTCTAGCTACTTCCTTCCTGTCTTCATCCTGTTCCTCCCCTTTTTTTCCTACTTCACAACCGGTTATAAAAATCTCACAACGCACACACACACGCATGTGCGTGAGCACATAGATTTGCATGCACACACGCACGCACGCACGCACACACACACACATTTCTTTCTCTGCTCTTAACGGACAGAGGCTCCTTCAGAGGCTCAGTACTGCATTTAGAAACATTGCCTTAAATATGATCAAAAAACTAATGTGATAGAGGCATGTATTGTGCAGCCTTTTCACATTCTTGTGGATTTGTGGGCACAGAGGTCATTTCCGCAGTTTTGTTGTAACTCCAGCTGAGATGTTGTTATATAAACAGGACCTAAATTTCCCCACTATGTCATCAAACCTAGTATAAACTACACAATGTGACTCCTTGACCATGAAAACCTGCCCGCAGAATCTGGATCACATTATTATCATTACGAGTTTGGTATTTATTCTGGAAAAAGTGTGTTTCTCTAGTGGTCATTTCCTTCAGAGTCTGTATCAGTAAAATTTGAAGATACATTTGGTACCTAACTGAATGGTGACTGAATCTGACTTTAGTTCAGTTTGTATCAAAAGTAGCTGTACAGTACTGAATTTTCTGTGATCCTTTTAAGTTTAAGCAGTGTTTCAAAAATGACCAAGATTATATCTTATGTGGATGTCATCATGATCTTATGTTTTCTTATTATCATTCAATCACTGTCAACAAAAGAAGGTAGAAGAAAAAAATGTGTACAGGTAATTGCCCCATCCCAGAACCCAGAAAAGTAAAGAATCATTTTAAACCAATTTGGATTATGGAATTATGGATGATGATGGTCAGGATGACAAACAAAATGTATTGCGCCCTGGACCGGACCCCTGCTTTTTGGAAAAAAAAAAAAAGAAATTAAAAAAAAAAATTCTTTCATATCTGTAATCCTGCTCATAGATGAAATTATGAAATAATTAAGAAAAGGAACAAAAGATTTCAAAAATTTTAAATTCATGAATTTGACTACAAATTTCAAGTCTTTATTATTTCCTAAACAATAGATGAACAAAAGTTTTCTTTCTTTACGTTTTGATGATTCAGCAGAACATTTGAACATGTGAGAGAGATGTATGATTTCACGACAAACAAGTGTTCAAAGATGGCTAACAAAAACAAGTTCACAAGTCCTTTCTCCCACAACTTCCATTCCTGATAACTTGTTGTACCTTTATATGCTGTCAAACCTCAGAACATACCCTGTGAAGAAGTCTACAAAAGTTGAAGCACCACATTTTCAGTAAATTATATCAAGAAGTTCACAAATTATTGACGGAAATTGTGAGAAAACAAAAATTAAAATGACATGATCATTTCCAATATTTAATGGGTATATTCAACCATTTCTCATGTACAATCTATTAAGGAGGTTTTTTTTTGTGTGTAATTCTGCTAACATATCGACTGAACTATCTAATTCACACACCAAATTCCACACAAAAGTTTAGGAACAAACTTAAGACTTATCACCTGATCCTATTAAATCATGACAATATGAGTTGTCCACCACTAGATCAGATATGAAGAGGGGCAACATAAAACAGGTCATGTCAATTTTATAGATGTAATTATTGTTTTTTAAATATAAATAAATAAATAAATAAATAAATAAAATCTGTCCAGAATGGAGCAGCATCCAGTTAGACATTGAAAACTTACATGCGAGGTAAGAGGTAGTATTTACAACTAAAACTTTTTTTTTTACACCACACAATTATTTTCCAATTGCTGTATAACCCATTTTATCTTTGCTGTTCAGTAAAGTCTAGCTCAGCTGAATGCAGTGGAAACTTTTGAGTCACTTTAGAACACAAGTGATGTAGCAGGAAAACCTCTGATGGAACCAAACAAAGTCGAAAATAATCTTTTTATCTTGTGTAACAAAATTAATTGGCAGGGAGTCAACAAGCATTCAGGGACAGGGACAGAGAAGTGCTTGGTCTATAAATAGACATCCTGATGCTTCATGCTCCTCATAAGGACAACCCACTTTTATCACACATACAACATGCTGCAAAATGCATTTAAGAATGCAAAGTTCAGCTGTCATACTTCATATACAGTATCAAAAACTGTTCCTTATGAGTTCTATTTACTCACATGTAGTTTGTTCCTTAGTGTCAGGTTTGCCAGTCCTTGACTTCAGAGTTCAACAAACAGTAGATCTAGATGTCTCTCTCAGACACTGGTGACACTGTGTTATGTTACCATCTGAATTAGAGAATCACTCTAGAAAAATACATTTCTTTACAAAGTATCAATTATTGAAATGAGACATATAGAATCATCACCTAAACAGTTAGTTTGATACATGTCTTATAGCTGAGTAGACATGGAACATCAATAACATATTTGAATTGTTTGGAGGTTAATTTCTAGCACAAATAAATAGTGAAATCATGACCTATAAAATTATAATAATAAGATGATAAAAATGTTGACATGAAATCAATTCTGCTGAAAAGGTAACATTTTGTGTTTTTACATTTTTACATTTATAAAAGGTCTGTCTTCTATATGGACATAGTTCACATGCATTTGCAGAAACAGTTGAAAAATTGTCAAACGTCAACAAAGTTGACCTGTTTTATACGGCTAACATTTTATGCAAACTTTAAAACCTTTCACACAGCTCCTGAATATTGAATGGAACAGATTTAACAGGAAACAAATAACACAGAGTAGATTTTTGTTGTGATTACTCACTTTCTTGCAGAAAAACAAGTTTTAAAATCCTGCAATAGAAACCAATTGTCCATTTTAAAAGTTTTACCCACTGTGAATCAACTTAGTTGTAAGATGTACAAAATTTCTGATGATACTGAAGAAATTATTAATCTTTATGATAATATAATCTTAAATTGTTGCAACCACTTCCATGTTTTCTTTCACTAGAAGGTCATATATTTGCACTTAGGTAATTTCCCAGTCCTACCAACCAGTGTTTGTACTGTAGCGGGAAATACTGTACAGCTGGTCTGCAAAAGCACACACACAGACTTACACACACATACAAAAAGACATACTCCACCGCCCATTTGGCCTCAGGCAGTGTACTAACACATAACACTGTCACCATAGAAACCATTCTGGTACAGAACAGAAGTGAAGTCATTCTCAGTTGTTTTCTCTGCTAATAGAGCTGCTCATCTACTGTGCAAACTGGGTCGTGATTTAGTTTGTTCAAAATTTAACAGTGACATAAAGAACAATTCGTACTACATAATTCTCCTTCAGGTAACAAATTTTGTAGCAATGTTACCTCACAGCAGGATGGTTCTTGGTTTCTCCCTGGCAAATTCCCGACCATCCAACCAAGTTTCATGAAAATATATCAAGGAGGGGTTTTGTGTGCGTGTGTGTGTGTGTGTCTGTGTGAGTGTGTGTGTGTATGTGATGCTGTTAACAAAATGACTGAACTAGATCATTAACAAACCAAGACCCACACACAATTTTAAGAACAAACCGCAGACTTATCATCTGATCCCATTACAATCATGAGTATATGATTGTATAACACACTCACACACACACACACACACACACACACACACACGCACACACACACACACACACACACACACACACACACACACACACACACACATACACACATTGACTGTTAAATGTCTACAACACACCACCAGCCATTCACAACTGAATGAATTTAAATGAGAGATGAAATGTCTTCAAGTTACAAGTCCAGGTGACTTAATTCAACACAGAGATCCATCGCAATTGGGATGACTGAGAATCTCCACAGACATGGTCCTGGGTTCGAATCCACCTGAGGTCTTGTTACTTTCTGGATAGAGTTCATATTAGGGTTGAGCCGGATACTCGTTTCCTATGAGTATCCGGTACGGATAATGCATTTTGACGAGTACGAGTACGAATACGAATACGAATAAAGCCCGTTAATACTTGTGATCAGACTGAAGGAAAATCAGCCGGACTGTTTACACGCTCTGTGATTGGCCAGTCACACATACTTCCCGCCCCTCCCTACAAACTGCGGTTAGAGCATAGTTTCCCTGTCTCACTGTCTCTGGTACACGCAGGTACTGATCTCTCTGTTCGTGGCTTCACTGTTGCTCACGTCCTTATTACCTGTAGATTTTCTTCAGCTTGCCACTATTTTGGTGTTTGGTTATGTGGTGAACTTTCTTGTTTGTTTGGGGGTTTTTTTGTTGCACGTACGTGTGCATTTAACCACCGCCTCGGTGGTTAAAGTCTTTTTTTTTTTACCTGTTCTAAACTCTGTTCAAATTAACAATGTCTGTACTTAATATTTTAACTGAGACATAGCCCGTGCACACACACACACACACACACACACACACACACACACACACACACACACACACACACACACACACACACACACACACACACACACACACACACACCATAATCAATATTGTTTAACTTTATGTGAAAAAAAATGGCAATAGCATTAGGTACTAAAAATAAATAATTGGAAAAAAAAGTAATAGAAAAAAAATTTAAATGAAAAAGATGAAAACATTTTTAAAGTTTTGTTGAGTATGACAATTCTTGTTCATGCATACTTTGTAGTTAATTACTTTTTTATTGCATGCACTTCATTAATGCACTTTGTGTTTACTCGTTCTATATATAGTTCCTTTGCTATTGTGATCAAAAGCGTTGAATCTCAATTCTGAGGCTCTTCGGTAAATACTCATTCATAGACTCAAGAATATTCATATTCTGACTCAGTTCCATAAAAAAACTTGTTCTGTAAATAGTTCTCTTACTTTTGTGATCAAAAACATTTAGTTGAATTTCAATTTTGAGGCTGTTCTGTAAATAGTTTTAAAATAAGGAAAAATACAGCAACTTGTGATCAATCCATATCAATTTTAGACTTAAAACAATGTGGTGATTTAAGCCCCACCCATTTCCGGTCAAACCACACCCACTTCCGGTTTAAACATCGCCCATTCCGAATACAGATACGGTTACAGATAATCTAGTTGGTTGAACAGATACAGATACAGATAGTGGTGTACTCGCTCATCCCTAGTTAATATATTCTCTCTGTATCTGCGTCCTTTGAGTTCGCCAGCTTCGTCCCACCACCAAACATCAGCAGTAGAAATTAACTGGGGACTAAATTAACAGTGATTCAGAACAGTTGATTGCTGGTGCTGTGATAAAGTGGTGACTTATCCAGTGTACATAATACCACTAGCCCAATAAGAGCTGGAGTAGGATGATCACAGGCATTTGTATCTTTCAAATAGAGTAGAAGGTTCTATTATGTGCTTCTCAAATGGTCAAAGGACATTTTTCTTCACAGTGTGAATTACATTTAAGAGTAGACACCAATAAAAGAAATACATGATTTTTTCCACAATCTTTAACGGCTTTTCTAACTATTTCCATCTATTACAAGGCGGTGGCTGTGGCTCAATGCTAAAATGGTCAGGTACTTATCAGCTGGTCAGGTTTGATCCCCGGTCCTGCAGTCAAAGTATCACTGAGCAAGTTACTGAACCCCAAATTGCTTCCAGTGGGTGTGACTGTGTGAATGGGTACTGCTGCTAAAGAGCAGTTGGTGCCTGTTACCACAAATATATAAAGTTTTGTGCAAAACATTTGAGAAGTGAGTCATATTAAACAGTAAGGCATTTACTACTTGTGAGGTTTTTCATTAAACTTTTTAGATGTGTTCAATGCTGTTCAGAACTGACAATTGTGCAGAAGGATTTTTATTTGCAATGAATAACTCATCATATGCGACTAACATTTGAATTCAGTTTTTTTTTAACTAGGTGTAATGGTCCTCCATAGTTTTCTGAATAAAACTAATATTACAGTGGATCCAAAAACAGATTGGGAAATCCAAAAGAAAAAATACATACTTGACTTCCTCTTTTCATTTAGTTTAAAAGAACACTGAGAGCAGCCACATGATTTCGTGGAATTCGATGTGATTTTGATCTGATAGCGACAGTTGAAAGTCTGCACTTCAATAGGTGGCCTCCTGAATCTTCTTCTTTTCCTTTCGGCTTTTCCCTTCAGGGGTCGCCACAGCGAATCAATTGCCTCCATCTAACCCTGTCCTTTGCATCCTCTTCTCTCACACCAACTACCTTCATGTCCTCTTTCACTACATCCATAAACCTCCTCTTTGGTCTTCCTCTAGGCCTCCTGCCTGACAGTTCAAAACTCAGCATCCTTCTACCAATATATTCACTATCTCTCCTCTGGACATGTCCAGACCATCTCAGTCTGGCCTCTCTGACTTTATCTCCAAAACCTCTAACATGTGCTGTCCCTCTGATGTACTCATTCCTGATCCTATCCTTCCTGGTCACTCCCAGAGAGAACCTCAGCATCTTCATCTCTGCTATCTCCAGCTCTGCCTCCTGTCTTTTCCTCAGTGACACTGTCTCTAGACCAAACAACATCGCTGGTCTCACCACAGTTTTGTACACCTTTCCTTTCATTTTAGCTGAAACTCTTCTATCACAGATCACACCTGACACTTTTCTCCACCCATTCCATCCTGCCTGTACACGCTTCTTCACCTCTTTTCCCCACTCTCCATTGCTCTGGACTGTTGACCCTGAGTACTTAAAATCCTCCACCTTCTTGATCTCTTCTCCCTGTAACCTCACTCTTCCACTTTGGTCCCTCTCATTCACACACATGTACTCTGTCTTACTGCGGCTAACCTTCATCCCTCTCCTTTCCAGGACAAACCTCCACCTCTCTAGCTTCTCCTCCACCTCTTCCCTACTCTCACTGCAGATCACAATGTCATCTGCAAACATCATAGTCCATGGAGATTCCTGTCTAACCTCGTCTGTCAGCCTGTCCATCACCATAGCGAACAAGAAGGGGCTCAGAGCTGATCCCTGATGCAGTCCCACCTCCACCTTGAACTCCTCTGTCACACCTACAGCACACCTCACCACTGTCTTACAGTACTCATACATGTCCTGCACCGCTCTAACATACTTCTCTGCCACTCCAGACTTCCTCATACAATACCACAGTTCCTCTCTGGGCACCCTGTCATAAGCTTTTTCCAGATCTACAAAAACACAATGCAGCTCCCTCTGGCCTTCTCTGTACTTCTCTATCACCATCCTCAAAGCAAATACTGCATCTGTAGTACTCTTTTTTGGCATGAAACCATACTGCTGTTCACAAATGCTCACTTCTGCCCTTAGTCTAGCTTCCACTACTCTTTCCCATAACTTCATTGTATGGCTCATCAGCTTTATTCCTCTGTAGTTGCCACAACTCTGCACATCTCCCTTGTTCTTAAAAATGGGCACCAGCATCCTGTTGAACAACCCAGTCAGAAACTCTACTGCCACCTCTCCTAGACACTTCCAAACCTCTACAGGTATATCATCAGGACCGACTGCCTTTCCACTCTTCATCCTCTTCAGTGCCCTCCTCACTTCATCCTGGCTAATCTTTGCTACATCCTGGTCCACAACAGTCACCTCTTCTAGTCTTTGTTCTCTTTCATTTTCCACGTTCATCAACTCTTCAAAGTACTCTTTCCATCTTCCCATCACACTGCTGGCACCTGTCAATAGACTTCCATCCCTATCCTTAATCACCCTAACCTGCTGCACGTCCTTCCCATCTCTATCTCTCTGTCTTGCCAGCCTGTATAGATCAGTCTCTCCCTCCTTACTGTCCAACCGAGCATACAAGTCATCATAAGCTTCTTGTTTGGCCTTTGCTACCTCTACCTTCACCTTACGCTGTATCTCCCTGTACTTCTGTCTACTCTCCTCAGTCCTCTCAGTGTCCCACTTCTTCTTAGCTAACCTCTTTCTTTGTATACACTCCTGTACCTCTTCATTCCACCACCAAGTCTCCTTATCTACTTTCCTTCCAGATGACACACCAAATACTCTCCTACCTGTCTCCCTGATCACATTAGCTGTAGTTATCCAGTCATCTGGAAGCACCTCCTGACCACCCAGAGCCTGTCTTAACTCCTTCCTAAAGGTCATGCAATACCCTTCCTTTGTCAGCTTCCACCATTTCGTCCTCTGCTCTGCCTTTGCCCTCTTCATCTTCCTCACCACCAGAGTCATCCTACACACCACCATCCTATGCTGTTTGGCTACACTCTGGCCTACCACTACTTTACAGTCACTGATCTCCTTCAGGTTACATCGTCTACACAAGATGTAGTCTACCTGTGTGCTCCTACCACCACTCTTATAGGTCACCCTATGTTCCTGCCTCTTCTGGAAGAAAGTATTCACTACAGCCATTTCCATCCTTTTTGCAAAGTCAACTACCATCTGTCCTTCTGCGTTCCTCTCCTGGATACCAAACCTGCCCATCACTTCCTCATCACCTCTGTTACCTGCACCAACATGTCCATTGAAGTCTGCACCGATGACAACTCTCTCACTTCTAGGTATGCTCTGCATCACTTCATCAAAGTCCAACCAGAATTTCTCCTTCTCCTCCAGCTCACATCCTACCTGTGGAGCATACCCACTAACAACATTGAACATCACACCTTCTATTTCTAGCTTCTGACTCATCACTCTATCCGACACTCTTTTTACCTCCAGGACGTTCCTAACAAACTCCTCCTTCAAGATAACTCCTACTCCATTTCTCTTCCTATCTACACCATGATAGAACAACTTGAACCCTGCTCCTAAACTTCTAGCCTTGCTACCTTTCCACCTGGTCTCCTGGACACACAGTATGTCTACCTTCCTCCTCTGCATCATGTCGACCAACTGTTTACCTTTTCCTGTCATAGTTCCAACATTCAACGTCCCTACTCTTAGTCCTATACTCTTGGCGCTCCTCTTCTCTTTCTTCGTGCGAACGCACTTTCCTCCTCTCCTTCTTCGACCAACAGTAATCCAATTTCCACCGGCGCCCTGTAGGTCAACAGCGCCGATGGCGGTCGTTGTTAACCCGGGCCTCGACCGATCCGGTATGGAAGTCATATGTTTGATTCGCATCTTTGATTTGGCAAAAGTTTTACGCCGGATGCCCTTCCTGACGCAACCCTCTGTATTTATCCGGGCTTGGGACCGGCACAATAAGACACTGGCTTGTGCCCTCTTGCGGCTACATTAGGTGGCCTCCTGAATATCTATGTATTTTTAATGTTCTGATTTCAGCGGTGCACAGGGAGCACTTACTTACTGTTTTGTTTTACAAAACAATAAGTAATTATTGCAGCGAATGAAATAAAAATGACATAAATGAAAGGACCATGAAAATTATGGTCCGAATAAAAGTGCACTTTTATTAAAAGTCTAATTGTCAAGCTTGTAGGCTTCTATGTTTCTCTTTTAAACAGATAACGATAAAAGACAAGCGAAACTTTATCTGAATGCAGAACATGTCAGTCATAAAAATCAGTACATTTCCGAAGGTACCGTAATGCATCATCGTTGTCTGCGGTTTCGTCGTGTCGCTGTTTAGTGATTTAGGCCGGTGACAGCTCCTTATATGGTGCAGAGATGACGCCATTACCACTGAGCCCGAGTACACGGGGGGGAAGGGCCGCGGTTGCGCGTTCGCGTCATCGCTTTTCCATTAAGCGCGTCCCCACAGGGCCGTACTACCGGATGGACCATATATGGAGGTGGCGAGCATGTACACGTCTGTGTGTGTGTGTTTGTGAGACAGGGAGAGAGACAGAGACACGTTTCTTTCTCCCACGTAATTTCTTTGAATTGATTTTGGTTTTCACTAGAACGTAAACACTAACTTGTATGATATTATTTTTACTTTAATATATCTCTCGTTACCAGAAATCCCTTTGACTACTCCCAACTATTAACACACAGCGACTTGATGTGATTTTGTTGTTGTAATTTCAAGAAATATTCAAAAATTAGCTTTTCTGTGGGACAACCACATCTCTCCTTGACTAAAACATGCATGTGCGATTGTTCGCAAAAATTGTGTCTGATAGTTAATTTTCTGACAAATTGAAGTAAAACATTTACAACAATTTGATATATACCTATTATATTTTAATAGCGTGAAGGGGTTCTTGAACAAGAAAAAATCTTTTGTAATATAAAAAATATAGGTTGAAATGGAAAAGGAAATTATAATTATATTATATAGATTTAAATTGAACATAGGCAATATGTGGCGAGAAATGACTTTCAATAGAAGCAAAAGCAGAATTGACAAAAAGGGGTCAATGGGGAGAAAATGTCGCAGACGGAACAGATGGTGTGTTTGTGCGCGCGAGTTACTTTTTACGTGCGTCTGCTTGCTTCTGCTACAGCAGGTGTGGGCGGTGCCTGCTTGTCACTGTCTGAGGAAAGAAGTCGTTACGTCAAAGAGGAAATAAAACGCCACCCTCCTCCTGTCATACACTCATTTTTCTGAGTTCAACAGCTGGGGTCTATACTAAGCCCGAACTTAATCCGGATAAAAACTAGACATTGTAAGTGTGGCTGGATAAAAGGTGATAGCTTTTGGTGAAAGTGCCAAAGCACCCGTGCGCAATTACGCATCAAAACACAATGAGCGCCGCAACCCCAATGGAGGTCAACGCCGAAGCCAGACGGATCCTGGCTGTATCGATAAGTAAGCTGTACGCTTCCAGGACTCAGAGAGGAGGACTGAGACTCCACCGAAGCCTGCTGCTCTCTATGGTGATGAGGTCTGCCCGGGACATCTATCACTCCTCCCGGGAGAGCGAGGAGACCAGCTGCATAAAGCCAACATCGGCTGAGCCGATGGACACCAGCTCTAACCCAGGAGAACAAACCGGTCTCGGGCTCAATCAGCCGGCTTTAAGCTCAGCCGAGCCGTTGTCAGAGGAAATGATCGAAAATGAAGACGGTGATAACGAAATCACAGAGGACAAAGAGAACTTCAACCCGACGAGGCAGTCCAGGAAACGCAGAGGAAAAGCGTCGGTGGCGCCCGACTTCCTTCCCAGCAAGAGGGCGAGGCTGGAACCCGGAGAGGAGCGATATGCGCCCCCACTGGGCAGCTGTCGCGCCGGTGAGTCCCTGACAGCTTTGTCTCCAAATCGGGTTATATCTGCCTTCTGAACAAAGAGAGGGAGAAACAGTCTCCAACAGGACACTGGAGCGGAATGATTCTACCCTTTAAGGTCACCCTGATCCCTCTTCGCACCAGGAGCTGACCTACATTGGTGGTCAGAGGAGATGGGAGGGGGGGCTACTAGGACCTGGGCACGTGCTCTCCGGTCGACCAGAGCGTCCAAGACGGCTTGTAAAGCCCCGAGTTAAACACAGAGAAAATACACTGAACGGGGATTACAGTGAGATACAGGCCAGGAAGTTCGAGTAAGAAACGGAGGGGAGACGTTGCTTTTTTTGTTTTCGCGGTGATTCACACTGAGTAAAATGAGTCCTAACAAGTGACTGGTGCTGACTCAAAGTACGTGTATGTGTGAATCAGCTCATGAGATCGACGTGAGTCAATCAGAGAAGTGACATGCATGCAAACACACGACGTCTTGAGGGATTTTCCTGTCTTTGAGCTGCGACTCGGTAACAGGAAGGACAAATGGAGCAGGTTTACACACTCACACTCAACCGCTGCTGTGGACTTTGATAAATCAATACTACTGTCCAATGCTTCAGTAAAAACAGACTGTCCATGGAGCTCAACAATCTAAAAAACTAACATGTTTTTATACTGAAATGTAAATGTATAACCCGTGATTAATATTACCTCAAATTTTATGCTGCTTTTTAAAAATGTGTATAATTTAATAACTGGTGTAAATATATGTAATAAACACAGAATACTACGTTGTTGTCTTGTTCTCTTGGTTGTTAAGTTATTTAGGTGATGTATGTTCCTTATTAACTACAAACATCTAATTTACAAATTAATGGGCTATTACTATGTATGAGGCCAGCTCACAGGGTCAATCCTTTGTAAGGGAGGAAGTTGGTACAACTCAGCACCATCCTGGCTTGTTGCCACTAATCTCATGCTAACAATAAAACACACACTCCAGTAAACATACACACAAACAACTTCCACAGCCATTTCATGTGGATTATTATAGAATTCTGAATCACATCCTTCATTCCTTCCTGAAATGACCCAACATCAATTCAAAGATGGCTAAAAAAGAAACTAGTGCACTGTTAGTGAATGATATAAGTACTACTTGCAGCCTGATGGCTTAGTCATCAGCATCAGCAGCAACTTTCTGGTAAAACAGAACTACGCCCTGAAACTCAAGTGACTGCGGAAAACAAGCTGATCACACTGGTTGCTCAGGTTTTTATACCAGTCAGCAGCATCACACTCACTTCCTTTTTAACCACAAAACAATATCTATGTCAAGAAGGAGGAACAAACAAGAAAAGAAAACTGAGCAGTGGCTGAGGTCTATGTCTGAGAAGATGTAATTTAATTTATTTACTTTATTTATTTACACTTAGTTGTATACTTTTGTAAATGTGCCAGAGAGAGCAAAGACACTACTTTTCATAGGCATCAGAGATGTTACAAGTCCATTTGCTTTATCACCATGGAAAACATAGTGTGCATAATAACTAATAAGTGTATAATCATGACATTAATCTCAATTATTTTAAAAAATACTGTAATATGCCACATTGGTAGTGTAGAAAACAACCATAAACATGTACAGCAGAAGCATAAATATGAAAGTATGACCAAATAATCAAACAGACAAATCTGAATTATATAGAAATATTAAATGGTACCTAGGGGTATAAGGAAGTACAACAATTAAAAGAAAAAATTAAAAAAACAGCTAAAATCAGGAAAGAAGTGTCAAGAAAAACACTTCATCTTAAATCTTCTGGTAACTCCTCAAAAAACATATTTAGGGGAATTGTAACCACTCGATTGAGAATCCATCCATCCATCTCCATCCATCTTCCACCGCTTATCTGTAGTCGGGTTGCAGGGGCAGCAGCTTCAACAGGGAACCCCAAACTTCCCTTTCCCCAGCCACATCCACCCGCTCTGACTGGGGGATCCCAAGGTGTTCCCACGCCAGTGTTGAGATATAATCCCTCCACCTGGTCCTGGGTCTGCCCCAAGGTCTCCTCCCAGCTGGACGTGCCACAAACACCTCCCTAGGGAGGTGCCCCAGAAGCACCTGCACCAGATGCCCAAACCACCTCAACTGACTCCTTTCCACGCGAAGGAGCAGCGGCTCTACTCTGAGCCCCTCGCGAACAGCAGTGTTTCTCACCTTATCTCTAAGGGAGACACCAGCTATCCACTTGAGAAAGCTCATTCCAGCTGCTTGTATCTGCGATTTTGTTCTTTCGGTCATGACCCATCACTCATGACCATAGGTGAGGGTAGGAACGGAGATTGAACGGTAGATGGAGAGCTTTGCCTCTCGGCTTAGCTCCCTCTTTGTGACAAGAGTGCAGTAAATCGACTGCAATACCGCTCCTACTGCCCCAATTCTCCTTCCAATCTCACGCTCCATTGTTCCCTCACTCGTGAACAGGACCCCAAGATACTTAAACTCCTTCACTTGTGGAAGGACCTCATCTCCCACTCGGAGAAGGCAGTCCACCGGTTTCCTGCTGAGGACCATGGCCTCAGATTTAGAGGTGCTAATCCTCATCCCCACCGCTTCACACTCTGCTGCAAACTGGACCAGTGAGTGCTGCGGGTCACAGGTCGATGATGCAAACAGGACCACGTGATCTACAAAAAGCAGCGATGCAATCCTTAGGCCACCAAACTGTAACCCCTCCTCACCATGACCACGCCTCGATATCCTGTCCATGAAAATCACGAACAGAATTGGTGATAAAGCGCAGCCCTGGCGAAGGCCAACAGCTACTCAGAACAAGTCCGACTTACTGCCGAGAACCTGAACGCAGCTCTCACTTTGGGCGTACAGGGATTGGATGGCCCAGAGGAGAGGCCCCCTCACCCTATACTCCTGCAGTACCTGTCACAGTATATCCCTGGGGATCCGATCGTACACCTTCTCCAAGTCCACAAAACACATGTAGACTGGATGGGCATACTCTCAAGCCCCCTCTAGCATCCCTGTGTGAGTAAAAAGCTGGTTTGTTGTTCAACAACCAGAACGGAACCCACAATGGTCCTCCTCAATCCGAGGTTCGACAATTGGCCAGGCCCTCCTTTCCAGCACCTTGGAGTAAACTTTCCCAGGGAGGCTGAGGAGTGTGATGCCCCTGTAGTTGGCACACACCCTCTGGACCCCCTTTTTAAAAAGAGGAACCACCACCTGCCACTCTTTCAGCACTGTCCCAGACTTCTACACATTGTTAAAGAGGCGTGTCATCCATGACAGTCCCTCAACACCCAGAGCCTTCAGCATTTCCGGACTACAGACAGCTGAATAAGCACACGCCCCCGTTGATGGCGGCGGTGCCTGACTCCATCACCATTATTGAACGGGTGCAACATCACCCTGGTACCTGGTATGGTGTAATTGATTTGGCTAATGCTTTCTTCACGATTCCGATTCCTGAGGATCGGATGGAGCAGTTTGCTTTCACCTGGGAGGGGAGACAATACACCTTCACGCGGTTACCCATGGGGTACCTGCACAGCACCACAATCTGTCATCGAGTGGGACAGTTGGATGAACTGAAATTGCCTCCAGGTGTAATGATTTCACATTACATTGATGACATCATGATACAGGCCCCGGCTGAAGAACAGGTGCAGACACTGTTGGCCGAACTCATCGCCCATATGAAGAGTTATGGGTGGGAGATCAATCTGGCCAAGGTTCAGGGGCCGGCTCAGAGAGTTAAGTTCCTGGGCGTCTGTTGGAATAAGGGAGAACGGGAAATCACTGACAAAGCGTGGGATAAGATAAAGGCATTTGCAACACCACACACCAAACAGGACGTGCAGCGCTTTATCGGTTTGTTTGGCTATTGGCGGAATCATATTCCACACCTCGGTCAGATCCTACAGCCGGTGTATCAGGTTACCAGAAAGAAGGAGGAGTTTGAGTGGACAGACAGACAGCAGCATGGGATTGTTCCAGGCTGTTGTGCATGTTTTCAAAACTCCCGCGTTCACATATTCTTTAATAGTGGCGGTGATTTTGTCATGTCCCCCAGGTATCCGATATTGTTTCAAACTGATTACCTGGGACGCAATGGGGATGGGAAACAGGTCCATGTGAAGCTTTCCCACCATGATTGCTCGACACTGCAAATGCTTGTGATCTGTTCTAAATTCAAATCTGCCCTGTTGTAAATGTAAAGTCATTCCGGCCAAAACATCCATTCCTAAAATCCATTCCTTCACCGGGGTTATTATTACAGCATATTTTTTGATGGGCATTTGTCCAATCTTTAAGGGTAATGTAACAGCTTTTCCCACTATAACATTTCCTCCCAGTTTCCTCCCAGTTAAAGAGATGGAAGGCCCTTTGAATTGTTGAGGATTTCCATGAATTAGGGTGGCCTCCGCCCCTGTATCTACCAGGGCCAACACTTTTTGAATAGACTTTTTCCAATAAATGTCTACTTTGACATGGGGTCGAATATCATCCACGGACCAATTTTGAGATAGAATTTCAGGGGCTCGGCCTTCATCCTACATATCAAGAAGCAAATCAGTCAATTCAGGGTAAAGGCGCGATGTCCTTATTTTTCCCCTTATTTCGTTTTGGAGCTGTAGCCTTAGCGATCCTCACTGGCCTGTCCTCTCCTGCATCTGAATCCTCTGACTCCTCCCTCTCCAGACAAGCATGATGGGATTGGTCCCGGTTTTCCATAGGAGGAGCGGAGGGAGTTACCGTGGTTAACTCCTTCAGGGTTTTCAAAATCTGCTCCACCTGATTGGTTCCCGTCATGCAATGCACTTTCAACCCTTTCTTAGCACATCGTTTCCTCAACTCATCTGTAGGAAACCCATCTATCTCGGAGGCGGGGACTCCCGATCTTATCAACGCCCTCCACAGATCCCGCCTAGATGGGCCGGACATGGGTGCTCTCGGAGCATGCGCAGGCGGCTCCCGATCGGGGACGCGCCGTCTGTCCTCTCGGGATCAAATAGGAGCCTGCTCCCAGTCTCCTAACAACCCGAGTTCTGCCATGATTCCCCGAATCTCTCCCATAGGGCGATCAGGCGATCCCAACATGAGAGACAAAACCAAAGACTTATATGGAGGGGGTGAGGTCTTAATCATCATATCCCTCAGTTTTGGGGACAGCCATGGCGGATACCTCATCCACCATTCCCACCATCAATGCCTCTTGCACAGAGTCTGACTAATGGCTGCATTCCTTCACGGATGGTCTGCCACGTTCGGTCTAGCGGAGGCCAGTCCGAGGGCAGGGGATGCTGTTCGCAGATAGCATCCGCGTACAGAGCAAGGACTGTCGTCATGTCCGCTCCGCGATCGCGTACTAAGTGTAGATACGCTGCATTTACGGCCGTATCCCGCGATAACCCCGCAAATCTCATCCCGTCCCCATTATCTACTTCCACTTGCGACCCACCCTCGTTTAACAAGCGCAGTAGTCACAAATCTAGCGGTGTGGCTTCTGTCGGAAACGAGACATTAAATGAACCACCTCCTCTGAAGTGTAATCCTCCAAGGTTCGGGAAATTTCAGGGTCTGGCTTCGGCTGGGGTTCATCAACCACTCTGTCTACCGCTTGCCGACGCACCGGAGGAATCATCCGCTGCATACGCTGCCGTCGGACCACCGGGTTCACACGGAGTAGCGGACGTTCGGGGGCTGGATTGATCCACTCCCCATCATCAGAATCCTCCCAAATATTCCCATCCCAGGTCTCCGGATCCCAGGCGATCCGATCACTATTGGTCACCCAAGACACGAACGACCGGATCTGGGCAGTCTCAGTACGCCGTGGCAGTTTACGCTATCGTTGGCAATTTACTTTGGACACATGCGTAACTGCACGTTCCGTTAGCTGTGTTAACTTATCATGTTTACACTGCAAATCAATCATTTGTTGGGTCAGCTGATGAAGCTGTGTTGTTAGCTCAGCATTCAGCTTACACTGCTGCTGCCATGCCTCAGCACAAATCCACAGCCGCCTCTGGACCCCCCCCAATGGGGCCTTAGACGGAACCGGGACGCCCTGTAGTACTTTAACTACTGACGTCACCAAACCATCCTTCACCAAATCAGACCACGCTTCGGGTCGGCCACCGCCGTCCCGCAAACACAACGCAAACTCCTTCCAAGGAGCGTCTTCCCAACAGAAAACTCTATCTCTTTCCCTGACTCAGGAACCTAATCTCTCTGTTTCTTCATCTTCTTAAACAGCTTAAACATTGTTTTCTGTATATATCCTCCGAATCTTCAAGATCCAATTTTACTTTTGAATCTACTTTTGAATCCTGTTGGATCCTGTTCGTGACGCCAAATGTTTTGTGAAAAACTTTAATAAAGGTCCGCGGAGGTGGGTACACAGAAAACTCAATCAATAAATCAACAAGACTCCTATTAATGCTAAAATAAATGTATGGTTTATTCCCCGCAAAACAGAGCAATACAAACAAACAAACAAACAATTCTATGATGCTAGAATAAACTTGTAGTTGCATTCCCCACAGAGCACAGAAATAAACAAATATTTGGTTGAGCTATGGCAACATATGGTGGCATTCCAAATATGCTCAGTCTCTTACCTTGACACAATGGGAAGGAGAGCCTAACAACCCAGTTAGAGTAGCATCAACCAAGCTGGGCGTCCGTGTGTAACCCGCAGCTGACTTTGACTGGGGGCAGGAAACCTTCCAATTTTATACCTTTTGAAGGAACAAGGCCTGCATGTGAGCAAGAATGGCCAGTTCCAGCTCACAGGCAAGCCCCCCTTTGGTGGTATCCTTTGGTGGTTTTGGCTCATTTCGTTACCTTTGGTGTACCCCTCTACAAGATCCACTTTCTGAAGGCTTTTGAAGGGACAATGCAGAGTCAAACCTCACAAGACAGAGCCAACATTCTGTTAGTGTTGCAATATTTTAATATTTCAAACAAACATGTTTTGAAATTCTGTTGGTAATTGCTCACAACAAAACACAGTTAAAAGTAACCATACAAATACAGTATTTTCTGCACTATAAGGTGCACTGTATTATAAGGTGCACCTTCAATCTTCTTCTTCTTTTCCTTTCGGCTTTTCCCTTCAGGGGTCGCCACAGCGAATCAATTGCCTCCATCTAACCCTGTCCTTTGCATCCTCTTCTCTCACACCAACTACCTTCATGTCCTCTTTCACTACATCCATAAACCTCCTCTTTGGTCTTCCTCTAGGCCTCCTGCCTGGCAGTTCAAAACTCAGCATCCTTCTACCAATATATTCACTATCTCTCCTCTGGACATGTCCAAACCATCTCAGTCTGGCCTCTCTGACTTTATCTCCAAAACCTCTAACATGTGCTGTCCCTCTGATGTACTCATTCATGATCCTATCCTTCCTGGTCACTCCCAAAGAGAACCTCAGCATCTTCATCTCTGCTACCTCCAGCTCTGCCTCCTGTCTTTTCCTCAGTGACACTGTCTCTAGACCAAACAACATCGCTGGTCTCACCACAGTTTTGTACACCTTTCCTTTCATTTTAGCTGAAACTCTTCTATCACAGATCACACCTGACACTTTTCTCCACCCATTCCATCCTGCCTGTACACGCTTCTTCACCTCTTTTCCCCACTCTCCATTGCTCTGGACTGTTGACCCTAAGTACTTAAAATCCTCCACCTTCTTGATCTCTTCTCCCTGTAACCTCACTCTTCCACTTTGGTCCCTCTCATTCACACACATGTACTCTGTCTTACTGCGGCTAACCTTCATCCCTCTCCTGTCCAGGACAAACCTCCACCTCTCTAGCTTCTCCTCCACCTCTTCCCTACTCTCACTGCAGATCACAATGTCATCTGCAAACATCATAGTCCATGGAGATTCCTGTCTAACCTCGTCTGTCAGCCTGTCCATCACCATAGCGAACAAGAAGGGGCTCAGAGCTGATCCCTGATGCAGTCCCACCTCCACCTTGAACTCCTCTGTCACACCTACAGCACACCTCACCACTGTCTTACAGTCCTCATACATGTCCTGCACCGCTCTAACATACTTCTCTGCCACTCCAGACTTCCTCATACAATACCACAGTTCCTCTCTGGGCACCCTGTCATAAGCTTTTTCCAGATCTACAAAAACACAATGCAGCTCCCTCTGGCCTTCTCTGTACTTCTCTATCACCATCCTCAAAGCAAATACTGCATCTGTAGTACTCTTTTTTGGCATGAAACCATACTGCTGTTCACAAATGCTCACTTCTGCCCTTAGTCTAGCTTCCACTACTCTTTCCCATAACTTCATTGTATGGCTCATCAGCTTTATTCCTCTGTAGTTGCCACAACTCTGCACATCTCCCTTGTTCTTAAAAATGGGCACCAGCACACTTCTCCTCCACTCCTCAGGCATCTTCTCACTATCTAAGATCCTGTTGAACAACCCAGTCAGAAACTCTACTGCCACCTCTCCTAGACACTTCCAAACCTCTACAGGTATATCATCAGGACCGACTGCCTTTCCACTCTTCATCCTCTTCAGTGCTCTCCTCATTTCATCCTGGCTAATCTTTGCTACATCCTGGTCCACAACAGTCATCTCTTCTAGTCTTTGTTCTCTCTCATTTTCCACGTTCGTCAACTCTTCAAAGTACACTTTCCATCTTCCCATCACACTGCTGGCACCTGTCAATAGACTTCCATCCCTATCCTTAATCACCCTAACCTGCTGCACGTCCCTCCCATCTCTATCTCTCTGTCTTGCCAGCCTGTATAGATCAGTCTCTCCCTCCTTACTGTCCAACCGAGCATACAAGTCATCATAAGCTTCTTGTTTGGCCTTTGCTACCTCTACCTTCACCTTACGCTGCATCTCCCTGTACTCCTGTCTACTCTCCTCAGTCCTCTCAGTGTCCCACTTCTTCTTAGCTAACCTCTTTCTTTGTATACACTCCTGTACCTCCTCATTCCACCACCAAGTCTCCTTATCTACTTTCCTTCCAGATGACACACCAAATACTCTCCTACCTGTCTCCCTGATCACATTAGCTGTAGTTGTCCAGTCATCTGGAAGCACCTCCTGACCACCCAGAGCCTGTCTTAACTCCTTCCTAAAGGTCATGCAATACCCTTCCTTTTTTATCTTCCATCATTTCATCCTCTGCTCTGCCTTTGCCCTCTTTATCTTCCTCACCACCAGAGTCATCCTACACACCACCATCCTATGCTGTTTGGCTACACTCTGGCCTACCACTACTTTACAGTCACTGATCTCCTTCAGGTTACATCGTCTACACAAGATGTAGTCTACCTGTGTGCTCCTACCACCACTCTTATAGGTCACCCCATGTTCCTGCCTCTTCTGGAAGAAAGTATTCACTACAGCCATTTCCATCCTTTTTGCAAAGTCAACTACCATCTGTCCTTCTGCGTTCCTCTCCTGGATACCAAACCTGCCCATCACTTCCTCATCACCTCTGTTACCTGCACCAACATGTCCATTGAAGTCTGCGCCAATGACAACTCTCTCACTTCTAGGTATGCTCTGCATCACTTCATCAAAGTCCAACCAGAATTTCTCCTTCTCCTCCAGCTCACATCCTACCTGTGGGGCATACCCACTGACAACATTGAACATCACACCTTCTATTTCTAGCTTCAGACTCATCACTCTATCCGACACCCTTTTTACCTCCAGGATGTTCCTAACAAACTCCTCCTTCAAGATAACTCCAACTCCATTTCTCTTCCTATCTACACCATGATAGAACAACTACAACCCTGCTCCTAAACTTCTAGCCTTGCTACCTTTCCACCTGGTCTCCTGGACACACAGTATGTCTACCTTCCTCCTCTGCATCATGTCGACCAACTGTCTACCTTTTCCTGTCATAGTTCCAACATTCAACGTCCCTACTCTTAGTCCTATACTCTTGGCGCTCCTCTTCTCTTTCTTTGTGCGAACGCACTTTCCTCCTCTCCTTCGACCAACAGTAATCCAATTTCCACCGGCGCCCTGTAGGTCAACAGCGCCGATGGCGGTCGTTAACCCGGGCCTCGACCGATCCGGTATGGAAGTCATAGGTTTGATTCGCATCTTTGATTTGGCAAAAGTTTTACGCCGGATGCCCTTCCTGACGCAACCCTCTGTATTTATCCGGGCTTGGGACCGGCACAATAAGACACTGGCTTGTGCCCTCTTGCAGCTACATACATAAGGTGCACCTTCAATGAACTGTTTATTTTATATTTATTCCATATATAAGGCGCACCGGATTTTAAGGAGCATATATTTTTTTAAATATTTTAAAAAATAGTGGTTGTAGTTGCGCTATCCGTCCACTAATTAGAGCATTCATGACTGTGAGTACCTTTAGTCAGCTGTGAAAGGCTAGTGTTATTTAAATGAAGCCATTCTGAGCCTCATCAAGGAAACCTGATCACTTGATCACTTTGCTGTCTTATTAAGAAGTCAACACACATATTAAAAAATGTCGAGGTTTGCTTAGGACCCAAATGCGCAAACGTCAGGTAAAAGGGAAAAAGATATTTATTTAACAATGAATGTGATGGACCAGATGATAAGGCTGGACAGGTGAATTGGCAGGAGAAGAGAAGGCAGGCAGGCGGCTGGAATGGTAATAGGCAGCAGACCGGAACTGGAACACGGAGAGAACAGAGTTATCAAAAAAGTCAAGGTGCAAGTTCAAGAGAGAGCCAAGGTGCAGATACTGACAAGCAGTACAAACGAACTGGCGATGAATGGTGGAAAGCTGGTCCTCATGAAGGTCTGTAGATTGGTGATTAGTCACAGGTGTGCTGCTCTGCTGCCAGGAACAGCCACACCCCGGTAGGCGGAAACTATGAGGGACTCAGAAGAGGGAGAGAGAGAGAAGCAGCTGCACATCCTGACAGTACCCCCCCCCCTCAACGACCGCCCCCTGGCGGTCCACCAGGCTTGTCAGGATGGGCACGGTAAAAGTCCACAATCAATTTGGGATCCAGGATGAGGCTGCGGGACACCCAGGAACGCTCCTCCAGACCATAACCCTCCCAGTCAACCAAGTACTGGTAGCCACGGCCACGACAGCGAACATCCAAAAGACGGCGAACGGTAAACGCTGGATGGTTATCAATGACCCGGGGGGAAGGAGGGGGATTGGCAGGAGGGCAGAGAGGACTAGAATGGACCGGTTTTAGTTGAGACACATGAAAGGTGGGATGAATTTTCAAGGAAGGCGGCAAACTCAGACGAACAGCGGCCGGATTTACCACTTCAACAACCTCAAATGGACCAATGAAACGGGGTGCCAATTTCCTAGACTCTACCTGCAGGGGAATGTTTTTAGCTGCAAGCCACACTTTTTGACCCACTTGGTAGGGCAGAGTCGGAGTCCGGTGTCTATCAGCGATCCGCTTTTTTCGCTCAGCGGAACGAAACAGGGCTGAACGAGCACACCTCCAAATCTCCCGACAGCGCCGGACATGCTCTTGGATGGATGGAACAGCGATCTCTGCTTCCTGTTCAGGAAACAGTGGAGGCAAATATCCAAGAGCACATTCAAAAGGTGACATACCAGTAGCGGCTGACGGGAGAGAATTGTGTGCGTATTCCACCCAAGGAAGATATGAACTCCAGTCCGCAGGATTTTGCGCCACAACACAACGAAGGGCAGCCTCCAAGTGTTCATTAGCTCGCTCACACTGACCATTAGTCTCTGGATGAAAGCCGGAAGACAGACTCACTCGAGCACCCAAGGCTTCACAGAAACGCCTCCAAGCCTGGGAAATGAACTGTGGTCCTCTATCAGAAACAATGTCCAGAGGAGTCCCATGTAACCGAAATATGTGTTGGACAAGCAAGTCAGCAGTCTCGCGGGCAGTAGGAAGCTTGGGTAAGGGCACAAAATGAACAGATTTAGAAAAGCGGTCAATTATGGTCGTAATAATGGAGTTACCTTGAGAGATGGGAAGACCAGAAATAAAGTCAAGGGCAATGTGAGACCAGGGACGAGTTGGAATGGGCAAGGGGCGGAGAAGACCAGCTGGCCGTTGATTGGACGTCTTCCCTCGAGCACAAACTGTACAGGCTAAAACATATTCTCTGGTGTCCTTCTCCATTGTTGGCCACCAGAAATGGCGTCTGAGGAGGGCCAGGGTTTGGCGAATTCCCGGATGGCAGGCAAATCGGGACGTATGCCCCCACTGGATGACCTGGGAACGGACAGCCTGTGGGACATACAAACAGTTTGGAGGACCATTACCCGGGTCAGGATCAGTCTCTTGAGCTCTCCTGATGCAGGACTCGATCTCCCAAGTAACAGCAGCTAAAACACAAGAAGGTGGAAGAATGTTTTCAGCAATGTCAGGTGAGTCAGCAGGAGAAAACTGTCGGGAAAGGGCATCGGGTTTGGTGTTTCTTGAACCAGGTCGATAGGTCAAGGTAAAATTAAAACGTCCGAAAAACAAAGCCCATCTAGCCTGACGGGAGTTGAGCCGCTTAGCAGACTGGATGTACGATAAGTTTTTGTGATCTGTCCAGACAACAAACGGGTGTTCTGCTCCCTCCAGATAGTGCCGCCACTCCTCCAAGGCCAACTTGACAGCAAGAAGTTCTCGATCGCCTATGGTGTAATTCCGTTCTGCTGTGGATAAACGGCGTGAGAAGAAGGCACAAGGATGCAGTTTTTGGTCAGAGGCAGATTGCTGAGACAAAACAGCTCCAACACCAGTATCCGAAGCATCCACCTCGACAATGAACTGCAGTGTTGGGTCAGGATGAGTGAGAACAGGCGCTTCAGTAAAACGTCTCTTAAGAGCCTGAAAGGCTTCATCTGCGTCTGAAGACCACACAAAAGGGATCTTGAGGGAGGTGAGACGAGTCAGAGGAGCTGCCACAGAACTGTAGTTCCGTATGAAATGGCGGCAGAAATTAGCAAATCCGAGAAACCTTTGAAGTTGTTTACGGGTCTCTGGGACTGGCCACTGCGAAACTGCATGGATCTTTGAGGGATCTGGTTTCACCTGCCCACTGTCAATGATGTAACCGAGAAATCCAACCGACTCAACATGGAACTCGCACTTCTCTGCCTTGGCGAATAGTTTGTTCTCCAGCAGCCTCTGCAGCACCTGGCGGACATGGGTAACATGTTCATCTACAGACTGAGAGAAAATCAAAATATCGTCCAAATAGACAAACACAAAACGATTCAAAAAATCTCTCAATACATCATTGACCAGGGCTTGAAAAACTGCAGGAGCATTTGTCAACCCAAAAAGCATTACCAGATATTCAAAATGGCCCAAATGTGTATTGAATGCCGTTTTCCACTCGTCCCCCTTGCGAATGCGCACAAGATGGTACGCATTGCGAAGGTCCAGTTTAGAAAAGATGGTAGCCTTGTGAAGAGATTGAAATGCAGAATTGATGAGAGGAAGAGGATATTTGTTTTTCATTGTTATGTTATTTAACCCTCGGTAGTCAATGCAGGGGCGAAGTGAGCCATCCTTCTTACTAACAAAGAAAAAACCAGCACCAACAGGAGAGGAGGAAGGTCTGATGATACCCGCTGCTAAAGAGTCTCTTATATACTGCTCCATTGCTTCATTCTCTGGTTTGGACAAACTATACAGACGGCTGGAAGGCAGAATTGAACCTGGAAGAAGGTCAATGGCACAGTCATAAGGTCTATGGGGTGGAAGCGAAAGTGCTTGCTCCCTACTAAAAACTTGTGCTAGATCATGATATAAATCAGGAACATTACTGAGATCTGGAGGCACTGTAGAGGGCATGGTGGAACCTGGTGGTGGAAGAGCAGATTGCAAACATTTCGAGTGACAGAAAGAACTCCAACTTAACACTTTTCCACTGACCCAATCAAGATTCGGATTATGTCGTTTTAACCAAGGATATCCCAAAATTAACGGAGTCTGAGGTGAAGAAATTAATTTAAACTGCAGTTGTTCTTGATGGTTGCCTGATAACAAAAGTTTAACTGGTTCTGAACAATGGGTCACCTTTGAGATTAGCTTCCCATCTAGAGCATTTGCTGCTAGTGGAGTAGCAAGGGGTACCCTATCCAACCCAGTTTGTTGAGCCAGATTACAGTCCATAAAATTGTCCTCAGCTCCGGAATCCACTAGGGCAGTCAACGGCAGAGTAGAGTTACGAAACAGAGCATAGCAGGAAGTAGCATTTTTGTTGGGGAATTAGAGGAGGAAACGTGGCTCACCAGCACCCCCATATTCACTGATGAGCCTAGTCTTTTGGCCGAACAGGACATGTGGCGAGAAAATGTCCCTGAATCCCACAATATATACAAACGCCAGCCCTGATTCTACGCTGCCTCTCATCTTGTGTTAGTTTTGCCTGAGCCACTTGCATTGGCTCTTCCTCAGAAGTTGCAGTGGTCGGGACAACAGGCTTGTGAGGAAGTGATGCGCTGAACCGGCTTGGTGGGACACTGCGAGGGTTAGACAAGGTGGAACTATGGCGGCTGGAATGCTCCCTACGACGCTCACGGATTCGATTGTCCATTTTAATGGATATCGAAATTAAAGAATCAAGATTTGCAGGATCTTCTTTTACAGCAAGTTCATCTTTCGATTGTTCAGAAAGTCCATTCAAGAACACGCTCTGCAGAGCCAAATCATTCCACCCACTCTCGGCTGCTAGAGTCCGGAATTCAACCGAGTAGTCTGCCACACTACGAGTCCCTTGGGTTATCGAGAGGAGCCTCGAAGCTTCTCTGCCCTGGACAGGGTGATCAAAAACTTTTCTCAGCTCCTGTTCAAAAGTCATTTAATCATTGCGCATATGAGGTTGGTTTTGCCATTTTGCAGCTGCCCACTCTAACGCCCTCCCATGGAGAAGTCCCATAATGTAAGCAATTTAAGAATTGTCAGAGGCACAAGTGTTTGGTTTTTGACTAAAAACCAGTGAGCACTGCAGTAAAAAACTCCCACATTTACCCATATCACCTGAATAATGGTCAGGGTCCGGAATGTGCACTTCTCTGAAGGGCGGCGGTGGAGACTGAGATACAGCAGAGGCTTGAGGTTGAAGTGAAACAGGCTGCCCTTGAATACTGGACGTGGAGAGTTTGCCGGCAAGTTCCTGGATCATGAAGTTAAGCTGTGAAATCTGGTCTTGTGAAGTCTTTTGACTCTCCAAGAGGCTATGTAGCAGCTGCTCATGTTGTCCAAATAGAACTCCTTGGTTTGCAAGAGCCTGGCGGATGCGATCCGAATTGGTCTCCGCTGGGTCCATTTTGGCCAGTTCGTTCTGTCGAGGTTTGCTTAGGACCCAAATGCGCAAACGTCAGGTAAAAGGGAAAAAGATATTTATTTAACAACGAATGTGATGGACCAGATGATCAGGCTGGACAGGTGAATTGGCAGGAGAAGAGAAGGCAGGCAGGCGGCTGGAATGGTAATAGGCAGCAGACCGGAACTGGAACACGGAGAGAACAGAGTTATCAAAAAAGTCAAGGTGCAAGTTCAAGAGAGAGCCAAGGTGCAGATACTGACAAGCAGTACAAATGAACTGGCGATGAATGGTGGAAAGCTGGTCCTCATGAAGGTCTGTAGATTGGTGATTAGTCACAGGTGTGCTGCTCTGCTGCCAGGAACAGCCACACCCCGGTAGGCGGAAACTATGAGGGACTCAGAAGAGGGAGAGAGAGAGAGAAGCAGCTGCACATCCTGACAAAAAAACCTGACATGAAAAATTGGTTAAATTCATTCCAAGTGGACCACTTAGTTCGAACAGGGCAAATTATTTCCTGATCTGAAGTTCGAAGCAGATAAACTCCGACGTTCGTCTTCGTTTATCAATTAAATCTTGTTTCGATCGGTAGTCCAGTCGGAGGTGAGGTGCAGCTATTTGCTGCTGTGTGTCTTAAACTATTTTTTAACTAGTTTTTAATGTCAGGCTGCTAATTTACTGGCAAATGTGACGGTGTTTTATCCATAGAACCGACTTTAACGTCGGTGTCTCACTGCCGTGAATCTCACAGCACATCGCTGCAGACAGAACACGCATGCCTAAATGCGCCCGTCCGACACCCGCTCAGAGCTATCAACTACATTTGCAAATCAATGCAGCACACCAGACACCTTTGTCTAACAGTGACTCTGCTCTTGAAATTTCAGAAGAGGCTGGAAGTTCAGCTGTGAAGGTCTTTCATTCGGCTTTATGCCAGTTTCTCCGTGTGTTTCCGCAAACTAATAGAATGGACCGTCACTACACTGCAAAAAAAGCTGGGTCAACTCAAAATTTCAAGGCAACAAACTTCGATAAAATTTAAGTTGGGCAATTAAACTAAATATTTAAAGTTTTGCATCCGAGTTTGCTCAACTCTGAATTTTGATTGTTATCAACGCAACAGTAAGTTCTACTAGCTTATAATTTTACATTGTAATAACTTTTAATCCTTACTTCAACTAACTCTCTCCTAAATTGGACTAACTTATAATTTTACATTGTAATAACTTTTAAATATTACTTGTGCTTACACTCTCCTAAATTCTAACTTAATATTTTACATTGTAATAACATTTAATCCTTACTTCTACTAACTGTCCTGTAAATTGTATAACTTATAATTTTACATTGTAATGACTCTACTGTAAGTTCTTAGAAAGCATTTTAATTGGGTTAAGTTAGTATATCGAATAATAATTCAAGAGGAATTTAAACTTGCACACTGCAATAGTTTATAATATAGCTCAAATGTGTAATTTAGAACCAATAATGTATAATCAAATATATAAATAATTACAGATGCAACATATACATTCAAAACACTTGTTTTATTTAAACTGGACCAGCATCAAACCCTTCCAACAGGGCCAAGTACATGCAAACTAATGAGACCCAATTGTCCCGATAGTAGCTGTTTACTTGTGCTGCATTGTCTACTTTTAAACTTTGAGATTGAGTAAAAGATCAAACACGACTCACGTACGTATACATGACTATACAGAATCAGTATGATACACAACTATGAATCTAATAAATCTGTTAACAAGGTTACCGAGCACCATAACTTCCGGTCTCAAAATATCAAGCATAAGTCATTTATATAAGACCATACAGAACCCATATGATAGACAAGTATGAATCTAAATCTACCGAGTGCAATAACGTCTGGTCTCAAAATATCAAGCGCAAGTCATGTATACAAGACCATACAGAACACGTATGACACACAAGTATGAATCTAAATTTGTTAACAAGGTTACCAACTGCCATAACCTCTGGTCTCAAAATATCAAGCATATGTATAAAAGACCATACATAACCTGTATGATACACAACCTCAAATCTAAAGCATAAAACATGGTGTTGGCTGGACAGAAGGGAACTTTTAGAGGTCAACGACTCCAGATCCAGAACTTGTGGATTCACTGAAGGAGTTTGTTTTTGTGAGATCTGACCCTTGCAGAGAGGTCTGTACCAAGTTCCATGAAAATCTTCTGAACAGTTTCAAATGTGTAGCTGAGATCCTTTGGGTACTTGAGGTTTAAAGCATAGATCAGTCCAAAGAGGTAAGCAAAAGCAGCAGGCAGGTCAGGGAGATCTTGAAGGACAATCTCTTCCTCCACAACAACAGCAACACTCACCACACTTTGAGACGCTGTGCTGTCATCTTCCTTCAGCACAGTGAGGATATCCACAGTGAGGCCCTTCGTCTGCTCCACTTCTGGGTCAGTGTCCTTGTGTTAACAGACAGGAAAAGACCAACACATGGATTGCAAGACATTAGTCATTAAAATACTGTGAATCAGAATAAGCTCCAACTCTAAAATATCTCCACATTATTAAATAAACTTTTCCAAATAGAATTAATTATGAGCTTGACATATTAACTATTTCCACCCCATACCCCAAAATAAAAAATTGAACCCCCATAGACGCATCAAATGACATTAATTAGGCTACATCAAGTCATAGCCAGGACAGTACAACTATAAGACACATTGTTAGGGAACAAGTAGGACAGAGAGGTAATGGTTCAAGTCAACATTAAGTACAGTACTATATGTAAATACAGTATAATAACATAATTTACAATTTCTGTTCATTATAACAACTCACAAGACAGTTCCTGAAGAGCTTCTCCTGACTGTCACGGAGATACAAGGCAAGGCCCTTTAAAGCTGCAGTTTGTCGATGTGCTGTGATGTCAGATGTCTGAAACAAGAGTTGCGCAAAACATTACAAGAAATAGAGTAAGCAGGCAGGCAGATGTCCTCTTCTATATCCAAAAAATTAGATTAAGATACCCTTTGTTTAATAAGGAAAAAGTCACTATATCTGAGTAATTTTATGTCTTTGATCATTTGAGCATTGGTTCGCTTGTTTGTGCTATTGTGTCCCTTAGAAACCCATGCATTTATTCTGAGGGTTTGCCACAACAAGGTGACCCTAACCCTAAACCTATCCATAATGTTCAGCGTTATTAAATTACTACATCTAGAATTCACCTCTTGATCCAGGCTGTTGAGCTGATTCATCTCAGACGAAAAAGCTGTCCTTCTCGCCCGATAGAGTCTCAGGAGCCTCCTGGTGTGCTGATAAAGGGCTTCCTTGAAGTTGTTCATTAGGTTCTTGTTTGTGATCCGATAAAACTCTTCTCTAATCTGTTGAAAAAATGTGAACAGGAAATTTCAATCCTCATTACAAAGTCAAAACAATTTCAATTTTATCTTTGTGTTAAAATGGGCATTGTGATCAACACACTTTCAAAAAAGACTGAACACAAAATGATATATTCTTAGTTCACCTACTTACTTCTGCCTCACAAAACAGAGCAGGCCAACGTTCCAGAACCTCTGAGACCATAGGCTGCAACTCCACGATCTCCCTGCGCCTCAGGGAGAAAGTCAACTCCATCATTTGTCTGATGAGTGCAACATTCTTATTCTTCTTTAACTCCTCAACCCGAACCAGCCTTTCATCCTCCAGTGAGTTATCATTATAGTTTTCTGGATGGTCAGGGACATGGTTAATCTCACCTCTCTTTGCTCTCTTCAGAAAAAGACTTGTACCATCATCTTCACTGCCCCTCTTTTTCTGGTTAATGCTAATCTCAGTACAGCCTGCCTGACGCAGCTTGGACCTGAAATTGTCAAGTTTGTATTTTATGCTTGTTTTCCATCCGTCATACCCTGTTTCACTGCTTGGTTCTCGAAGACAGGGGTGTCTACTTGTTACAACCCTGCCGAATATGACTATGGTATGTGAATAAGTTGTAGTAACAAACCAAAAACCCGGATGTTAAGTAAACAGGAACTTAACTTTAAGCTTAGCTCTAGCTGTCCTGTCTGGTCCTAGAGCAACAGAACCCAGTCTCGGAGACTGTCGGGGAGAACTCCTCACCATCAGGTGGTTGGGGTGAGATCTTCAACACCTCTCCTCCACTACTCCCTGCCTCCTTAGGCTGGGCAGCGGGGTGACCATCCTCAAATGGTTTAGGGGGCGTTTCAGGCTGGGTGACAAAGCCAAGCTGAAGTAATCTATCTGCTATGGCAGTCTCCCGCTTTCGGGCACGCTTGCTAACAGCAATTGTATAGTGTTCCGCAATACAAAATAATTCATCCTTGCAGCAGTTATTCAGATATACAATGGATGGTTCACTAACAAAGGCTTCCAAATCAAACTCCTTAATTTTACCACCAGAAGCCATCTTTAATCAAATCAGGACTAGGCACCTCACTCGTACCACAGTACCCTACAAACCCTAGCAAAGGTGACCACATCCACAAAGTTATAGCACGCTAGCCGTCAAAAGTACAAATTACTCACACCACTGCTTAAGAGAATCCCAGACGAGCCCCCATTTTATGTTACAACCCTGCCGAATATGACTATGGGATGTGAATAAGTGGCAGTAACATAAACCAAAAACCCGGATGTGAAGTAAACAGGAACTCGAGCAGCTGAAAACGGAAATAAAGTGGAGCAAACACAAAAGACTTTTCAGTTGTGACGGATGTTTTTATATAGTTCAATACAAGACTGGAACACAAAACCGGTGAGACTGCCAAACTAAAAATGATGTCACATGGTCTAGGGCAATGGATGTTGTCAAAATTAACAAAAATAATCTAGAACAGAAACACCAACTAAACAATGCAAGTAACTAAACAATAATAACCCTGCCTACCTACACTACTGAGACAGTCAGAAACTGACCAAAAATACAATAAAAAGACAACATCCTCCTAACTAGTGTTTCTAGACAGAGGAATACTAAGTGTGGTAATGTATAGAGGCCTCTGTCTAGCTACTCCTAGGCCATGGACTAACAACATACAAATAACTAACAAAGGATAACTAAACTAAAATGGCAGTACTCACCACACAGAACATGAAACCGACATAGACAGAAGGAGAGCTGAGATGAGATGTGAGATAGATGAAACCTGAGAGATGAGATATATTCAGGACGTAGCTTTCAGAGACAGATTCAAGATGTAGCTTTTTTCTGAATGGCAAACAGAACTTATATATCGGGTGTGTTTGGGGCGGGACATGCAATTTCAGGTAACTGTGGTAACTGGCTGCAGGTGGAGTGATCAGAAGGGTAAATTGGAAGCTCCTTGTTGGACAGCTCCAGGCAGGCACTGGAGCTGGATTGGGTGCTCTGGGCCTAGAGAAAACAAAACACAGGACACAGACACACCACACCCATCTCTCCCACATACACCCACATGCACATTCACACCTACACACAGTACTCACAAAATACACACGTAGGCATACGTAACACTACTGATGAGAGCAGAAGCAACTGACTCAATCTGGTCTTGATCAGGATAGGCTTTCACTTCAAAAATTGCCTGAGCAATCTTGTCCAAAATGTCTATCTTCATGTCTCTTGTTAAGGTGATACCTTTCTTGGTTTGTTCATATGCCTCGTTGCCTTTGCGCAACTTCAACTCCACATCGTAGGAGAAGGACGGGATGGAAAAAGGTGAAGGCCACTCTGAAACACTTCGCAGATGGTTCCTGACGAAAGCTGAGGGACTCTGGAGTGACTCTCTGCTGGATAAACTGGCTGTGTCCAGGGAAGACTCTGAACCAACAGAGTCTGACTCTTGCTGAACAAGTGGAGATGTGCAATACAGCACGTTCAGGTGGCAAATCATGGATGTCAATCAAATTACACATAGAATTATTAAAGTCTGAGTCCTCCTATTGTAGAGTGAAGCTACCTTGAAGTTCAAGTTTTTCCTTAAGAATGTTTTGCAACTCTTCAACTGATTCAGGTACCTCAGGAATTGCCACTTTACGGGACATTCATGGAAAGATTTTTACTAGCAGCAGCATTTCAGCCTGTGTCACAAGAAACAAGGATAAAACACAGAATAGTAAAGTTGCAAAGGGTATAAAACAAGTTAAATTTAAAAACAATGTAGCAAGGCCTTAGATGGTGTTAGTTCTACCTGCAAGGCAATATATTATTATAAATGTTTGTGTTGTTCTAGTAAGCAGATCAAATATTAACACAAAAAGCAATGTCCTTAAGCAGAGCAAGCTGGTCCAGAAAAAAAACAACAACACATCATACACAAGGTTCCAGCAAAGGTTGAACTGAGCATGGAGATGGGGGTGGGGGTGCCCCCACTAACGTAAAACAGCATGGTCACCTGCTGCCATCTGGGAGCAGAGATGGAGCATGCAGTTATTGCCCTGTATAATAACACCTTCAACATTTATGAAAGATGAAATAAAAAGTCTGCTGACGTTGCGACCACAGTATTGAGCTGAGCATGAATTAACACAATACCAACCAGTCAGAAGACAACATGCCGTCATATTTGAATAGGATTTTCCCAGACAAGCTAATGTTACTGGCTTAACTGCTGCAGCCCTGCTAGCATCAGTTAGCCGCTAACTGCTAAGGACGAAAAGCCTTGTGTTTAAATGTTGAAAATGTGCAGGTGGCTTTCTTCATTACGACACAACTCAAAATAAAATACCCGTATGATTTAAGGTTAAAATAATTTAAAGGTTGTTTAAAACTTACCTGTGCAGACTTCTGCCCAAGGCAGCAACACTCTAGCTCCTCCCAGCAGCACACAGCCACGAGACTTGAAATGAAAAATGCCAACTCGGAAAGTTGGCTTTCCCGCATTTCGCAACAAAGAAAAATGAGTTGGCAGAACTGTTGTCCCTTGTATTGAACAACAATGTAAGGATTTAAGTATTAACAACTCACCAAATTATTTTGGAGCATACAACTGCCTTGCTTTGTTGTGCTAATTTAGATTATTGTCTTAAATGTCAATAATTTATATTTTCAAGTTTTACCAACATAAATTACTGTTTTAGGCCAAAAAATACATGTTGGTTGTTTTGCAGTGTATCCAGATTACAGCACAATGGCATTTTTTAGACCAATTAAGTTTAAAGGGGGTTATTTCCTGCGCCACAGTAGTTGGGAAATACTGAAATCAGTCAGTCAGTCAAACTTTATTAATAGAATTGTTGAAAGTTCCTTATGTTTTGCTACGTTATCGTAGCCGGTCACCGGTGCTCAGTATCCGCAGGCTGCTCTCCCGTCAGACAGCAGGTCTGTGAGAACAGCACTGCGGCGACACCCCTTGACTACCGTTGTTAGGGGGCGTAGGCCCTAATACCTTGTGAGGGTGCTCCTGGTGGCGGAGTGTGGCATGACTGCCAGCCAGAATGCCGGCTTTTTTCCAGCAAACTTGTTTTTAACCAATACTAATATTAATATTAATCCATATATAAGGTGCATCGGATTATAAGGCGCACTACGGGACTATGAGAAAATTATAGGCTTTTAGATGCGCCTTATAGTGCGGAAAATACTGTAAATAAATTAGTAGCAAGTACCAGGATGTATTTTGAACACAATTTTTCTAAGCAAAGAAATGAATCAAACAGTATCAATAACAGTAAAGATATATCTTTGTGCCCAGTATGAGCGTCCGGTCAAGGAGGAGGTCATTGCCAGCTACATGACCAGGTTCAACCGAGACTCAGTCTAAATCCAGCGTAGTGGCCTTTGTCTTCAGGAAACTCTGACCGTATGCGAAGGACCACACAAGCTGGAATGACGACCCGGATTCTGCGTCTTAAGTAGCCCCAGCATCAGCCAACAAAGGTGCGATAGGCCAGATGTCTGCACCGTCCACAGAAAAAGGATACAAAATTATTTATTTCACATTGTTTTCAATCCTGAGTATTATAACTGTTGTTGATTTCCTGATAGGATGGCCCTGTGTTCTCATTATTGTTATTGGATGTATTGTTTTATGTAAATATAAATATATAAATGCTTGTATATGTCAACAGAAATGGATTGTGAATACTAAAAAATGTTCAACATGTCTTTTAATAAGACCAAAATCAAGGTGTCGCAAATACAATATATTAGACTTTGTTGTACAATATATTTGTCATGTGTTACTGCAATAATGAAGGTATGCCTGATGAAGCAAAATAAGACATAACTGCAGTTTTTATTCTGTGACATTTTTCAAAGAACGACTTACCGATGAATTTGTCTCAGACGTGAAGGGCCATACTCAGTCCTTAGTACGTGACCGGCCATTTGTAGGGTGTACACGTTTAGGCACACAGACTGGAACCCAGGATGTTGAGTCATGCACGGAACCTCATCAACCTCCTGCAGACGGCTCCTAACCTACAGTGAAAAACATGGTAAAGGTCATTTGAATTTATAATTGTAAAAGTAGCCAAATAGAGACATAACTTTGTGGTTTAGCTGTGAGCTTGCTACTTGTGGTATCTCCAAACAGCAGGTGTTTTCTGCTTCTGTTGGCATCCGTTCAGTGTCCACAGGAACACCTGTACAATAAACGAAGTCTGCTAACCAAGATGAATCTGCTGAGCTGGTCACTTAATGCGATCGACAGAATTTTTTCCACCAGACCTATCGGAACTGGTGGAAACTGGTGAGCGCCATTGTCCAGATGGGACTTTTTTGGCTGGCTACATGCTAGACAGCTAGACAGGGATACTTTCAGAACTATGTGTCTGGCCTCACTGGATGTGGAAGACGTCGAGGATGTGTACATCTTCACCTCCATGACAATCGGGATAACAGCACTGGGGTTTGGTGTTTTCATGCTGCACCGCAAGCTGATAAAAATGGGATTACAACAGACCAATGCACAAGAGGATACCGACCGAGCAGCAGAGGCAACAGCCAGGGTGTATAAGGAAGATATGGCTATCATGCTGAATGAAGCCATAGTCAGGATGAGTGACCGGCATGAGGAGTCCAATGCTCGGCTCAAGGAGGATATCACCCAAAAGCTGGAGAAATGGGGAAAACGTTTGGATATGAAGGCCAGAAACCGTGATGCTGACGTCAGTGATTAGGAGTGTGGAAGGCACAGAAAGCAACATCAACTCAGCCACACAAAGCAAGACATTCCAATGGCGATTAAATCATAAAATTGACCAGAAACAACCCTTGAAAGGAGTAAAAAAATGGACATTAACAAAATTGGGACTCTTCTCAAGAACTGACGAAGAGGTGTACAAAGACGCATGCCTATTGGACTAAATGGACGGATCAAAACAACAATGTACCAGAATAAAATAATTGAAATTGATTGTGATATGCAAAGTATATATTGGTTGACAATGTGCTGCAATGAGAGAGATGTTGTTGATCTAAGGGGTGGGAACTTTACAAGCCAATGGCTTCTACCCGTCAACCCTTTTTTTTTCTTTTCGGATGTTGTTGCTGATGTCTCAACACTGATCAAAGAAAAATCTGTTGTAATAACATGTCTGGAAAGAAGAAAATAAACTGAAAAATGAAAAATAAACTGAATAAATAAAGACATCTCAAAATAGAGTAGATAAAGGCATCACTGCAATATGGCTATATCAATTCACCATTAACCTGATGTGATGGTGGCAAGTGTTAGCTCCGTGTGTCTTGACACAGAAGACTGCCTCAAATAAGTTTGCAGCTTAGTAATGGGTTAAATCAATGTGATATAAAAATAAAGTAACTTAGCAGTGAGCAGAAGCTAGCATTAGCCACATGGTAATAACTATCAGAACCACCATCAGACTTAACTGTCACTTATAGAAGTACAGGAACATTTTAGCAGTCAACACGTCCTTATATATACAAAATACATAATAAGACAGATATGACATTATTACTGTGTGATAAGAGGCGGGAGTAGAAAAAAAAGTTGCTACCGGACGATGCTCCGGTCCTGTGATGACGTAGGTTACAAAACAAAACAAAACACAGAACCAACTAAGTAACGTTCACACGTAGTAACCATTCAGAAACGTCCTGCTGCAGCCACACAGTCGGTGTTTCTTCAGGAGCCTCTGCTTCTGGGTTCTACTCAGGGTCATGAATGTACGGCGACACGATGGGGCCTCCGAATGCCATAATGATAACAAATGTAATGCCGGTCAGTGTCCCGTCAGCCTAACGCTCTCCTTCAGAGGGGAGTGACCCAGGTGAAGGAGGCGTTAACCAGCGGAGCTCATTAACATACTATAGCCTGAAACGAAGCATTTTGTGAGTAGCTCAGATGAGCGATTTTGAAAAGCTGATACTTAGGACCACAGATCACTTTAGGGCAAAATATTTGGAATACATTCTAGTTGAACATCTGGCAGCTGAATGACATTAAGTTAAAAACACATAATATGGGACCTTTACACAAAACAGTCAGAGTTTTCCTTCCCACAGCCTTAAGGCGTAGGGAAGCGACCCTCTCATCCACTGGGGTAAACTCCAACACAGCGGTGCTCAGCCGGGCGCTTGTGAGTATCCCCACACCCGCCCTGCGCCTCACGCCTGACGCAACTCCGGAGTAAAACAAGGTCCAACCCCTATCCAGGAGTTTGGAACCAGAACCGAGGCTATGCGTGGAGGTAAGCCCCACCAGATCCAACTGGTAACACTCCACCTCCAACACAAGCTCTGGCTCCTTCCCTGCCAGTGAGGTGACATTCCACATCCCCAAAGCCAGCTTCTGCCGCCGGGTCTGGTCCATCGTGACCCCCTGCCACCCATATGGCAATACACCCAACCCCATCGGTCTGCCCTGCGGGTGGTGGGTCCACAGGGGTGGGAAGAGTCCACGTTGCCTTTTTGGGCTGAGCCCAGCCGGGCCCCATGGCAGACCGGGGCACCAGGCGCTCGCTGACGGGCCCTCCAGGCAGGGTCACTTGTTTCCCTTCTTGTACTTTCATGGGATCTTCTGAACCATTCTTTGTCTGGCCCTTCACCTAAACCCGTTTGCCTCGCGTGACCCTACCAGGAGCACAAGATTCCCGACAACATAGCTCCCAGGATCCTTAGGGCACACAAACCTCTCCACCACAATAAGGTGAGGGTTCCTTGGAGAGGGATTGAGAATCCCTGAAATGTTTTTCCTCTCAATTTGTACATGCACAAATGTGGCTTTTGTAACAGACCATCAAAAGCTGCATAACGACACCATGACATCCCACCAAATTTCCACATGTCATGTACGCATAACCTTCCCAGACAAGAGTTTTATCACAGTGACCTTGATCTACTTCTGACATTATTAGCTCATCGTGACAAGATATAGGTTTTTCAGGGGGTTAATGCTTTTATTTTCATACAATGACCAGAAAAATGTATTCAGTTGGATTTCTAATCCAGTGGCTGTAATAGCATTCACCACACCATAAATAAAGCGCACTGTATTGGTTGAAATTAGCTGCACTTACAGAGATTGTGCTGCACACAGATTATGAATAGTAGCTCATAGTTATGTAATTTTTTATTCATTATGTCATGCTGGTTATTGTTATTACTGTTACTACAGAAGAGGTAAAAATAAATTTGAGTGGAAGAATACATTTTTTTCTCTTGAATGTAAGTGGTTTGTTTTCAAGATGAAGAAGATAAACATGTGTGGACTGGTAGAAATCCTTTTTTGATTTAGTTCACACAGATATTTGGTATTGTGCAATACACTCCCCATCCAGAAGTGGCACTGCACTACGGTATTGAATGAGATGAATGCATGAAGAAGGAAAGTAAACATGTTGTGAAACTAACGGATTGTGTCTGTCCTGCAATCTACTTCCCTTAGTCTACATACACAACATATTGGCGACGAGGATGGGATGTATCGGAATCTCAAAACCTCCTGCTTTGCTTGAAACCCCGGGTAAACCTACAATGTTGTATACGACGTGGATACAGATGTTTGAAAATTACCTGCTAGCATTGACTAATAATGACATGCCGGACAAACGAAAGCACGCACTACCGCTTCACTGTTTAGGCACAGAAGGACAGCGAATTTTTCTTTCCCTCCCCGACACTGGCACTTCTTACAAATCCGCCTGTGATGCGCTTAAAACTTTCTTTGTGCCGAAGGTGAATGTCGTGGCTGTGAGGAGCAAGTTCCGTCAGCGTGCACAGAGACCTGGCGAAACAGTACAGTACATTGCTGCATTGAGGGATTTAGTAGTTAACTGTGACTTTGGTACGTTTGCTGATCATATGATAAGGGATCAATTCATCGAGAAGACGTCCTCTACGAGGATCAGAGAACGCTTGCTGTTGGAAACGGACTTAAGATTAGAGAAGGCGATTGCTATTGCTACACAAATCGAATCAGCCATGGCAGAAGCTAAGGCTATCGCCCCTGTGCACGTTCACGACGCTACTGAGAAACTCGTGCAGCTGAGAGGTGATGGTGCACACAAAAAGCGTCGGGGCAAAAGCAAGTCTCAATCCACAGTTCAACACAAAACCTGCTACCGTTTTGGATCCAACTCTCACCTAGCAAACAACCCCGAATGCCCTGCTAAAAAGGCAAATTGTAATCAATGTGGAAAAATGGGACATTTTAGTAAAGTGTGCCGCAGCGTCATCCCTACGCAATCAGTGCGTGAAGTTGCTGTTCTAGACCTTACCGTGTTGCATGTAGCCCCTACAGCTGCAGTCCCAAAGCGCCTTACCTGTACAGTTGCTCTTCATGCTAAGGATGAACAGTCTCTTAATACTGAGCTGCTTGTGGACACTGGTTCACCTGTCTCCATTCTCCCAGAGAGCACCTACAGACAGTCCTTCATACACGTGCCTCTCTCAAAGCCTACTGTACGCCTGGTGACCTACATGTAGAAGCCGATTCCAGTACTGGGCTGTCTTCAACTTACTGTCACATTCTGCAACCAGAGCTCACAAACTGACTTCTACATAGTTCCTGATGGCAAACCACTGCTCGGAATGGACCTGTTCACTGCCCTGCGCCTTCACATCCAAGATAGGCAGATTGCAACACCTGCTGCATCCGTGGTGAGTCACACCGTCAACGCCACCAGTGCTTTAGGCGTTGCCACTGGTTTTATACACAAAGTTAAGGTGCGTGCAGATGTGCCTCCAGTCCAGCAGAAGCTACGCAGACTCCCATATGCCATGCGTGACAAGGTGTCGGAGGAGCTGCAGAGACTGGAAACCGATGGCATCATTGAGAGAGTGGACTCATCTGCCTGGGTGTCGCCTCTTGTGGTCGTTAGCAAGAAGTCAGGTGACCTTCATGTTTGTGTGGACTTACGTGAACCTAACAGGGCTGTGGTGATCGACAGTCACCCATTGCCACACATTGAGGAAGTTTTCACCGAGCTCCGTGGCGCTACAATGTTCTCCACGATTGATCTACAAAATGCATACCACCAAGTGCAGTTACATTCAAACAGCAGAGATCTTACAGCTTTTATAACGCAAGATGGACTTTTTCGTTTCACGTGGGTGCCTTACGGCCTGGCCTCAGCACCCAGTGCCTTCCAACGCATGATGTCTCAGATCCTGGCTGGCCAAAAAGGCGTGCAGTGCTATCTGGACGACATCATCGTCAGTGGGGAGACGCCTGAAATACATGACACCAGATTGAACGCCGTTCTTCACTGCTTACAGGAGAGTGGGCTGAAGCTCAATGCAAAAAAATGCTACTTCAGAAAGACTGAGCTGTCCTTCCTTGGGCATCTCATCTCTGCTTTTGGCCTTCATCCAGACCCTAGCCACGTACTGGCTGTGGTTGAAACTCCCCCTCCACATGACGCTCAATCTCTGCGGTCTTTCCTAGGCCTGACTGCGTGGTATTCGAAGTTCATCCCCAACTATGCCATGCTTGTGGAACCTCTCCATGCTCTACTCAGGCAGTCTGCTACTTTCCACTGGTCTGAGGAGGCGCAAGCGAACTTCTGCAAAGTAAAAGAAATCATCACTACCAGCTCTGCGCTTGCCTTATTCGACCCTTCCCTGCCAACTGTCGTGACAACAGATGCGTCAGACTATGGCATCGGTGCTGTGCTGACACAAATGAAAGGCAACACTGAACAGACCATTGCATTCGCTTCCAGAACACTTACTGCATTTGAGCGCAACTACTCAACAGTTGAAAAAGAGGCTTTGGCATTCGTCTGGGCGACTGAAAAGTGGCGTACTTACCTCTGGGGCCGTCACTTCACTTTACGGACTGATTTGACCACTCTACTTACAACCAAAGGCCTTGGACGCGCAGGCACGAGAATAGCTCGCTGGTCTGCTCGCCTGCTGTGTTTTAATTACACCATTGAATACAAACCGGGCCATGAGAATGTTACTGCAGATTGCTTGTCGCGCTTGTCTCTTCCCATCACAGATGACCACGAGGAGATGGAGCTGGAAATGGTGGCTGCTGTGTCCCCTGACTTTGCTGCAGTCACAGCTGACGAGCTCTCCAGTGCCTGTAATGCATGCCCTGTGCTACAGCAAGTGTGCCACTACATGCAAAAGAGATGGCCTCGTACTGCAAAAGGCCTTGACCCCCTCATCGTGCCATACTTCTGAGTGCAGAATAAGCTGGCTGTGCAGAACAGTGTCATTGTGCGTGGCACTTACCGTGTTGTCGTACCACAACAGCTACAGGAAAAGATGATCCAGCTTGCTCATGCTACACACCAAGGGATTGTTCGCACCAAACATCGACTGAGAGACTTGTACTGGTGGCCTGGAATGGATACCCAGGTTGAGTCCGCCATCAAATCAAGCGCCACCTGCCTGCAGTACGATAAAACTGCAACCACCCGTACTGCCCCATGACAGCCGGTTCCTACCCCAACTGAAGCCTGGGAAAAGGTTGCTGTGGACATTGTCGGTCCCATTCACACCGCGCCTGCTGACTGCCGCTTTGCCATCACTCTCATTGACTATTACAGTCGATGGCCCGAGATTGCCTTCTGCTCAAACGTGACTTCTGCCTCTGTTATGACTTTCCTTACCACTGTGTTCAGCAGAGAGGGTAATCCTCAGGAAATTGTCACTGACAATGGCCCTCAGTTCTTGTCAGCTGAGTTTGAAGCATTCCTTAGTGACAGGAACATCCAGCACCGTCACAGCTCTGTATACTACCCACAGGCCAACGGTGAAATTGAGCGCTTCAACAGAGTCTTCAAGGACGGCCTGCAAACCGCCAACATCGAAGGTCTTCTTCTTCTTTTCCTTTCGGCTTTTCCCTTCAGGGGTCGCCACAGCGAATCAATTGCCTCCATCTAACCCTGTCCTTTGCATCCCCTTCTCTCACACCAACTACCTTCATGTCCTCTTTCATTACATCCATAAACCTCCTCTTTGGTCTTCCTCTAGGCCTCCTGCCTGGCAGTTCAAAACTCAGCATCCTTCTACCAATATATTCATTATCTCTCCTCTGGACATGTCCAAACCATCTCAGTCTGGCCTCTCTGACTTTATCTCCAAAACGTCTAACATGTGCTGTCCCTCTGATGTACTCATTCCTGATCCTATCCTTATTCCTGATCCTATCCTTATTCCTGATCCTATCCTTATTCCTGATCCTATCCTTATTCCTGATCCTATCCTTATTCCTGATCCTATCCTTATTCCTGATCCTATCCTTATTCCTGATCCTATCGAAGGTAATTCACTGAAAGCCTCATTTACAGAGTTTTTACACACATACAGAGCCACACGACATGCCGTGACTTCAGTGTCCCCAGCTGAACTGTTGCATGGTAGACCAATGAATACCAAGCTTCGCATCACAGATCTGCACTCCATGCGCCCCTGCACGGAGAAAGCCAACATGCTACAAGACATCCAGAACCGACAACAGAATTCAAAACAATACACAGACAAACGTCGTGGTGCAAAATCACCAAGCTTCCAGATCGGCTGTGCTGTCCGCATCCGCAAACCGCAAACCTTTGGGACACTCAAAGTTTACCCAACCCCTGACAGTGGTAGCCCAAAAGGGTCCTGCCACTTACTTGATGTCCGATGGGAAAGTGTGGAATGCCTTCCACCTTGCCCCCTCTTCTTCCACCTGTGCTGCTGCTCCAGCATCACTTCCTGCAGATGCTTGTCTCCTGCCAAGTGACCAAGGTGCTGAGCCACCTGAACCTAAAACTGCGCCCTCACCGCATCAGTCTCCAAGTGTACCGAGAGTACGACATGCTCCCGCATGGCTTAAGGATTATGTGACTTTAAAAAAAAAAAGAGAGAAAGAAATTATGTGGAAATGTTCTTGAAATGTCATTATACTGTTTAAGACTTGTGATCATCATACAGTCTGCTTACGTTCACAATGTTTACAATAGGCCTATGGCTTATCTTTGATAAATACTTACCTGCAATTTGGTAATGAATATGACATTAATGTTTTCTATTTGTTGATACTTACCTCAGAGTTGCTGCTTATTTTACCGATTAATGGTACTCTATTTGTTATTTCTAGTTGCTAATGGAGTAGATTCTTATGTTACTGTTTGAGGGTTTATTCTAACAATATATGGGAATATGTGGTATCGTGCAATACACTCCCCATCCAGCAGTGGCACTGCACTACGGTATTGAATGAGATGAATGCACGAATGAAGGAAAGTAAACACGTTGTAAAACTGATGGATTGTGTCTGTCCTGCAATCTACTTCCCTCAGTCTACATACACAACAATATTGTCGTCTGTTGTGTTTCTAATAATAATTAATTTTGGCCACTCTTGGCTATTTTCAAAACTCCAAATTAGATTTCAACATAGTCCAGACCTGACTTCTCCTTAGACACAAGTTTTTTAGTTTATCTCCACCAGTGACGTGCGGTGAGGTTCATGGCTGGTGAGGCACTGATCTCATCATAATTAGATTTACAAACATATGAACCTACAGTGTAGCTCATTCACCATTTAATTATCAACACTGAGTGGGTTATTTTTAAAGTCTCAGAGCAGAATTATTTACACGTACAAACTGTAACACACAAACAAGCACATTTGATTAAAAAATACTTTATGTTGTTACATACATGTTTGTTTATATGTTACGTTTACGCTCCTTCTGAACTAAAGCACTGAAAAAAAATTTATTGTAAGGCAAGGTGAGCGGAAAACAAATGAATGGCTGTAGTTTGCTGTCACTTCTTCTACGGCCGAGGAAGAAGAATCCTCGGCCGAATCCCTGGATCACCAGTGCCCCCTACCGATGAGGCACGACAGCATCGTGCCTCACCTAGTGTCTTTTTACAGTGGTTCAGGACCGCTTACCTCAAGAAAGACGTTATACTCATGCAGTTGTTGACAAAAAAACACTGTACATTATATATATTAGCTAAATTATGGATATTTAGTTCATAGCACAAAAGTGTTTGAACATTTTAATAGCGACATATAGAGAGATAGCATTACGGTCTCACTGTATAGTATGTCAGCACAGGTATTGCACAATCCATGGTGAGGCTCGGCTGGCTGGTGCCTCACCGCAGGTCTCTTCTCCGTATTTCAGCTGTAAATGTGAAAATTCAGCGATTTTGAGTAAAAATAATCTAAAATTGGTGATGTTGAATAGAAATTAATCTTATAATACACATCACTGGATAAATATAACCATTTAATTTATTTCTTCCATTTTTTATTTTTTTCCTCTCATTTTTTTCCTCCCCTGACCGCACGTCACTGATCTCCACCCTACTAATTGGTAGGATTCTTTGTTTTTCCTGTTTCACACATCAATATATGTACAGCCCTCTGCACACACGTACACACAAGGGAGCCTGTAGGCATGCAAATAGGGAGAAGGTGACATAAGAACGGCGGACAGCTACGTTGTGTTGCACTTAAAGAGCAACTTGTTGGGAGACAGTTCCTTGCTCAAAGGCACTTTGACAGTGCTCCGTAGGTGAACTGGCATCTCTCCACTGCCAGTTCATACTCTGAAATTTTTGGTCTTGAACTGGCCACCCTGCAGTCCCCAGCCCAAGACTTACTGGACTGAGTTACTGCCGCCCCTATTGCATGCAAAGCCTCAGTGTTTATCTGCTACCAGCTTGGTATTGCAAAGAAACTTTAAAGCAGGTTTCATTTAATGAAAGAATGCAAATCACATCCTTTGAAATCAACCTTTGGAGACTTGGACTAGTCAGAGCTGTGTTTTAAAACATAACAAAACATGTTAAAGAATTTGTCTTATATATTTCTTTTTACTTTCTGTAACTATGATGCCATCTTCTTCCATTACTCCTGGATGGAGAGACCATGTTTCTCAGGTGAGAGGGCTCGTCTAACTGTGCATGCATGCATGTGCTTTGAGGCTTGTATATGTTTCTTGTACCAGCTGAATGGCATCATTTTATGGTCATTTTCAGTTGTTTTATATGTTTTAAAACAAGCTCCCATCTTCTTCAGAGAACACTGTGTTGCTTTCTTTCTCAGAAGTTCCAGAAATGTTTTACAGATTTAACTCAGTGGCCCCCTAAACTTTGTCATGTCAAGGACATCTAAACTGACACCAACCAGTCCGTGAAAGACCTTTTCACACATTTTTTCCCACAGGTTGGCTATCTATGTAAAATGCTGTTACTTGTATCATGCACAAAGTGTATGAACTCTATTATAATACGTCCGAAAAAAAAACCCCAACTAAATATAAACTCTATGACCAAAATAGTCATGTATTCTTCTGCTCGATGTCTTTTTGTGTCCCTTAATGACACTACTGTTGATCAAGGGTATTCACCCAACTCTCCATTGGTAGAGCTGTGAATTGATAAGAAAATATTCATTTTTAGTTGAACTATTTCTCCAAGCATTGTCCTTTATAACATGCCATTTTCATATCAAGATTTCTGTAAACCTCAGCTGAGTCATTAATGCTCCACATGATCCAAGTCTATTACAGCTACAGCTAAAGTGATCAGAGGAGATTCAGTGGCCGTCTTTCTGAAAGCTCCTAGCTATCCACAAATGGGTACAGTAGTTCTACAGCTTGATATTCTTCAGTCACTTAAATGTACATCATGTTTTTGGATAGAAAATGTGCTCAGGTAAAATCATATTGCAAACATAATTTTACACTAGACTAATTCTGGCTCAAAAATTCCACACGATAAATGCTATTTGTAGCCCAAGGACACAGTGTTATTATTCTTATTTTTACTGACATCAAGTCAAGCAGCTTGTACTGGTGCTGTCATGTCAACTAAAGTGCTAAGGGATTCACCAGTGATAATCTTTCAAAGAAACCAAGGGTGTGATCATGTTTCTATTATTTTACACTGTTTTGCAGCCTAACCAAGAAAAAAAGACTCTTATGATATAGTCACTATAAAGAAAGAAAAATAAGACAATTTATAAAATATCCAGAGTGCATACATTCACCAATACTACTGTACTTAAAGCCTGGATAATCAGAAAATATTCTCCCCACACAAGACCCCTTTCAGTAATTAAATCTGTCTCATGACGAACAGAGTAATACAACCTAATTCCCAGACCTTTGAAACTATCCCCACCTGTGTACATTTTTCATATGCTTTGAGTTTGCTTCCCCACTTGACAGATGATGCGGATAACTCTGATGCATGAGATGCTGCTTGTATGGCAGACACAGTCTATGTAACAGAACTGGTGTGCGTCATTCCTTTGATTTTCACATACCCATGGAAAGTAATAATGAGGTCACTAGAAAAACAGAGAAAGAAATACCGCCATCCTTTCACCACCATGTACAGTAGAGAGCTGGCAGCTCACTCTTTTGGGAGTACAGGGAGATACGCTGTATCTCCCTGTACTCCTGTCTACTCTCCTCAGTCCTCTCAGTGTCCCACTTCTTCTTAGCTAACCTCTTTCTTTGTATACACTCCTGTACCTCCTCATTCCACCACCAAGTCTCCTTATCTACTTTCCTTCCAGATGACACACCAAATACTCTCCTACCTGTCTCCCTGATCACATTAGCTGTAGTTGTCCAGTCATCTGGAAGCACCTCCTGACCACCCAGAGCCTGCCTTAACTCCTTCCTAAAGGTCATGCAATACCTTTCCTTTTTTATCTTCCACCATTTCGTCCTCTGCTCTGCCTTTGCCCTCTTCATCTTCCTCACCACCAGAGTCATCCTACACACCACCATCCTATGCTGTTTGGCTACACTCTCGCCTACCACTACTTTACAGTCACTGATCTCCTTCCGGATTACATCGTCTACACAAGATGTAGTCTACCTGTGTGCTCCTACCACCACTCTTATAGGTCACCCTATGTTCCTGCCTCTTCTGGAAGAAAGTATTCACTACAGCCATTTCCATCCTTTTTGCAAAGTCAACTACCATCTGTCCTTCTGCATTCCTCTCCTGGATACCAAACCTGCCCATCACTTCCTCATCACCTCTGTTACCTGCACCAACATGTCCATTGAAGTCTGCACCGATGACAGCTCTCTCACTTCTAGGTATGCTCTGCATCACTTCATCAAAGTCCAACCAGAATTTCTCCTTCTCCTCCAGCTCACATCCTACCTGTGGAGCATACCCACTAACAACATTGAACATCACACCTTCTATTTCTAGCTTCAGACTCATCACTCTATCCGACACTCTTTTTACCTCCAGGACATTCTACAAACTCCTCCTTCAAGATAACTCCTACTCCATTTCTCTTCCTATCTACACCATGATAGAACAACTTGAACCCTGCTCCTAAACTTCTAGCCTTGCTACCTTTCCACCTGGTCTCCTGGACACACAGTATGTCTACCTTCCTCCTCTGCATTCATGTCGACCAACTCTCTACCTTTTCCTGTCATAGTTCCAACATTCAACGTCCCTACTCTTAGTCCTATACTCTTGGCGCTCCTCTTCTCTTTCTTCGTGCGAACGCACTTTCCTCCTCTCCTTCTTCGACCAACAGTAATCCAATTTCCACCGGCGCCCTGTAGGTCAACAGCGCCGATGGCGGTCGTTGTTAACCCGGGCCTCGACCGATCCGGTATGGAAGTCATATGTTTGATTCGCATCTTTGATTTGGCAAAAGTTTTACGCCGGATGCCCTTCCTGACGCAACCCTCTGTATTTATCCGGGCTTGGGACCGGCACAATAAGACACTGGCTTGTGCCCTCTTGCGGCTACATTAATTTAAGGAGTAGAATAAAGAGTAAATAAAATAAGTATATACAGTAGGAACTCTTTCCAATTATTAACAAAAATGTATTTATATCAAATATCAAGAAGTGCCGTGCCCAGCACGGCGATATTGCATGACCCAATGAGAATTGCACAGAATACAGTGGTACCTCTACTTATGAATGTCTCTACTTATGAAATTTTCTACTTACGAAATTTCTCAGCAGGAAAATATTGCCTCTAGTTACGTAGAAATTTCAACTTACGAAAGGTAAAAATACAGTATGGGCTGATACTCACAGCTCCCACAGGTTCCTGAACGCAACAGTCTCATAGTTATTCTGCCATTGGCTATTACCTAGTATCTTCCTGGCATCCCATTGGCTAAGAGGGACCCCTGTGTGGAGCTAGATCGGTGTTTATGCAGGGGCCTCGTCACTCGGCTCTCGACCCGTGAGGAGTTCTGGTCATTTTGTGCAAATATACTGTATTAACTTTTTGAGTATTCGCTATGGACCCCAAAAAAGTGACGGAGAGAAGAGGAAAAGAAAATACGAAGAACAGTTTTTTTTGTCCATACAAACAATGCAAGAGATACTAGAAATGCATGAAAAAGGGATGCGTTAGGTTGATCTCGCCAAAGAATATGGCCGTATTGCATCTGCAATCACCACGTTATGAAAACAAAGGGAAGTTTAAGGAGTTTAAGGCATCCGTGGGTGGTTGGAGAAGTTCAAAAGGAGGACTGGAATTAACTCTGTTGTTAATTGGTGAGGCAGGAGCGCATGAACCAAAGAGGGCAAAAAACAATGAGGACAACAGTTAAAAGGTAAGTGACCATCATTTTTATTCTTTAGTCTATTCTGTTTTTTACGTTATGCACAACTCTCATTTATTGTGTAATAATCTAATTGTAACATGTATTTGTTACATGTTTTGATGCATTTTTATGCTTTATGTCAGAATTTTTGGGGGCTTGGAATGGATTAGGGCATTTGCATGGAAAACGTGTTTCTACTTACGAAATTTTCTACTTACGTAATTTTTTCTGGAAGCAATTAATTTCGTAGGTAGAGGTACCACTGTAATTGAGGTACTTTGTGGGGGGTGGGGGTGGGGGTATCAGAGCATATTTGAGTTTAGAAATGTGATGGCTTTTGGGAAGAATATATTATGGAATCTGTTAGTTTTGTTCTGATGCAGCTGTATCGTCTGCTTGAGGGCAGCAGGTCAAACAAGCCTAAACTTGGGTGGGAATTATCCTTGATCAAGTTTTCGGCTCTGTTGAGGCAGCGGGAGGAGTAGATGTCCGACAGGGAGGGCAGGGGGCAGCCAATGATCTACTCACCCGCCTTCACGACTAGAACCTCTTCCTGTCCGCCATGGTGCAGCTGCCGTACCATACTGTGCTGCAGTAAGTCAGCAGGCTTTGGATACATGAACGGTAGAAGGTCAGCAGAAGGGAGGGGTCCAGGTTGTGCTTTTTGAGAACCCTCAAGAGGTGGAGCTGCTGCTGTGCCTTCTTGATGATTGCTGTGGTGTTGTCAGTCCAGGAGATGTTTGAGGAGATGAGGACACAGAGAACCTGGAGGTTTGGATCCTCTCCACACACTCGCCATTGATGAAGAACGGGGCTGGGTCAGTGTTGAGCCTCCTGAAGTTGACAATGATCTCCTTGACTTTGCTGGTGTTCAGAGCCAGGTTATGATCTAAACACCAGGCTGCCAACTTCCGAACCTCCTCTCTGTAGGTTGTCTCGTCACCTCCAGAGATGAGACCTACCACTGTTGTGTCATCAGCAAACTTGACTTTCAGGTTGCTGTTGTGGGTCAGGCGGCAGTCGTGGGTGTAGAGGCAGTACAAGAGGGGGCTCAGCACGCAGCCCTGTGGGGAGCTGGTGCTCAGTGTCCGTGTGGAGGAGAGGTGGGGGCCGTGTCTCACAGTCTCGGGCCGGTTTGTGAGGAAGTCCTTGATCTAGGTAAATGTGAGAGGGGGGAGACCGAGGATGACAAGCTTGGATATGAGAATGCCCGGGATTATTGTGTTGAACGCAGAACCATGATCCACAAAGAGAAAACAGACATAGCTCTGCTGTTGCTCCAGGTGTGACAGCGCTGAGTGGAGGGCTATGGCAATGGCATCCTCGGTGGATCTGTTTGCTCGATATGCAAACTGGTATGGGTCAAAATCAGAAGGGAGATAGTCCTTGATGTGCTGGAGGACCAATCTCTTGAAACACTTGGGGATTTCTGGGGTGAGGGCCACAGGGCGATAGTCATTTAGGCTGGTGGTTGGGGTCTTCTTTGGTACCAGGATGATTTTGGCATATTTCCGACAGGGCGGGATGACTGCCTGGTTTCAGAGAGAGGTTGAAGATCCTGGTGAAGATGGGCGTGAGCTGGGAGGCACACGCTCTTAGCACCATACCCGGAACTCCATCTGGGCCAGCAGCCTTTTTGGGGTTCACTGTCAAGAGAACCCGTCTGACCTCATGGTCGCTGACAGTGAGTGTGAGGGTGCAGGGACCAGGTGGGGGAGGGGCAGGGTGGGGGCTGAAGAGTGATGTTGTGGTCTTTCAAAGCGGGCAAAGAAGCAATTTAGCTCCTCTGCCAGTGACGCACTCAGGTCTTCTGTTGTTGTGGGAGAAGCAACCTCTGAAGTTGTTGATGTCTTGGATGCCATTCCACACCTCCTGTATGTTGTTGGTGGACGGGAGGCAGTCTATCCTTGATTTATGGTCTACTTTGGCTTTTTTAATGCCTCTCTTTAGCTCCACTTGAGCAGACCTGTAGAGACCTTCGTCTCCAGATCTGAAGGCGGCATCGCGTGCTTTGAGGAGTGCGCACACCTGGTCCCCCAGGGTTTCTGGTTTGGGAAGACACGGATGTTTTTGTCCTTAGTCACGTTCCCGATCCAAAATTGTTTTCAATGATGACATCATGTGTGACTTGTCACAACATATCACTTACTAACTTCAAATGGAAAGTGTCACAATCCCCACAAAATGTCAGAAAAAATGTGTTCAGATAGTGGTGCGGGTGATTCTCATAAAAAAATGGAAGTAATTATGCACTGAATAAGTGTGTGTCTGTGTGTGTGTGCATGTGTGTGTGTGAAGTCTTTTGAGAATCAAATGTCAGCGGCTTTGAACATGTGATCTCAAACCTCTCATCACACCACCATGTGACTTACTGAAATGTTTCATTATGACAGAGGACAAACTAAAATACAGGGCAAAAAGTCTGTGTGAGTGTGTGCGTGCATGCATGTGTGACTGTGTGTGTGTGCGTGTGTGTGTGTATGTGTGTGTGCATGTGTCTGGCTGTAGCAACAGAGCAGAGACAGGAAATGATGCTGATGGGCACCACAATATGTGGGAGGATTCTATTTTAAGACTCAGGAGAACAGATTACATCTGATGTTTGATGACTGTCTGTTTGTGTGTATGTGTGATTGTGTGTTCATGATGTAGCTACTAATGCTGGAGACAATGCTTTTAGGGCTCTAAAATATCCTTTTTAGTTCACAGATAATTACATCTTTCAACAAAAGTCAAATAAGACTATCATTCTTGTTGTATTTAACCCGATTTGCTTAGCGGTAGGTATAGTGTATGTGTATGTGTTTGCATGTGAGTAGATGGGAGACATAATTTGAGGTAGGCTGTTCAAAGAATAGAATGATATCAAGAACTAGGAAAGATAAAGATTAAATGTGACTCATAAGAATGGCGTATAGGACACAGTTAATCATTGTGTGTGTCGGGGTGTGTCTTATACGGTTTATATCAGTGACGTAATACCAGACGTAGCTGGAAGGAGGGAAGGGGAGTCAGTCTGAGGACACTCAGTGAGAGGGCATTTGTTTTCATCATGTTTTACATTCTATAATATAAACAGAGGCCGTTTGATATGTATTGTTGTGTTTTGTCATCTACTGGACAGTTTTTTTACATCCGGCGAAGTGGTAATGTATTGTAATTGTCAGTGTTTGTGTGTGTTTCCGTCCGTCCGTCCATCCATCCGTCCGTTTGTCCATCAAATATCTTCACAATTGTTGCAGATATAAAGATGAAACAAAAAGCACATCACTAGGGCGCAAAGGGGATGAAAATGAGATGATGACCTTGACCTTGAGAAAACTAGGTCAAGGTCAAATTTCAACTTTTGTACTCATCCAGGATTTTTGGAGGGCAGTCATGTGATACCGTACACGCATTCTGTTGGCTGACGGCATCCGGAAGTGCGCTCGGTTCCGTGAGTCTCGGAGTTACATGAGACACAAAAGTGCTACAAACAGTCGATAAGAGTGTGTGAAAAGGTAATACAGGTAGAAGGTGGTTTAATATTAGTATGGGGAGGGTTCATAAATGTTTAAATTACCATAAAAATAATCAGATAAATAGTTTGTCGCTCTATTGTGGAATCGCGTGTGGTTCCTTGAACGCATTAACCATGAGGAACGACGGCGCACTGTCTTTTAGGTACACATCCCTGAAACCTGATGTGATATAATCACTAAACAAAAAGCAACATTTTCCTGAAACCAGAGCCACAAAAATGTGTAGGTCAGGGTAATATGTGAATTCAAGGGTGTCGCAGGAAGTTGCAGTCTCTGACTGCCTTGTTGGTCCCTGTGCACAAACAAATGAAAATAGAGGAGAATTTAAAGGGACAGTAAAGTTAATTTTAAGTGACATATATGTTATTCATCATTATGAAAAATAGAAGAAAAAACAGATTTTATATGTGTAGCGTCATCCGTTTGGCCGAAAAAGTTTAAAATCCACGCCGCAGCAGCTTCCGCATTCCGTGTGCGTCAAACGTCACTGTTGCCCAACAGAGCTTAGCAGCCAATTGCAATGGCTACACATATAAAATTTATTTTTTCTTCTATCTTTCATAATGATGAATAACATATATGTCACTTAAAATTAACTTTACTGTCCCTTTAAAAAACAAAATATTGTTGTCTAACTGCTGTGGTTGATGTTTCCGTTGATAAATTAGTTGAATCATACCAAATGAATCAGAATTCCCTGTACAATTGTACAGGGAAATGACTCCATGCCAAGTCAAAAAGATGTCAGTGTGCCAACAATAAGCTACAAGTCACAACTAAGACTAAGACTTTTTGCATTCTCCCCAAGTATTCATTCATTCATTCATTTTCTCAACCCGCTTAATCCACTTACGCAGGTCGCGGGGGAGCCGGTGCCTATCCTGGCAGTCTCAGTGCATGAGGCGGGGGATACTCCGGGCACAACGCCAGTGTACCGCGGAGCCACATAGCAACAAACAATCACTCACGCACACACTCACTCCTCCGGTCAATTTGGGACCGGCCAATCAACCTGAAGCGCATGCTTTTGGAGGTGGGAGGAAGCTGGAGAACCCAGAGAGAGCCCATGCAGACACGGGGAGAGCATGCGAACTCCGCACAGAGCGGGACTTGAACCTGGGTCTGCCGTGTTGTGAGGCGACAGCGCTAAACACTGCGCCACCGTGCTGCCCTTCTCCCCAAGTATCTGATGTTTAAATATGGGAATCTGAATGACCAATGGGAATATATTTTAAAATACATCTCTCTTGGATTTCAGAAGCATTAATCCAAAAACAAGCCCAAACCTCTCGAAATTACACCCCTGCACACAATTTGATGAACATTTGTTGAAGAAAAATTTTTAATCGCAAGATTAAGGTACATTTGTCAAACCAAATGTTTGACAAATGTACCTTCATCTTGCAAACTTGAGTACAAATGTACTTGAGTACAAATGTACTCAAGTTTGCAGTGGGCGTCATTCACTGTTGTAATTTCTATTGTTACGACCATATGGTGGGAGCATTCAGTCTGAGGGCAAAGGGTCATGAAACTGGGCCCGTTTCACAAAGGAAGGGTTAACATACCCTGAGGTAAACCTGTGGTTTTGGGTTGCTTTACCCTGAACTTGGAAAAAACAGGGATTTCGGTTTCACAAACGCATTTCAGGGTTAGTTTTTCAGGGTTAGGTCAAGGTCACCGCAGCACTTTACGGCAGTCGGAGTACAGATTTTAATTTATGAATATGAAGACTTTGAGGACATTTTCAGAAGAAAGAGAACAGCTGCAAAGAAGAGCGAGATGTCGTGGGAGTGAATTGCTGCTCAAGTTGATGCGTAAGTTTAAACGTAGTCCGTTGCACTCACGGTAAAAATACGTAGGTAAACGGCTTCAATAATATTTTATGAATTTATTTTATGTAGGTGCGATTCAGTGGGGGGGGGAGAAGCGCACGTCAGCAGCTGAGAACAAAGTATAAAAACATCGTTCACACAGGTCAGACTTTTGCATCATGTCGATCCTCCTTATCCTCATTATGTTTGACATTGTACAGAAAATATTAAGTGGACGTTTGACTGTTCAGTTGTTTTATCGCCAACATAACGGTCTTTTTACACACATAAATGCGCTCTCATCTATATCAGGTTGTTACGGTCGTAGCTCATCCGTTTATATTGTGTATCCCTCTGCAACCTTGCCTCTGAGCTGCTGGCCCTGCACTGCTCTGGGATGCGCCGCCCTCCGTCGTCAGTGCCAGGTGTGGTGTCTCTGGGACTCCTGGCCAACCCATCTCCTGATTGGTGTGCCGTCTTCCTAATAGGCTCAAGCCCTGCCTCGTCACCTGGAATGGACTGCTGAAAAGCTCTGCATAGCCATTCAATCAGGGCAACTGTCTGACTGTGGCAGCACGCCTTTGAGAGCTGATCGAACTGTGACCTTGTGATTTGGATTTTGTGATTTTTGATTAGTGTACATCCTCGTTAAAGAGCTGGTTGCGTTTTTGTTCCATTTTGTAAATTTGTGTTAGTGAAGTTTGCATTTTTGAATTTCCTAAAGAGACCTAAGTTGAGTGCATTTTTGTAATCGTTAAATAGCGCTCATTGGCCTTCCTTTGTTAAGTAAAAGAACAACCTTTGTTAAACATTTGAAAGTAAATGTTTTATGTTCCCCCTTTTTTATATCCTAGTTATGTAATTTCCCCAGTTCTCTAGCTGGGTCGTAACACAGGTTCTGTTCAATAAGGAAATATATGTAAACGTTTTATGATGGTGGTGATGGTGACTCTGAAATGATTCTGGCAGATGGTGTCTGTCACTGCTCTGCCATCCTGGATAGCAGGAATCATCCCGAGGTGTCGAAGGCTCTCTCCTGTAATGTATAGTGGATTCATTAGACTGGATTACATAATGAAGACAAGTGAATTATTGTGCAAATCTTTAGGTTACTGACCACAATACAGTCTGCTGCTCAGGTAAGACCATATATCCAAGAGTCAGGAACAGACCAAGACCTCCACATCAGAAATGTAGTCTGCGGCATCACATGATCTGGACAGATTTTTGTTTATCTATGATGCAGTCTTTAACATGTTGAAACAATGTTCAGTCTACAAGTACCTTGATGGGAATGACCATCTGTGCAGCCAATTACATTTGTGTTACATTGGCTGCACAGATTGGGAAATCCTAAAAGAAATTAAAGTTAATAATCCAATTCTGAGGTTGTAGCACAATGTCATGAAGAGAATATCATTTGAAATTCATTTATCAGATTTCTACATCATTCAACTGCAATCCTGTGGAACTCCTTGATGATTCTGACGAGTTTATCTCCAGGGAAATAGCAAAACTGGGGTAAACGTTTCAAGGCGAGGTGCACTGAGCATCTCTCACATTGTATAGAATAACTACCGTTTGCTAATAAAAAATAAAAAACTGACTGGACCATGAAGGAGAATATAATCAAGTACATTCTCAAGTTTTGTATTCACATTACATTTCACTTAATAATGTTATAGCCAAATATATTGTGTAATGGGCGTCCACCGTTTAGCGGCGGGCGCCGGCTGTGTAATTTGTTTGGCTCTCTTGTAGGTGGAGACTGAACCTGGAGACTGACACTGGAGAACCGTATAAGGGAGAAGCAACCACTCAGAGAACAACACGATGTATATGAGCAAATGTATAGTGGCCCATCCTTATGGTGGAGCCTAGAGACGTGTATAATAAATATCTGAGATTCTCTGGAATGTGTTGTTCCTGCTCCTTGTCACGGTTCATACAACACCAGATTTTGTGTTAGGGACAGAGAACCCAGATCTGTTTAGAAATATTGTGTTAAGGCAAAAATATACAGTTGATAAACGAGACGACTTGTTTCTTATTCTTCCTTCCGGTTTTGAACACGCACAACTGCTCTAGGTGGACTTCGGGATAAAAGTCCGTTTACCGAACAACCACTACCTACACACAGCACTGCTGCAGATGTGAGGATGGATCAGGTCGTGGATGTGTGTGATGGATCGGTACGTGAATCGGTACCGATCATAAAGAGAACTGTCTGGATATGACTGGACATCTGAACGGGATACAAAAAAATTAAAATCTCTGTGAATTAATGTGGAAACTCCATCAAGGGGCTCCTCGTCTAACGGACATGCCATGTTCACCCCTGAAATACGGAGTTATTTATAAAACCTTACTTCGGACAAACTCTCCGTCCGACAGGACCAGGAAATGAAGCTGCACGAGCGGCGGTGAAAGGGGGCGGAGTCAGAGAAAACCCTGGGTTTGTGGAATACAACATGCTCCCGACCAGGTTATGTTCAGAGAGTCTGTTACTGCGGTAACAGACCCAGAGGTTCAGTTTACCTCGCTTCATGAAACAGGTCAGGGTTACTGCTCTAACTCTGGGTTAAGTTACCTCCCTTTGTGAAAATGAAAGCCCTGGTTTTCCCTGATTTCAGGGTTAACTCACCCTGGTTTTCCACTAAACCTGCTTTGTGAACGGGCACCATGTCACGAAGCAGGGCTAACGAACCCCGAGTACAACCTGTGGCTCTGGGTTGATTTACCCTGAACTTGGAAACCCAGGGTTTTCAGTTTCACAAACGCTTCTCGGGGTTAGTTTTTGTAACCCAGGGTAAGGTGACCCGCAGTTTAACAGGCGCGATGCCACTTTAAAAAGCCATCATCAATGGAGCCCAGATTCGACAATTCACCATGACGACGGACGAGACGCGCTACGCGTTACTTTACACAGTTGAAGTACAGATTGTAATCTACGTGCATGAAGACTTTGAGGACATATTGCAAAAAGAGGAACAGCATTGCAGCTGTAAAGAAGAGAGAGATGACTTGAAACTGCTGTTCAAGTCGATGCGTACGTCTAAATGTAGTCCGTTGGACTCACGGCAAAATTACGAAGGTAAACGGCTTGTATGTAGTTTATTAAATTATTTTATTAGTTGCAATCCAGCGGGGGAGAAGCGCACATGTCAACAGCTGAGAACAAAGTTTAAAAACATTGTTCACACAGGTCAGACTTCTGCATCATCTCATTAGGGATCCTCCTCTTCCTCATTACAACATAATGACATTGTACAGTAAATAATAAGTGGACGTTCGGCTTTTCAGTTGTTTTATCGCCAACAGAATGCTCTTGTCACACACAGAAATGTGCTCTCATCTTTTGGCATTCCAAGTTTAATTCTCTGTCTTTTAGTCAAATAATACATAATTGATAAAAAGAAAAAGAAATTAACAGGAAACTGAAGAAAAGAAAGGTGGTCAAATATTTTCTGTTACCGAATGTTCCTATTGCTTAACATTCTGGTGCAATACAGAGTTACATTTAGCCTCCACTGAAGGATCAACACTTTCTCATCTTTTTTTAACAGAGCAAGCTGGACAGTCCATCACATCCAATGTACAAATACAGTAGATGCTCAGTGAACACCAGCGATTCATTCTGTGGAATTCATATGCAACTGCATGTTTTGATGTCTTCCTCGTGTATTTCCAGCTATTTGTTAAAGAAGTTTATCGAATTCCCTTTCTATGAAATACAGACAACAGATAAAAAATGGTTTCTTTGGACCTCCAGATTAGGAGGGCAGATTTGAACATACAAATAGTGGAACACAAGTTTGAGGTGGATGTTGTTCACAAGTGAATCATGTTGAATATTAATGATATTGTTCTTAATTTCCCTTCGGGGATTATAACAGTGTATTAAATTAAATTATTAGAATGTTCACCACTGAAACTATCTAAGAAATAATTTTGTGTTTGTAATTAATAAAGATGACCAAATGAAATGTATATTGTATGTATTTATTGCCCGCTGTGGTGATGGTGAGTTAGACAGACTCTGAAATGATTCTGGCAGATGGAGTCACTGCTCTGCCACCCTGGATAGCTGGCAGGTGGACGGGGTCATTATCGGGGTGTTCAGTTTGTGGGGTAGGGTGTTGTTCTCCTCTGATAGTGGCAATACTACTATGAAGAACAGAACTGCATCACAGGTCCTCTCAGGAATCATCCTGAGGTGTCATAGACACTGGAAACGGCCTTTCAGCAGGCTTATGGTCATCTCCACCCGGGCTCTCAATACGACGACATCTGAAGGCGATACAAAAATATTTAATTCTTTGTGAATTAATGCGGAAACTCCATCAATGGGCTCCATGTCAAACGAACATGGCATGTTTGCCTCTGAAATACCTCTAAAATACAGAGTTATTTCTAAAACATTACGTCGGTAAAACTCTCCATCCGACAGAACCAGGAAATGAAGCCGCGCGAGCGGCGGTGAAAGGGGGCGGAGTCAAAAGGAACCCTGGTTTTGTGGAGTAAAACCTGCTACCGACCAGGTTATGTTCAGAGAGTCTGTTACTGCGGTAACAAACCCAGAGGTTCAGTTTACCTCGCTACGTGAAACAGGTCAGGGTTACAGTTCTAACCCTAGGTTAAGTTACCTCCCTTTGTGAAACCGCAAACCCTGGTGTTCCCTGATTTCAGGGTTAACTCACCCTGGGTTTCCACTGAACCTGCTTCGTGACACAGCCCCTCCTCCCGACCAGGCTTGTTTCAGAGTCTGTTACTGTGGTAACAAACCTAGAGGTTCAGTTTACCTCGCCTCGTTACACAGGCTAGGTTTACTCCTCTGACTTTGGGTTAAATTACCTCCCTTTGTGAAACAGGAAACCCTGGTTTTCCCTGATTTCAGGGTTAACTTAGGGTTAATGGGCCCACTGTCTGATGTTCCTGTTTATGTTTATGATAAGGTTCAGGTTGAGCGCAGATGTTGAAATGATGTTGTGTTCCTTTTCTAAGTACGGAATATGGGTTTCCAGATTTGTGATCTGGACTATTTCTAGGCGACTCTGGTGTGTTTGTTTACTCTGGCCAGTAGCAGCATTCTGCTGTTGAAAAAAAGCATAACCTGCTGGTGACCAGAGGAATAGTTGATGAAACTCAGTTCTGTGTCTGTGTTCATTCACTAAAAAAATCACATTGGTGACATCGCTGCCACATTGAGAGAAGAGAAATAGAGTGACATATTAAAGAATTATTGCAAGCAATTGACCAGAACTTCAGGTTTTTAGATAACCTTCAAGAGAGAAAGTTTGCTGGAGATGAACATAATTTACCACCCAGCTGGCCGCACTTTACCGCTGCTTTATTTTAAATTATGCTTCTGGTTACCTCTGATCACCCCTAGTGACGAGTAGCCCCACTGGTTATGAAATACTGCTGGCTGCTACAGACACTGATAAATTTAAGTCCCTAACTGCTGCTATGCTGATGGCCAACCAAACACTGGTATTTACATGGTTGTGTTTCAACTAGGCTGCCTACAAATTTGTGAAAGTTTTGGCTTGCTTCAGCAATGAGGGTTAATACAAACGTGGCTTTGCGTTGATACTGGCCCTCAAAAAACATAGTGGCAAAAACAGCTAAATGACTACCTGTTGGAGAATCATTTGTTGTAGGATTTTCAGTCAGGTTTTACAACAAACTACAGTGTAGAGACTGCACTGTTAAAAGTAACAAATGACCTCTTAATTGTGTCAGATAGAGGTCTTCTATCTGTTATACGTTTATTAGACTTGAGTGCAGCGTTTGATACTGTTGATCATAATATTCTTCTCAGGAGATTTGAAGATTAAGTGGGCATTAAATACCCGGCATTAAATATGTTTGGATCTTATCTATCTGACTGATTTCAGTTTTTCCATGTTAATAATAAAATTATTATATTCAGCAACTGCAATAAGAACATTCAAGCACATGTACAGGTAGATGGGGTGGATATTGAAAGGGTATATGAAAATAAGTTTCTGGGAGTGATAATAGATGACAGGATTAACTGGAAAGCTCATATAAAATATGTAAAAAGTGAATTATCAAGAAGCATTTCAGTTCTGAGCAAAGTCAAACACATTTTGGACCACAGGTCACTCCACATTCTTTACTGTTCTCTCATTTTACCATATTTACATTACTGTGCAGAGGTCTGGGGCAACACTTATAAATGTACAATAAATTCATTATCAGTATTACAGAAAAGAGCCATAAGAATAATTCATGATGCCGGTTATAAAGATCACACAAACCCACTATTCTTAAAATCCAGAATATTAAAACTCACTGACATTATACATTTTCAAACAGCACAACTCATGTACAAAGCAATACATAAGACACTTCCTGCTAATATACGAAAAATGGTTTTCAATAGAGAAGGGAATTATCATCTGAGGGGGGAGCACAACTTAAAACATCAGAGGGCACGTACAACAATGAAAAGTTTTTGTGTTTCTGTTTGTGGAGTGAGGGTGTGGAACAGGTTGGGTGTGGAGCTCAAGCAATGTCCAAGCATGATCCAGTTTAAAAAGCGCTACAAGCAAATGGTTTTCACTGGGTACAGGGAGGGGGAAGGGGTCTAACAATCGGGTGTTTTCTATCAATTCTATTTGTAACATTTTTCTGTTTATTGTCTTTTCTTGTATATATGTTTAGTACTTCATTTGTTTATTTATTTTTTGTACTTGGGGAATTAATGTCAATGGTGAAGTGAAGAAGGGGTAGGATTCAATAAGCTTATGCTTCTTCCTACTCCTTTTCGAGCATGTTTTGCGTGTTATTAGTATTATTGTTGTCTTTATTTTTGTTTTATTCTGCGCACACATGTTCGAAATAAAGCATAAAGCATAATAAATCCTTAGATCAAAAAAACGTTTACCTGTGGAGTACCTCAAGGATCTGTTCTGGGGCCAAACTGGTTAATCTCCCCATGTTACCATTGGGAAATATTATAAGAAAACAACATTAATTTTCACCGTTATGCAGATGATACTCAATTACATTTGTCAATTAAAACAAACAAATCTGATCAACTAACTAAATTAGAGAATTGCCTCAGGGATATTAAGTCATAGATGCTTCACAACTTCTTAATGCTGAACAGTAACAAAACAGATTATTATTGGGCCTAAGTATCTTGGGGATAATTTTTCTCACATTGTAATTCACTTAAATAACATTGTTTTATTCTCTACCAATGATGTCAGGAACTTGGGAGTGATTTTTGATCTGTCCTTTAACTTTCACATGAAGTCTGTGTCTCGGACAGCCTTTTATCATTAACGAAACCCTGCAAAAATTAGAAATTTCTTATTCTTTAACAGTGACACATTTTTTTTGACGATTGTTAGACAGGTTGGGATGCAATATTTAAATGCACTTCCATTCAACAAAATATTCACAATTTTTCCATTTCTCCACTTAAATTTCGAATCGGGGAATCGCCATCACAAGTCTCTCGCACGAGAGACTCATGAGAGGTAGACTCCCACGGGTCTCTCTTGTGAGTTTCTCGTCACGAGACTCACCTGCGTGATTCTGCCTTCCTAAAATCAACCAAACGGCAACACAACGTCTGCTCGTTTTACACATTGCAGTGAGAGCAAGGAGTTAGTTAGACACTCCGGAGCAAGCATAAGCTGTCGCATATACTTGGAGAGTCCTGTTAGGTTTCTCCATCTGTTAAACCACTTTGAAACAGGGCTTTGAACCAGAATTTTTTGCCAATCGGTTCGTTCCGAACAGAAACGGAATTATAACGTTTCCGGTTTTGCGTTCCACCCATAAACTGACGTTCCCTAATCGGTTAGAACAAAAAAATAAAGTTCCATAACCGGTTAATAACATACCTTGTAAATATAAATATGTAGCTGCCGTATTTTGCGCACCATAAGACGTGATTAAAAGCCTTAAAATTTCTCAAAAATCAACGCTGTGCCTTTTACATTAAGCGTCTTATGTGTACACTGAGTTCCAAAATCTGTAAAAATGTTTTTGTGTGATTTTAGTCAGCGCTCCGCCAGATCGGCCATTGTCCACCGACGTAGGACGTATTACGTCACTACGTACACCCGCAGCGATAGACCAATCATAGAACATGATACAAAGCTACATCTGGCACACTTCCGGGTATATACCGGTACTGTACCGCAGGTATGCTGCATAACCACATTTGTTTGGCTAAAGACCCCCGACAATGGCGTCAGCGAAGAGACATGCTTACGACGCAACATGTAAACTCCAGGCTATCAGTTCCGGTTGTTCTGGTTCACGTAAAGAGACCGGGTGGCTTTTTTCACGCTTCGACATCTCTCTTGATCTGTGACTCCATGCACGCCCACACCACCGCTTCTGTCAAAAACACATCAAGTGGCTGAATTCGGAGCTTGTTATCATCCTGGGAGGATTAACGAAAGAACTCCAACCGCTGGACATCGGTGTAAACAGAGCCTTTAAAGTTAAGCTGCGTGTGTCGTGGAGTGATGGATGAGAGATGATGAACACACATTTATCAGGACTGGAGGCAGTGCCGAGCGAGTTACACCCCCACAATATGTGCGTGGATTGCGGATCCTGGACTAACGTGTCTGCTTCGACTTTTGTCCGATGTTTCCCAAAAGCCGGCATCATAACCGGACAGCCACCCGGAACCGTGACGGTCAGCGATAGTGAAATTGCCGAGCTATTCAATGCAGACCGAAGATGAGGACTTCGAAGGATTTAGCACAGGTTTATCAAAAAAATAAAGAAATAAAAACATATTTAAAAAATAATGTCAGTGTATTTTTTAAAATTTAAATACGTAGTACAACACAGTTCAACCACAGTCACCTTTTTGCAAGCATGCACCGAACAATAAGGTGCGCCGTGTCCGGTTAAAATAAACTCCGTTGTTTAGACTGCGCCTCTTTATACAATGAGCTGAATGGTGCGCAAAATATGGCAACTTAAGGACTTTTAAATTGGCAACTAAAGCAATTAGTTTATACGTATACTATAGTATAGACTATAATTATAGATATATCCCTACCCTACAGTAAACAGTACCACAGCACTACACCTCTGCTTTATGCAAATTATATCACTGTAGTTAAGGCTTATGCCTCCTACTTAGACACTACATGAAATAAGACAAAAATAACTTCCATCATGTCATTTATTAGTGAACAACAGATCTTCATTGTGCTTCTCCCATAGCTCAATATTGCCACAAAGTGCTGGCAGTACGGGAACATACCGCACTCAAAATGACTGCAGCCAATGAGTTGATGTTTAAATCATACATTTTTAAAATTGACATACTGCAGTGTTTACCTGTTATGATTAAATTGTGACTGGGAGACTGCCCTTTTCCTAACTGTTGCTGATAGCCGCTACTTCTCTCCGATCTCATCCCGCATCCACTGAATGACAGGAAGTGAAACATGAGGTCAAATATATTTTCAAGAATGAAAAAAAAAACGGTATTAACCGGTTTACAATTATTTTCTGTTCCGAAATATTAAAAAATATAAAGTTTTTGGTTTCGTTTTCATTCCTGCCAAAATACCAAATGTTTCCGGTTTTCGTTTTCGTTCCATGAACCGGTTCAAAGCCCTGCTTTGAAATGTCTGCTGTTATGATTAAGCGCTATACAAGTAAAGGTTGATTGATTGATTAACACCATGCCTCCGAAAAAGATTCACAAGGTGGAGAAAAAACAAATGGCAATGAGTCCTTTCTTGCATAAAAAAACATTGAAAGTTAATGAAGAAAAAATGACAGATATTACTGACAGATATTGCTGAAAAGTGTGTGGAGAAGGCTCTGTCATCTTGGTGCATTGTCCACAGGAGAGTACAGTGTATAAATTAAAGGCCAAGAAAACTATTGAGTGAAAAGCACAAGTAAAAAAAATCCTGTATTACATCTGTCTTTATTTCTAAAACTGTCTTTTTTTAAAATTACTACCAGGCTTTAAAATTTTGATAAAACTAATATATAATTTTACGCTTTTTTTCTTTTTACTTATACAGTTATGATGTTATTAATAAAAAACATTAAAATTAACAGTTTGTTTAGATTTCATATTGCACTACAGTGTGCCCTCGTTCTTTGTGGTTAATGCGTTCCAGGGACCACACTCGATTAACGATTTCTGCGATAGAGTGAATAACTTTTTATCTTATTATTTACGGTAATTTAAACGTTTGTCAATCCTTGCATATACTTCTACATACATTCTATTATACTTTTGGGATGCACAAACATCATGTTGGGATGCACTAATTTTTCTAGAAACTCATCCCAGGGATACACTACTTTCTTGAGGTAAAATGAACTCTACTTTAAAGACACAGAAAAAATCATTCATGCCTTTGTTACTTCTAGATTGGATTACTGCAATTCTTTATTATCGAGCTGTTCAAGCTCCTCCATTGGGACTCTACAATTAGCTCAAAATGCAGCTTCCAGCATAGTGACTCAACCTGGGAAGAGAAAGCACATCTCTCCTGTCCTGGCATCCTTACATTGGCTCCCGATAAAATCTAGAATAAAATTCAAAATCCTCGTAACATAAAAAGGCCTTCACTGTAAGGCTCTGTCTTACATTGAGGATTTATTGAAATGTATCATCCTCCCAGGGCTCTATGATGTGAGAATGCAGGATTTCTGGTAACCCATTGGGTCTTTATGAGAAGAACAGGAGGCAGAGGCTTTAGCTATCTGGCCCCTTACTCTGGAACAATCTTACAGCCCCAGGTGGCAGACACCCTTAGCTTATGTAAGAGTACACTCAAAACCTTCCTCTTTGATAGAGCCTACAATTAAAAACAACACAGATTCCACTACATAAACTGCTATAGGCCTATACTGTTGAGGGTATTTTCTCTATTTTCTCTGTCTCTCCTGTCAAAGGGAGTTACTTTAATTACTCTAAGAGCTTCTGTTACTTCTCCTTCTTTGCTAATATCATATTGACCCTTCAAATGCTTGCAAGATACTGCCGCTGCCATTGTGCTACTGCTCGACAAGTGGGGAACAAGTATGGAAGGCAGGAAATCCAAAGGCCTGGAAATCCCATTACCACCTCAGCAACTGCAGCACAATTTGGACTGCAAATTCCATATGGCCTATCTGCCATTCTCTCTCTCTGTATCTCTCTATTCGTTGCCCTGTCTTCATCCCCAGTATATGTTCCTTCCCACCCAACTGGTCAAGGCGGATGACCGCCCTCTAGAGTCTGGGTCCTGCCCAGAGTTTCTCCCCACTGCTGTTGCTTATGCTTGCTCTGGAGGGTTCTGTTGGGTGTCTGTTAAAGCGCTTTGAAATGTCTGCTGACGTGATTAAGCGCTATATAAATAAATAAAAGTTGATTGATTGATTGATAAAAGGATTACTCCCAACCATACATGAACCAGCAATTCTACCATGCCCACAGGTAAGTGTCGTCACATGCTTGTTAGTATGGTGAAGTCAGCACATACAGGGACCAAAGCGGAGCTTTGGTCCGTGTATGGCTCTCAGGAGACACACACAGGAGCCACACTTTTGCTTCTGAGAGGTTGATTGAAGGCAGGGGAGAATCCTCAGTGGACATAGTTGCCAGCTTTGGGGCCAGAGGTGAAGACCTACTACTCTCAACTTTGAGCTTCATGATAGGTTGTCTCTGAGTTTGATTTCTATCTGCGTGGAGTTTGTATGTTTTCCCCATGTCTGCATGGGTTCTCTCCTGATTTTCCAGCTTTTTCCAACCTCCAAAAGCATGCAATTTAGGTGAACTGATGACTCCAACTTTTCCACAAGTGCGAGTAGTTGTTTGTCTTTGTACAAAGTGCTGGCGAAGTGTCCGGGGTGTACCCCGCCTTTCGCCAGTAGCCACCTGGCATAGGCTGCGGCAGACCCATGACCCACAATTACAATTATCTTGTCTTCGAGAAGAGGGATGGATGGATAGATTCTGGAGATTGATAGATGATTAATAATTAATAATGACCCAACACAGTTGTTTAGTTTTTCCAGTATATCAACGACATGCTGTTTAGACAATTCCCTCAAGAAGTGTCTAAAACCAACAGAATCCATTATTTTATACCCTTCACAGAAGTAATAAAACAGACAGGAAGATGATTAGAATGCATTCTCTCTGGTTTATTTGGGTTCTTTAGGAAGAGTTCTGTTTTACAAAATGCACTGGTAGAAACGGCAGAGATAGAGAAGGAAAAAGAGAGGAAAAGATGGTCAAAGGAAAAGAGGAAGAAGGGATCTCATAGCCATGAATTAACAGGAATAACATCACCAGATTCAGGTTCAGGCAGCTCTTGACTCTCAAAAGGATTGTTTTTCATCAAGGAAAAGTTTTTTTTATTTCTTCTCCTCCTTTTCAAAACATCTTTTTTCTTTTTTTGTTGTAATGTTAAGTTATCTACTCTCATTCCCTAGACTTTTACCCCAAGAAATAGTTGGTAAATATAACAAACATTCTTTGATTTCATCACCGAAGTAATTTCCATTTTTTCTCAGGATAATTTTTTTCTTTTGTCATTTTTTTGGGTCTTTTTTTATTTATTTTAAAAATAGAAGAAAAAAGAAACACTTTTAAATACATCTACATCCACACACACACACACACACACACACACACACACACACACACACACACACACACACACACACACACACACACACACACACACACACACACATATATATATAAATAAATTCCTGAAATTGACTTGTTACCCCACATAGTAGCATGCACATTGCACATGCAGATCTGTAAATAATACTTTTCTTTTATCTTAAATTGCCATGTATGTTTATTTTTCTCCATTTTTTACCCCATCTTGTTGAATGAATCCCGTATGGTTTTCTATTGTGGCACTGGTTCGGTTTTCACTGGATTGAGTGTCTGTTGATTTGCATAATCAAATGAATGGTAGGGCGATTACTTCAGGCATTTTCTCCACTGTATCCCTACACCAAAAGCAAATTAAATCTACAGGTATCTCCACTGAAATGGTATTTAACTCTTTGTAGCTCATCATCACCAGTTGTCTAAATGCATGAGAATGGTATTGAATTTTAGAGTGGTCATTCTGACTCTGAAGTCACCTAAACTTAAAAGTAGGGTAAAATATGGTTTCAAGTGGAAACTAATATGATTACCAGAGAATGAGAGACAGCTTTGTCCCTATCCTTTGGCATGAGTTTGCAGGGATTTATTTCGTTTAACACCTCAATGGTCTGTCAAAAGATAGGTTTGCAGAATTTGTCTTGTAAAAGAGTCAAATATAGATTGGCCTTGTGGACCAATCAATACAGCCTACAAAAGCCAAATAAATAAAATGTTCGTTTTATTTATTTGTTGTGTCACTTTCTTTTTTTGGTTTAAGTAAACCAGTACCTTTTCTATTCAGCTAGATTTGATATGAAAATCATTTGGTGGTCCGAAAATAATGTCCTACAGCTGGTGATTCTACTCATTCCTAATCTTTTGACATCTGAAGATATTTTTGTGGAGATTGACCTTGAGCATCTGGGTTGCTAATGTTAAAATATGAGGAAATATCTTCTCGGAGCAACGTATCTCAACAGGCTTGATGGTAATGGAAAGAAATGGAGATGGAAATGGGGAAGTGGTGGGAAGTGGAAATTGTTAAACATTTAAGTTTTTTGGAGACAATAGTTTTTCCTATTGTCAAAACAAAACAAAAACAAACAAACAAACAAACAAACCAAAAAAGAAGTAAAAATCAATTTACAGTACAACACCACAAAGATACACTGAGCCCGGCAAATATCAGGGATAATTTTTTGATAAAGCACACTAAATAGGTAAGTCATATCTTGCCTATAGGACTATGCAATCACAGTGCTAGAAAAATACAAAAGCCCTTACCTATAGCTAGAGTTTCCACAATGTTTCCTCAACATGGAAACATGGTGGAATGAATGGATGAAAAGAACCTGCTAGCAAAATTTCATAGTTAAATTAAAGTGATTATTAATATTATATTGCATTTCCATCAAAAAGCTGTCCTAAATCTGAGACACTGAACTTTCAAACTGATGGAATTAGCCTGGGGACAAAAAAGAATGTCAGTCGTCAGGCTAGCAGTTGTATTTTACACTATAGAGATGTACACAAATATGAGCTTCAATGCACCAATACCTTATTGCATTTAGAACAAATTGATCAAATCTCAAAGATTCTCAGTGTTTTGTCAAAAGTTGCCTTTTTGTTCTCTATTCAAAAAACAAAAAACTGACAAAAAACTGTGATGTACAATACAGCAGTGGAGGTGCCTGGTGCGACATTTCATGTGCGTGAGCAATGCCTTGCAAGCATTTAAATAACATAATGAGAGCTGTGTACCTGCCCTATTACGTGGCAATTGATTTCATTCTCCTAGATCTTCTGTTTTCTCACCAAAATAAAGACGTTTTTAGTCAATATTCCTCTTCTATGTGTAAGCTGCTAACTGCTACTAGCTTGTCAAATCTTCCATTATGGACTGGAAATATAATAGTATTAGAATCGGCTCACCACATGCTGTCCTGCTGCTTGAACCCTTTCAATAGATGCAGATTCAGCAGTAATACAACTCCCGCAGCCAGCTTTGAGGTGAACAAAAAGTACCTCTCCATTACAAGTTTGTAATGCTTGCACAAGAGAGCGAATAAAGGTGGGTCAGTATCTTCTTGAAAAGACTGGGTCAACAGGACTTCAATATGCTCCATATGTTAGCATACATCTAATTTGTTAATGCTTGTATCCATATTTATTTTTATTTCTTGATTAAGACAGCTCTTAGTTTGTGCGCACACTTCATCTTGGTAATTACAGTACACATTTTGAGACTACAAACTGTTAATCATCAAATTTACTCCTGATAGTTGCTGGACTCCGTAGAGAATAGACCTTCAAAAGACCAGCACACATTGTACACAGATGTTCACAGACATAGCACAACCCTCATGCAGAAAAAGCATGAACTCCTTGAACCTACACTGCAAGCGCCTTTCATTCTGAATGATGGTGTAAGATCAACTCCACCACCCTGTGTTTATGAATGGTATTACATGAGGAATGATGAATGGGTAGAGAAGAAAATGAAGATGTGACAAGATGCTGAGAAAAAAGAATGAAACACAGCAAGACAACTGATAAACATCAGAAGGAGTTTTTCAAAAAGTTTATGGATTGTATACAGCAGAATTAGAGACCAAAAATTTACAGTAGACTGCATGGGAGAGAATGAGTGAGAGAAATCACATCATCATCAACTGAAACTCGTCCAGTATCACCTGTCCAGGCTTGACTCCATTATAATACAGTGACAAATGGATGAGGAGGGGGATGATGATGGACATGAGGACATTAAAATCATCTGTGTGTTGTAAACTGGGAGACACCACTGTGTCCTGTACAGTATAAGGCACTGAGAGTTACCTTATGTAGAATACACACACAAACAAGCAGACACACACACACGCACACAGACCCACACACACACAGAGGGAGAGAGTGGGAGGGAGGGAGAGGGAGAGAGAGAGAGAGAGAGAGAGAGAGAGAGAGAGAGAGAGAGAGAGAGAGAGAGAGAGAGAGAGAGAGAGAGAGAGAGAGAGAGAGAGAGAGAGAGAGAGAGAGAGAGAGAGAGAGGACACTGAAACAAACTCTGATAAAAAAAATACACACAAATTTTTCTTTATTTGAGATCCTTGAAGATTAAATAAACTCAGACTTATATTCATTATTCCTTAAAATAATTAAGGGTAAGTGCACAAAAATGACATTAATATTTTAACTTTACGCTGTTTTTTTTTTTTTAAAAAAAACAACTCTTTCTATATTATTTATTTTATATTATTTATTATCTTATCCAATCTTAACTTATCCTGTTTTGTCTTGTCTTATCTTTTAATCTTATCATAAACTAGCATCTTCATGATGGAACGCTTAACTAATACAAAGCCTAAATATAAAATATAGCACATAAAACATAAAATCAGCATTTTAAAATTGCCACTTACAATATTCGCTATTATATTCTAATTTCTATTATATTCTCCGGAAAAATACATTATCAGAATAATAACAGTAAAAATAGTCCATTTGAGCTCTAAGCACATTGCAACACCTGTAAAAATACACACACACACATATCCATAGACACCTCCACACACATACATGCATCCCCATGCACACGCAAGCATGCGCACACACATGCACACACCCACACATAGACATACACACAAACACACACACACAAACACACACACACACACACACACACACACAAACACACACACACACACACACACACACACGCACACAAACACACACATGCAAAACAACATATGTCTTCTTGTCATAGCTGTGGCCCATACCACTCAAAGTACGGCCAAATGTGGGTGGATGATGGTGACAACATGGCATGTAAGCATGAGCTCCTACAATGGTCCAGTGCCATTGTGAAATTATGTGTTTCACTAAAACTGTGGCTATTGCTGACTAAAAATATCTCCCACTGATTTTGATCCTCCCACCCATCCCTTCACACCTTACCCTTCACCTCTACACACACATGCATGCACACACTTAGTGCTGTACAAAGAGGAGACCACAGCGTGGCTTCAGCTACATAAGCATGACTTTCGGCAGCACTACTGTACATTAAAACACACTGTGTAGATTTTCAAAGACGGCCCTTATTCTTGTTTTTGTTAACTCATTGCCTCCTGACTGACCCACTGACAGAATTTCACAGCTGACTGAGTAGATGGTTGGATGTATTACTTTTTTTCTTTCCTTATCAAAGACAAAAGTACAATGAATGATTAGTCTAAGGTAAAGATGATGATGGGAGATTGGAGTGAAGATGCAGGAAGCCGATGTTAAGAGAAGCTATGAGTTAGCAAATCTTTTCAATTCCCACAGTAAAAAGACAAAAATAACTTTTTACGTTCACTTTTTCCCTAAGAATGGGGTTTGTTCCTCTAAAAGCACACCCAAAAATTCCATTGATGCATGTTTGACACTGAGGATCCGATCCCTTGTTACAAATTTTGGACAATAGAGGCGTGTTTTTTCTATCCTTCTGTCAACACACTTTCTAATATTGTGTTGAGTTTTGACAGTCTGTTAATGGAGTCTGTTAATGGTGAAATGAAATGTCAAACTGGATTTTAGTGAAAGATGTGGGGTGGGGTCAACATTGCAACAACATTCAAGGTAAAATTAGACAATTACTCAGTCAGAGGCTTGCTTGGTTTGTAGCCAGTTCTTCCCTACATAGCTGTCTACTTATCTAACTCTACAAGGACCTGAGTAAGTAAGCAAACAGCTTAACGCCTCTGTAAACTATTCACTACACCATTTGGTAGAGGACCCATGGCATATCTGGATGGACACAAATGCCCTGACAAGCACAGAAGTGAAGCCAAAACAGCTAACTTGTTAACAACATCTGTTACCATATATCGACAAGAACCATTTGAATCTTTGAAAGGTCAGATTTTCAGATGCGGCTCTCTATTGTTTCTGGCAGGTTTTAGAAAAATCTGTGTATTTTAGAAGAAGATTTTTAAATTAAGCAAGCCCTGGATATGATATAAATTTCCCTACTGTAAGTCTGTTTTTGTCTTCACTCCACTCTTCAAATCCCCATGTTTGCTGTATCTGTGCCAGCATGGGAGCCGGTGGGACTCAAACTTTAAGGGGGGAGGGGGGGGCAGGAGCAGCAGGTGATGAGAACATTTGGGGAGTGACAAAAGTAACCGAGATTGATGTGACACAGAAGGCACTGTGGCTCTAGGGATTTTTTTCAAAAGCATCCCTACATGCTATAAACTCTCTTGACAGGAGGTGAGGGAAGAGGGGTTTGAGTTTGCAATTTCCACCCCAAAACAAAAAGAGCACCCCCTATCTCCATCATCACTACACTATGCTCAGCTACTAGGCTGCACACTTTGGGAAGGGAGAGGAAGATGGCAGGTGGAAAAACAGAAGGAAGAAGGGGACAGTAGACAGCCAGAGTTGTATAAAAGAAAGTGGCTCACTGCGGTTTGATGTGTGACATGTGCAAACAAAGTGTTGACTTACACATTTTGTCAGATCCATATATTCCTTCTTGTTAATTTATTTTACAATACCACAGTGTTGAGATAAGTTTGAGATCATAATAATAGGAGGTTGTTATTGATGTCTACATAAAGTCAAAACACATAGACCTGTGACTGCAAAAAAAAACCAGTACAACCTTTCTACAGTAGCTATTCATGTTTCATGAATATGAATAGCACGCAAAATAAATACATTTACTCTGTTTGCAATGACTGCCCTACTGAGCTAATGAATATTCAATAATTGTTGTCCCTCACAACAATACCAATGAAATTGTTTTTTAAAATTGTTTCTGTCTTAATGCCAGTAGTCTTGCTCTGACAAGCTGAAAGAATAGATATTTAAAAAAAAACACACAAAAAAAATCTTGATGAGAACACAGATGTTATTTATAAGAAGGTTTTCAAAAGAGTTTTCAACTTTGCTACAACTTTATATAATTGAATTGGTATTTCGGAGGTTGTTCTCTGATTATCTGGACCTGAGCGACAGGGCTGGGGGGAGAGGTCAAAATTGGCACAAACAAGAGGACAGACCAACAAAAGGTCAGATATGGCATCTCCCAGGCTTCATCTACATTTTGTGACAAGAATGAGACTTCATTGATTGATCTTGTAAAGATCTAGGTCTCAGTACTAGTCTAAAAACCAGGAAGTAGCCCAGAGACTGTCCTGTAGAAGGGCAAGCCAGGGAATGAGTAATGATTACTGCCCCTGGTGGCCTAAAGATGAAACAACACCACCTAATACTGGTAACAACAATGTCCCACCATCACTGTGCTGTCACATCAACTAATGTCACTACAAAACTACAGAGCCTGACAGCAACAAAGCCTGAAATTATTTTTTTTCACTGCAGATGGAAGAATTCAGTGATCTTAGAACTTTTAACGTCAGTAAAACAGACCTCTGCAATGTAATAAGCAGACAGACTCTTCCACATTCTTGATACAGTCCACCCCTGCCTCTGAGGAAGAAATCTTGATCATTGGGTTGACTTGGCAAGAGTACAAACCCCATGAATCTTTGAAAGGTAGTGAAGCTTCTCTGACCTTCACCATTCTGAAGAGACTGTATCATAAAATCTGTGTTACCGCAAGCAACACTTCTGAAACAATCAAGTTACCATTACCCGGAAACATGGCAGTAAGGCATCAGGAACCCAGTTAATGCCAATGAATGCAGGGGATCAAAACAAAACCGATTTAAACAAGTTTGACATATCATTCTTAAACACCAAACAACATAACAAATCTACAGAAAAAGCAAAATCAGTCAATAACCAGTATTATCATCGTTATTTGCATTGGTATTGATATCGTTACTCATATGACTATCATCATTAATAATAATAAATTAAGTGTGGTAGAAGTCCTCTTCTATCTACTCAGTCTTACTCGTGTCAAGAAACTATAATGTTATCCTGCAGTTTGTCCCATCTCTCACCAGATCATAAAAATCTAGCTTTTGAAATACATAGGCATAGACAAAATAAATAGCCAAACTGACGAAAAGGTGTTTCAGTTAGTAAGTAAATTGCATTTGAGATTAGAGAGAAGAGAAGAGAACTCCTTTTGTAAGTCAATGCAAAATTTAATATTACGTCTCCGGGTCCCACCTATACCAGTTAAGTTTTCTCTCTAGTATGTCTTTAATCCATCATGCAAGTTTTCATCAAATTTTGCATTTCGAAAAAGTGGAGGCTGACCAAATGCAACAGAAGAACCAAGGTTAAATGTCCCAAGAAGAACAAGAGGGGGAAGTAACCGATAGAAGAAATACTGAAGAAATTAGTCATTTCTCCCTTCCTTTTTTTCCTCTCCTCCATGCGATCAAACTGTGAGATGCCATTTCTAGTGTGGTCATTCCTCACCTTGCAGTGGGATGAGTAAAGGAGGAGGCAGGGGCTTGACGAAGTGACTGAATCTCCCTCTCAAGTTACCTGAGTTCACCACACCCCAGTGTGCACTCAAACAGGAAGTAAACCCACCGTGTGAATCATCATTTCCCAATACCGCCACCATCTAGAGACAGGAAGTGATGTCACACCAGTACAGTCAGTATTAAGTAAGTCTCAAACTTTATGCAGAGATGATAAAACTCATCAAATATCAGCCAGCACTGTGATAGGCTGGTTTTTGCAGTATAGGCGGCGCTTCCTGGTTCTGTCTCTTGGAAAGGAAAACAGGTTTTGAGATAAAGTGGTTGTTCTCCCTTTTTTCTTTAGTCGTGTCAAGTTTTATGTTCTTCATTGTACAAGTTTGATTTTCTGGAGGCATAGCTTGGCTTGTAAGGGTTAGGGGGGTCTGGCTTTTTTATTTATTTTTTTAAACATACAGTATCAAAGAGCTGAGTCAAAGCAGTGGACTAATTTCCAGCTCATTTTCAGGCATTCATGTATGTTTGCAGACTAGCAAAAACATATCTCACTAGCAAATCAATCTGGTAGCAATGCCTGCAGGTCACAAAGACAGCCATTATTCCCTAGCCTTTTGAACATGCTCTTCCCTCAAAAAGCCTGTTTTTCTCTCTTGACACCTAACCATACTATTAAAGCATAGAATTCTGTTGTGTAGTTCTGAGACTGAGAGAGGCAGAGGTACACTGTGCCATGGCCAAGCCCTAGACCTTGGTCTCCTCACGGTGGATATGGCCATGCTGGTCCTGGCTCTCGCACTGTTTCTGAGTCTTATTCTCTTTCTGCTTAGAGGCTTTTCCAGAACTGTTGCCTCCCTACCTGTCACTCTCATTTATAGTCTGAGGGTAGAAGTGTTAAACTCTCCCTACCAACATTTTCTTAGCTAATTAAAAATCTACATATCTGTGGCCAGGGTACCAAAGGCTGCAGTTATTTTTCTCCTCTCCTGTCCTTATCCCTCCCCAGTGGTTGCTAGCACCAGTCATCCTCGTCCGTCTCACTATAAGGTTCATGCAGGCCCTTGCGGGCCCCTCTGTTATGGTGGGGTTGGTGATGTGGATGAGGAGACACCCCAGGTGGCCCCCGTTGGTGTGGTGAAGGTGAGGATGATCGGTAGCCATTGGTCACCCTCCGTGGATGTGGGTGAGGGAGCGGAGGGGGACCATGTCGGGCAGTTCTAGGTGAGCCAGGGTGTGGATTTCCCCCATGAGGATGTGGGTTTCCATGAGAAAGACTTTGCTCATAGGCCGGAGGCTCATGGTGCTGCTCATACTCATAGTCATGCTCATAAAAGGATCCATCGCCTTCCAGGCTGTCCCCAGGTGGAGGACAGCTCCAGTGGCCTCGATGAGAGGACCCAGGTGAGCCATGGAGGGGTGACCGTGGGGACTGATGCCTCGGAGAGCGTGGTGACCCATGCCGGGATGATGAACCGCCATGGTGTGGAGAAGCATGACGTGATGGAAGTCGGTGGTGGTAACCCCTGTCGTGGTCTGGTGGGGAGAAGTGTCTCGGAGAGGGGGAGCGTAGTCGGCCCAGCCCTGGGGGACCGTAGCCAGACTTGCGGACGGCAGGGGAATAGGTGACATGAGGACGGGGGACAGCAGGAGTCTGGGGTAGCTGGCGACGGCCTCTCCGCGGTGTGCTGGTCCCCGAGGTGGAAGGAACTGGGCTGCCGCTCACTGAACTACTGCCCTACAGCAAAATGTACAGAAAGAAAATCAAAACAAAACCACAACAACAATAATAAGGCAGTCAGAGACTGCAACATCCCACAATGCCACTGGCTTCCTGAAAATGTTGCTTTTCGTTTTGTGGTCATATCTCATCAGGTTTCAGAGATGTATACCTAAAAAGGTATAAAAGTGAAAATGTGACCTTGACCTAGTCTTTCAAGGTCAAGGTTGTGATCTAATTTTCATCCCCTTGCCTCCCTGAATATAATGCCTTTTGTTTTGTGTTTCTATCTTATCTGGTTCCTGAAATATGTGCAAAAACTGTATAAAAGTTAAAACTTGACCTTGACCTAGTTTTCTCAAGGTCAAGGTCATCTTCTCACTTTCATCCCCTTTACCGCTTGAGTAATGTGCTTTTTGTTTCATCTTTGTATCTGCAACGGTTGGTGAATAGATGGATGGACGGACGGACGGACGAAAAAACACACAAACACTGACAATTACAACACATCACTGCTTCCTGGGATGTAATTATAATACATCACTGCTTAGCAGGATGTAACAACAGACACTAGAATAAAAGACAGCATTTAAACTGGGTTAAAAATCTATCTATCTATCTATCTATCTATCTATCTATCTATCTATCTATCTATCTATCTATCTATCTATCTATCTATCTATCTATCTATCTATCTATCTATCTATCCATCCATCCATCCATCCATCCATCCATCCATCCATCCATCCATCCATCCATCCATCCATCCACCCACCCATCCATCCATCCATCCATCGTTTGTCTACATTTCTGTTTATTTAGGAACAGTAAAATGAAATATTAAGAAATATAGTGTAAAAACTCTTCATATTTCATGATCTTTGACCTTAATCTCAGTTCCTTTGGAACCAACCTGTCTATGACCTCTTCCATCAGGGCCCTCACTGGGTGAACGGGACCAATGTCGGTCATGGTGGTGCCTGTGGGAGTAGTCACGGCGGTCCGGACCATAGTGGTCCTTGTCTATGGAGCCATGGTGGTGGTGATGGTGGTGATGGTGGTGCCGACGGTCCTTAGTCCGGCCACGGTCCCGCTCACGCTCTTTGGGTGGAAGATCGCCTGACTGTGTGGTGGTACTGAGATCTGTACCCAGGCCTAGCAAGGAAATTACTTAGGCATTTGTAACACAAAATAATTAAATATTTTGTAAAAATTTAAGCTACACAAGGAAAGGACACACAAATCAAGATTATCTCATAATTTACTGTATCGGATATAAGATGTTCTTATTGGGAAAATATGTTAACAATAGTGCAATAAATGAAAAAAGGAACCTAAAACAATCATAAAAACAATTCACCTGTGCAGTGACATGTAGTGCAATAATAAAAATTGGTACACTATAAGCACTGCAAAAGTCCAGGTAGCAGAGGGGTTTCTCAATTATATAGGGGATTCAAGATCAACATTATTTGCATTATTTTTATAGCGACATTTACACTCACAATCAATAATGTAGTGGTCTATCTGCTCGTATAACGTTTTGTCCAAGGCCATCTTTGTGACTCATCTCATGAGGTTTAGAGGATATGATAACTAATATACTCATTTCCACAAATGCCCCAACAGGCCGCCTGTGTGTGGTATATGTTACAGGCCTGTACCTACTATGTATGCATATGACTAACTACCAGTGTATGCTAGAGTGGACTAACTATTTCCCTAAGGGAAGTAGTTTCATTAATTAATTAATAAAGTACATTACATTTACATTTTAAAACATGATAATGAGCATTTTCTTATGGTGTACTAAGCCAATATCATCTTTGAAATAAATTTCCTTCCACAGTGTAATTTGAACAATATACATGCAACTGTGCAGATACCGGACAAATGTCAGGTGGTTATCAAAGCTATCATATATTGTAGATGTTTGCTGAGTGACTCACCTGTGTCTGCATCGGTGTAACGGGTCAGGGAGCGTTGTGACGCCTGGTGACTCCTGTCCCTGTGTCTTCGTCCTCCTCCATGTCTCCTCTCCTCAGATACCACCCTCTCCAGAGAGTAGTCATCTAACCTCACACCCCGACCTGCAAGACCATGGACCAGACTAGAGGTGGAGCGATGCATTGGACTGGTATCAGTGATAGTCTGAGAGTATGAAGGACAGAGCAAGGACGGAAATACAGGAAGGGAGAGACAAATGAAGAAGATCATAAAGTAAGAGAGAGTGTTGTAGGGCCAGCAAAAATGAATAAAAATTCATTCAATTCAGATATAAAGACAAATAAACTCTATATTGCATAACTGTTTTGTGCAGTTACTGTAAGTGGCTAGCTGAAACAAAATATTAACATAAACTTTGAATACTGTTTGGCCCATGTTATATCCTTATCAGTTTATGGCATTCACATAGTTGGACTCACAACACCCAAACCCAAATCTGAGTCTTTGACAAGAACATGTTACTACCATGCTTTTATCATTGAAATGTGAAAGAATGAAAGTGATGGAAGATAAACAGGTGTGGTGTATGGCAGAGAGCACACGAGCACAAAGAAAGGCCATAGAAACTATGTCTCACATGCACAAGGTAGCAGTACCAAACTGACTAATCCAAATGGTAGCCATATATCATTTTCATCATACTTAGGTTGGGAAGTTACTGTATTTCCTGTTATCAGACCAGCAGAGATGATGATTTTTTTTACATTATATATATATAAAAAGTAAGTCCCTCTCACCCTTGTAGGGTGGTATCTGTGTGTATCTGTGTGTCATCCTCAAGCTCGGGTCCTCTACCAGAGGCCTGGGAGTCTGAGGGTTCTGCGCAGTATCTTAGCTGTTCCTAGGACTGCGCTCTTCTGTTGTTCCAGGAATCTTTACATAGCCTCAGGGTGAAACCCTCCATGCATGGTGAGGAGCTTTCTAGTCTTAATATCTGTGGCTTCTATCTCCTCCTTTGGCCAGCTTATGATCCCAGCGGGGTATCTGATGACTGGGAGTGCATACATGTTGATGGCTCGGGCCTTGTTCTTGCCATTCAGCTGACTTCTCAGGACTTGCCTTACTCTCTGGAAGTATTTGGCTGTGGATGACTTCCTTGCGGCCTCCTCATGATTGCCATTAGCCTGTGGGATTCCAAGGTATTTGTAGCTGTCCTTGATGTCTTCTATCCTGCCCCCTGGTCGGTCAACCCCTTCAGTTCTGATCATCTTGCCTCTTCTTGATACCATCCGGCCACATTTGTCTAATCCGAATGACATCCCTCTGTCGTCGCTGTAGATCCTGGTGGTGTGGATCAGTGAGTCAATTTCTTCCTCATTCCTGGCATACAGCTTGATGTCTTCCATGTAGAGGAGATGGCTGATTGTTGTCCTGCTTCGGAATCGGTATCCATAGCCACTCTTTGTGATGATGTGACTGAGGGGGTTCAGGCCTATGCAGAACAGCAGTGGTGATAGTGCATCTCCTTGGTATATGCCGCACTTGATGTTAACTTGGGCAATTGGCTTGGAGTTAGTGGTTGTCTTCCACATCCCCATTGAGTTCTGGATGAAGGCTCTTAGTGTCCTGTTGATCTTATACAGTTCCAGACATTCCAGTATCCATGTGTGTGGCATTGAATCATAGGCTTTCTGGTAGTCTATCCAGGCGGTGCACAAGTTGTGCACCGCCTTACAGTCTCTGTGTACTGCTCTGTCCACCAGTAGCTGGTGCTTGGCTCCCCTGGTGTTACTACCAACTCCTTTTTGTGCCCACTCATCTTAGCCGCCATGATGCCCGACAGGAGCTTCCATGTCGTACAGAGACAGCTTATTGGCCGGTAGTTGGATGGTGTAGATCCCTTCTGTGGGTCTTTCATGATCAGGACTGTCCTGTCTTCAGTCAACCATTCTGGGTGCGTCCCATCCCTTAGCAGCTGGTTCATCTGTGCTGCTAGGCGCTCATGGAGTGCTGTCAGCTTCTTTAGCCAGTATGTATGGATCATATCGGGGCCCGGTGCTGACCAACTCTTCATCTCTTTCTTGGATGTCTGCCATTGGTTACTGGTTCTTGTTCTGGGAGGCAGCTGTGGTCAGTCCTCAGGTCCACTAGCCTGTTGTGTGATGCTCCTCTTTCCCACATGCCCTTCCAGTATTTTTCCACCTCAGCTCTTGGTGTCGGGGGCGACTGAAGAGATACAGCCAGAGCTGTTAGTCTCTGTTTGGCAGTTTCGAGTGCTTCAGGTATGGAGAGCTTGCTGTATTTCCTGGGTACCCCTTTATTCACCATATTCCCCTTCTGTAGCTCGGCTAGCTGGCTGACTTCTCTCCGTGCCTTTATCTTGGCCTTGATCGCCTTGATCTTATATCCCAGCATATATATATATACTGTTGCTGTACTGTGAATCAGCTTGTTGGTCTCAGTTATGTTCCCTGTGGGGATGGTTCTTATCGCAGCATTCACATCTTCTAGCAGATCTTCTGAAGGTACTTGACAACTTAGCTTCGGTATTTTTCGGAGGCTCCAGGTTTCCATTTGGGTCACGATCATGAGGCTCTCTATGTCTCTTGGGGCTTGGTACCCAATCTCGGATTGTGGGGGGGATGGTGAAATCCCCCCGCTGACCTGGCGTCCTGGCTCCCCCTTGCCGTAGCATTGTTGTAGTATTTCATCGATCTCTAGTTGTGATAGCAGTTTTCGGTTACGGATGTTGGAACACTGGTCTAACAGCTGTTTCTTTGTTAGCCTTGATTGTGGGTTTCGAAGCATCCATTGGTCCCACATCCACCCCATATACCCCCTCGCTCTGGGGTTACTCGTGTAGTAGCATTCCAACAACTCCGTATTCTCCGCCCTTGTCCATGTGTGTCTTGTTCCGGTAACCCATTTCTCGTCAGCTTGCCCTGGTTCCCTAGCAGCTGACGCGGACCTTGTTAACCTGGGCGACGTCCGAGCCGGTATGACTCTGTCTGTATTGTGTTCACTCATTGTTGAGGTAGGCTGGTATAGCATTAAGGGTCTTGCCCAAGGACCCTCACTGGATAGTGTCCGCCATGTCCGGGATTCGAAACCACGCCCTCCTGCATTCCAGGCCACGCCCCTCCTGGTTTGTGTAAGTTGACTGGATAGTGTTTGTCCCGACTGGGATTCGAACCCACAGAACAGCAGTTGGTGATAGTGCATCCCCTTGGTATATGCCGCACTTGATGTTAACTTGGGCAATTGGTTGTCTTCCACATTCCCATTGAGTTCTTGATGAAGGCTCTTAGTGTCCTGTTGATCTTATACAGTTCCAGACATTCCAGTATCCACGTGTGTGGCATTGAATCATAGGCTTTCTGGTAAGCTATCCAGGCGGTGCACAAGTTGGTCTGCCTATTCTTACAGTCTCTGTGTACTGCTCTGTCCACCAGTAGCTGGTGCTTGGCTCCCCTGGTGTTGCTACCAACTCCTTTCTGTGCCTCGCTCATATATTGATCCATGTGCCTACTCATCTTAGCTGCCATGATGCCTGACGGGAGCATCCATGTTGTACAGAGACAGGTTATTGGCCGGTAGTTGGATGGGGTAGATCCCTTTTGTGGGTCTTTCATGATCCGGACTGTCCTGCCTTCAGTCAACCATTCTGGGTGCGTCCCATCCTTTAGCAGCTGGTTCATCTGTGCTGCTAAGCATGCTCTTTCTTGGATGTCTGCCATTGAGATGGTTACTGGTTCTTGTTCTGGGAGGCAGCTGTGGTCAGTCCTCAGGTCCACTAGCCACTGGGCATCGGTGTTGTGTGATGCTTCCCATATGCCCTTCCAGTATTTTTCCACCTCAGCTCTTGGTGGGTCTGACTGGATGCTATTTCCCTGCCACTGAGAGTACACTGAGAGTGGAGAAGGTCTTGTTTATTCTCCTGGTCTCTATCTCCTTGGTGTATCTCTTCAGTCGGGTAGCCAGAGCCGTTAGTCTCTGTTTGGCAGTTTCGAGTGCTTCAGGTATGGAGAGCTTGCTGTATTTCCTGGGTACCCCTTTATTCACCATGTTCCCCTTCTGTAGCTCGGCTAGCTGGCTGAGTGTCGCCTTTATCTTGGCCTCTTACTGTCTCTTCCATGGAGGGTATTGTTTGTTATGCCCTGTGTTGATCTTATATCCCAGCATCTCGAGGATTACTGTTGCTGTACTGTGAATCAGCTGTACTGTGAATCATCCCCTGTGGGGATGATTCACAGCATTCACATCTTCTAGCAGATCTTCTGAAGGTACTTGACAACTTAGCTTTGGTATTTGTCGGGGGCTCCAGGCTCCATTTGGGTCACGATCTTCCTTCCCAGGTCAGCAGCTCTTGTATTGAGGCTGTCTGTGTCTCTTGGGGCTTGGTACCCAATCTCGGATTGTGGGGGGGATGGTGAAATCCCCCCGCTGACCTGGCGTCCTGGCTCCCCCTTGCCGTAGGAGACAAGAGCGCTCAGAGTGCTCAGACACGAGAGAATATTTAGAGATCGCTGTAATCCGTTCAAATTGCCTCAACAATCACTGTACGAAAGGTACAGGTTTTGGGGAGAGGGGTTACATTACATCTGTCAGCTGCTGGAGCCTTACGTCAGTAATGTAATGCACCGCAACCACGCGCTGACAGTCCCGTAGACAGTGTGCATTGCACTGAGGTTTTTTGCCACAGTTAATATATTTCTTAGTGATGTTCGTAATTATTATGATGTCCTTAAATCCCTTGTAGGATGGGTTGCAAGCAAGCCACAGATAAAATGCCATTAATCAATTATTTGTTTAAGTAAATCATGGATTGAGTCATTCATTCATAGGTACTTTTATGTATGATGCCGAAAACCTCGGGAAGAAGACAGTATGTAGAGCTATTCATAAAGTCATGGGGGCTACAATCACATGCCATAACGAAAAATGTCACACACAGATACATTTATGGAACACACAAATGTTATTGTAGTCATATATACAAGTGCAGTCATAGTGGGGAAGTAATATTATAATGGCACTAACTTCCGCATTGACACAGTCGGCGATTTTTTGCCAGCGATCCTTGCACTGTTTGGCAGCTGCAACTGTGTTGCTTTTTGCCTGGATTATTGATTTATATTGCTCGTATTTATTAATTATTATTGTTCGCTCCTCCGTTGTGAAATATGCGGCTCGGGCCGGTTTGTTGCATGTTTGCGATTGGTCGCATGCAGCAACTCCGCCCTTTTTATGTGAGAGCGCACAGATCTAGAGTGGACATGCCTGAATTGAATTAGTGAGTTGATAGCTGGCTGTATCGTACCGAAATTCCAGAAGGCGGATGTCTCGGTAAGTGAAGCCAGAGAAGTAAGAGGAAGCCCGGCTAGGTCAATCAAGCTTTATGGTACAGGCCTCTGCTCCCTGTAAACTGTAAACATTGTGGAAAAAGTGTCTCTTTCCTCTCCTGAAATGACAGTGGATTTGCCAGAATTGTTTTATGGCTGACTGACAGTCCCCCTCATGAAACTTCTAACACATTTGAGTTGTCTACTGCTAAGTTGTTTATTTCATTTCTGAAATTATCACAGAAATGCCAATATTGTAAATATTTACACATTTCAAGCCAAAGACTGCTTATCTTTTGTATTTTCATTTCATATAAATAAGTCTTCCCAACACAGAGTATGACAAATAAAAACATACAGTGCCTTGTGAAAGTATTGGCCTCCCAAGAACTTTTTGACATTTTGCCACAATGCATTCTAGAAGCGGCTTTGTGTGATTTTCTTGCTGGTGTCATTATCGGGCTCTGTTGACCAACTCATTGATTCATTCATTTTCTCAACCCGCTTCATCTGCTTGCGCAGGTCGCGGGGTGCTGCAGCCTATCCCAGCTTGTCTTAGGGCGTGAGGCGGGGAAACTCCGGACGCGACACCAATTAACCTGAAGCGCATGTTTTTTGGAGGTGGGAAGAAGCCGGAGAACCCGGAGAGAACCCACGCAAACTCGGTGAGAACATGTAAATTCCACACAGAGCGGGACTCGAACCCGAACTGCCTTGCTGTGCGGCGACAGCGCTACCCACTGCACCACTGTGCCGCCCTGACCGACTCAGCATTCTGCTAAATCTTTTAACTGCCAGAAGCGTCACATTACCATGATGAAGAATACACATGGAAGAAACAAGAGGTGTCACTGTCTTGCAGCTTGGAGCTCTGTTTCACACATATACAGTCTTTGAGAAGCTTAATACAAGCCATGTAAGCCAACTGGGTAGAAAGCAGCACAGGACTACATTTGTGCACACTTTTGATACTCTTGCACACATATGATTTTGAAAAGAACATCTTACTTTCCACACTTTTTTGTGATGACATGTATTTCTTTTCTTATGTTGATTACAAGCATCTCTTTTTAGTGTGTGGCACCTAAAACAAAAAATAAACTCTAGATGCTCCCTAGCAGAAACTACAATATTTTAAGCAAAACAGAACAGCATAATAATATTTTAAATTAAGCAGTTGAACTCGCAGTTAAGTGTACAAAAATTCAGTAAACCCTTGACATCTGGCCATGAGTCAGAATTCCTGATATTAATTTGGATCCAAATTCAATGCCAAAATACATGAAATAAAGAATGGTGATGCTTCGCTATGCTTTATGATGGGATTTTTTGGGACAACATTGGATCTTCCGGTTGTATATGGTCAGGTTTGCACAAATATATTACCTTTTAACCTGACACACACGCACGCACACACACACCAACATAAAAACTGTCTTTGTTTGATAGTAACACTATGAACCTATGGATTTGTGTATTCAAATGTTGTACTGGCTGAACTTGTTTTCACCTTAACCTCCTGTTGAAACAAATCCATCCAACTTCATAAATGTCCAACAGTCACTCCACCATTTAGAATTCAAACTAGGGAACAACACGCTTTCCCTCAAGCAACAACACAATCTTCATTATAATATATCTATCTAAGTCTCAAGCCAGTCACATCATGCACAACTTATGACATGCTGTCACACTGCAAATTCCCAGTCAAGGCCAACAGTGCACGTCAGGTAAGCCCATGCTTTTGCCATACATTGTTACTTGATCTTCAGTGGTGCAACAAACTAAAACACAGGGCAACATACACACACTGCGTACAAGCAGAACTCCACAGAAACTCCACACAGAGCACAACCAATGGAAAGCAGAATGATCTCAACACAACCAGACAAGGGAGAGATAGAAAAGAAGAAGGAAACAGAAAAAGAAAGCTGCGATGGCTGAAAGCTGGCAGACTAGGTAAAAAATTAAAAGTACATCTGAATTTTGATGAGTGGGACACCGGTTCTTTAAAGAGCTTGGAATACCATGTGGGTGGAATTTACTGCATGATGCAATCAAACGGTTCTGTTAAGTCACAGAAAAGACAAACTCTGTCAAACTGCAAATGCCTGATGCAAGAGAACATGAAATGCGTCCCTTGAGGTATGATTAAGAACCATTTGCAATTAAAAATAACAATTTGTTCACCTTAGCCTTTACAAATTTAGCAGGATCTCAGGTTAAAAGGACATTAAACACAAGGAATGGTTTTTAAAGCTTTACGTATGGTAGGATGTATTTCAATTAGCAACATGCAAATAAACTTAAAAGTTTGAGTAAGTTACTGAAAGCATTATGCTCTCCAAACCGTTTACACAACTTGAACCTTGACATGAATTTATTTCTCATGTTGCACCCTCCCAAACAACACTACTCTGTGTTGAAAACTATAATGAATAAGAATGTTGAGCTGCT